>OZ007563.1:180573472-181913370 GCA_963931875.1 Pollenia griseotomentosa | reverse complement strand
AACGTAAAATATGAAACACTCCTTAAAAATTAGGGGTGCATTTAAAAATGTTGCCAAGTCACATGTAACACTTATGCAACACTTTTTTTTAGAAAAGAAAACGCCATTAAAAAAGAATTTTAATATTGTAATTTTGAGCTATAAGTACACTGTGCTACATAGTTGAAAAAAAAAAAAACAGACAAGCCGGGCACTTAGCGTTTTAACCTAATTCGGGCACGCTGAATCCAGTGGTGCAAGCCGTTTTTTTTTAGGTTAGCTCTTGTTTTTGAGATATACCATCATTTCGAAAATGGAGGAGGCTGCCCAACATATATTCGCGTAACTCAAAAACAGTTTAGCTTATTGAAATTACTAAAAAAAAAACCGAAATTCTACAATAAAAAATAAAGTGGGGTTGGTCATACATTTGACCCATCTTGGAGCATTCTACGCGCTGCAGGGGCCAATTTAAGGAACTTTATTTAACCGCCATATTTGTATGGCGTATGGTATTCTCCATAAGACTTATTTTCTTTTCGAAGGTTAACCACTAAATATTATTCTAGTTGCTGTATTTCTTTTCTATTTGGCATTTTCAACGTAAAAACGGGGCTTAAAAATAGCTTTCTGTACTTAAATGCTTAAAACGTTTGTAAAATAAGGCAAATCAAGGGTTTTCCCTTTTTTTATTTTCTTGTTCATTTTAAGAGTTGGTAACGCTGTTTGCAGACTTCTTTCCCACTTTTTTCGACTATAGTGTGATGGAAAAGGATTTTAGAATAAAACAATTAAAATACGAAAGTTGTATTAACACCTTTAAAAATAGATTTTAAAAACATTTCGCTTGTATTTCAAGTTTTAGAAATCGAAATCGAGTGGAATTCTAATTGATGTAAAGAGTAGTTCTGGTATAGATAAATACGTTTTACACTATAATGCAAGTCTTAAAGCCCAAATACACTTATCAAAATACTCATCAAGAACTGTGGTAGTATTAGTGAAAATGTGTCACGCCGACGATGATGGATGGAAAATCAAAAAATTTAGATATGACCAGTGTGGCCATATCCAAAAATATTTTACAGCTATATCGGCTTTAAAATAATGCTAAAAAATGCTAACAAAAATCTTAAACTGCCAAAAAATAATGCTAAAATTTAAATTGTGTTATTTTTTTTTTATTTTAGTTAATATACCTTTATATGGGCATTTCCTAGGGTCATGAACGTACGTTCGTACGTTTTTGCTGTACAAATAATATAGAAAACAAAACTTTTCCTAGTTATAAACATAAACATGTGGTCACGAACGTACGCAAAATAGAAGTCTACTCTACACTCTAGTGAAATGTAAAAATCTGCGTAATGGAACAGAATATTCAAAAGTGATTAGTTTATTTTAAAAGTGTATGACCTATAAATGGCTTTTATTTAGTATTTCAATAAAATTTATAACATGTTTAATAAAAAATTTCATTTTATAAATTAAATACGTCATCAAAATTAATATTATGCTTCAACTTCTGAAGAATCGATCGAGATATCATTATAATATATGTCCTTATCGCATTTTTATGTGAGATCGTACATTTTTTTAAAACTATGGCAAAATTTTAAACCACACTTAATATAAAGTAGCGAATTCAAAGTCTTAAACGTCAGATTATTTCGAATTTTCATTTTCAAGAGATTCATATGAATTTAGTTTCTGCCACTGATGTTCCAAAAATGTAATTTCTTCTACAGTGAAATCTATTATTTCTTCTTTAAAATGTTCGCTTAAGTTGCATTTATTAGCTTTTAAACTGTTTTCTACACAATAAAAGTTAGCATTTGTTAAATTATTAAAACTTTTTGGCAATCGTTGTCTAAGTTGACACATTAATTGAGCTATAAAATCTCGGCATGTTATTCGTATTTGTTTTTCTATTTCAAAAGTTATGGTATCACTTTTCGTTTCCAAAAATTTTTCAAAATCGTTATTGGAAAAAAACAGCTTAACATGAATTTAATGGATCAAACTGATCAAATTTTAAAACAATTTGATATGAAAGATATTTTAAAAGATTGTACAGTTTCTATAGCAAAAGAGTAGGGTTTTGTATGCGTATTCAACAAAAAAGTGTGGTGGATTTTCAAAAAAATATTACTTGAATATTCTTAAATTAAATAATGCTAAAAAATGCTAAATATTTAGTTGAAAAATGCTAAAAAAAATGCTAACTGCTAAATGAAAAATTTGCAGCAAAATCAGACAAAAAAATGCTAAATCTAGCTGCAAAAATGCCAAAATGGCCACGCTGGATATGACTGCGAATATTACGTGTAGCAAACGAACACGAATGAATTCACCTGCTGGACAAGCATTTGACAAGTTTATTTGGCCCTTTAAGTATTTTGACGAAAATGTTTCCCTGATATATTTATTTTTTGAAAATTAAAAAAAAACAACAACTTATAATGTCAGGGTTGTATGTATTTTTTTTAATACTTAAGACTTGCATTATAGTGTGAAGCTGCCTTAAGTGATATTGAAAGTACATTAAGGAATATTTTTATAGACCTTAAAAATTCGAACCTTTTTTGTTCGATTTTCATTTCACTCGAATTCAATTAAAAAAATATTATTACCATAAATTAGAAATAGATCTTAAAATCGTTTAAAATTCCTCAATTAAAAATGTTTAAAATAAAGTAAACTATTCTTATTTATAATCGGCAAATTCTAAAAACGACTAAAGTTTCTGAAACAAAAATGTAAATGTTAAACAATATCGTTAGCTAAAATGCAAAAAGGCGTAACTAACAAAAAATTCAAAATCGTGTTTTTGATTGATTATTATAAATGCCATTGAACTACATGTCTTCACAAAATTTTACACTTCTGCGATCAAAAATTGCGCTTTTATTAACAAAAAACAAAGTGACGTAACTAAAAGTGTGTTTATTTTATAAATGAAAAACTACGTAATTATCCATTTTTTTTTTCAACGAAATATAATGAAATGGTTTCCTTCGAAAATTGTTTAAAGAATTCCATGGACAACTCATTAATGCACGTTTTTGACAGTTTATAGTTTTCATTTAATAAAGTTTTTTGCTTCTCCTGTAAAATTATAGTTTTGTTAGTTACGCCTTTTTGCATTTAAGCTAACGATATGTAATTGCAATCTTTTGAACTAAAAATATTTCTGAAAAGTTCTTGAACTTAAGTGGCATAACCAAACATTATAATGATTCATCACATTTAAATCTAATTTCATATAAATTAAATTAAATTTGAAAGTTCTCCTGAAAGTGATGAAATATTAAAAGTAATTTTTTTCTAGGTAAACCTTCGTTTTATTTTCACAACCTTTTAACTTATGTATAAACTACCTAAAATTTCCTTGGTCTTAATTAAACCCACATGTGCCCCTGTTGCTGAATGCATAACCATTTTTAATTCTGTTTACACGTCGGGGCCCATAGGCAAACTTTCATAGTGACGCAGTAGACAACATTGCATATTTTTGTCCAATACAGTTACGAGGACCCGCACTAAATGGTAAAAAAGCATATTGATTAATTTTTTCTTTGCCATCAGAACAAAACCGTTCAGGCATAAAATCATTAGGTCTAGGATAGTAGTCTGGATCGCGACAAATAGCACAAACGAATACAACAATGGTGGTATTGCGTGGTATAACTTTGTCACCTAAAATTAAAACCAATTAATAAAAATTATTCTTAAAGTCAATAAACTTTAAATTACCAAAGTAATTTAAATTACCAAAGTACTTAATTTAAAGTTTATAACACATTCCAAATATTTGAGATCTTGTTATTATCTCATTGTCACTGGTTTACTTTTGTGAGTTCCTATTGATAGTAAAATTTCCTCAAATACTTTTTGCTGTTCTTTTGGATGTCGTGAGAGTAGATATAAGGTGAATGCTAAAGCACAAGTAATCGTGTCGTGGCCTCCGACACGATTACTTCACGTATTTCTTCATTTGGTAGCTGTTTTCCATCGATTTGCAATTGCAGTAACATTTCTAATAATGTCATGCGTTTTTTGATGCCCATTTCTTTACATATGTTTTCTTAACAGCAGAAAAATATTTCGATTCTATAATTTTTTTTAGTGCATATGCTGAGTTAGTAAAGATATAAAACTTGGCGAATTAAAGTCGGTTCTTGTGTTTGGGTATGTGTTCGAAAAAAAACTTTAGAATCTGTGATTATGTACTTTATACAGATATTGGAAAATGTTTTCTCTCGAATTACGTATTTTACAGATAGTTGTTCCATCATTTAAGTAAGTCATCGTCCAGACCTGCAATTTTTGTTGCAGTAATACTTGAGTTTATTGGTGAGTGTGGTGAGAAGATTGGGGAGGGATACTCAGTTCCATGTACTCTGCAATTCTGTTTTGTTTGGTAATTCTTACACTTTTCAACTTGAAGATGGCTGTAGGTGTATTTATATATAAAATATCAAAAGGAAAAAATGAAAGACAAGATAAAAATACAAAAATTGCGAGTTAAGAATTTCATAATCTGGACACTTATGTAATTTCAAAGCACAACTTTACAAAATTGCAGCAACAAAAATTGCAGGTCTGGACGATGACTTGAAAGAGTTGGATTTACGTGAACATTTTCTCAATTAAAGTTGAAAAGATTTGCAAAAGAAAGAAAGACCTCCATATGTTAATTTTGAACAAACCACGAAAATGTATTGTTGTTTTTATACCCTTCACCGAAGGTTAATGGGTATATATAACTTTGTCGTTCCGTTTGTAATTTCTACAATATTGATCTTAGACCGTATAAAGTATATATATTCTGAATCGTTATGCGAAGGGAAGTTCAAATCCGGTTGTCCGTCGGTCCGTCCGTCTGTTGAAATGTATTCTAAAAAACTCGGAAAAATCGGTTCAGATACTAACTTTTTTGTGACCAAAATATAAATTTCCTATATCTTCTTAACTAATCAACCGGCATTCTTTAAATTTGGCATGCAGATACGGTAATATCTAAACGAACTTTAAGATATATATTTTTTGGAAATTCTAACAATTAGGGCGTAAAATAGGGCAAAAGAGGTAAAAGCTCCATCTCCCCATGTCTTCTTAATTAATGATCCGATGAATGTTTCGAGTCTTGAAGGAACTAAAGGCTATAAATTTACGGCGTAAAATAAAGGTGAACGGGTAAAAGCACCCCATCCTATACCTTCTTAATTAATTAAACGATTCTTTTAAAAAGTTTATGATTTTTTTTTTTAATTTTTTTTCTCCGGTTATTCTAATTCGGCTTTGCAATGGTACACGATTGGTCGTTAAAAAATTGATGAAAAACGTTATCGAAGCTACCATTTTGAATGGTAAATTCCGAAACGAAAATGTTTTGCTGCCACGAACTCCGATGTTTGCCACAGACGTCCCAATTGAATTTAAACGCGTTTAATTTCCAATTAGATTGGAATTTGCAATGACAATCAATATGTCGCAAGGCCAAACGATGTATGTTTGCGGCTTAGATTTGGGCACACCATGTTTTTCACACGGACAATTATACGTGGCATGTTCTCGCCTCGCCAAGCCATCGAGCTTAATAGTGTTGGCTAAAGACGGACTGACAAAAAATATCGTACACGCAATTGCTATTCGTAATAAAAACTAATTATCTCTGTTTGATTTTTATACTTCAGGATAAAAAATACATTACTTTTTTATGTTTCACTTTTGAATATGTAACGAAAAGAAATAAATAGCTATTGTTTTTTTCATCGCCGATCATGGTATAAAGGGCTTTATCCCTCTTTCTTTCACTAGAAATAAGTTATATGGCAAAACGACGTTTGCCGGGACAGCTAGCATACATGTATGTAAGTGTGTCCAAAAAATTTTTTTTTTTTTATTTTCATGGGTGCTCAAGCATAATTAACGAGCTTATATGGTAAAGTATTTTTGAGATTTTTATCAGATTTTTCGGAAGATGTTTAGAGGTCGCTCAAGTCGAATTCATAACTTTGTTAAAAACTACGATTATCTCCACTTTTACGGAAATAATTTAAAAGAAAAATGTTTAAGCTTTATTTTGGTGTACAAAGACTATAAGTTTTTGCATTTGCTCATTTATGCACCCTACATTACAATTTTTTGTAATTATTCCATAAATTTTGTAAATAACGCTTTATAACTTTTAAAATCTTTATGGAAATGAATCAAACCAACAATGCAGTTTGAAAGATCAATTTATTCTAAATAACACTGCTTTACAAATTTTTAATTTGGAAAAATACCAAGAACGCCACATCCCTAGATAAGTTAATTGGGACCTCCTGAACACGAAAAACGCTGTAATTTTTTGTCTAAGTACCGTTCAAGGCGAATTTACACAAGGTAAGTGCAACTCTACAACTACAAAAAGCCCCATGTATTTTGTTTATGAAATTTTCCCACTTGTTGTCAAATTTCAGTATAGAAACAAAACAATATTTTGACGTTTCACCGTTTTTTTAATTCGCCGTGGATACAGCTGATGAACGGCTGACGAGATGAGTTTACCTTGTGTAAATTCGCCTTGGTACCGTTTTTTAGATAACGGTACTTTTGTGTTTTTCGCTGTATGGTCCCACTTAAACCCTTGTGGAGCCGAAACGCAAAAGTTCAAGACACTCGTTATTTTAATTTAAATTTTTTGAATTTACGCCGAATATATTGTGTGAGCAATGAAGATGAAAATATTGTCGTTCCACAAAATCCTTAATAAAAACTTTATTTTTCATCCGATTTTTTTCATTTTCACGCTTAAAATGTTGGTAATTAAATAAACTGTTTGGTAAAAAAATAAAACATGCTATAACTCATTCAATTACCTTTCCAACGATATGCTCTTTATCTCGATCGGACATTTCGGTTGGGCTCCACAAGGGTTTAAGTAAGACCATACACCGAAAAACACAGAAGTACCGTTATCTTAAAAACGGTACTAAGAAAAAAAAAATTACAGCGTTTTTCGTGTTCAGGAGGTCCCAATTAACTTATCTACGCATGTGGCGTTCTTGGTATTTTTTGGCTGTAAACCAAACATAAGCTTTCTTTTATGGGAAGTAACTTTAGAATATGAAAGGAATTCAGTATTTAGCAAGGTTGGCAACCGACATCAATACTGTGGAAATACCGTTAGAATTGAACATTGGTATTTATACCGAAATTATTATTTGCGGTATGACGGTATTGATATCGAAACGGAAATTATTATTTGGGTTATACCGGTATTTATAGGGATACAGAAATTTCCCTTTATACCGATATCATATCACTGTAACCGTTTCGGTATTAAGAGATATTACAAATTTTTCAAAGAGTAGAAAAAAGTTTAACACTTGTGCTAAATGAAAAATGTTTGTTAACTTAAAGGAAATAAAAAACGGAAATTTTTTCTTAAAGGTATATTCGTTGAACAACCAATTAATAATACCAAAGGTGTATGTGCGAAGATGGACACAATTACCCAAACAAATTTCATAGATCTTGATGAAGATAATAAAAGTTGCAGTTTGAATTAATCTTCAGACTGGAAAATTGGTTTTTAATGCCAAATAACAACAATATACAAGAATTACTAAGTTTTTGAAAGATAAATATTAAAATTTTAATTAAATTTGTTAACAAAGCAATTTATTATTTTAGTTAAAAAAAATTGCATTAACTATTTTAAATTTGAATTTAAAAGATTTTGTTATTAGTGCTTAATTCCCAGTTTTTATTCTTGATAAAAACACTTGAAATTTATTGTTGATGGGATAAGCTATTCCTATGCGCATTTCACTGGTTGCTTAGGCCAGATCATCAGGAAACTTCATCCATAAAGATTTTAGAAAAACTAAAGATATTAAACCAAATAAAATTAAAATTTTGTATTCCCAAAAATTACTTTTGATAATATTTTAAATTTGCATTAAATATTTTTAATATAAAATAATTGGGCTGTTCACGAAAGGCTGGTTATATGGTTATTTAGTTATATTCACAACAACAAAATATATTAATTAAAATTTTTTTAAATATATTTTGTGGCTGTTAATATAACTACAACCACCATATAACCTGATAATCCGCCGTTCGTGAACAATCCAAATGTTTTTCCGTACATATAAAGTTCTGTAGTTTGATTTTTTGTCAGTTAAAATATATTTTTTAAAAGTCACAACTATTAAAGTTTACGGAATATGCTGTTTAATAAATAAAAAATTTTAAAATGAATGTGAAATTCATTTATTTTATATGAAATGTAAATGATCCGTTAAGCGTATAGCGATATTATTAAAATACCGAAACTGATGCCAATACCGAAATACAAAATAGTTTAATACCGATATCAAATAAAAAATTTCTTAATACCGATACCGAAATGTGTTTTGGTTGCCAACTTTGGTTCTTAGTGAACTTCAGTTAAAATTGATAAAAATGCATAACGGATTGCCCACTCTTTCACTTACCTTTCTTTTCACAGTTTCCATTTCTGAACGATTCCATTAATTTCGCCCGTCTTTCAATGATAACTTTTTCCGAAAGTTTGTGCAAAACTTCGACACCCTTTTGAAACTCACGATACGATTTAAAGAAAAAGAGCTTAAATGTAAAATCGAGGTACTGTAAAGGATTTAGAGCACGTTCTGTGGCAACTTCTGTGACACTGAAAAGGAAATAATAAAAATAAGGAATTTAAAATATTTTCCATATGGTTGTAAAATCTACTTTAATTACAAGAAGCAAATTAATGGTCGGAGTAAAAAAGTTCATTCAAATAAAAAAAATTACCTCTTCAAAGCCTTAACATATGCTAAGCCTTCAGGACTTTCGGCATTAATGTTTACCCCCATTGCGGTTTCCAATAAAATATCTAAAGTTGTTACACATGCCATAGGAAATAAATCAATAGCACTTGAACCATTAGCTCTTGGACGCAGTTTTTCCACCATTTTATTAGAGTTTTTATCAAATACTTCCACAAATTGTTCCAGAATTTTAGTATGAAATGCCGGTGTAACAATTTTACGACGCTGTTGCCATTTCAGACCAGAACTCATTAATAAACCATCACTCAGCCAAAGGGATAAAAAATTATAGAAAAAGGGTTTGTTGATTAAACATGGACTTCTTAGAAGAATCTCGGCGTACTCCACGTCTTGTACATATAGTAAACACTTATTCACACACCAGATACGATAAACTTTGCCATATTTTAGTTCTAAGTTTTGAAAAAATTCTATGAAATCTGTAAGCTTGAAAAAAATACTTGTTACTTATTTTGTTTTTAATTTCTTAAATAATAATTTTTCAGGACTTTTCACATTCAATCGTAATGCTTGCAAAACGTCGCCTATTAGAGGAAGCGTTAATTTTAGTCCTGTCACTCCACTTGCTTCAAACAGTTTGTTTATGCGTCTTTTCTTTAAATAATCCAGGATTATGACAATTATTAAGATCGCTAAAAATATTTCTAAAATCATTGTTTGCTGCGAGATTTCAATACTCTTTAGGATGAATTTAACTTTAACGTTTTGCTCAGACTGATAATCAAATTTAATTTTCAAACAATTTTATTGGTTTTATGAAATAAATGGAACATTTTTAAATACATAAATACATGCATTTACAAATGTGTATGGGGTATTTCGTAAAGAAACAATTAAGGAAAACTTTTTTGCAAGTTACTATTTATTGTTTTTTTTTTATTTGTGCTTTAAGTTTAATGGCTGAGCTTTCTTGATCTCAAATTGACAAGGTGTGGATTGCAAATAAGCATTACGTCAAATAAGTGTCTCTTCTTAAAGTCCTCGGTCTAGTTTAACTAAACCAGCGTTAAACATTCAGCGATTTTTAGGCATAAGTTTTACTCAAGAAACTGCCACAAGTTCTTGGCCACCTTGTATAACTTAATATTGCTACGTTACTTTAGTTGGAAAAATATATATTTGTTTCTTTTAACTCCTACAAGAAGCATAGAGCCGTTATTTGGAAATAGTAGAATTAAAAGAAGAGATTATAAACTTGATTTTCTCCATATTGTTACAATTTTTCTTAAACGCGTTTCGGTTTATTCCCTTTATAATAAACCTTTGAGTTCTGTTAATTGCAAATCAAAAAAAAAAAATAAACACACTTATTCAACTTAACAAACTTTTTTGAAATTAATTATAATGTTCACAAATTTTCTTCACAATTGTAAGTAACGCACTGAATCCTTTAATGTCTCCAATCAAACTAAACTAAGACATTTATGAGTTAGGCTGTATTTATAGTTTACAACCAGAAGTTGTAGTAGAGTAGTAGATTCAAGAACCTTCTTGTCGATTCCAGAACATTCTATTTGAAATCTATATTCTACGATTAAATCTAAAGTCCAAAATTACAGTGGAGCATATAACAATTTAAACTAATACGACATAAACAATAATTTTCAAGATAACTTATAACTAAAACAAGAAATAATTCTAAGATAAATCTAATTTCGGAACAATATTTTTGCTATTTCACATAGAACCCTGTAACATTGAGAAAGCGATATATTAAATATGTTCAAATCTGGGGGCTTACTTTCTATTGCGATGCGAATTCAATTTCGATACGAGAGCTAAATTCCAATTTGGCACTGTCTATCACTTTCACGAAATTTTTTGAAAACGAAGCAATACTGGCAACAAATGGCGCAGATTGACAGTAATGACATGTTAAAATATGTAAAAAAAATTAAAATTTGAAAACTTATATAAAATAAATAGTGACGATTTGCAAAATAAAAAAATGCGAAAGACAAATGCGCAAACGCATTAAAGAGTACCAATCACTAGATTTGGTGCCATTTTCTTTCTCATTTTTTAAATATTTTACTGCACATTTGGTAATCATAGTTTTTTTTTTATTGACACATCGAGATCCTTGTGAATATTTAATTTTTTAAGATACCAGGCGACGGCTGTGATTATTTGAAGAAGTTTTTTTTAGCGCCTTTGAACTTTTTCGATATTAGATGCCGAGGCAGGGCTCCATAACAGGATACCGTAGTATAGGATTGGCCTTAAGATAGACTAAGGACATAATTTCTTTTAATAAACCAATTAATTTGAATTGCTTTTAGTTTAATTTAAATTATTGGGTATATTTGGGGGTATATACGTTTTTTGGATGTTTAACAAACAGGTTTCCTTTTTCAACATAATTTTTTGCCCAACTTTTATTTAATTTTCGCAAAAAGTTATTAAGAAGTTGCCGGTCTTTTAAGATTTTTAGTTGTTCGTCATAATGAAAAGTCAGTTCGATTTTTATCGAATGCCAAAACTAACACACGCAAGTTCCGTTAACACTCGAAAATTATAATCTCAAACCGTAGATAAACCAAAGACTTTATTATTTACTCTGTTAAGATATTTACTGCATAAAAGCTTTTTTTATTCTAACTGCCTGACCCACAATGTCGAAAAGAAAATTTCTTTCGTATATTTACATTGAAAATAAACACAAAAGTTAGTTTTTATTCTTTCTTTTTGACATTGTTGACCAGGCAAGGCAGTAATTGTAATCAAACATTTTTAGGATTTTAGCTTTAAAAAAAATTTAATTTCAACTTCAGTTTTAAAAAACGAAAAACCCCATTCGAAAAACCTCATAACTTAACTATTAAAATTAAGCATGAACTTGGTACGTTGTACTTTTTATTTCGCGTACAACACAAATAAATAGAACATTAAAATAAAAAAAATTATGTTAAGTAATTACTTGTTATAAATAAACTTGTCTTAAATTTAATAGTTTTAATATAAGCGCATTTTTATCTATGATTCTAGAAAAGTAAAACCAGCTAACCAAATATTATAAATTTGAAATTATGTACTTATCTTGGAGATTTTTTTAAGAAATATTGCTATTTCTAGGAAAGGTATCAATTTTGTTCAAGGAAATCTTTGCTAATTGTACAAAGGGGTGATGAACCGCCGCACAGTGGAAAATTTTGGTCCTTTTTGGATCAAAAATCTGTATCTTTTTTGTTCTTAGAGATAGAGTTCTGAAATTGTGCACGAATAATCTTAAATCTATTTGCTATTATTCTAAAAAATATGAGCCAAATTAAACCAGAACTTATTTCACAATAAAGGTAAGAATTTTATTTTTTGTATATAGAGATGACTTGAATATGTATTTGGTACAAAATAGTAACTTTAACTTGAAATAAATTTTTTTATTATATTAACATATGTAATGTTTTTAATTTATCTGATGTAACTTTAACCCACACCTAACTTAATATAATTCACTATATATTTTATATTTTCTTCAGAAAGTTGATAATTTTTTCAAGAAAAAAGTTAATACTTTGTGTTTTTCTCCCACTTTCAATATATGTATCAATTATTTGACGCACTGAACACTTAAAATTATTCATTTTTAATTAATGTAATACTGATTTTTAATAACCTCTTTACAAAAAAAAAACACAGTATAACCAAAAAACGTACATTAATTGTGACAATTCTTAAACTTTCCATCAATAGCCTACTAGTCAACTTTTTTATATAACGTGATTTTTATTTTTTGCTCAATTTTTAATTTTTTTTTTAATCTAGCAAAAAAAAAATGACATAACAATGCAAAGCTACTTTAACAAAAATCATTTGTTCAATTATCTAAATAACTGAGTTTTATTATTGAATGTAACTTCTGTTTAGGCAGGAATACGTAGCTAATATTTTTATAGTATTTTACTAATATATTAAGCTTTACAATTTTTTACATATGAGCGCAGAGCTAAGCAGAGCTCCTAATTAAAAACCTTACCGAAGTTTTTACATGCAGCCAAAACAACATTACATCATTCAGCAGCTAAAATTTCAAACGTTTTCACTAAAACCTGATCCGCTATTTATAAAATCGGAATCTACATTAAATCACCTTTCCAATAAGGTATATAACTCCTTAATTGTAATGTGAATTATATTAAAAATATGCTCTGAAATACGTTTTATTTTTATAGTTATAAATCGTTGTCGTAAAAAGATATGAATACGGTCTTTATTTCCGAGTATTGCTATTGACCAAACATCAAATATTTTCCTCAAATTATAAAGTTCGACATCTTAGCTTTTCGATAAAAAAAAAATTTGGTGTAATTCGAACCTTTTTAAAAATTAATTATGGGCTGGTCTTACTCTACGATTTTCCACTGTGCGCCGTTAATTTTGTGTGGGAGCCCCCTTAAAGAATGGAGATAGCGGGTAGGTATGTTAGAAAAATAAAGTGGGGTTGGTCATACATTTGAACCATCTAGGGCATCCTAGGTGCTGCAGGGGCCACATTTAAGAATTTCATTAAACTGCCATATTTGCAGAATCTCTGAATTTTACTTACCTCTTTATAGCTTTCGCATATGCCAAGCCCTCAGGGATTTAAGCATTAGCTTTTCCACCCATTGCAGATTCGACTATAACACTTAAAGCAGTCGAACATATAAAAGGTTGTATAGCAATAGCATTTAAAGCATCTCGTTTTTGGCGTAGATCTTCGACCACAGCCGGAGCCTGTTGATCGAATATTTCCACAAACTGTTGAAGTATTTAAATATTAAATCTAGCTGTAATGATTTTACGACGCTTGTGCCATTTTGCGCACGAACTCAAAAGTAATGAGACGAGGAGTATTTAAAATAATCTGGGCATAATCCGCATCGTTGACAATTAAAAAGCATGTTGTAAGAAACCATAATTGATAGACTTTTCCTTAAATATGTTAAAACACTTAATGACATCTGTAAGCAAAAAAAAAAAAAAAAAAATAATGGTCAAACAGAGTGTATAACAATTTATTTTTTTCAGTGCGGCGGTTGCGGGTTCGATTCCCGCCAGAGACTCTGGTATGTTTCACTACAACGGGCTGAAGGTTTATGTTACTATTGCTCGGTTAACGAAGTTAGAATATAATTTGCAATTGTATTTGTAACTCTTATTAAATAAATAAATAATTTATTTTTTATTTTATTTAAGTTTAGTTAATACTTGTTAAATTTAGACCGCCTATCGTTAAGATATTGCCAATAAAGGACAGTGTAAATTTAGGTTTTCCCACTCCATTTTTTTTTTTCGAAATAGCATTTATACGTTTTTTACTGAGATAATCAATAACTATAAGAATTATTAAAATGGCAAAAACGATATCGAACCATATTTCTGCCGCCTAAGAGAATAAGTATAACTTAAAATGCTAAAATGTCTTGTAAGACTGGAGGTTCAGTAACCGCTTTTAATTGTTTTAGTTAAACGTTTTACAGTACTTTTCGTTTATAGTCACTACCGCTTATAGTCACATTAGCGATATAGTCCATTTTATGTGTTTATTTTGCCACTATAAGTCAATTTAATATAAAGTATTAACGTTATAGTCCATTAAAGGCCGTTACACACTATCCCACAAAGTCTTACGTATTTTTCAAAAATGCTTCCCTGATCTAATTATTCTTTAAACATTTTTAAAATACAATAACAACTTATCATGACAGGGTTGAATTTTTGTAAATTACTAAAGACTTTGTGGGATTGTGTATAACGGCCTTTAGCGATATAAGCACATTACCATATATGCCATATATCAACAGTCATTAAAGGAAAAAGTAAAGCAAATTAATGGCGTTATAGTCACATTAGCACTATTTACTATGTTTTTTTAGTTTTCGAAACCACAATCCATCCAAAGAAAGAAAGAATTTAATCGTTTTATTTTTGTCATCCACTCTTTACTCGTAAAAAATAATTTTTTTGTTTCGGTATCAGTTATGAAATATCTTGTTATTATTTTAACTATTTTTAATATATTGCGGCCGCCTGATACATCAATTCACCTCGCTAAAACGACCAAATAAATGATATAATCGAACATATGAAACAAATAAAAAGTATGTTTTGTTGTCAAACTGCTAGTATAGTTTATTTGGCCGTTTAGTCTACAAAATTTGTCGATAACTTTTTTAAAGCGTAGTAAAGTAAACATTAATAAAGTTATCGATTTTTCTACCATTTCCTTGTAATTAGGGTTTTGCACTTTATCGTAATTTTTCATAATCGTTATTCCGATTTAAAAGTATTCTTTTAATTACAATCATCAATTAATCGCACTTTTAATGCCTTGCATTTAAGTTTAAAGGTGAAATATTTTTTTTAATACGATTTTGGCTTCCCATAAGGAACTTATTTAACCATAATATCGTTGCCCGTGACAATATGATTGAGTAACCATTTTGTTAAAACTTGTTTTTATAAGAGGTGACCATAAAAAATATGTTTTCTTTGCGTGTGTTAATTGAATGTTGAGCCATGTATGGCTTTCTAGGTTCGTGTATTGCCTTATTTTAAAACAAATTTATAGCCAAAGGTCCCTTTTTTGTTTGTTCCGACCTAAGTTTAAAATTTCAGGGACCTATATCATAAATTTTCAACGTTATTGTGTCCCCGAGAAAACATCTACACTTGACTATGATATTATGGATATGGATTAAAACTACAAATAAAGTCTTATCAATAATCATTGGTCCTTCGGATTTATTAAAAAAAAAATATTTGTTTAATAATTACGTGGCCTTAAACCCAAATTTATCCCACTAATAGATCTTAAAACTAAATTAAGTGCCAATGCTACATCTGGTCCCAAGGGCAACAGTTCAAAATCAAGCATTACACGACTTATAATAGTTTTCATTTTTAGCATGGCAAACTTTTGGCCAATACAATTACGCGGACCAGCCGAAAATGGAACATATGCAAAAGGAACTATGTTATTAGCAGAATCGCCATAAAAACGTTCTGGTTTAAAATGATCAGGTTCAGGAAAGTAATCCGCGTCTCTGGCAGCAGAAAAAATTAACAAATTTACTATAGTATTGGCGGGTAAAACTTGATTGCCTTTAAAGAAATTGGGGGGGAAAAAATTCAAAAAATGTTTTATTTCAAATCAAGGAAAACAAATACAAGTGAATACCTATTCGAATATCCTCTAATATTTCACGTCCAATCATGGGCACAGAGGGATACATTCGTAACGTTTCCTTTATAACAACCTCCAAATATTTAAGCTTATGCAAATCTCTTATAGTAATGGGTCTACCAGTGTCGGAGCCTAGAACTTCCTTGACTTCCTCAAACACTTTCTGCTGTATATGAGCATGACGTGATAGGAGAAAAAGGCAAAATGATGTGGCACTAGTGGTGGTATCGTGACCCTCAAACATAAATGTATCGACTTCTTCACATATGTCATTATAAGACAAGGGCTTTCCATTTACAGAGGACTGTAAAAGAACATCAAGAAATGCCATACGTTTCTTTTGGCCCACATCTTGTTCAATGGTATCTAAAAATTAAAGAAAACCTTAGCGTAATATAGGGTTATCCATTTTTTCGGTTTCAAAATAAATAAATCACACATAAAGCTATGATTTCGATGAAACTTTTATTTTATTATAATGCATGGACCTTTCCATTACGTACGAAATATAATGGCATTTAAATGCATGCCTCTAGATTGGTTGCATAAATCGATCCTTTTAAGATAATTTTTGACCACTTTTTCGCACATTGCGGGAATATATCGACGATATTTTAGAGAATGTTGGTTTTCAAATGCGCCAACGTTAGGGGATTATCCGCGTATGTGTCCCACTAACAAGCCTAACGGCGTCAAGCCGCATGTTCTTGGTGGCCAATTAACGTCGCCAAAACGTGAAATTACGTTCTGAAAAGTCAAAGTCGGTCGTGTTGTGTGGCTCGTGGCAAGGTCTTATTGAAACCACATATCATCCAGTTCATAATCTTCAATTGCAGGCCAAAAAAACGTCGGTTATTATACGGCCATAGCGCTCTGAGACGTGGTATCGACAAATTCGGATTATCCGCCACACTTTCATTAACAGAAGCGATATTTGTTACGCTTCCAGTCTTTTCAAATTCTTTAAATTTTGACAGTTCTTTGCATAGTAGGACAATTAAGACGACCAAAATCACCCCGTAATGCTCGAAAAGTGGTGGCCACGTTAAAAACTCCACTTTTGTAATAAGTTTTAACTTTTTTTACGCGTTCTTCGGTTGCTTAACGATCCATATTCGTAAATGGCAAACCTTTCACTAAATAAATGACACTTCAGATGACAGATATTTAACAGCTCTGTATATAGCATGGTGAAATAAACAGGTGGCAGCACTACGCCAGATGACGATTTTTTGCTCTTGCATTGTTTGTCTAGGTTTATGTCAAAGTTTTGTTTATGTTTACAAAAAGTCCACGTTTTGTGCTGTGATTTTTGTTTTTTATTAAAGTTTTTGATAATTTTGATAAGATATTGACCATAACTAAATAAAAATTGGCTAAAAATTTATTTATTTCATCACATTCAGCGGCACGCTTTGATTTTTGTTTAATGTATTTTTTGACGTAAACGGTTATGTAGTTTCCATTTTTGTTGTAATGTTGTATTTGTTGCCGTAACGATGCCACCTGCTTATTCCACCATGGTATATAGATTTTTTTTCTTTTGTAACCCTGCCTTTAAACATGCAAGTATTTACTTGCAAGTAGGCCATACGTATTAACATCGAAAATGTCGACGAAATAGTCGAATGTCAAACAAGTTGCATGAATGTTTACACTTTTAAGTGGAAGTTCCTTATAAATAAGAGTTACCAAGTGCGAAACAGAGCTTCATTTCTAAATAAACAGTTGGCATTAATAATTATTATTACTTTTTTAAATTAGATTGATGTTTAAAAATTAAATCAATTGTCTACTTCATGTATTTATGCAAAAACAAATCAAGAAATATGTTTTAATATACTTTAAGAAAGTTAAATCTATAATTGTTATTTCCGCAATCAAGTAAATATGGTAACACTGTTTATGTTTATGACATTAACTTGCTGCAAGTGTCAAAAAATCACTGTCTTCAGAAATTTCTTGCAAGTTGTCTGCATGTACGAAAAATGTGATGGTGTTAGTTAAAAAGAGTGATTGCATTGAGTTTTTCGAACTTGTACTTGCATGTGTTAAGGCCAGGGGCCTAATTCTGGCAGTCGTGATCGAGTACTTTCTCAGTTCGAAAGTAATTTTATTTCAGTCGATACTAAACGAATCTAAATTATTTTTTCAGTATTGTGAAGCTCAAATTAATGCTTTATAACATTGAAAAAATAATTCCGACTCGTTCAGAATTGACTGAAATAATTAGATATTAAATTGCTTTCGAATCGAGAAAGTACTCGATCACGACTGCCAGAATCAGGCCCCAGGTAAATGAACTTACTTTCATCGTGGTTTTCTTGGGAGAGCATTTTAGCTCTACGATCATTTATAACTTTTTTGGTAAAATCGTGCATAATTCGAATACTCTTACGTAAACGCAAATAAGAAGGAAATGCGGTTAATAGAAAGCCTAGATCATAATATTGTATCGGATTCATTAGGCGTGTGGCTACGATGTCGGAAGCTCTGCAATGATGATGAGAAAATTTTTATTGTTAAGATCTAAAAATTTATCAAATGTTCGAAAAGTAAGATTTAATTTTATTGAAAATTTCGTTTTTTTCTTCAACTTAAAAACTCACGTTTTTACTGCCTTTGCATATGGAAAATTTGGATTTTCTTGGGCGTTTATTTCAACACCCATTGCTGATTCCGAAATAATATCCAAAGCCGTTAGACATACTATAGGAAATATATTAATGGCGGTTTTACCATCCGCTTTAGCGTGTAATTTTCTCACTAACACGGCACTTTGCCTATCAAAAATTTCAATAAATCCATCCAAAATTTTAAAATGATAAGTCGGTGTTAACATTTTACGTCGGGCATGCCATTTTGGACCATAGCTTAGCAATAGGCCATCTCCTAACCAACTTGAAAGCATATTGTATAAAAAAGGTTTTTTTGTAACTGTCGGACTGCTGAGTATAACTTCGAAAAATTTGGCATCGCTTATTAAACAAAAGACCCGATGAAATGCCCATACAGCAATAACCTTGCCACATTTCGCTTTATAGCGTTTATAATAGCTGAGGGCATCTGAAAAATTAACCAAAAGCTTACATTTTAATATTGACATAATTTTCATATCATTATACATATTTACTTGATGTATTAAGGCCAATGCCTATTAAAATATTTCCTATAATTGGCAGAGTATATGAGGGCGGTGGAATTCGCGATGTTTTGAAAATTCGATAACGTCTTCTTTTAAATAAATAGTCCGAAATCAATAGAACCATTAAAAAGGTTAAAGTAAGGATAAGCAACATTTTTTTTTATTAAAAAAAAAACCTTTGTATATCGTTCTTTATTTATTTTCAAGAACCGATGATTAAATCGCTTTAAGAAAAGTCTTATGTGTTGCTTAACAAATCGCCTCTTGAACACTAAAATATTATGTTGCAATTTAGTAGAAGATTGAAACATTATCAATGTTATTTATTGAAATTGTTCTACGAGTAAAAATGTTGTATTTTAATTTAACAACGACAACTTATTATCTATAATTATTTTATAAAAAAATGTTCATAGGTTTTAAAGTTCAGTTTGAGTAAAGATCTGAGTGAAAAGCGTGACCACTAAATACAGCAATAAACCTGATTATTTCCTTTTTATAATACGCGTACGACAAAAAACCCCGTTTTAAAATAAAAAGTAAGCAGCAGAATGGTTTAGAAATATTTCAGAAATCGTTTTTATCACTCATTTCTTAAAAAAAAATATTGACACAAATACAAAGATAATATTCCAACCTTTTTTTAGCGGCCGTGTGCGTTCTGTATTTTTAAGTGAACGTTCCGGCGTTCCATTGGATTAATGAAGAATGTAACATTAGCCCCCCGTTAATGAAATGTTTCATAAAATCGATAAAAATTTTGAATTATTTAATAAAAGTCAAACTTTTAAAGAAATTATTTCATTATTTATATTTGAATAAAATTTTTAATATGTTCTCAATGACATTTTTGTGTCTTTTATTAGTTTGATGATTGTTATGGTTAAAAATTTATGTTTATTTATTTTATCCATTTTTTCAATGTGCGTTTTGAGTTATTGTCAATTTTTTTTTATTCCTGTTTCAATCATCAAGTTTTATTAATTTTATTTCGTTTTTATATATCTTTAACATCATGTTATATGTTCTACTTTCAAATTCTTACCCTTTAAGTAAATTGTACTTAATTCATTTTCCAGCCCGCGAAGACCTTCAATTGCCTTCTTTCCATTTTTCTGGCATGTACTACTGCGTTAATTTTGTGTATTTAAATTAACAATTAAAGAAAAAAGAATGTGAGAATTGTTTGCTCTTGTTTTTTCTTTTGCGTTGCTTGTTTTTGAACCTAAATATTTCTTACGTTGAGCTAAAATCAGTATTTCGTTATCGTAATGAATTTTCTTTCATTAATGTTATGAAACATTAAAATTTACTATCTTTTTATGTATTTTCATGTCTATCGCTAAAAATTTAAAAAACCTATTGAAATTATGTATAACAAAAAGTTGAATTTTTCTTTTGAAAGAGATATTAAGTTGTCATTAATTTAATGAAAAATTGAAACGAAATTATGAAACTCAATTTCGTAGTGTTAATGAAATTGCTTCAATATATTTGTAAAATTTCATTCCCGTGATTGGATTAATGAAAAAATTTAATGAACTTGATTCATTAGATTTATGAAGCATAATTCTTTCAGTGTATATATAAAAAAATTTAATATAATTGAAAATAATGAACCACGTCCATTATCTATAACACACCTTAAGAAAACAATTCAAAATAAGTGATTTGATAGTTGTGCACCCATTTGGTATAATTGTTTACATCTGGTTACCTGATGGTAGCTTTGTTTTTCCGGAACAATTTTCCGAAATGGGTGAATCGTTTATGCAGAACACTCTCAGTAAAAAAAATTATACTCCGGACAAAAATGTTGTTCGAAACGCATTGATGACTCCATCTTTAGAATACCGTTAACCTTTTCGCAGGTATGAGCAAAAAAAAAAAAAAAATAATAATTTTAACGGCAGTTTTTATTAAAAATTTTGTTTAACAAATTTTAGAATTTTTTTATCATCACATTGGGATTTATAAAGTATATAATAGCAAATAAAAAATTTTTTTCAATTCCTCCCATCGTTTTTCCATACCTGCGATTTAAATTTAGCAATTTTCGGAAAAAAACAAAATTTTTCCCAATTTTCTTACTGTTAGGAATTTTAAGTCCAGATAATTTTAAATATACTCTGAAGGTTTTACTAAAATCGGAAAACATAAACAATAAAGTCATGAAGGTCAATGGTCAAATTTTGATATATTTGGAATTTCTAAAGTAAAGATTGTGAAATATCCCTGCAAATATAGTCGTATTATATCCATACACGTGTGTAAAATATAGCCCATTAGGTACTGCCACTAGTCCAAAGATAAAATGTATTGAAAAAACATGGTATATTTAACATTACGATGTCCTAGGGCTGGACCATATGACCCAGCTTTGCATTACAACGGAATAGTCTTAAAACTACTCCATGTTCATACATACTCCCAGTGGATTGGTTTTGAAACTACTCCATGGTATACTTAAAAGGATTAGTTTTGAAATTGTTTAAAAACTAAGACATGTCGTTAAAAACGAAAACATTTCGTTTAACTACAAACTCTTTTAACAATAACATGGTCCATGCTTGCATTCCATTGGACCATGTTCTAAGTAGTCCTCTTAATCTAAAATGGATCAAGTAGTCCAATATTATTTGCAGGGGTTTTATATTTTTTTTTGCTGATTTTTATGAAACTGGAGAAAAATGTACTCTTAAGTTATACATTTTATAAATGTAGTTATATGTTTTAAACTATAAAAATGTTCTTCCATACACCTAACGACCAAACACTAATATATCGACCCCTTACCACAAAAAAAGCTTAAGCGACATCATTTTCAATTTTCGTTTTTTTTTAATAAATGAGTTTATTGGCAACACTTGCATCTACTCCTAAAATATCATGGTCACATAAGGTAACGTTACGATTTATAAGCAAAAACAATTTTATCGTAAGCAACAACCTTCATACAAAATTTTTTTTAAATGAATAAAAAAAAACCTTCTTCTTATCACTTTGTATCGAAAAAAATTTTGAAAAAATTGTAGACTTCACAAAATAAGGTTAAATCTGAAAATAAAAAGCTTTTACATTCTTGTCTTTTTTTCCGAAATAATAAATACAATTCTATTGGGATTTGGTTCTAGGCATACACATCAGCCCAGCTGGTCGTTTTTACATACATATGAACTTATTTATACTAAATGTCAAAATTCCATACACAAATAATTGACAGGCAGCTTAAATATTTTGAATTTTCCCTGATTTTAGGTTAATAAATAAGTCATAATATTTTCGGAAATTTCCGGAATGGAAATAACTTTTTATATGTTTCGATATGAATTAAAATTTTTGAAAATGATAAATCCTAGTTTAAATATTATTTACTTTACCGCTTTGGGACGAGATATTTTCTTAGATAAAACAATTTATTTCAAAAAATTTTGTAAAATATAAGAGTTTAATAATTAAAACTTGTAAGAATATTCAATATAAAAGGTGGTTAAATTTTAAGGGCTGGTGTTGGTTTTGAATAAAACGCAAATGATTTAGGAAATTATTGTCATTTCTTTTTTCAATTATGTATGGAACAAAATATCTGCCAAATGGCCGACGCGACCTCGGCGGCACACCTCCATCCGATGGTCCAAGTTTTCGATGACGCTGAGCCATAATTGAGGTTCTATGCCGTTAATGTGCCCAATTATCTCATCCTTTTCTTTCAAATAACCCCAAAGAAAGAAGTCCAACGTTGTCAAATCACATGATCTTGGCGGCCAATTGACATCGCCACCACGTATGATAGCACGACCATTAAATTTGTCGCGCAAAAGAGCCATTGTTTCGTAAGCTGTGTGGCAAGTGGCACCGTCCTAATGAAACCACATATCGTCCACGACCATATCTTGCAATTCGGGCCATAAAAAGTTCGTTATCATCTTACGATAACGACACCATTCACAGTAACTGCCTGACCGGCCTCATTTTGGAAAAAATACGGCCCGATGATGCCGCCAGCCCAAAAGCCGCACCAAACAGTCACTCTTTGTGGGTGCATTGGTTTTTCGAAAATCACTCTTGGATTATCATTCGCCCAAATGCGGCAATTCTGCTTATTGACGAATCCACTGAGGTGAAAATGTGCCTCATCACTGAAAATGATTTTCTGAATGCCCATTTTCATAATAAGCCTGAATAACTTTAACGCGTTGCTCGATTGTGTATCTTTCCATAGATCAAATTGAGTTTGTCTGGAATTGAGAAATGTCAAATGAAATGCAGAAAAAAGCTTGACGTTTAGGTGTGTTTCACATTCAATATCGGCCCTTAAAATTTAACATATAACTGAAAATTTATTTCAGGGGTGTTCTGCAAATCGAAAAGGCAAAACGCAAGAATTTGGAAGTTGTTTTTAATACACTTTTAATAAAATTTTTGTTATAAAATTCTGTTTACAGAAGTCCTATTAAAAAACGACGTTTAAAATTCTTGCATTTTGCATTTTCCATTTCCAGAACACCCCTGATTATTATTAAAATCCATTCTTTGTATATCCAACTTTTTTTACTTTAAGTCCTTTGTGCCAGTTTTTGTACAACTTCTACAGAGAATGTAAAAAAAAAAAAATCTCTTTCTATAATTTACGTGGCCTTAAACCTAATCTTATGCCATTTAAAGAACGTAAAATTAAATTTAATACCGGAACCACTTCTTCACCCAAAGGTAAAAGTTCAAAGTTTAATAAGATATGACTTAAGGTGCTTTTCATTTCCAACATGGCGAATTTTTGACCTATGCAATTACGTGGACCAGCCGAAAAAGGAACATAGGCAAAGGGATTAATACTATCAGGGGAATCACTATAAAAACGTTCGGGATTAAACTCATTGGGTTGGGGAAAATAATCGCCATCTCTGCCAGCAGCATATAACAAAAGGGTTACAGTGGTATTGGCCGGTATAATTTGATCGCCTGAAATGATGTAAATACGTATATATCTAAAAAAAAAGATTTTTATTATTTTCTAACAATATACCTATTTTTATATCCTGTAAACATTCCCTTGCTATAATGGGAACTGATGGATACATTCTTA
This sequence comes from Pollenia griseotomentosa, assembly GCA_963931875.1. Classification (NCBI taxonomy): domain Eukaryota; kingdom Metazoa; phylum Arthropoda; class Insecta; order Diptera; family Polleniidae; genus Pollenia; species Pollenia griseotomentosa. Next base: position 181,889,140 of record OZ007563.1, on the reverse strand, counting down.
AGGTTTCCTTTATAACTGCCTCTAAATACTTTAAATCTTGTAAATTTCTCATGGTAATGGGCTTATTTTTGTCGGGACCCAAAACTTGAATTACTTCCTCGTAGACTTTCTGTTGTATATGAGCATGACGTGCCAAGAGATATAGACAATATGATATGCCACTTGTTGTGGTATCGTGACCTTCAAACATAAAAGTATCAACTTCTTCACGTATATCCTCTTGGGTTAGGTGCTTGCCATCTACAGTGGCTTGCAAAAGAACATCGAGAAATGCCATACGTTTCTTTTGACCCACATCCATGTCAGGGTGAACTGGAATTGCACAAACAGGAAAATAAATATTAAACTTTTAATCCAAACAGAAATCAACTTGCTTTCAGCGAAATTTTTCCGGGTCCCCGCTGTAGCTCTACGTTCGTTAATGACTTTATTGGTAAAATCGTGCATAATTTTTAGAGATTTTCTTAGTTTTAGAAAAGAGGGAAAAGCTGTCAATAAAAAGCCAATATCATAATATTGTACCGGCTTAACACTTCGAGTGGCAAGTATATCAGTAGTTCTATAAAAAATTAAAGATTCGAAGTTTTTCTTTTTATATATTTTGATGTTTACAATTGAAATAAATCTTAACACTTACGTTGTTACTGCCTTTGCATAGGGAAAATCTGGATTCTCCTGGGCATTTATTTTAACACCCATTGCCGTTTCCGCTATAACATCCAAAGCTGTCAAGCATATTAAGGGGAACATATCTATAGCAGTTTTGCCATCTGCTTTTGCCTTTAATTTTTTAACAAGCACTTTGCTTTGACGATCGAAAACTTCGATAAATTCCTCTAGAATCTTAAAATGATAACTTGGTGTTAGAATTTTACGTCGTGTATGCCATTTGGAACTTTTGCTTAGTAAAAGACCATCACCCAACCAGCATGAAAGCATATTGTAAACAAAGCCCTTTTTTATCAGCTGTTGACTACTGAGTATGACTTCAAAATATTTGGGATCTTTAATTACCAACATAACGCGATGAAATAACCATAAACGAAATACTTTACCATATTGGATACCTAAGCGCTCGAAAAGGGCAAAAACATCTAGAACGAGAAAAAATAGAATTGAAAAAATCTGATAACGTTTTAAGACTCCAGGACACTGTTTCTCAAAACTACAAGTTACAAATCTACAAATAAAATACATTTGAAACAAAAACAAAAATTGTTGCTTTTTTAGTGTATTTTACTTGTAGATTTGTAACTTGTAGTTTTGAGAAACAGGGCCCAGCTAATCCTATGTGCTTATCCCATCAACAATAAATTTCGGTTCATTAATAGTATGAAATGGGAATTTAGCACATTTAAACGAAACCTTGTTAATTAAATTATTTTCTTTTACAATAAACAATCAATTAAGATTTTTTGTTATTCAATTAATATTTTAATTCAATATTTATTTCAAAACAACTAAAATTTTAATTAAATTAAAATTATATTTTTAATTTTCTTTCAACAAAAAAAAAAAAAAAAAAATAATTGATGCAATTACACTATGCAACAAATGGGAAGTTTTTTTTTACCTGATAAACCACTATATTTTTTTTGATCCGCTATAGTCACCTAACTGCAAAAAACACCATTTTTTAAAATTCTATGGTAAGGTTTTATTTAAAATTTTTTTTTTGTAACAACTTAGATTTTTGAAAAGGCTGCTCCTTACATCTTATCGTAACTTTGGAATTACGTACCCGATTTTGTTATGCAATCCCGCAAAACAGTTTAAATTACGCCAGATTTAAGTTTATCTAATATCATTTTTGAAAAGGCTGCTCCTTACATTTTATCGTAACTTTGGAATGACGTACCCGATTTTGTTATGCAATCCCGCAAAACAGTTTAAATTACGCCAGATTTAAGTTTATCTAATATCATTTTTTAATTTAGCCATTATTTTTGGAGTTATTGAGGCCCAAGTGGCAAAAAGAATATTTTTTTTTATAAAGTTTTCGAATTCAAAAAATTTATAAAAAATTGAAATCAACAAATATTTACCAGTTTTAGTACTTAAGCTCACTGCTGCATGTATTAGAAGTAAAATAAATTTTATTTTTTGAAAATCCATGGACAAATTCCTGTTTTATTCCCGATAAACTAAAAGAATCCATGGATTTTCATGAAATAAAATTTATTTCTATTATATTCAGCTTTATGAAAAATAATTAAAGTAAAGGATTAAAAATAATATAGTGTAATACAAAGGGAAAACTTTGTGATTTTTAGCTCTACACAAATTTGCGATAGAAAAGGTCAAAACTAGGTACTTTCAGTTTATCGAGATTAAAAAACGAATTTATCCATGGATTTTCATGAAACAAAATTTATTTTACTTCTAATACATGCAACTTTGAGCTTAAGTACTAAAACTGGTAAGTATTTGTTGATTTCAATATGTCATGAATTTTTTGAATTCAAAAATTTTAATAAAAAACAAAAAAAAAAATATTTTTCTTGCCACTTTGGAATCAATAACTCCAAAATAAATGGCTAAATTAAAAAATTATATTAGATAAACTTAAATCTGGCGTAATTAAGAATGTTTTGACGGATTGCATAACAAAATCGGGTTACGATAAGATGTATGGAGCAGCCTCTTCAAAAATCTCAAATTTTAGAAAATAAAATTGTAAAAAAACCTTACCATAGAATTTTAAATAATGATGATTTTTGCAGTTAGGTTACTATAGCGGATCAAAAAAAAAAAAACAGTGGTGATTGAGGTAATTTTTGCTTGTTGCATAGTGTTTTCACATTAATTAAATTTAAATACTTTTTAAACAATTTTTTTGATTGATAAACAACTACTGATAATTTTTTCTGTGTGGTTAAGTAGCGGAGGCCATACAGCTGAAGCCTTAAAAGAAGGGGCGGGTGTATAATTCGTTAGAATTACTACCTATGTGAATTAATTGCGCTCACCCAGTGCGAGGAGCACCATATGGGGTTAGACCACAATGGCCGCTACTCACGTTAATACCATCCTACTTACTTATACCCCTATCCACCTGAGAGGAGACTATAAAGATTCCGCTTTAAAAGCCAATTTTCTACATTAAGGGGAAGTTTGGCTGCTGCCGGATCCCCCTAGGTGCAGTTGCTATTTCAGCAGATGGTGTTTGTTTTACAGTAGCGGAGGATATACTGCTGAAGCTTAAAAACAAGGGGTGAGTGCATAATTCGGCAGAATTGCTACCTATGTGTATTAGTTTATTATTATTATTATTATTTAATATACAGCTATGAAAACAAGTAACAGCAGCTATAATCACAGTGTTTTGCCGCAATTTAGAACATTATATTAATTTTAACTAATCGAGTTTTTTTGTTATAAAAATGTAATACTTTAAAATAAGAAGAAAATATTTTTTAACTGACACCAGCAAAATTTTTCAAAAACTGTCATCTTAAATAATGTGCGTACATACTACACACATACGTCTTATTTAAAAAAATATTAGATTATATCTGTGGCTTGGGGCTAAAAGGGCCAATGTCAAAATATTAACTTTTGAGAAAATTGAAATTAAAGTTTTTTTATAGAAGAGTTCTTAGTGAAATTGGCTAGCAAAGCCTTTATGAAGCTCTTCTGGGTTTAAATTAGAACTTGACTGTTTAAGCAAATAAAAGCGAGTAATAAAAGACACCTTATGCAAAGATTAACTCAAAATAACAAAATATTGACATTGGCCCTTTTAGCACCAAGCCACAGATATATACATACATATGTATGTGCTTTCAATTATGTGATAAAAACAACGCACTGTTGCCTAATAAAAAAAATTTGTTAAAGCTTTCCTACTCAAGTACAAACATGCAGTAGATAGTAATATCGATAGTTAAATCTGAACTATCGATAAATATCGATAGTAGAAAATAACGCTCGTATCCCAGCACTAGTGCGAATAGCTTTATGGGGTAAGACCACCATGGCTGGTACTCCTGTGGTACCGGGTGAACAAATGTAGGATTTCCGTTCGTTCAGTTCGCCTTGATTTTTAAAGTTGAAAACAAATTTGTTTTACGACCAATTTCAACAAGTTCAGTTATAATTAATACAAGTTGTAACTGTCAAAAACATACTGTTAACTCGAAGTTAAAGTAATAGCTAGTTTTTTACTGAACTTGGTGAAATTGGCCGTTAAACATATTTATCACATTTTTGGAGTCTAAACTCAACACTTTGTATTCCAAAATTTAAATTTTTCCCCTTATTCAAAGAAAATATAAAATTTGTAATAAGATATCCGTTGATATTTTATATGTATATGTATATTAATACATATATGTTTGTATGAATATAGTAAATCAAATAAGGGACATACGATGAAACAGCATTCGATTAAGGACTATTCCCCCGTATTCATAAACGATTATTAAATTTAACAAACATTTATAAAAAAAAAAAAAATTTCATACAAAATTTGTTTGTAAACTTTGTTAAATTTCAAATATTTTTATGAATACAGGCAATTTATAACTTTAGTTAGTTTAATATCGTTTTCAGACCGAGACACATAGAATACGTTGTACTTTATACATCGCTTTTTCAACTGACACTAACGTAACAAACGGAGGAGGAGCATTAAACCGGAAATTTAATCAATATCGAGATAAATTTATTTATATACTTTTAGTTTTCTTTTTTTTAATTTGTATTTTATTTATTTTTGCTTACACACACAACAAAAAAAATAAATTAAAACAAATCAAAAAAAAAACTGATAGCTTTCAATAACTCAACGTACATTAAAAGTTAGCCAACTTTAGGACTTTGCGTTAACGGATACGTACGGTATGGGACAAGGCTCCTAAGAAAACCTGTATACCAACTTAGTTGTCAGTTGAAAAAAGACGTTGTTCTATTTTACGGATAGTATTTTAAGTTTTTTTTATTAGATATGGGCACTAAGGCAGAAGTGTCACGTTACGCCACCAAGCAATTAATCTTTTATTTTAGACCCATGTTGCTCAAATTTTTCCTCGCTTTCACTAAATTGCGCTTTCATCCAAAATAAAAAAAATAATATAAAATTATTCTTTGAGAAACTATTTAAAATGCTTTGTGCCTGGACGTGACAAAAAGTAGACTTTCCTGTGGAAATACCCATATCTAGATTTCCGATTATCATAGTGGTATTGCAATTACCATCCGTAAGAACGCAATTGAACCGTATGAACATAGTAGAGTACGAAATATGTCAATACGTTGTCAAATTAAAACGTAAATATTTAATACGAAGGCGGGCAATAGCTAACGCAAACGTCAAAACGGATCTTCTTTGTATGTCGGACTTGGATAAAATTCGTTTTAATACGCCGCGTCTTATTATAGAACATGAAAAATTAGAAATATAAAATTAAATTATTTTTGTATTTTCAAATTGAATATTTGAAAACAAAACAAATGAAGAGAAAAATATCTGCCTGTCCAACAATTTCGTACGTTAACGTTCGTAAAGACTTTTTTTGAACAATATTTTTAAAACTGAGTGTTTTTGATAGATTTTTTTCCATGCGAACGTAAACGTTAGAAATAGTTGAACAGGCAGTTAACAACAATTTTAAAAAATTTTCAATTATTATTTTCAAAAGAAAATACATTTTTGACGGAATGGGGGGTATATTAATTTTGCTTTTGGAATCTTACGACGTACGACCCTTTTTTTTGTTCCTAGCATAATTTCAATTTTTTCTTACGGACCGTTTTCAAGATCAAAACTTATTTTATTATTTAATATATATTTTTTGCTTAAATTTTGTTTTAAATCCACCAAAACATTTACTTGATGTATCATTTCCTATGGTTGTTAAAGCATCGCCTATTAAAGGAAGCGTGCCAGCAGGACCATTAATGCGTGATGTTTTTAAAATACGAGAGCGCCTTCTTTTAAATAAATAATCCCAAAGTAAAGCACTTATTAGTAAAATAAAAACCAACAAAATCCACATTTTATTAAAAAATTTCCAGACCGTTAGTTATGCGCTTTTTAAATATTCGATATATTGTTTCATTAAACACTGTTTTAAAACTGAAATTTTAAATAATAAAATTATTTAGCTAAATAATATTAGAAAAAACAAGTAAAAGTGCTATAGTCGGCTAAGCCGAATCTTATATACCCTTCACCATGGTGCAATAAAAACAGAAAGTTATAAAAAATACCGTTCTTTAGATATCAGTAAATCTTTTTTATGCCACGCCCACTTCCCCAAAACCGCCCACATGTTCTGTATTGATATTCAAGATGCTTATACCTAATTTGAAAATTTTGGCTATTTCTGTTCTCCAGATATAAAGTAATCTATAATGTAAGAAGAGATAAACTCACTGTTTATTGTTGATGTTTTTGTTTAAACTTTGATATTGTTACAAGTAGAGCTGTTGCTTATGATTCTTAAACGCTTAACAGTTTTATTTGGTTTAATATCTTTAGTTTTTCTAAAATCTTTATGGATGAAGTTTCCTGATGATCTGGCCTAAGCAACCAGTGAAATGCGCATAGGAATAGCTTATCCCATGAACAATAAATTTCAAGTGTTTTTATCAAGAATAAAAACTGGGAATTAAGCACGAATAACAAAATCTTTTAAATTGAAATCTATAATGTATTTGTATGGGAGGTGCCACGCCCCCTTCTTCAATCCCGCCAATCTTTTTAGAGAGGTTGTGTATTGATTACCAAAATTCTTGTAACTTATTTAGACACTTCGGCTCTAGCCGAATTTCAGACTTACAGAAAAAATAGGAATAAAAAACAATAATTACTATTTCTGGCTAAAATTAAAGGCAGTCGTAGTTTTTTTTCAGGGTCGAAACCAAAAACTGTCAACCAGAAAACAAAAATTTGTGTACAATTTTTGGCTTTTTGAGTTGGTTTGACAGCGATTGTTTACATTTAATGAATCAGAAGTAAAAGCAACTGTTGTGGAAGAAATGACAGCTTTTTTCTTTTGACTGCAGTTTTTTAAACGCCGGTTTTTTTTCTCATATTTTTTTTATACTTTAACGGAGTATATGTGATAGAAATATATAACAACCAAGTCCCCATCATATCTGGGGTATCCAGAACCACCATTTCAACAAACTCACGAACAGACTGACATCCTTAAATCAACTTCGCAACTCATAAGAACCCAGAATATATACACTTTAAAGGGCCTTAGATTAATATTCTAGAAATTACAAACGGAATGACAAACTAACGCTTTTACCTTCGATGAAGGGTATAATAATAAACTATAAAACAATTATAAAATTCTAAAAATATTTATGTACTTCGTCTAATTGTGACTTGTTAATAACACATAGTGTTGTCATTAAATATAGACAGATAAGTATTTAATTATTAAAATTTCTACAGCTTCACTGTCGTAAATAAAATATTTATTCACTAACAAAACTGTGTAGGAAAATGTAAAATAAAAATAGCTTAACTTGGCTTCAATGTGAACTGGGTTAATAGTTGTAACGCTGGCCGCTATTTGCTAAAAGATAACGGTGTTCAAGTTCATTTGTCGAATTCACTTTTTATATAGAGCTTTTTTTTTAACCACACCAAAATAATGGATAGTTTATTTTATGATGATGTTTGTAACACCTAAAAATATTAGTCCCACCTTGAAGTTTATCAATGGACTTTGAATCATTTTTTTGAATCGATCTAAATATATCTGTCCATTCGGCTGTACATATAAACCTTGTGCGCAAAGTATAGGTCGCAATTTTTGAGATAATTTTAGATACAAAAGCTTAACATCCTAAAACGGCGATTTAGTATACTATTCAAGGTAGATGTCAGTGCTTTCAAATGTGGCAATTTATTGCCAAACGTGGTAATTTTTAAACCTATTTGCCAATGCAATTTTGTGTTTGGCGACATGGCTATTATTTTAGCGATTTCTTAAACGCATTTTACCATCTTTTTTTATTTATATGAAAAAAAAAAAAAAATTATAAGTACGATTACACTGGGTGTAATTTTTTAAGCCATGGAAAAATAACCATATACGGTCACCACTACGTGATAAAAGATAATAAAAAAGTTTTGGGGCTCGGTGTAATTTTTGCAAAAAAGTGACTATCTTACAAACCGTTAGGAATTTTGATTTACTCTCTGAAGCAAGGTTGAAGCTCTTGTCATGAAGAAGATATAAAATCAAAAAACTTCATCTTCAATATCAAAATCGCAAAAAACCTAAAAAAATTCGATTTTCTTTTGTCTTTTTCGCCTGTTCAGGTCCATAAATTGCAAACCGTTCAAAATTCAAGGAAACAATCAACTACAAAAATGTACCTAAGAACTCAGTTAACAACTTTTTGGAACATATAAACTTCCTCGGAATGATTTTAACACCGTTTAGGCAGCGCTTATGTAGCTGCAAAAGTGAAAATTTTCGGGAAATATTTCACTTTTGCGGCTACATAAGCGCTAGCTAAATGGTGTTAAGATCCATAGCCGCAAAAGTGAAAATTTTCGGGAAATATTTTACTTTTGCAGCTACATAAGCGCTACCTAAACGGTGTTAAAATCATTCCTAGGAAGTTTATATGTTCTAGAAAGCTGTTTACTGAGATCTTATGTACAATTTTGTAATTGATTGTTTCCTTGAATTTTTAACGATTTGCAACCTATGGACCTTTTATTTTTTATTTTTCGTGTTGCACTGTGTTATTTAAAATGACTTATTGATAATAGCCTTGAAAGCAATAAAATGATTGTTGCTGTAGAACTCCAACTTATATTGTTAATGTGAAAGTTTGTATGTTTGAATGTATGTTAGTTTGTGAAATTTGTTATACGGAAAGCATATGGTCCAGATTAAAATATAGAGTACTTTTTAAAGGATAAAATTGGTACTCTTTCTCTTTTCGATAAATTTTATATACATACAGATTATAGTCTACATTAACACTGTCTGGGAGCCTAGAAAGACGGAAAGCTAGAAATTTTGGTACACTTTTACCGTTGGTACTTTTTCTCTTTTTCGATTATTTTAAAACGGCAAAAATTTGTACTCTTGGTACCTTTTTTTTTTAAAATTTGGTATACAGATTCCAAATGGTCCAGTGGCCGGTATATACATGCATATTTATTCACTTATATGAGCACTTCCACAGAATTGTCACATTACGCCACCAAACAATTAATCTTGTATGTATTTTAGACCCATGCACACTAGGTAATTTGACCTACTTTTTAGGCCAAAAATAATTTCAGGCAAAGTTTTGGACAGACATGGCTGAAATTTGGAATTTAAGAGTTTTTAATGGGCAGAAACCTTGGGGGCCAACAAAATGGCGTACAAGCTATGCAGACAAAATCAGTTTTGGTTTTGCTTGCAAAAGTCGTTAATTTTTAGGAAAGCCTTGTGCCAACTTAAAGATAAGTTTTTACAAAAAGTCTGTACGTTTTGCTTTAACGAAGCCAAATCTTTTTTTGAAACTTTATCTAAATCAATTTCACTGATAATAACATTGTAAACAGCATCAGTTTTATTCTTTTAATTTTTTTCACAAATCAAAACATTAGGAAGTTCGCTTTAGTTTAAGCTGAGGCTGTCTGAAAGAAAATGCTTTAAATCAAAAAACGCAAAAAATCGCAACGTAAAATAAAAAACAAAAAATTCAGAATTCTTTTCTTAACACTTTTCATCAAAGAAAAACACGTCCAATATTATCAAAAGCTTATGCGAAGTTTATATATATGAAAAAGTCATTTATTTGAGGTAAAGTTAGAATTACACGTTTTGTTAACAAAAGCAATAACGTCCACAAACATTTTTTTGTTTTTTTTTTATTATATACTAACCCCTCTCTCCACCATGTTATGCATGATTTTCTTGTTTTTGTTTAATAACTCTTAAAAAACGTTTTAATTTTTAACAAAGTTACACTTTTAATGCTGCACTCTGAACGTTGCTTGCAAATGTCAACTTCGACTGCCCATAAATCAGCTGAAATTTGTTTTTTTGCAAAAACTTAATACATATGCAGTTATTTCCTTTGATTTTTTCTAAATCGAACGTCATTAGCAAAAATATTTTTAATGGATAATGGAAAAAATTATTTTTGGCCAAGATTTCGGGTCAAATTACCATGTTGTAAAAATTTTTTCTCTATTTCACTAAATTGAGCTTTACGCCAAATTAAAAAAAGAAAAAATAAATAATATATAAATAATTCCTTGAGAAACAATTTAAAATGCTTGGTGCCATAACGTGCCCAAAAGTAGACTTTCTTGTGGAAATACCCATATGTGCTTATGTGTTGGCGAAAAATAATAATTCCTATAATGTTGTTTATAGAAATATTGTAACATAAAATAAAAATTTTTTATAGCATAAACGCTTTTCGTTAAATCTTGCTCTAATTTTCAAGTGAACGATGTCACGGATAAAAGCTAGTTTGAAATAAAATTTAATCGTTCTTATATTTTCAGACATTTTTCTTATCAGCTATAATTTGTTCAAGTATTAAAGTATACATAAAGTATTCATGATTTCGATTAACTAATAATATTCTTATCAATCATCAGATCTTCACCGAGAAACTAGTCAATTTTCAATTTATATTGAAAAATAAATTCTAAAACCAGAATCGTTTTCGATTGCATATGAAATTTAATTTTCAAAATTTTAATAATAATAATGCATAATAGTCGAATTATTACCAAAAGTAAATCACTTTTTAAAAAAATTTCCTGGGAAGTCTAATTAATATCCAATTTGCATACAACTTTTATAACATTTATCATTTATTTAATACTGCAGTACATCTAGCAAATTATGAGAAACAAATAAAAATTTACGATACCCAAGATTTTGTTTGTCGTCCATAATTCCCAATTTTTATTCTTGATAAATTCACCGGAATTTATTGTTGGAGGATAAGCTAGTTTCTATGCGCATTTCACTGGTTGCTTAGGCCTGATCACATTCTCCCAAAAAAATTAAAAAATATTAGCGAATAAAACTGCGGAGTGAATGAGAATTGCAAACACTCAAAAAAGTCTTATTTGCAACTATATTATTGTTGGTATTTTGTTTAAGCTTCACGCATAAAACCGTTACAAAAAACGCTATGGTAATAAAATTCAGTCAGACCGGCCATTCACGTACAGTTTTAATTGTCAGTTTCAACTGTTTAGTTAAAACTGACAGACTTAACTGTTAACTGTGATGTACACACACGTGCACAGGACTGCCAGGTACTTTTTTCCTTGTCTCCAAAAAATTAATGAAAAATCCCCAAACTAAAAAACAAAACCTTAAAAAGCTAATATTTTTTTTTCTGACCAAACTTTAAATCTTTTTAATTCAAAATTTTAAATTTTTTTAAAAACAGTAAGAAAAATTTTAATAAGAGATCCCCAAAAATTTTTAGCAAAAAAAATTATTTTATTTTGTTTGAAGCGACTGGCTTCGACATGTTTTTTTAAAACCTTTTTATGCGATGCCAGTCAGGAATAACAAGCAGAACAATTTGCTGTTTTAAAAACATATAAGGCAATTTTTAAGAATTTGGAGCTTGTTTAGCCATCCTTAAAATCAACAATAAAAATACATATATCCGGCATTCGTTTAATACTTCGATGCATTATAAGTACTTACCAATAGCCCAGCATTCTTAATCCCAAAATTTATTATATTGTATTTTATATTTCGTCACCAAAAACAAAAAATGCCCTATCTAACATTTTGAAAATTTCACAGTAAAAGCAAAAACTATTTAAAATGATAAATTAATAAATCGACTTAAACTGTTTATAATTCAATTTTCTTGTAAAATCTTCCAGTTATTTTGACAATTAAAAATGTTGCACATTATGCAAACTGTCAGTTATGCCTTTTAGCGCTTACCATATATTTTGTAAATAGGGCCTTTTGTTTTTTGATAATAAAACCGTAAATTTTAGTCGAAAGATTCCAAAATTTTTTTGTGGACATTTACGTTTATGCATTACATCAGAATCAATGAAAACGTTGATTTTAAATTTTTCGTTAGTTACGTTAGACTTACATATTTTTGGGAAAGACATATTTGTTTGAAAATTGTCTTTAAAAAATCAAAAATTGTATGTGCTTGTCAATGGTTTAAGATTATTTTTTTAAATACTTTCTTTTTAAAACATTCACTCAAGAATAATAACATAAGTTTATTAAGTACCTTTTACACACTTAACAAAAATGGTAATCTTAATTAGGACCCTTTACACTGTATGAGTTGTTGATAAGAGTAAGGTAAAAAAAGTTTTGCTACTTTTTTTCATATTTTATATACGAAGCAAAGCAAAATAAGCGTAAATAATAAAAGAATGGAAAATTATATTAAAAATGTATAAAATCGTCAAAAAATCCCCGAACTTTTTTTTTAAATCCCAAAAAAAAATCCCCAATCCCCAAATGACTTTCTTTGTCCTTTTTGCTCGCATGAAATCCCCAACTTTGGGAATAGATCCCCAAGTCTGGCAGCCCTGCACGTGCAGTTCAATGCTTCAGTTTTTAACATGGATTCGAACGAGCAGGACAGTTTGGCCATATACGCACTCTCGCTCGGCACAAATTGAACTGAGAACGGTACAGTTAAACCCCCACACACGGTCAAATTTTATATTTCTCAGTTAACTGAACCCTTGAGTTGAACTGTCAGTTATTACCCATTCACGCACAGTTTTAACTGAACAGCTTAAACTGTACGTGAATGGCCGGCCTAACGAATAACGCTTTTGTGGTGAAACTTTTAAAACATGATCGCTTTCAAAATTTGTTCGTTTTTGATTTCACTCAAATTCGATTTCCAGAACATGACAAAAAATAAATATATATATGTATATGTTTTTTTTATTGGTCTTCTTGTCTCCATCTTAAAAGCTCTATAGAGTTATTTCACAAGCTTTGATAATTAAATTGACCAAATCTGATATATAGTATATTAAATTATAAAGCAAAAGGTGAAGTAAAGATGTTATTTAAGATCAAATTTTAATTAATTTTACGAATTTTTTTTAAATATATTAAGTCTCCCGATTTATGATAAAGATCGAAACAAAAGCTACCAAAATTTTTATTTTAAAAACGTTTTCTTCAAATTTACGGATTTTTGTTTTATTAATTTTTTTTGGTCTCCAGATTTTTAACTTAGGTCTTAAGAAAAGCTTTTACGATTTTTTTTTTTTTTTTAATTTTTAACCAAATTTTTTGTTACGAATAACTTTTTTTAAATCGTTTATTATGTAGTATTTATCCACCAAAACATTTACGTAATGTATCATTTCCTACGGCTAGCAAAGCGTCGCCTATCAAAGGCAGTGTGTCAGCAGGACCATTTATGCGTGATGTTTTCAAAATGCGACTACGCCTTTTTTTAAATAAATAGTCCCAAATTAATGCTATTATTAATAAAACAAAAGCGCAACAAAACCACATTTTGTATAAAATTTTTCCGAGCCGTTTTATAGTTTAACAAAAAACAGTTTTTCCGTTTCATGCGGCTTTAAAAACAACTTTAAAACTAAAATTTAGCAAACTAAAATTTTACAGGAATTAACTTAATATTAATATCAACATACATATCAACAAAAAGTAACACATTTTGTTTACAAAAATAAAACATAAAAAAAATTCTAAAAACAAATTTACTTTGTTTTAATTGTGACTTGTGATTTGTTAAAAACACATTGATACAAAAATATAGACAGATAATTATTTTATTAATACAATTTATACAGCTTCACTCTGGCATAAATGAATTATTTTTTCACTTAATAAACTATATAAAAAAAATAACACAACGTCAAGATTGTTATCAGTTTAGAAAGTCATAATAAATATATTTTTTTTTTTAATTTGTACCCAACAAGCTTAAAAACAGTTAAACTTGGCTTCAATGTGAACAGGGTTATTAGATGTAACACTGTTCGCTTATTGATAAACTTTAAACGTTTGTATAATACAACATCAATTGTTAATATCTACCACTAGTGGTGAACGAGGGTATACTTAATTTATTATTCCCGTATAGACCCCATAAAGTATACTTATAACGGGTCCTTGAGTAATTCTTAGTCGATTTAGCCATGTCCGTCTGTCTGTTCGTCTGTTGAAAACACGCTAAAGTTCAAACAACTCAAAGAAAAGAACAATATTGGTGCAAAATTGCTTCTACACGTAGAAAAAAAACATGTTTAAATATGGTCACCTCCAACAAAACTATTTTTAAAGAAAATTTTAAAGCCATGTTTATTTTAACCATATTATTGTCACCGACAACCATATTATGGTTATATTAGTCCTTTATCAAGAAGCCACAATTATATTATGGTTGTCTCTAAACATATTGTGGATAAATATGATAATAATTTGTTTTCAAATTAACAATAGTATTTTCCTCTTTTCTAAGAGCAACATGCTATGGTTAAAAAACAACCATGCTATTTAAAGTGTTAAACATATATTAGTTATTTTCAACGATAACATGATCGGAGGCAACCATAATATGGTTGTGGCTTCTTGATGGACGACTAATGTAAACATAATATGGTTGTCAGTGACAATAATATGGTTAAATTTAACATAATAAGTTTAAAGTTTTCTTTAAAAATAGCTTTGATGGAGGTGACCATATTTAAACATGTTTTTTCTTTGGGTGTAGTTCCCCTAAACGGTTTGGGATTAAAAAAAAAAAAAAAGTCGGTTCAGTAGGATAAGAGTTATGAATCCAAATGTGTAACCACCTCACACTGGAGCATTTAGTACTGATTTATGAGATTAATTCAACCAGTCAATTAGACTACTATGTGTTTATTTCGTACATTGGTATTGACAAAAGTAAAAATGTGATATAAAATGATTAACTTTAGTGGAGTCTTATCGATATTTTCTTCAAAAATTGTCAGACCTTTACGGTTTCAGTACAAGTATATCGAGTCTAACCGCAAAATAAGCTTAAGCGACAGAAACACAATTTTACAGCAGAAGGTTTTTTTTATTATTATTTATACAAATTTTGAATGAAGTTGGCGCTTAAGCTAAAATTGTTTTTGTTATAAGATCATAACGGCACCTTATGTGATCATGAAATTTTACGAGTGTTGCCAATAAATACATTTATTAAAAAAAAAACGAAAATGGAAATTTATGTCGCTTAAGCTGTTTTTCCGGTAAGGGCTCGATATAATGATTAGTTTTTAGTTTATGCGGGCCCGTTATGAATTTTTTCGTTGGAAAACTGTTTTTGAGCAGGTATTTTTGGATCGGAGCTGACTAAAAACCTGTTAAAAACATCTTTAATGGCCTTGTCCCTGCTGCGTTTTTGAGTACCCTGAAGTAATGTAGGTATTAGGGTATTCATTTAATTGGGCTTTTGCTTTAATCGGTTAATCGCTCGATTAATTAACCGAGGTTTGGGTTTAATCAGTTTATAATCGGTTAATTTTGTTTTTGATTGGTTAACCGATTAATAAAGTTTTGTTATAAATTAAGTAATTTCAATAAATAAAAATGCTAAAATTATTTATTATTTGGAATTTATTAGTAAAAAAAACAATAACATAACAAACAAAATAATTCTTGAACTTAAACGAGCAAAAAAGTAATTCATAAATATATAATACATATTATGTATTTAATAAGAAATAAACTGTGAGATCATTTCATTAATAAATTTTTTAAAACTATAAGGAGATCTTATAAAATAATCTTTTAGAAAAATAATTTGGCTTAAATGTTTAGGATTTAAGCGATTCTTTTCTTTAGTTTCGATAAAACTCGACTTGGAAAAAATACTTTCACTTATCGAAGATGTTGGAAATCTCGAAAGCAATCCATAATACAGATTATCTAATTTCTCAGTTCTTTTCCTGTATTTCCTTATTTTGTACTGTATTTAAAGAATGTATTGCTAGAAGGAAAAAATATGTTTCTAAACACATACCTTTTGTATATGCGACAAAACAAATATTTAAAAACACAAAAAATAAGTTATAATTCTACAAAAAATTTAAAATTTTGTTACTTCGGTTAATCGACTGAAATTATACGGTTTAATCGTTAATCGAAAAAAGCCAGTTTTAAATTAACCGATCAGTTAATTGGGTAGTAATTAATCGGTTAACCGATTAACGGTAGGTATTGATGTAGTAGTATCTCTCAATGTTTTCACTTTTTTATGGTTTCTTTGCTTATTGCATTTAACAAAAGGAAATTCCTTTTGACCCCGTTTTCTCCTTGCGATACACAAAAAATTGAGTCAAGCCAATTTTTTTGTAAAATGATAAAGTGTTTTCTTTTCTGTATGATGCAAGCCATCAAGTTTCAAAGCCAAACACGAATTTATTTATGCGTTTGTTAAAATATCTTGTATCTTCCGCAGAAACTTCAGTTTCTTTTTCATTTCTTTTCTAAGAAACTCAAATTTGTCCATCATTTGACCACTCTGGCAGATTTTCATTACTTTATAGAGGCCTCTTCGTGAAATGGATAAACGATTTGATCTTTTGCCTGAAATAATTATATGTATAACATTAGATTCTTAATTCTATTATACATAAGTTTGGTGCTGTTGTTAAGCCTGTACTATTTTATTTGCAAGCTTTTTTCTCTAAGAGGAGCAAAAAACTGCAATATTTTTCTTTGTAATTATTTCTCTGATATCCACTGTTCGTCCATGGAATTAAGCGGAATTCACAACTACATATATGTTCACATATCCACCGCTTTTTATTGGTTTGACCTACCGACCATTTTGAAAAAGAAAAATGAGTTTTGAATCCAAAACCTATTTCACGAAATTTTTTATGGTTTCTTTAATTAATTAATGCTTAAATTTTGCTCAACTATTTTAAAGTTTATTAAGTATTGTTTTGATTTTCACGACACTGTTTGGCGAATGCTGTATACGTTTGCTGCACAAAAGGGTTCTTTTTATAAATAAATTTTGAAAAGTGGCGTAAAAACTTCCCAGTAAACAATGTGCTCCAAAAGGAGCAGGAGGTTTTTTGTGTGAGTTAATACCTTAAATCGCTTCAAACCTGCTGCTGGGATGCCTGATTTTTGTATGGGGTGTTCCCGGTTTGGAGGACTATTTTCGGCTGACAATAAGCGCTTCTTTTAAAATGCCAAAAAAGCACTGCTAAAGTGCTTTTTTAAGGGCTAACTATATAAACATATTCATTAAAGATTTGCCTCTACTTGTTTAAATGTCTTTTTCTAATAATTTTCGTAAACCATAATATGGGCCATGTCACAGAGTACAATTCCGTTCGGAATTGAAGAAAACATATTTGTGCATTGATAGAAGTGTAATTTAATAGTTTTTTGGCCTTTTAGATACGGAAAACTCCCATTCCGTTCATGAAAACAAAAATGGTTTCATTCCGAAAAATTTTTTCCGTCATATTCTGAAGCACCAAATTACGGAATAAATTCCGTTTCCGAACGGAATTGTACGCTGTGACATGACTGTATATTTTTATTTTTTTCGTTTTAAAACCTTCTTCGTTGTCAGCACTAAAATAGCAGCTTTTTTGTTTATTTTATTCTTTATCATTTACTGCTGTATAAAAGCTCTCTTATTGATGCGCTCGATTATGCGCTTTTTCTCTTAAGTGCTTCAAAAAACTCAATTTTTTTTACTGGGTTCATGTAAACTTTCATTGTCGTTTATCTCCACTACGAATTTTTGGCATATGCGCCAAACCAATAAGGAACTGATGATATATAGAAAAAAATCATTGTTTTTCAGTCCTCGATAGAGAATTCATTAAATATGCTCACAAAGTTTTTTTTTATAAAACCCCATCCTTAGTATCAGAAAATTACCTGAGGCAGAAGGCACAATTATAAAAAAAGTTTAAATTTAAGTCATCTACAAAAAAACTTATCTAAAAACTACTTTGCTTTAACAAAACTTAAAAAAAGTCCACTTTGCAATTAAACTGCAAAGTTACCGTTCGGTTTTTTAGTTTTCTTTTAAACATGGTGGTGCAAAATGTTTTTTTTTTTTAACTAGTACCCAATACTATTGAATATCTTTAACCCGGATTTTTTAATTAATCTCGCCAGCCAGGAGAAACAGTGTGTTTCTCAATAATAAAAGCTGTTATTCTTCGTTTTTGTGCTTTATACCCAAATTTACCCTGCTAATTTTAACTGAAAAATTCGTCGTTAGTCCCAGTTGAATTCCTAGCAGAAAGTTTAAATTAGACGAGATATAACCATAACCAGCCTTATGGGCAACACTGTATTTAATTACAGGAGACTTGCCATAACCTCTAACAAAAAAACACTGAAATCAATTTAATTTATTTTTTTTTTTTTGCCATACCCATAAACAGCTGTTAAAGGTTTTTGATTAGGTGCATCGTTTTTGAGCTTAAATTCTTTTGTATTTTGTCGAGAACCATTAAAGTTGAAATTATTGAAAACTATTTGATATTTATTATCAAAACAAAAGATCATAATCTTAAACGAAAACATTAGCAACTTATTTCTAATAAACTCTTTGCTTCAAACCCAAATTAATACCCGTTGCTGAACGTAAAATCAGATTCATAACGGGCACCACATCTTCGCCCAAGGGCAGCAATTCAAAATGTCTAATCATTTTGCTAATAGTACTTTTCATTTCTAAAACAGCAAACTTTTGACCAATACAATTACGTGGTCCCGCCGAAAAAGGGACATAGGCGAAAGGATTAACCTGATTCAAACTTTCAGTAGCAAAACGTTCGGGTATAAAGTCATTGGGATTAGGAAAATATTCAGGATCCCGGCAGGCGGCATAAATCAGGAGACTAATATTAACATTGGCGGGTATAGTTTTGCCATCTGAAAGAAGGTTTTTTTTTTTGTTGTTTGTTAAGAAATTAAAATAGTGTTTTTTTTTTTTAAGTAAATTATTTCAAACTTGCCTAATTCCATTTCTTGCTCCGTTATGCGTCCTATTATGGGTACCGGTGGATACATACGTAAACTCTCTTTTATAACCAAATCTAGATATTTTAAATCTTGTAATTCTCTCATGGATATGGGCTTGTCTTTATCATCTCCTATAACTTGTAAAATTTCTTCAAAAACTTTTTGTTGAACCTGAGGATGACGGGCCAGAAGATATAATGTATGGGATATGCCACTCGTGGTGGTGTCGTGTCCTTCGAACATAAAAGTATCGACTTCTTCGCGTATATCACCATTGGTTAAGGGCTTACCACCTATTGTGGATTGTAGTAGGACATCCAGGAAAGCCATTCGTCTTTTAACACCCAGGTCATCGGTTTCATTGGCTAGACATCGAAAGGGAGAAACAAAAATGTATGAAGTTAGATTGGACACAAAGTTTAAGGGAAGTTTAGTTAATTGATATAAAATCGGGAGCTAAGTTTTGTTTTTTTAATATTTCCTAAAATTGTTGTTGACACTATAGGAAATAGTAACAGGTACTCACTCAAATGTTTCGCAGCAAATGTTTCATAATATGGATTGGGACTTAAGGTTAAGGCTCTGAAGTTTCCATAGACCATTTTTATGATTTTCTTAGAAAATGATTAGGACCATAATTTTGATTTACTTACTCATTGTGGCAAAAGTTCCATTCTTAATCGATTTCTCCAAGGCTTCACGTCTTTCCATTATAACTTTTTCCGTAAAACTGTGCATAATCTGAATGCTTTCCTTCATCTGGTGATATTTTTTGTATGCCAAAACTCTAAAGAGGATATCAAAACGTTGTGATGGTTTCATAAATCGGGTAGCTATAATGTCAGCCGCACTAAAAGAAAACAAATATTAGTTTATTTTCTTTAAATAATAAAAAAAACCTACTCCGTCACCGCCTTAGCATAAGGAAAATTAGGATTTTCCTGGGCATTAATCTTAACACCCATGGCAGTTTCGGCTATAATATCCAACGCTGTCAAACACACAATCGGAAACATATCTACGGCAGTCTTGCCATCTGCTTTATCTTGTAATTTTTTGACCATAACAAAACTTTGCTGATCAAAAACTTCGACAAATTGTTCCAAAATTTTGAAATGAAAAGTGGGTGTTATAATCTTACGACGGGCATGCCATTTGGCACTATGGCTCAACAATAAACCATCGCCCAGCCAACAGCTCAACATCTCATATAAAACATCTTTTCTTATCAACTGCTGGCTACTGAGTATGCTCTCAAAAAATTTAGCATCTTGTACTAAAAGCATACACTCGCTAAAAATCCACAGGCGGCTCACTTTTCCATGTTTGTCTGATAGAACTTTTAAGAGTTTAAAAATCTCTGGAATTAAACAAATTTTAATAAAATAATTTTAAGTTAAAAAAAAAATAAAAAAAAACTTACGTGATGTACTATTGCCTATGGCCAATAAAATATTACCAAATACAGGCAAAGGCCACGGTCCCTTTATGTCCGCCTTTGCAAAAAATTCCTCACGATGTTTTTTATTGAAATAGTCTAGGACCACAAGAAAAGCAAAGAAACCAATTATTAACTCTATAAACATTTTGTGTCTGTACTTTCTTACGCTTTTTAGCAAAATAAACTTTGTATTTTTGAATTTGTGTTATCAGAGTTTTTTGGAGACCAATGCAATTGGTTTAATTGCCTCAAATGGTTGTATTGTCTTTCTTATCACTAATCAGCAGGGCAAACATGAAATTATAATTTTTTTTAAAAAGACCAAAATAGTCATTGATTTGGTATAATCTTATCGTCTTTAAGCAATAAACATTATAAATATATTAAGAATATTAGAGATAGACCACTCGATACCCTAATTCATTGTTATCCGATTAATGAATATAAAAGTCCCTCCGACTTTTGTGTAACTTTAAATTAGATTTAAAATAATTGTCATAAGTTTTTTATTGGTTCAAACCCATTTTTAAAGATTAACCCCCGTATTCACAAACGATTATTAAATTTAACAAACGTTTATTAAGTACAATTTTTATAGTAAATTTATTCTTTTAACCTTTATTAAAATATTTGAATACAGGCATAAGTTTTGAGCTTAGCGCTTCCTATCTTCAAGTTTAAATAAAACAGACTAAATTTGTCCGATGGCATGAGTTATGTTAGCCTAAAGTGTCGATGTGGTTTGTGATTTACAGACCTGTGACTCAAGAAAATCCCACAAGAAAAAGTCAAATGGGGTCAAATCACACGATCTTGGTAGCCAGTTTACATTACCTCCTCTTTAGATTACCATTCATTCAAATGGCTCGGGCAGAATTTCCAATATGACGGCTCTAAAAAAGATTTACATGGTTGCCTGTCCTAGAGGCTGCTCCTTGGGGTGACAAAAAATGTGTTCACCAACCGCAACCAGCATACCTAGATAGCAATTCGAGTGCATAATCCGGCAAGACTATAACCTCGCCCATAGCTTAGGAGCTGGAGTTATCTACTCGCTGCTACTTTTGGAAATAGATCATCAGCATCTATTGAGTAGCAACGGCACCTAGGGATAATCCTTTCTTAGGCCAAACTCTCCCACAAGTGATGAAACATCAGTCACTTAGGGGGATTTTTGGGATATCCCTTTCAGAATTTTTTGATAGTAAACCACAACCACTACGTGATCACCGAAAGTAATTTTTCAACGGAAAAGTGTAACTTTCACAATGATAATCATCCTGAAAAACAGGAAGCATTTCCGAAGAAGCACACTAACGGAGACCTCCAGGGATAATCCTTCCTTAGGCCAAACTCTCCCACAAGTGGTGAAACATTTGTCATTTAGGGGGATTTTTGAGATATCCCTTTTAGAATTTTTGGAAGTAAACCACAACCACTACGTGAATCCCGAAAGTAACTTTTCAACGGAAAAGCGTAACTTTCACAATGATAATCATCTTGAAAGGCATTTCCGCAAGACGCATACTAACGGAGGCAAGACGCATACTAACGCAGGCCGATGCCGTCCCAATGCGTGCTACTAACTCCCAAGGTACCAAATATTATGCTTGGTCAGCCGCGATCGAAAAAGATCTTAAAGATCTCTTGAGATCAATCATTTTTTCGGAGTCTCACTTGATTTTCCCGGAGAATAAAATAGGTAAAATATCCCTAAATCGAACCCAAAAAACCCCCCGGAAGTCCAATTTAGCATGAGCTGTGGGTTGGTGTCCATGTAAGCCAAGTCAGGCAAAAAAAAAAAAAAAAAAAAATTGGTAATCATTGACCTATAGCGCTCGCCATTGCCGTTTCTTTCATGATTCAATAACAAATTGTTTCCTTATGATCATAATTTAATCAATTATTCATTCAAATGAATTTGTTTCAGCAACATTTTCAGAAACTTTCTATACGATAATCCGGAACACCCATGTGCAACCAGTTTAACTTAATTGCGATCAATAAAAATTTTGTATTATCATGACTTTTAAATATGTTTAATCTATTTTTTTTATAATTTTGATTAGATTATTTAATAATTTTTGCATTCAATTATAATGACAAGCAAGCATGATTTGACATTTATTTTTTATTTATAACGGTTACTTGATTATGGAAGTCTTCATAATATTTGGCCAGATTATCCAATTTCCATGCCTTTTGCCGTTTTTTTAGTGTTCTTTTTGTGTTAAGTTTTGTGGGCGTATAATATGTTCTTTTCTAATAATGTTGCCCAAGAAAGCCAAAAATATATCTCGTTTCACCCTCAATTTTATCAAAGGGTTCGAAATAGAGCATTGTAAGTACCGGTTCACACACGTCAAGTTTCACTCGTCAAGTCTTAAGTTTTTTTAGGAGAGAGGGGAAAAGAAATAGCATTCTCTTTTCCCTTATCTCCTAAAAGCTCAAGACTTGAGGAGTAAAACTTGACGTGTGTGAACCTGCACTTACAACAAACAACTATTTTTGTGTTCAAAGAGCAAAAACGAAATTCTCTCTTTGTAGTTTTTCCTTAAAAATATAAAAGTGGAATTGCTAAAAACCTAAATTTAGAAAATTACTCAAGTCTGGAAGAAAATTTGGCTAAATAAAAATGGCTTATGGCTAAGTGTATGTTTTAATGGCTTAAAAAGATCCAAAAATGGCTAAATTTAACCACTAAATGGCTAAATTGGTAACACTGGTTGGTAGTTAATAAAAAGTACGTAGACGTACAGAAAACAGAAGATCTGTTAAACTTTATATTGTATATGCAATTTATAAATTTTAGATTTTGTTATTTATACGTTTTGAATGAAAATATAAAAAAAAACGTCGTATGCGTCATAATAATGTTCTCTTTATCACTGATACGTAAAAACGTAAACAAATTTTAATTTTATCAGAATCATTCGCAATGCAACGTCAAGTTTACGTAAGAGTTCCTATTTATATACAAACTTGGTAAGGAAAACAGAACAGCTGACTCGCATCGTATACTTTTACGTAAGAGTAACGAGCGAGGCCTTTAGTTCTAATGTAATTCGACTGAACAAAACTTTCACCGTACAACAAACTTGAACTTTTAACGAAGTTTAAAATGCACTCCAGTTCATTGTTAGATACAATTACATAATTGAAAGTGGCGTGTGAATTAAACCGTAAATTTAATTTTTCTTATTCGCTTACAGATTAAAACAATTAAAAAAAAAAAAATATTAACAGTTAATATTTTTGTATGACTAATTTTTAAGATTAATTAATAACAATTAAGAAAGCCAATTGTTAAAAATGCTACATCTTAAAACTCAAACAGTTTTTAGCTAAAAATTAGAAAAAAAATAAAATTTTGTGTTCAGACGAATAACTAATTTTTTTAATAAACACAAATTCTGTTTTAATGAATAATGTCATGACATGCCTAGACTATAGTCAGTCTAATCAATAGTTTACCTTATCTAGTCTTTAGTCTACACAATTTGCAAGTGTAAACGAGAATTTTTTTATTTATATTAAGGAAGAAACAATAATTGAAATTTAAATGGTAAATTTTTCCTATTTGAATAAAACGATGCGCTAGCAACCGTTAACGATTTGCGCGTTTGAGTCATTGAAAATTAGGTCAAGTGTAATCTTTCGTGCCATCGCAAACATTTAAACGATTTGTGCTTCCCTTAAATACTTTCATTGATTGTACTTTCATTTGAAATAAAAAGCAAATGCATTGTTCTTAATAAAAACCCCTTTAAGCAGACAGATTAGTTTATAATATTCTATTTAATTTTATTTTTTTAGTTTCTAATCTCAATTTCATTGAAAAATTATACATTTTTTTAATACTCGCTTTAATTTCGTTATTATCTCAATAAATTGTGCTTTTATAAAATTTTATTATTTAAGAAAATTAAATATATGACACTGTGCTAGTTGAAAAAACTGTTAAGCGGGACACCTGGCGTTTAAACCTTATTCGGGTACGCTGAATCCAGTGGTGCTAACCGTTTTTTTTTTTTTAGGTTAGCTTTTGTTTTCGAAATATACCGTTATTTCGAAAATGGAGGATGTTGGACAACATATATTCGTGTAACTAAATAATGGTTTAGTTTATTGAAAATTAAAATAAAATTACCTTTAAGAACGGTTGAACTTTTTTCTAATATGCGCAGTCGTATATGTTAAGAAAATGCTTATGAGGAAAGTCTAACGGAGGTCAGTCATACATTTTATCCCCTTAGGGGCGATACCTAGGCAAGTATGGGACTTTTTCTTCAATATATTTTTAACCTGTATTGAAAATTTTGAATGGGAGTTCTCTCTCTAAGTAAAAAAGTAGATCAGCTTTTTTTTAACGCCACCTAAAAAGTGAATTTGCTTTGGTAAGTAGTTCTTCTTATAATTCGAATATTAAATTTTACAAAATTAAAGTTAAAGGGCAAGATCCATATCAATGATTCTCATGTTCTATTTTTTGTTATGTTCCGTTTTAGAAGCCTTTTTCTAAATGAAGGGGCAACTATGCTTTAAATTCCATTAAAATCGATTCCAAAGTTTCGGAGGAGTGTAAATTGTACTCCTACCCCTTTAAGGAGTCGTAACAAGGAACAGCAACTGTCTCCTTACGCCCTCCTGGTCCTAGTTTTGAAAATGTACATAGCCTATGTGACTTTCAAGATGCATTTCTATCTTAATTTAATATTTTATTAAAATCAGTTTGAACGTTTAGCAGAGCCATAATTAATTTTCCCCCTTATTGCCCTTCTGGTCCTTATTTTTCAAAAGGCAATAACCTATGTGACTTTATAGAAGTAGACCAATTCGGGTGGAAGGTTTTGGAGAGGCAGAGAAACCAAACATGTTCACCTTGTACTGATTTGTTCGTTGTTCGCCGGCGTAAGAAATAAATCAATTGCAAAGTTCAAAGCATATGGCGAACTGCAGCCGATGCCACCATGATTGTGAATATTTTCATATACGAAAAAAGTTTTACTTTTGACGGCGAATATTCGCGGTCCCCCAAGTGGAATAAAATAACGGAAGTTAAACCAATTGGGTGAATTCGTCTTTACAAACACTCGTATGTCGTTTTTAACAAAGATAATAACTAAATTTAAATGACTATAACATATCTTGTATAACTTCTAATTGACTACAATGTTAAGAGATCAAAAGCATTTACAGTCAATTAATTGTGTTAATATTTTAATTACACTTTAATGACTGGCTATTTTATTATTTTATAATAGCTTGTGTATATAAAAAGCAGACAAAGTTATAAGTTTAAATTATTTTAATTTTTAAACCATTTACTATTTACAGTTTTGCTCTGAAAATCGAATTCAAGTGAAATTGAAATCGACCAAATTTTTAAAACGATCCTGTTTTGAAAGTTTATGAAAGTATGTACACCATATTAAATAAATAATTCATACTTTGATTTACACTTAACTTTGTCAGAACTTTAAAACTACGATAACGGTCATTGACCTACATAAATAACTACACAAAAGTGTAGAAACTAAACACAGATTTCTATAGATTAGATTGGCGTGTGCCCCCAGTTGTAAACAATCATGTAGTTGATAAAAAAAAACTGTTATTTATCAATTATATATTTAGCTCTATCTTAAAGACATCCATTAAAAAGAAGAATCTATAAAATGTTGATTTAAAACGATTATATTTATTATTATTTTATTAGTAACATTCTAAACATTATGTAAACCATTCAAAAACTTTAAAAATGTTCATGAAAATGTAGGATTTGTTAAATAGTTTTTAAATGTTGCAATTTCCATTGTTGACAATATATTTTTACGAAATTTTTTTATAAAAACTTGAGAAATTATTTAAATAATTTATTAGATTTTAAGATGACTTACATCATGTCAGTTATTTAGTTAGTTAGCCTCTCATAAGTTTAAAAAAAATTGTATCAGCTTGAATATTGAATTGGTAATTATATTATTTACATCGCGTAGATTATATTATTTACATTGCGTAGATTATATTATTTACATCGCGAAAAATTATGAATTTCTCGAAAATCGTATTACATATTGCAAATATTTACATAGATTATTAGATTTTTACAATATTTACATTGTGAAAATTTTTGAAATTTTTAAATAATTTTTTATTTAAATTTTTTAGTTGGCTTTTTAACCTTTAATTAATATTACTTACTCGACTATTTACATGGTGTAAACCATATAATATAAAAAATTGCTTAAAGAATTTACGCGTGTTAACTAAGAAATGCTTTAGATGAAATTGTTTTCAAACAATCTTATATTATTTACATTGTTTACCTAATGTAAACAATTCAAAATCACTTAGGTTTTTTAGAAAAATTTAAAATATTGATAAAAATTTAATCTTGTTAGATTTCTTACATTATTTACAATATGTCAACAATTTAAATATAAAGAATTTAACAAAAAAAAAAAAAAAAAGATTAGGGCAAACTGTGTAAAACATTATTTACTCTGTCTCAAATAAGTAAAAACTACATGAATCTTTAAATATCTTAAACATATTCAACATTTTTTATTTTTCGAATTTATTCTATGAGTTAAATTTCAGTTATGTATTTTATAAAGCTGTGCATACAATATACTTCATTGCTATCCAAAGGATAGCGTAGGTAAAATGTAACAAGAAGATACAATATAATAGTCTGGTAGTGTATAAAGTCATTCCTGAAAAATTGAAGGAATAAGACTATTACAAAAAAAGCTTTATAAAATACATAACTGAAATTTAACTCATAGAATAAATTCGAAAAATAAAAAATGTTGAATATAATATAAAGTAACCTACGAAAGGAAATAATTCCCAGTTTCTATCTGAAACTTATTTAAGAAAAATTCATGATTGATAAAAAAATTTAAATCGATTTTTTTTTCATTTAAACATAAAAAATTTCTTAAATGTACATTTTTTACCCGATGTTGAAAAATCTCTAGATTTTAATGAAAATTTTACAGTTTTGACATTATTTACAATGTAAACAATTAAAACAAAGTTAACAAGGTTTCGTTTAAATGTGCTACATTCCCATTTCATACTATTGATAAACTGAACTAAAAGTTAATTAATTTTTTACGTTATTTACACAATGTTAACAATTCAAATAAACAAACTAATTTCCTTAATACTTTTTCTTTAGTCAATAAATGACTAAATGTACTTTAAAATATCAAATAATCCCAAAAAAAAAACAATTTTACTAACATTGCCAACCCTGGCTTCTACACCAAAATAATATTCTCTTTTTATGTACATATTCACTTTTCTTTAGTTTTGTAAGAGAATTTTATAAAAGTTTTATTTTTAAACAGATATGAAAATACAACTTTCACAGTGTGATCAATTCTCCCTAAATTCCCTTCTTGCGTTGGTTTACGTGCAAAAAAATTTCTTGCGGAGATTTCTTTCCTGATTAAAAATGGGAACAGTGTCTAAATATAGATTAATTTAAAAATGTCTTAAAAGATTTATTTCATGTTCAGTTATTCCGGTTTCTGAAAAAAAAACTCTATTTATGTAAAATTTGTTATTTGATGCTAAATAACGAATGCTTGAGTCTTTTACATTTTGCTTGGAAAACATTGATTTAAAGGGTATTTCATTAAACGCTTTCTATCTTTAAATTTAAATAAAACAAAGTACATATGTATGTGCGAGATATCATCAGTTTTTTGGCGCATATTTAGGCATAAAATTTCCAATAAATAAATAAATATTACAGGCTTTATTTGACCGATGGGATAGGTTACGAGATTTTATGGGCCGCAGTTGTTTGTATCTTATTTGCATTCATCTGCGACTCAAGAAAACCCCACAAAAAATCGTCTGGCGGTGTAAAATCGGATGATCTCAATGGCCAGTTTATATCAGCTTCATTTGAGAGGAAAATTCTCTCAAACCGCTCGTGCCGAATGTCCAAATGGTAAAGCCGCCCTGTTAAAACTACATGTGCTTAGGGTCCATATTAGCCAATTAAGAGCAAAAAAAAAAAAAATTGTTAGTCTTCGATTTATAGCGTTCGCCGTTGCGGTGCCAGCCCATAATCCGCATCAAACAGTGACTTTTTTGGGATGTTTTGAACACTTTTGTATCTCAAGTTGAATAGTATCTTCCCAAATGCGATGCGGGCCATTCATCCAAAAATGGGCTACATCGCTGAAGATAATTTTTCGATGAGCATCAGGTGTTGATTTGACAAAACAAAAATGACAGCCAATTCGAAAGATGTAGCTTCAACAATATGACCGCTATCGACTGTCAAAGTTTGGCTGTACCTATTAAAAGACCGTGGAGAAATGATAACAGATCAACGTTCAACTTAAATGTAATTTTATCTTATTTTGGTATGAAAAATCCATTTGAAGTAGGAAATATATTGTAATTTAAGAAAAAAGTACTTTTCTTACCGCCTGGTCCACAATGTCGAAAAGATAATTATATTCGTAGTATATTTACATTGAAAACAAAAGCAAATGTTAAATTTTTATTATTTACGAGTATATATAAATATACGAAAGACATTTTCTTTTCGGCACTGTGGGCCAGGCAGTTGATTTAAAAGTTCTTTGACATTTATTTGTGAAAAAATTTTCGATTCCGGTTAGAAAAACTGTTTAAGGCTGGGAAGTAGCTCCCGCAATTTTTTCGTTATAGAAAACCTATTATACGATTTCAAGTTAGATTCGTAAATGTGAAGCGTTTTTCGATTGTCAGAATATGCCCGTATTTGAATAGTTAAAAATACTCTTTAACGATTTTCGTTCTTTGGTCATAAAAATTTTTATTAAAACTAACTTTAAAAAATTCTTTTAATTGATTTGTAGCGGAGTGTAGTCTACACTTAATACTATCGTTTTTAAGATAATATTAATAAATTTGCACTTATTTTTGAAAAATGATTATCGACTCTGTTCGTTATCTAAAAACTACACGTGCAAGATAATAAAACTCTTTAATTGTATCTAAGATTAGTAATTTTACTTTCATTTTTAAAAACTTACACTTCATGAAATAAGAAAAATAAATAACAGAATTTAATTTAGAACTTTATCGGTACCTAAGTCCAATATGACAACCAGTTGTTGAGCGCAAAATGAGATTTACTACCGGTTTTACATCCGGGCCCAGTGGCAGTAATTCAAAATGGCGCAACATTTTCGATAAAGTACTTTTCATTTCCAGCATGGCAAACTTTTGCCCTATACAATTGCGCGGACCAGCCGAGAACGGAATAAAGGCAAATGGATTGATTTTCTCTTCGCTTTCACTGGCAAAACGTTCGGGTATAAAGTCATTGGGGTTTGAAAAGTAATCAGGATCACGCATAACCGTAAAGAGAGATAAGCTTAAATTGGTTCTAGCGGGTATGGTTATATCGTCTAGGAAGAATTAATGTTAATTTATTAAAACAAAAAGGGTTATATAAATATGTAAAGAATACTTACCCACTTGTATATCTTCGGTTATTTCCCTCCCGATGGCTGGTACTGAGGGATATAATCTTTGACTTTCTTTTATAACACATTCCATATATTTTAAATCCTGTAACTCCCTATAGGTAATCGGTTTATTCTTGTCAGCACCAATTATATGTTTTATTTCCTCCACTAGTTTTTTCTGAACATCGTCATGTCGGGCTATTAGGTACAAAGCAAAAGATATACCACTAGTGGTGGTATCGTGGCCCTCAAACATAAAAGTATCAACTTCTTCACGTATATCCTCGTTGGTTAAAGGGTTACCATTGACCGTGGATTGCAATAGAACATCTAATAAAGCCATACGTTTTTTGGTATTTAAGTCATCGGATTCATTAGTTTCAACTGTAAAAATATCTGACTTATTTAATAAATTGTTTAAATTTAAAAAATTTTCTAGTACGGACTTTTAAACGAGCCATCTTTAAGGGATCTCTCTAGAGACTCCCGTCTTTTCTCTATAACATCTATGGTAAATTTATGCAAAATGTGAATACAACGTTGAGTTTCCCGATATTTGTTGGGTGCCGTTAGACGAAATAAGAAATCGGTTCTTTGAAAGGGGTTAAAAAAGCGATTAGCCATTATGCGGGCGAGTCTAAAACAAGGGAAATCATATTTTAAATTTTAATTACAATCTAGATTAATTAAAGAACTTACGTTTGTATAGCTTGAGCATATTCTAAGTTCGGTCTTTCTTGAGCATAGACCTTAACACCCATGGCACTTTCTGAAAAAAGTTTAAGGAATTCATTTAATGATTTTACATATTAACATTTAGATTTTATGCAAATTTAGGTAAATTAAAGATTTTTTTGTTTTAAATGTCTTTTGCTTTTATCATTATTGCCTTAATAAAGACACAATGTAAATAATTGTTAAATAATTTGAAGTTTATTGACTTTTTACACTTAATTTTCTTAATATTGCTGACACAATTTTTTACTTAAAAAACATGAAATGATGTAATTTTTAAAACTGTAATAATTGTTAAATGAACACAAATTTAATAAGTATTGTCATTGTTTTTATTATTTACATATCATTTTACCCGATTTACACAATTTTTTTTTATATATTTAACAAAATGTTATTAAACGAAAAAACATTAATGAAAACATTATTCAATTTGAATTAATTAAAAGTCGCCTCAAAGAGTTATTTTTCGATAATCACTTTGTTTACAAAATGTAAACAATGAAAATTTCACAGAATTAAAAGGAGTTTTGTATGTATGACATAAAATATTTTCTTATTTACTTATTATTTGCTCAATTAACACAATTGCTTACATATTTTACGAAATGTCAAGAATTAAACATTTAATAAAAAAAACTTCGCTTACACAACTATTATACACAAATGTATGCTTTTTAGAAAATTTTCTAATATATTGTTTGCTTTAGTTTTTCTATTGTTTAAATGATGAGATACATTAAAAAATTGGGAATTTAGCACGTCATGGAAATATCTTATTAAAAAAATCTTTTCAACTTTGTAAAATTATATAAAGATATAAACTTTTTCGCAAATGTGAAAATTTACATTGTAAACTTTAGTTTGTATATTGTTTACATAAAGGCAATAATAGAAAATTTCTTATATATGATTGAAAATTATTGTAATTTATAAGCAATTTAAAAAGTTTTTGCATATTCGGGAATAAACATTTTTTCTTTAATCTTTTTTCTAATGTTTACCTGATGTCAACAATTACAAAATTGATTTTATATAATACACAATTATTGTTGAATTATAAAAATATGTAAACTTTCTTTCAAGTTTGAGAATTTTCATTGTTTACTGCAGTTTAGCTATTGTTTACATGATGTCAACAATTAAATATTTCTTTAAATTAATCAAAACTGTTGTTAAATTGATAAAAAGTTTTCAAATGTTTAGCAAATTTGTAAATTTACATTGTAAACTTAAATTTGTCTATTGTTTACATGATGTCAACAATTGCAAATTTTTTAAAGTGATTGAAAATTTTTGTTAATATAAAATTTTGTTTAGAAAATTTCCAAAATTAACATTGTTTGCCTTAGTTTTTTTTTATTATTTACATGATGTCAATAATTAAAAATTTCTTCGATTTACTTGAGAATTATTGTAGAATTATATCTAAATTAAAATTTTTTAGCGAATATGAGAATTTACATTTGTTACTTTAGTTTTTCTATTGTTTACATAATGTTAAGAATTGAAAACTTTTTAAATTATTTCAGAATTGCTATAAAATTTATAAAAAGCTTTAAAATGTTTAGCAAATTTGAAAATTTACAATGCAAACTTAAGTTTGTCTATTGTTTACATGATGTCAACCATTTTTTTTTTTTTTAATTTATTGAACATTTTTGTAAAATTATATAAAAATGTAAAATTTTAAGAATATTTTTAAAAACTAAAGCATACAATATTAATTTGTTTGTTAAAGTTATTCTGTTGTCAAAAATTAAAAATTTTTTAAATTTGTTTTAAAATTATTGTAAAATTATATAAAAATTAAAAATTTTTTACCAAATTTGACGATTAATTTATTTTATTTTTGTTTGTTTATTGTTAACATGATGTCAATAATTGAAAATTTCTTTAAATTGAT
Source organism: Pollenia griseotomentosa (assembly GCA_963931875.1). Classification (NCBI taxonomy): domain Eukaryota; kingdom Metazoa; phylum Arthropoda; class Insecta; order Diptera; family Polleniidae; genus Pollenia; species Pollenia griseotomentosa. Next base: position 181,856,605 of record OZ007563.1, on the reverse strand, counting down.
TGAGAATTTCTGCCAAATTTAAAAAAAAAGTTCCAAAATTTTTAGCAAATTTTAACATTACGTTGTAGACTGAAATTTTTTTAATGCATTAAAAATTATTATAAAACTAAGAAAAATTTAAAATTTTCATTCGAATTTTTATTGTATACTTTAGTTTGTCTATTGCTTACATTATGTCAACAACAGAAAATGTTCTTAAATTAATTAAGAATTGTTGTTGAATATATAAAGGGTTTTTAAATTTTCTAGCACATTTGAAAATTTTCATTGTAAACTTAAGTTTTTCTACTGTTTACACGATGTCCACATTTGAAAATTTCCTAATTTGAGTGATATAAAAATGTAAACTTCTTAGTAAATTAAAGAATTTTAATTGTTTACTTTTATGTTCTATTGTTTAGATGATGTCAACAATTGAAAATTTCCTATATTTGATAGAGAATTCCCGTTAAATTATTAAACAAATTTTTAAATTTACATTATTTACTGAAGTTCTTTTTATTGTTTACGTGATTTTTTTTAAAATTACGCAAAAACAATCAAATAAATAAATTTACATGGCTTGCCTTATGTAAACATTTAAGAAATCATACAATTTAAATTATTTACATCATGTAAACAAATAAAAATTCAGTAAATCGTTAACGGATTTTGTGTAAATTTTCGACTTACCCGCTATAATATCCAAGGCACACAAACACACCACCGGAAAAATATCAATAGCTGTCTTGCCATCAGCCTTTTCATATAATTTCTTTACCATAATTCCACTTTGTTGATCGAATACTTCCACAAATTGTTCCAGTATTTTAAAATGAAAAGTGGGTGTTATAATCTTTCGTCTCGAATGCCACTTTCTACCCCAACTCATTAAAAGACCACGACCCAACCAACCCTCTACAAAATCGTATAAACTACTTTTCTTAATCATTTGCTGGCTACTTAGAATAACTTCCAAATACTTCACATCCAAGATGACAAGACTAACTGTATGCAAAACCCAAAATCTAAAAATTTTGCCATGTTTTCTTTTAAAATCTCGATAAAATTCAATGATATCTAAAATTTTAAATACAGAACACAATGGTTAGATAACAAATAAAAAATAAAAAAATTATGCACTTTTCTTTTACTTACTGTCGCCATTTACATGTCTAATATCCAAAGCATTTCCCAAAATGGGTAAAGCTTTAGGTCCTGATATACCCGATTTCTCAAACACTTCAATCCGGTGTTTTTTGTTAAAATAATCCCAAATGAACAACAGGGCTACCAGACCCAGTATCAACTCCAAAAACATGTTGCAAGCTGAAAGGCACAATTGCTACTAAAGTTGGCCATTGTTTGTGAAAAGTTGGAGAGGCTCGTCTGAATTTGCAAACGGTTATAATTCAGTTTCTTAAGGTTGGAAAAAAATAAGTGCGTTTCTGTTGAATGCGATAAGAACTTATTTTATTTTTTGTTTAAATCTTTTTACGTACATTGACTGTTTATTTTTGGCTAAAGTTTTTGTTACTCTTTTTTGTATATTAAATGATTTGCAGGTTTTTTTTAAGAGTTTTATAGTCAATTGTTTATCAACAGGAATATCTGGGTCTCTCTTTTTTCTGTAATTGAAAAAAAATCAGGTTTTTTGCAAAAGAAACCTTAAAAGAATTGCTTCTTGAATTCGTTGATAGGATTCATTCTACCTTAAAAAAAAAGAATGAATTATATAGTTTTGATCGCTATGAATCGCTTTAAAATGCTTAGACCGTGACAAAGTTTGGCGCGAGTACCATTTAAAAAATCACACATGATTAGGAAAACGGTAGCTTATAGTATCTTGATAAAAGTCCTTTCTTAAAAGGACTATGATCTGCAAAAACAAAAGTCGGGCGAGTTATTTTTGAAACTCTACTGTAGAAAAATTAGCCTTTTTTCTTTTATATGTCTATCTTGGCAGTGTGGACCTCTCAAGAGACAACAAATTTAAAGAGCCTGAGTGAAAGTCAAAAACTTCGTCAGTCAACAGTCAACTAAAGCTGCCAGATAAAATGTGTCGAAAATCGGCAAATTTTACAAAAAAGTATCGTCAAATTCACTTACTTAAATCACCACACAGAAAAAAATAAAAATTGATTTTAATTAAAAAATTTGTGATATTAATTAAAAAATTAATTAAATTTGCACCAGTAAACAAATTAATAGTATCAATTAAACCAGTTAATAGTATTAATTAAACGTTTAATTCACTTGATTAAAAGTTTAATTCACTTGATTAAATTTTTAATTAAAACTGATTATGTTTTTGATTAATGCTTTAATTAGTGAAAAATTTTGGAGAATTTTTTCTGTGCAGAAAAATCATTATTGTAAAATAACACCCATTTTTCACGATGATTTTAAAGACATTTCTTTTTTGTTTCTATTTTTTTAACCCTTCTGCATCCCTTGGATATGTGCCCTTCCTATGATCCTTTGGGTCAATATGACCCAACAATAATATGTATACAACATTTCATATTTAAGTATAATAAAAAATAAAAGCGATTCTATTGACTATTTGACTGAAAAAAATTATTGATCGATGATTATGAATGAAGATGAACTCAATTCAATTATATTCAATAGGAAAAAAATTTTAAGGTGGAATTAAACTTGCAATATCGCTGTTGGGTCATATTGACCCAAAGGATATTAAATGTGTGTAAATCGTGTTTTTAAATGTGGAGGGGGGAGGAAAAATTTAAATTTTATTATTCTCATTTTCATTTAAATTTATAATTTTCGTCCCTGTAATGGATAAATTAAAGTTTCACGTCCATATCTTATATTTAAAGAGACAAATTTTGCGTTTGAAAACCAAAATTGGGTCAAATTGACCCAAGGAGTGCAGAAGGGTTAAAGAAACTCCCAAAAACTTGTTACATTTTTTGCATGTTTCTTTTTTTTGCAGTCAGAGTTTATTTTTTCTTAATTTCTTATTGCCTTATTCGTATAAAAATATTTTAAATTTCGTTATTCCACATAGTTATAGTTATGTATTGAATTTTTATTAATTAAATTTTTTTTTTTAATTTTAATAAACACTTGTCACTTTAAAATAATAATAAAACATTAATTAAAAAACACAAATTAGAGCAAAGAGAAATGTCAAAAAAGAAACACAGAAATTACGATTCATGTCTTTTTTTCTACCCTGCGATAATAATCATCGTGAAAATTGGGTGTAAAACTTTGTCATTTGAAAAATTGCAAATTTATGGTATAAATCGTCAATGGGCCATTTTTGGACCCCAAAATCCCCAAAATGACGATAAATCGACAAATCTAATACAGCTATCAGTGGCAGCCAACCACAAAGTAATTTTCAGTTGACGGTTGACGGTTGACTGACGAAAATTAGTGGCCACACTATCGAAAATGCAAAAATTTAAGCAAAACTTTAAATTTGTTTTCTCTTTTTATTAAAAAGGGTTTTTTGCTTGTAAGTAAAGATGAAGATCCACACTCCGCGTTGAATGCGTTTGATACTTTCTGTGCATTTTATACGTTTCTAAATTCAAGTCATACGCAACGCGATTTATGCGCCAATTTTTGTTTTGATCAGCTGTTGTGTTAATATTGTTTTATCAAAAAAAAAAAACAATTTTGACAAAAAGGAATCCAACACACAAACACATTTATCAATAACATTGAGAATAAAAAATATACAAATTTGTCATCCGTGGCTGTAAAAAACAGCTGACCTTTCTTCAGCACGCATACGACGCATACAAAAGTAGATAGTAAACCTACTTCATGCGTTTAATACGTATATGCGTTCTAAGCGTTTTGCTATGTAAGTTGTCACATTTAATTACACAGAATCTACTTTTTCTGATAGATGAATAAAACGTAACAACGCACGAATGCACGGTGTGGACCTCCAGCTTAACACAGCAACCACGTAGAGTGCATATACGAATAAACACATGAAGAAAAAAGGTCAAGAAAGTATCAAAGCGCAAAGAATGCGTAGTGTGGACCTCCAATTAATTAAATGCGTGAACCTGAGCATAGTTTGGTACTCACTTTCGATTTGGAATTTAATTTTTCATAAATGGTTATAGAAAATGGTTTTTCAAACCCTTCCCAATATTTCAAGTAAGCTTAAAAAAAATCCCAAAAACCTAGAAGTAAATGTCTATCCCTGATAATTTCTAGGAAATTTGGAACCCTAGTAACAAATAAAGTTTTTGAAACAAATTCGTTGTTACATTTTAACTTTCTTTTGTTATTTTTTTTTGTTTAATAAACTGATCAAAGTGCAAATAAAAATGATAAGAAATCATGTACTCGCACATAAAACACACTGATAATCTGGGTCCAAAAGCACTACCAACACATATTCATAGATTATTTAAACGGGAAATGTTAGACGACCTTAATTGGCAATCAGTGGTGGTGAAAGACTGACTATCTTATGAGACATTTTTATATCCTCCACCACTAGTGCTGAAAGAGGGTACACCAATTAATCCATGTGAAAATTGTTTAATAACCATCTAATACCGGCCATACACTACACAAGCTCAGTGCTTAAGTCTGGCACTACGGAAACGAAACTTTTGACACACACTTAACAAGCGAACTGTGCAATATTTTATTTTTAATTGATAAGCGTAGAAGACAACACGGGCAAACAAAAAGTGTTCCTTTTTTATTTTTCCATTAACATTTCATTAGTTTTTCGTTGGATTCAACTTTCATGAGACTAGCAATAGTTCGTAAAAAACTTTCGTAAAATTAGTAGCAAAATTTAGTATGTCAAAGTTTAATAAGTCTAGAAATCATACTACAAAATTTCGTGACCATTAGTCCATAATTTACCATGGACATCATGAACAGCCAACCCACGAAAACGAATATGCCTAAAACCTTATCGAATTTCAATGCTTTGAGGTCAGTTTTTATTAAGATTAGTTCACAACTTATAGATTCTTGGTGGAGAGTACCAAAAATTCGATACTGCCGAATATATGAATTTATTAAATAGTATAAATGAATTCGATATTTCTTAGAACTTGTGTAAAGCAGTCGAAACCAAAAATTGTCGAACTAAAACGAAAATTTGTGTACAACTTTTCGCCTTTTGAGTTGGTTTGACAGCAACTGTTTACATTTAATGAATCAGAAGTTAAAGAATGGCAAATGAAGAAGTGGAAGATGGCAGTTTTTCTACTTTGAATGCAGTTTTTTAAACGCTGGTGTTAAGTGTTTGGATCATAAAACATTATGGATAGAAAGTCTAAACACTAAATATATTTTGCCAGGTGATTGCCTACAAAACCAAGCATCCCAAGTTCGATCAATATTAAAATTAAAATTAATATTAAATGTTTAATTGACAATATTTCAATTAAACGTTTAATTCACTTGATTAAAAGTTTAATTCACCTGATTAAATATTTAATCAAAACTGATTTTATTTTTGATTAATTCTTTTACTGGCGCAAAAAATTTTTTCTGTGTCAATTGTAAGAAATGAAAATTTAGCACATTTAAACGAAACCTTGTTTCTTATGTTTCTTTATGTTGAGTTGGATTAGTACAGTATTTTTATTGTGTACGAAGATCGCAAATATAGAAACGTTTTTTAATGAATTTACTACACAAACACTATTAAGGTGGATTCATCCATGCTTTTCGAACAATATTTTCGTCCGGAAAATAATTTTTTTATTGAGTTCTGCAGAATTATAAAATCATTTCGAAAAATTTGTCCGGAAAAACAAAGCTACCATATGGTTTACAGATGTAAACAATTATACAAAATAGCAGCACAACTTATTTTGAACTGTTTTCTAAAAGGGTGTTAAAGAAAATGGACAAAAAAAGGAAAGTGATTTTATTATTTTTATTTATATTATTTTTTTTTTAAATTAATTATTCAGCAAAAAAACAAACATTTCAACTTTTGTGTACACATTTTATATAATTTATGGTATTTATAGTTTAAACTTTAAAGTTTAGATTATAATTTAGACCAAAGCTTAGACTTAATCCAGAATGAAACTTTTATTTAAAAAACCAAAAATTTCTAAAAACTAATCAGAAAATAATAAAATGCAATTGAAAAATTTTTGATACATTTATTTAAATTGGAAGTCGAATTTCAGCGAAATTTAAATTTTAACTAAACTCGAACTTTGTTAGAGTAAACTTGAAAGAATCAAACTAGAATTGAATTAGAATTGTAACTTAAATCAAAATAATGCTTCAAAAGTCTGATTACTTAAAACTTATTTGTTTACATACACAGAAAAAAATATCTGAAGAAAATTTTTAACAACACAGCTTATTAAAAATAAAATTTAAGTCAACAAACTTTTTGTTTGGTTCAAAGAAAAAATTTATCAAATTGACGCTTTGCAAAATAGCACTCAATAAAACATATTGAATAATGAAATAATTAAATATTTCTTCATATTCAATAAAAAAAATATTTGAATCGAAGTAAAGACAGTATTTTAACAACTCTTGTCCATTTTTAAATAGCTCATAATTCTCATTTGTTTTACAGTTTTATTTGAATAATATATTTAGTTTTGCCAAAGTCTTTGGAAAAGGTTTCCTGATGATCTGGCCTAAGCAACCAGTGAAATGCGCATAGGAACTTACTTATCCCCGCATAACAAATTTTAGTGTTTTTATAAAAATATAAAAATTGAAAATTTATGACATCATCATTAATAAATAAAAAAATAAAGATTCGATTAACATTTTGTTTGATTTATCCAACATTTTCAACAATTTATTTTAACAAATCAAGTAAACATTTTGTTGAAAAAAATTATTTTGGGCAACAACTTTTTTATTGACTCAATAAACTTGGTTGTTGACTAAAAATTTAACAATTATACATACAAACTTTTTTATCAATACCGCAAAAATCGTCATCGCAGAAAATTCAAAAATTTTTGTAATCTAATATGCGATTTTCGTATTCAAATATGAAAATTATTTTTTTCTGTGTACATAAATTTTCTTTCGCCCACTATAACTATTTTAAGCTTTAATTTTTTTCTCAAATTTATTTCTCATGTTGTCTCATGTAGATTAACTCAACCTCATTAAAGTTTAAAAGGTTCCAAAGTTCAATTTTAAAATTAAGCCAAACGTAACAAAAAATATAAAATATTATGTGTGCATTTATAAATAATAAAGATATATATTTTAATTAAGCTTGTAAACTATTCAATTTTTTACACTCTAAAAGAAATTTCCAAACTGGTTTATGCAGCCTCTTTTGAACTTGACTTCTAAGCAGATAAACAACTCTACACAAATCCAGTTTAAATTTTGTGCATCACTATATTTTTGAACTCAAAAATCAAAAGAGAAATAATATTTTAATGCAAAGAGAAATATAATTTTATCTTTTAATTATTAGTAAAAGAAATGTTTTCAGGGCGATAAATGGACATTCTGGTTGTTTTTTTTATTGTAAAATATCTTATTTTGAATATACGGGAAAATTTTTTAACTATGTACTTGGGTTTTGAAAATTAAAAAAAAAACAGAAAATTTGCAAAAGTGAATGTAATATATTTTTGGGACCATAATGAATGCCTGCCAGTTACTTTATAAGGATTATTTTATGTTAATGTTGCCCGCGGCTACGCCATAGGTAGACCTTCCGTCAGCTCCAGTTTTGGCATACTTTTTTCAGCAAATCGGCCGGTAACTCACCAATGGCAGCTGTAATGTTGTCTTCTAGGGCTTGAATTGTGGCTGACTTGTCCCTGTACACGAGAGACTTCAGGTATCCCCGCAAAAATCGCACGATCTTGGCGACTAATGGAATGCAAATTATTTTCAAATTGAAAAATGCACTTATTTTTTTTTACTTGCTTTCAAACGTTATTCTCAAATGTTTTTCAAATGTGGACTTTAAAAAATTCATTATTTACTCAAATAAACTGTGGGGTAAACATTCAGCACCATTGTTAAAAGATGAATAATGTTATTTTCTTCCTCTCATTCTTGGAGAGACAAAATACTTGGCTCCTTTTTATTTTTAGGATTGTCATGGCGTAGCACCGCGATCGTACAAGAAATTTATATTTTCTTCAATTTCCCGTTTTTTTCACATTCTTTCACTTTGTAATAAATTTTTTCTCACAAATAATTTCTATTTTTTTACACACACATTAATCTAGGTTTTTTAAAGGCGAATTAACTTCACGTTATATGTAACTTTTCTTTAATTGTGTAACACATTTAACCCTTCTGCACTCCTTGGGTCAATTTGACCCAATTTTGGTTTTCAAACGCAAAATTTGTCTCTTTAAATATAAGATATGGACGTGAAACTTTAATTTATCCATTACAGGGACGAAAATTATAAATTTAAATGAAAATGAGAATAATAAAATTTAAATTTTTCCTCCCCCCTCCACATTTAAAAACACGATTTACACACATTTAATATCCTTTGGGTCAATATGACCCAACAAGCGATATTGCAAGTTTAATTCCACCTTAAAATTTTTTTCCTATTGAATGTAATTGAATTGAGTTCATCTTCATTCAGAATCATCGATCAATAATTTTTTCAGTCAAATAGTCAATAGAATCGCTTTTATTTTTTATTATACTTAAATATGAAATGTTGTTTACATTTTATTGTTGGGTCATATTGACCCAAAGGATCATAGGAAGGGCACATATCCAAGGGATGCAGAAGGGTTAACTTTAACCGTCGTTTTTTAGTGTTAACATTAATTTTCGCTACAGTGCTGCCAAGTAATTTTTTGATTTGAGAATTACATTTGACAACAATTTGATAAAACAATGTATGTCAAACGTTTATATTCAAATCGTTATCAATTTAAATTCAAATGTTGAAATTAAACAATTGGAAAAGGTATGAAAATTGTGTTTGATGTCAAATGATAAATACATTTTATATTAAAGGTTTGACATCGTGTTTGTTGGGTAGAATCTAGGTTCCAAATTTCACCAAATTATTTCTAAAATTGCGACCAATTTCTTTGGCACAAGGTGTTAATGTACAGCCAGCCGGACGGACTGAAGGACATCGTTAGATCGATTCAAAAAGTGATGTTGAGTCGTTCAGTATATTAAAAGGTACGCACCTAGGACTAATATTTAAAGGTGTTACAAACTAAAGCACAAACGCATATTTTGGCGTGGGTATAAAAACGGTAAGTTCCATCACTGAATTCAATGTTTTTTCTTTAAGCCACAAAACGCCTACACGGCGTATCCTTTTTATTTAATTTCTCTGTAATTAACGAAATAATAGTCTTTAATATTCCAACGGGTTTCTATTATTCTTGTACTGACTTAAAAAACAAAACGTACTTTTTGGACAATGGCGATACTATTTTTGGTACAATTTTATCATAATTTTCATCCCTAATTTAAAGCTGTTATTTCTCTCTTTTCATTTCGTTTATGTTCCACACCAACAAATAAAAAAAAAAAAAAAACATTTTAGTTACCTATCTTCGCTGCAGTTCTAAGGTTGTATAGCTGCTCCGTCGTACATTTTGTGATCTTCTTTTTAAAATACTTTATTCCAGTATCTAATCTAAATGTGGGGTACTTTATTAATAAGTGCATTTATTTTATTATTAATTTGGGATTATTTTAATAAAAAACATCGTAATGAAATTTTAAAAAAATCTAATATTTATGGCGGCTTAACACTACCGCTAATTGGGGGAGCTTTGCGTATGGTGGGTACAAATTCTGAGAGTAAGTTTTCCAACAATAACAGCAACAATGTATTAATTAATTAAACAAATTTTACACAGACGTCATCGATCGTTTGCGTTTATTTGTAAAAGAACATGGCAAAATTTTCCATACTTGGGTTTTGCATCAACTGGTTGTATTTTGCGCCGATCCTAAAGTTTTGGAAACCTTACTAAGCAGTCAAGTGCATATAACAAAGAATAATGTCTATGACATGTTGTCTTTGTGGTTGGGTGATGGCCTCCTCATGAGTACGGGCAAAAAGTGGCATACACGTCGCAAGATAATAACGCCCAGTTTTCATTTTAAAATATTGGAGGAATTTGTGGAGATATTTGATCGTCAAACGAATGTTATGACTAAGCAATTGGAAGCTAATTGCCAAGATGAGAAAAAACCCATTGATATGTTCCCCGTAGTTTGTTTAACCGCTTTGGATATTATAGCTGAGACAGCGATGGGAGTGCAGGTGAATGCTCAATTAAATCCAAATATTGGTTATGTTCAGTCGGTTAAAATGTGAGTAAATTTTATTTTTATTCACTTGTTCATTTTTAAAATCAGATATTGAAACATATAGTTTTCATTTATAAGTTTCTCTCCCATTAACTCAAAATAATTGTAAAGATTCTTTTTTTTTTATTGACATCTGCATTTTAAGATAAAAAAGCATGTTAATTTCTTTTCTGCAATTCATCCTTTTTTTTCCTTTGTTTTCCTTCATTCTGTTCCAGCGTTAACTTCCTCTAAGGGCCATTATTACAACTTACAAATAGTTATTTTTAGAATGCTATCTGATAGATAAATGGTTTTTGGTTATTACAAGTAAACATTAACATTAAGTTACTGACAGCCAACAGCAGGTTTTTCCTCATGGTGACTTTACAAGTAAACTTAAAGAATTTGAAGCTGTCATATTTTCTGCTAAAGATATGGTAACTTCGTTGACAGTTTTATTTTAAATTGAATTATTTTGATTATTTACTTTTGATCATGTGACGTTAAAAGCACAGCTGTGCTACTTTTTTTTCGTATTTAGAGAAAGGAATGTCAAAAGTTGCTTGTGTTTTTGACATATCGACCACCGAAAGCAACAAATAAAATACAATGTCGTGCTTTTGGTGTTGTACTTGTTGTAGTATCGCCACCACCGTCTACATGAATTCGCCTTGATTTTGACATCCAAATAAAAATAGTCAATCTCCAGCCTATAAAGATTTTTGTCAGACTGACTATTTTGTCGACTTCTTATTTTACTAAAATGTATTTTACTAAGTGCCCATTTAGACAGGGAAACATCTGGAAGGGAAACATTTTGTTTGTTAGCAAATTACGGGTGGGGAAGAGAGAATGGTTTTTGTGTTCGGTACTCGGCGACACGCTTTGTTCTCATTTTCTTTGTTGACATTTACCTTGCTTTTTGAGAAAAAAACAACAATATTAACAGAATGTTTCCGGCAACATGTTCGTCTATGTGACCGCAAATGAAAAAACAAAAGAAAATTCCAGATGCTTTCCTTCCAAATGTTCGCTCGTCTAAACTCGGACTAATATGGACAAAGAACGTAGTATGAAGTAAATAAAGAGAAATATTTTTATGAACTTTTTATACAGGCTCGTTTTAAAAATTTGTTCAATTTTAAATCCACTTCATTTCGATTTTTAGAACATGCCCGAATTTGTTCAAAATTATCGTTTTTGGCTAATTCTTTCATCCATTTAACAATATATTTTATCAATTATATATTTGTTTTTTTTTGTTTTTGTTTTTTTTTTCAATTTACAAGATTTTGTTAGTCGTGCTTAATTCCCAATTTTTATTCTTGATAAAAACACTGAAATTTATTGTTGAAGGGATAAGCTATTCCTATGCGCATTTCACTGGTTGCTTAGGCCAGATCGTCAGGAAACTTCATCCAATGATTTTAGATAAACTAAAGATATTAAACAAGTAAAACTGTTAAGCGAATAAGAATTATAAGCAAAAGTCTTACTTGTAACCATATCAAAGCTTAAAAAAAAAATAACAATAAACTGTGAGTTTATCTTTTCTTACATTTCCCACTACAATTGGTTGGAATTCTTCCAACATTAATTGTAGTTGCAAGTAGGTAAAGATAAAACAAAATGAAAACAAAAACAACTTGCTTTATTGCTCTCGCAAAAATAAAGCATGTTGCCAGTTTAGTTTTTTTAAGCCGCGCACTTGCCAGTTTATTATCAAAGTAATTTTTGGGAATACAAAATAGTCGTGCTTAATTCCCAATTTTTATTCTTGATAAAAACACTGAAATTTATTGTTGAAGGGATAAGCTATTCCTATGCGAATTTTTTTTTTCTTGATAAAAAAAATTAGGATGTGGGAATTATTTCTTTTTTATAAATTTTATTTATTATATTAAATATTTTTTCGAATGTGCTTCTATAATTAAAATTTCAATTTATAAAGCCTTTGGCTAAAGCCAATCTTTGGTTAACATCCGAAAAAATGTTTAATATAAAAAAAAAGATAAAAAAAATTAATAACATTATTAAATCTTCATTTTCTGCTGTCTTATCTCGCTTTTATTTTATGCTTTTCTTTACATTTATTCCTTTATGTGATTTCGTCTCTTTCTACTTTTCTTCCAAAACTTCCTGCATTTTGCTGCCATCTTACGCTTTTATTATCTGCTTTATTCTTTGCTTACATTCTATACTATAAAACCTTTTTTTCATTTTTTTATTTCCGTATGTGCTGTCTTTTTTAATCACACTTCTTACCTTCTTGTCAATCTTCCTTACTTTCTTGTCAATCTTCCATAACATAATTGTTTTGCTTCCCTTTATCACTTTTTCTTGCTTTCATCTTTGCCTCTTTTTTTCTTCCTTTGCTTTCTTTTTTGTTTTCGTTTAATTTTTTTTTATTCTTTATTTGCTTTTATTGTTTTTTTATTTTTCTTTGCTTTCATCTTCTGCTTACTTTCGTTACTTCTATACTTTGTTTGTTTTCTTTTTTCTGAACTAGTTTTTTACTTTTTTTACTTCTTCTATACACATGATTTTATGTGTTTGTTTCTTCCCTGGCATGAATTACTTGTTTTCTTCCGGTGCTCTTTTCCTTTTTTTGTTTATACATCTTTTATAATTTCATTGGTTTTAAAATTTGCCTGCTTCCTGATTTTTCATTATTTTGCTTCCTTCTATCCTGTTTCCCTTTAATGCTTTTTTATCGATTACTTCCTACGCTTGCTTTAATCACTTGTTTTAATTTTTTAGTTTCCATGCTTAGCTTCTTTTCTTTATTTTTTGTCCTTTTTGTTTTCTTCTATCACTAATTCTGTCCTTAATTTCCTTATTTTGCTTCCATTCCATTGCATGTTTCTCCTGTTTTACTCTCTCTGCTTTCTCGTTTCCCTTGCATTTGTCTTTAACTGGCTTTCTTAACATCTTACCTTTTTTCCAAAATGTACACTCTTCATTTTCTTTTGTCTTTTCCTTTCTTGACTTGCTGCTTTCTTCCTCTTTTTTCCTTTGCATCCTTAAATTAGTTCAATTTTTACCTTCATCCTTTGCTTCCTGTCATTTCATTTTGTTACTTTCATTGTTTCTTTAGCTCTATTTTTCTTTTCTTAAACTTGTTAGACATTTTTATTTTCAATTTAACTTTTTTTCCTCCTTATTCCGAATTTCCACCAACGTGGTATTTTAATCTATTCCTTTTTAGAGTAACCGAAATAATCGCAACACGCTTGCGTAAACCACTTTGGCGTACAGATGCCATGTTTAAGATCTTTGCTCCCCAAATACATAAAAACATGATGACACATATAAACCTTATGCAAAACTTTACGAAAGATGTTATCGAAAAACGTAGAGCTGCTTTAGAAGACATACTCAAACATACTGACACCGCAAAGCCCCAGGAAGTTGATGAAACTCTTGCTATTGGTGGCAAAAAACATATGGCTCTTCTTGATCTTCTGCTGCAAGCCTCTGTAGAGGGAAAACCTTTAAGCAATGAGGATATACGTGAGGAAGTGGAAACTTTTATGTTTGAAGGACACGATACAACCACAAGTGGTACCTCATTTGCTCTGTATGTTATTTCCCGACATCCAGAAGTGCAAGAGAAATTATTTGATGAAATCATAGAAGTAATAGGAGATGATAAGAATCAGGCAACTTCTTTTAGACAATTGCAAAACTTACGCTATATGGAATGTGTTATCAAGGAGTCATTGAGATTGTATCCTCCAGTACCCATAATTGGTAGATATTTTAAAGAGGATACGGACTTAAGTAGGTTTTGGTACAAATTAGTCGAAAATTCCTTATAAAGTATTTGATTTTTATAGATGGCACTATTATACCCGGAGATTGTCATTTCAATATTCCTCTCTTTGTGGTGCTACGTGATCCTGACTATTTTAAAGATCCTAATGAATTTAAACCCGAACGTTTTGCTGCTGAAAGTGCCGAAGACATATTCCCATTCGCCTATACACCCTTTAGTGCTGGACCACGAAATTGCATTGGCCAAAAATATGCCATGTTGGAAATGAAAAGTGTTATAAGTAAAGTATTGCGTCACTATGAACTGCTGCCTATTGGACCCGATGTTGTGCCTCTGTTGAGTTTGATCTTACGTTCCAAAACTGGGGTACAAATGGGCTTGAAACCCAGAGCTTATAAAAAATGAAGTATTATTAGGAAGAATTAATTATTGCAGAAAAACTTTTTGAAAAATTATTGTAGACTGTTTAAAATAAACTGGGTTTGGAAAAAATTTAAAATAATTTTATTTATTTAAATCTGCTCTGGTCACCATTTAATTAAAAAAGTCCTCAAAATTACCCCTACAAAATGTTTTGAAACAATACAGTGCTGCCAGAAGTTTTTTGTGTTGCCAGAATAAATTTTTAGAAAAATTACACATTCGCACAAAAAATTAAAGTGCAATGCTCACGATCAATCATAATTTGCACAGCAAATTTACAAATTGCAAATTTGCACAATGACCATCGTGATTACCCTTAAACAAAAAATTATTTGCACAAAATTTCCTTTAACAAATTACATTTAAGTATTGGAAAAATTTCTTAATGGATTTTTTTGTTATAATAAGTTGTCTTTAAGGAATTTTTCTTTAAAGAAAATCACTTTATTTAATGAAATTTGTTTTATAATAAATTTGGATCTTTGGGATCAATATAAAATAATCTTAAGAAAATTTATTAACAGATTTTTTTTTTTTCAATAGAAAATTTTCTTTAACAAAATTTGTTAAAAAAAAAATTTCCTTTTAGAAAATTTATTCTATAAAAATTTTTTTTTTTATTTAATTTTTTTATAGAATTTGTTTTTTAGAAATTTTCTTAAAGGAAATTTGATCTATAAATAATTTTCTTAAGGGAGAATTCTTGAACAAATTCCTTTATGGAAAATTGTTATAGAAACAATTATTTATTATTAAATTTTTTTTTTTTTTTTAAATACAAAAATTTCTTTAATAAAATTTGTTTTAAAAAAAATTCCTTTTAGAAAATTTATTCTATAAAAAATTTTTTTTTAATTAATTATTTTATAGAATTGGTTTTTAAGAAATTTCCTTAAAGGAAATTTGATCTATAAATAATTTTCTTAAGGGATAATTCTCCAACAAATTCCTTTATGGAAAATTGCTATAGAAATAATTATTTATTATTATAAAATTAGTCTAGATATTCTTCGGTACAGAAATTTACTTTATTTCTTTGAAGGAAACAAAAGCTTTCTTATTGGAAATTTTAGAAAATTTTCTTTCGCCGCGGCCCAAAATATTTGTTGTTTAAAATTAAATCTTCAACTTAGCCGGGCAAAAAATTTCCTATAGAAAATTTTGGAAATTTGTTTTCCTGCCTGAGACCTTAACCTAACAATTTCTACGCTGATTAATGCTTAATCAAAAAAATTTGTTGGTTGTTTTTTTTAATACCGTTTTTTACGTATTATTTCCTCAATTATTATTATCATTTATATTTTTTCTTGTGGTAAAAAAATAAAATGTGGGAATTATTTCATTTTCATAAATTATTTTGAAAATATTAAGCATTTTTCGGATGTGCTTCTTTGAGTCAAATTTTAATTTATAAAGCTTTCTTACAATAATCATATTTCCTCAAATTTTGGAATTTTATTCTCCTGCCTGGGACCTTGAAACATAACTTAGAGAATTAATTATGGAAACATCCATACATGATGTTAAGTGTCCGCTTGTGTCCCTGCCTTATTATTGCAGTGCATGCCGATTTGTATCTAAACTTATACAACTTGTTTATTTACCAATGATCTAATGAATTAAGAACATACGTAAGTTCATATCATTAAAAGTTCATATTTACAGATAATTTCTTATATTGAGCATAATAATTGCCATCGGGAAAGAGAACTTATTAAAAAGATTTGAAATGCTCTTTAAGAGTGTAGTAGCAATTAATAAAGACTTTAAAAAAGTGGTTTAGTGAGAACCAATTTAAAAGAAAACCCGGTCTCTTTTAAAAAAAAAAAGTGTTGAATTAAGAGAATTTTTTTACATTTAAATACAATACCACTTTCAAGATCTGAAACTATTTTTGAAGATGCAAAATTTACAAGAGCTAAACAAGTTTGTTTATAATACATAGCCAACCAAATATGCCACCCACAAAATCCACAAGCAAACCCCCTTATCTCTTAAATAAGAAGTATGTGTATATTTGATAAGGAATACAAAGTTTTAATTTTATTTAAGAAACAATAAAATATTTAGTATCATTTTTATAGTCATAGTGAATAGTTATTGGAATTGTATTGGACTATCAGCAGAATGTTAATAGAACTGTTAATAATTTTTATAACTTTAATTCTATTATGGGATTATTTTTCAAAAAAAAGTCGCAATAACACTCTGAGCTATATGCCGGGACCCAAAACTGTGCCCGTTTTGGGAAATGTTTTAATGTATAGAGGACAAAGCCCGGAAGGTAGGCAAAGGAAAATGTATATTTAAAAAGGTGAAGCTGACCTTGAACTTGAACCTGCTCTTTTTTTATTTTAACAGCGACAAATATTTATAAATAAAGCATTGTTTAGTTTAAACTTTTCCTTAAACTCTCCACTCATATTCCTTAAAAATTTCATAATTATTCTTGTATTTTCCAGAATAAATTGATTATTTAAATAATTCTCTTAATTCTTATTTTTCTTTTCCAGAAATTATAAATTTTATTTTGGCCAACAAAAGAAAATATGGCAAACTTTATCGTGTTTGGATACTACAACAATTGGCCGTTTTTTCCTCTGACCCTGATGATATAGAAGTGATTTTAAGTTCTCCTCAACATATAACCAAAAATAATCTCTATGAGCTGTTGCATCAATGGTTGGGCACGGGTTTGCTTATGAGTACAGGAAAAAAGTGGCATTCCAGGCGAAAAATTATAACTCCTGCATTTCACTTTAAAATCTTAGAACAATTTGTGGATATTTTCGATCAACAAAGTGCGGTTATGGTAAAAAAGTTATACGACAAAGCGGATGGCAAGACGCCATTAAATATATTTCCAGTAATGTGTTTGACAGCCTTGGACATTATAGCGGGTATGGAGAAATTTAAATTTTTCGACATTTAAAAATAAAACAAAAACAATTTCCCTTGTTTAACAGAAACAGCCATGGGTGTTAAAATTAATGCCCAAAACAATCCAGAGTTTCCCTATGTACAGGCAGTGACTGCGTAGGTTTTTTTTAATTATATATCTCAAGAAATCTTTAATAGTTCTTAAATTTTTAGAGTTACCAACATTACCTCCAAGCGGTTTATTAACGTCTGGCAACGCATTAATTGGATTTTCCTTTTAACTGCTTTCGGTGAATATCGCCGTTTAAACACAAACATTAATCTCATGCACAAGTTTACCCAAAATATCATAATGAAAAGACGTCAAACTTTAGAGAAATCTCTTAAAGAAAACTCTTCAATTCCTGAGGAAAATGAATTTGGGCAAAAGAAACGATTGGCTCTATTAGATGTTCTATTGCAGTCCTCGGTAAATGGTGTTCCTTTAAGCAATGAGGATATAAGAGAAGAAGTGGATACTTTTATGTTTGAGGGCCACGACACCACCACTAGTGGTATTTCTTTTGCTTTGTATCTAATTGCCCGCCATCCTGAGGTCCAAGAGAAAATATTTAAGGAAATAGTGGAAGTTTTGGGTAAAGACAAGGAACGCCCGGTAACATTGCGCGACTTGGGGGAATTGAAATATTTGGAATGTGTTATAAAAGAGTCATTGCGCCTTTACCCTCCTGTACCTATTATAGGCCGTTATTTAACCGAGGAAGTAGACATTAATGGTAAAAAGATACCAGCTGGCACAAATTATACTGTGGGCATTTTTGTGGCTCTACGTGATCCCATGTATTTCAGCGATCCTGATTCTTTCAAACCGGAACGCTTTTTGGAGGAGAGCAATAACAAGACTCACCCTTATGTTTATATACCTTTTTCAGCGGGTCCACGTAATTGTATAGGCCAGAAGTTTGCTATTTTGGAAATGAAGAGTACCATTAGCAAGATGTTAAGGCATTTTGAGTTGCTGCCTTTGGGGCCGGAAGTAAGGCCCATGATGAATTTAGTTTTGCGTTCCTCCAATGGCAATCATTTGGGCTTGAAGCCTCGAAAATATTAAAAGAATGGCTAATGAAATGTATACAAAAAATAAAGTTAATATATGTATATAATTTAATTAGTTCTAAAT
The DNA here is from genome assembly GCA_963931875.1 of Pollenia griseotomentosa. Classification (NCBI taxonomy): domain Eukaryota; kingdom Metazoa; phylum Arthropoda; class Insecta; order Diptera; family Polleniidae; genus Pollenia; species Pollenia griseotomentosa. Next base: position 181,838,096 of record OZ007563.1, on the reverse strand, counting down.
TTTTAAAGATTAAAATTTAAAATTATAATAGAATACCACCAAAAAGTTATGATACATAAAGTATATATATTCGGGCTCCTTTAGTAATTCTAAGTCGATTTAGCCATGTCCGTCTTTTGAAAACACGCTCACTTTCGAAAGACAAAAAAAATAAAAAACTTGGTGTCAAATTACTTGTAGTTATCCTAAGCAGTTTGGGATTGACATCCAGCAAAATCGGTTCAGTAGGACCAGAGCTATGAATCATAATGTGGAACCACCACTTTAAAAAATTGATAATTTTGTTACAAAAACTGACATAAATGATTGAACAATGCACGGAATGATATGAAATTTTGCGAATGTTCGTTTTATTCAACTGGAAATCATAATGAAATTTCATAAAGATCGGTCCATAATTTACCCTAGGCTCCACATAAACCCTACTCCCGGAACACAGTTTAATACGCCTAAAACCGCAACTATTAATGCTATCATAACAAAATTTGGCACGTCACAGTGTTTTAGGACTAGAAATAGCATTAAAAAATTTCGTGATGATCGGTCCATAATTTACCCTAGGCCCCATATAAACCCTACTCCCGGAAAACAGTTTAGTAAGCCTAAAACCGTAATTAATAACGTTATCATAACAAAATTTGGCACGTCACAGTTTTTTAGGACTAGAAATGACACTGTGAAATTTCATTACGATCGGTCTATAATTTACCCTAGGCCCCATATAAACCCTACTCCCGGAAAACAGTTTAGTACACCTAAAACCGCAATTAAAAGTGCTATCATAATAAAAGATGGCACGTAACAGTTTTATGGGACTAGAAATAATTCTGTAAAATTTCGAGAAGATCGGTCCATAATTTACCCTAGGCCCCATATAAACCCTACTACCGAAAAACAGTTAAGTACGCCTAAAACCGTAATAAATAATGCTATCATAATAGAATTTGATACTTTACAGTTTTATAAGACTAGTAAAGATTCTGCAAAATTTCGTGAAGATCGGTCCATAATTTACCCTAGACCCCATATAAACCTTACTACCGAAAAACAGTTAAGTACGCCTAAAACCGTAATAAATAATGCTATCATAATAGAATTTGGTACTTCACAGTTTTATAAGACTATTAATGATTCTGCAAAATTTCGTGAAGATCGGTCCATAATTTACCCTAGACCCCATATAAACCCTACTACCGAAAAACAGTTTAGTACGCCTAAAACCGTAATTTATAATGGTATCAGAATAAAATTGAATACTTCACAGTGCTATAGGACTAAAAAAATTCGTGATGATCGATCCATAATTTACTATATGCCCCATATAAAGCCCACTCTGGTAAATTAATTAAATACGCCTAAAATTATAGTAGATATATTTATTGTGGTAAAATTTCTTTCAACTTAGTTTAAAATGTCATGAAATTTTGTGATATACGTTCCATAATTTACCTTAGATCACATATTTAGCAGCCTTCGGAAATTCACTGTAAGCGCTAAAACTAATTGCACCACTGTATCAGAGAACGGCTTTGTGCGATTGCAAAAAAACCGCATTTAATGAATACCAACAAGTACACACGCTTTCGGTCATACAATCAAACTTGCGCAACTGCACACATTCGCTGATGGTTTGCAGTCATTCAAATAATGCACATCGTGCTCTGTTATTTATACCATCGTTTAGCTTCGTTTTTTAATTAAGATGTTTGTGTGTTCGGTGCGACAATGATTGTTTTGGTAAAGAAAAAAAAAAATACAAACAAAAAAGCCAGAAATCAAACAATCATTACTCATGTAGGCATTCAGCAGTTGCTATGTAGTACAAGAAAAAAAAAATTGAAATGAAACGCAAACGCACTAGGTACAAACAATTTCCATAGAAATTTTTTTTAACAACAATGTATTGTTGTTGCTATTGTTGTTATTGCTGTTCAAGGCGAATTCAACTAAAGGTGGTGTCGGAACTACAACAATCCAAAAACAACAGAAACAACATAGGGGTTTTTGCATTGCATTGTTAGTGCCATTAGCTCGAAATGTCAACCATTATTAGCAAAACACTAACAAATCAAAACAAATAAGCCCGAACTGTCAAAATCAGATGCCGTACTCATACCAATTTAGTTCATCGTTGCCTCATCGAGTGGACAATGACTACGTGAATGCAAAAGCATAAGAATGTTTGCCTTTTGACTAAGAGGAGTTTCTGTTATTACGTGCGCCAAAAATAAATGCAAACAAAGCACTTTCAATAAAAAACTCACACATGCACAAATCAAATGTGTACAAAACGATGTCAAAATTACCAAAGTTGAACTTTGTTTTGCAGGCATAGAGTTAATGTAAATTTAAGCGTATGAATAATTCAACAAAAATAGTTGATTTTGCAGTTCTCTGCACTGTATTAAAGTTTATGTTTCTTAATACAAGAAAAACCTCTGCGGAATTTTGGGATGATTGGTTCATAACTTACCATGGCTCCAATATAAATCCCCCTCCTGAAAATCATTTAAGTTCGGCTTAAACTGTTACGAATCAAGATATTTTACTCAAGATTGTCGGTCAATTATTTAATATACCTAGGTCTAAGCCGCAACCAATTTTTATGCTGATGTCTGTTTTTATAAAGATAAATTAATAATAAATAGACATCATATAGATATCACTCCTGAAATATTCAAATTGTCGGTTGAGGGTATCAAAAATTCGGCACAGCCGAATATAACACTCTAACTTGTTTTTTTTTTCAAAAAGTTTCTTTAGGACGTACGTTTTTAATAATATTGTTTTTATCGATATATTTCGATATAATACTGAAATACTGGTAGAATACTGAAAAAATTGCGTTGTTTAGGCACTTTGAACGTTGTTCAATATGAATTATGTTTTAAACAAGAGGTAACCTAAAAAACGATTAGCACCACTGAATTCAGCGTACTCGAATAAGGTTTATCCGCCGGGTGCCGCACTTGTAATATTTTTCAACTAGCGCAATGCTATTATTTTTATTACCCACATGCAAAATTTTATGTAACTGTGAAAAATTACATATGTATATTGAAAACAAAAGCTATATGTATAATTATTATTGTTTTTAATATACATACCTACATTGTAGGTACATACATAATTTCTCATTTGTTTCCATTGACTAAAAACAGGCACTTATTAATCGGTTCATTCATTAATCTTGTTACATATTTATTACAATTAGATTTCTATAGATACACGTACAATCAATTACGCTATGATGCGCTAATGCTTTTATTCTGTTTCTTATTGCAACAAACTTACACAGTGATGCCCATATTGTTGTATTTTTTTTTTTTGTTATTGCAAAAAGTGCCGTTATGAGCAATTGTGCTCAAAAGAGAACATTTAGTGTTATTTCATCTATTACAACAATAACTTGTGTTTATTTTTTAGTTAACGGCAAAATACCAAAAACAATTACATTTAGTATTGTTTTAATTGAAAGAAGAAGAAAAATCGAAGCACGTTGCAACAAAGTGTCATAAAAACAATAATATAAAAATGTTAAACAGTAAATTATAATTTTAAATGATGAAATTTCTAAAAAAAAAGAAAATTAAATACCTACCCACCTACTAAAAAACTATAAATTTGTTCTTAAATGTTTTTGCTATTATGTAAAAATAGAAAAAGCTTTCACTCTTTTAAAAATTTATAAGCATAAAATATGAAAAACTACACCATTTTTAACAGTAAATTAAAAAAGAAAAACTAATTTTAAATTAGAATTTTTACAATCAATTATGAAAATAACAAATTAAGGTCCAATTAGACGTGACATAGTGCACTAATTTTACTGTTTAAACTCATTATTCGTGATTGTGCCAAATTATTACAAACATTTTGTTAATCTTGAGTGATGAATTGAAAATTACCAATCTCACTAAACATGAGTGACAGTGATGTTAAAAAATTTTGCAATCAAAAAAAAAGGAAAAAAAATTGATTTAAAAAAAGCAATCATCAGTTTATTGCAACTTTTATTTTCTTCACACGTTTGAGTGCAACTAAAAATTTTGTACTAAATTTAAAATCAAAAACTTGTCTTTCATGATTAAACCCAAGAATTGTTCCGTTATTGATAAACTTGTTTTTTTGTTAAATTTCCTTTGGTTATGCATATCATCTTATGCTAAAAATGTAACTAAAGTTTTTTTAAAAAGTTGAGTCAGTCTACTTCTTTAGCAACAATTCGTATGAAATTGTAAATGACGTTTATAATAGTTTTATTAAGTTTTGAATGACAATTTAAACAAAATATTTTAAAAAATAATAATCAATATGTTACCTACTTATATTGTTGTGGACAAATTTTGCAAACGTTTCTTAATTGAAAATGTGTGTGGTTGCGAAAAAAAATTGTTGCTTATTGTAAACAACAAATGAAAATGTTGCTTACGAAGCTTAAATCATTGTTTTTCTGTTTTAAATTTATGGTCAATTTCACCAATTCAATTTAAATATCAATTTATATTTAAATATAATTTTATTTTAATTTGACATGCAAAACGAGTTTTAAATATAAATTGATATTTAGATAAATTGGCCATTAGAGTGGGACAATTAAAAACAAAATTTTTGTCAATTTATATTTCAGTAAAAATCATTTTAAAATGAGATTTTCCAATTTGATTAATCATTAATTATTCTGAATAGGTCAATTGTAATTAAGATTTTCATGACAATTTCAGAGAAGAGTAGATAAAAACTAAATTTTGATAATACCAATTGAAATTAGAAATTAAACAAATTTAATGGGTATTTTAATAAATCAAATTGAAACTTGTAATGAGTTACTTGATTTAAGTTGTTGTTAAACATAATATTTTTTTTGTAGGCTGTTTATATGTCGAGTTATGTGGGTGATAAAGGGTTAACGTTTTTGAAAAATTATTATTTTAAATTATTGTTTCGCATTAGAAACAAAAAATTCTGATAAGTGATTCTTATAAAAAATCGTTTGATATTTAAAAAAAAGAAACAATTTTAATCTGCAAAACCCAAAAAGGACAAATTAAATAAAAAATTTTCTTACCAAAATTAGCCTCCATAAGTTAAAGAGTTATGAAAAATTCTTTACTTTAAAATTGAAAGTGATCATGTTAAACTACAATTTTTCTAACTTTTTTTAAGTTAATTTTGGCTGATTTTTTAGTTGAATTCAATTTTTATTTTTTCTGTATAAGAAGAGTTTCTGCTGAGTTCATTTCAAAATATTGTTTGCGGATTTTAATGTAAAAATGTCTCTTTCTTAAACGATTCCGTATACAAATGAATAAATGTCAATTTAAATTCTCTAACTCTGAATTTAAAATAAATAATGCCATTTGAAAATGTTGCTTTCTAAAAAAAATTTAAGAATCTTCATTTCAATTGTTCTTTTCCTTAATACACATCCATATGGGGGATTTCATGTCAAGTGACCCAATTTTTAAATCGATGTCTTCCAATTTGGATGAAATTTGCACCAAGGTTAGTCCTATTGGCTAGTAGTTTAGACACAAATTTTCAACAAGATCGGTCGAAACGTTTCTGAGTTAGAGGGTCAAAATTTGACATTTTGGCCATACAGGTGATCTTTTTCATCCTTGTAACTTTTTACCTATTGGTGTTAGCAAAATTTGTCCCAAGTAGCTTCGATAGCTATTTGATCAACCTTTCGAAAAAAATTTTTAGTTTTCTTAAAAATTTTTTTAAATTTAAAACTTTTTTTATCTGTTTTATTTATTTTTTTTTTTTTTTGCTCAAAAGAAAGCTTATGTCTTTTCCTTTATTTCATCCAAATCGGAAGACATCGATTTAAAAATTGGGTCACTTGACAGGAAATCCCCCATATTCCTTCCCATTTACACTTCAAATGGTGTAATGTAAGTTTTGAATTAAAAACAAAAGAAATTGCTTGCATTTCAATAAAACAAAATAGATAATGACACTGCAACTGCAGGCCAGCTACTGGTCAACGAAATAAATATTTAATGGAGTGTTTTATCTAGTGTAAAAAATTGTTTTTAGTTATTTATTTATGCATTTTTTCCTAAACTTAAAAGATAAATGAGTTCAAAGTATTATTTTTACAACTTCTTGGTTTTATTTTAAGAAAATTATTAACTTAAACATTTTTTTTTTTTTTATTTTTCGAATTTTTTCTATGAGCTAAATTTCAGTTATGTATGTAATTTATAAAGCTTTTTTGTAATAGTTTTATTTCTTAAATTTTTAGGAATGACTTTAATCCACTACCAGACTATTATATTGTATATTATTTTACAAATGTTCCCTTATTGTCTAAGAAACAGTTTCATTTAGAACAGTTCTGCTGACAACTTATCAAACAAAAAGATCTTAAAAAATACATAAGCAAGAGGGTTTATTTAATCTACAACTTTACCTTTTTCATTGTTTTATTTAAAACATTGCTAATTAATAATTAATTTGATAATCTAATATTAGTAAAGAATAAATTTTATAATACTATTTATCGCTCTCCCTCTCTCTCTCTTTCTCTGCATAATATACCTAGTCAGCAATTTTTTTTTGTTTAATTTTAACAAGGGTTTGCATTTTTCTAAATATTTTTCGGTTAATCACGAATATCGATTATTTTAATTTGAAGTTACAATTTGAATTTAGTTTAACATAAATTTTTTGTAAGCTTTTTTTTGATATGGGACGCAAATCAAGAGAAACTCTAAAAGCAGTTTGAAATTTAATAGTTTCAACTTTTCAAAAGAAGTTGAGACTTTCTGTTACCTTAGAACTATTATAAATCAAACTGGACGATCTAGAGAAGTCATTCTTTGTCTAATTAGATAGATATGCAGAAGGACATACGCACCACGACCCAGAGGATCTTTTGTGCAGAGGCCGAATTGAAAAAGCCACACAATCTCTTTAATATCAAGCAGCGTTAAAAAAACATTTTCAACAAAATCAAAATTTTTATATGGTTGAAAAACTTGGAACTATGCCTCTTGTGACGTTAAAAAATTTTACGATTCTTCTGGCCACGAACCATCTCAAACAATAGTCTATGGCGTGAAACACATCAAATATCTTTGTGTGTGAAAATACAGAGAATAAAGTGGAACTGGATTGGAAACACACTCGTAAAACCAATGTCTGATATTACAAGAAATGTTATCGAAAGAATCCTTAGGGAAGTCGTAAAAGAGTCTGGCCAGCGCACACATGGCGAAGACAAATCGATAGAGAGATGAGGAAAATTTATACAAGCTGAAGCGAAAAATATTATAATTATAAAATAAGATTAAATTTTAGAGCCAGATTAGCTGATCTCAATTAAGACTAGAAATTGTAAGGGGGTACCCCAATAAGCCCAAGGAATTCTGAATGGATGGCATTTTTGTCGCGAATACGATTTAAAGGCGCGATTAGTCGCGATTACGATTCTTATCAAATTGGAAACCCTAATTTGACCTAATCTATAGACGAATAGTTAAAATTGCATTTATAACTTTATTTTTGTTTTGAACTTTAATTCATTGAAATAAAATTATTTAGTATTTCCTAAACAATAAAACATGCAACATTTGTTTAAACACTTTTAAATAAATTTATAACAATTAAAATAAATTACAAGTTATTAACGGTTTCAAAAAAAAAAAAAACAAATTATATTATATAACAGCATTCTTAGCAACATTGTTGCTAGCAACATGCTTAATTTGTTTAATGCTTTAAAAGTTTTTTACAAATTTAGTTTGAAAACTGACTTGAATTGAATTCTTTATAGGTATGAAATAAAAAAATATTTTAATATTTTTACTTAATTGCAACTTTTGTAGCAAAATATTTTTTTTAAAAAACACCTTTGTTGTAAATTCCACAGCTTAATTAGGTTTTAAACCTGAAAAACATTACAATGTTCAGTTTCTAAAAAAAGGTAAATAAAAAAACCTAAAGAACTACAATATTGAAAAGTTTTGCTTAATTAAAAATTGTATACAAGAAAAACTTAGCTAAATAGCAATTTTTTACAAAAATCTTGCTAAAAAATATTTTACTTTTTGTCTAAATTTTTAATAAAACAGCTGATTACTATTTGAAACATAAAATAATGTTGGAATATTAATTTTTTTTTTTTTTGTTTAACTGAAGGAACACAATATGAACGTAGATTTCGATTTCCATAACATGGCCGATAGCCAAGAAAATTTAAATAAATGATAGATTTTTAGAAAAGTAAAATGTAATAAACTAATTTTTGTAATTAACTGGCAAATTAACATCTGGTTTTAATTAATAATTCTTACTTAACTAGTTTTTTTTTTAAATCTTAGCTGAATTTGAATATTCTATTTTTAAATACATACATAAATGATATGCTTTTAAAGATAATATTTGCTGAATTAGATATTTTCTTAGCTGAATTACTAATTGAACTGCTCAAAATTATTAAATGTGCAATAATTAAATAATTAAGAATAATTTCAGCTAAATTAAAAAGAATCCAATTGACTTCTTTTTAAATAAATCAAATTTTATCATATGTATATCTTTTCAGATAACCAAACTCTTTTTAACCTTGATCTATAAAAAAAACCTACCAAGTCATGTTGCTGGAAATTTTAATATTTGTAAGTTTAGTTTGTATAATCGATGTCTTGGCTCGCAACTATGCCACCAGAAATCTGATCAATGTACCCTTAGTCTCAAAAATTCCAATTTTTGGCAGTGCAATAACTTTATCTACGATAACACCGGATAGTAAGATTTCCAAAAGTTATCTTAAGTTTTTCCTTATAAAAAATATAATACATATTTTTCTTTTAGATTTCTATAAAAAATGGCCGCAATTCGTGCACCGCTATGGCAAAACATTTTGTGCTCGTGCGCTGGGCTTTCTGGTCGTAACTACCGTGGATCGTCGCATAGCGGAGGCGGTACTCAGTAGCCAGGATCACATACAAAAGCATTTTCTTTATAAAATGCTTATCGAATGGCTGGGAAATGGCCTATTGCTGAGTGAAGGCAAAACTTGGCATACAATGCGTAAAATTATAACGCCCGCATTCCATTTTAAGATTTTGGAACAATTTATTGAGGTATTCGATTGCCAGACCAATGTTTTCATAGAAAAATTGAAGTTGGTAGCTGATGGCAAAAATGTGGTGAATATTTATGAGTATATGGGCTTGCTAACTATGGATATTATAGCAGGTGAGTGAGGAAAGAAAGAAGTGGAAAGGAAGGTAGAGATTTAATTAATTTTTAAAATCTGTTTTTTTTTTTTATTTCAAGAAACTGCTATGGGAGTGACAATAAATGCTCAATTGGATACTAAATCGGATTATGTTAAAGCTGTGAAAGAGTAAGTTTAAAAGGATTGAAATTCAAGTTGTAACACTTAGATCGTGGTTTTTGAGATGTGGATAAAGTTTAAACTAAGTTTAACGTATTATTATTTCATTTCAAGCTGAACTAAACTGTTCCGTCAACTTGGTAATGGTGACACAAATCCGTTTTCAGATTAACCAAACCTAGTTTAACTGAGATCTCAAAAACCTAGCCTTAACGGTTATAAAAAGATCTTAAACAAATTAAGTAAAATTATAACCCTCTTCTTTCTAGGGTCACTGACATTATGGGCATTCGCTTTGTCAGACCCCACTTGGCCATTCGTCCTTCTTTCTGTTTGTTTGCACCTAAAATCTATCGCACTCAGAAACGAGGCATAAAAATAATGCATGAATTCACCGAAAAAATCATAGCCGAAAGGCAACAATCTCTTTTGCAAGCCCAAGAGAATTGTTTAAGCCTAGATCTAAACAGCGATCCTCACGATTTGGGTCTCAAGAAGCGTATGGCTTTTTTAGATGTTCTATTGCAATCTTCTATTGAAGGTAAACCCCTGACCGATGAACAAATCAAAGATGAAGTAAATACTTTTATGTTTGAGGGTCATGATACAACTACTTCTGCAATCTCGTTTTGCTTGTATGCTTTATCACGGAATGGGGAAGTACAACAAAAACTTTTTGCGGAACTGAGAGAATATTTTGGAGACCAATTAGATCGTGCCATAACCTACAACGATTTACAGCAATTAAATTATTTGAATTGTGTGATTAAGGAATCCTTGAGACTATATCCACCTGTATTGGCCATAGGAAGGGCCCTGAAAAGTGAATTAAAAGTGGGTAAGTTAAAGGAACGATATTAAAGATTATTTTGCAAAGAAATAAAAAGATAATTTCTTTTTTTTTCAAGATAAATACACCTTACCCGCAAATGCCAATGTTATTATTTTGCTCTGGGAAATGTTTCGGGATCCTGCAGTCTTTGATGAGCCTCTATGTTTTCTACCAGAACGTCATATTATGATTAACGACCGTGTTAATGCTTTTAGCAATATACCCTTTAGTGCGGGTCCACGCAATTGTATTGGTCAGAAATTTGCCCAATTAGAAATGCGTACGATTGTCATTAAAGTTATAAGAAATTTTGAACTCCTACCTTTGGGCGAGGATGTACAACCTTCGATGCATTTAATTTTGCGCTCAAAGACGGGAATAAACTTTGGCCTTAGACCGCGTGTGTATTAAGAAAGAACTTACATAATTTCTTTATGCTGGTCAGAATTTTTTTCTTTAGTTTAATAAAAAAAAAACCGTTAAAAATTAAACAAGTCGAACAATTCATTCAAATTTGGATCTTATCGCATATTTCAAACAAGCACCCAATCAATCACAATCACAAATTCAAAATTAAACAAGAGAATATTCTCTGTGCTGAATCCTTAAAACCCTTCACCATACCCATCACCCACTTACGCACATTATCAAACAGTATTAAAAAAATATTTTGAGTACATTTTTTCCTTTAAAACACATTTCGCTATTTAAGCGGCAAATCATATATTTATTTGTTTTGTAAAACATTATGTGTGTTCATTTACTTTACTAGCAGAAACTTGCAACGAGAGAGTAAATTTAAAATTTTCAAAATTTTTCTCCCAATTACTCAAAAAAATAAAAAAGTAAATGAAGAGTTTGAATTACGAAATTAGCCTATACCATAGTTATAATACTGAAAACGTTTTGAAGTGCATTAGTTTAAAAGATACGTAAATAACTATCAATAGTTGTTGCATTGCGAAACCGGAAGTAAAAAATTTCAATTAAGATTTTTCTAACTTTTTCTTTTTACTGTTTTAACAACGGCTTCCTAATTATATTGTAAAAGTTTTGAAATGGGATATTCATAAGATTAAAAGTTATGCAAATGTATGTACAAATTTAAGGCGCCCCGATAAGCGGCGGATATAAGAAATGAGAAAATAATTAATACGAAAAACTAATGGAGGTCTGTCATACATTTTACATCTTTCTCAGGTTTATAAAACAGTACAGTGAATTTGTGTAGTGTATTTAAAAAAAAAAATTCAGCTCTGTCGCAGTTTTTAAAAAGTTAATAATAACAAACTCACGCAGATAAATTATTTTCGACAGGATTCCTAGAATTACGGAAAAAATCGCCAGATTTATGGCACATCCATAAAATCAAATTGCATTACGTAAAAATAGTGGAAAACGAAAAAGATAAAAACTTTTTTATTTGCAGATGTTGTTTTCAAATAAAAAATTTCACAGCTTACTTGCAAAGTGTCACAAGTTTCGTTTACGCAGCGGCAGACTTGTGCACTGAACTTGTGTAGTGTGGCATTTCTTGCCGGACAGAAAAAGTTTGTTGGCGAGAAAAGCTGTGGAGAAAAGCAATAAGTAAAGTTCGTCACGCATACAGTGTCGCCCCTCTTACAATTAGTAAATGAAAATAACAAAAATCAATTTATTAATAACAGCGTTATAGACAAAAAAACTATTTTTTCCATTATAAAGGTTTTGGCAAAATGTCATGGGATAATTTTAAAATTAAAATAATTTTTCCAATAATTTGCCGGTAAAAGGCAACACTTTTAACGTTCAAGCTTAAATATAACATCTGGCAGCTTTAAACTTTATTTTTTTGTTCTGGCAATCTTGTTTAATAATTACTTTGAAATACATACATACATATATTCGTCTCTTTCTAAACTCCTAAAAGGCACACTTGCATAAAAAAGTATGAAGGAAATGCAATTTTTTTATATAATTTTACATTTATTTAAGTCATTAACTTTAAGATTAAATATATAATAAAAATTATGTATTTTTTTTTATTATTAAACTTTTGTTGGTATATTAAATAAAACAATTTTTTTCTTGTTTGCTTATTTTTAATTTTTAGTACTTTTTTATTTTCCTTTTTGCTACTACTTTTTTCTATAACTCTGATGAAAATGCCAGTTTATTTTATTAGTACCATTTTTCGCTTGGCACGCGCGAGTTTATCCCTACTTAGAAAACGGCTTAACTAAACAGAAAATTTGTTTTGTGGAACAATAAACAAAAGGAATTAATTATTTTATATTTTTTCACATACTGCACTTTTGACTCGGCAGTATTTAATTATCTTTGTAAACTACTAATTTTTTTTGGTGTGTATAAATTTTATTCTATATTTGCTTAAGTTTTTGTAATAGAAAAAAATTGCAAAAGATAAAGAATTTGTGTTAAAAGGGGGAAGAAAAAAATAATTTAATATGGCTGTGTTTTGTCATGGTGTTGGTATATATGTAAATTGTTTTTTCATGCTTGTTTTCTGTCTGCGAGGGTGGCAAAAGGAAATGTTTTAAAATAAAATCAATTTTCCCCAGCAATAACTTAATGAAATTATAGAAAACCGTTTTTAAGTGATATATTATAACTTAAATGTGAAATTAATTAAAGAATTTGTTAAAAAAGTGTTTAAAAGACGCCTTTTTCAAATACAGACCCGAAAAAATGCAAAAATAGAAGAAGAGAAAAAAGTAGATGTGTGTGTTTTGTTGAGAGAGTTAAAAGATTGTGTATGTGTGTGTTGATAATTTTTTTTATTACATTTTAGCCATTTTAAGATGTTTTAATAAGTTTTGCAAAGATTTGTTTGTAATAAATAAAAACAAATTTGGTAATTTAATTTAGCTTATGACTTGCTAAAGTTGCTAAAATATTTCCGTTTTTAAATAATTTTTCTCTTTTTTTTGTTTGCTTAAAATTCTGGCTTTTTTGCCATTTTTTTTTTTACCGGTATAGTGTGTTTTTGTTGTATTTTTCTATAAATCTGATCGTTTGAGAGTTACCCCCTTTTTGTTAAAATTGATGGGATTTTATGTTTGTTTCTGTTTATTTTTTGTGTAATTTTAAAACTTTTTCCAAATTCCTTTAATTAAATTGATTTTTACGTTTTTTTTCTTAATTTCTAGTTAATAAAAACAAACATTTATTATTGAATAATTAACTATGTATGGACAAAATATGAGAACCGTTACATTTGCACCCTATGGTTATAATGGTTATAATAGACAAAGGTATTTATTTGAAATTTTATTTTGTTTTTTTTTATATGCCCGTTTACATTACAAACAAATTAAGTAGATTTGATTTGAAAATTTCCTTGAAATCTAGTGCGTTCACATTGTACTTTATAAGCAAGATTTCGTATTTATGACAAAAACAGCTGACTGAAAAAAATTGTACTTGATAGAAATCCCGGCTGAAGTGCAGTTTACGGGGCGTACGAAAAAAAATAAAAAAAAAAATATGCCACCCGATTCAGAACAAAAAAAGAAAAAAACCAAAATTTAAATTTAAGGGGGCTGAGGCCCGTCCACTTAGTGATATGTGTGGGTACTCAAATTAAAGGTAATTTCCTCACGATTGCAAATATGTATTTTGTTTTTGTATTCGCATATTATTTTCCGCTCTAGGTTAATTTAAGTATATTTTTGGTGCAGAAAAGCTTTAGTTAGCGAAGCCGGTCTTTGTTATACCAAAGAACAGAAAATCCTTGCGCCCGGACGAAGGCCGGCTATACAGAGAAAATTTGGTTAGCGAAGCCGGTATTTGTTATACCATATAGGAGAAAATCTTTGCGCACCGCCGAAGGCCTACTACGCAGAAAAGAGTTCTAGCACATCGGAAATAGGCTATTAGTTACACAAAAATTAAAAAAAAAAAATAAAATCGAGCATAAAACATTAAAAAATACAAAATGAAACAAATTATTTCCAACCGTGAGCAAACTATTATTAATTTGATTACCTACACATAGATATGGGGGGAGTGGCACTTTTTTGACCCAGAGGGCCCCAAAAGTCCTGCCCGCCCTAAATTTGTTTATTTTCGTTTTTGCTTGTATTCCACTTAGCGGGCGGGGCGGTTTTTTGGATCCAAGGGGGCCCATGGGCCTCAACCCCCTTAAATTTTAATTTTGGTTTTTTTTTGTTTTTAATTCCAGAGAAGGGTTCAATTTTTTTTATTTTGTTTTCGTACGCCCCCTAAACTGCACTTTTGTCGAAATTCCTAGGCGAATTCATTAAAAGGTGAACATAAAAGTCCAAATTTTTTTCCACAATTTTTTTTTTATATTGAGGGTACGTTTTGTTTCTGGCAGTGATGTATATTTGTTTACATTTTGTACTTGATTTTGACAGTGCCAGGTTCGCTTTTATGAATTCCTTACATAAATTCCACTTGGCAATATCTAAGACCATTTTATTTTCATCGCCCTCAACTAAACGTTTTTATTATTTATCTGTTTTAAAAGCCGGTAGAACCTAAAAATGTGAAAAATAACAAGTCAAGTCAAAAATGAGATATGGGCCATAAAAATTACGAAGTCGTCTATAAGTTGCGCAATCGAAGACTGATTTTTAAAGTAAATTTCGATAATGTATTAAAAAGTGAGAGCGATATGACAATTCGTTTGACAGCTAACCCTTTTGTAAGTTCTATTGGGATTAAACAACATACTTTATCTAAAAAAAATTTAATTTCAGACCAGTGCAATTGGTCTATATTAAAAAACGTTATCGAAATTAAAACAAAACTTCAATTAAAAAATACAAATTTAAGAAATATCTACACGTATGTCATGAACTTCGATCAACTTCAAAACAATCATTTTTAGAAGGTGTGGTAAATTTTGATAAATTTTTAAATCTATTCTAAATAACGGTCTTAGTTTTTTGTTTAAAATAAAGTTTAATGATTATACCTAGTCGTACATAAAATCTATATCTACTTAATATGAAATCTCCCACGAAAGTTGACTTCTATGCATCTATTTGTATGTACCTATGTGCGGTCTTTTTATATGCATTCACTTATGAGTAAGGTATAGGCATTTTAATGAACATACGTTTTTCGTGCGTTGGTATACCTATGCTATATATGCAAAAATTTTTGGATACAGCTTTTAGTCCCAAAAAATTGTATTTTTATGCCAAAATCTTAGAAATCGGCAAGTATGATGGCAAGAAAATTTCCTTCTAAGAATTTTAATAAGATATATGTACATATTAAATTGCACATAAATATCTCTTTTAACTTATTTGCTTTAGAAGTTATTACCAAAAATATTTCTTTAAGGAAATGCCCTTTTCTCTTATCATAAGAAATATAAATATCTATGAGTAGCAAACATACATATGTATGTTTGCTTGTAGTATTTTTTCTTTATTCTATAAAATGTATAATGAACTTTCTTACAAACGTTTTTTGCATCTTTTATTGATTAACGAAATTTCTACTAAGAAAAAGGAAAGAAACAAATCTACTAAAGAATAAATTGAATTAGTATATTATTTTTTATATATCGTTACCTAAAACGAAAAAGGCCCTAATTAACATAAAATTAAAAATTGGTTGCAATTAAGGAACATTCACAAAAAATGTTGGAATCTTTCCACCAAAACAAGCGATTTTATTAACAAAAATAAACGGCCCTGTCTACAAAAGATTATATGATAAACGCTTAAAGACCTAATAAATAGTTTGCATAATAAGCAACACTGTCAAAACAAATTGTAGATTTTAGAAGAAATTTTTAAATTTATAACTTTATCAAGTTTTTTGCTTCTTCTGTTAAAAGCAACAAAAGATTATATGATAAACGCTTAAAGATCTAATAAATAGTTTGCATAATAAGCAACACTGTCAAAACAAATTGTAGATTTTAGAAGAAATTTTTAAATTTATAATTTTTAACAAGATTTTTGCTTCTTCTGTTCAAAGCAAAAAAAAAAAAATGAGAAAATCATTATAAGAAATGGGAATCAAACTTTAAAAATAATTTAAAGTTTACAAACTGACTCCTCAATTCTAAAGGGTGTCCAAAATTGAGATATAATAATAATTTTAATTAAAAAGATATTTGTTTTGAGATATTAATAATATATTTTTAAGCTCTTAAACTGTTGTGGGATTATTGCTGTATACTATTAATTTCAAAAAATCACCCAAAAAAATAGTCTTAAGGTGCCAAATCGCACGATCTTGGTGGCCAATTCACTTCTCTACGAGAAATAACGCGATTTTCGAAATTTTCTTTCAAAATATTTATTGTTTCTCTTGCTGTGTGAAAAGTGACACCATGCTGTTGACACCACATATCGAGCCATAACCGCAGAAATAGCTCAAGCGACATAATTTTCAATTTTCGTTTTTTTTAATAAATTAATTAATTGGCGAAACTTGCATCATCTCCTAAAATTTTATGGTCATACAAGCTACCGTTACGATTTTATAGCAAAAACAATTTTAGCTCAAGCGACATTTCTAGTATGTTTTCTATTCTTTTTCTAATAAAAAAACATTCTTCTTTAAAATTTTGTTTTTGTCGCTTAAGCTTTTTCTGCGGTTATGGCTCGATATTCTCTGCGTCTAGTTCGTCAATTTTCCGCCACAAAAAGCTTCGGATCGTCCTCCTGTAGCGATTTACATTGACCGATGATACCTCAAATTTGGACACCATATACATTAAACGTTTTTTTGTTTTAAAGCTTATAAAAGTTATCAAATAATCAATTTCTTAAATTATACTTCCTTTAATTTTAGCTACAGTGCTCATAAACCGCAGGCTATTATAATAGTTTTTGCCTGCCTATAAGTATGCTTTATTCTTTATCGCTACAAACACTACTTACTGTATTCAGCCTACATGTATTACATTAGAATTCTTAAAAATTAATTTAAGGCAATAACAATCATAAAAAAATTCTTTTAATTTGTTTAAGCATGCAATGCAATTATGTATTTGAACAAACAGTAGGAACATACAATTTTGAAGAATTTAATGAAAAATAGGTCTTAAAGAATTTTTGTATGTACATATTTATATCTTTAAAGTTTTAATTAAAGTACAATAGAGGAATTCAGTCTTTGGTGCATTTCAAAAGAGCAGATGCAAAATATTAAAGTTCTTAAGAGTGAGTCAGAAAAAACATATACACACTATTCCAGCCAAAACTTATCCTTGGTCCAACAAATTATTATTTTATTAATCACGTTAGCTTTTCAAGATATGTCAGATATTTTTTTTTCTAAATCATTAATTTTCAACTTTTATTACGGTCAAAATGGACAGCGAAAAAAGTCCAATTAGGTTTTCAAAAAAAAAAAAAAATAGCAAAAGATCTGAAGGTTCATCGTCACACTGTTTTAAAAGCCATTAAACAGTATAAGAAAGACTTGAATATTAAAAAAAACCTGGATCAATGCTCTGTTTCTCAAAACTACAAGTTACAAATCTATAAGTAAAATATGTATCTTTGAAACAAAAATTGTAAGATTTTTGCTTTTTTTAATGTATTTTACTTGTAGATTTGTAACTTGTAGTTTTGAGAAACAGGACCCAGGCAGAAAATAAGGTCGTAACAGATATTGGTAAGCCAAAAGAAGTCGAACAACTCTTTCGAAGAGCACTGAACACTTATATCAGAAAAGCAACTCTTATAGTTAAATGCTCTGATTCTTTGTGCGCAGAGCCAAAACTAGTGCTGGATTAAAGTTGTATAAAGTTCAGAAAGTCCAAGATCGCAATGCAGTAAAGAACTTAGAACAAAAGATCGAGCGAAAAAGTTGATGTCAAAATTTATAAAAAAAAAACATCTGTTCTGTGCCAATTGAATTTTTTATCTGAATAAGTCTTGAAGTCCCTAGAGTTATCTCCAAAAGCGTTTAAAAGATCAATATTGAAAATATACTGAACTAGTATCTTCCAGCGTGACAGCAGTATCCTTCCCATATGATCAGTATTCTGCAAAAAATCTTAAATAAGTCGGGGTTTAACGGATCCCCTGAGGTCCCAGGGATTTATATAATTTTTTTCAAAGTTTTAGTTGCTCAATTGTAATTGATTTATCTTTGTAAATGTTTGTAGTTATCTGGCACCTAAAGAACACATTTTGACATTATAAAATCTCGCATTGTTTTCATTTGTACTAAGTAGTTCCAATTTATAACTGCTTTAATATCTTTAAGGTTATATACTTTAATTTCAGGCAGCAAAAAAAGTACATTTGCTAATCCCGCATTTCTCATTGCGCCGTTATGAACAAGTTATGTCCATATATTCACACGAAGTAATAGCAAACTATAGTAGAATTAAAAAAACTACCCATAAATTAATTTATAGAAAATAAACTAAACATGTTTGCGCTCGTCCTATAGGTCTTCGGAACGAATATTATAACTTAAAACTATTTTCTTTCGAAATGAAATACTGAAAATTTTTAAGGAGCTCTTAAAAGTTTCTTGGTTCTTACAAAACAAAGAATAGTAGGTACCTCATATTCTCTTCAGCCTATAAGACTTAATTATTCTCATTTATATATTATTTCGTTTTGTTTGCCTACTTTTAGGCTGTGATTTTTGTTTAAAGATTATAATATCTTTATTTTTCTCAAATTTGTTTTCTCCGTTTATTTTTATTATTATTATTTTTTTTTTATTTATATGTATGTATGACATTTTAAGTATGTGGGCATGGGTAATGTGTCGATGAATGTAAATATATGTGAATCAAGAAAATATATATGTTTATATACATATATAGAGGAAAACAATAATCCAAACAATACTACATGGTTAAGCTTAACGTTGTTTTCGTAGTCATGTGTTGTTAAAGAACAGTGTCTAAAATAATGTAGAAAAGTATTATTGAAGGTGAAAATTATTAACATTGACAATGGTTTTATTTATTAAGAATGATGACAAGTAGAAGAGAAAATGCTTAAAACAATTCCTTTGACTTTGTAAAAAAATTTCGTGTTTTGTTTTTTTTAAATAAATCAATTCTGTTTCTAAAAATGGTTTTTTTTATTTATAAGAAATCAATATTTTTATTGTTGTTTTTTTACAATAAATAGTGTTTAATTAAATTTTTGAAATAAATAAAATATTCAACAAAGAAGTTTTTGTAACAAATAATAATGATAATAATAAAAAATTAATTATAAAATAACTTTTTGAAATCATAAAGAAAATCTATCAATCAATTATACATCATCAATTACAAAAGGATCCCAGGCCATAACGTTGTATTTAGGATTATACTCCAACTCACATTTCACATTAACTACATTTTTTAGTCAGGACATCGGAAAGTTTTTAAATAACTTGAATTTCCATAATGTATCGGTAAATATAAATAATTGTTGTTATAAAAAAAGTACATAATTATAATATTTTTTTTTCGTTTTCGTTTTCGTTTCCGTTCCGTTTCGTTTTTTTTTTTTTTTTTTTGTTTAAATAACACTGTGCAACAAAATTTGGGTCATCGCCGCCAGCATCAACACTTGCATCTCGAAATGAAAGAAGACTACTTGTAGTGCAAATCTGGTAAAGGGTTTTGAAAAATTAGCTCGGGTTCCCCAAAAAAAAGATAGGCCCATAAAGTTTTTGAATTTTTTGAAAAGGCGTTTGGTATAAGTCAAAAAAATATTCTAAATGTACTTCTGAGCTAAAAAATAATTTCAGATGTCTTCAGTAGAATCGTATGGCGATTCTTTACTTAGAATTTATTAACCCTCTTACTCTCATTTAGAGGTTATTTTTTAACTTCCACACAAAAAAAACCTACAACGGCACTTTAGAGGGTTAAAATGTTCTACGAATATTTTATGCATCAAATTTCACTAGGGGTCATCTAAGACCAAAATATCGTGTAATGTGTGTAAAACGGGGTTTCAAAAAATTTAAAAATTTCAAGGCCCGGAATTTAGAAAATCCGTTTTACATATATTGCACGAACTTTTAATCTTAGTAGAACGCTAGTGAATTTTGATGCACAAAATATTCGTAGAACATTTTAACACTCTAAAGTGTCGTCTTAGTGTGGAGGTTAAACAAAAGGACAAAAATTACCCCTTAAAATGAGTGTAAGAGGGTTAATATATTCCAAGAAAAGAATCACCATACAATTCTACTGAAGACATCTGAAATAGTCTTTTAGCTCAGAAGTACATTTAGTATATTTTTTGACTAGGACTAAACGCCTTTCAAGAAATTCAAAAATTTCAATGCCCGAAATTTCGAAAATCCGTTTTACACACAGTGCACGTTGTTTTGGTCTTAGAAGACCCCTAGTAAAATTTGACGCAGAAAATGTTCGTAGAACATTTTAACCCTTTACGCTTTAGTATACTTTTGTGGGAAAGTTAAAAAAAATAAACAAAAATGACCCCTTAAAATGAGTGTTAGAGGGTTAATATATCCTAAAAAAAGAATCGCCATACGATTTCAGTGAAAACATCTTAGTTTTTAGCTCAGAAGTACATTTAGAATATTTTTTTTGACTTATACCAAACGCCTTTTCAAAAAATTCAAAAACTTTAGGGGCCCATATTTCGGGAACCCGAGCTAACTTTTCAAAACCCTTTGGCAGATTTGCTCTACTAGTAGTCTACTTTCATTTCGCGTTTTGGTTTTTTTATTGCACAGTGTAATTTAAATTTTAATTATACAAATGAATTTTTTAATAGAAATCATTTTAAAATTCTATCTTAAATTTCGAAAATAGGTACATTTTATTGCAAGTTTTTCTTACTTAAGTTTCTTTGGATTCCCGTTTTGGAATTTTCCATCAAAATTATTTAAATAAAAGCTGAAATTCCGTCATACAACACAGATGGCAATTTAAGTACTTTCTAGATTTATTTCACCTTAATGGCAAAATTAGCTTCTTGCTGAATGATAAGTGTACAAGGTTCTATTTTAAATTTGTTTGAACTCCACTATGAACACTATTCAGGTATAAGGTGCACTCTAATCCCTTGAGTGTAACTTTAAGCTTCTCAAAAACTATACGCATCCCTGTCGAAGGAACTAGTTCGAGACAGACGTTTTTAACATTACCATGGATACGTGCCTAATGTTTAACACTAAGGCTGGGTTTTTGAGTTCTCAGTTAAACTAGGTTAAGTTAATCTGATAAAACATATGTTCCGCCATTACCAGGTAAGGTTATGTTAGAAAGGGTAATGCGTCCAAGAACACACTTCCACTCGGACACCCATGCGGTCTATCGTCAATCCTTTCAATAAAGGGGAAGAAGAAAGGAGTTGACAGATGGATTTAAGAAAGTTGATAGATAATAGATACCACATAGAACAAAAACTCCCTCTACAAACCCCTCATCAGAAACAACCGACCTATTTCCCTGACAAACCCCTGTAGATCGACTGGATTACATCCAGCGATAGACCCCAGTTCGTCGTGATTACCAAGTTTGTACAAAATTTTGCGGAACAGTTTAGTTAAAATTTTAAATTGTTTACATTTAATGAAATAATAAAAAAATCACATTTTGCCGGCAAAATCCGAGTTTTTGACCACGTCAAACTAAGTTTAAGCTTAATCCACATCGCAAAAACTTGGCCTAAGTAAATTCAATGTTTTTACTAAAGCTACGGTCAGACTTATCAAATATTTGACGAAAAAAACGGGACTAACAACCAAGCTAAAAAATCGTTTCGCTTAATATCAATATTTATTTTGATTAAAATACCACATCTTACAAAAAACTGTTTTTTGCTATGTCTAGTAGTAAAATTAGTTTATTTTGTAATATTAAGACCATTTTAAATCTCACTTACTATTAACAAAAGTAGGGGTTACGCTTATTTGATCAAATATTTAATAAGTGTGACCGTAGCTTAACGCCTTAAAATCTACCAAAGCAAGATTTTGTTTTAAAGCAACAGCTCACGGGCTTCTGCCAGCAGCCAGTATTTCACTCCAAGTAAAATTACTTAGGAGTTTTTAAGATACCTTCCCGCGATTTTTAAGTCATCTAAACCTTAAGAGATTTCGTAGTCCAGATAGCGGCTTGTTTTTTTTTTTTTTTTTTTTTTAATCTGTTTTATACACCATGTATAGGTTGCAATAAAATCTGTAGCCGCTCGCCAAAGTTTGAATATACAAGAAAGCAGTAATGCATCTGAGATTTCCAAAAAAACATTCTTAGCCATTTCAGTCTCTTCGATTGCAAGTATTTTTGACTTTTCTTCTAGTTATGCTAGCGTCAAACCATATAGAGTAAACCCCAAAGTCCACACTACTTGACTTTGAGCCCTTATAAGTCAACAGGGCAAGTATGATCTAACCACCAATTGCCAATCCTTGTTAACAGTAATTTTCACTCCACTGTATGAGACATGGCAGATTCAGCAGAATATTCTGCTCTTCGGTTCGAGTGGTACGAAGAACACTTCTCTGTTGCTTCCATGACTTAGAACGTTTTAATGTGTTCAAGTGTTTTTGACAATTCTTTATCTGATTTTTATTTTGAATCAGTTCCAGATCATAAAAACTGGAAAAAGTCTTAAAATTTTTATTAAAAAAAATATATGTAATAAGTTTAAATTGCAATAAATTCTCTTTGCTTTATAGCAAACACTTTCCTATTTCCCTACATCCCTTTCCATTAGCAAAACCTAATACCAACCATTTCGAATATTTTATCATTTTAATTGAACAATTTGCTTAAAAAACTAAAAGAAAGTAAAGAAATCTCTTTTAAGATTATTATTTGCTGGGAAATTGAACAGAACAATACAAACTGCAAACTTATCCAAAGAATAAATGAATTGAAATCAAATCAAATCACTTAACAAATATTTGCAATTATTTCAACAATTGAGAGTTTTAGTTTTCTATTTCTTGTTGTAGTCTACGGGCTGTATTTAAAAGGAGGTACGTGTTATTATTTTCTTTGAACGCGTTTCAAGGAAAAATGTGGAAAAGGAATGTTGGGGTTTTAGTTTGTGTGTGGAAAAGACGAAGTACGCACATAGTTGTGGTTTAAAGGAGGGGAATTTTTTTGAAATTATACTTTTGGGAATAAGAATTAGATACCTTATTAGAAAGAATCAGTTATCTAAAAGTTTAAAGTTTAATAGGGATTATTTGGCAACCTTTAAAGTCTTTAATAACATGAAGTTCAAGAATAAAAAAAGTACCTCATAAAAGAGCTATTTTTCAAGTAGCGGAAAGATTTAAACATAAGTATGTATTTACAACTTCATCGTTTTGTCGATTTAACATTAAGTTGAAAATGCTAATAATAATGCTGTTATAAACATTCAATAGTCTGAATTGAAAAAGTAGTAAAAAAGTAACGTCATAAAAGAACTATCAAATTCGGCAATATAAGTTTGATCATTGTCATTGTGGAAAAACATTAGCCTTGTATCTGTAATCATAAGTTTTTGTTAATTGTTTTACGGATCAGTTTTAGCTACATTTTGAAGATAATCTGACCAGATTTCAGAAGCTCAAAATAAGAACAACCTGATCATAACAAATTCAAATCCTTTTTCTCTAAAACTAAGCCGCTTTTGCCATAATCAATCCGTTTTTCACCCCAGTCAGCAGTAATTGGCTCTAAATCCCTCTGGGTTTTACTTCGTGTGGCACCGGTATTTATTTTGATGTCGTTTTCATTGGATTACCGAGTTTTTCCGATATTTGTATCGGGTCTCAGGCTGAGACTTAAATTAAAAAGAAAACTTAAGCCTATAGTACACGGAATGTAAAAAGTCACATGCGCATGCGGTTCTGACGTAATTTTGTCGTCATCGCACAACACGAAGTTGCTATTGTGGCCTTGTAGTGACGTCAAAATTACGTCAGAACCACATGCGCATGTGGCTTTTTACATTCCGTGTACTAGAGGCTTTATCCTGTAAGCTTAAAAGAAAATTTGCTAAGTTTCAAAAAAATTTAAAGTTTTTTTCAAAAAAAGAAATTATTCTTTCATGTCTCAATCATTCAACGAAGTCTGTGGGCAATAAAATTACATAAAACATTATAATGTCTAAATAACTTCACTCTCACCTATTACCGCCGGGTTAGTCCTCCATGTACTTAAGTGTGTGTGTGTGTGTTTAGAGTGGCACACGCAAAGTGCAATGGTATTTTTACTTATCCATACACACACACACACTCACCCACACATCCTTTGTCCAATATCCTTATGAAATAACAAATTTTGTAAAAAAAAAAAATAAAAGGAAATAATACAATATGTATGCAAATCAAGTTAATATAATATGTAAAATACCTTTCAGTTTACTCGTGTATTCTTTTAAACAGAGAACAGTAAAAAAAAATCCTAAAAATCCCCTACATTGACTACAAATAGTCACAGGTGAGAAAAACAAAGGTGGTGTTAAAAGCTTGTTTAATTAATTCCAGCATAACACAATAACAAAACCCCACAACCGCCATTTAAACTCTGAAAAAAACTAAAATCTGTGTTCAGACATAAACTTTTTAGTGGAATTTGAAACTACAAATGTAAATGAAAAAATAATACAAATTCAAGCCTAAAAATAGGCAACAGAAAAAACAAAAATACACATTTGTTTATCAACAATTTGTAAAGTATACTTTTAGGAAAATTGGCTTTTAAATATTTACTTGTAGTTTGTTGTATTAAGTTGTTTATTTTTCAACAATTATACAATTAATTACAAGTTGCTTTAAATGAAAGCCATTAAATATTTGTAGTTTACATTTACAGGATTTTAAAAAAATTTATATAGAAACAAATCAATTGCTAAGAAGTTTTAAACAGTTCTTTCAGGAGGTGAAAGAAAACCTTTTCTTAGGAGAGAAAAGGTTTGACACTTATTAAAATACCCAGAAAAAGTTGAAAACTTCAATAAAGGCCTCTCAAAATAGTTTATTGCTTTCGTCGTTTTTACTAATATTCACCCTTATTCCATTTAGGGTCATCAATGCGAAACGATGTCGTTTTGTGTCGATTTTGTAAATCGGTACATCCATTGTCAATATCAAGTTTTATCGATAAGCGTTGATGTATTTTTGGCATGCCGTACGCAACGTTAACGTTGGTTGACATTGATATAAATTGACTCTGATTTTGTCGTCAGTCTTATTGGTGTCGAAACAGTTTTTTTCTTTTTAATTTTTCAACAATAATGTTAATTAAAAAAAATCGAAAAATAGCAACAAATGTTCGCAAAAATTGCGAAAATTTTTTAATATTCCAAACAAGCCAATAACGTTGATTAAAAGTCCCTAAAACTATAAGGAATAGCAACATTTCATGAAAATGGCTAAATTACCGTAAATTCTCGAATTTGAGCCATGTTCGCGATAGAAGCCATTTTTCCTGTAAGTTTTCTGATTCTTTACAGATTTAACGGTTTTTTAATAAATATTAAACTTTTCTTCCAAGCCGATGCAGGATGGGCCAGAAAGACCGAAGTGGTGTCGCGTAAAAGAAGCAATGTGCGCTGTGGCTCCATCCTGTTGGAACCATATTTGCGGATGGTTTTCCACGGCTGGCCTTACAAAATTTTCCAACATGGCCCGATATCGATCACCATTGATGGAAATGGCGACACCTCGTTCATTTTCAAAAAAATATGGGCCAATGATCCTTTCTGAAGAAACACCGCACCAAACAGTACACTTAACTGGGTGTAATTGTCGTTGATGAAGTACTCTCGGGTTTTCCGTAGCCCATAACTAAGTTATGAACACAATGGACCGTTGATTTGAAAAGTAAATTTCAACGTTTTGGGCACGTTGTTCAGTTGTGTATTGCTCCATTATAAATTGTCCAAGTCTTCTTTACAAAATACTGAAAAGAAAAGAAAAAAAAAATTATAATAAAAAAGTTATAAGGAATTCACACCACTTCGGTCTTTCTGAGCCACCCTGTATTAGCAAATTTTTGCGAATTTTCACTAATTTTTCCATTTTTATCGAATTTTCGCTATTTCTTATAGTCGTAGAAATTTTTAATCAATGGGTGATTATAAATTCCTGTGATAATGTACTTTTCCGTCCATGTTATAATACTTTTTTCCCAGATTTTAGTTGGCTGTAGTACAAAACAGCATTCTATTCTTCACAAAATTCAAAAAATTATCTTAGATCAGTGGATATTTCGTATAGAACCCTTCTTTTTTTTAAGCAATAAAGCAGCAGTTCCGCAACATGCGAAATTTTCTTTCAACGCCTTTCGGATTCAGTTCATAAGAAAACAATAGTTCCTTGCTTTAATCTAAATACTATTAGACAAGATGTTGTGCCACCTTTAATAATTCAGCATGTTCATCTTGTCTTGTACGTTCTTCGTCTTCAACAAAAAAGCTTTATTTTTGAAGAGTCTAATCTCGACTGCACTCTCAACTTTAATCTTAACGTTAGTCATAACTACAGTCTCAACATAATTCTCAACTACAGTCTCGACTTTTGTTTCAATTACAGTCTTAACTTTAGTCTTAACTGCCGCTTTATCTTAAGTCTTGACTTTAAACTCATCTGCAGTCTGGACGTTAGACTAAACTACAGTCTTTAGTCTAAACTGCAATATCGACTTTAGTCAGAACTATAGAATATTTTAAATTTTAACTATAATTTCGTCTTATTCTTTACTACAGCCTGGACTTCAGACTTAAGTACATTCTTGCCTTAAGTCTCAACTTAAGTCTAAACTACAGGTCTTATACCATTCTCAACAATAGTCACTAGCAGTGATAGCAGTGACTCCAAATTTAATTTGCTCTTACAACAGTGATGTCTAAAATGTAAATTGTGGTTGTATTGCTTTATATTAGTATTAGCCAATAAAGAGACAAGTATTCTTAATAAAAATACAAAAAATATGTAAGCATCCGCCGCATGTGTACTCGTCGTTTGATATTCGACGACTGAATTGTGTACTCTCGTGAACTAAATGAAAGAGCGTAAGAATGCGTGTGAAGAATGTAGGTAGGTAGGTAGGTAGGTAGAAAGGCCGGTGTGAAGTCTCCTTCACACCCTCACCCAGAGACCAATATGGTCCATTGTGATGCCTTATTCAGGGATAGCCCTAGAGAGAAAGTTAGTGAAATAAACAGAGAAAGCATAAGATAAATAAGAAAGAAAGAAAGAAGGTTCCTGACCAAGCCCGAGCGAAATCCTACTCAACCAAATGCGCCCTACGTGCGTCCAACACCTAGCCTATTCTCGCGCAGCCAGGCCATCCCCATTACGAATCCTATCAGATTCTCGAGTCCGCAACCCGAGACATCCCCTAATTCGCCCAGGAATCTACTGCCCAGCCACCTCTGCCTGCTGCCCTGCAACCTGGGACAGTGGCACAGAATGTGCTCCACCGTCTCCAACTCCTCAGGGTCCTCACACAACCTGCACATATCCGACAATCCGGATCCCATCCTCACCGCCATCCTGCCTATCATACAGTGGCCCGTGATCATTCCCATCATGGTTCTAACGCAGACCCTACTCCTGCCCATCAGCAAAACCGAATCGGACCTATTGAGCACCGGCCACAGCGTCCGTGATACCCGACAGTCCGTTCGATTCCCCCAGGCCCGGTTGGTCGCGCCCACAATCCATTCCCTGATTCTTCCAAAATAGAATGCCATTGGAGGCCTAACCGCCTCTAAACAGTTAGGATCCTCCATCTCCGAGCCCTGCCTCGCCAACCCATCAGCAACCTCATTGCCGACTATGTCGCAGTGACCCGGCACCCAGCACAGCCTTAGCAAATACTCCCCTAAGACTGCCCCAAGAGCCTTCCTACAATCATCAACCAGCTTGGATTTCACATAACAGCCCCTTACGGCCATAAGAGCCGCCTGGCTGTCCACATATATAGTGACCTCCGAGCCCCTATCAATGTTGTCCCTTATCAGTTCCACGGCCCTCATGACCCCCAGAACCTCCGCCTGAAAAACATTGCAGTCGTCAGGAAGCCTATATGACCTTCTGATGTTCAGATCCTCAATGTAGACCCCCGCACCCGTGCCCCTCATCTTCGAGCCATCAGTGAAAATAGCAAATCCACTAAATAATCTGCCCCTACCTGACCAGCTCTCCCTAGAAGGAACTATTACCTCCGGCAGCCGCCCAAAATCCACCCTAGTGCCCACATAATCTGTGGATCCGGGAGGTCCCAGGCAATAGCCACACGCCTCAATCTCACTCAGGATCCGTGAGTGACCCTGAGTGACATTCCCCATCAGTCCTGATTCCCTCAGTCTAAGAATACTCCTGGCCGCCATTCCCATCACATACTGCTCAATAGGCAGAAGATGTAGAATGACGTCCAGGGCCGCCTGAGGGGTACTCCTCATGGCACCTGTCATGCCCATTGAAGCACACCTCTGAGCCTTAGAAAGAAGGTTCCTACGTCTAGCCAATCTCAATGACTCCCACCAAACACAGCATCCATACGTAAGAATGGGTCTAACCACCGAGGTGTACAGCCATCCCACCACTGACGGCCGGAGTCCCCAACTCCTACCTATCGATGATCTGCAAGCATAGTAGGCATTGAGACCCCTCTTAAGTCTCTCCTGAGTATTCCTTCCCCATGACAGCTTGCTGTCCAGAAAAACTCCCAGATACTTAGCACTATCAGATAGTCTAAGCTCCACTCCTCCTAGTACCGGTAGCCTAAAATCCTCCACCTTGTACCTCCTAGTGAAAAGAACCAACTCCGTCTTCCCCGGATTAACTCCCAGTCCCTTATCACTCGCCCATGCCGACAGTTCGCCCAGCGCCCCTTGCATGATGTCGCTAATTGTCGGCAGAAACTTGCCCGACACCAATATCACCACATCATCCGCGTAGGCTACGACCTTCTGACCCATTCTGTCAAAACGTCTCAGAACGACATTGACGGCCAAGAGCCACAATAAGGGTGAGAGAACTCCCCCCTGTGGGGTCCCCCTAGTCACCGATCTCCTCAAACGTTCGTCTCCCCAGTCCGAGTGAATAACCCTGCTGCTTAGCATCCTAGTGAAGAATGTGTGTGAATTGATTTCCACAATTGTGGTATGGGTTGGGCACCAATGTCTTACAATAAACTGCAACTTTTATAAAAATTATGGTGTCATACAAGGGAGGAGATTATCACCCCCATATAAAGTAATTACTAATGTTCCTATATCTGCGCTATCACAATAGTAAGACACTTTTCATTTAATGTCGGCAGCTCCTGAAATAAAATGCAATTTCCAGGAAAATGTTGGTGGCATTGGAGAGGGGAGACGTGTGCCAACATACAAAAATATGAGTTTAAGCTCTTTGTTTTCTGCTAAATTGTATTTTTTGTATAATTAATTCAATACATTATGTACATCATAAAAAAAAATTGTTTGGCTTCCTTAACAAATTAATGCAGAGATAGACTTTCCAGTTAATTTAGGAACATAAACTTAAAAACTGTAACCGCAGAAAAAGAAGTGATGATGAAAATAGGTGTACTTTTTAAAAAATCTTCTTTAAAGTATAAATTGCTCACCTACAGCACTAAAAAAATTATTAAAGCACTTTTTCCTTACTGCAGCAGATTTGTCTCTTTCATTTTTCTCTTTCATATAAATTTGCGTGCCTTAATTATTATTTTGACTTGATTTCTATTGGGAGTATCTAATTCCTTTGTTGTGGCATTTTCTTAATAACCACTATTATTTGATCCAATTAAAAATAAGAAAACTCGACAAAAAACTAAAATATCTAATAAACAAATATTCTCTAATATAACAAACGCGTGCCACATTACGATGTACGTACATATGTAAGTATATAATTACATTTAGTTTTTTTTATTCTTACAGTTATAATAACAACAATAAAAAAATATTGGGAAGGAAGAAACAGCAGCATCATCATCATCATCGCAATCCTTGTAGTAATATCAATATTGTATAGAATCAAAAATTTGTATAATACAAAACAAAATTTTATCATATTTAGCAAGGAATTCCAATCATTTATTGTAATTTTTTTATTGGCAATGTCTTTATTTCTTTGCCTCCTGGCTTATGTCTTATGCGATTTTTGACAGGGGCGTGGATAATTTTGTGGGGGTCATAAGAAAATGTGTACATTTTTAAGTTATTTTATTTTATAAGTAGCTCAGTATTACTCTACATGTAAACGTTATATGTAAAAACCCCTAAAATATGTGAGATACAATATTAACCAACTAAAAGTTTATGGTGCGATCAATTCATATGCCAATGAAGCTACTAAACGATTAAGTAAAATATTTTTTCTTTTACTATTAAAACAAATCAAATTTCTTAAAGAAAGTCATGGGCTAAGACTAAAAATATCAAGACTAATCTAAGAACGACCTTAGAGATATCCCGATATCTTTTGTGTAGTATGTTACTTTTAGTATCCATAAGAAATTTCTTATATGCATGGTAAAAGACAATTTATAAAAAAGCTTATGTATAGTTTTTTAGAACATTGTGTATAAGAAATTAAGAAAATGTCCTACATTTCTGAAGAAATGGTCCTACATTTCTTATAATTCGAAAAATATGTAGAAGTTTTTTTATAAATTCTCTTTTATCAAGTTTTATGTCGCAAATTAAAAAAGCAAGTTCTAGAAATCGAAATCACGTGAAATTGAAATCAAACAAATTTTGAAAACTCTCCCGTGTTCAAATTTCGTAAAAGTATTTCCTTATTTTATATACATCATACTTTAAGGACCACTCTCCTCTACCTAAACTACTTTTGAAATCAGGAAAAGCAACTTATTTTTACAAAAATTCAATTGAAAATCTTTATCGATTTTAATTTTACACGATTTCTATTTCCAGAACATGGCAGATACGGCAGTCGAAACCTTTAAGGCCTTTGGCAGCGCTGCCCTGGATAATATATCATCAATACCAGCGGATATTTCAATTTCCACGATGGTGCATTTTCTCTCAATATTCCTTTACATTTAAAAATTCCCTTTTTGCAAAAAAAAATTTTTTCTTTTTCTTACCCCTTCTGTGTAAATTAAGTAAATTGCTAAAGCATGTAAAATCTTTGTATAGTTGTATTCATAATACTTTTGGTATGTGGGTGGCATGCCTATACAGGCACAATGTGTTTATTGTTGATATTATTGTTATTTGCAAAGTAAACAACAGAAAAATACAGTTATTAACAGAGATTGACACAGTAACGGAATTGCCTCCCTTCTGTTTGTCCTTTGCTAGAATAACAAGACAGTGCATAGGAAGCTGTTTACCAGGGTTACCGTTGGAAATTTACGAAAAGGGTCACAAAAAGTAGATTTTTCAGAAAAAGGGGTCAAAAAAGGGTATTTCAATAAAAAAAAGGGTCAAGTTTTTTAAAAAGCAGTATTTCCCATTTTAATAAATTTAATAAGACAAAGATTTTTATAAATAAACAAAAAATATTTATTTCCGGTAGGCAGTGCTTGAAAACAAAATTTTTTTTTGGAATGCCCTTTCCTGTGTTTAACACCTGACAAAAAGTTTGTTCTTCATTATTATAACAAATTTTTTAAAAACTTTTTATGTTATGTTATTTTTTTTTTTACCGATTTAGCGATCTCAAATAAATTTTAGGGTTTGTTTCCAATTTTGCAATCGTTTGCGTATTTTAGCCCTGTTCGAGATTGAAGCGGTGTTTTTCTGTAAGTTTTCTGATTCTTTAAAGCTTTTACAATTTTTAATAAATATTAAACCTTGCTATCATACCGCTGTTACCAAATATTTGGAAATTTCAGCAATTTTTAATGAATTTTTTCATTCCTGTTAGTTTTAGGGACTTTAAATCAATTTTATGGCGCTATTGTTAAAAAAAGTCTCATACCTAAGCCGAAGTCACCCATTTTGCCGGGCACTCTTAACATTGTCGATTTAAAAGGGGCGAAAAGTTCAATGCCTTTAGCCATTATTGTTAAATTTTAAGCATTAAACTTGCTACTCTTTAAGAGAGCAAAACATTATTAAGAAACGAACACCTAATTGTATTTTTTAAATAAAATATCACATGTTTTTTGCGAAGAAACCACCATAAGTTATTCATTAAATAAAAACAAGTTAGAGTGCTATATTCGGCTGTGCCGAATCTTTGATACCCTCCACCGACAGTTCGAATGTTTAAGGAGTAATATCTGTATGATGTCTTTTTTATTATTATTTTTATTATCTTATAGTCCTATAGTTAAAATTGTGACGAGCCAAAATTTGTTATGATTGCATTATTTTTTACGGTTTTAGGCGTACTAAACTGTTTTCCGGGAGTAGTGTTTATATGGGGCTTAGGGTAAATTATGGACCGACCTTCGCGAAATTTTACAGTGTCATTTCTAGTCGAATAAAACGGACTTGTGCAAAATCTTATGTCATTCCGTGCATTTTTGCATCATTTATGTTAGTTTTTGTAACAAAATTATTAAGTTTTTGAAGGTGGTGGTTCCACATTTTGCTTAGGATAACTACAAGCAATTTGACACCTAGTTTGTTAATTTCTTTTGAGTTTTTCGAAAGTGAGCGTGTTTTCAACAGACGGACAGACGGACAGACAGACGGACATGGCTAAATCGACTTAGAATTACTCAAGCAGCCAGAATATATATACTTTATGGGGTCTGAGATGAATAATAAAAAAGTTTCACACGGAATGACAAACTTAGTATACCCTCTTCACAACTAATTGTGGTGGAGGGTATAAAAACAAATATGTAGTAAATGAGTTATGTTTGCTATTAGGGAAACTGCAATTTTATTTGTACTTTACTATCGAAAATCTAATTTAGAAGTCGTAAAAATCTTTAAGCACAAACTTTTTACGAATACATACTAACTACTTTTTAGGAATGCGCGTTCAATATTTTGGTATTAAATCTTCACTTGAAGTCCATTCCTCCATCTCCGCTTATTTTGAAAACTTTTGTTTAGCACTAACGTTTAGCAGTGCTGACAAAAAAAAAAAAAAAAAAAAAATGTGAATGATATTTCCAAATAGGGTCAAAAAGTGGCACAAAATAGGTGAAAATGATACAAAAGGATAATTTAAAAAAAGGGTCATAAAAGGTATCAAGACCGTCGAAAAAGGGTCAAATCACAACGGTAACGCTGCTGTTTACTGTTATTAATTGTAATGCTATCTTAGCGGTTTTTTTTTTGTGAATCTATAGAAAAACACTGGGATGTTTTGTTTAATTTAAGAATAAATTCAATTACTTTATTTTGTAATTCAGGTTATTAAAAAAGTGTGTGTTTATAAAAGAAAATAAACCGGAAGAAGGAATAATAAAAAGTAATGTCAAATTACATTGTAAGATGAGATCAAAACAATAAACATCTGATTAAAGTATAACAATTAGAATGTCAGGTTGTATATGGGTTACTACATGAATATTTCAACACCCCTTCTCATTCCAAATTGTTTATAATTTTAAGTGCTGATCTCAAGTCTTTAATCTTTTGTGGCGGAAGCGGCTTCGTTAACAAGTCTGCTTGCATTTCATTTGTTGGACAGTATTGACATCTGATGACATTCTTCAAAACGTAATCCTTGACAAAGTGGTACTTTATGTCGATGTGTTTTGTCCTGTTGTTAAACTTAAAACCTTCCATGATTTTTATGCAACTTTGATTGTCTTCGTTTATGGTAATGGGTTTGTTGATTTGCACCCCAAAATCTATTAATAGCTCCTTTAGCCATAGTGCCTCCTTTGATGCTTCAGCAAGCGCAACAAACTCAGCTTCAGTAGAAGAAAGCGCCACACAAGTTTGTTTACGGCAAGCCCATGAAACGACAGCCCCATAAATTTTAAATAATTTGGAATGAGAAGGGGTGTTGAAATATTCATGTAGTAACCCATATACAACCTGACATTCTAATTGTTATACTTTAATCAGATGTTTATTGTTTTGATCTCATCTTACAATGTAATTTGACATTACTTTTTATTATTCCTTCTTCCGGTTTATTTTCTTTTTATTTTAGGAATGTGAACAAAACCTGATTCACCAAATATTCGCAAGTGTTTTAAATTCGGGATCTTGCCAAAAATTCTTTCGTATGGTGTTACACCTGTAGTACGAGTCACAATTCTGTTCTGAAGGTAGTTTGCGGTAGATACAGCTTCACCCCAAAGTTCGTTTGGTAATTTAGATTCAGCGAGCATACACCTAACCATTTCAATTAGTGACCGATTTTTTCGTTCGGCAACGCCATTCTGTTCCGGACTGTAGCCAGCTGTGTACTGCGCTTGAATACCCTCATACTCTAAAAAGTTTGCTATTTCTCTGTTTACGTACTCTTTGCCACGATCTGATCTGATTGTTTTAGGCTTTTTACCAAAATTGTTGGCTATTAACGAAACGTAATTTTTTAATTTATTGGCCACTTCAGATTTATTTTTAACTAGATAAATATTGCAATATCGGCTGTAGTCGTCAATAAAGGTAAGTATATATCGATTGCCACTAGGTGTAGACGTTTCCATTGGTCCACATAAATCTGTGTGAATCAGTTCAAATGTTTCCTTTGTACTTACACCAGTTTTGTTAGGGAATGGTACTCGAGATGATTTTCCGAATGGACAAATTTCACAATGATCGTTATTACCGCATGATTTTATACTTAGACCTGATGTCAGTTGCTTTGTGTCCATAACTTTGATAGCGTCATTATTGCGATGACCCAACACTCTATGCCAATAATGTATACATTTGTTTCCACATACATTTGAAATATTTAAACGATCACTGATTTTGCATATATATAAGCCTGACTCACTTTTAGCAAGAAAAACCGTATTGCCATTTTTATACACCAGACACTTGTCCTTATGGAAATCAACTCGGCAGCCCTTTTCAGTTAGTTGTTTTACAGAAATTATATTGGTGTTTACACTTGGGGCAAACAAAACGTTTTTAAGTATTAAGCTAAGTCTACACGATATGTTGAATCAGCAAATTTATGTTGAAAAATTTTCATTCAGCACCAACATATCGTGTAGACACCAAATTTTTTCAACAAATGTATGCTTACCAACATAAGGCAGGCATTTGTTACCGAAGTCAGCAAACGTTTGTTCATAATTTAAGCATATCGTCTAGACACAATATTTTTACTTTTCAACAAATTTTCTACGTATGTTGACAAATATGTTATTTGTTGAAAGTCTAATGTAAGCTTTTCAGCATACGGCAAATTTGTTAGCATATAAAATATATAAAAATTTGTATTTTTTCCATTACTTGTTTAATTTTGTACATAACCTATCAAGATTTCTAGCTCATCTAGCTCATATGTTGACAAATATGTTATTTGTTGAAAGTCTAATGTAAGCTTTTCAGCATACGGCAAATTTGTTAGCATATAAAATATATAAAAATTTGTATTTTTTCCATTACTTGTTTAATTTTGTACATAACCTATCAAGATTTCTAGCTCATCGGCAAACAAGGAACAAAAAAATGCATTAAGAAGTGCTTTGAAAATAAAAATGTTGGCCAACGAATTTTGTTTTAGAGTTGTAGACCATAAAAGTTGATAAATTCTTAATCAGTATCTCTTGAAGTATAAATTTGATGTCAGCAATATGGGTATCGCTGAAAGGTGTTTCCAAATAACTTTTTACGTGGTACATAAAACATGCCGAATTATTAACCCATTAAGAACCAATTTCAAAAAATATGCTCCATATAAAGCCCACTCTGGAAATCATTTAAATACGCCAAAAATCGTATAAAAACGATATTGTGGTAAAATATAGTCCAATTTAGCTTTAAATGGCTAGAAATAACAAGATGCAATTTTGGCATACAACTCACTATAGGTCCCGTAGAAAGCAGGACTTTAACCGGTTAAAAAGCTTAGGTAATTGTATTGAAATTTGGTCTAATTTATGTTTTTAATACTAAAAATTACTCTACCGACCAAAACTCACAAATCATGATAGTTTATTAAAATTTGGTCAAAATAAGTTATATATGATAATCAAGTACCACAGAATATACAAACAAATACACATATGAGACTGTATCTTATTTGGGGCTCATGGGCAATCATGATCGCGATAAAACAAATTAAGGTTATGAATCATATAAGAGTTTTTTACGCCTAGATATCTATATCTATGTATGTATATGATATTTGTTATCTTATTTATATCGATACCAACATTTTTAAGGAAGTTATGGTATTGGTAATATTTTTGGTAGTAGTGTTTGTATGGGAGCTATAGATTTAAAATATAAATTTTTGGACCCAGATTTAGTCTTAATACCAACATAGAACATGGTCTATGGGCACAAAGACGGATATCCTTATATCGACTCAGATAGTGATTGAGTAGATCGGTATACTTAGATCAATCCAGTCCTTAAATATTTAAATTTTTTGCGGATTTGACCCAGTCCAAAAAAGCACTCTTGCACTATTCATTTTTGCATTAACGGCGATAACACTACGTGACAAAATTTCAACAAAGTCGTGACCAAATGAATCTGACAGCTAATCTTTATGTAAAATTTTCCGCTGAATCCGAATATGAACTCAGAATTGTCAAAAGTAGAACAGTTTTTCAGATATTCCAAAATAACCGTTATTTGTGTTTTTAAAAAAGATGATGTGACTGAAATGCAAATATCTTAAAAAATTTTAGACGAATTATGTATTTCATGGATTGCTTGTGAAGATTGGTCAAGAAATGACAGAGTTACAGGGGACAAAAGTTCAAGCTTCATTGAAAATTTTATGATTTTGTTCAATTTTGCTCTTTTAAAGTTATTTTTTTTAAACCAATCATTTAAAAATCCTAATGTTTTATTCCATGCGACGTTAGATTATTTTAATATAAACATTTTGCGCCAAACAAGACATAGATTGGTACAAAAATGACAAAGCTACAGAAGATTTAGTAAATTAACCCACATAGAAATTCAAAACTTTCAAGCTATTTTTAATATTTATTGTTACTAAAAATTTAGCTTTGTATATTTATTCGTTGTGGGTTAATTCAATTAATCTTTTGTAACTTTGTCATTTTT
The DNA here is from genome assembly GCA_963931875.1 of Pollenia griseotomentosa. Taxonomy (NCBI): domain Eukaryota; kingdom Metazoa; phylum Arthropoda; class Insecta; order Diptera; family Polleniidae; genus Pollenia; species Pollenia griseotomentosa. The sequence goes on along the minus strand of OZ007563.1, from coordinate 181,800,865 downwards.
GCACCGATGTGGATCCTATTGGGCACAAAATGTTCGTATTGAAATAGGCTTAAATTTTATTTTTTGGATATTAGCATATCAGTCACATCATCTTTTTTAAAAACACAAATAACGGTTATTTTGGAATATCTCAAAAACTGTTCTACTTTTGACAATTCTGACTTCATATTCGGATTCAGCGGAAAATTTTACATAAGGATTAAGTTACAAATGCATTTGGTCAAAAAATTGTTACGTAGTGTAATTAATAAATAATTTTAAATAAAATAATAAAAAAGAGAATTGTCAAACTAATTTTTATTTTTTAAACAAATGTTCTCATTACTCAACATACATAACAACATATAAAATTCAACATATCGTGTAGACACAAAAATTGTATGCTAACTTATATGTTGAAATATCATTTGCTGGCATATGATGAATTTGAAAAATTTGGTATTTTCAGCATATCGTCTAGACACCTAACATATTGAATATGCTGATAGAGGCATTTGTTATTATTTTTGGGCATATGAGTGTAAGCATACATTTGCTGATTCAACATATCGTCTAGACTAAGCTTTATGTTGTTATATTCATTATCATTTTTCTTCAGTTGAATTTGTATCGTACCCTCTCCACTTGATACCACCATTTCGTTATTTGCAAGAATTATTGGCTTTTTTATTGCTGTATCCAAATTTACAAATACGTTTTTATCATTACAAATGTGGCAAGACGCGCCAGAATCGACAATCCACCTTTCGATACCATCTGTTGTTACGAAACACGAATCATTGTTTGTTGTAATGAAGCAAAAATTACCATTTGAGGCTGTGTTGATATTTAAAGGAATTTGTTCTTTACCAGATTTTCCATAAGAAACTATAATAGGAACTGAAGATGATTTTGAGTCTTGAAGACCATTTTCCTTTAATATTTTTTCAATATATTCCGATTGACAAATTGAATAAAACCCATCTTTAGATCTGTATACTTGCAGGCCAAGGTAATTTTTAACTAGTCCAAGATCAGAAATTTCAAAAACATTTTTAAAAATACCTTTTACTTTACAAATTGTTGATTCATGCTTTGAGCAAATCAGTATGTCGTCGACGTAGATCAACACGAATGTCAAATCAACCCCTTCTAAACGTGTATACAAGCATGGATCCATTTTACTTTGTTGAAAACTAGATAAAGGTTAAAAAATCTTATAAAAGGCTAAAAATTAAAAAAAAAAAAAATTAAATCGAAAAATACATATAAAACAATTTAATTGCTCCACATTGTACAAAAGAGTGTTCACATTATGCGACAATCTGTGCCGAAATTGTGCTGACTGTGGACAATCAAAATTAACCTAAATACGCCGATAATGTGAACACTCTTTTGTACAATGTGGAGCAATCAAATTGTTTAATATGCACCGATTTTTATCGGCCACTTGTGCGCCGATCACAGTCGCCAATCAGCGCCGATAGAAGGGATGGCAAAACGAAATTTTTAAATTGCACCAACTGGCTACTAAAATTTTACTTTTTTGAGATTAATTGTAACAAAATTAAATTTTTTTTATCTATTATTTACTGTTAAATGAAAGAAAACAATTCGCTTTAACCAAAACATTGCAGTTGTATCGATGTTGCCATCCCTGGTTTGTAAACATCTGCTTACAAAACAACAATTACAAAAAAAAAGAACAAGTGCAGGAAGTTTTAATAAAATTTTTATTATATATTAAAATATTCAGACGGAGAATTTTGCGAATTTCTAAAATAAAATTATGTCTGGCAACAAGCAAATAAACAAAATATATAACTTAATTTGCCCAAATAGCACGATAGTGTGACCGCATTGTACCGATTATTGTCGCAGTTGAGTTTTGGCCGATATGAACCGAAAAAAATTGTCACAATGTGCGACGATTATGGGACCACCCAAGAATAAATTGTGCAATGCTTTTGAATGTGCGCCGATAAAGCACGATAAAAATCCTCACAGATTGTGCTATTTAAGCCGATAGTGGGATCTTAGCATAACAATAATGGGCATTTTCTCAATGTACCGATAAACTGCCTGTTACTAAATCTCGACATAAATTAATTAGACTGCTAAGCTGACCGTTGACGGTTTGGCTTACTATACCGACAAAAACATTGTTTAAAGTTAACAACAACTTTCAAAATATCTGTAAAAGTTGAGAGGTAGCCAGCTTTGCCAGAAGATTTGGAAGGAAAATCTTCATTTAGCGAAGTTATTCAACCGCAAAAATATTTGTTGCAAATGAAATATCTTTTGTCGTTAAAGGTTTTCCTCTGAAATAACAGCACATTGCTGTTGACGTAAATGATTAGCATTTGCAGGAAATAACAATTTTTGTTGACATAAAATATTTATTTTTTTAATTAAATCAAATTCAAGTCGAATTTACACCAGGTGAACTTGTCTTGCTACGTAAGCAACAGCTGATAACTAACCTTGTGTCAACATGGTATTCCGTTCTAGTAGTTCTGGGGAATCTTTACTAAATTCTATAATTTTCGCTAAAAATTATGAAATTTAAAACTTTTTTAAGTTATTACATTTCAAAACATTTAAATTTAAAATTGAAAACATGAAATAAAAAATTAAATATTTGCTTGAATTTTTGACACAACGTTAAAATATTTTACAGTGTTGTAAAACGTTTTTAAAATAAGACCACCTTGTATGAATTCGCCTTGATCAAATTCTTTTTCTTTTGGCATTACAGTTTTTTTTTTGTGTTGTAATTCATTTTATATCATAAAATATCTCGAACTAATAACTGTATTATACTGCCTACACAAACTTATGAGAATAAAACCCGATGTAATAAAATATACACATGCATATTTAACTAAACTCATACATATTTATGGGTTTTCTTTATGAGATTGTTTGTGTTTTCACCTTCCTTGTTCTGTTTTTGGCCAAATCTCTACTATCTACTTTTTTAAACTCACGTGTATTTGTCTCCTTTTTTATTCTTATTTCTTTCTCTTTGTATTCCTTTTTTGTTTTGTCTATATCAAATTATATTTACTTTGACTTTTTGTATTTTTTAAGTAGCTGTTGTTAGTTAGTTTACGAGCTTTAAAAGTATAAACTAAAAAAAAATTCTTAAACTATTAAACTTACAACAAAAAAAAAACACAGATATGAACAATCAGCCAACCACCCACAATTTTGTGATGGCACCCTTTTTCATGTAAGAAGCTTTAAGAGTTTATGCAGAACTAATAAGAACAAAAAGGCGCCATGTTTACATTTCCTGTTTAGTGCTTCTTCGTTTCTTATTGTTTTACAGAGGCTGCTTGCGGCTGCTTCTTTTTTCAAACTCCCTCTCACACTTTTTGATTAATAGTATATGTGTTGTTGTTATAATTTTATCCTATATTTTGTTATTGTTTTGAAACCCTCTACAACTGATTGAAGAGGATATACTTAATCTGTTAGTCAGTATGAAACTTTTTTTAATATTCAACTAAGACCCCATAAAGTATACAAATACATGTATTCTGGGTCCTTGCGTAATTCTAAGGGCTAATAAACCAGTGCAAGATAAACTCTCTTCTTTGTTTAAAATATGCTTTTAGCAGCAAATCTACAAATCGGTAAACATATTAACCATCTCTAAAAGCACAAAATTGGGCGTTTAAACTACCAATACAGACCATATGAATTTGACAACATTAATCTCAGTGCTGCCACATTATTATTTTTTGAACTAGATATAATACATGGGCCACTGATTTACAGCTTAAACTACATATACATTTATGTTTAATTTAACATAACTAGCGCTTAAATATTCACTGATTTATTAGCCATAAGTCGATTAAGTAGTGTCCGTCTGTCTGTCCGTTTGTTGAAATCACGCTTGCTCTTTAACACTCAACAGAAAATAACAGTATTGGTGTCAAATTCCTTCTAGTTCTCAGCAGTTTGGGACATAGAACCCAATATAAATCCTACTCTCGGAAAACACTTTATTTCGCCTAAAGCTGTATAAAAAGCCCACTCCGTAAATATTCTACTTCTTGGTGGAGGGTATCAAAGATTTGGCATAGCCGAGTCGAATATAGCACTCTTACTTGTTTTGGCGTTTTTGCAGCCAAATTTAGCATTAAAAATTTTGATTCAGCTGCAAAATTTGCATTTAACATTTAGCATTTTTATAAAATGTTTTTAGCTTTTTTTTATCTTACTCTTAAGAACTTAAAGGTATAGTGATTGATTAACTGATTTTTTTTTTATAAATTGATAAGGGTATTCACGATGGGTAGTGCAAAGTGTGCAGACGATGCAAATGTGTGCAAAAATACACACATTCAACAAAATGTTCGTATTTGCTTTACTTCGTTTGCATTAAAAAAAACCTTGAGCAAAAATAGTAGTGCATATTTGCTCAGTTGCAAATAAGCGCATTTTTTTTTTATTTGGAAAATAGAAAATTTAAATTTAAATAATGATTACCCTTAATATATAAACATTTACGCCCGTATTCATAAACATCTTTCAGATTTAATAAAGGTTTAAAAAACAAATACCTATTGTATGAAAATTTTCCTTAATAAACGTTTGTTACATTTAATAATCGTTAATTAATACGGAGGTTAGAATATTTACAAATACTTGCAGTCAAAAAGAAATTTCATATGAAAATCGAAAAGTTTTATCTTAACACCACGTCTTCATGCGCTATCGATTTGAACAAGACATGAACATAACACCGTCAGAGCAACGGAATTAGTTTGTGCATGTTCTTGTATGTGGCGAATACAATTTTTAGTTTCTAAAGGCCTTATTCATAAATAATATTCCATGCTTATAACAGGTTTATAAGACGAGTTTTATATGAAAATTTTTTTAATTAACCTTTAATAAGATTGAAATATTTTTTATGAATAAGGGGGTAGTAAAAGTGTTTAATTTGTTTAGCATCATGGCGAACATGGTTGCTAAGACAAATGTTTAGGCAACGATGCATCGCGATGGCAGCACATGAACGAAATATGAACATGAATTGTCTACACTAGCAGAATTCATGTGCGACATATGTTTTGTTCACTCTTTTAACCAAAATGATGGATAGTGGAGGCGGGTAGTAAGAAACGTCTGACCTGTTTTGTAAAAAGAAAATGAAATATTTAGAAAATATTGAATATTTAGGGAATCATATAAAAGTATAAAGAAATTTAACATTGTTTTTTTTTCATTTCATTGCTTTTGTGTAAACGTTGTTGTTCAATTATTTTTTTTGAGAAAAAACCTGGTAATCAATCTGGGCGTCATATTTAAACAATAACATTTTACATAAATTAAAAATAGCTGATGATTTGAGGGTATGTGTTTATATGAATAAATAAAAGTTTACCCAATACGAAGTCAAAAACTGGCCATTAGTCAGATAATTTCACGGTAGCATTACTTGTAGTAGGAGAAATAATTTCGCTTCAAGTATTTTAAATTTATTAACTAGACTTTTTAGTATATTTTCGTTGCTAATGCTACTTGTTGCCTAGTTTTTTTAACCACTGTCTAAAATATTTTATTTTATTTGAATCATATAGCTCATATAAATGAAAAGTTGGTTTTGATTAAAATCTAGTCCCTGGATTTTTATTGAAAAAAAAATTAATTTATTAAATGATACTATTTTTTACAAACATTTTAACATTTTTTTGCAACTATTTACATTTGTGGCTTTATTTAAAAAATAATTAAATATTTTATATAATATTAAATCACATACAAACATTATTAACTCCCCTTTTCTACATTGTAAAAAATGTTAAATTCGTAATATGATAACAAAATCATAAACATATAATTAATAATTTACAATATGACAAACATGTGTTTATCAACTATCACGAGACCTAAACTGACATTTAGACGCAAGTTATGTCTGCATACTACATACTACATATACTTTAGTTATGAAAAATACAATTTATTATTTATTTATGACACAAAACTCACGTAAATGTTTAACTAGCTAATGCACAGTGGCGTAATAAAAAAAAAACTAATAAATAATTAATTTTTAATTTAATAAAGCCGCTTAACAGATAAAATTATTTCAGTTAGGTAAAGAAATCATCATCAGGGAGCTAAGACTGGAAAAGGGAAATAGGGCCGGCAGTAGTAGGATTGACTGTGAGATACAGACAAAACTCTGGCTTAAAGTACACGCAGACTATTCCAGGAGAATTACCGCTATTTCGATTTGAAAGAAGAGTTTACTATTTTCGCAGAGTTGTATTTTTAGACAAATGGGAAATTTGATGAAAAGTTATTGTTCGAAATAGAGACTTGGTGTTTTTAAAGTGATTTTTTGTTTTGCGATAATGTATAAAAACCTCTGTTCATTCGAAAAAAAATTAAAACGAAAATCGTCCAAATTCTTTCGGATTGAAATACGCAGTTACACTTCAGTTTACTTCTTGGAGATGAGAAGGTCATTGGCTCATTAAGTATATGGGGGATTTCATGTCAAGTGACCCAATAATAGGACTAACCATGCTGCAAATTTCATCCAAATCGGAAGACATCGATTTAAAAATTGGGTCACTTGACATGAAATCCCCCATATGTAAAAAAAAAATCAAAATGGGGAATATTAGAAGTCTGCATGATGTGCAAAGAAGAGGACGACCCTGAGACCTTTGAGCTTATTGTCTGGCATTACTCGAGGCTAAGGGTACACAGGTCTAAATATCTAGACAGCTATTTCTACGATAATCTAACTATCAGTTTCATAAATGACAAAGATGACTAACTGACAGGCAATTTGTAAGGTGTGAGGATTAATTAACATACTGTTTTTAACATCCTTTTCTTTTCTTACCTTTTTCTTTACTCTAAACTTTAGAGTCTAAAGGGATTAAAAATCGACCTCATCAACATACAATTGGACGTGTTATTGGTTACTTATCTTACCTAGGCAAAATCATAAAATTTTCTTTAAATTTATTACATTTTTTTAATTATTTTTAAATTTGTATCACTGTAAATGGGAAGAAAAAAGCAAAAACCAAAAATTTATTGCATGCTTTAAAAAATTAAATACAAGTTTGACTTTTCTATGTATGTATATATATTTTTTAAACAACTTAATAACAGCAATAATTATGTCATAATTTAACTGTCAACTTCCATGCATGTTGAACAATTCTTTAAAATTAAAAACGTAAACAAACTTTTTAATGGATTGTTGTAAAGCATATCTTTTAGGCTGAAATAAGGCAAACATTTATAGTATACTTTTAGGCGTTTTTTTTTTCAAATTGATTTTATATTTATTTAATACAAAATTTTTTATTTATTTTGTTGATTTTTTTTTATTTTCTTTATTTTCCCCATTTTGTTTATATTTCGATTTGGTTTTTCAAACAAAGTGAAATTTGTTTAAAACAAAAAAGTTTAAATTGTTGAAACTTTTTTGTTGTTTTTTTTACACAAACTTTTTTTAGCGATTTTCTTTTTACCTGTCTGTTTTCTAACCTAAAAAAAAACAGCTGTTTTTTTTATGCTTTCATAAACTTAACGCCAAAGGAAATTTAACCTAAAAATATATTTCACACTTGAAATTGTTTTATTTTGAGAAAGAAAGCGGACTACACAGTAAGAAATTAATAATAAAAAATCCTTGGGAAAAAATCTTAACTTTTTTTAAAAAACTTTTGAAATAATTATGTAAAGAATGTCATTCCCGTTTCCCGCCTTAATTTGTTTAACTTCCAGTTCAGCTTTTTCCAACTACTTTAACATTTTTTTCTCTAGTTATTTAAGCATTTCTTTCAAAATTTCTGTACTTGTACTTAAGCTTTCTTTAATAAAAAAAATATTGTCATTTTTTTCTTATTAACAATAAGAAAATTTTCTTTATTTTCCTTTTTTATGATTTTTTCTTTTAATTCAAATGAAAGAAAATTTTTGTATATCCTGAAGTAGGTGTAACTTAAGTTTATGCAGTACAATAAAAATTTAAGGTTTATTATTATATTTTGTGTATTTAAACGAGTAATAATATAATAAATTTGAAAAAATGTACAAAAATGGATGACAGGGCATAAAAGTCAAGAGGTTTTTCTTTCTTATTTTTATTTTTGTTTATTTGAAAAAGCTTTTGAGTTGATGGGGACAAGAAAGTAAATATGTAGTTGTGAATTATTTTAAGAAATTGTCAAATGTAGGTTAACTTCAAAGTTAAAAAAAGGGATTTAAAAAATATATTTTTTTGCTAGGGAAAAGGGAGTACCAAAGCTCTCAGGGGAGGAGGTTTAAGAAGACTTCTTAAATACCTTAACTAACGGTCAAAACTTTTGGTGTTAGGGACATTTATCTCAATAATAATAATCTGGTCAATTTCAAATCTAGTATCTGAGATATTTTCACTGTTATTAAAAACAAGAAGGGGTACCCTCCAAAATAAAAAAAATTATTTGCCTTCTATAGTCCTTTTAAATGTCACGAATTGTAGGGAAATCTTCTAGAATATTTAACAAATTTTTGATGATTTTTTCAAATGAAGGTAAAGTGGGAATATCTAAAATTATGTATAGTATCTTTGTGTATGGGTATTTCCACAGAAAAGTCTACTTTTTGTCACGTTACGGCACCAAGTATTTTAAATTGTTTTCCAAAGAATAATTTATATATTATTTAAATATAAACGACATGGGTTTAAAATAGTAGATTAATTGCTTGGTGGCGTAACGTGACACTTCTGTGGAAGTTTCAATATATGACAATTAACTTTCCTTCTATATTTTGTAGTTGTTTGAAACATTTTGATCTTTTTAATAAAAAGATTAAGAACACTTTAATATTCAAGAAATTGAATGGCACCAAATTTTTAAAGTCAAGGGTTCCCTTAACTTACAGTAAACATTCTAATTTCAATAAACTTCTAAAGTCTTGACATGACTTGACAAAAAAACCACTACAGCTCAAATAATACTTAATAAAATTTGTAAATATTTTGAAAAACAAACAAACAAACAGACAGACAATCCTTAATATTCCCAAGACATCTTAGGCCGGATTTTTGAGATGTGGATTAAGTTTAAACTTGGTGTAACGTAGTCTGAACCTGGGATTTTCCGGCGAAATGTGATTTTAATGGTGTATGTTAAGTAAAGCAGTTTGGAATTTAAACATTCCTTCTGTTTCAATGCAAATATTTTTTACGAAATATTTTTAACGAAAAGCAGTCCTTGGGCTCATCACCCATTGACCAAGATCAAATGTTGTTTAACAAACATGAGTTCAACACAGATATATGAAATACATTCTCCAAGGGCTAATCGGTAACTTCTGAGAAATCCTCCTGCTTCGGTATTAAACATTGCGATAAAAATATGCAGCCCAATCACGAATAAAAATTCAACAGGAATTTTTTTCCATTTTCCCGAAAAAATTCCTTTGTACAACAGAAGGGAGTTTATAAAAAACTGTAAGTATGGTTTTTTGAGAGGTGAAAAATAAGCACCAGGATATATAAAAAAGTTTTTCGTTAGATATTTGTAAATAGGTCAAACTGATTTCATTGAATACTTGTCATAAGATACTTACAGGACTGTCAAACAATATTTAAAAAAAAGCAATTGATTAGGGTTTTTATCTGATATAAAATTTTTAACTTTTTAAAAACAACACAAAAAACACTCGGTCAAAATAATAGCACTCACTACAGCTCTTATTCTATTAAAAATAAATACTTAGACTAAAAATAAATTAAAGATTTTGAATTCTATTTTTTATAATGTCTTCTCATATTGAAATTAATATTTTGTTGCATGCCCATTATTGGCAATAACCTCTGCACAACGTTTTTGCATAGATTTCACCAGATTTTGGCACCTCTCCTTCAAATTCTATTCCAAATTTGCTAAACTGCCACCCAAAGGGCTTCGTTACTTGTTGGTTGTATTCGGGATACTCCCTTCTTTATATCTGTCCATAAGTTATCGATTGGATTTAGATCTGGGGACTGAGCTGGCCATTCCATAACGTTTATTTAATTGTCTTGAAACCACTTTTTGGCAAGTTTGCTGGTCATTGTTGCTGAAACACACAACCAAGCGCCATTTTCTTAGACACATATGTTAGCACTATTTCCTGGATGATATTAACATATAATGTCTTATCCATGATTGTTCTGATTCAATATATGGGTCCTACTCCATAGTAGGAAAATAATGCCACCATGTTTAACGGTTTTTGTTGTGAATTTTGGATTGAATTCAGCGTTAGGGGGTCTTCTGACGTAAAAACGCGATCCTTTGCCTCCAAATAAAACAACCTTGGATTCATCTGTCTAAAGAACATTGCTCCACTTTTCAGTTGGCCATTCCAAATGAGTTCTAGCAAACTCCAAAAGTTTTGCAACATGCTTACGTGAGAGCAGGGGCACTTTTCGGGAACAACAGGCATTCAAGTTGCTGTCTCGCAATCTCCGACGAATAGTTTCAACACTTGCGGTCACACTTAGCTCCTTTTTTAGCTCTGTAGCTGGCATAAACGGCGTCTTCTTGCATTGTCTGACCAAACACTTAACCATTAATGGTGACAAAATTTTCTTGCGACCACATGTTTCCGACTTTTGAATAAATTTTATTGCATTTACAATCATTTTATTGGTGCACCCAATCAAGTTTCTTTTTTAAGAATATGATTTATGTTTAGAAACCATTTTTTTATAATAGCACGTTTTTCAGGTGTAAATGCTTTCCACGTCCCATTTTTATTCTATTAAAAAAAAATATCTTACCTGTAGTATTTGATCCTTTTATTTCAACTATTAAATCACTATGAATACTTTTAAAAGAATTTTTTTTATTCGGTGCTATTTGAATGCCTGCGCTGATGCAGAGTTTTTTTTTATAATTTCGACCACTGGAAAAGAACCGTTAACATTATTTGGAAAAAAATGAAGACGCTCAGAAAGAATATACATATTATAACTTAATATAATTAGCACAAGATATTTGTTTTCACTAGAATGAACATAGAATAGGTTATTGGTGCTATTTTTTTGACTGGCACTGTATATAGAAAGAAAGTTTGTTAATTAAAAAAAAAAAGATTTCTGTCAGTCTTTGTAAGTAAAATCCTGCACAACCTAATTTTGAGCTACAGGTCATGTAAGATATATTTTCCTTAAGTCATTTTTAAAAGAAATGTTCCTTGACAGAGAAACATAGAACAATAAAACATATTAGATTTTTGAAGATTACTTACTATGTAACGGGTCCGCCATCTAACGTTTTTGTTTTCAACTAGTGCCTTCTTCGTGAATGGTAACACTTAGCTCATGTCTGATTTGACAGATAATTAGTTTTATCCTTCCGCTAAACGAATATGGTTGTGTATACGCTTGAACAACGCTGGGAAATATTGCGACATTACTTTGAAAATCATGGTAATGTTGCAGAATGTGTGCGAAAATTGCGTACGAATTTTGGAAGAAGAGAAGCACCGTCAGCTCCGTATGTTCGTTATCTTGTGAAAAAAGTGAAATAAACTGGCATCCTCATCGATAAACCAAAGCGTGAAAAGCCAAAAACAGTACGTACACTCGAGAATATTGCTGCTGTGGCAGAAAGTGTGCGTGAAGCGCCATCAACATCAATTCACCGTCGTTCTCAACAATTGACCATTTCGGAGACATCATTGAGACGAATTTCGCATAAAGACCTTGGTATGACGCCATACAAAGTCCAATTGTTTCAGGAGTTGAAGCCAACTGACCATCCAATGCGTTTTCGCTTCGCTAAGTGGGCCTGCGATCGACTTACAGAAGATGCCGATTTTGCCAAAAAAAAAATCATCTTTTCAGATGAAGCTCATTTTGATCTTGGCGGATATGTAAACAAGCAAAATTGTCGCATTTGGGCACAGAAAACCCGTACGCATACATTGAAAAGCCGATGTACCCAAAACGAATCACTGTTTGGAGCGGATTTTGGTCCAGAGGCATAATTGGGCCATTTTTCTTCGAAAATGAGTGGCCGTTACAGTCAATGGCGATCGTTATCGGGCCATGTTGAACGAATTTTTGTTCACAAAAATTGAAGAGGAGGATGTTGGCAACATTTGGTTTCAACAGGACGGCGCTACGTGCCACACAGCCGAAGCTACACTCGATGTTTTGCGCCCTGTTTTTGAAGATCGCATTATCAGCATTTTTTGAATTCAGCCTAATTTTTGCAAAAGGAATAAAGATCTTAGGAAAGACCCGGATAAAAAGATCAAAGTCATGAGAGCCTTTGGAATAAGAGCTTCTTACATTTTTTCAAAAGTCTCTTGAAACTTCCCAAAAAAATTCTTGCAAGTTATTTCGTTGTTTATTCAGAAGAAGATGTACCCAAACATTCATTAGAATCTTTCTTGAAATTATTACCGTACCGCCAAACGTTCACCAATGTTAGTCACCCAATATTTTCTGCTACTTTATTATCTTCTTCTTCCAGTTAACCTCCTAATTAACCTCTTCTTTGTTTTCTAGACACACGCAATATTTATGACTTCCTTTGCAAAGAATTTGCTTATTTACCACACCATTCAAGTTCCCAAGTTAACCACAGAGTTCCTTTTTCACTAGACAAATTGTTTTTGGTTGAAAATCACGCAATTTTCATCGTTTTTTCATACTAAGTACAAATAAAAAAAATTCTATAAAACAAAAAAGTTTTATCTATAAAACCTCTCCGGGAAAAATATATTTTATTTGTTGTTGGTTTCAGGGGGGTTTTTTTTTTTGTTGGTTTGTTTGTCGTAAATGATAAAATCAAGTCATTATGAAAAAGTTCTCTTTTGTTTTTCTTTTGGCGGCTTAATAATTTGTTTTTTTCTGCTGCTGTGTTGTTTTTCACTCATTTGGTTGTTTGTCGTTTTAAATGACTACTTGGAATTGGTTGAGTTGTATGGTTCGCTGGTTTGGATGGAGGATGGCGGCTTGGTTGGCTTTTCATTATAATAATGTAAAAATGAAGTAATTTAGGTCAAGTGCTAAATATCAGAGCTGTTGTAGTGGCAGCGAATGTAGTAGAACAATAGCATCAAGGAGACTAGGGACAAACTCAACACACAAACACACTCGGTCTTGCCAAAAAATCAAACAAAAAATATCTTTAGGAAAAAAAAAACACACCAAGTGACGCCAATACAGATATTTATCCTTTCGCCAAAAAAATAATGTTACTATAGTAAAATTGTTTACATAAATCAAAAATCCAACATCAGAAAATGACAATACACAATACACTTTAGAAAAAGCAGCAGCAGTTTTTATCTTTTACATCAACTTCATCATCCTCTTCATCATTTCATGTAGTCATTGGCATTATGAACACTTAAGCGTGCGTAAACGCAGTGCAGATTTTTATCGTGTTTGCAAATCTTTCAATATTTTGTTATTTTATCCAATCGCCTTAATTCTCTATCCTTCTTTACATATTTAGGCTACTGTGTCCTTAAGTAAAAAATTAGCCAAAATCCTGTTTATTGTTTTTATTTGGCCTGATTTATACTAAACGCTAAAGAGGCTTAATGGGAAATGACATAAAAGCTTGTTGAAAAACGTATAAAAATGAAATCATTTAGCTGGAAGGAATTGGGGTTTAAACATATCTGCTTCTTCATTCATTTATCTAAAGAAATTCGTCATTGCATCTTTTTAATAGATTTTTAGAAATTTGGAGAAAGAAAAGTTGTTCTAAATTTCTTCATCGCCTCTTTAAATCTGAAATTTTATAATCGTCCTTATTCTGAGTGTCGCAGTCGAATACGACAAACTTTCTATGTGATTTACATTGTCGTTGTCGTAAATTTTAATTTATATCGACAAATATTTCAAGCGACTTCGATCGCGACAATTGTGCCTACGTACCGGAACGACTCGAAGCATCAAATGCACCGACCAAAGAATGTCTACCCAGCAACATCAACACAAGTATGTATTTTTTCATTATTTTGCTGTTACAACAACAACGACTCGTAAAAAGACCGAAAACTTTATTTTGAAATTAGATGGCCCTAAATAGATCGCAGGTGACTAGAATCCTATCTGGTAAAACGATTACCAGTTGTCACTTGACTGGTTTTTGGGGTAAGCACTTCGAGGATCACATGGTGAATTCAAAATGCCGCTTGGAGATGTAATTTTGGTGCGTAACCCAGATCGGAGATTGACCTGAATGTCACTTTATGATGTTACTATTCAACTGAAGCTTTTTTTTATCGGATGTTTCTAGCCAAGTTCCAAACAAAAGGCATTGCATAGTTTGTGGATAAATTTGCCACGTAACAGGTATTGGCTGCACCTATATTCCCGGAGGTTATCCAACAAAAGTAGAAATAAGATTTCTCCACCCAAGAGCAGTTATACGAATGGCTGATGCATATTGTGTAAAAAATCTAAAGAAACAAGCATTGGCATCGGCTAAATTGCATAAGCATCGCAAACTAATCACAGATGCGCATCAGATGCAGTGCAGTGATGCATATCCCAACAGGCCCTTAGTTAAGTCCGCAATTACCATCAACTTTACAAACTACAACTCCTTGTTGTAGGAGTTCGAGAATTATAAGTTAATCTATCGGGTTAATAGTTGTTTATATTTAATTTGAAGTTGAGATAAGTCCACAAAGGAGTAACTGCTAAGCTGGAGGATTTCGAAAAAGTAACTTTTGTAGAGCCCAATTGGATGTTTCCTTTCTAATTGAATTTTCTATATGCAATCGATTTGTCCTATCAAAAAGAAATATCTAATTTAAAGGAAACACAGTCGTAAGGAGGCTATTAGAAATCATTGCTCTCCATGAGATTCTCTGGTAAGAGTAGCACTGCCTTTAGAGCTTAAAGGCTTCGCGTTGGGCTTAGAAGGCCTACTTCCTTCGCAAATATAAATAAAATTTCGAAAATATAAATGATTTTACTTAAACACATATATTTGAATTATTCTCTGCATTTGTCTATTATATTATATTCTAGGGATTTTTTAAAAAGAAGAATTTTATGGTTTTTTATATTTTAAAATTAAAATCACATTTGTAACATTTTTTTTCGATATCTTTTTTTCATCTTTTCAATTTCAAAAATGCTAAATCATATTTCGATTCCATTGCCTTTAATATTTATCATTGCCCAGATCTTTTCCTTCCTTTTACCTCTTCCACTTGAAACAACCCCATAAAAAAAACTCTTGGATTTTAAAAAGTACAAAAACAATCTGCAGAATAATACGACAGCCTAAAGAACTAAGTACTAAAAAGGGTTTACAATTGGTAAAACCTGAAATAAAATGTGTCAAGGCCTTGACATACAAACATTTACCTTTATACACACACTTGCAGCATACAATGCTAAAGCTGAAAAAACAGCAACAACAACAAGAAGAACAACAGTAAACAAATACCCACATCCCAGTTTGGAGAATTGGAATAGAAGAACATGTACAATTGTAGAACCCACAGTTAAATTATACAACAAAAGAGACACTGGCATATTAAAACACAAATTTTATGGCTGGACAGTAAGAGGTTGGTTATAACAAGTAAATGAAATAAAGGTGGAGGACTGAGAAAATAAAATAAAATAAACAATCCACAAAAAAATAAACAACTTAACAGAAGACCACAAGAAAACAACAACAAAAAAACCTGCAGAAGAAAAGAACAAAATAAATTTAAACTAAAAATTTCCGGTATTAGTTAAATATGTGGGTGTTCAAGACATTTTCCCGTTCTCTTACTCTCTTTTTACCTTTTTCACATTACAGGCAGTTGAATTAACTATATGTGTGTGTTTCTTTCGCACTTGTAAAAGCTCCCATTTTTTTACTACTTTTTTGCTCTGCAAACACACACATTCACTTATTTCCGTTTCCGTTACTACATGGCTTGCAAAAGTTCCGTTTAATGGTGTGTAGTACTTGTGGGTACTTGCCAAATAACAAAAAAATTACTGAAATGTTTTTATTTGTAATTAAATATTTGTTTTGTTTAAAAAACAACTATTTAGTTTTAAAGGACTGTTTGAGTTTGGAGACACAGTTATTAAAAGAAAATTTTCTATAGAATATTTGGCGTATAAGAAATTTTCTATATTGTATAAAACCATTTTCTGTAGAAAGTCTGGACAATTTTGTATCAATATCTTAAGTGTTAACCGTTTTCTATTATTGATATTAATGTATAAGACAATTTTCTATAGAAAATGTGGAGTATAATGCCATATTTAATAATAATGTTGAGTATAAGACAATTTTCTATAGAAACTATTGCGTATAAGACCATTTTCTATACAAAATCTTAAATATAAGACCAAATTTTTTATAAAAAAAAATCTAGATTATCATATACTTTTCTATAGAAAATCCTGCATAATATATATTAATTTTCTAGAGAGTATGTGTTACTAAAGAGAATTTTCTATAGAAAATTTGGCGTATAGGAAGTTTTCTATATATAAGACAATTTTCTGCAGAATAATCTGCACAATTTTGTATCAATATCTCAAGTATAAACGCAATTTTCTGTGGAAAATCCTGAGTATAACAAAATCAACGTATACGACATAGAAAAAAATATAGAAAATGTGGAGTAGAATACCATTTTGAATGAAAATCTTGAGTACAAAACAATTTTCTATAGAAACTATTGGGTTTAACACTGTTTTCTATACAGAATCTAAAGTATAAGACAATTTTAAATAAAAAAATCTAGATTATCATACACTTTTCTATAGAAAAACCTGAATAATGTATGCTAATTTTCTAGAGAATATGTGTCGTAAATAAGAATTTTCTATAGAAAATCTGGCGTATAACTAAACTAGATATAGAAAATTTGACGTATTAGACAATTTTATATTAAAATTCTATAGAAAATCTGGCGTATAACTTAATTTTATAAAGAAAATTTGACGTATAAGACAATTTTATATTGCAAATCTGGAAAAGAAGACAATTTTGTACAGAAAATATCGAGTATAAAAAAATTATCTTTAGAAAATCTTGAATATAGATAGGACCACTTTTTTTTAGAAAATCCTTATTATAAGACAATTTTCTTTAGTAAATCTCGAATATTATTAGAGAATTTTTTGTAGAAAAAAACACTTTGTTATGAATATCATTCGTATAAGAGAATTTTCTACAGAAAATATCGAGTATAAGTCAGTTATACATTTTTATAGGAAATTTAACGAAAACGATAATTTCTATATAAATTCTAAAGTTGAAAACTATCTTATATGAAAATCTCAAGTATAAACTAAGTTTCTAAAAAAATTCTGTTTATATGACAAGTTTTCTATAGAAAAATTCAAGTATAAGTAAAATTTCTATAGAAAATATCGACTATTCGACAGTTTTCATGGGAAATTTTAGGCATAGAAAAATGATCTGTGGAAAATCTTGCGTATAATAAAATTTTCTTAAGAAAATCTAACATACAAACAAGAACATTTCTATAGAAAATCTGGTCTTCTGTAGAAAATGGAGCGTATAAAACAAGTTCTATATTGAATACCTTAAGCAAATGATAATTTTCTATTTAATTTCTTAAGTATTAAACAATTTTTAATAGAAAATCTCTAACAAAGGACAATTTTATTTAGAAAATGTTGGGCAGAAAACATTTTTTCACCAAACTTTTTTTATTGAAAATCTGTAGAAAATTGTTTTTTCCTCCTTTTATATTCTATCGTTTTGTTATTGTTTGTATGCATTATTAATGCCAAGTTTACTCATATTTTTTCTGCATGATTTTCTCATAAATTTATTTTAGTTTAAGAACCTCTAAACCACCTACAATAGTGGAAAGAAAGTAAGAAAAAAAATATGTAGAAAAACTCTGGCGCCATATCATAAATATTACAATTATGCTAAATTCTTTAATGCTTGAATTTCTTGGTTATAAAAGAAATTTATGTAAATTTCTTTTCCTAACATTAGATTCACAAAGAAAGAATCTCTTTATAATATTTGCCTAAATGGAGAAGAAAAGAAAGAATCATGACAAATGAAAGGAAAATAAAATAAGGCTAAATATTTGTGGTAAAAAAAAATAAAAGCAACTTAAAGAAAATAAACAGTTTATTTGATTTATAGGCTAACAGATTCTTTAGACCAGTGATGTCCAAAATTGCTTTCATGTTTGTTTACAACATAAACATCAAATTGATTTCAAAAATTCGAAAACCAAAACCACTTCAACATATTAGAAACACTTTGACACGTTTTTGCTCAAAACAAGTTGTTTTGCTCATAGTGAAAACAGAGTACAAAAGTATATTTAAAACAAAATCATGCGTAACGAGAGTATTTTCTATAAAAATATTGCATATAAGAGTATTTTCGATAGAAAGTACTGCGTATAAGAGTGTTTTCTACGGAAAATATTGCATATAAGAGTATTTTCTAAGGAAAATATTGCGTATAAGAGAATTTTCTAAAGAAAATATAGCGTATAAATGTATATTCTATAGAAAATATTTTGCATAAAAGCATTTTTATAATATGTATGTATATTGCTTCATAATACTTTTTCTTATACAGTTTATAACTTTTTTTTATGCGATTATTATATTTTTTTTTTTTTTTTAAATACAGCATTATTGGGGAATTTTTTGCAATTAGTTTTGAAAAATGATATCCTAAGTGATGTCCATTTTCTGCTTCGCACATACGTTCTCTTTTTAGCACATTTTCGATAACTTTTCGCGAGATTTCAGGTGTAATTATTTTTGTTCGAGTTTACAGATTTATAAGTAAATCTCTAAGTCTTCACAAAATGCTGGAAAAAACCAAAGAAAAAATAATAATTAAAAAAGTTATAAAGAATTCATAAACTCATACTGCACCACCATGTATTTCACACACCCAAGACAAGACGTTTTAATAATATTAATTGGGTTTAATTATTTTGATTCGTTGTTCGATTGTATAGTTATTCATAATTAATTCTCCAGGTTTTCTTCACAAAATGCTGAAAAAAAAAACAGAAAAAATAACAATTAAAAAATTTATAAAGAATTTAAACCATATATGCGCCACCCTGTAGTAGACCTTTAGGCAATTCACAAAGAGTTCTATTGTATCATATTGAGTGTATTGGCTATAATTTTATGCATGTCACATTAAAACCCCATAGAACACTTTGTGAATTTTTTTATGTAAATAATTGTGTTTTCCATAGACTATAAAGTATAAGAGTATTTTCTAAGAAAATATTGCGTTTAAAAATATTTTCTATACAAAATATTGCGTTTCAAATTATTTTCTATATAAAATATTTCGTATGACACGTTTCTCTTAAATATATTGGGTATACGAGTATTTTCTATAGAAAATATTAAGCATAAGAGTATATTGAAAGCGTAAGAGTTTTTTGAATAATTATATCTCAAGAAAATATTTTCGTTTGTTGTAAATCTTTCTTATACGATTACTTTTTTTGCTCAACACTGTAGAATCAACAAAATATTGTAAAGGAAACATTAAGGCAAGATTAAAAATATATTTTTTTTTAAACAAAATGCCACTTACTAAGTATGTAGTATTTGTAATAAAGTAACATGTTTAACATTATACATTTAAGAACTTGAAGCAACTCAATCATAAAAGGAAATACCTATAATACAACTTTTGTAGCCCCAACTTTTACTTCTCCCCCTTTAAATCCTGTTTAAACTCTTTGCAATTCTTTATTTAATTTCCTTCATACATAATTTGTAAATTATGTTGCTAATATTTTTCCCATATGAATTTTATCAAAAAGAAGTTTATTTTCTGCTTGTCTTTTTTTGTTTTGTTTTGTCTTGTTTGTAGAATATTATTTATATTTTACAAAATATTTTAACAGGAAATGTGATAAAAGCTGTTTGATTTTGCATGACGACACAACATAAAACAATGACAACGACACCAATGTTACATAAACATGACATAGAAAACTCATAAATGGGTCTGTAAGAAATGGAAAATAAATTTTAGTATAAGACAGAGAAGAAAAAAAATAATTGTATTCAAAAAGCATTAAATAAATAAATGATGTTAAAAAATGTTAAATGAGCAAAGTAAAATTACATGTATAATATTTGCTTTAATGTAGTTATCATATATCGTGGTTAAGTACTAGTACCGTCGACTTGAAGACTGATGGAACGTGTATTTAATCTAGCGTTTTAAAGTATTTTTAATGAAATTATTTTCAGGATAAAAAGTACCGTAGAAGACACGTAGATAAGCTTGGACTTATAATATAGATAAATGAATATTAAACACCTGGCGTATAAGACATTTTTCTGTAGAAAATTTGGAATATAGTCCGATTTTCTTTAGAAAATTGGGCGTATAAAAAAATTTTCTTTAAAAAAATTGACGTATAAGACTCTATTCTATAGAAAAAGTGTATAATATGAAAAAAATCATGCGCTTAGTGTATTTTCAATAAAATGTTTTGACAATAAGAAAAGTTTATGGAAAAAAGCTTGCATAAAAGAACTTTCTGTAGAAAATTTATGTGGGTGAAGATAAATATGTTGAACTTAATATGTTTTGACGTAACATCTTACGTCTTCACATATTTAAAATATGTTTTTCGTATTTGGGACAATCTTCCAAATATGTTTTAATATTTATGACAAACGGTGCGTGTGAAACGGTAGCAAAGTTCTATGGTG
The DNA here is from genome assembly GCA_963931875.1 of Pollenia griseotomentosa. NCBI lineage: Eukaryota > Metazoa > Arthropoda > Insecta > Diptera > Polleniidae > Pollenia > Pollenia griseotomentosa. The sequence goes on along the minus strand of OZ007563.1, from coordinate 181,780,161 downwards.
AAATGAAATTTGTTTGTGGTAGAAAATTTTCATATTTGTGCTGTGTGAAATTGTAACATTTTTGACAACGTAAAATTTTGACATAAAGAAAAAAACAATTACTAGTAGTTTTGTGAAAATGAATAAATTAATCAAGTTTTTACCAATAATCCTTTCAATTCTGTTGAAAATGAGATCGTCCCAACTATTTGATGAATTCGTTCTGATATATTAACAATTTTTACAAAAAGTGTGGGCAAAAAAGCTTATACATATGTTAATACTTACATGTTGTATAATTCTTTTTAATTTTTTTGCCGCTGGTCCTGCTTCTATATTATTTTTTCTTTTGTTTAAACAAATTTGATGAAAAAAATAATTTTGTGGTTGTCAAAAATTTCTACACTAATGTCAAAATTTATGCTAGTGAAATTTTATTCACTTCAATAGTGTCGAAATTTTACTTCCATGAGTACTTTGCTACCGTTTCACACACACCCAAACTATTAAATGTGTGACACGTGGCCTTACAGGATGGCAAATACCTCATTTTAAAGATAATTACACCCACTTTTGTAATCTATTTCGGTTTTTAAGAAAAAAACCTCTGTAAGGTCTTCCAGTTTGTCCACAAATTTTAAAAATCCCTCAGAGAATCTGCATTTTTAATAAAATTCTTAATTTCTTTCAAATTTCATTAAATATGTAAAAAATACGAAGATATTTAATAATTTGATATTTTGAATGTGTCACAAATACGAAAACATATTTAATAGTTTGTCATAAATATTAAAACATATTTGGAAAATTGTCCCAAATACGAAAAACATATTTATCTTCACCCACATAGAAAATTTAGCGTAAAAGAGTATTTTCAATGAAATTTATGGAGCACAAGAATATTTTCAGGAGAACAGCGAATAAAACAATCTTCTGTAGAGTATCTAGAGTATACGAAAATTTTCTGTGAAAAATTCGGCGTATAAGCATTGATGCACACGCCATAGAACAGTTGTTCAAAATCAAATCATACAGTCTTGTGCTCGTCCATTTTAGTAGTCGTTGTCCACTCAACGAGACAACGACGAATGTCAACGAGCAAGGGTGTATGACTTTTGCTTTATTTTTTCAGATTTTGTATATGGGCATTTCCGTCAAGAGGTCCACCGTGACCGGAAATTTAAAAGTTATTAAAAGCTGATTATTTTACGATATTGTTATAGAGAAATATTAAGATTTTACTAATTTATAAATTTACCCATAAATTTGTTCACTTAGATAAACAATCAGACTGCAAAGTTGTGCAATGAAAGAATGTGAGAATGTTTTATTGTATATTTTCTTTAATATAATCTTCCTTAAAAAAGGTGATATTTGATGAACATGGTCTGTAATCTAAGGAAGAGTTCAAAGAGAATTATTTTATTAGGATTAACGGTAAATTTTTTTTTTTTTTAATCATTATTCAGTTAAATTATTATGGAAAAAATTTCACGTTCGAAATGTCACGTATCGAACCAGATTTTGGCTTAAACAAAAAAAAAAAAAAGAATACAGAAGATTTTGGAATCAAACCAAAGTCATTTTAATGTTAAATTGCTACGTATTACACAACTTTTTTAACAGTGCAACTCTCGTTTAGTCAGTAAACCATATTCTATAGATAAATGTTGCGTATTAGGGTATTTTAAACAAAAAATCTTGCATATAAGAGTATAAATTTTTTTTCGAAAATCTTGCATATAAGAGTTTTTTTTTTTTGAAATTTTACATATAAAAATATTTTCTATAGATATTTTTGGGCATAAGAGTATTTAAAAAAAAAGCTTATAAGGATTATTTCTTTATAGACTTTTTAATGTATCAAAGTAGTTTCTATAGAAGGTTTCTACAGAAAATTTTATGAATATGGATTTTATCTTCTGTTCATATCTAGTTTATAAGTTTTAGAAAAATATTAATAACTCTCTGAATTTTATTTTGCTTTTGTTTTCATATTTGTTTAGAAAAAATAAAATAAGAACAAGGTATAGTCATTAGAATTTTTGTTCTAAATTTTTAAACGCATATAACGTTAAACAAAAGAAAATTAGGAAAAAAATTAAAAGAAGTGTCAAAAATCAAATAAATTAATTTAAAATTACATGACAACTCTCCCTATTGAACATACCTGGTACTAACTATGAGAAAAACTAAATTATTATTCAAAGTTTTGTGTTAAACACTCATCATTTACAAAATCCCTTTTAAAAACTTTTCAATCATCAGCCACAAAGTTTTAGTGTAATGAAACGTGATTTTTTTTCATTTGTCTTTTAAAAAAAGAAAAAAAAAATCTGTGCAAATAAAATTCAAATTTTCCTCCATTTTTTAACTATAAAATTTATTATCCTTTTTTAAAGGATGCCATTGGTTTTATTGCTTTGTTGCTGTAGTTGTTGCAGTTACAAGCCATTAAGTGACAGACTAAAAGACGCCACACAAATTTTAAATTTACTTTAGTTTTTTTTCGCTTCGTTATTTTTTTATGACAAATTTACTGGCAAGTGGCGAAGAATAAATAAACAAATGCAATATGTAGGTATAAGTATATTTTTGGCATTTAAAAAAATTTTAAAACAAAAAGGATTCAGGTTAAAAGTTAAACAGTCGATATTTAATTAATTCCACAATTGGATTAGAATAAAAAACTAGTTGTTGATGTGTCGTGAAAGAGTATTTTCAATAGAATATTTAAATTATAAGAAAATTTGCTGTATAAAACAATTTTTTGCAGAAAATCTTGTATAAGAGAACACTTTTTGTTAGAAAATCTTGCCTTCAACACAATTTTCTCTAGAATTTCTAGTGTAGTTTAGAATTGTTCATCAAAATCTGGTTTACCAGGCAAATTTTTATAGAAAATTTAGCGTATAAGAGAATTTTATATAGAAAATTTGGCGTATAACAAACGTAGTAGAAGAGTTTCTTTTTTTTTTTTTATTAAAGTTGACCAGTTTTATGTGAAAAGTGTCTTAAAAATAATGTTTTTTTTTGCTTCAAATTTTTAAAGTTAATAAAATCCTTCAAGATTTTTTCTTTGTCTTTTATTTTTTAATTGCAGACATTTTTAGTTTTACTTTTATTTCTATTATGAATTGACATATATTTATTTTTTTTTTTTTTACAAAAAAATACTTTATTTATAAGGAGTTTTCAAACTTTTCTTTAAGCCCTTCTTTGATTTTCCAAATGAAGTAAGTTTTTTCTTCTTTACAGTAAAATCCTTGACATATGCTTTTTGAGGTAATTTTCTATTTAAATCTCTTTCTCTGCCTCCCTTTCTCTTTTTCAATGATGTTTCCTTTTAAGTTTCAATCAGCCGTTTAGTTCTTTTCTGGTTGTTGATGTTGTCGTTATGGCTCTGCTTAAACGTGCTTTTTAACTCCCACTCTCTCTTTCCTCTTGCTTACAAACCAACATATGCATACTCTGTTTTATAATGTACAATTTTAAATTTGTTTATTTGATTTTTTTACGGTTACGGTTACATTTCAATTCAATTCATTGCATTTTATTTTTTGTTGTTTCTACTGCTGCTTCTTGCAGATTATTTTACATTGTATAATTGTTGTTGTTTTTTTTTCTATAAATTTTTATTCACCACAGGTGGAAGGGTATGTATGTAGGTACTTAAGTTTGTCGTTTCGTTCGTAATTTCTACAATTTTTATTAAAGTATATATATATCATTACCAAAAACGTAAAAGGTCCTTACTAATTAAAAATTAAAAATCGGGGTTTTCATTAATTCTGATGTATTGCTTCAACAAAAATGTCCACAAAAATTTTGGAATCTAGATTGAAATTATCCACCGAATATAGCAAACTTACTTGTTTTTTTTTTTAATTCTGTGTGTTAGCGAGTGGGTGGTCTAAGACGCTACATTACGTAAAGTAAAGGGTATTAAAGATTCAGCACAAACGAGTATTGCACTCTTACTTGTTTTATGTTGTTTAATAATGTAAATTTGTATATGTATATACTTTCCCTGCAAATAATAGGACTAGTCCATACACGCGTGTAAAGTGTAGCCCACAAGGGACCAGGACTAGTCCAAAATTAACCCAAACGTATGGAAAAGACATGGTCTATTTAACATTACGATGTCCTAGGGCAGGACCATATAACCCAGCTTTTTACTACAAAGGAGTAGTCTTAAAACTACTCCATGGTATACTCAAGAGGATTAGTTTTGAAGTCGTTTAAAAACGAAAACATGTCGTTAAAAAACGAAGACATGTCGTCTCACTACAAACACTTTTTAACAATGACATGGTCCATGCTTGCATTACATTGGACCAGTCCATGCAGTAGTCCATTTTATCAAAATGGATCAGGTGGTCTAATATTACCCTGCAAATAATGTTGGACCACCTGTGTAAGGAGAAAAGTATCGTAGTATTTGTATGTTGTAGTTTTTAGTGTCCATGTTTACAGTCCATCTCCTTTTTAGATTTTTTTTTTTTTTTTTCAATTTCAAATACGTGATTTGATTACAAACAACTACAATCAGATTTGCTTAAGAGTCTGTATAAGAGATTTAATATGCAACAAATACAAAATCCCATTTAAAAAATTTTGTTAAGTTGTGCAGGAAAGGAAAACTTTTGAAACTATATACTCACTTAAGTGCATATTTAAAGAAATTTTAGAAAATTATAACTTTTAAAAAAAAGTAAGTAAATTTTTTTTAAATATTTTCAAAAATGGTCTGAAATTAAAATCCAAAAATTTAACTATTGTTGTTAATAAAATTTTTGATTTTTATTAATGTTATTAATTTTCGAAATTAATGACCAATTCTCTTTAAATATCAATTCATATTTTAATACAGTTTTTCATATAATTTTATTTTTATTTGACATGAAAAACGAATTTTAAACATAAATTGATTTTTAAATAAATTGGTGAAATTGGCCATAAGTCTCTATAATACCAAATTGTTCAAAAGATTAAAAGTTGAATATTAGAAAAAAAATCATGTTTTTTTTTTATTAAATGTAAGCTAAAAATGTTTAATAAGACAATTTGTGTTACATTAGAAAAGTTTGATAAATAAAAATTAAGTTCGAAAAACTAAAAAAGTCTTTAATTTAATTCATAAAGAAAATTTAGTAATCAGATTGTAAAAAGCGTTTTTAAATTCATTTTGGAACATTTTTTTTACGTATTCGAAAATTTTGAAATTAAGTTTGAAAATTATTTACAAAGGGCTTAAAATCAAAACTAAGTTTCTCGAAGAAAAATGTTTGCAATAAGCTTATTATAATTAGTTAAAAAGCATTTTAACAATATTTCAAATCGTTTAGCTTTATTCAAAAATAAATTGAAAATTCGAAATTGTTTAATTATATTATAAATTTCAGTTTCAAAGGAATTTCGGTGATAGGAATATAAATAACATTTTTTAAAACCTTTAAACTTTTTTTCATTGTTAAAAAAAATTCGAAATTACATCGAAAAAACTATTTAGAAATTTCTTTAAAATTGTATCTGTTTATATTCTAAAATTTTCTTGGAAACCCTCGTATAAAAGTAATATGTGTAAAATTTTCTGTTCACATGAGGATTGAGTTAGTCCGTAAGAGTGCGTGTATATGAAAGCTTTTGAAAATTTCTATTTTTGTTATTTATGCAATATGTTGCATATTGTAAGGTATTAAGTAGTGATGAAAGTACGCAGCTCTTTCGCTTTTCTCTATAAACATGAGTAAATAAGCGTCTGTGTGTCGATGGTTGAGGTTTTCTGTTATGTTGATATTGAAGCCTCAAAATTGCGAAACCAATTGTAATTGAAACTGATGAACACTCATTCTTTCTATTCAATATAAAAGAATAGTGGAGGAAAAAATTTAAATTACATAGTTACATATATAGGGACTAAATTAAAGAAATAGTAAATAATAAAGGACTAAAAGAAGGATTTTTATTTAACTGTATAGAGAAGCCTATAAATATGTTATAGTAACAACTTTTTTTTTTTTTTAAAGAATTTATTAGAAATCTAAAAATAGCTAAAAGTAATAATGTAAAAATGTTGCTAACTAAAAGTTACTTGAAGGTCAGTTAACTTAAAAACTAATTAAATGTGCCTGCTATAGGAAAAAGTTTTTAACGTTTATATCTGGTCAATTTGCTGATAACCTCCTTAAAATTTCAAAAACCCCTTATACACAGGCAAAAACTTGATAATTTCTTTGCTTTCAATAGTTTAGTTTTATTTCATTATTTTTTCACAATCTATTCTGCTTTTATCACTCTATTGTATTATCTCGGTTTAAATTGTCATCCTTAACATGTTGTTGCTGGTGTTCCCATTAAAAAGTCTACAGCCACAGTCTTTTGCTTATCCTCCTTCTTTTCCTCCTTCTGTACATTTTTATCTACATTTAAAAAAAAATCTATAACTTGTGCTTTACTAACCATGAACTTTTTCTCTACGTTCAAATAATATTGAAATTCCCATGATTTTCTTTTGGTATTCTGTTTTTAAGCTGCATTTGTTGCAAAATATTCTTTTTTCTACGATATTTCCTTATTTTTTGTAAAATCTCTTAATACCGCTGATGCACAATGGGATTAAAAGTCTTTTAATTCTAAACAATTAATCTGGATTAAAAAAAGAATTACGTAACTTTAGGTTTTTTTGGGGTTTAAAATCATTTTTTAACAATTTATCAATTTATTGTGAAAAATAACTAAGTTCGAAAATTCCAAATTGCATAAAAAAGGTTTTCAAATAATTTGTTTTTACGAAAATTTCGCCTTATTATAATTGTTAAAACTTATCTTCAATTATTTGTTGTAACTTTCATAAGTTCGAAAATGTCGAAATTGTCTTGTAGGATTGAAAATCATATTTCGAAAGTGAATTTTACAAGTTAAATGTTTATAGATACCTTAAAAACCATTTTTGGAACATCTTATACAATGTGAAATTTTCTGAAATGGGCTTTTTTAAACAAATTAAGGAAATTTAATGCATACCTTATTTCGAATTTGTTTAAAATGTTAAAAAAATTTGATCTTAAAGTAAGTTTTTCAAGTTTAATGTTTTAAAACGTATTTAAAACCGTCTTAAAACATTTTATCAAATTCGAAAATTTTTTAAAATTTAAAATATCAGGAGCAAATTTAAAATAATTTCTTAGACATTCAAAATATATTTGAAGTTTTTCAATATGTTAAAAAATAATTTTATTTAAGGGTATTTTATTCAATTATTATCATCCTGAATAATTTTTGTTATGTTCGAAAATTTTGAAATTAATTTCGAATTCAACAGATGAACATGTCTTGAATATGTATTTAAATTTTTTTTGTTTTTTTTTCTCATTATTTATTTATTGAATCTTCATATATTAAATATGAACTAACTAACAATAATTAGTTAAATCTTAACCTAATACTTTATTTATGTCCTGCCAGTGCCAGACAAAAATGTTCTTCATCACGGGTTCTGTTCACATATATAGGTGCTTATCGCTCATCTAGTTGGGTAAGTGCTGCGGTATCTCTTCTTCTTAAGCGAGTGTGGCCGCCATGATTTAAAATATTTCGAACTAGAGGATTTGGGTGTTGTTCAGTTCAAGCTTTTTTAAATATTTTACTGCATATTTTGTAATCATAGTTTTTACTAATGGCACATTGAGATCCCTATGAATGTTTGAGTTTTTAGCATACCAGGGAGCGGCTGTGATTAGTCGAAGAAGTTTATTGTGGCGCCTTTGAATTTTTTCGATATAAGAGGCCGAGGCAGTGCCCCATAGTTGAATACCGTAGCACCAGATAGGCTTTAAAATAGAGTTGTAAAGTAGAAGCTTGCAATCGAGACTAAGGACAGAATTTCTTCCAATAAGCCAGTGAATTTGAATGGCTTTTAGTTTCATTTGAGGTTATTTTGCTTCTATATGGAATTTCCACGTTAATCGCCGATCCAGATGTATACCGAAATATTTTACAAGCGAATGTTGAGGAAATATTTGATTATTGATTGTAATAGGGGGGCAAGATTCCCGGCGCAAGGTGAATGTTGTATGTACGCATTTTTGCGCATTGATGCTGTAAGTAACGAGATGCTTCATAGCAGTTTTCGTGGACGCTTAGAAAAGCTGTATCGTCTGCAAATGTTGAAGTTTGGGTGTAATTGTTTTTTGGCATGTCCGAAGTATAAATTAAGTATAATAGGGGGCCCAGGATGCTGCCTTGTGGAACTCCAGCGCCAATTGGCTGAGGTGAACTTAAGAAATTTCCGTCTTTAATAATAAATTGACGACCCGACTAAGTAGCTTTCTAACAGCTTGTGTGTAAATTTTGCTTCACTATTCTTTTGTGAATTTATTTGATCAAAATCAAAAATGTACAATTAAATTCGAAATTCCTTAGCCCTAGAAAGATAATCTGCGTAAATTTTACGCACGCACTTTCGAAATATTGCTATATCTTTTTATTAAGCTTGCATAAGTTGCTGTGCACTTCAGACATTTCATATATAAACATGTTTTAAATTTTGCATTTGTATTTTTAAAAATGTAAAAATAAAATTCATATAAGTTTTTTCTTAATTAATCAATTAATACAACCATATAGCAGGTTAAAATAATGCGTTATTTTTACGTATGATTATCTTTAACGTTTGTCATGATATGATTATCTTTTTAGGGTTAATAAGGATCAACCTTTTTTTTTAATCTTTTTCATGAAAACTTAACAATGCCAACAAATATTTTTTCAATTATTTCAAAATCATTTTTAATTTTTTTGCTCTAAATTTGCTCATTGTGCGCAACTGGCCACTGAAGAAGATTCCAAAAAAAGTAATTTTTCACAAGCATTGATTTGGAAAATTGCAATGAAATAAACAAAGTACATATTACAAGAACAAAAAGAAAAAAACATATATAAAAGATTTTTTTTCAACATTTTTTTTTTTAATTTAGATAAATCACAGTTGTGATGATAAAAATTTTATACAAATTTTCTGCATTTATAATGAAAATGAATTAAATTTTAATGCAAACAATATATTTTTTAAATAGCATGAATAATATGAATCTGTATGTTTGAAAAGTATTCGAAAAAATCAAACAATTAACTAAAAAATGTGTAAAATTTTAAGAAGCTTTTTAAATAAAGTTATAAATGAAGATTTAAACGCCTTAAAGTAGATTTTAATATATTTGCTGTTTTTTCGCTTGAAATTTAATTTTTGATTTTTTAAGACATGTTCGAAAATTTCGAAATTTAGTTTGAATAATTCGAAATTCCTTAAATTTTTTAATTTTTTTCTTACAAAAATTAGCACAAAAAATGATTTTTAGTTATTTTAAATATATTTAGATGCCTTGAAATTAAGTTCGAAAAATTCGAAACAATAAAAAATTTCTAAAATAATGACTTTGCGGTAGGTGTTGCTGCAATTGCTGTTACAAACGCCTTTATAATTATTTTAACTATGTTCGAAAATAATTTAGCAAACTTCGAAATTTTTTATTACTTAACAATCTTAGAGATTATTTCATTTTACGTTTAATGTTAAGAAAGTCTTTAAAATTGATATACATATAATGATTGTAACCAACTTCAAATGTTTCGAATTTTAGTTAAAAAAATGCAAAATTGCTTAAACGTTTTGGCGATTAATTAGCCGGGTTTTTTTTATTAAAAAGGTATTTTTAATAATACAAATACAAATAATTTCGAAATTTTGTGAAGAAGTTAATTTTTAGTAAAAATTTTGCAATTTCCATGTTAAAAGCAAGTTTTTAAATTTTTTACTGCCTATTCAACAATTTCGAACGTTAACGTTCGTATAGAATTTTAAACTGAGTGTTTTTCTTAGAAATTTTCATGATCTTGAATTTTGATTTTGAGTTCGAAAACTTTTGAGTTAAAAATTAAATATGTATTTTAATTTATGTATTTTCACTTTTTTCTTAAATTTTGTTATGTTTTTTTTTTATAAAAATTAGTTTAAATTTTTTTTAAATAAAACTTTTATTAATAATTTGTTATTCTTTTTTTTTCAGGTGAGTGACTTAAAAGTTTTAAAAAATAATTTACTAATAAATTAACAAGTAGGTAAGTTTGTTTTGTATTTTCCCTTCCAAAAATACCTTCAATAAAGAGCACTGAACTAAAAGAATTTGACCGAAATTGATTTTTGTTTTGCTTTCTTTTTTATTGGTTTAATGGTCCATTAATTTTTAAATTTTGAACTTCAAACTTTGTCTTTTAAAGGAAACTGTTGACGTTATTTCCTCAATAAATTTTCTTAATTTCAAACTTTGATATTAAGTTTTTTATTTTTTTGTTCTACAGCAATAATGAATTTTTCTTCTGGTTGTCTGAAGTTTATGTAGTTAAATGATGAAGAAAATGTTAAATATTTTTTTTTTTTAAACTTTGACAGGATGTTGACTTAAATTAAAGTAATTGTCAAAAAGTATAATTTATGACTGAATGAAAGTAAAAACTTAAAATTAAATGTTTTGAAATCAATAAGCAACTTTTAAAAGGTAAACTTAAAGATAACTTCATAAAAGTATGCTTAAATTTTTTATTTGTTTAGATGCCACATGTATTGTTTAAGTAGGCTTTAGATTTGAGATTCTTTTAGCCCTTTAAATTATGTTGAGTTTTCTTTTGGGTATCAAAATAGTGCAATTGGCTTTCCTTTACTTTAGAAGAAGAATATATATGAAGAGATTAACGGGGGCAACTGACTCCAGCAGAGAGATAGGACCTATGGAGAGTCTGGTCTCAAAAAATCAAGAATACTTTAAGAGCCCCATCATTTTGAATCCTTGTCGGATCCTCGGTATGACTGCACGGAGGGTAAAACACCAAAAGGATGATTGCAAAAGTGCAGTAATGGAAGTACTTTTAACAATCTTTAACTAATAAGAAAAGTAATCAAATGAAAATTTAACCAAAAAAAGAAAAAAAAAATGGCAAACCACATCCACCACCTTCGACTCTAATAGGTTCTTTTCACATGCATATCGTCTTTTCCTTATTATAAATGCGTATGTGTGGAATTGCTTTATACAACTGAAGTCTTAAACTCAAACATAATAAATTTACATTTTATAAACTTAAAATAACCTCTTTCTATCATAAATTAAAGTTTTATTAGCAACTTTATAGGTACTATAAATTTTTGCCTCAAGGTATGCAATTAAAGTGTATTTTAAAAATGATTTTATTCCAATTAAAACTGTAAATATTTAGTACAAAGTCAGTAAATAAATAAGTATGTAACTCTTTTAAAGGATTTTGTTAATAAATTTAAAATATTTATAAATTTGAAAGAAATTTAAAACAAATTTAAAAGGTTAACTAACTTTTGCAAATAAAAGGCATACCTTTAGGCTGGTTTAAAGGCTAACGAGAAATTTTGAGGAATACTTAAGCATTCTTTTAAAAAAGATTTCTTAAAAAAAGATAATAAATATGATACAAATCGAAATCATTTGAAAGAAATGCAACACAGATTCTGAATTAAGTTTGGAATTAAGTGCATACTTTAAGGGTGTGTTAAAGTTTCTAGATATAAATATAGCATACTTTAAACGGTTTTTAAAAATTCAATATATTTTTAAAAACGAAACTAATTTAAAATAAAATGTCAATGAGGTCACTCAGAATCCAAGTGACTTCGAATCATCTAAAAGTTTTGAAAACTTTCTCCTTTTAAAAATATGTTCTTATATATAAAAACTTAAATTAAACAAGTAAACCCAAGTACATATAAACTAAAAAATTTCTTGAAATTTATTAATAAACAATAATTTTCTTAATATTTTTCGGTCTACTAATTAAATTAAAGTTATTTTTCTCCTAAAAGTATGCTTCCAATTGTTGCTGATAAACAATTAACAGCAAAAGTTTTTTTTGCTTATGAATTCCAACTGAATATTCTTGTTACTGAATTGTAATTTTTTTGTGGTTTTCTTCTTAAAGTAGGCCACAGAAATTTCTTTGTATAAGAATTAGACTAAAAATAGGCTTAAAGTTTTTATTTAATACACATTTTCAACAACTAATACATAATATATAAAAAAATTTCAATTTGAATTTTAAAAGATAAGAAATAGAAATTAGTCCCAAATTATTTCTTCTTTAAATTGTTGCTGATTATGAATAGGCAGTAAAAGCTTTCTGTGTAAACTTAAGTTTAACTTAATTGTTTACAGAATTGTTGATTTTCTAGAAAAAGGCACAATTCTAATAATTGCTATTCCTTTCTAAAAGTGTGGTTTAAAATGTTACAATCGTAAGTTTTAATATGAATAACCAAATTGTTTAGGCTTTAACCAGTTTAATTTTTTGTTAATATTTTTTTTTTTTTTTTTTTTTTTTTTTTTCTAAAAATGTCCTAAAGTAGGCTTTGCTTTTTAAATAATAGTAATTTTCAACAACTAAAATAGATTTAAAACAAAAATTATTAATAGTTTTGACTATATAAGTCCAATTTAAGTCTTCTATAGGAAAATAAAAAAAACTAATCCTAAAAGCATGCTTTAAATTATATGAGATCATTGATAAACAAAAATTAATTACAGTGCACTCGGGAAAACGTCAACTAATTAAAACCGCGGGTGTTGACGTTTAACAAATTGTTGACGTTTACGAATGTAAAATTTTTAAATAAAAAACATATCGATAATGTGCTTTTAAAGGTTTTTATTGATTATAAACTAAAACCAAACTTACACAAATTCAAAAAGGAAACAAAAATGTCATTCAACCTGACTAGAACCATAGAAGACAATTAGAACCAAAAGAATACATTTTAAATGAGATCATATTTTTAATTTTACATGCACACATATGAATTTTAAAAAAAACTTGTTACAACATATTGCTTCGCTAAAGCTACCGCACTTGTACCCTTTTCTAATAAGTCCACAATATTTGCCGTTTCTTGTAAATTAATCAATTTCGGCTGTTTTGAGCTCATTTTGTAAATGTGATACTTACGAGAACAAAAAAGCAACTGAACATAAATAAAAAGACAATAGTACATACAGTTGCAAGTTCTTTTCTACTCTACTTATAAGGGGAATCCCTAATTTCTGATATTATTTTATAAAATAAGTGTGTATGTGTGCATTTTAACTGCTGCTAAATTCAAATTTTTGTTTTATTCAGAGTTGACGTTTTAGAGCTTTGTGGTTGGGTTGACGTTTTAGAGTAGGCAATGTAAAAAAGAAAGGGTTGACGTTTTGGGATGTTGACGTAAACGAGCGTTGACGTTTTCCCGAGTGCACTGTAATTTCCTTCATTAAGAAATTGCTGTCTTATGCCAAAAAGAACTTGAAGTTCACATAAGTTTAACAATACGTTTTTGCATTGTTTTACTTATGTGAACTTTTACTTTTTTTGCATAAGACACTTAGTATTTAAATTAAAAAAATCTATTCCTCGCCAATTTATTAACAAACACCTTAAAGTAGGCCACAAAAATGTTGTTTATTTTTAAAAAAGCCTAAAAGTACACTTTGTTTATGAAATCTTCAAACAGTTCATAAAACCCGTAGTTAAAATAATATTAAAAAATACTAAATACAAAAATCTTTAACTAAAGCTTAATTTTCTTTTGTTTAAATAGAAATGTTGCAGTGTATTTTTTCAAGTGAGAAAGTGGTTAGCAGGATTTGGCCTCTTGTTGTTTTTTCGGCATCTTATTCTGTTCGTGTTAATGTGTTTAAAATGTTTATGAGTTGTGTCTGTTTTTGAAATCTGTCATATATTTTTAGGGGGTCTCACGAAAATATAAAACACTTACCCCAGAAATTATTATGCCCTGTATGGATTTGTTTAGAGGTTTGTGATTTTTGTTCTAGTTTTATTATTTAATTTTTGTTTGTTTGTAAAAGGGTATAACTGAAAAAATTCCTTGGTGCATGTTCTTTATTCTTTACAAGTATTAAACAGCAGACATACTTGCGAAAATTTACTAAAACTGTGTCTTTTTCTTCGCCTTTTTTAATGTTAAGAAGAGATGTCTACAATATAATTTTCACGCTATATTTTTTGTTGCTTTGGCGTTTTTCCTTCCTTTGTCTCTTACCCCACACGATTTTATGAATGAAAATATATTTATCTAAGGGGTGTGAATGTGTGTAAATGTCACAGTTTTCGGCACTCATATATAAAGCAGCTTATTTTATTATTTTAAATTTTTTTTGTCATATTTTACTCGCTTTAGTTTTAAAGTGCTGCAGTGCGATATGCTCTTGTAAATTTTAAGTTTTTAAAATAAAAATTAAATGATGATGATTGTTTTGTATGGTTTGACAAGAGAAATGCCTTAAAAAAAAGTTTTTTTCTAAACATTTAAATTGATTGTTTTAGTGTCATTAAAAAAAAAAAATTTGTTATGCCTAAAAGTATACTTAATTTTTTTTGGGAAATTTATGTAGCCCATAAATATGCTTGTATTTTTTTGCGCAAAGTTAAAACATGTTGAAAAAATGTAAAATTTTTCTCTAATTTTTTATATAAAGTTTGCTATTACTTATTAAAAGCCGATTTTTATGGTTTTTTTTTAGCCTTAAAGCGGGCTTTTATTTGTATGTTAAATAGGAAACATTTTAAGATAATAAAAATTTATGTTGTAAAATTTTCAATTTATCAAATTGTTTTTTTTTCTTGGCTCTTTCTAGCTAATTTATGTTTAATTTTTTTTTTGTTTTTATATAGCATATTTTTTGGCTGCTGCATTAGTTTAATTAATTTTTCTTTCACAAAATGTTTAATATTAAGATTATTATCAAAATAAAAGTATAGAATATCAACTAAACTACAAATTTTTTATATAAAGAGAAATAGTTTGTATAGGATTTCATATATTTTTAACAATAGTTTTAAAGCATACCTTTTGGCTGATAAACAATTTTTATTTATTGTTGCTGAATGCTGAGTATTTTAAAACGGAAATAAATGGGAAAAAGAAGAAAAGAAGTAATATTTGTTAATAAAAGTAAATTTCTAAATAAATAGGAGGAAAAATGAGTTGGTTAATTGAGAATTTTTTAAGGGATGTAGTAGAAGAAGATGTAAATTAAGTCAAAACTAAAAAAAAAAATAATAAAAATACGTTAGCCTTCTTAAACGTATGTTTATATCAACACTGCACATCAGATGTATGATCATTTTTAACTTTGCAAGAGCACTGCCAATTTTAAGATGGCGCTAGTTGCATTTATATGCATAGCATCTGCGAAACAAATGCCTCCTTGAAAGCTCAACCAAGTTGCATTATTTAGCTCTTTGCTGATTTAATTCGTAATCAAGACTCTGAGACTGAAATATCTATTCAAAACTTGATTTATCAAATTCGGTAGACATATTTTGTCTAGTCTTAAAAATCATATATCTGTAGTAATTTCACGGGATCCTTCTTTAAAAAGTTTTTTAAAAGACAAATGTAAGAATTGTTTAAACAGTTTTTAATTGGATTGGGATTACTCCTTAAAGTAGGCAATTAATATATTTGTAATTCAAAGTTTTTTAAAAATATGCACATAATTTTTATTTTTTAAACAATTAACATTTACAACAATTTTAACTGAAATAGAGATTACTTAGGAATTGGAATAAACGTTATTCACAATTAGATTACTTCTTTTCCTAAAAGTATGCTTTATGTTATAGAAATTATTGCTGGCAAATAATAAGCTGCAATGTCTAATTCTAACATACTCTTAAATTTATTTTGCAGCTCAAAAGTTATAAGTATACCTTTTGATGCTGTATAAGAATTTATTTTTCTGTGGAAAAAAGAAAAAAGCCAAATTTAAGTTAATTGCCTTTTGAAATCTACACGTGCAGAAGTTACACATGGGCAAAGTTTCTATTATTTGGTACAATTTTTTTGAAAGTTATAGCAAAATTAGTTTTAGCTTATAATTTTTCAATGTGGAATAACATTTGAAATAAAAACTTATGTTTACTTCCGATCCATGACATTAGGAATATATAGGAATATTATTCTTACTAAATTATTCAAGCTTAAGGTCACTTTAAAAAAAAAAAAAATTAATTAAAATATAGGAATTATAATTCATCCCATGGAACGGCGTTATCAACCCATTGTAGGGATTTTAATCATTATCCTGATTTTGAAAACACATCAATTTTGAATACGGAAAGTTTTATGAAACGTAGATATATGTTAGAAATGTTGCAGATAAATAATGTTCCATTTGAGAAAAGAATTAATTTTAAAAAAGATACTGAGGGATTAGCTCAGATTTATAGACATTTATTGAATAAAAATAAATAGGTTGATGGAAGGGGTTATTATAAATAGGTATTTGTCTTTGATTGTTTGTTAAATAAATTTCAGATGGCATAGCTTAGTTGGTGAACTTTTATTAAATGAAAATAATTTTTGACGGAAAGGGACATTAAAATAGGTTTTAGGCTTTGAATATATTTAAAATTTGGTTTTTCCTTTTTGTTTGTTTGTCTTTCTGTTTAAAGTTTGTAGAATGGAATTTTAAATTTCTTATGATAATTTGTTTAATTGAAATTTTAAAATTTATTTTTTCATGTTTTATTTTACCATTTATTGTCAAATTTAATTTTATTATAAAAATTTCCTGAAGAAGATTTCCAACGGAAATCGAAATATTGAAAATAAAAATTAAAATATTTAAATTAATTTTTTTTTTAAAAAGTGACCTTAAGCTTGAATAATTTAGTAAGAATAATATTTAATAAAAAAGGTTGAAGAAATAGAATTATAATTTGAATATATAGGAATAAAAGCTATAACCGCAGAATTTTCAAAAACCACCTTAAAACTTTAAAATATTCACCCTTATTGTGTTTGGCGTATTTTTTCTGTTACCGTTCCCCATACATAACAAGGGTGGTCCAACCAAAACCCACGATCTCAATTGTAAATAAAACAAAAAGTTTTCAGAGATCTATCTATTTTTATTGAAGGATCTACGACAACTATGTGAGAAACAAAATATCGGCTAAATGCTCGCCACGGCTTCGGTGGCTTACTTTTATCCGATGGTCCATGTTTTCAACGACCCTGAGACATAATTGAGGTTGAATGTCGTTAATATGCCGAATTTTTCTCCCATCGAAATATTCCCATATTTTCTTATTTCGTATTGTGAATGATTCCAATAACAAATTTTTTGGGAATGAATTCCCAAACTTAAAAATTTTTTTTATAGCCAATGTTTACTCCCGCGGATTTTTCTACTTAATAAATTCACAAGTGTTAATGTGAACAAGAAGGGAACATGTATGTACATTATTAGTGAGTCCCAAAAAATTTTTTTATTTAATTTCAAAAGATTTTGTTATTCGTGCTTAATTCCCAGTTTCTATTATTGATAAAAAAACACCTGAAATTTATTGTTGATGGGTGGGGATGAAGTTTCCTGATGATCTGGCCTAAGCAACCAGTGAAATGCGCATAGGAATAGCTTATCCCATCAACAATAAATTTCAGGTGTTTTTATCAATAATAGAAACTGGGAATTAAGCACGAATAACAAAATCTTTTGAAATTAAAATTTTGTATTCCCAAAAATTGAAATTACTTTTTTGATTTTTTTATTTATTTTTTTTTTATTTTCATGGGTGTTTTTCTGAGATTTTTTTCAAATTTTTCGAAAGAGGTTTAGAGCCCCCTCTAAGGTTCAAGTCGAGTTTTTGACAAAAATCGGGTTTGCCGGTCTTGTTTTGAGTTTTCTTAATAACCACAATTTTTTTTAATTTAAATTTAAAAGAAAAAAGTCCAAGCTTTATTTTGGTGTACAAAGTCAATAAGTTCTTGCAACAACCTTGCTCATTTAGGTACCCTACATAACAATTTTTCGTAATTTTTGCATAAATTTTCTAAATAACGCTTTATAACTTTTAAAATATTTATTAAAATAAAACAAACTAACAACGCAGTTTGAAAGATCACTTAAATCTTAATAATTTAGAAACAAATATTTTTGAATTTGCTCTTACCGTTCCTGAGTTATACCGGCTTTCAGATTTGTACCCAGCTTGTAATATTATTACTTTTACCCAAAAAATAAATAAAACTCAAGCGTTTTGCTTTGATTAAAAATCATTAATTGGGGTTCTTTCGTATAGTTCTATGACCTACAATAAATTGGGAAAATCAGTTTCAGAAGTTGTGACATTGATTACCAATACGTAATTGAACAATTTTACTTAAGGTCCTGTTGGAACCACATATTGTCCAGGTCCGTCCATACCCTCAATTTCTGGCCACAAGGAGGCCGTTATCATCTTGCGATAGCGAACACCATTCCCGGTAGCTGCTTGGTCGACTTCACTTTCGAATGCGAGCATGCACAGGTGTTTTCACACTTTCTACAGATCCCGTTTGCTGAAAATTGCGCACATTTCTCCCGATTGTGGACACATTGCGTCGATTATGCTGACCAAAAAAATCACAAAGTGCAGGAAACGCATTTTGAGTTGAAAGCACATTTTCGTAAAAGGCTTCAACAATCATTACCCCGAATTTGTCAAACGCTGAAACAAATAAATGTCAAATTAAGTTGGCAAAAAACTTGACGTTAAGGTGTGACTTGCAATTAACATCGTGCATTATGGCTGGACCACCCTTTACATTTATTAAGCTGAAAAATAAAGAACAAAAGGAAATAAGAAATAAAAAAATTGTAAAATGGAGGAGAATTTCAACTAACTGCCGACGATGTAATTATGGGCTTTGTGAATTTTTGCCTAAAATTAAAGGCTCAGTTCTTTTTGAACACTTAAGCATAATTTTCGGCTCAATTATTTTTTTATTGACAATTTTTTAAGTTGCATACATTGAGAGGGGGCGGGGCGTTTAAGAACATTCAAAAGAAATAAAAAAAACCTAAAAATACTTAGCATAACTTTAGGTTTATAAAAAAAACATATGTTTCTTATTTGGAAAAAATCCCAAATAATTTTCCAACTTTTTTTTTTTTTTTTTTATTTACTTTTTTTTTTGTTAAGGTTTGCTTAAAAAATGCTGCCAAATCAAAAAGTTTTTTAACAACACTAAAAGCTTAAAATTAAACGAATAAAACATTTTACTTTAATTGAAATAAAAGCAAAGTTTTTTTCTAAATACATCTACAGTGCAATATCCCTTAACGGACAACTTCCTAAAGCGAACACCCCTTTCGACATACACTACTCCCTAGTCCTAGCAGGGGTTAAAAGGAAAGCATTGAGTTCTTTTAAGAGGCTAATCCCCTTGTAAGGACACATTTTAATGGTTTCTTTCTTGTTCGGAGATTCCACTGTATATACATATATTTTTTCAGATAATATTGCTTTCAACCATTCAAAAAAAAAAAAAAAAAAAAAAACAAAAAAGTTTAGGTCAATGACTTAATTGTAATTGTGCAAGTAAGTCGTCCATAATATTCGCTGTAGTAGTCCGGCGCGTATATTATACGCCATTTAAGCCGCTTAAGGCAATGGCACTAAAATAATATAAAAAATATACTGTAGAAGAAAAAAAAGACATGGTACAAAAACTCTTATAAAAATAGAACTAAATTAAACAGCACCGAATGCTGACATCACGAAAAACATTTGGTATTAAAAGGAAAAACAAAAATTACACTAAACTTAAAAATTCTGAAAGCAGGAAACTACTCTGTGCATCATGCCAAATGTTTTTTTTTAGAAACATAGAAATAAATAGTATGTATTCAAAAGAAAAAATAATAATAATATAGAAAATTAACTACGTTTTTGTTAAGGTTGTTAAAAAAATAGTAGCTACACTAATTGAATTGTTTTAAAATAAAATTAATTAAAAAGGGAGAAAAATGTTTACAAAAACAAAGGAAATTTAAGAAATGAAAATTCTGTTGCACCTAAAAGTATGCTTTAAAATTAATAATCCTTAGCGTAAAAAAGTAAGACCAATCTATTTCTTTCAGATTGAGACGTAACTGCTAACTATAATCGTTCTAATTCCTTTACATACAACAAAATGAATCAGCTGATTTGCAACGTTACTGGTACTCCCGGCTAACTGAGCCTTAAGAGTGCTACATTCGTGCCGAATCTTTGTGATACCCTCCACTGAGGGCTAGACTTATCCATTTTTCTGTATCAAAAGTAAAGTTAAACCAAACATCCATAAAGCTTTGATTTCGATGAAACTTTTATTTTAATAAATTGCTTGGCTCTTGTCCTTGTGTACGAAATACAATGTCCTTTAAATTACCGTCTCTAGATTGGCTGCAGCAGTCAATCATTTTGAGGTACTTTTTCGCCAAATTCGGGCGTTATCTCGGCGATTACTTGACGAATGTTGGTTTTCAAATGCTTAAACAAGTCGTAGAGAAGGACATAGATAGGCTTTAAGAAAATTGAGTTTGTGACCACCCTGTAAGAATACAAGGTGAGAAACATGGCATAAAAGTTGAACGCTTCGAGTTATGTAAACTTTGTTTAGCTTGTAAAACTTGAAACTTTGTAATTATTTAGCTAACAGGAAGATAAGATTATTTCACTAAATTATCTTTTTAAGTTTGAAAAATATTTCAGTGTGAACTTTATTGTGTTTTTCGCAAATATGTTCGGTAACGAAAGCCCATATATTTTTCTAAAAAAATCCTCTTTTTTTTTAATAAATTCAAAAATGACAGGCAAAAAGTTTTCTTTTTGTAAAATCTTAATCTGCCTAGTCGTGAAGAATTATAAAAGCAGAAATTTTGAAATGAGTTTAAACAAGTTAGAGTGCTATATTCGGCTGTGCCGAATCTTTGATACCCTCCACCGACAGTTCGAATGTTTAAGGAGTAATATCTGTATGATGTCTTTTTATTATTATTATCATAAACTGTGACGATTTGTTATTAATTATGGTTTTAGGAGACTAAACTGTTTTCCGGGAGTAGGGCATATATGGGGCCTAGGGTAAATTATGTACCGATCTTCACGAAATTTCACGGTATCATTTATAGTCCTATAAAATTGTGACGAGCCAAAATTTGTTATGATTGCATTATTTTTTACGGTTTTAGGCGTACTAAACTGTTTTCCGGGAGTAGTGTTTATATGGGGCTTAGGGTAAATTATGGACCGACCTTCGCGAAATTTTACAGTGTCATTTCTAGTCGAATAAAACGGACTTGTGCAAAATCTTATGTCATTCCGTGCATTTTTGCATCATTTATGTTAGTTTTTGTAACAAAATTATCAAGTTTTTGAAGGTGGTGGTTCCACATTTTGATTCATAGCTCTGGTCCTACTGAGCCGATTTTGCTGAAATTCAATCCCAAACTGCTTAGGATAACTACAAGCAATTTGACACCTAGTTTGTTTGTTTCTTTTGAGTTTTTCGAAAGTGAGCGTGTTTTCAACAGACGGACAGACGGACAGACGGACAGAAGGACAGACGGACAGACGGACAGACAGACGGACATGGCTAAATCGACTTAGAATTTCTCAAGCAGCCAGAATATATATACTTTATGGGGTCTGAGATGAATAATAAAAAAGTTTCACACGGAATGACAAACTTAGTATACCCTCTTCACAACTAATTGTGGTGGAGGGTATAAAAATGGAGAATATTTATTTCTAATATTACTTTAATATTTTTTAAAAAATTTTAAAATCTTTTATGCCCAATTTTAAGGATAATATTTAAATCTCTATTAAGGTAATTTTCATATAAACTTGAATCGTATTTAAATACAAATTGATTTTTTGAGTTTTGTTTAAAAAGTCTTATTTAATTAAGATAAAAGTACGGTGGCACTACTAAAAACAAAAAAATATCATAAAAAAGTGTATTTATTTATAAGGTGGCCTCAAAAAACAGTTGTCTGCTAATTGCTTTGCCTGTTGTTGTTGTATTGGTTTAATATTGAGACCACCTTGCTAAGTTTTTCCATTGGAAACTTAAAATGAATTTAAATGTACCACATCGCTGAAAAAAGTTACATTTAAGTGTTTAGTAAAGAAAAGAATTTTGTATTTAAAACGATTTTAAACATAAATGTGTTTTAATATCAATCCAAAAAATTGGGCATTACACATTTAATAACAACTGGCTTCGAAAATTACTTTAAACAAATTTTTGTATCGATATAGACATGCACTCTACTTCAGGCAATGGTCAAAAAATGGTGAATTCAAAAAAAAATGTATGACCGACCCAGCTTAATTTTTCATTCCCAACATTTGTTTCTTACATAGTTACCCGTTATCTCCATTCCTTAAGGGCGCTCCCATACAAAATCCATAGCAGTGCATTATGCATTTGTTATAAAAACACATGAAATCCATTTTTAAATCACGATATAGTCTGCTATCAATCAGGGGTGTTCTGGAAATGTAAAACGCAAAACGCAAGAATTTGAAAGTTGTTTTTAATACACTTTAAATCTTATTTTTTAAATTTAAATCCGGCTTAATAGAGAAATATTTGTATAATAGTTGTCATAAAATTCTTTAATTACAGAAATCTTATTAAAATACTTGTGTTTTCGATTTCCAGAACACCCCTGAGTATCTTTCAAATACAAGCTAAATAAGGCACGGGCCAAATCTTCTCATTCGTGATCGAATGACTTTGATTGAAATCGAAATTTTTGAGATCGCTGTACGGATATCGAATAGCTAGCTTGAATCGAAATGGAATTCGATAACGAATAGTTGATCTAATACCTTTTTTCGATAGGTTAAGATCTGCCGCAAACATACTTAATTGTTTTTTATAAACAAACTAAAATTTGCATTTTTGTGATTAAAATGAAGCCTTCATTCATATTTCGAGTATTCCGGTTCCAACTTTATGAATGCTGGGCACAGTTTTGCCGCCAATTTGCTTAATTAGCGATGTGATTAAAACTTGCACCAGCTAAAAGTGACAGTGTAGTTGTTACTCGAAGTTTTGGTGGCACTATTGTTCGCTAATTAAGTCGAGTTGAGACAACACAAAGTAAAACGTTTCATTTGCCAACCTAAATACAGGGGTGTTCTGAAAACCGAAAACGCAAGAGTTTAATTTTGTTTTTAATACACTTTTAATCTAATTTTTATAATTTTTGTTAAAAAATTCTGTTTAATTGAGAAATATTTGTATAATATAATTAAAAAAAGACGTTTAAAATTCTGGCGTTTTACGTTTTTGATTTCCAGAATAACCCTGATAGTCTTGAAACCTAAAAGTTCATAAACTTAAAAGTAATTTATTTTCTCAATATACATACCTTTTTTTTATTATTTTTTGTGTTTATTCTGTTTTTATTGTAAAAATAATCAAGTTTTTTTTATATTCTACTACAAAGCAACAAATCTATTATATTTTTAAACAAATTTCTATTCGAACGCTATATGCCGCAATCCGCTTTTCGATACATCACGAAATTTTATTTAATACGCAACTTTATTTCTATCATAAATGCGAAGACTTATTTATAACTCATAGTCAGAATCCATCTTTCATACAAAATCACTTATAAAACACTAAAAAATTAATATATTAATTAACAAAAGAAATCGCTATTCAATATAGCGTTCACAAACTATTTTCTTCTCTTTGCTCTGACATCAGCCTAAGATTAAATTGAGTAGGAACTTGGGAAATAAACTATTTTGCTAACCTAAAAGTATGCTTTAAAATTAGTTTTTCTGTATTCAAAGCCATTTGTTTTGTCAGGAAAAACAAAGAAAGCCTAATCAAATATACATCAAGAAAAATGTTGTTAAATAAACGAAAGAAAGATTTTTTTATTTTATAGCTTCTAAGTGTTTGTCTAATAATTCAATTTTTTGTTTGAAGTAATTTGTTGCTTTGGCAAGGAGAGATAGCCTGGGAAATAATCTCGGAATTAGTATCAAAAATGTTTTCACAATAATATAAGAAATACTTTAAATCCGTAAAAAATGTCTTACTCCAAAAAGTATGCTTTAATATTATTTTTATTACTCCTTTTTATGACACGAATAATGTGTAGAACCTCATAAATTTTTAAGAAATGTATAAAGCTTAGTCTAGACGATATGTTGAATCAGCAAATGTATGCTTACACTCATATGCTTAAAAATAATAACAAATGCCTCTATCAGCATATTTCATATGTTAGGTGTCTAGACGATATGCTGAAAATACCAAATGTTTTTAATTCAACAAATGCCAGCAAATGATATTTCAACATACAAGTTAGCATACAATTTTTGTGACTACACGATATGTTGAATTGTGTATGTTGTTATGTATGTTGAGTAAGGAGAACATTTGTTTAAAAATTAAATTTAATTTGACAATTCTCTTTTTTATTATTTAATTTAAATTTGTTTTATCAGTTGTCGATTTAGTGCAAAAATGAATAGTTTTAGTGCATATTAATACGTAATAAGTAAGAGTGCTTTATTGGGCTGGGTCAAATCCGCAAAAAATTAAAATATTTAAGGACCGGATTGATCTAAAAATTATTAATAAAGCCTCACAATTAATTATAACCATCGTTAAGTATACCGAACGACTCAATCACTATCTGAGTATATGTAAGGATGTCCGTCCGGGCGGCTGGCTGGCTGTCCAGCTTGTAGTGCGCAAAGTACAGGTCGCAATTATTTGATGAAATTTGGTACATTGGTTCTAATTATTTATTGTAATTAAAAACTGTGCGGAACGGTCCATAATTTCTCAAAGCTTGCTTGTATATTCTGTGGTATAGGGTATTAAATGACCGGACTTAACCGACTTGTTTATCATATATAACTTAATTTGACCAAATTTGAATAAACTATCATGATTTGTATCAGTTTAGCCTTATTAAAGAGATATTTGGGATTTCTGGTCGGTTGAGTAATTTTTAGTATTAAAAACATAAATTAGACCAAATTTCAATACAATTATACAAGTTTTTTAACCGTTTTAAAGTCCCGCTATCTACGGGACCTTTAGTGAGTTGTATGCCGATTATCACAAAATTGCATCGTGTTATTTTTAGCTATTTAAAGCTAAATTGGACCATATTTTATCACAATATCGATATTTTTACGGTTTAAGGCCTATTAAAATGATTTCCGGGTTAGGCTTTATGTGGAGCATATGGTAAATTGTGGGCGGATCTTCTCCAAATTTAGTTGTGTGATTTCTAGTTTTATGAAACTATGACAGACCAAATTTTACTATAATAACGTTATTCGGTACGTCTTAGGCATATTTAAGTATTTCCGAAAATGGGTTTTACATGGGGCCTATTGTAAATTATGGAGCGATCATCTTAATGTAATATCTAGTCGTAGAAAACGAGTTCAGAAATATCAATTTATAAGTGTGTTGGGGGTTCTGGTTTAAAAGAAAATTAACTCAGCTAAGCGAAGTCGGTGCTTGATAGACCATTAAATTAAGAACCCTTATTAAATGAAGCTGGTGTTTGTCATTCCACATAGTTAAATAATACCAATATTGCAACAATTGTATATAAATTATTACCACATGTAAACTTAAACCTACATATTAAACAATAATATTTATTAGAATTTACATTTTAAACTTTAATAACTTCAGAATTCTATACGCTACCGTACCATGCATTCTATTATATTATATTATATGAAAGCTTGAAGCGTTCTCTAAAAAATATATGTAAAACAATACCACAATATCGACAAAATTATGAGATTGGAGCCGTTTTGATAAACTACATTAGTTACTAAAAATATTTTTTGAAATTGGTTATTAATGGGTTAATATTTTGGCATGTTTTATATACCACGTGAAAGGTATTTGGAAACACCGTTCAGCGATACCCATATTGCTGAGATCAAATTTATACTTCAAGAGATATTGGTTAAGAATTTATCAACTTTTATAGTCTATAACTCAAAAACAAAGTTCGTTGGCCAACATTTTTATTTTCAAAGCACTTCTAAATGCATTTTTTTGTTTCTTGCTTGCCAATGAGCTAGAAATCTTGATAAGTTCAAGGGTTATATACAAATTTAAACAAGTAATTAAAAGAATACAAATTTTTATATATTTAATATGCTACCAAATTTGCCGTATGCTGAAAAGCTTGCATACGACTTTCAACAAATAACATATTTGTCAACATACGTAGAAAATTTGTTGAAAAGTAAAAATATTGTGTCTAGAAGATATGCTATAATTGTGAACAAACGTTTGCTGACTTCGTTAACAAATGCCTGTCAAATGTTGGTAAGCTTACGTTTGTTGAAAAAATTTGGTGTCTACACGATATGTTGGTGCTGAAAGCAAATTTTTCAACATAAATTTGCTGATTCAACATATCGTCTAGACTAAGCTTTAAACAGTTACCATAAATTGCGAACAACATACCTTTGACCTGTGATTGACGATATTCATTCGGCTTAAGTTCTTAATTTACTAGATTTTACGAGTACAAGGTCGTTTCCCAGACAAGTTACTTGAAATATTTCACGGCAAAACGGCCTATTATGGTTTTCCTGAGTACTACACTTGCAGCAGTAATGTTTTCTTTTTTTATACAGTCTGTACAACATCTTTGCGGATGTGCTTGATATCTCTTAATGGTCAGCGTTAAAACCAATACGTAATGTTTTCTTAACATTTTTTTTAGTTACAAACTATAAATATCATAAACAATTCAATTTTTAGTGGATTAAAGGTATTAATATCTAATCAAGTTATTTTAGTTGGCTTCGCATTTTGTTTTATAATTTTTTATGTTAACTTTTATTTATACCCCCTGATATATTAAAAATACTTTAGAATAATAAAAGGTTTACTAACCCCCGCTTTCACAACTCACTAAAAGCTTAAGGCAGGATTTTATTGGCGGTATAAAAAGAGTCGCCTTATTACGACTGAACTTTAACGGCGGCATGAAATAACCCCCCACGAATACGTCCCCAAAAAATTATGAAATAATTCCCCAATTTTTGGGGTCTTAATTTTTATGAAATACGTCCCCAATTTTAAAATGAAATGAAACCCCAAATCAAAATGAAATAAATCCCCAATTCCTGAAATGTTATTCCCCAAAAAGTATTCAAAACATCCAATCAATTCAACATATAGATTTGTTATAATTGAAAAATTTTAACAAAAACTTGCATCGATTCCTCAACCGTTTGACAGCAACAGGGGCAGTTGTATTTTTGATGTACTTTCAATTTTAATGAATTTGGCAAATTTGTCCCTTTTTCTCCGTTTTAGAGCCATTGCTCCTTCACTTTCGCATAACATAGTAAAATTCCTACTTTTAAAAAATGCTTCGTTGCGAATTAATTTCAAAAATTTTAAAAAGTGACCATTTTTTTCTGCGAACCGACCCAAAACCCCTTTTTTGGTCTCTACTGCAGATGTTGTTCTAATGCTGGGTACACACAATGCAATGCATTTACGCAATCTATCAAACTAAATTCATTTTTCATTCATTCCAGATTGCATCAACATCAAAACGTATTGATATTTTGAGATTGCATTGATGTAGATTGCACTGTGTTTACCCAGCATAATCTTTTGATTGAAAAAAAAAATTCTTACATCCGATCTAAAAAGTATATAATTATATGTGTTATTAATATTTAAATACTTTTAAAATTTGCGATGTTTTCTGTAACCCCTTATTATTTAAAAATTAATTTTTAATATTTTTTTTCATATATGCACCTTACACCGCAAAATAATTTCTCAAACTAACTGCCTAGTAACTATTATTTTTAATGGATGGTCTTGACCATTCAAAAAAAAGCAACAATTTTACAATTTTTGTTTCAAATGTATTTTACCTGTAAATTTGTAACTTGTTGTTTTGCGAAACAGGGCACTGGTAGGATGAACTCCTTTAACTTTTTCTCTCATTTTTGGTTAAAGTAAAGTTAGTATAAATGAACAGATATTATATGGCCTATAAAAAAATCCTACCTTTAGCTATCGGACAGTTGTGAATTCGTTTTGTAAACCTTTCCATTATTCATAGTTTTAATTTTATTACTTTTGAAAATTTAAGAATTTATAACCTTTTCTAAAATGTTTCGTTTTAAAACCACCTGTGTCTTAAAAATATAATTGCGTTACCTGTACACTCTGCTTTTTTTTTAATTTATAGCATACTATTAAGATATTCCATCAAAATTTGTGGTTATTTTTCTTCTAGAGCTTTAGAAAACATTTTATCTAAAAACAATGAGTCTGAGAAGATTTTAAAAACATTTTACATTTTATGTAGATTTAGTTATTTTTCTTATGTATATGTATGTACTACTTGTTTATAAACAATTGAATTTTGATAAAGTTGTAAAACATCCAATATACACTTAAACACCACCTACAAATATGCTAAGCAATATAAATAATAAAGAAACTCTAGCATACACTTGCATACTCTATTAAATACACACACTTATTTATAAAAAAAAAAAACTAAACGGAACAGAGTACATTGCTCTATATAACTGCTGATAAAGTTGAGCCACACTCTTTAATACTCATGTTCTCTTTGTTTTTGTCTCTTTCTCTCTTTTTTTCTTTTCGAAATATTACACCTACATTGGCATTCTACAAATATATTCATATATTCCTTAACGTATGCTAAAATTGTTGTATAAATTTTTAACAACTACAGAATAAAGTTAAAATAATTTTTTTTATTGCTTTAAATAAAATTTAAACATTAGTGTTACATTCACCTTGTTTTTTTTTTTGTTAAGCTTAAGCAGCATCTTCTGCTTGTTATCAGCGTTTTTTTTTTTTTAATTTTTTTATGTTTAACTTTTAACTTTTTTTTCTGTTAAATTATGTCAAGGCCTTGACATACTCAACATTTCCACATACTCTCAGTGCAAAATGTAAACGAACAAAAGCTTATAGTAATATACACAGAGACAACAATTATTGTAGCATCTTTGCCCTGCTACATCTCTCTGTCTCTCTTTTATATGTATATCCCTTAATAAATGTTACATTTGCCAGCTGCAACTGCTGCCGAATATTTACCGTAAAGAATATTATGATTGCCAGAATGCAACCATTTTTACCACATTTACAAAAGCATCAACAACTACAAAATTCATTCACACGAAAATTTATTTACTACAGTCGTTTTTGGGTTTTAACAAAATACACTCAAAGTAAAAAACTTGCAAAAAATTATAATACATAATAAAAGTCTTTACATAAAAAGCTTTTATTAAGAAAACGTTTTGTAGAGAAAGCTTCAATATATACAAAGCTCCTATAAAGACTCCAATATATAAAGCTTTCATAAAAAAATCCTTCTACAAAGAAATCTCTAATATGGAAAGCCTTCTGTATTAAAAGCTTGCACAAAGAAATTCTTCCCTATCAAAACTTTCATATGGAAAACCTTCAAACCAGAAAGCTTTTATATGAAACACCTTCAATACAGAAAGCTTTTATAAAGAAAACTTTTTACAGAAAGCTTTCATACAGAAAGCGTACTATATAGAAAGGTTTCATATTAAAAGCCTTCAGTATGCTTATAATCCCTTTTGTATTGAAAGCTTTCACATAGAAATTATTCTGTATGAAAAGCTTTATGTGAAAAACCTTCTATATAGAAAGCTGTCATATGGAAAAAAATTCATAAACGAAAGCTTTTATAAAAAAATTTTTTTTAAAAGAAAGCTTTTATGTAGAAAACCGTTGTAAAACGCTAACATTTAAAAATGTTTGTATGTATGTATTTTGTATAAAATTTTTTTACAAAAAAAAAGCTTTCTAAAAAGTACAAAATTTTTTAAAAAATTTTCGTAGTTTGGAATTGTAGTTTGATTTTAGATATTTAAAACTTTGTAGTCGAATAAAAGTGATGCTTTTAATCTAAAATTTTTTAAGTTTAGAACTTGTTTTAGATCTTATGGATGTTTTAGGTGCCTAAAACTAAACTTGAAACTATTTTATTTCTGCTTTAAATTTGAAATTTATAGTCCTTCGAACCACAAATATGTCAGGGAAATGTGAATTTTTCCTGAAATGTGGAAATTAAATATTTTTTTTTTTTTTTTTTGAAATTTGTCTAAGTGCATAATTTTAGTATTTTTTAACCTTTTTTTAACCATGCAGCAGTACAAACATTCCATAGTTTGTTATGAACTACTTATTTAGTTTATTTTTTATCATAAAGCTCGTCGTTGTTTTTTTAATAATATTTTTCATTTATTTATATTTTTCTTGTACATATTTCTGTCTGTAGGTAAGTACATTTGTAATGCCTAAACTTGTTTAAAATACCTTTCTTTTTTTTTCTTTTATGTATTTATTCACATTTTATTTTACACAGTTCTATTTTTAGAGACAGTACATTTTCCTCTTACTCTAGTATTGTCCTTCTACCTTTCCATCTACTTCTCTTACTCTGGTTGTTCATATAGTAACTTCCGCTTCCGTTGTTTAACTTGGCGTTGAGTTTAGTTACACAGTTTTTTTTTCCTTCTTTCAGTTCTTTTTATAGTATTTTATATATTTTTTTCAAGTGGTCAGATGGCATAAAAAGAGGAATTCTTTTTTATTTCAAATAAATGGAAAATTTATAATAAAAAAGGATAATAATTTGAATGGAATTTTTATGTTGTTATGCGTATATTTATTGTTGCAAAAAAAAAAAAATTAGTTCTAGGTTTGGTTTTCAATTGTTTACGTCTATTTAATTTGATTGTCAATGACTTGATTGTACCTTTAAGAGATTTTTAACATTTGAGTAAAAATGGTTTTATGTACTCAAATTATTATAGTAATTTTGCCTTTCCTGTCAGTTTTTAAAGAACTTTAATTTAAAGTTCACAACTTTAAAAAAACGTTGATATCCCATTAAAACTTTTGACAAGTTTTTAGGTCTTATATTTCGTTTAAATTCGTTTAAATTCGTTTAAAAATACTAAATAAAAATTAATCTCAAAATCCAAATTTTTATTCGAAGGATCAAGTTCATGGTTTACACTTACCAAAGTTGTAGTCATAACGTTTTCTAACCAACTACTTCTTAAAGTTTAATTTTTTCCATTAACAAAATCTAAAATTTGTAAGGTTTTATGTCAGAGTTTTGTCTTATATATATATATATATTTTTTTGCTTTGAAGGACCAATTTAAAATTATTAATACTTTTTAAATATTAGAGTTAGGGCGGTCTTTTCTTTTTTTTAAGTGCGAAAGACCATATATTTTTTATAAATTTTTATTAGGTTCGGAGGACCATATATATATTTTTTATATAAAGCTTATGCATTTTGCTTCAATAATCAAAATTTGTTTTTCGTTTTTAATCAAGTAACGGATACATTTTTTGCAAAAAATGTCTGTTTTTGTTTTCCAATTTGTATTTATATTTTGAACGAAAACCTAAGTAGCCTTTTAATAAGAAGAATGTAAATTTATTTACAACAAATACAATTTTCATTTGCTGTGGTTCGAAGGATCATTACCACGCAAATACTGCTTTGATATTCACAAAAGTTTAACTATATTTGTACTTTTATTTTTATTTTTCTTTCTTAAGATTCTTTGAAACTAAATCCAACATTGTTTTAAGTTATTTATTAAATATTTTAGACAGTTGCTCTAAAGAACTCAGGCTTGTTATTGTTTTTATGGAGTACGAAGGACCATTTTAACTTTAATAATTCTAGAAAAAAGAGTTGTTATATTTCTAAAAAAAAACCAATTTAACATAAGATATAAAATTTTAATACCATACAATTTATGTCAAACTTCTGGAGAAAAGTAAATTTGAAAATCTCTAACCTTGTAAATGGAATATAAACATCAATCGAAACGCAAATAGTGATATGATGCCACCTGATAAGGCATAATGCAAAAACAAAAATAATGCACGTTTTGCAACATAATAATATAATTTACTTCTGATTTCTATAAAACTAAAAGAATTGCAAAATACACACAACTATTACATTACATACAAACAAAATAGAAGTAAATGTAAAATTGACATATAATTGATCCCTAACTCCACCCTCCCTCCATTTCATATCAAATCTGCCAGTTTGGCAAAAAAGAAAAAAAAAACGCCAACGTATAAAATCTTCAGATACCTTGATACTCGTTGGTAATACAAATCAAAACTACAATACCAAACAAATCGTACAATACACGTATCATTGTCAAACATTCATAAACAGTCGTTGTGCCATTTTCTCCGACTTTTTTTTATTGCGAAAATGAACATATCACAAAACAAAATGCTTGTTTTTCCCTTTAAATGAAACTAGAAAAAAAACAACAAAACAAAAGTACATATAAAAGAAAATTGTTTTGTTAACTTTGAAGGGGATAGACTTGGAAATATATGATGCACATTTGTATAGGATTTCAAAACAATTTTTCTTGTAGGTAAACTAAAATAGAGAAATGAATTTCCATAATAAGTTTTGTTAAGGTTTTATTGTTTTAAAATTTCGCATTTAAGAAAAAGATGAAGCTTAAAGAATGTCGTAAGGATCAATTAAAAAAACACTATGTAAAGGAAAAGGAGAAGCTTACGTTTTTTACTCTTTTCTTGATCTTTTAGATATTTTTGACCTTAATAAAATATTCTCTAATTGAATGCACCTTAATGTACAAATACTATGACCGTAATAACCGTTCTTGCCGGTTAAAAGGACCATATAGTTAAGGGAAAATCGATAATCCGGCAAATAAAGTCAAATTTAGATAAATAAATAACATTTTCTCCTGTTTTAAGAAGCAAATACTTTGAAGCCATTGATTCTTTGGACCATAATATCTGGCCAATGGGATATTGAAAATCACGACAAAATAATAAAAAGCCAGGTTAGGGGCTGATTTTTCTCGTAATCCTATGAAGGCCTGCTAGAAAATTTCCCTCTTGTGCTTTTGTCATTCAACAGAAGTTGTTTTGCAGTGGAGTTAGAGAAATGCAATAGTAACGTCTCCTTAGCAAGGTGTACATAAGTTTATGCTCCAGGAAAAAACGTACCAAAGTTGTTTCTCCTTGTTGCCCTCATCCGAATTTAAGAGTTTCGCTGCATGTACCTTAAATTATTTTAAACATCTCTGTACTAATTTCTATTTCCAAAAGGGTCGTTTTGAAATTTGTTTTATTCACTTGATGTCCTACTTTAGAGTCCGCCCCTGTTACGCATATAGTTATATCCCAACGTTTTCCTACATCAATATGTTGATATTATTCTTGTCGGATTATTAAAACTAAATACGCTTAAAAATTAAATAGTTTTCCCAAATTATTGTTCTGCTGACTTTTCAAAAACAGTTTTATGAAGATATATCAGCAGTTAACTCGATAGTCGACTTTTTAAAAAATTCTATTGCCTAGTTTACGGCAAATTATTAAACGCACATCAGTTAAATTGATTTTAACCTTTTAACAATTTTAGCTTTCCTTCTTTTCTAATCAATTTGTCTTTCAACTTTGCCACGAGTTTATTTTACTATCCATTTTTATGTGAAGAATTTGTTAAGAAAATAAACTTAATTTCAGCCTTAAAATCTGCAATTTCTTCGTTTTTTTAAATAAATTTGGTTCTTATTTTAAAAATGTGTCTGTTTATAGTCTATTTTTATGGGCCCATTTTTTGCTGCATACTTTTGGGTAAAATATATATTTTTTTTCTTAACATCTTCTATATCATTTATTTTTATTATATTTTTATAGACACATCTTATTTTTGTATTTATTTAAAATAGGTTTTATATTTGTTCTTAAAAGAAAAAAATAAAGTATACTTTTGGGTGTATGTATTTATAGATTTTTTTTTTTTTTTTAGAAAATAAAATTCTTTTAAACATTTGTTTAACCTGGAATGAACAATTTTGTATAAATTTTTTAATAGCCTATAATTTATTATACATGATTAAACCCTTATAATCTTTTTATAAATTTAAGAAAAAGCCTAAAAGTATACAACTTTTTTTTTTTGCTAAATTTAAAAAAAAAAATATATTGCTCTTATCTAGCAAAACCAAATTTTATAAAATTGCTTACATAAAAAAACACCACTTTTCTCTCTAAATAAAGAATATCAAAAGCAAACAAGAAAAATTACTTAATTTTATAGTTTTAAATCCCTTTCTTCAATAATAAAAAAAAGGAAAAGATGAGCTTGCTTAAAATGTACACACGCACTTAAAAGAACTTGATTATCATTTTTTACGAGTTGAAAAAGAACTTCAAACTTTAATATTCTTATCCTAAGTTTTTTTTTACTTTGTGTAGTTCATTAGAAGATAGCCCTTATTCAAGAGTTTTAAAAGTCATTAACAGCTTGTGTAGGCAATATGTTTCATCAATGGCGTCATTTAAACTAATTTTGTGGATTGGTTTGAAATCTTCCACAACTTTTTTTATTTTATTTGCTGTATCCCCTTGATAAAATGCTAAAAATCTTATTATTAGTTGGGTTTTTCTTCTCCTGTAAAATTAAAAAAGTACAACAGGGTCTTTTAAGTTTGAGCATTTTCTTCCAATTACATTTTAAATAGAGAATTTAGTATCTGTGTATTAGTACACATGAATCAGCGGACCTACAATTAATGAATGTTAGCGATATCTTGGAAACGGACCCTGGGCGAACTCTTACAAATATTGTTTAGTAAAAGCTTAAACTTAACAATTATTAATCTGATTCTGGCATTGAGAACGCCTAGAAGATGTTTAAAATCCACTGGAGACTGGGCTTAAACTTTAAATATGGACCACATGAGCACCTGCCATATGGCCTAATCTCATGGTGGATCCTAACCACTTAGTGACAAACAGTGCGCTTACCAACCGCCTCCGTTTGGGAACGGCCAACACACACAGGTATCAATTTAAGTATAGTCAAGTAGTGTCAAAAAAAGTTAAAGATGGCGCGGATTTACAGAAATGAAATTTTAAAGTGTGTTAAAATATTTGAAATTGGGAAATTTAAATAAAATATAGTGATGATTTACGAAAAGAAAAAAAAATTTAAAGATGCGAAAGACATGCGCAAACGTATTAAAAAGTACCAATCGCTAGATTTGCTACAATTTTCCTTCGCATCGCAATAAAGAGTAGCCCCCAGCATCTGTTCGAATTACAACAGCACCTAGAGATGACTTGTCGTTGCACCTAGTGCCCTCCACAAGTGGATAGATCTCCTGACGATTTATGACATCCCTGCCCGCGATTTGGGTTTCAACCATAACCAGCACGTTATCCCCGAAAGTATCTCTTCGTCAAAAAACTGCCCTTCGTTGAACCCTTTTGTGAGTTATTGCCTTAAAATGGCAGTCCCCCATCGGAGGGAGGACAACTTGATGAAAAGCAAACTTCTATCAGAAAATTGAAGCTTACGAAAAGACAATTAACCTGAAAGACAGGAAGCATTTCCCGCAAGAAACATATTAATAGAGGGATGAACCAAGAGTCAGTCCAGTGGCATGCTCTGAGGGGTCTTCTGATTCCCGTGCCACCAGATAAATGGATCTCTGCTAAGCCAGAATCTCAAGAGATCTGCCGTAGAGTTCTAGGTATCTGCTGCACCTGATTACGCCATAGATGTTCAACATAAATATCGTTCGATATAACATAAAAAATATCATGCTCTTTCAGCCCATCTCTTTAAAAAAGTACGACTATAAAACAAAAGAAGCTAATCCAATATCTCTTGTATAGTCGTTCCTGTTGCCAGGCGCAAGGTAAATTTTAAATCCTTTCGGATTCCAGGCATTGATCACACCTGTTTTCCCCAGTGAATGTGACATCAAGAAGTGAGTATCATTCCTCTTGATGCTTAACTACATCACCTCGGGAACGTAGTAGGTTCAAACTCTTTCAATATTTGCGATAAAATTGCTTTAGAATTGAGTGCAAAGATCTTTTTGTAAATTTTATTCGTAATTAATTTATTGTTTCGTTGGCTGCGGGTTTAACAGTGGCGTATGATGGAACCACTTATACGAAATCGTAATAGCTTAGCGATAAGCGGATTTTAAACTATATTTGTTTGGCGTTATGTTGGAACTACAAATGTATCACGATATTGTAATTTGTTAGCCATAACCGCATTTCTAGCTGCATTTCCCTTTTTTAAGACCCAATAACACCACCAAATCTAAGGCCCTAATCATGTAAAACGCAACGCAACGCCAAATAATTACATTGAAAGAAGAAACAAAGTCATAAATAGTTTGTAATTTTGTTGTTGCTTTTTACAGAAATTCACATTGCGTTTTAAAATTTTAAACGCCGCATAGCTTGTGGCGTTGAAAATTTTAAAACGGTACATAAGTTTCTGTAAAAATCAACAACAAAATTACAAATTACACTGGTTCACAAATTTTTAACTTTTTGCCATAACCTAAAAAATGAGATAAATCAGGGCTGCTGATCACGAAAATTCGTGTATTTTTCTCAAGAAGCGTTTTCCAGATATACGCGAAAATCGTGTTTTTCTGCAGTTGTTTTAGGTATTTCGAAAAATCTCGAGAACTGTTCAACTGAATTGTACAAGATTTTAAATTTTGCATAGATATCTCTTTTCTCTTTCAGAACGTTCGCATAGAAAATAACATTTAATACAAAAACAAATTTTTGTTTTTGTTTTAAATGTAATTTTCTATGCGAACGTTAACGTGTGACATCGTGGGCCTGGCTGTTTATGTTTTTTCAAAATGCACTATTTTAATTCGCTCCATTAAGGCAATAAAAAATGTTTAATTTTTGTTAACATGTATCTTAAATAAAATTTTATTTCAAGCGTAGTAAGCGTAAAATTGTTATCGTTTGATAAAGAATTAAGAAATAACGGCTATTAAGTGAAAACATCCGAATTTGAATTTTCATAAAAAAATTTTTTTTAAGAATGCTACCGAGTCTTTATCCGATCGACACAGTTTGGATATGTTCTGAAAGAGAAAAGAGATATCTATGTAAAATTTTAAATCTTGTACAATTCTGTTGAACAGTTTTCGAGATTTTTCGAAATACCTAAAACAACTGCAGAAAAACACGATTTTCGCGTATATCTTGAAAACGCTTCTTGAGAAAAATAAAGGGTGGTTAAATTTCAAGGGCCGATGTTGATTTTGAATAAAACAAACTATTTAGGAAATTATTGTAATTTTATTTTGTTATGATATATTGGTATAACTCAATTATGTATGGAACAAAATATCGGCCAAATGGGCGCCGCGACCACGGCGGCACACCTCCATCCGATGGTCCAAATTTTCGATGACCCTGAGGCATAATGGAGGTTCTATGCCGTTAATGTGCCGAATTATCTCATCCTTTAGCTCTTGAATTGTTGCTGGCTTATCGACGTACACCTTTTCTTTCAAATAACCCCAAAGAAAAAAGTCCAACGGTGTCAAATCACATGATCTTGGCGGCCAATTGACATCGCCATTACGTGAGATAACACGGCCATTGAATTTGTTGCGCAAAAGGGCCATTGTTTCGTCAGCTGTGTGGCAAGTGGCACCATCCTGCTGAAACCACATATCGTCCACATCCATATCTTCCAATTCGGGCCATAAAAAGTTCGTTATCATCTCACGATAGCGAACACCATTCACAGTAACTGCCTGACCGGCCTCATTTTGGAAAAAATACGGCCCGATGATGCCGCCAGCCCATAAACCGCACCAAACAGTCACTCTTTGTGGGTGCATTGGTTTTTCGACAATCACTCTTGGATTATTATTCGCCCAAATGCGGAAATTCTGCTTATCGACAAATCCACTGAGGTGAAAATGTGCCTCATCACTGAAGATGATTTTCTTCGAAATTTATCATCCATTTTCATAATAAGTCTGGATAACTTTAACACGTTGTTGGATTGTGTATCTCTCCATGGTTCAAATTGAGTAAGTCTGAAATAGAGAAATGTCAAATAAAATTCGGAAAAAAACTTGGCGTTTAGGTGTGGTTCACATTTAACATCGGCCCTTACAATTTAACCACCCTTTAAATGAATGCCCATATTCGTGATCAGCAGCCCCGATTTATATTAGTTAATATCTCATTTTTTAGGTTAATTTTTTTTGTGGCATAGTGTTATTTATGACTTTGTTTTTGCTTTCAATGTAATTCTTTGGCGTTGCGTTGCGTTTTATATGATTAGGTCCTAAATGCGCATCAAGTGAAACGTAAGGAATCCAAAAGTTTATTAACCTTTTTAGGTAGTTTTTTTTTTTTAATGTCCCAATACGAAAATTTTGTTTATTTACGTTTCCACAAATAGGAATAATCTTTGCCTAAGAAATCTACTTTTTCGGCAAAATCATCCGATTGTTCTTTATTGAAATAAATGATTTTTTTTGAATGTTGCTGATGGTCGTTAGATTTCAATTCTTGCACCTTATTTTGTCTTGTACCGAATTTGTTTTGTCTTGTACCGAATTTGTTTTGTCTTGTTCCCATTCAATTAACAACAATTTTTAAATTAACTTTTTTGCTCCAGCCCTGATTGGACCATAAATAACTAAAATATTGAAAAGCTTATTCAGATTATTTTCTTATTAAGTGTAAAGGCCCAAATACATTGATCAAAATACTCATCAACGCTTGATGAAAAATCAAAAATTTTTGATATGACGGCGAATATTACGTCCAGCACACGTACACACATGGTGAAATAAACAGGTGGCAGCACTACGCCAGATGACGATTTTTTGCTCTTGCATTGTTTGTCTAGGTTTATGTCAAAGTTTTGTTTATGTTTACAAAAAGTCCACGTTTTGTGCTGGCATTTTTGTTTTTTATTAAAGTTTTTGATAATTTTGATAAGATATTGACCATAACTAAATAAAAATTGGCTAAAAATTTATTTATTTCATCACGTTCAGCTGCATGCTTTGATTTTTGTTTAATGTATTTTTTGACGTAAACGGTTATGTAGTTTCCATTTTTGTTGTAATGTTGTATTTGTTGCCGTAACGATGCCACCTGCTTATTCCACCATGCGTACACATTGAATTCGGCTGGGCAAGCATTTGACAAGTGTATTTGGCCCTTAAGTTATTTTAACACTGTCCTTGAATAAATTTAAAGTCATTTAAGCAAATTCTGAATTTTATTCTTAAAAGACCTGTTACTATTAAAAAATAAACTAGAACTTAAAAGACCTCGACTGGCTTTCATTTGTTTTCAACTTTATTTCCGTTAAAGTTTTGCTCTTTTTTTTAAGCTGTCGCTTGTTTTCTTGCTTTAACTAACAAATCTGCTCATTGCCTGTAACATTTTGTTATTTCCTTGGCTTTTATATCGAACTATGGCCAACAATTGTGAACATAATCCAGCAAAACTTGTTAACCTTGTCCGTGCTGCGTTAAGCAGATTGCTTCCCTTTTGGAATGTCTTTAAAAATAAACCAGTTTTCTAAGTCAATTTTAATGTATGCTGGATAGCTTAACCCTAGAGTACTAATGATCGACGTTTCGACGAGCATCGCTTCCTTTTAATTAATTTACTTTTAAATGGGTGTGTCTAACACTCTCAAATTTTGTATGCTGTTAGTAGATGATTTACTTTTGCTGTGTGTAATTGTGTTTTTTGAATTGCGTTGCTGGAACATTGCTTTTATTGGTTTTGTACTCGTCGAATCGTCGATGGTTAGTATTAACGTGACTTTTATTTTTCAACTTTGTGAGCAAATATTGCAAATGTTGTTACTTCAAACAATAGTGGCACCAATGTCCAGCTTAGGAGAAAATAAAAACGAACACAAATGAAGTATGTGTAGATCATGCCCATACGAAAAAATGACGAATGTCAAAATCAAAAAGTGATATATGCGAAAAACCCATATGCGGAGAGCACAAAGTTTAACTTTGTGACTCTGGCTCAAAGTGTTATTTAAAAAAAAAATTTTTTTATTTTTTTTAAAGACAAAAATGTCTTTTTTAAGTTTCGATTCTTTTTTAGTTTTTCAGTTTTCCTAACAATATTTTATAGGTAATTTTTTATGATTCCAAAAATATGTGCAACATAAAATCAAAAAGTTCTAAAATTAAATATTTCGTTTATCTATATGAATTAAAATAAAATTATTTTCTTATATAAACTTATTAGGTGCCATAATGAATAATAACATTTATTGAAAAAGTATATTTGCTTTTAAGCCACAGTTATAGGCAGTTAAAAAATACATCGTCGAATCGACGATCATTAGTTACAACGTACGTAAAATATGGTTCGTACTCTAGGGTTAAGGAAAATCCATTTAAAGATCAGTTGTAGATATGGATTATTAACCCATATCGTCCCAATGTTCGATTTTTCGAACAGTAAATTTTACGCGTTTTTGTAATTTTTTTACTCTTTTTAGGTAAGACAAAGAACTAATTTTTTTAAACAATTATATATTGTAAGTGGTTAGCTAAAAATATAAAAATAAAAGTTCTTACCCACTTCACTCCTCCCTTGTATAACAAGGGGGAAGAAAAACCCTTAATTTTAGCATCATTTTAAAAACTGAAAACTTTGTATAAAATATAAAAAAATTAAAAAAGTGAAAATGAAGTTCCATTAAAAAACGATTGAACTTTCAACAACAGCTAAACAATTTCCGCGATTTTCAATTGTGTTTTTGTTATTTGACTTGAAAAAGCAGTGTTCGATTTTTCGAACATTGGGCACTATTGAGCACTTTTGTTTTTTCTCTGAAATGCTAACTGAATCATCGCATATTACCATAATATAACTTTTTCACGCATTTGAATAAACGGAAATATATTTATTTTGTTTTTGCTGATCAATAAAAAGTTAATGCACAATCAGCGCTCTGTGAGAAATGTTTTTCGTGAGATTCGAGGAACTTACGGTGCGCATAATCGGCCTACTGAAACCACAATTGCAAACATCATTCGCAGTATTGAGTCTAAGTTTACATTGGTGGATGATATTCGACCGGTTAGACCACATCCAGTACGTAGTGAAGTCAATATAACAGCTGTAGTTGCGGGTGTAATTTTTCAAAATGGAGGAAAATCAGAGCACTCAGGGGATGACCCCTACTATTGCATTGCAGCGGGTTGGAACTAGGAAAATATGTTATGGGAAGGAGAAAAGAGGTAGTAGTACCTGTGAACAGTCCACTTGAATTTATTCATGTTGACAGTGAGAGCGAAGACTTCAGCAGGAAGGTTATTCCACATACGAACAGTCCTGCCAAGAAATGAATTTTCCCTGTAACGCGTTGTACAATTTACCGGTCAATCGACCACAAAAGTATGGGCTTTTGAGGAAAAACGTGTATTACGAACAAACGTACGGGTTTCGGTCTCGGCCAAGTGTATCATTCATGTTGTGACTCATACCACCAACATCGGACACGCTAGGTCTATAATCAAATGGTTACGAATGGCACGGGTTGCTGTCATTAGAAAAAGAGTAGATAGGGTTGGAAGTTTGACATAGGAGGTCCAATTTTAAACTCGTTTGACGAAACTCCATCTATAACAAAATTGGACGACCCGAATGGACCACCTCAGACAAAGTCATGTCCAACATTTCCATGATATCATTTACATACAGTTAATGCCATAAATTTTTATTTTAACTGATAATAAATATATCAAGTTCAACGATGAATCACCCGATATATCTAAAAACCAGTTTTTTTATTATCAATGATCAGCCCGGTCCTGTGCGAGTCGGATAATCGAG
This sequence comes from Pollenia griseotomentosa, assembly GCA_963931875.1. Taxonomy (NCBI): domain Eukaryota; kingdom Metazoa; phylum Arthropoda; class Insecta; order Diptera; family Polleniidae; genus Pollenia; species Pollenia griseotomentosa. Next base: position 181,738,502 of record OZ007563.1, on the reverse strand, counting down.
GTTCAACTGCATATTTTTAATTTAACTAAATTCCTTGTTCTAGTTTTCTTTGATTTAATAAAATTAATTAGTTTCAGTTTATAAAAAACTTTGTTTTCTTTTTTTACATTATATGGGAACAATAAAAAAAAAAATGTTGAATAGTGCCCAATGTTCGATTAATCGAACACCATTTTTCTCAAAAACAAAAAATTTTAAAAAAATTTTGACTTCAGATTCGTGTTTTCTAGTCCCAAATTACCTATAAACCACCAAGTTTTATAAAGTTACTCAAAAAAAAAAATCGCTGGGACGATATGGGTTAACGCCGGTCTTAATAATTACGGAAGTACTACCGTCTACGCACTCAAGAGCCTTATTAGGAAAAATGTGATGTTATGGTCAAATAGATTGCTCGTAATTCTATCTTGAGACTGAATTCTTAAGAATTTGATCAACCTCCATCAAACCTCTACTTACTAGACGATATGATGGAATGACATCAGAGATAACCAATTATGTCCCTACTAGCAATCAAAAGGTGTGGAGGGAGATTTTTGAACTCTCGGTTACATTAAATTATGTTTATCCTAAATGATTAATGAAAATATCTTCAGAATGTGGTTTCTGCTTTTAAAAGAGAAGTAAAAGCTTTGAGTTTCTTAAGGATATCCGAAGAGAATGTTCGGATTTGTGTTGACTGTAAAGGTGTATGTTTCTTACTATTTCTATGGCCGAGTATATCTAAACAAAAACACTCTAACCTGGGGTTTATCTGCGAACCAAGCCTCTAAAATAGCCGCGAGAATACTAATACAAAGCAGATAGTTAGTTGGGATGCATTTCGTGATGTAAGGTACACTTTTTGAGGTTTATATTTCTAAGGACTTTTTAGCTTCCTTTAGTGTTGGTCATCTTTAAACGAAATGGCCAAACATTTATAAACTGAAGCCCATCTGGCCACTCAAATATCGTATACGCCTGAGTAGTTTTTTGTAGTAGATTAAAGTAACACACAACCTTTGTTCTTTAATCTACTACGCCAAAGCCAACCGTTATCAGGCGGAATATTACTTAGAAATAATTAGTTAGATAAAGGATGCTTTAGAGACATTTGTTGCTTGTTAAGCTTTTGTTCAGTCAATTTGTAAAGTCTGAAAATATTCAGCGTTCCAGGCCAATAAATTATTTAGTCAAGGGTATAACGATAAATCAACTGACAAAATCTGGGACCCTATTGGATTTTAAAGTTTATGGTTGTCCCATTTTCGCGCTATAATTTCCTTTTTTAAGGCCGCATACTCTGATTTTAATGTTCATTAAGACATCCAATTGACTTTATCGGTATGAGGGCTGAGGATTATATGGATTACGGGTCACTTAAATGCTGCTGCTAGATCTAAGACGCTTTACCATGTCAGAGTCATTTATCAATTGGTGGTTCTCTAGTTTTCCTGCTGTGATCAATGGTTTTAAAGCCGCCCAAAAGTTTTCGATACTTATCTGCGTTAATATAAATATCTGACAGGGGGACCACTAGGAGGATTCCTTTTATCTATATATTTGTTTAATGGACACATTAAAAAATTTGAAAGCTTCAAAACATAAATTAAATTTTTTTGCAAATTAAATTTTTCAAGAAGACAATTTGTATACTTACGTTAGCGGATCCCTTGGAATTGTGTTACAAACTCCAAGATATCCGGGGACTCCAATTGGGAAGCTTTGCTCCAAAAGCTTGTCAAACAAAAATAATCTATAGAAATCGTTCTCGACCGAATACAGTTCGAATCTTTCGGTTCTTAGTCCTGTTCTCTTGGGTGTATTAGAATGTTTTTAAGACTGCGATGTTTGGAAGGTGAACTCTTACATCTCAGTTTCTGGTTGGTTGTTGCAATTAAAACGGGAGGCTAATTTTTTCATAGTGACTATCATTTTAATATTTATTCATTTGAAAATTGTATTTATCCAAGCATTAAGTGGGTAGGTATTCATTTTTCCTCTTTATTTGTTTTTTGGTTATTAAAAGCTTTAGATTATTTTCTTTTTATATTTTTTTTCTAGGGCCTCATTTCTCCCAATATGTATCTCAAAATTTTCATTTGCATTTCTATTTTTTTTTTCCAGCAATTATTGTTGTTAACAATTTCCTTCCGCTTACGGTAGTTTGTAGCTATTCGGTTGAGGTTTATATCCCATAAAATATGCTATGGTTTTCTTTTTTATATTTTAGCCTGTAGTGGCGCCAATAGTTATTCACTCAAATATTTACACAATTTCTACATACAAGCCTACCAGCGCTTATACAATCTTGTAAATATTTATTTAAAGCCATAAACGAAGCTGGCAAATGTTTTCTGCCCAAACGAAAAGGAAAACTACAGTGGTGGGAAAAAATAAATATACACATTGCTTTATTTGAAGAAATTATAAAAAAGTTTAATTTTAATAAAAATAGGTTTTTTACTCAAAGCTAAGGAGAGCTTTTTCTATCAATTGAAAATTATTTAAATCTTAAAATTGTTTTCATTGTTTGTAAAGTTTCTTTTAAAAACTTTTTATTATAAAAAAAATTTAAAAAAAAAAATCTTTGGATACCTAAAAAAAAATTATTATTAATTCCCTTAAACTCTTTTAATTAAAGCTTTAAAAAACTTTTTTGAAGATTTAACTGTAAAATTAACTTTAGTTAGAAAGCTTTGTTTTAACATTATAATCATTTTAAATCAGTGTTCGAAAATAAACACTTAATATCGCTCCTTAGTGTTCGGTTCGGTAGATTTGTGGAAAACACAAACGCTAACAGTGTTTGTGTAGAAAATCATTAAAAAAATAACGTCTCCCTGTTAGTCATCTTTCGAACACAAAATTAATACTGTTTTTATCAAACCCAACAAAAGATGAAAACATTTAATTCCGTTCGGTTTTTTTTAAATGCACAATTTTTATTGTGTTCGTTTCGGCTCATTAATGTTCGTCCCTTTTGGCTGGTAAAAAAAACTCAAACATTTTTTACAAAAACAAAATACACATACGAAAAAAAAAACAAAAAGCCAGCAAAATAATTATACACAATACACACACAAGCTGTTCGTGGTTCAATGTAAAAAAAGAAACATTATAGAACATTAAAATATAATGTTTGTCTACAGTTTGTCTACAATTGTAGTGTATAATGTTCGGCTCTTTCTAGAAATTAGTTACGAAGTATTAAGGGTTGTGTTCGTCTACACAATCACTAAAAAAATAGATATCGTTCTTGGGTGTGTGAACCGAACGCTAAATAATGAACTGTTTATTTTCGAACACTGTTTTATACCCCTGACAGACATAGGATTTGTATACTATACTATCATGGTATACTACATGTGTGTCAACCTAAACTACAATTAAATCATGAAACAAAGTGGTATATTGATGGTTTATATACTACTGTAGTATGCATACCATGGTATTGAAACTATATGTCTGTCAGTGGTATTAAATACAAAAATTGTAAAACTAAAAAAAAGCTTAATTAAAAACTTTATAAAATCTTGAGCTAAATAATGTTTTTGTTAACTGTTTAAAGTGCATTTATCAAAAGCTTAATTTATATACATAAAAGCCTTTTAATAAAAGTTTTGCAATAATTGAATATAAATACTTTTAAATACGTATGATCATTTCAATAAAAGAGCTTTCTAACTTTTTTTTTGAAAACTTTGCAAAGATTAAGGAAAATTTATTAGATCTTTTTTAAAGCTGTGGCAACATTTTGTTTCATTTTTTAAGATTTTGTGTAAATGTTAAAGACCATTTAAAATATTTAAAAAAAACCTAAATAAGTCTTTTTAAATTTTTCATATTATTCGAATGTGTATTCTATGTCAAATACATTCGAATAATATGAAAAATTTATAATAAATGTAACTCACCATGAGAAATAAATTCCCAGATTCTAAGTCTTTTTATTTTAAAGTTTTCAAATAGCCTTTTTAGTTTAATAAAATACATTTTTAAAATTAAAAGCTTAAAAAAGTGTGTAAACAAGAACGTAACACAAAGTTTTTAAATAACTTTTTTAACCTCTGATATCTTTTTAATTTTTAATTTTCAATGTTTAAAAAATCTACCTTTTAATTAAAAAAGCTTATATTTTTAACTTGAAGAAACAACTTAAATCAAAAAATTGCTTTGAAAGCTTTTAAAATTTAAAACCTTCTGAGAATTTTGTTATACATGGAATCTTTTGCAATCTTTACGACATTTCTTAGAATTGCTTTTTTGTATAATTCCACTTAACAAAGCTTTTGAGAAAAACTTTGTTTCAAAGATATTTAAATCTTTTGCAATTTTTAAAATTAATGTTAATCTTTACAAAATTAAAATAAATTATTGCTTTTTTATATTTAATAGAACTTTCTGATAGCAAAAGCTTTAAAATAAAACTTTTTTTATGCTATTGTTGTAATATTAAATCATAAATAAAATTTTAATAAACTTAAAAATGGAAAAAAAAAAATTTTTGACTTATTTCCTTAAAAAACAAGAATGAAATTTGCTAAAGTTTTGAAAAAAAATTTATTTAAAAGCTTTTTCATTGTAAATATTTTCTACTTTGTTTTAAAAAAAGCTTTAAACTTTTTTTCTTTTAATTAAATTAAAGAAATTTGCCAAAGCTTTGAAAAAATTTCTATGAAAGCTTTTTAATTATAAAGCTTACTTAAAATTTTAAGAGATATTTAATACTACTTTCTGATAGCAAAAGCTTTAAAATAAAACTTATTTTATGCTATTGTTGTAATATTAAATCATAAATAAAATTTTAATAAACTTAAAAATGGAATAAATAAAAAATTTTGACTTATTTCCTTAAAAAACAAGAATGAAATTTGCTAAAGCTTTGAAAAAAAATTTATTTAAAAGCTTTTTCATTGTAAATATTTTCTACTTTGTTTTAAAAAAAAGCTTTAAACTTTTTTTCTTTTAATTAAATTAAAGAAATTCGCCAAAGCTTTGAAAAAATTTCTATGAAAGCTTTTTAATTGAGCTTAATAATTAATTTAGATATTTCGCATTACATAATACTTAAGCCTGTTAACTACCAAGCTTTCTAAGAATATCAAGAAATATTTTTTTTTAAATTTCCTTACTATGTAATTCCACGAAAAAACTTGTTTTCAACTCATAAATGCTTTGGCAAGCGATTTCGAATTATTAGTTTTTAAAAGGTTGCAAATTTTCTTGACCTAAAAAAGATGGCGGCAAGGCTTTTACAAAAAATTAGAAATAAAAGAAAAAGAAATATTTCCGCCATTACTGTTGGCTTAGCAGAACTTTTTTGTATTTTAATTTTAACCGAAATAAAGAATTTTTTTCAATAAATATGGAATTTGGTGTTTATTGTTTTTTTTTTCTTGAGTTTGGACAATATATCGCTCCTTTATTGCAACATAGTCAGTCATATCTCAAAAAAAATCAAACTTGGCAAAATGCGATTAAAGTTTTCGAAATGTACCTTTTTATACTGATTAAATAAAAAAAAATATATTTGCTATAACTTGGGTTCAGTTTAAGATATTAAACTGATTTTTTTAGAGAAGGTTTGAAGAAGCAATTTTGCTTAAGTAATTCCAAATTTTTGATTTTTTGAGATATGACTATGTTGCAATAAAGGAGCGATATGGTTATAAACTTTGCTTATATTTTTTCTCTTTTCAATTTTTCAAAAGCTAAGCAAGCAAACAAAAGCTTTTTTTTAAATATTTTAGTTCATAAAAGTGAATTAAAACTGTTGTGTTGTTTAAATATTTGAAATAAAAAAAAAGAAACAAACTAAAGGAATATGAAGAATATTAATTATGTTAGGAGAAAACTTTGTTAACACGTATTAAAAAGGGCATTAAAAAAGTTTTTAAACTATATTTGAAAGGAATTTGCAAAGTCAAAATGGAGGGCAAAATTAAAAGAGGAAGCTCTTTAATTATTTTTATATGTCAAATTCTTGTTTAAATCAAGTTTAAAGTATCATTGAAATTTGTTCTTAATTAAAAAGCTATTAAAACACGCCTAAAAGTATATGAAACTTAAAGGCGCTTGTTTTCTGTCAAAAGGCCCAACCAGAATGTGAATAACGTGGCTTAAGCAATTGAGCAAATACATGTAAATCATATGTGAAAGACCATATTAAACTGAAGGAAACTTTATGTTTATAAAACTGTCATTTGCTTAAGCAAGGTGCGCAACTAATCGCTCATTCCGTACGGAATCAATGTTTTTTTATTTTCTTTTTGTTATTTTAAATGCATTTGAGAGGCTTTTTGTTTTCTTTTTGACAGTAGCTTAAGTTTGTTTATGCACATTCTGGTTGGGTCTTAAAGCTTTTATAGATTTGAAAAAAAAAAAATCTTTGCCATAGCAAACAAATTTCTTAAATTGTGTACATTTTCCATTTAAATCTTTATTTCAAGGTAACTTTTTTATGAGAGTACATATGTACAATATAACTCAACTTATTTTATCTACTTTTAGGCGCCTTAAAGATTTTTAACTTTTTCTGGTTTTTTTTTTTTTTTTCTTTTTATTTTTTCATCAATCTATTGGTTTTATTACTTATGTAAAGGTCACTCATATTTCTCTTTTTTTCTATATTTTAAAAATATTTATTTAAAAATGTTTTTCTAGTTTAAATCAATTGTGCTTATATTTATGGCCTTAGAAAAACAATTTACTTTCATTCGGTTTTGCCAAAAAAAGCATACTTTTTTGTGCACAAAAACTTAATGTCTACTTTTAGGCGCCTGCCTTAATTCTAACAAAGGAAATTCCAACAAATTTTCTCAAAAAAAAAAAATTATAATTGTTTAAGCCAAAAACGCAAGGAAATTTATTTCTTATATCCGAGCCAAGGTTAAATAATTTGTCAAAGTTTTCGTTTTCATTCCCTGTTGCTCCTTGTGATTATTATAAGTAGGAGAAAAGGAAAATTGTTATTTTTACCTTAAACATTTTAATAGAGATGTTTGAGTATATACATATTTGGCTTTTTTTATGTTGCAGTATTTTTCTTATTCCCGTGTTCTTATTGAATGCTGTTGTCTTTGTCATGGCGTCAACTTTCCATTATCTTGTCACTGTAAACATTTTCTTTTTGGGTTTCTTCTTTCCGCCTGTCAAACACTATATTTATATAGAACGTTATGATTTACTAAGCCCTGAACTTGTGATGTTAAGTTCACTGATTTTGTTTTTTAAGTAAAATGTATACGAACTGAATTGTCTTAAAAAATGTATTTGCCTTTAATTGATCTTGTTTTTTGTTGACCATACCTTAGGTAGAAATGGCAGTCAGTATCTACTCATCTGACACACACAGACCCAATGATCCATTGTGTTACCATGGAGTTCCACTTAACAGAACCTCCACCATAGAATCAACCCGAACTTCAAACGAAGTTTAAAATGGGCTTCAGTTTAACGATAAGGTGTTCAACGTCCTCCTCATTTTCGTCATCGCAGCTGCGGCAGTAATCATAGTGCTCGACTCACAGACGCTGTGCATGCCTACCTTTAAGACAGTGACCCGTAACAACGATAACAAAAGCGGTACGTACTCTTTGGTCATCGATAGAAGAGTAATGGCTTGCCAGTTTTCCATGCGGGGCCACAATTTCCTGGCATCCCTACATTCGGTATTTGCGGCCCATCTGTTATTAGAAATATCGATAGTCAATAGCCGAAGTTGAAGTTTGCAGGAGAGCAGAGGCACCCAAAAGCCTTCCAAATCCAGTGGAACCCGTAAGGAAGTGCCAAGTCTAGCAAGTTTATCCACCCTTATTTTCCCTAGTATATTACTGTGCCATGGGTCGCATCCTTATATTAATATGCTCAGCCATCGCGTAAGGAGATGGAATCCAAGACAATACGGCGGCACGACTGTCAGTGTAAATATCCACAGCAGATAGTCTGAGCCAGTCTACAGCTTAATTGATTGCAAGTAAAGTAAACCGAAAGTCTTGCAATAAATTTAGGTTGAGCTTTCCTTAGTGTACTGCGAAGCCAACTCCTTCTCGTTACTTAGAGACATCCGTGTAGAAGTTCACGCTTCTCCTTCTACCTGGAACACCGTTTCTTTACGTATTCCGGCTTGGTATGAGCGTTTTTTTAACGACAATCGTGAATAAAACTGGAAAGGTATAGTATAGTATTTAATTCACTAAGCCAGTCCCGCGGAGCTCTACGCTTGTCTGCAGGGAATCGAACCCGCAACCTCGGCGCTTATAGACTAGCTCACTGCCAGTTAGCCTACCGGGCACTACAAATAAGTAAAAAAAAAAATTGTTGAAATCTCAAATATTGAGGTAACAAATGGAGTACTCCTAACCATGGTTGTCAGATTGATTTGGACCTTTTTCGCCAAGTTCAATGTCAAAAATCGCCAAAATCGGCAAAGCCTTTGTTTTTCAGTTTTTAACAATAAAATACATGTTTTTGGAATTATTAAAAATATTTTTTATAAATTCTAAAAAATAAATTTGTTCAGTATCGCTAAAATCCGCCAAAAATTTAAAAAAGTCGCCATAATATATTTTTGTTTAATATTTATTTAGAACACAGTAGAAATAGTTAGTGAACTCCAAAGAGGTACAATGTTTACTATAAAATAGTTTATAGTAGTCTACTTAAAGCAACAAAAAAAGAATTTTTGCAGTTAGTATTAAATAAATATTGGATATACATTTGTATATAAGTTGCAGTTATCTAAAGCGCTTCACTGGCAAGACTCCCTATTTGTCTTCTTTTTTGGAATACATTGTAAAAGAATTACATTTATTAAATGAAGGTACAAAAGAAGTGCAACATGTACTTTTCACATTCATATAATTTAAACCTCGTAATAACGCGAGTTTTTGTGGAGTTCATAATTTCAACACAGGCAATTCTTGTTGTAATTGCCAGCATATAAAGTACAGCCAAAGCAAGTACCTTTAACTTCGGGATTTATTAAAAGTTTCAGTCTGTCGAACCAAACATTTCCGAAAATGTCGACTGCCGATGTTCTTTGTTGTGTACAACTTTTCATTTTTTGCTTATGCCTGGACTGCAACTGTTTTAATTTAATGAATCAGAAGTAAAAGCAACAGTTTATTTTTGTCCAATGAAAAATCAAAGAGTGGAAGAAAAATCAATTTTTTTATTTTGACTGCAGTTTTTTAAACCCTGATTAAAACCCTCTTTACAATTAACAAACGCTAATTTCTTCGAGTGTGTTTCGTAAACATCAAAAGGTACGTTAGGATTCATTAAAATCTTCGACAACAACGTTTTTATCTATGATAATAAATTGCCACATGCATATAGTGGAAAAATGTTCATAGACTTTAAATATATTCATGTTTTAAGGAATTATACTTATTAATGCTTTCATGAGCACTTTAAAAAACGAAAAACAATTTTCTCGATTTTTGAAATCTTCATCAGCCATTTGAACATACATACTTTCAAATACTGACCATACATATGAATGCCTCAAATTCATACATTAAAATACTATAATAAAAATAATATAATTGTTTTTTTATTAAATTCATAGCTAATCAAAAATAGCCAACAAAATCGCCAATAATTTTTTTAAATCGCCAAATAGTCGCCAAATCAAAAATTAGGTCGCCAAACAAGTTTGACAAACCTGCTCCTAACGTAAAACGACTGCCTTTTAAATCTCTGTCGTCTGAATTCTCTCATAACGAGGCTATCAGACGTTCCGGTTCTTCTTACTGAAGGTTAGGCTTTTAGATCCATTTTGACAACTTACCTTTAATTAAAATTTTTTAAGTAGCACTTTTGCCTCTTAACTCTTCTGATGTTGCTCAGGCGTTTTGTTTTCTTTTTATAACCGATCTAAGATTGTAATTGATTTTGAATCTCGTGTCCCACATTGGGCGGCTTGGTAATATGTTTGACCTCAAGGAAATTTTAAAACCTGGCAGACAACTGCCAAGAACCCTTAATCCGATGGTCTCTAAAGTGAGAAAAAGAAGTGTTCCCCTCTATAAATTAATTGGAGAACTTATGATCTCATTAAAATTCCTATTTGCTTCATCATATTTTTGGACTTAAAAGACTTTTATATGCCTCAGCTCCTTTAAAATGTATCTGACACATAGGTGGAGTCCTGGCGCTGGACGTAGTTTGGGTGAATCTAAATTATTTAATTGCAAACAAAAGCAACTTTTTCGGGAATTATGCCTTTCAAGGAGCACCTACCTCATGGCGGTGCGCTCTCGGGTATATGGGGCTTCAAATTCACAGGACTCGAATTATATCGCACAAGTAAACGCCAGGAGTTCAAATGGACCTTTTTTTATTTATTTATTTAAGGTCTATGGAATAAATCCTTACAGGCCAATTATAAAAAATTTACATAATATACAAGATAAAAAAAAAAGATTTAGGCCCGTTTTCACGACTTACCTTTAAAGTTCGATATAGTTAACGCTACCTTTAGCACTAGTGAGGAATAAAGTTACCTTCAACTATTTTTCGTTTTTACAACTTCTGTATAAAATAAACTTGACATTTTAAAAAAAGTGGCAATACTAAAGAAAATACCGATTATTTTTGCCAAAATAAAAATACGAACTGGCAACTACGTACTTTTTTTACATTTACAAAATATACGTATAATTGGAGTTGCCATATATAAAAAATATGTGAATATAATATGGCAATCTCAAATCTAAACCTTACGACAAAAGTTAAAGGTAGAACGTTCCTCTCTTTAGCTTATTCTTCACTTTAAAGTTAAAGAGAACTTGTGATAATTAAAAACTCATTATCTGTTCGATAACTTCCTACATTTAGCTATCGTTAAGTCGTGAAAACGGGCCTTAGACATCAATTTAATTACACTGATTAAGGTACAAAATAATATTACGTTTAATGACATTAAAATTAACGGAAAAATCAATAAGAAAATAAAAATCATTATAATGTTTACACAATTTTCTTAGAGAATCAGAATTAGCATAATTAGTTTGGAAAACTTGTAAATAGATTTGAATGTAGAAACGAGTTGATCGACGAGGTACATTAAAATTTATGTTGCTGAGTAGGAAGTCAGAACAGACTGCACCATTTATTAGGTTGAATAAAAATGAAACGCTTAGCATAGTTCTTCTGCTCTCCAACGTTGGACTGGTTATCACGTGGATCACGTGGTGGTTATAGTTATAAACGTTTCCGAAAATGTAACGAGGTCTTTAGGGTTTTTAACAGCTGAGTTCGGTTTTTTTTTCTCTCCGTGTTTCTTTGGATTGTGTGTGTGGGAGAGAGTTTGTATGGCAAAAAGTGTAATGTGGAAATTTTCACCTTTATATCACTTACACATACGTTTTAAGAATAAAAATAACGGTATATTGTTAAGTGTGCCTGTATGTACGTGTGTAGAAATAAAGGCTCCAAGTGTAAATAAATACATACATGCTTAAATGTGAGCATGTTTGTTTGTATATTTGCGTGAATTTGTATGTACGAGAGACTTTTCATAAGTGTGAGTAAATAATGAAGGATTTTTTTATGAGGCAATCACCAGCCGAGTGTAATAAAACAAATGTTTGTAATATATTTTTTTTTAACTTGATGTTTTAATTTTTGCCTTTTTGTTTTAGTTTTTCTTTCGTTTTTTTTTAATGTCTTTCTTTTTTATGTTTACTTTTTTCATTATATTTTTAAAGCAAACATAAAAAAGTTGTTTTGTAAAGTTTATTAACCTTTAACGTTTTAAAACTTTGACTTGCAAGAACATTTATTTTGAATTTAATTAAATTTAGAAAATTTTTCTAATCAAAAAATTATTTTGTTTTCTTTTCTTTTTAGCGGCGAACGTATGTGGCGTATGAGTCATTCTCTTCCCTCTGGCATGGTAAGTTGAGTTTCTTTATTCAAAGTTTTGTTAATTCAATTTGAAATTTGATTTTATTTTTTATTAAAAAAAAAAAAAACAAATATAAACATATATAAAATTTTCCTCTATAATTATTATTATATTATGATTTTACTTTTCCTTTACTGAAATTCAAGTTCAAAGTTTTTTGAATGCATTTACAATTTGTTTTTGGCATTTTTGATGATTTGACTTAAATCAAGTTTTTTTTAATTGAATATTTTTTCTAAAAAAAAAAAAAAAAAAAAATAATAATAATAATGTAAAAATATACATAAAATTAATAATATAAAAAACTATAAAGGGGGCCTACGCATTTGTAACCCTGAGCAATTTAGAGACGAAAACAATAAACACTCCACTTAATTTTACCAATAATTTAAACTTTCCAAAAAAAAAATTAAACAATATTATAAGAAATTCAACACTTTAAAACAAACAAAAAAAAAAAAAGCAACAACAACAACACACAAAAATATTAAACTTATTAAAAAAACAAAATATTATTAACAATTACAAATTTATGATTTTAAGTACTTAAACACAATGAGAGCAATGGCGACAGGTTTAAGAATTTAAAAATATAAAAAATTGTAGACTTGATTTTATTATAATCTTCTTTAATGTCCTTGTACCTGATAGGTACCAATTGGCGGACTAATCCTGGTGGCGAAGGTGCATGCACCAGGTCTGGTTAACTGACGGTTCGAAACAGACGAATGGCAATACTAGGGCGTTCGTTATGAGCCCGGGTTTCCAAACGGGCTTGCCTCTAGGCAAACAGCCTACGATCTTTCAGGCGAATATTTACGATATCTTCGTAGGCGCTGGGGAATCTTTGAGTAGAAGGGCAAAGGGCTTGAAATTAGTTATTATCTCGAACAGGCAGGCCGCTCTTAGAGCGCTATCTTCTTTGGAGATGAAGGCCAGGCTAGTCATGGACTGTCTTACATCGCTTAACAATCTGGGAAAACACAATGATTTGAATTTGCGTTGAGTACCTGAATATGAGGGCCATGTGGGCTGCCCATTCGTTGGCCCTGAGCCCATCTTTGGCGTCTCTTTGTGACCCTGCCCCGTGGCAGGACAGGTAGGTTACTTCTGCTTGAGAAGGAGGAAATTAGGCTACGTGTTGGCCTATTTACGGGGTACTGTGATCATATATATTATCAGTTTATAATAAGTGATGTTTGTACCGAGGTATGCAGGTCTCGTAAGGTTGTTCCGCCTTGGGGACTGCCATAATAAATTTTTTCGGGGGCAACTGATCTTTCACCAGACGGACTATAACTAACTTCTTGTGAAGCTTGCGTCTGACATGGATAGATATATCGTCCGAACATCTGCTCCGCTGCTGTCCCGCCTTGGCGACAGAAGGAATTTTTTCGGGGCAACTGATCTTTTACCAGACAGGGAATTTGGCTTCTTGTGTATCTTGCATCTGACATGGTGAGATATATGGTTAGAACATCTGCTCCGCTGCTGTCTAGCCTTGTGGACTTCCAGAAGGAAGTTTTTCTGGGGCAACAAATCTTTCACAAGACAGGGTAATTGGCTTATTGTGTAGCTTGCATCTGACATGGTGAGATATAAAGGCTGCACAAGGGACCCACTGGGTTGCGGTGCTTATGACCTTCTACATATCTATTATACATACATAGCTGGCATACTTGTTCATCATTTTAGTCGGTATCACACCAACGGCAGCTGTAATGTTGTCTCCTATGGCTAGAATTGTTAGCCTGTACACGAGAGGCTTCCTATATCCCACTAAAAATAGTCTAGTGGGGTCATTTCGCATGATCTTGGCGGCCAATGGACTTTTCCAAAACGTGAGAATAATTGTTCACCAAGCTCGCCTCTCAACAGGCTCTTCTCTGTTTGTATTGCATGCAGTACGACATGTGGCACCTTCTTGTTTAAACCACAAGTCAACTAAGACCAACCATTTTGAGGAAAAAAATTCGGTAATTATCGCACGGTATCTTGCTCCATTGCCTGTAACGTTGCGATTTTCATCGTTCTTGAAGAAGTAAGGTCCAATGATGTGTCGGCACCAAGTAGTACATTGGCATTGGTGGTTTAGTGTCCAATAAAGTGAAACTGGTGCAATTTGTGGTCGTAACAGGTTGAATATCCTGTTAGATAGGTCGATTATATGTATAATCCTTGAAATTCCTATAAGGAACATAGGGCCTCATGACAGCACTAATTTTAATAAAAAAATGTTATTACTTAAAAGCGTTAAGCATTTTTTAGTCCATTCATGGTGAAAATGGTTAACCTAACTGAGTATTTTTGACATGTCACGGATCCTTTTTTACACTGAAAAAAAAAACTAATTTAGAATATCATATTTTTTTTAATAGTCTTTAAGTAAGAATTTCTTAAAACTTTTATTTCTGTAAAAACGGGTTTTTAATTGAAAAAATAAATCTAGCCGTCATTCCAAATTTAGTTTAAAAATCTCCTGTGCCCGTTTTCTCTTGTTGTGTTTAAAACATAATTCATTTTATTTTATTTTTTTTCTTAACTTAATTACTTAAATACAACAACAATTACACTTGTTTTATTATAACAATTATAACAAATTATAACAAACATTCCTTTATTATTATATAAAACTTTGTTCACACGTTTTTTTATTTTTTTTTACTAAAAATACTCCACATACTTTTTTAACCACTTTTCAACACGTAAGTTTGTTTTAATAGAAACTTTTGTTTTTTTTTTAATACTGATATGTTTTAGACATTGTATCTCAAACTTTATTCATATTAAATTTATTATCATGAGAGTGACACGACAATACAATAAAAAAAAAATTTTTAATTTGTTTCATTAATTTTATGGCCACCGTTGGATTCGAGATAAAAATTAACTGCGATAAATTGGTGCTCTGCCGCGGAAACTACTAAAGACCCTTAAGGGATTACTTGGCAAACCATTGAAGATCTGCGGCGACCAATTTCGGTTTTTAATGCCCCTAGGGGAAAGGAAGCTACCACCGAACTTGTCACGTGACAGTTCTAAAGAAATGGGGACTGGTTGTAGTTCTAACACTCTATATTGAGGGGACTTGTCACTTTATAATGGCGATGTCCTAGAAAGGGGTTAATTATAACTTTTTTGACACTTTGGTACAGGTGTCACATTCAATTTGGGCAAATATAATGTCTGTCGCAGATATTGTCCCGAGTGAACCATAGTAATATGATAGATCTACTTCATATTAAGTAATATTAAAAAGATAGCACCTGCTCGGACAAAATTCAGTCCCATGACTAGTTTTGTATCAATTACCTTTCCTCTGGAGTATCTTCACTTTTTTACCAGCACAGCGATATGTCTTGTTTTCACCTATCACAATTCGAGCATTTTTATTATAAGATTATGTTCACTGGTCGCAGGATTAGTGCTTTAAGAACAATTGCCACGAATTTCTTTCAGGGATGTCCGATAGCATAAGTTTCGCATCCGTCCTCTTAAAGTTTCTCTCTTGGAGATCTGATATATCCTATTTAGCTTGTGTAGAACTTGCTTTAACCAGAAATTCGTAGTCCTGAACGGATTATTTTGGAAGGTACTTTTAGCGGCGTACACACTATCGAACATGAATGACAGTTTTGCTTAAATTTTCGGATGCTCGATAGTGTGGCCGCTAATTTTCGCCAGTCAACAGCCAAACACAAAATAATTTTCGACTTTCACTTAAGTTCGATAGTGTGTAACCCCGCTTTAGGGATAGCGTTGTGCCAAATTAGAGTGTTGCACCGCGGGCAATTCTTAAATCTAAGAAACGAATTAGTACACAAAATGGCGACTGAAATGTCCCCTGGGAGTGTGATAGCACTGTCCTTTAGGAGGTTAACTCTTGTCTTGAGTTGTAAATAGCTACAAAAAATTTGGAGAAAAATTAGTGTGTTTTGACTTAAGTTTTCAATACCAAGCTACACAGAAAAAAATAAAAATAGATTTCAATAAAAAAATTTGTGATATTAATTTAAAAATTAATTAAATTTGCACCAGTAAACAAATTAAGAGTATCAATTAAACTTTAAATTCACTTGATTAAATTTTTAATTAAAACTGATTTTATTTTTGATTAATGCTTTAATTAGTGAAACATTTTTGAGAATTTTTTCTGTATACATATCGCACTTGTTCCTCTAAAGAGAGTCAACTCAAAATGTTTCAATTTTCACTTTTTGCAAGAAATCAATATACAGTGGTCATATCTACGCACTGTTAAAATCTTAGATCAATTTCTCTAGTATTTTGCCAAAAAAAATACAATTGTGTCCCAACTATAAAGAAAGAAAACAGTTTTTTGTCTCTACCGAAAATTTATTAATTTTGATTTAAAGGAACCAGTGGGATATATTCCCTGTTTTAGTTTTATTATAAGAATCTAAAAAAAAATAGCTCTGGATCGGCCGAAACCTGTTCAGAAATGCATCACTGCGCTGCATGTAATGCATATCTGTGATTAGTTGGCGATGCTCGTGCAAATCCGCCGATGCCGATGCTTGTTTGTTGCGCAGTTTGATTTAACACAATATGCGTCAACCATTTTTTTGATGCTTTTGTTATGTGTATTAGAACAGCTGGCATTTGCAGTGATGCCAGATGATGCATTTACGAACGCGATGCACATCAGATACAGCGCAGTAATCCATTTCCGAACAGGCCCATTATATTTTTAGTGTTTTCCCCTATTTTTTGGACCTTAACTGTAATGTTTTAAATACAACAAAAAGTTTTTTTATTGTATTGTCTCTCAATGTAGCATACTTTTAGGAAGTTTATTGTATTAAATAATACTTAGTTAAATGTAAGAACTTTAATTTAATTTTTATTTACTATAATTAGAGTAGTATTTATTGTTTTATTTTCAAAAGGTTTTATCTAAGACTTACGGCCAGGCCCACGATGTCACACGTTAACGTTCGCATAGAAAATTACATTTAAAACAAAAACAATTTCTAAAATTTGTTTTTGTTTTAAATATAATTTTCTATGCGAACGTTAACGTGTGACATCGTGGGCCTGGCTGTTAGTAAAAATAATATAAATCTTTATTTTAAGTTGCCCAAAGAAAATCATTTCAATTCGAAAAAGTTCCCTCTGGAATTAGTTATTTTTCTTAAGGGGAGCTTCAGGTGACGATTACATCTTTAGCCTAGTTGTGAATACAAATTCTCCGGAAGTTTTTTCCCCTTCTCCCATTTTTACAATTGAATTTACATGTTAAAAATGAAAGAAAACTCCTGGGAAATTTTTATCGATAACTGGGCTGATAACATACAATTTGTTGTTTTCACTACCTTAAAATCTCGTTTCAAAATTTCTTGAGGTCTTTTTTTAGGAAATTAAGTACTTTTCATATACATAAGCGATTTTTCAGATAATCAGGTTTGTGATGCAAATCGATTTTGAGAACGAAACGACTTAAAAATTGATTTCTATTACATTTTCCTAACAAGTAATAATATTGCCAATACATTTGTTACAAATTAGTTTGATATGTCAAGAAATTACTCGTGACAAATTTTCGAGGAAAAATCCCTTTAATACGCAAAAAATCGTAACAACGGCTGCTGGTATGTATTTTCATGCGATTTTGTTTAAACTTGTCTAATTTAACTAAAAATGTTAGTATTAAATTTGGTCAGAATCAATTTACAATTTAGACAAGGACCATTTTTTGTGCTGTTAAGCAAAATGTTTAATTTTTATTTATAAAATAGAATTAAAATTAAAAGTTTACCTTAATTTACTTAAAGAACTATTAAAAACTTTTATTAAAAAAAAAGTTTAAAAAAAACGATAAACCATTTTACATTTACCTTCACCCTAAAGTTTAAATTTTATTTATTCGTAAAAGTTTTTTTTTTCTATTCAAACAAAAATGTTTCCATTTTTTTAACAGATAAGCTTTTTTTCTTGAGATAAAAGTTTTTTTTCTCATTTTATTTACAATTCCTTTAATACAACAATTTTTTTTTTTTTTTTTTTTTCAAATGTTTAACATGAAAAAATTTAAAATTTTTTAAGGAAAGGGTTACATTTATTTATATGCGTGCTGTTTTTCAGATTTTCATATCAGATATCAAATACTAGAAAGAAATTCATATTTTGCAAAATAAAAAAAATCATTAGCAAAAAAGTTTGTTTCACAAATCTCCCCTCTACAAACATCGTCAAATGGAGGAGTCCTTAGAAATTTTTTTCTTGCCATAAAGTGGTAATAATTTCGTATTAATTAACCAAAATGGAGGAAGGAACTCAAAAAACAAAGTAATATTTTTGCTAAACAATATTTTTCCTTGTAAAATTTCCTTTTAATTTAACTAACAGTTTTCAAAAAAAAAATGGGGTAAATAGAAAAAAAAAACTACCCCACACAAATGGCGATAAAAAGCAACATGTTACTTGCAACAATTTCATTCCATTCCATTTCGCTTCACTTCATTTATTCACTTGTCACTGTTCACCAGTTGAAATTGGAAAAATGACACACAATTGAATGGGGGGAGGAAAATTTCTTTGGCAAAATCGTAAGAAAAGCAACAATCATTTTTAATACACGACGAGTGTGTGTAATAATTACAATAATGAAGAAAATTTCCAAGTTGCAATTGCACATTACAGTAAAGGGCAAGCAAATAGCACAAGAAATTACCTTTAAAAAAACTAAAACTAAAATTAACACAAATTTTCTATGGAAAATTTTATGCACGATTATTCGTTAAAAAATTTACTAAAAAATTTTTTTTATTCAGTTATTGGCACACAAATTTTCTAAAATTTTCCCGCGCCATTGTTCGTTTGAGGCCCTATGCTCCTTATAGGAACGACGGGAATATATATATATTGTTCGTATAGAAATGTTGTTAACAAATAATCGAGTACGAACATTTTCAATAGAAAATTTGTAAACGAACAATCGTAGACATCATTTCTTTTAGAAAATTTGTCAACGAAAATTAGTAAACAGAATTTTTTGTAGAAAATTTGTAAACGAATAATCGTGGAAAATTTCTGAACGAATAATCGTAAACAGATTTTAAATAAAACATTTGTAAACGAGTAATTAATTGTTAACAGAATTTTCCATTGAAAATTTGTGAACGAATAATCGGGGATATAATTTGCTATAAAAAATTTGTAAACGAATAATCGGGGACAACATTTTCTATTGAAAATCTGTAAATGAATCATAGCTGACGTATAATTTTTTTGTAGAGAACTTGTTAACAAATAATAGTATACAAAATTTTCCATTGAAAATTTGTGATTGCAGAAAAATCGCGAACACATTTTCTATAGAAAATTTGTGAACTTATAATAGTGGGCACAATTTTTTTTTTTTTTTTTTTTTTTTTTTTTTTTTTTTTTTTTGAAATTTTTCACTAAACAATGGTTAACGAATAATTGGTGACAACATTTTCTATAGAAAATTTCTTAAACAATAATACAGGACAACATTGTTTATAGAAAATTTGTAAACGAATAATCGTAAAAAGAATTTGTTCCAGAACATTTGTAAACGAGCAATTTTTAACAGAGTTTTTCTATTGAAAATTTGTAAACGGACAATCGGGGACATGATTTTCTATAGAAAATTGTAAACGAATAATCGGGGACAACACTTTCTATTGAAAATTTTGAAATGAATCATTGCTGACGAATAAAATAGTAGAAAAAAAATAGAAAACTTGTAAAAAATTTGTAAAGGAATAAACGGGGACACATTTTCTATAGAAAAAGACGAATAAACGAATTTCTATAGAACATTTTTAAACAAATAATCGTTAACGAAATTTTCCATTTAAAAATTGTTAACGAATAATCGTTGACAACATTTTCTATAAAAAATTTTTTTAACAAATAATCCAGGACAATATTTTCTAATGAAAATTTGTAAACGAATAATTGTGAAAAATATTTTTTATGCAAAACTTGTAAACAAATGATCGTAAACCACAGAAGACTTGTGAACGAATAATCGGAGACAATAGTTTCTATACAAATGCACGAACAATAAATTTTCCATAGAGAATTTGAAAACGAATATTCGTGGGCAACATTTTCTATAGAATTATTTGTAAAGAAATTTTTTCATAGAAAATTCTTGAACGAATGAAAGAAGACAACATTTTCTATAGAAAGTTTGCAAACAAATCAGCATGGACGAATAATCGTACACAGAATTTTATATAGAAAATTTGTATACAAATAATCCTAAGCAATATTTTCTATAGAAAATCTGCAAAAATAGTGAACACTTTTCTACAAATAATTTTTGAAGAAAAAAACTTTAGGCCCCTATTATGGTTCACAACTCAACTCAGTTGAGTTGTAAATAAGACAACTAATTGTTTTGAGTTGTAATTTTTAAATGTTTTTGTTCGCCGCAATAAAGTAAAGTTGTAAACCATAATGCAAAAATTAAAAAATTACAACACAACTGAGTTGAGTTGTGAACCGTAATAGGGGCCTAAGGCCAAGGCTTTTTGACAGAAAAATTTCAATTAAAAATATGTGTGAACAATAATCGACTGCAGGCATTTTCTATAGAATATTTGCAAGGAAATATGTAATCGGAAACCAATATCTATAGCAAATTGTTCGCCAATAAATTGTGCTTGGAAAGATTTAAGGAAATCTATTTTCGTTTTTTTCTATTTATTTTACCTCTGCTGTATATTCTCAGTATGTATTATATGGCTTTAAGCAACCGTAACTGTGTGGTAGTGGCCGTTTGTGTAATAATTTAAAATGTAAAGTTTCTTCAATACAGAAATCCTTGAAAGAAGTTGATTCTTTCTACTTTCAAAACAAAGTACATTAACATAAGAGGCTGTGATACTTTTCACCTTTGATCCAATGACAAACTCAGCAAAAAGGTGACAATATAATACATGTCGTTTTTTGTATCTTCCTTTACTTTTATTAAGTTTTTTTTTTTATTCTACACATAAAGTAAAACTTAGTTTTTGAAAGGTTTTTGCCATCTATTTATATTTTCTTTTAGTTAAACTCAGGAAGGAGTTGAAAGTCTTTGTTTTTTTATGGTGTGTAACAATCATTTGGGTTTAAAGTTAATATTTAAATTTGAATGTGAAAATTTGAATAAAGTCTCGTTAACATGTTGAAAAAAAGTCTTTCAAAAATATAAGTTATGGTTATCCACGGAAATTTGTAAACAACTTTTTAAGAGCAAACATATTCTTTAGAAAATTTGCAGAAGAATAATCGAGTAAAAACATTTTCTTTTAGATTCGTAAGACCAATTTCTTTTTTACTCTTATGCTTATTCGAAGGGATACTTTAAAAGTTTCTGGTTCGTTAGACCATTATTTACTTGCAAATAATCAACTACCTCCCTAATATTTTATTATCTTACATGCAACAGTCTTTCTATGTCGTAACGTTTTAATCTTAGTGGCAACCACATAATCCAAAGGACACTAGAGGTGTCACAATCATGCCATAAACTAGATTGAAATAGTTTTTTTTTGTTACTTCTTTTTCTTCGTAGTTTTTTTTTAGAGCAAAAGTTCGTTTTAAGTTTTTAGGTTTAAGTTGGAAAGAAGAAGAAATAAATGACAAAAATCAACAACGTTGTCGTACAGAAAACTTATAAAACTCTCTACAAAGTTCCAACAAGTATAAACATTCGAGCAGATTTGAACTTTTAAGATCTAAAGAACTTAAATGTTTAATTTTTTTTCTTCTTCTATCTAAGTATTTATTCCTTACTCTCTTGTTTTTGTGGCATTAATGACATTTGACGGTGTGTGTGCGTTTAATGATTATAAATTTAAAAATTGATACATTTACAAGAAAATAAAGTTGATAGAAATTTTGTTTCAAATAGGGGAGTTTTTCTTTTTCGTTTTAAAATCTTTACAAGACAGAGTAATTTGATTGAGAAAAAATCAATTTCAATAACAAATGTTCTTATATGACTCCTTATAGCAATTTTTTTTTAATTACTCTTGTCTTTATAAGCGGCGGGATTAGTTTTTT
This sequence comes from Pollenia griseotomentosa, assembly GCA_963931875.1. Classification (NCBI taxonomy): domain Eukaryota; kingdom Metazoa; phylum Arthropoda; class Insecta; order Diptera; family Polleniidae; genus Pollenia; species Pollenia griseotomentosa. The sequence continues at coordinate 181,716,559 of OZ007563.1, read as the reverse complement.
TTCAATCTCCTTAATTGCCTCGAAGCACCATTTTTATAACAATCAACCTAATTATGAATAAACATTCCCCAGGAGTTTTTCCCCTTCTCCCATTTCTTCTACTTAAATTTAATTGAAAAAAATAGGAAATAAGGAAAAATCTCCAGGGTAATTTTTGTGCATAATGGATTGAATATTATTTAGATTCGTAGGACCAATTTTTTCAAATATTTTTCTCTGCCGTATAATAAATGTAATGTGTAATCCTTCTTTTACTCTATTTTAAACTTCATTTTATTCATTTAACGAAACAATATTTTGTAACACTTATTTTTTTCAAATACTACTTGAATCCTCAATTATTCAAACATCAATCATTCCTTTCCATCTGTCATCCAATTATTAATTTAAATATATTGTATTCTAAAACTGCATATTCTCTATATGAATATACTTAAAAAAAAATTTTGACATATAAAAATTAAATTATTGTATTCGAATATACATATATAGGAAAATGTATGCAAACATGTAAGCAATTTATAAGGAGGATAGTGTGAGAAGTTAAAAACTTCATCAAATTTCTATAAAATGTGTACATAAAATAAAAAATCGTAGCAACATTAAAAATTCTTTAGAAGAATTTGTATACGATTATTTATTAAAAAAATCGGCTTATAAAAATTTTAACCTCGATTAATCGTTTAAAAGATTTTCTTTAGAAAAATATCTGCTGCAAATTAGAAAATTTCAAAACGATTAGTCGTTTACAAATTATATATAGAAAACTATCTGCACAAGTTTTTGCTCACACATTTTTTATTTTGAAGATTAAGCTCGATTATTCGTCCAAAGATTTTATATACATACAAACTTGAATGCTCGATTATTCGTTTGCAGATTTTCTATGCATATTTTTATATTCGTTTTAAAATCTTCTAACAAAATTTTTACCTCGATTAATTCTCACAGAAATTTTCTATTGAAAAGTTTTATTAATACGATTTCTGTATGACGTGCTAAATTCCCAATTTTTCATATTTGATAAATATCATGAAATTTATTGTTGAGGGAAAGCTAGCTTCTATGCGCATTTCACTGGTTGCTAAGGCCAGCTCATCAGGAAACCTTTTCCTAAGATTTTAGAAAAGCTAAAAATATTATACGAATAAAACCCTAAAGCGAATAAGAGTTTTAAACACTCAAAGTCTTACTTGTAACAATATCAAAGCTTAAACAAAACACCAACACTAAACATTGAGTTTATCTTTTCTTACATCCCCCTACAATTGGTTGGGTTTTTTCCGACTCGTATTGTAGTTGTAAGTGGGTAAAAAGAAAAAAACAAAATTAAAAGACAAATTGTTTCTTTCTTTTGTCTTCATAAGAAAACTACAAAACAAACCAATTTGCCAATTCAGTTTTCTGCACGGGCACATGCAAGTATATTATGAAAGTTATTTACGGGAATACAAAATTTATCATTAATACGGTTTCTTTACGATTTTTATAGTTGATTAATCTTTTGCGATAGAAAATGCCTCTGCTCTCGATTAATGGTTTACAAATTTTCGATATAAAACGTTTGTGCTCTCGATTAATCAATCGTTAATAAAATTTTCTATAGAAAATGGTTGTGCTCGGGTAATCGTTCAAATTTTCAATAGGAAATGTTTGTGCTCTCGATTAATCGTTAATAAAGTTTTATATACATAGATAGCAATTGTGCTCGGCTAATTGCTTACAAAGTTTTCTTTAACATGTGATTGTACTCGATTAATCGCTTACAAAGTTTTCTATGAAAAATTATCAAATAATCGTTTACAGATATCTTACATGGAACATGTTTGTTCTCGATTAATCGCTTACAAATTTTTGAATTGAATAATTTTGTGTTCCATAGAACATGTTGTACTGGATTAATCGCTTACAAATGGTCAATTAATCTTCTAAAAAGTTTTCTAAAAAAAAAAAATTATCGAATAATCGCTTACAGAAATGTGTTTAATCGATTAATCGTTTAAAAGATGCTGTTTAATAAGCGATTCGTTAGTAATTTGTGATTCGGGAATGTGGGCTGCTAACCCACGTCCCCTAGATTGGTGATAGGGCTGCTATCTACGTGTCCAATCCCACGATGCAACCATGTTTCAGCGGTTATCGCCTACTTTCCTGAGACGTCCTTTCGACCATTCAATGGGAGTTAGAGGAACACATATATATATATAATCGTTTAAAAATTTTTAATAGAAAAAACTTTGTACTTGATAATCTATCACTAAGTTTAAATAGAAAATGTTTGTGCTCGATTAATCGTTTACAAATTTTCGATTGGAAATGTTTGTCTCTCGATGATTAATCGTTTAAACAGTTATCTATAGATAATATTAGTTTTCTTTACAACGTTATTGTACTTGATCAATCGTTTACAACGTTTTTTATGAAAAATAATCGAATAATCGCTTAAGGTCGTTATACTCTATCCCACTAATTGATCTAATTATAGTTTAAACATTTTCAAAAAACAATAACAACTTATGACAGGGTTGCATTTTTCTCAAAATACGTAAGGCTTGTGTGATAGTGTAAAACAGCCTTTACAGATATCTTCCATGGCACATGTTTGTACTCGATTAATCGCTTACAAATTTTTGAACAGAATAATTTTTTGTTCCATAGAACATGTAGTACTCGATTAATCGCTTACAAATGTTCAATTAATCTTCTAAAAAGTTTTCTAAAAAAATTTATCGAATAATCGCTTGCAGAAATTTTTTATAGACATTTTTTTTAATCAATTAATCGTTTAAAAATTTTTAATAGAAAAAAGTTTGTGCTTGATAATCTATCACTAAGTTTTAATAGAAAATGTTTGTGCTAGATTAAACGGTGAAAAATTTTTGATTGGAAATGTTAGGGCTCTCAATTAATCGTTAATAAAGTTTTCTATAGATACAAGTTGTGCTCGGTTAATCGTTTACAAGTTTTCTTTAAAATGTGATTGTGCTCGATTAGTCTTCTACAAAGTTGTCTATCAAAAATAATCGAATAATCGTTTACAGATATCTTTGCTGGAACATGTTTGTACTCGATTAAACGCTTACAAAATTTTGAATAAAATAATTTTGTGTTCCATAGAACATGTTTGTACTCGATTAATAACTTAGAAATGGTCAATTAATTTTCTAAAAAAAATATCGAATAATCGCTTACACGAATTTTTAATTTTTTTTACATAGTTTTCTATAGAAGACGATAGTATTCGTTTAATGTTTTGTACGTTTAAGTGTAGAATATGTATTCATTTCAATTTGTAAGCCTTAATATTGCCTTTAAAATTAAGTGTTCCTATGTATATAACCTCTACTGTTTTTAGTTTTAACACTTAAATATCTGTATACTTGTTTAAAACAGCTACGTTTTGTATTTAAATTTATCTTAACAGACTTTATTTAGTTTATTAAAATACATTTTAATTTTTAAATAAATTATCCAATTAGTTGTTTAATTTTATTTTTGCTTTTTTATTTCTAACTTTAATTTGTGTTTAATAGAATTAAATTAAATATTTTCATAACCAAAACTACAAAAACATAAACAACAACAAACACTGTATTTAAAACTAAATAATTAAATGAAATTTGATGTTTAATAAAGTACGCCCCAAACTCACATTTGAACATTTTCAAAATAGGTAAAGAAATGAAATCTTATATACTATAATTTAACTGCCTTATTTATAAAATATAAAACAGGTTAATAAAAGTTTTTTTTTTAAATTTTTATACAACATCCGTTTTTTATTTATAAATAAGGCCGTAAAACATCAATACAAAAATCCTGCTTTTGTTAAAAAAAAATTATTTTCATAAATTTAGAGTTTGTTTATGTCATTAAAAAATAATTATTAAATAAAGTTTAATATTTTTATTATAAATTTTCTTTAAATTATATGTAGTTGAATGAAGAATGCTGTTTAAAAATAGTTTTAAATATTTAAATAATAAATTCATAAATTTTATTTATTCATAAACATTTGTAGTTTGTAAAAGGTAAAATTTGCACAATTTTCCATTCATTCGTTTTAAATTACCCCATTTCTTAAAAGAATTACAGAAAAAATCGAGACAAACATTCTTTTTTATTTTTTAACGCGGACTAAATTTCAATAGATAAAATGTGGGTGGCCTAACCAAAGCGCACTATTATTTATTGTAAACAAAAAGTTTTCCGAGAGTTATCTTAATATTTTTTTTATGATAGAAGGGTTTATAACAATTATGTGTGAAACGGCTTCGGCCTCTATCCGATGGTTCATATTTTCAATGACTGGAACATAATTGAGGTTTAATGTCGTTAATGTGTCGAATTATCATAGCCTTAAGCTCTTTAATTGTTCTTGGCTTATTGACGTAAATTTTAAATGTTTTTTAAATATCCCCAAAGAAAGAAATCCAACAGTGTTAAATCACATGATCGTGGCGAAGAACTAACATCGCCACGACGTGATATAACCGGCCATTGAATTTCTCGCGCAAAAGAGCCATTGTTTCGTTGGCTGTGTGGCAAGTCGCACCATCCTGTTGGAACCACATATCGTTCAGGTCTATAGCCTTAAATTCTGGCTACAAGAAGTCTGTTGATATCTCGCGATAGCGAACACCATACACGGTAACTGCTGGCTCGACCTAATTTTTGAAGAAGTATTGCCCGATGACTTCGCCAGGCAAGTGTTTTCCCATTTCCTACAGACCCGGTTTGCTTAAATTTGAGCGCCAATTTAGGTAAAACGCTTCAACAATCTTAACGCTCTGCTCAATTCTTTACATCTCCATGGTTGAATTTGTCAGACACTTAACAAAGAAATGTCAAATAAAATTGGACACAAAAACTTGACGTTAAGATGTGACTCACAATTAACATCGTGCATTATGGTTGGACCACCCTTTATAGAAAGATTGTGAACGAACAATTGTGGACAAAATTTTGAATAAAAAATTTGTAAACAAATAATCGTGGACTTAAATGTCTATAAAAAATCTCGTTAACGAACATTCCAGAACAAATTTGATATAGAAAATTTGGGAACAAACAATCAGAAACAAAATTAACATTTAAAATTTGTGAACGAATAATTGGGAACATCATTAGTAAACAAATAATCGTGGCCAAATTTTTCTATAGAACACTTGAAACAAATAATTATTAACCAAATTTCCTATAGAAAATTTGTAAACGAATAATTGTAAACAAAATTTTCTATAAGCAATTTTTAAATGAATAACCGTTAACAGAATTTTCTATAGAATATTTGTAAACGAATAATTGTGGCCAAAATTTTCTATAAAAATAGACGAATAATCGAATTTTCTTCATAAAAAATTGAGTACGAATAATCGCGGGCAAAATTTTCTAGAGAAAAATTGCAAACAAATAATCGTAAACAACATTTTCTATAGAAAATTTATAAACAAATAATCGTAAACAGAATTTTTTATAGAAAATTTTTCAGTGAATAATCGTAAACAGAATTTTCTATCCATCGTGTCAAAAATTTTCTATAGAGCACTTGAAAACAAATAATCGTTAACAAAATTTTCCATAGAAAATTTGTGAACGAACAAAATTTCAAGGATAATTTTTATTTTTTAAATTTGTGAAGCTCAAAAAAACTTTGTTTTTTTTTTTTCAATTCTTAGTTAAGAAGTGGTGCATTTTTTCATTCATATTTATAATCTACTTAAGGCGAATTCATACAACTGACAGCTGAGAGATTTATGCTTTCTGTCAAATTTTTTGAAGGGAGTTTGAGACTTGCATAAATAAAAAAAGGTTACAGCTAGCATTACTCTCTCTCTCTCTCTCTCTCTGATGCGGTCCCCTATATGAATTCGCCTTAAACCTATTTTTAATTTTATAGTTTTGAATTACCTACATATAAAAACGATGATCATTTTAATCTCATTTCCCTTAAAAAAAGCTTGCTAATTGTTGTTGTGATTGTTATAATTTCGTTAAATTTATATTTATTAGAAAAAAAATTTTAACAATTTTTATTTTTTGTAAAAAAGTTAAAATGTTGTAAAAGTGTGTTGTAATTTGAATTTTGATTTACCAGACCAAAAAAATTACAATCTTTACAAAAAAAAGAAAAACTGTTTGTTACAAAAGTTCATAATGAAATACAATTTTAATTCCCCATTTTTTTTTTTTTTTTTTTTTTTTGCAATGAAAATACAATTTAAATAGAAAATCGTTTGTCTTGAGAAAAAAATATACATATTTTTTCAAATTGTTTGTGAATTGTTTAAAAAAAAAATGCAACGATTATTAAATAAACCTAAAAAACAGTGTAAAATAGACAAAAAGCGCCATCTACAAAATAAATGTTTCCAAAATTCTTTGACTCGATATTTCAGTCACGATATGCGTTTTCACCACAGGACACAGATTTCACATCATCGTATCCAGGTCCCTCAATGAATCATCGCGGTGGTCGTGGCGGTGGTTATAATGATTTTTCAGGTGGTGGTAGTGCCATGGGCTCAATGTGCAATATGGCACCGGCGATTAGCACAAATTCTGTGAATAGTGGAGGCGGCGATTGTGGTGATACACAGGGCTGCAATGGTACCAATTTAATTGTGAATTATTTGCCTCAAGATATGACAGATCGAGAACTATATGCATTATTTAGGACGTGTGGTCCTATCAATACATGTCGTATCATGAAAGACTATAAGGTGAGTACTTTAATGCTACATAAATTTATATATTTATTCTACTTTAAATTAAAAATGTGTGTGCTAGAATATTGAAAAATTTAATCTCTTCTTTATAAATTGCATTTAAATATGTTAAATCAAAAGCTGTGAAATATTAAATATTTAATTTTAAATAAATTAATAAAGAAATTAAATTAATTATACACTTACTCTCGCTCTCAATAAAAAATCAGCTGCCAACAATATTCTATGACACATAGATTTTACTATAGACATTAGTGTCAACATCAAAATACTGTCTAAATTATTTATCCTTAAAAGTTCACCAGTACATTCTGAAAGTCATTCAGTACGTGCAGGTGAAATTTTTAAGCTACAACAGGTTGTGCACAACAAAAGGTGGACAGAATATAATACGGATAAAATTCGAAATTAAACAAATACAAATGATTATTTTCAAATCGAAATACACAATAAACCTAGACTTTTTGGCTTGCGAGTGTGTCCTGAAAAGCCGTAGGCTCTTTTCCAACACCAGGACAAAAATTTTAATGACAATTACAAACTTTACGTCCTTGTTTGAAAGTGATAAAACTTGTCTAAGTGCACTTTTTCTTGTCGAAAAAGTGTAATAAACCCAAGTCAATGGCTCCAGAACATAATGGTATTTCACTTTCTCAAAATATTTTCAAATTATTTCTTTTGACTTGGTTCCTTGATACCTGCAACTTTCAAGATTTAATTTTTTTTCGTCCTGTTTATGTAATAAGGCGTTGGCGTCTTTAATCTACTACAAAAAAAAATTACTTAGAAAACTACATAAAGACTATTGCTTAATAACGCATTAAAAGAGTTATTAAACTGCAATGTATGCCCCTATTACGGTTCACAACTCAACTCAGTTGAGTTGTAAATAAGACAACTGGTTGTGTTTAGTTGTAATTTTTGAGTTGAGTTGTGAAACGTAATTGGGGCCGTAAAATCAGCCTCAGATAAATATCATATCGGCCCGATCTCGGATTCCGAAATCAGTTTTAAACAAAGATCTTTAATTTCTTACCGTAATTTGGGCCTTTAACTTTAACTGCAATTTGATACTCAAAGGGGTCTCACTCAATAATAAATAAGTCCATGTTCTGTTAAGTCCCACTGGACCCCAGGTTTTCGTGGAATAAGATTAAAATGTGGTTGGAGGCGAGATCATTAAAAGATCAGTCATCTTAAGAAGCCAAACACACTTGAAATTCTGACAAAAACTATTCTCTGGAAGAACAACGCCATAAAAAGCTGCTTTTTCATGGCATATAACTTCCGGGGGTTAGTTGGCTAAATCAATCTATAAATTGTCATAATTTTTTTTTTAAAGTATTTCAGAAACATTTTAATGTGTTCATATTTTGTTGTGCTCGGTCTTTTTTTGTAATAATGTTTTTTAAATTCTTTAAAATATTAAAATGATTTCGTTCTTCTTTTCTTTCAATTTCTCTATACATATTTAAACAAACTCTTTTGTTTTCCTTATCTCTTCACGTTAAATTTAACAACCTGTGTTGGCGGTGGGTGTCCATTGGGGAATGCATACAACGATAACAACAACAACAACAAAAACTACAACAACAATAAAATGTAATTGAATTACCCCAACAGACTGGCTACAGTTTTGGTTATGCTTTTGTTGATTTTGCTTCCGAAATTGATGCCCAAAATGCGATCAAGTCATTAAATGGTGTTACAGTAAGGAATAAGCGTTTAAAGGTAAGTTATTATTATTTAAGTTTTCCTTCCCTTTTTTATTGAAAGTATTAATTAATTACTTTTTCAACTGTGTACTATTTAATTCAATTTAATCAAGTAGCTCTATTTTTCTGGTTTTTCTTATTGTGAAAATCTTATCATGAAATGTTGATTTAAATTTTTAATTGAAAAATCAGTTTTATTTCACATCCGTTTCCTTTTTTCTATAACAGTAGCATTCGTTTTCGAGTGGATTTGTTTTGGTAGTTAAAGGGACTTGTTTAAAGGAAATTTACTTTGTTACTCAGCTACACATTTTCATACATTGTTATTTTAATTACCACCATCTCTGATGGGACAATACTTTCAACTTTCCTTTATTCCAACCTTGTGAACCTTTTTTAATGTACATAGTTTAACCATTTCGTCTACAATACTCTTGCTATCATCGTTACTCTCCTTGAATATTTAATGCTTGTGGACTTTATTCTTTTCGGTTTTTTTTTTTTTTTTTTTTTTTTTTTTTCGAATTTTTTATTCTTGATGTGTGTTTAAGTGAATTCGTTAGTTAAACATATTCCTTTCCTGTCTTTTTTCCATTTTTTTTATTGTATTATTCATTGCGATAATAAAGATGAAACAGATAAAATTTTGGGAGCCATATCTATGATGAGCTTAAATACACTTGGAGAAAAAAACCAAATAAAAAATTTAATAATCATAATCTAAAAGCTTTAAAAGTTTTTGGCAACCTTATCAAAATAATTTTTGGGAATACCAAATTCTTAATTATTAAGATTTTGTTCGACGTGCTTAATTTCCAATTTTTATTCTTGTTAAATACATTGAAATTTATTGTTGGAGGATAATTTACGCGTTTCTATGCGCACTTCACTGGTTGCTTAGGCCAGATTATCAGGAAACATTTTCCCAAAATTTTTTTAGAAAAGCCAAATTTATTAGAAAATAAAACTGTAGAGTGAATGAGAATTACAAACACGCAAAACGTCTTTTTTGCAACGATATTAAAGCTTAAATAAAATACCTACAATAAACAGTGAGTTTATCTTTTCTAACATTCCCCACTAAAATTGGTTGGAATTCTCCCAACATTATTTTGTAGTTTTATGTGTTTAGAAACCTTTTAATTTCTCCCAGTAATATTCCACTCTTATAATGTCCTTAGCTTAACCCGAAGGTTTAAAAGTAACTTCCTAAACTCATTCTCATTTAGGTTTCTGCCCAAAAATAGTGCTTATAATCATTTTTTTTTTTTTACTGATTTACTAAAACAAAATATAAAATTTTTCAAAAACTTGCTTAAAAAAACAAATTTTTTAAACCAATGCTTTTGAAATAGAAGTCCGCAAACTTCTTTGCGTTCGTGACAGATTTGTTATAAACAAATATAAAATCATTACAAAATGACAACATTGAATGCGAGCAACAAGCAGGGTTGTTAGACTTTTTTCCTAACAATTTATTACATTGATTTGTTAAAAAATATAAATTTTTAGCAAGAAATTCTATTTACGGTAAAGAAAGTGATATGGTGAAGTTTTATTCTATTTATATAAGCAAGTAGACTGAAATAAACATATTTATCATTTGAAAAGAAATACATAAGAAAAAATTATATTTTCATAAAAACATAATTTATCTATTTCATTTATCCATATTTACAAAAACATTAAATAAAAAATAAAATCTCATTTGCTATTAACTCGAGCTATCGTTAATTGATTAATTGTTAGCGCTTTCACTATTGCAAATTGTTTTTACTGTTGACAGTGCTTAACCAAGGGTTCTGCCTATATCAACAGTCTTTTTACTCGACTTGAAACGTTTTATTACGTCCAATTTTAGTTCCAATCAAATACATTTTCTTCTCTTTGCACTCATTTTTCTACACAACTTCTTATTAAGAACCAATTTCTTACTTCCTTACAAGCAACTATACATAGAATAACTTACCTAACAGAATTAAATGGGAATTCGCCTTTTTACACGCAAATAGAAAAATTCTTCGCATGTGATTATGACTTCAGCGAAAAAATGCAATCGTGTAGCGACACAAATCGAAATTATAAAAACGCAAAGCGGATTTAAACAATTTTTAAAAAGCGGACCAAATAGTACCGACGCAAATCGGGGCTCTAGTGATGTGGGTGAAGATAAATATGTCGAACTAAATATGTTTTGACGTAACATCTTACGTCTTCACATATTTAAAATATGTTTTTCGTATTTGGGACAATTTTCCAAATATGTTTTAATATTTATGACAAACTATTATATACATATGTTTTCGTATTTGTGACATATTTAAAATATCAAATTATTTAATATCCTTGTATTTTTTACATATTTAATGAAATTTGAAAGAAATTAAGAATTTTATTAAAAATGCAGATTCTCTGAGGGATTTTTGGAAATTGTGGACAAACTGGAAGACCTTACAGGATGGCAAATACCTCATTTGAAAGATAATTACGCCCACTTTTGTAATCTATTTTATTTGTAATCTATTTCGGTTTTTGAGAAAAAAACCTCTGGGCTATTTTTAAAAAATTTTGGAAATTCTCAGATGAACTAGTACTGATTCTCTGAGGGATTTTTGAAATTGTGAACAAACTGGAAGACCTTACAGGATGGGAAATACCTCATTTTAAAGATTACAAAAGTGGGCGTAATTATCTTTAAAATGAGGTATTTGCCAAAAAACAATTTCCAAAATCCGCAGAGAATCAGTACTAGTACATCTGAGAATTTCAAAAATTGTTTAAAAATAGCCCAAAGGTTTTTTTCTCAAAAATCGAAATAGATTACAAAAGTGGGCGTACTTATCTATAAAATGAGGTATTTGCCATCCTGTAAGGTCTTTCAGTTTGTCCACAATTTCCAAAAATCCCTCAGAGAATCAGTACTAGTTCATCTGAGAATTTCCAAAATTTTTTAAAAATAGCCCAGAGGTTTTTTTCTCAAAAACCGAAATAGATTACAAAAGTGGGCGTAATTATCTTTAAAATGAGGTATTTGCCATCCTTTAAGGTCTTTCAGTTTGTCCACAATTTCCAAAAATCCCTCAGAGAATCAGTACTAGTACATCTGAGAATTTCAAAAATTTTTTAAAAATAGCCCAGAGGTTTTTTTCTCAAAAACCGAAATAGATTACAAAAGTGGGCGTAATCATCTTTAAAATGAGGCATTTGCCATCCTGTAAGGTCTTCCAGTTTGTCCACAATTTCCAAAAATCCCTCAGAGAATCAGTACTAGTACATCTGAGAATTTCAAAAATTTTTTCAAAATAGCCCAGAGGTTTTTTTCTTAAAAACCGAAATAGATTACAAAAGTGGGCGTAATTATCTTTAAAATGAGGCATTTGCCATCCTGTAAGGTCTTCCAGTTTGTCCACAATTTCCAAAAATCCCTCAGAGAATCAGTACTAGTACATCTGAGAATTTCAAAAATTTTTTCAAAATAGCCCAGAGGTTTTTTTCTTAAAAACCGAAATAGATTACAAAAGTGGGCGTAATTATCTTTAAAATGAGGCATTTGCCATCCTGTAAGGTCTTCCAGTTTGTCCACAATTTCCAAAAATCCCTCAGAGAATCAGTACTAGTTCATCTGAGAATTTCCAAAATGGTTTAAAAATAGCCCAGAGGTTTTTTTCTCAAAAACCGAAATAGATTACAAAAGTGGGCGTAATTATCTTTCAAATGAGGTATTTGCCATCCTTTAAGGTCTTCCAGTTTGTCCACAATTTCCAAACATCCCTCAGAGAATCAGTACTAGTACATCTGAGAATTTCAAAAATTTTTTAAAAATAGCCCAGAGGTTTTTTTCTCAAAAACCGAAATAGATTACAAAAGGTCTTCCAGTTTGTCCACAATTTCCAAAAATCCCTCAGAGAATCAGTACTAGTTCATCTGAGAATTTCCAAAATGGTTTAAAAATAGCCCAGAGGTTTTTTTCTCAAAAACCGAAATAGATTACAAAAGTGGGCGTAATTATCTTTCAAATGAGGTATTTGCCATCCTTTAAGGTCTTCCAGTTTGTCCACAATTTCCAAAAATCCCTCAGAGAATCAGTACTAGTACATCTGAGAATTTCAAAAATTTTTTAAAAATAGCCCAGAGGTTTTTTTCTCAAAAACCGAAATAGATTACAAAAGTGGGCGTAATCATCTTTAAAATGAGGCATTTGCCATCCTGTAAGGTCTTCCAGTTTGTCCACAATTTCCAAAAATCCCTCAGAGAATCAGTACTAGTACATCTGAGAATTTCAAAAATTTTTTCAAAATAGCCCAGAGGTTTTTTTCTTAAAAACCGAAATAGATTACAAAAGTCGGCGTAATTATCTTTAAAATGAGGCATTTGCCATCCTGTAAGGTCTTCCAGTTTGTCCACAATTTCCAAAAATCCCTCAGAGAATCAGTACTAGTTCATCTGAGAATTTCCAAAATGGTTTAAAAATAGCCCAGAGGTTTTTTTTCTCAAAAACCGAAATAGATTACAAAAGTGGGCGTAATTATCTCTCAAATGAGGTATTTGCCATCCTTTAAGGTCTTCCAGTTTGTCCACAATTTCCAAAAATCCCTCAGAGAATCAGTACTAGTACATCTGAGAATTTCAAAAATTTTTTAAAAATAGCCCAGAGGTTTTTTTCTCAAAAACCGAAATAGATTACAAAAGTGGGCGTAATCATCTTTAAAATGAGGCATTTGCCATCCTGTAAGGTCTTCCAGTTTGTCCACAATTTCCAAAAATCCCTCAGAGAATCAGTACTAGTACATCTGAGAATTTCAAAAATTTTTTCAAAATAGCCCAGAGGTTTTTTTCTTAAAAACCGAAATAGATTACAAAAGTGGGCGTAATTATCTTTAAAATGAGGTATTTGCCATCCTGTAAGGTCTTCCAGTTTGTCCACAATTTCCAAAAATCCCTCAGAGAATCAGTACTAGTACATCTGAGAATTTCAAAAATTTTTTCAAAATAGCCCAGAGGTTTTTTTCTCAAAAACCGAAATAGATTACAAAAGTGGGCGTAATCATCTTTAAAATGAGGCATTTGCCATCCTGTAAGGTCTTCCAGTTTGTCCACAATTTCCAAAAATCCCTCAGAGAATCAGTACTAGTACATCTGAGAATTTCAAAAATTTTTTCAAAATAGCCCAGAGGTTTTTTTCTCAAAAACCGAAATAGATTACAAAAGTGGGCGTAATTATCTTTCAAATGAGGTATTTGCCATCCTTTAAGGTCTTCCAGTTTGTCCACAATTTCCAAAAATCCCTCAGAGAATCAGTACTAGTACATCTGAGAATTTCAAAAATTTTTTAAAAATAGCCCAGAGGTTTTTTTCTCAAAAACCGAAATAGATTACAAAAGTGGGCGTAATCATCTTTAAAATGAGGCATTTGCCATCCTGTAAGGTCTTCCAGTTTGTCCACAATTTCCAAAAATCCCTCAGAGAATCAGTACTAGTACATCTGAGAATTTCAAAAATTTTTTCAAAATAGCCCAGAGGTTTTTTTCTTAAAAACCGAAATAGATTACAAAAGTCGGCGTAATTATCTTTAAAATGAGGCATTTGCCATCCTGTAAGGTCTTCCAGTTTGTCCACAATTTCCAAAAATCCCTCAGAGAATCAGTACTAGTTCATCTGAGAATTTCCAAAATGGTTTAAAAATAGCCCAGAGGTTTTTTTCTCAAAAACCGAAATAGATTACAAAAGTGGGCGTAATTATCTTTCAAATGAGGTATTTGCCATCCTTTAAGGTCTTCCAGTTTGTCCACAATTTCCAAAAATCCCTCAGAGAATCAGTACTAGTACATCTGAGAATTTCAAAAATTTTTTAAAAATAGCCCAGAGGTTTTTTTCTCAAAAACCGAAATAGATTACAAAAGTGGGCGTAATCATCTTTAAAATGAGGCATTTGCCATCCTGTAAGGTCTTCCAGTTTGTCCACAATTTCCAAAAATCCCTCAGAGAATCAGTACTAGTACATCTGAGAATTTCAAAAATTTTTTCAAAATAGCCCAGAGGTTTTTTTCTTAAAAACCGAAATAGATTACAAAAGTGGGCGTAATTATCTTTAAAATGAGGTATTTGCCATCCTGTAAGGTCTTCCAGTTTGTCCACAATTTCCAAAAATCCCTCAGAGAATCAGTACTAGTACATCTGAGAATTTCAAAAATTTTTTCAAAATAGCCCAGAGGTTTTTTTCTTAAAAACCGAAATAGATTACAAAAGTGGGCGTAATTATCTTTAAAATGAGGTATTTGCCATCCTGTAAGGTCTTCCAGTTTGTCCACAATTTCCAAAAATCCCTCAGAGAATCAGTACTAGTACATCTGAGAATTTCAAAAATTTTTTCAAAATAGCCCAGAGGTTTTTTTCTTAAAAACCGAAATAGATTACAAAAGTGGGCGTAATTATCTTTAAAATGAGGTATTTGCCATCCTGTAAGGTCTTCCAGTTTGTCCACAATTTCCAAAAATCCCTCAGAGAATCAGTACTAGTACATCTGAGAATTTCCAAAATTTTTTAAAAATAGCCCAGAGGTTTTTTTCTCAAAAACCGAAATAGATTACAAAAGTGGGCGTAATTATCTTTAAAATGAGGCATTTGCTATCCTGTAAGGTCTTCCAGTTTGTCCACAATTTCCAAAAATCCCTCAGAGAATCAGTACTAGTACATCTGAGAATTTCAAAAATTTTTTCAAAATAGCCCAGAGGTTTTTTTCTTAAAAACCGAAATAGATTACAAAAGTGGGCGTAATTATCTTTAAAATGAGGCATTTGCCATCCTGTAAGGTCTTCCAGTTTGTCCACAATTTCCAAAAATCCCTCAGAGAATCAGTACTAGTTCATCTGAGAATTTCCAAAATGGTTTAAAAATAGCCCAGAGGTTTTTTTCTCAAAAACCGAAATAGATTACAAAAGTGGGCGTAATTATCTTTCAAATGAGGTATTTGCCATCCTTTAAGGTCTTCCAGTTTGTCCACAATTTCCAAAAATCCCTCAGAGAATCAGTACTAGTACATCTGAGAATTTCAAAAATTTTTTAAAAATAGCCCAGAGGTTTTTTTCTCAAAAACCGAAATAGATTACAAAAGTGGGCGTAATCATCTTTAAAATGAGGCATTTTCCATCCTGTAAGGTCTTCCAGTTTGTCCACAATTTCCAAAAATCCCTCAGAGAATCAGTACTAGTACATCTGAGAATTTCAAAAATTTTTTCAAAATAGCCCAGAGGTTTTTTTCTTAAAAACCGAAATAGATTACAAAAGTGGGCGTAATTATCTTTAAAATGCGGCATTTGCCATCCTGTAAGGTCTTCCAGTTTGTCCACAATTTCCAAAAATCCCTCAGAGAATCAGTACTAGTTCATCTGAGAATTTCCAAAATGGTTTAAAAATAGCCCAGAGGTTTTTTTCTCAAAAACCGAAATAGATTACAAAAGTGGGCGTAATTATCTTTCAAATGAGGTATTTGCCATCCTTTAAGGTCTTCCAGTTTGTCCACAATTTCCAAAAATCCCTCAGAGAATCAGTACTAGTACATCTGAGAATTTCAAAAATTTTTTAAAAATAGCCCAGAGGTTTTTTTCTCAAAAACCGAAATAGATTACAAAAGTGGGCGTAATCATCTTTAAAATGAGGCATTTGCCATCCTGTAAGGTCTTCCAGTTTGTCCACAATTTCCAAAAATCCCTCAGAGAATCAGTACTAGTACATCTGAGAATTTCAAAAATTTTTTCAAAATAGCCCAGAGGTTTTTTTCTTAAAAACCGAAATAGATTACAAAAGTGGGCGTAATTATCTTTAAAATGAGGCATTTGCCATCCTGTAAGGTCTTCCAGTTTGTCCACAATTTCCAAAAATCCCTCAGAGAATTTCCAAAATGGTTTAAAAATAGCCCAGAGGTTTTTTTCTCAAAAACCGAAATAGATTACAAAAGTGGGCGTAATTATATTTCAAATGAGGTATTTGCCATCCTTTAAGGTCTTCCAGTTTGTCCACAATTTCCAAAAATCCCTCAGAGAATCAGTACTAGTACATCTGAGAATTTCAAAAATTTTTTAAAAATAGCCCAGAGGTTTTTTTCTCAAAAACCGAAATAGATTACAAAAGTGGGCGTAATCATCTTTAAAATGAGGCATTTGCCATCCTGTAAGGTTTTCCAGTTTGTCCACAATTTCCAAAAATCCCTTAGAGAATCAGTACTAGTACATCTGAGAATTTAAAAAATTTTTTAAAAATAGCCCAGAGGTTTTTTTCTCAAAAACCGAAATTGATTACAAAAGTGGGTTTAATTATCTTTAAAATGAGGTATTTGCCATCCTGTAAGGTCTTCCAGTTTGTCCACAATTTCCAAACATCCCTCAGAGAATCAGTACTAGTACATCTGAGAATTTCAAAAATTTTTTAAAAATAGCCCAGAGGTTTTTTTCTCAAAAACCGAAATAGATTACAAAAGTGGGCGTAATCATCTTTAAAATGAGGCATTTGCCATCCTGTAAGGTCTTCCAGTTTGTCCACAATTTCCAAAAATCCCTCAGAGAATCAGTACTAGTACATCTGAGAATTTCAAAAATTTTTTCAAAATAGCCCAGAGGTTTTTTTCTTAAAAACCGAAATAGATTACAAAAGTGGGCGTAATTATCTTTAAAATGAGGTATTTGCCATCCTGTAAGGTCTTCCAGTTTGTCCACAATTTCCAAACATCCCTCAGAGAATCAGTACTAGTACATCTGAGAATTTCAAAAATTTTTTAAAAATAGCCCAGAGGTTTTTTTCTCAAAAACCGAAATAGATTACAAAAGTGGGCGTAATCATCTTTAAAATGAGGCATTTGCCATCCTGTAAGGTCTTCCAGTTTGTCCACAATTTCCAAAAATCCCTCAGAGAATCAGTACTAGTACATCTGAGAATTTCAAAAATTTTTTCAAAATAGCCCAGAGGTTTTTTTCTTAAAAACCGAAATAGATTACAAAAGTGGGCGTAATTATCTTTAAAATGAGGTATTTGCCATCCTGTAAGGTCTTCCAGTTTGTCCACAATTTCCAAACATCCCTCAGAGAATCAGTACTAGTACATCTGAGAATTTCAAAAATTTTTTAAAAATAGCCCAGAGGTTTTTTTCTCAAAAACCGAAATAGATTACAAAAGTTGGCGTAATTATCTTTAAAATTAGGTATTTGTTCGACATATTTAACTTCACCCACATGCTCTAGTGTTTATTTTTGGCAGTATCGATGGCATTCATATAATTTTAGAATTCGAATTACTAATGCTTCTAATTAAAGCCACCTGGTTTGTAATGGGGAAGAATTTTTTTTATTTAATTTCCAATAATTTTTGTATTTCGAAAAATTGATTTTTATGTTTTGGACTGTTCCCAATATAATTGTAAATATTTCTTGTAAGTGTTTAATTGATGCCAGAAAATCTCACAACACTATTACTTTTAGTAAAAAAATCGTCAATCGTCATTTTACTATATTTTTTCAAAAAAAAAAAAAACGAAAAATCGTCACATCTAACAACCCTGGCAACAAGCGCCCTGAAGACCAAAGTTGCCAATTTAGCGCCTTTGGCGCAAGATTTAGCGTTTTTTAACTGTCGTATATTTTTTCCTTAGTGCTTTTTTTGAAAAGTGCGCTAAATTAGCGCTTTTATTGATACTTAACATTTTTGTACTTTTATTTGTATACATTAATACAAGACACATTAAACCAAAATTTGTTTCCGTTTTTTTAATACCTTACAAGAAAAATGGTTTTTGTTCAAAAGTAATCCATTTCGGTTCTTAAAACAAGAATAAAACAAAAGTAATTTCCTGATTTTAACTTGTTTTTTTCGTATTAAGTAAAACTTTCTTAAATAAAGAAACATTTTCTCATGATCAAAAAATTCACGTTTTTGGCATAAAAAAGATCTTTCTGAAATCAAGCAACATTTATTTAATATAAATCTGATTTCTTTGAATTTTAAATAGAATCGAATTTCTTGCATCAGAAACAAGTGCTAAGGATTTCTTTAAATTTTTTTAAAAATGCTCCAGAAAACTTTGTTTGATTCAATTAATTTTGTTAACAAATCAATTAATTTTTTTTTATATATTAAGTTTTCTTAAACTAACTAGCGTTACACGTTTGTTTGAAAAAAATTCAGGGCCAAATTACGGCATTCGATATCGATCGAAATTTGGCCCCAGGCTTTTCTTCTGATTTTGTAAAATTAAAAGCAACCAAAACTTGATTTAAGTAACTATAGAGTTAAAATAATTTTTTTTAGCTATAGTTAAGAAAGTTTTAGTTCGCTTTGAGTCATAACTTTTTGCTTAAACCAAGCCACACAAATGTTTACAAATAAGACATTTTTGGATTGGACGAGAATGGTGGAAAATTTTCATGGTTCAAACCATATTTTCTGCTGATTTAGTAAATATGTAATTCTATGCGTGTATATTTGAAATTATATTACTTTTCCTGAAATGTCAGAAAAGGCTTTTTAAAAATGTTACTGATTTATTAACACTGCTCGGCAAAAAACAAAAAAAGTCGGGGAAGAGAACTTGATTATGTGGGAACTTGATAATTGACTTTAGCGTGCTGAATTCTAATAGTTTATTCAATCATGTCTAGTTAACATTTTGTTTACTGATCTTCATGATTTCATGTCTTATTTTATTCATAATATACCTGGATTTCTGATTAATGGTAAAAATGTGTACATTCTAATTTGCATGAAAAAATCATCAAAATCGCACAAATCGTTCTCAAGCTATGATAAAATGTATGCATCATAACCGCCTTATTTCGGTCGAAATATTAGTCTAGCCCTTAAAAAAACTAGAGATGATAGAAAAAACTGAAAACGGATTTGAATATAGCGCTGTAAAATCTTTGTACTTCATATATTTTTATTTAAAACGATTTTTTTGACGGCCAGTGTAATTAATAAAACTTGGTTCTTAAATATTTCATTAAGTTTTTTTATTTAAATTTTATTTGTCGCTTTTTGATTGGTGGCACGGCGCTTTTTGATTAGAAATAGTTCACAACCCTGTTGGAGACTATGAAATTAGCCCGTCAATAAGTGCATATGCGTTAGTGTCGTTTATTTAACGTTTTTTCGGAGACCTACAAATAAACTCGTTCATCAGCAGTTTAATTTAGATTTCAATGAAATTTTGAAAATTGGACGGTCCATTGCAACATTCCGTCCCATATTATGTCAGAACGACTTTAGTTTTTGCTTGATAGGGATTTCTTTAGGTTTTAAGGGCGGTGGAAAGGCTTTCCATGTACTAGTATAATGTAAGGCATTCGCAGAAAATAAAACGGTGATTTCAATTCTAGGAAGTCCTCACTTTTTTTCAAAATAATAGTGCTAGGCTAAAATAAAAAATTGCATCTGGTACTATTGTGTAATCAAAGGAATCTTGGAATTTCATCGTTATTTTAAAATTTATTTTTATTTTTTTCAGTGTACATCATATATTACCACAGCCAAACTGTCTTTTTGCTGCTAAAAACTTATATTTATCATTTTAATTTTTAATTTTATATGTATTGCAAAAATAATTGTTATCATTTAATATGCATAACCAATTTTGTGCTGACAAAAAAAAAGCAAAACACTGAAATTAATTACCTATAAATTTGCATAAAGGGTGGTCCAACCAAAACGCACGGTGTTAATTGTAAATAAAACAAAAAGTTTTCAGAGAATTATCTTAATATTTTTTATTACGATAGATGGATTATGGACAATTATGTGTGAAACAAAATATCGGTCAAATGCTCACCACGGCTCCGGTGGCATAGCTCTATCCTATGGTCCATATTTTCAATGACTGAGACATAATTGAGGTTCAATGTCGTTAATGTGCCGAATTATCTCATCTTTTAGTTTATGAATTGTTCTTGGCTTATTGACGTACACTTATTCTTTTAAATATCCCCAAAGAAAGAAGTCCAAGAAGGCCAATTAACATCGCCACGACTTGAGATAACATGAGGAGGTCCATAACAAAACGCAATAATAACATTTTTTAAGTTTTTTGATTTTTTGATAGAATCCTATTCTACCTTTATTATAAAGCATTCTAAAACTCAATAACTACACTGCAATTCAATATCAAATATTAATGGTTCTTGGAAGAGAAATACTCAGGAGAGGATGAGAAGGGGACTCAATGCATACTACACATGCAGGAACTCCATTGGTAAGACCTGGGGTCTGAGGCCAGATATGGTAAACTGGATTTACACATCGGTTGTTAGGCCTATACTTACCTATGGATGCACTGTCTGGTGGGGTGCGTTGGGAGTGGATAGCTATAGGAAGATGCTCAGCAAGGTTCAAAGGAGTGCATCTCTTGGCATTACAGGCGCTAGGAGAAGTACTCCGCAGGCAGCGCTGGACATCCTACTATATCTGTCCCCTATTGAACATTATGTGAGGAGTGTGGCCGCTAGGAACTTACTTAGACTTTACGAGTCTTCTTTAGTTAGGCCTAGGCGGGATGATCACACGAGAATTTTGTACGAGATGGGTCTGCTTGGTCAGGGTAATACTCTTGGGGGTATTTCGGATCATAGGACTATGACCCTGGACTTTGGTGCAACACCACCGGTAGACTTCCCGGATAGGGAAAATTGGAGTGGGTCCAACGGACTGTTTGAGGGGTGGGCAGTGTTTACGGATGGATCCAAGATGGAAACCGGCACTGGTGCCGGTGTATATATTGCGGACACCGATGTGAAAAGGTCTTTCAGACTCCCCGATGAGTGCAGTGTCTTCCAGGCTGAGATCCTAGCGATCTGGAGGGCGACGGAGGCGATACTGGAACACATCGTGGGTGGATCTGTGGTGACAATTTACGTCGATAGTCAGGCTGCGCTTAGGGCATTGACAAATTATACGGTGCGATCGCGCCTGGTCGCTAGGTGTAGAAATGCTCTTAGGGAACTCATGGAGGCATTCAATGTAAGGCTGTGTTGGGTACCCGGACACTGCATGGTTGATGGAAATGAGGTGGCGGACGAACTGGCAAGGGCGGGTTCGAATATGGACTTAGTGGTAAGGGACATGGGGGTAAAGCCTCCCCTATGTTACTACTTTGGTGTGATAAGGGAAAAGTTCCGTGATGACGTTAACCGATCCTGGGGGGACAGAGTGGATTGCAGGGTGTCTAGGGCACTATGGCCCAGATTGGACGCGGGGGCAACCAGGGTTCTACTGGGATTGGATAGGGGTGGTCTTAGAACGCTTATAGGGTTCTTGACGGGTCATTGTCCTGTTAGGGCCTTTACGGGAAAATGGGACAGCACCATACCGGACTTCTGCAGATTATGCGATGAATCAGAGGAGCTGGAGACAGTCGAGCATGTACTATGCCACTGTCCTAGGATGCAGGGTCTCAGACAGAAGTGGCTGGGAGAAAGGTTTCACGACGAACTGGGGTGCATCGCTGGATGTAATCCGGCTGATCTACTAGGGTTTGTCAGGGAAATAGTGCGGTTGTTTCTGTTGAGGGGACTGTAGAGAGGGAATTTGTTTTTGCACAGCACCTACTAATTTTCTAACTTTCTAGTTTTCTATCATCCTATACTTCTTTTCTTTACTTCTCTCTTTTCTACATTCTTTCTCTTTATCGAAGGGATTCACAATGGACCGTACCGGTCTCCGGGTGGAAGTGTGCCCTTGGGCACATAACCCTTCTTAACCTAACCTAACCTAACCGAATGGTTCAAATGCAATAATTACACATAAAAAAGTGTTAATTTTTCTAAAAGTGGTTGCAATTAAAATCAAAATAATATAATACAAATCTATTCAAAGCAAAAAGCAAAAATTCCAGCCCTAGTTCAGTTCAAAACGCAATACATATTTTCATATAGTTCAAAGCAAAATGAAATAAAAACTATGATTTAGACCAAAACGTAATAATTGCAAATAACTTTAAAACAAACTGTCAAATAAAATAATTAATTTGTGATTAATATTATTTTTTGTAGACAATAATACCTCAATAATTGTTTTTTAAAAAAATTATGTGCTACTTACTTAAATTACATTTTGTCGTTTATCCAAAAAAATGTTATGGTGTAATTATTGCGTTTTGTTATGGAGCTCCTCACATGGCCATTGAATTTCTCGCGCAAAAGAGCCATTGTTTCATTGGCTGTGTGGCACCATCCTGTTGGAACCACATATCGGCCAGGTCCATATCCTCAATTTCTGGCGAAAAGAAGTCCTTTATCTCGCGATACACGGTTACTGCTTAGGTTAGGTTAGGTTCCATGGGCAGCCATCAAAAGACAGCTCACTTGGGTCCCCAATTGGTCCCTTTGTGATACCCGGCGCCAACGCCCATCCCTTGGAGCAGTTACTCAGATGGCGTCACTGCAAGTTCCAACCACTTCGTCTTCCTAGTGAAGAGAAGGAGCGATTTTAGTTCCATCCCGGACAGATTCCCCAAACAGGAAAACACCGGTCCCCCCAGGTATTCTTCCCTAATGCCCCGCAGTCCAGGGCAATGGCAAAGGAAGTGAAGCACAGTCTCCTCTTCCTCCTCGTTCTGACAACTCCTACAGTAGTCGTTAAATTCCAGACCCATTCTTCCAGCATGAGACCCCACCGGCCAGTGTCCAGTCAAAACCGATATCACCGTCCTAATCTGGCTCCCAAGTAGAGAGCCAGTTCTCCGTTCATCATATCCAGGCCAAAGGATCCTGGATATGAAGCAGGTGGACTCACAGGTCCACCGCATCTGCGCAATTCTATAAGACTCGCGCCCGATGAGTAATTTACAGTGAGCCATTGGAAGACCAACAAATTGATCGATGAATCCGTCATCCATGCGACCACCTTGTCTGGCCAGCCCATCTGCTACTAGATTGCTAAGGATTATTTTCTTTGTAAAGTCACAGCACACATTTAAAAATAACAGTTTATCAACTGTTTAATAACACAGCACAACAAAATTCGGGTCATCGCCGCCAGCCTCAATTCTTGCAACGCGAAATGAAACCAGACTACTGGTAGAGCAAATATATGCTACTTTAAAATTTTTCTTTATTAAGCATTTTACACATATTGCACCAATTTTTGGTCTTAGACCCCTAGTGAAATTTGACGCAGAAAATATTCGTAGAACATGGTTACCCTCTAAAGTGCCGTATTAGTATACTTTTGTGTAAAAATTGAAAAGAGGACAAAAATTACCCCTTAAAATGAGAATTAGAGATTAATATATTCTAAGAAAAGAATCGCCATAAAATTCAACTAAAGACATCTGAAATAATTTTTTAGCTCAGAACTACATTTAGTATATTTTTTTGACTTATTCCAAACGCCTTTTCAAAAAAATTAAAAACTTTAAGGGCCGAAATTTCGGAAACCCGAGATAACTTTTCAAACCTCTTTGGCAGATTTGCTCAACCAGTAGTCTAGTTTCATTTCGCATTGCTAATATTGAGGCTGGTTTTTTTTTTGTTGCAGCTGAGGGCCTACAATTAACGAGTGATAAATGGTTTCTGACAATTTCCTGCGTTTACGCTAATAATTGTCGACTATTTTCGTAAAATTTTAAATGATAACACTGTGCTCGAAATTGACAATTTTTTTAGACAAGCTGGGCAACATGGCGTTTTAGCATAATTCGGGTACGCTGAATCCGTTTTTTTATGTTAGCTCTTGTTTTCGAGATAAACCGTTATTTCGAAAATGGAGGAGGTTGCACAACATATATTCGCGTAACTCAAAAACGATTCAGTTTATTGAAATTACTAAAAAAAAACCGAAATTTAATATTTCCTTTAAGAAAAGTAAAACTTTTTTTTTAATATGAGAAATCGTTTTAGAAACATTTTTTTTTTTATTATCAAAATTTCGTAATTTTTATTATTTAAAAAATTGGAAAATGCAGCTAGGCTTCTAATTTTTTGCAGACATAAAAAAACCGAAGCTGCAAACTTTGGATTTTACAACTTTGGATTTTAATCACAAAATTCGACAATTTTTAATTAATTTAAGAATTTCATTAATCGCAATATTTGTATGGGAGCCCCCCTAAGAAGTTGTGATAAGGGGAAGTATGTCTCGAGAAAATGTTAAAGACAAAAAACTTAATAAGGTCGGTCATACATTTTATTCCACTAGGGGCAACTCCTGGGCATTAATGGGATGTTTTCTTTAATATATCTCTAGACTGCATTGAACATTTTGTATGGGCACTGTTACACGTTCAATAAATATCGTGATATTTCTAGTATCACGATATTTATTGAACGTGTAGCATCCAATATTGATGGATCGCTATCCATATCGCAGGAAAGCCTCATTTTATGTGATCCGTCAATATAGATCGCGGATCCAAATATCACAATATATATTGAACGTGTGCCAGTGCCCAATGGGAGCCGCCCCTTAAGGAATGGAGATAGCACATAGGTATGTTAGAAATAAATGATGAAGATGAAAAATAAAGTGGGGTTGGTCAAACATTTGACCCATCTAGAAGCATCCTAGGCGCTGCAGGGGCCAAATTTAAGAATTTTATAAAAACGCCACATGTGTATGGTTATAATTCTTAAACTTAGCCGGTACAGCGCGTAGGATGCTCCCAGATGGGTCAAATGTATGACCAACCCCACTTTATTTTTCATCTCAATCATTTATTTCTAACATATCTTTTTTATATGCCTGCAAAAAATTAGAAGCCTTGCTGCATTTTCCAATTTTTTATGAATTTTTTAAAAAAAAATTTCGAAATTTTGATAATAAAATTATTACTTTTTCAAAAAAAAAAAAAAGATATATGTTTCTAAAACGACTGCACATATTAAATAAGAAGTTTTACTTTTCTTGAACGAAATTTTATTTTTCGGAAATAACGGTATATCTTGAAAACAAGAGCTAATCTAAAAAAACGGTGGGCACCATGGATTCAGCGTACCCGAATTATGCTAAAACGCCATGTGCCCGGCTTGTCTAATTTTGCAACTAGCAAGTGTGATTGAGCATAATTCCCAACAATGTTTCCTTTCAGCACTGCAATACTATGTGGAACAACTGTTCCTTAAATTCCATCGAAAACTATTTTTCATTAATTTGATTTTATATTACTTTGTTTTCTACAAACAAAACTTTTTCTTACACATTTTCACCTTCATCAAATGATTGATGTTCATTTATTCAATTATACTTATATTTCCAATCTCTCCAACCTTACAATTCTCTCCAAAATTGTTACTTTTGTTATTTGTCATATTTCAAAGGTGTTATGACGTCCAGTCCGTGATGTTTTTCACATACGAAAATGTTAAAACTAATTAATCTTTTTATTCCACCAACATCAACCAATAACAAACTGAAAAAACAAACCGGGAAAGCAAAAATAAAAAAAGAACAACTACAACAACTATTCCTCATCTTCATCGCCATCATATAAATAAAATAGTGGATGTTTTATCAAAAATTCTTTAGTTTAGTTTTCAACTTCTCCATGGCTTTTAGTCTACCTTTAGTTTTTTTAAGCTTAAACGAGACTAAACTAAAGTTCTGCAGTGTAGTGAGCTACTAATTACTTAAATTGTCACGCTTAATGGCAGCCAATTGGCTACACATTTCACCTGAACTAACTCAAGAGTGTTTGGTGTCTAAAGCATCAGAGACAGAAAGCACTACGTGAACATTTAAACATCAAAGACGTGCAATGAATTTGAAAGATTTTTCCAAACAAGAAAAGTGAAAAAAAAAACGAAAACGAAAAATATTACAACATAATAGACAGACGATTTTCCAAGAGCGAAAATAAAAAATAAATTGAAAAACAAACGGATGGTGTGATGATGGAAGGAAACTGAAGTAGAGTTACCTGGGTTTTAGACAGCATATCTTTTAAATAGAAAAATTAATGTTTAGTTTAAGTTGGCATATTTTCTTGAAAAACTTTTTTTACAAATCAAAAATTTTTTTTTTAATAGAAATAAATGCCTATTTGAAAAACACCTCCACGAAAGTTCACAATGCCCTCAAATTGCTTGTGCTGAATGTCTAATCGGGCTGTACGGCACACATCGCCGTCCAGTTAAAACCACATCACGTTGGTGTCCATATTATCCAATTCAAACCAAAAGAAATTGGTACTCATCGTGCATTGTGATTTGGCAAAACATGTCAACTAAATGACAGCTTATTCGACAGATGTGGCAATATTGGCGCTATTGACTGTCAATGTTCGGATCTTCCTATTGGAAGTCCTTTTATACAATATTAAAATTAACCGTCTATTTTTCTGTGCGCTGTGTAGAATGAAAAAAATGGAAATATTGTATATCCTCCACACTTCAAATTCATTTTTCGAAATACATATAATGAAATAATCCATAAGTTTTATATAGGGATTTTGACTGCTGTAGAATTGATAAGGGAAAACATTGCTGAGGGCTTGGAGGTCACTATATATGGACAGCCAAGCCGATCTTAGGGCCTTGATGGGATAGTGGATGATTGTAGAATAGCTCTAAGGGAAATCTTATGGGAGTATGTGGTGTGGCTACGCTGGGCACTGGATCACTGCGACTGTTGGCCAGACTGGGATAGGAAATGGAAGATCGTGACTCTCTGTAGGCAGTCAGAACTCCAATAGGCTTTTATTTTACGAAAATAAGGGAATGTATTCTAAGCGGGACTAAATGCGCCAAGGGAAATAGAAAAACGGACTGCAGAGCATCGCAGACGCTTAGGAAGACCGTAATAGGTATTATCAGGACCATGTTATTTATTATCACAGGCCTCTGCATGGTAGGCAAAATGCCGGTGGTAATTAGACCTGACTTGTCTTATTTATGCAGGTTTTGCGAGGGCCCAGAGGAGATAGAGCCAGTTGAGCACATTCTCTGTTACTGTCCTAGACAACAGAACAGCGGGCTGCGATGGCTGTGTAGTAGGTTCATAGGCGAATTACGGGATGTCTCGAGGTGAATGCTCAAGATCTTACGTAATTCGTAATGGGAATGACCTGGCTGTTTAACTGGCGGAGGGGACTGGGTATATTTAGAAGTATTGTGTTTAGTAGGGTTGCTTTTCTTTTTAGTGCGATTTTATCTTCCACTATTTCGTATGCTTGCACTTTTTATTTGCTTGTTCTATTCTCCTTAGTATTCTATTTCTACCTATGGCGTCACAATGGACCATATTGGTCTCTGGGTGAGGGTGTGTAGATTGACTTTGCACCAGCCTTTCCACCTTACCTAACTTAGGAAGAATGTTTTCCATATAGTTTTTTTTTAAACTGACATAAAATGATGTTACACTTGATTTTGGTTTTAACCAATTCTTGTACGAATGGACCTGCCATTACGTCATCTGATGTAAATTATAAATCCTAAAACGACTAAATTTCAAGCAATATTTTTTTATCGCAAAGCTTTTTGTTTTAATTAAAGTTTTATTAAACAGATAGTAAGTAAACTTTAGAGACAATATGTTAATAATTACTTTGTAAATACATTATGATGACCAGCTTTATAATTATCAAAATGATTATATTTTTGAAAAGTAGACACAATTTGCTATTCATTGATATAAGTTTATAACATGTTATGCCTACTATTTTAAGCCTAGTACTCTGTTCAAATTTGTGAAAAATGATTAGCAACATTTATTATTTCACACGAAAATTTTGACATGTATCAATGTTACCTATCTTGCGAGTTCGTACAATTTGAAGTTTTAATTCCTGTAAAGTATGCGACATTGTTTTGCGTATGTAAACAAATCCCACATGTATTTTACTAAAATTTATTTTTTTTTAATAAAAAAGAAAGTCAATATGGATAAAAAACTGTTACCGGTTGTGTTATATTCATTTTTTATTTCTTATTAAATAATCAGTTCATATTTTTTTGCTTTTGCTACATATTCCACGTGAAATAAGTGCAGCTTACATTATTTCGCAGTTGTAGAAAAATGTTGCCAGAAACATTTCGGAACTTTTTCACAAAAAGAACAGAGTACAACTCTATCAACATTATTTCATAGATATTCCGCACAAGTTTTTTTCATATGCGTTTTGACAGCATTTCACGTGAAATGTTGAACAGAGTACCAGGCTTTAGGAAAGATTTTTCAATTCGTCATTTTTTAAAAATTGAGATAGGTATGGGGTTAGGCTTGCCAGATTTGAAATCCATAAAAACAGTACATCGAGAAAAAAAGGCAGGTACATTTATGTAAAAAAAGTACATTTTTTAAATTTTTTAAACTAAAAATTCACGAAATCACGATGGGTAGTGCAGTGTGCAAAGAATGTAAATGCGCGCAAAAATATACACACATTGTCACAACACAAAAACAAAATTAACGTATTTGCAATTTGCTCTTTTTACTTCGTTTGCACTTTAAAATCCATGAGCAAAAGACCTGACGCTAAACTACTGGGAATTGTTTCATAATTTTTAGTATATATGGGGTCTATATCTAGCAGAAATATAACACAAAGCAACAAAATCGAAAAAATTTTAAAGGCTTGAAAAACCACTATACAATTTTGATGTATTGTGGTTCCAGTAGTACAAATATGGTCCGAATTTTAAATTCTAGGGAGAGGTTTTTTAAAAAAAAAAATTGAGATTTTTTAAAAGGCTGCTCCATACATCTTATCGTAACTTTGGAACGACGAACTCGATTTTGTTATGAAATCCGTCAAAACATTTTTAATTACGCCTGATTTAAGTTTTTCTAATTTAATTTTTTTATTTAAGCCATTACTTTTGGAGTTATTAAGGCCGAAGTGGCAAAAAAAAATTATTTTTTTGTTTTTTTATAAAATTTTTAAATTTCAAAAAATTCATAAAAAATTGAAATCAACAAATACTTACCAGTTTTAGTACTTAAGCTTAAAGCTGCATGCATTAGAAGTAAAACACATTTTATTTCATAAAAATCCATGGATAAATACCTGTTTTATTCCTGACAAACTGAAAGTACCTAGTTTTGACCTTTTTTATCGCAAATTTGTGCAGAGCTAAAACTCACAAAGTTTTACCTTTGTATTACACAATATTTTTTTTTTAATCCTTTACTTCAATTATTTTTTCATAAAACTGCATATAATAAAAATAAAATAAATTTTGTTTCATGAAAATCCATGGATAAATTCGTGTTTTATTCCCGATAAATTGAAGGTACCTAGTTTTGATATTTTTTTATCGCAAATTTGTGTTGAGCAGCATGTTGCAAACATAAAATAAACATGTTGCTCAACACAGATTTGCGATAAAAAAAAAATATCAAAACTAGGTACCTTCACTTTATCGGGAATAAAACACGAATTTATCCATGGATTTTCATAAAACAAAATTTATTTTATTTCTATTATATGCAGCTTTATGAAAAAATAATTAAAGTAAAGGATTCAAAAAAAAATAATGTGTAATAAAATGGTAAAACACTGTGATTTTTAGCTCTACACAAATTAGCGATAAAAAAGGTCAAAACTAGGTACTTTCAGTTTATCGGGAATAAAACAGGTATTTATCCATGGATTTTTATGAAATAAAATGTGTTTTACTTCTAATGCATGCAGCTTTAAGCTTAAGTACTAAAACTGGTAAGTATTTGTTGATTTCAATTTTTTATGAATTTTTTGGAATCAAAAATTTTATAAAAAAATCAAAAAAAGAATTTTTTTTTGCCACTTCGGCCTTAATAACTCCAAAACTAATGGCTAAATTAAAAAATGATATTAGAAAAACTTAAATCAGGCGTAATTTAAAATGTTTTGACGGATTTCATAACAAAATCGGGTACGTCGTTCCAAAGTAACGATAAGATGTATGGAGCAGCCTCTTCAAAAACCTCAAATTTAAAAAAAAAAACCTTAGCATAGAATTTTAAAAAATTATGTTTTTTGCAGTTAGGTGACTATAGCGGATCAAAAAATATAGCGGTTATTCGAGTCCTTTTTTGCTGTTGACCTGTGTAATCAATGTTTAGTTTTTACCATTTTTATATCCTTCAAGGATTTTCAAGGACACGCACACTTATAAGTTCACTATTTGTAAACGATTAGTACTTTTGTAATTGAAAACATAACTTACTTCAGCAGCACATTTTTCCAAAACTGAAATGTGACGCAAAAATGTCGCAATAATTCAAGTAACGGTTAAGGGAACAGCGGATAATGTGAAAAACAAACACAAAGAACAACTAGCGCAATTGGTGCATGCGGGCTTATTTGACATTTGTCAAATAGAAGCGAAAATATGTAGACCGAAACCGACCTGCACAATCGGTGCATCACGGTCTGAAAAGGGTATATACGCTTATATATGATAGAAACTCATCTACACGGTTTTAAAAAGGCAATGCTCCGGTTCATTATCGCATTTCCTGCAAATACGTTCGGCTAAGAAACCTTAACATTTTTTACTCTGTTGTTTTTCAAATTTGTCGCAAACTTTCTTTACTATTCGTAACATGCCATTTATTAATGTGGGTAAAGATAAATACATATATGTCGAACTAAATATGTTTTAACCCAGCTAGCATTTTGTATCATAATCTAATCATTTAGGAATCAGCTTCACGAGCAAAATACCCGTATATGAGCTCATTTTTCAATCATGAGTGATACTCTCGTTGTGAGAAAATGGTACCCTACAGATGAATCACCTGAAAGAATCATATGTAATACAATTTTCTGATTCCTTTTTGATCATTTCAATGTTAGTTTTTATAATCATTATTGAACCGTTTTTGTCTCATTTTTCAATCGTAAATTATATAGTTTTTGATTATATTTCATATAATTTTTTAATTGTCATGTTTTTTTTTTATATTTTTTTTTTTTTTTTTTTTTGTAAAATCAGCACCTTTATGGCTTTTTATCATTCAAACAAACTTTTTTTTGTTACGAAAGTTATCGAATTTTTGCAAAGAAGAGAAGAAACCATTTGCACTAACATTTATGTTCATAAATTGCTAATAATTTTTGGGATTTTTATTTGTTTGTCTGACTCTAAAGTTTCAATTTTTATTTTTTTGATTTGACAAAAACAAAAATTTAAAAATAATCATTTTATCATATCACTGAATCATATATGAATCCTTTTTCTATCGCTCAAGTGATAAATCAGTTTTTAATCATCAAAACTGATCTGAAAAGGCTCACTTAGGTGATTTTTACAAAAAATAATCACCCAAATGCTAGCTGGGAACGTAAAAATATGTTTTTCGTATTTGAGACAATTTTCCAAATATGTTTTAATATTTATGACAAACTATTAAATATGTTTTCGTATTTGTGACATATTTAAAATATCAAATTATTAAATATCTTCGTATTTTTTACATATTTAATGAAATTTGAAAGAAATTAGGAATTTTATTATAAATGCAGATTCTCTGAGGGATTTTTGGAAATTGTGGACAAACTGGAAGACTTTACAGGATGGGACATACCTCATTTTAAAGATAATTACGCCCACTTTTGTAATCTATTTCAGTTTTTGTGAAAAAAACCTCTGGGCTATGTTTAAAAAATTTTTGAAATTCTCAGATGTACTAGTACTGATTCTCTGCGGATTTTGGAAATTGTGGACAAACTGGAAGACCTTACAGGATGGCAAATACCTCATTTCAAAGATAATTACGCCCACTTTTGTAATCTATTTCGGTTTTTGAGCAAAAAACCTCTGGGCTATTTTTAAAAAAATTTTAGAAATTCTCAGATGTACTAGTACTGATTCTCTGAGGGATTTTTGGAAATTGTGGACAAACTGGAAGACCTTACAGGATGGCAAATACC
This sequence comes from Pollenia griseotomentosa, assembly GCA_963931875.1. Lineage (NCBI taxonomy): Eukaryota > Metazoa > Arthropoda > Insecta > Diptera > Polleniidae > Pollenia > Pollenia griseotomentosa. The sequence goes on along the minus strand of OZ007563.1, from coordinate 181,684,292 downwards.
TCATTTTAAAGATAATTACGCCCACTTTTGTAATCTATTTCGGTTTTTGAGAAAAAAAACCTCTGGGCTGTTTTTAAAAAATTTTTGAAATTCTCAGACTGATTCTCTGAGGGATTTTGGAAGTTGTGGACAAACTGGAAGACCTTACAGGATGGCAAATACCTCTTTTTAAAGGTAATTACTTTTTTTCTCAAAAACCGAAATAGATTACAAAAGTGGGCGTACTTATTTTAAAAATGAGGTTTTTGCCATCCTGTATTTCCAAAATCCGCAGAGAATCAGTACTAGTACATCTGAGAATTTCAAAAATTTTTTAAAAATAGCCTAGAGGTTTTTTCTCAAATTCGAAATAGATTACAAATAAAATAGATTACAAAAGTAGGCGTAATTATCTTTAAAATGAGGTATTTGCCATCCTGTAAGGGTTCCAGTTTGTCCACAATTTCCGAAATCCCTCAGAGAATCAGTACTAGTACATCTGAGAATTTCAAACATTTTTTAAAAATAGCCTAGAGGTTTTTTTCTCAAAAACCGAAATAGATTACAAATAAAATAGATTACAAAAGTAGGCGAATTATCTTTAAAATTAGGTATTTGCCATCCTGTAAGGGTTCCAGTTAGTCCACAATTTCCGAAATCCCTCAGAGAATCAGTACTAGTACATCTGAGAATTTCAAAAATTTTTTAAAAATAGCCGAGGTTTTTTTCTCAAAAACCGAAATAGATTACAAATAAAATAGATTAAAAAAATGGGCGTAATTATCTTTAAAACCAGGTATTTGCCATCCTGTAAGGTCTTCCAGTTTGTCCACAACTTCCAAAATCCCTCAGAGAATCAGTCTGAGAATTTCAAAAATTTTTTAAAAATAGCCCAAAGTTTTTTTTTCTCAAAAACCGAAATAGATTACAAAAGTGGGCGTAATTATCTTTAAAATGAGGTATTTGCCATCCTGTAAGGTCTTTCAGTTTGTCCACAATTTCCAAAAATCCCTCAGAGAATCGGTACTAATACATCTTAAAATTTCAAAAATTTTTTAAAAATAGCCCAGAGGTTTTTTTTCTCAAAAACCGAAATAGATTACAAAAGTGGACGTAATTATCTTTAAAATGAGGTATGTCCCATCCTGTAATGTCTTCCAGTTTCTCCACAATTTTTAAAAATCGCTCAGAGTATCTGCATTTTTAATAAAATTCATAATTTCTTTAAAATTTCATTTAATATGTAAAAAATACGAAGATATTTAATAATTTGATATTTTAAATATGTCACAAATACGAAAACATATTTAATAGTTTGTCATAAATATTAAAACATATTTGGAAAATTGTCCCAAATACGAAAAACATATTTTAAATATGTGAAGACGTAAGATGTTACGTCAAAACATATTTTGTTCGACATATTTATCTTCACCCACATCAATTATTATAAGGTTTTCATTCCCCTCTATTTTTTTAAACGCATAATAAAGGATTTTCTATGTTGTTTACAAAGTCAAGGTAGGCTTGAGCTAGTTCATTTTTAAAAAATTGGCTATAAACAGGAGCACAAAAATTTTGGGACAACAAGTAAGATTTTACGGCTGGGTAGCTTTTTAAAAAATTTTCAACTGCAGGCGTAAGAGTAAGCCATCGAGTAGGTACGTGGCGCAGCAGTTTAGACCATCCCAAAATTCAAACATTGCTTTCAGATTTTCAATCGTTTTAGTGGATGTCGAAAATTTTTTATGTATGTATATGTATGGAGAAAACGTATTTTATTTTTGTAAAAAAAAAAAGTACAAAAAGAAGTAAATAAGCTAAAAAAAAGTAGAATAGCGTACTTATTTAATGGATATGCAGAAAACAGTACGAAGAGCACAAAAAGTACGCGTACTGCTGAAAACAGTACGTCTGTCCTTTTCTGAATCTAATAAAGTAGTTAAAGCGAAAGCAAAACAAAAAACAGCAAGAAAATAAGTTTCACTCTTACTTCGCTTCATTGCCGTATGCAGCACAAAAAAGCTACTTTTTAAAAATAAATTTAGAAAAGTGGCGTATGCCGCACAAAACGATAATTTTTACTTTCAGTAAAATACTATTAACTGCTAAGTTAAAATTTTTCTTTAAAACATGTACCGGAAGCAGCGGGGAAAATACAGAGAAATTCTGACAGCTATATTTTCAGAAAACTTCATGTAAATCTTCATTGTCGTTTTTCTCCGCTACGTCTTTTTGGCATATGCGGCAAACCAATAATGAGCTGAAGAATTATCGTTTTATTTTCAATAGCAATTTTAAATCTACATTCATATGTTGTATCTCTAAAATGTATAATTTTTCTATTTAAAGGTTTCATATGCCCGACCTGGTGGTGAATCAATCAAGGATACCAATTTATATGTTACCAATTTACCGCGTACAATCACCGATGACGAATTGGATAAAATTTTTGGTAAATATGGTAATATTGTACAAAAGAATATACTCAGAGATAAATTGACTGGTAAACCCAGAGGTGTAGCATTCGTAAGGTGAGCATTAAGTTTTTTTTATTAAAGTTTTAATGTAAAATTTTACTAAACAAAATCCTAAAAAAAAAATTGCAAAAATGAAAAAATGGCAGCAAAAGCATACATAAATCGTGGTTCACATTGAGCAACTTTTGTTTATTAAATTGTTTTATACATACTTATTTAGTTTGACGTTTCTGTCTGTACTATGTATAAAAAAAGTTGCGGCAACAAAAGCTGCTTAATTATCACTCACTACTAAATCAATCACCCTTATCGTGGTTGGCGAAATTAAAATACGCTTGCGACTGTTTGGTAATAGATTAAAGAGAACGTAAACTTATTTCCTTTAATCTATAACCAAACAGTCGCAGGCGTTTTTAAAATTCGCCAACCACGATAATAGTGAATAGTTTCTTTAAAACTTAACGACTGAATTTTTAATAAAACAATTTTTTACTTGGAGAAACAGGCATGTCTTTTAAGAAGCAAGGTATATAAAGCCATAAATAAGCATAAGAAATACAACATCATGCCTGTTCCCTTAAGTTAAAAGTCAAGGAAATCTTAATAGTTTTAAGCTTCTATTAGAACATGTTCTCTATTTTGCTGACCTTTTGCAAAATGTTTTAAAACCCAACAAAACAATTTTTTGAAATATTTTTGATTTTCATTAAAATTCTTTTGTTCTTTTTTCTGTCTTAACAGATTCAACAAACGCGAAGAAGCCCAAGAAGCTATATCAGCTTTGAATAATGTTATACCTGAAGGTGCCTCACAACCTTTAACCGTACGCTTGGCCGAAGAGCATGGCAAACTGAAGGCTCATCACTTTATGAACCAATTGGGTATGGGCCCACCTGCTGCTCCTATACCTGCGGCTGGACCAGGCTACAATAATATGGTGCATAGAGGTAGACATAATAAAACTCGTAATCAAAAACCACATCCCTATCATAATCCACAAAAATTCATTTAAATTTTTTTTGTACAAACAAAAAAAAAAAAAACAAATATCTGTTTTGTTTTGTTTTTTTTTTACAATCGCAAAAAAGTAAAAATCCTTATTATTCTATAATTATATCAATTTATATAACACATATAAAAAATAATAATAAAAAAAAAAAATTTAATGATATTTTTGTTTGCCCCATTTTTTCAGTAAAAATATTTAAAAATATAACAAGAATCAAGCATAAATATTAAAAAAAGATAAAGAACAATCGTTGATTTAATTATTTTTTTCGTCTTCTTAACTGTGAACTTCTTAAAGCACAGTTTTTATTAGAATTATACACAAGAGTTAGGTTAAGGGAAAATAAAAAGGAAAATCGGTGACAAATTTTGAAAAGAGAAAATAATTGCCTGTCTATTACTCTGCATGCAGATAAGCAAAAATTGTAAGCCAAAGTTTAAAATTTCGTTTATGAACGACGACCTAACCTGAAAGTTTTATATGGTCCCTTTTATTTCAATATTTTACCTTTTATTTTAATATTTTACATTTTTAATATTGTACATTTATTTTATTTCCATATTGCTCTTTTTAATAGTGTTCCACTAAGTTTAATATGGTCTCTTTTATTTAAATATTGTATTCAATATTTTACCTTTTATTTCATTATTGTTCCTTTTTTTTAATATTGTACATTTAATTAAAAAAGTACCTTTTGTACATATAAAATTGAAAAATTCTACACAGTTGCATTGCAGAATGTATTTAAAAAGCGAGTTGCTTTGCAACTGACGTTTTGGAACTCAGAATAATAGATTATCATTATAACTCTTAATTTTTTTCTGTTGTTAAATCTGCTCATAAAACGTTAACTTAAAACAATAGATAACCTAAAACAAACTTGAAGGTGATTTGAAATCGAATCCATTTTTAAATGACGTATCTAAAATAATGATATGATAATCACTTGAGAACAAAAGAATTCTCAACGAAAAAGGGGAAACTTTCTTATTTTTTCAATTATCTTTCCAACAAAAACACTGAAACAAGCTTGATATTAAATTAGGTTTCAATCCTTATCACAAACGTAATCCCTAGAAAAATGATTTGATAATAATTTATGATCTTAGAATTCTCAACAAAAAATGAAAACTTTTTCTTCTTAATATCACAGTGCGACAAAAAGTATGGGTAAGTGATCGGCAGGGGTTATGCTTACTAGAAAAGTTATATCGGTCAAAAAATATGTTATACGTGTTCTGGCGTTTTGTTGGGTCAGGGATCGAGATATATCGCTTTGAAGTTAGTAAGTCTTCTATAGGGGAAATAATGGCCATCTAAATGTCCAAATATCGAAAACTGATATTTAACAAAGTTGTTAACCTCAACGCCGGCTTAAGAAATTTTTTTAAAAAATACGTTTTTAAAATATTTATTACCCTTTAAATTTTTTTTTAATTCTGCCTATTCTTGGTTTTACTACTAAAAGTTTCTTTTTGTTGCCAGCAACTTCATCGAAATAGTTTGTAAAATGGCTGCAATATTAAAGTTCTTTAAAAGTTTATTAACATTTCCTAAGAAAATAAAATTTAATTCAAGTAAATCTTTTTTATTTGGCAGCTACGCAACCATCTCCTCTAATTCTAACACAATTTTTCTCTTCTCAATAATTTGTTTCCAATTTTTGCAAGAATAAATATTTAACAAAAATATTATAACAAAAAATCATAATTTTTTTTTAACACAAAATTCAATTAAGATTTAAAGTTTACTAGCATTGAGTATGTATGTAATTATTTTAAGATTCCTTACACGATAACAAATAAAATAAATATTTAAGTTAAAAATATAAAAAAAAAAAACAAAAAAAAAAATAGAATATTTCGCCCTTTACAACAAATTGATATAAACTATAATCTTAAAAATATTCCCTTACACTTAATTTCAAACCCAAATAACTTTTTTAAATAGAAAGTAAATAACATTTTCAATATTGTAGAGAAAAAAAATGAAAGGTTAGAGAAATGGAAAAAAGTATAAAAAAAAAATTAAATGTTTAAGTATGTTCGTCGCCTATTATGATTTAAAAAAAAGAGAACCTCAGCCATAGAAAATGACTTAGCAGACACTGATATGATTCTCACTCGTAAAACAGGAATTGTTATGGCACAACTAAGATCAGGATGGAACAATAGGCTTAATGCCTTCTGGTTCCGCATAGACCATGCCTTTCCTGATTTATGCCTAACATGTTGTCAGAGTCTCCACAACACTTCCCACATATTTAATTGTCCAGCCAGCCCTACTTTGCTATGTTCAAGAAATATATGAAGCCACCCTGTGGAAGTTTTACAATTCTTTGGGTTTGATCTGGTAGATCTCCCCGATTAAATAATCAGCCCAATTATGAACAAAAATTCCCCGGGAGTTTTTTCCCTTCTCCCATTTTTCCTATGTAAATCCAATGGTAAAAATGGGAAAAACTCCCGGGGAATTTTTATTCATAATTGGGCTGAATGTATATTGTTTATGATGTTGCAACAACAACAACTAGAACAAAAAGAGAGTGAAAAAGCTTAGATATAAAAAAAAACCCAACTCTATCACTTTATTCGTACGACATTTTGAGAGATTTTCCTTTTTAGGCGTGTCGCTATGATGATACCTCAGCCTTCATTGGAAACCTCTGCAAAGTGTCAAGGCGCAATCAGAATGTGCTATAAATCAGCTGATTTGTTCGATCGCCGCTTGCGAGACACTTACAAAAGAAGAACTACTTTTCGAATTCTACGCATCAAGGCATCCTAAGCTTTTGTTGATGTAACTTTCTAAGTACAACTACACAGATTCTAAAATTTTGACAGATACATAGTAGATGCGAAAAAGTGTAGAATGTGTTGTGTGTACCTCCGCGTTCAGACTGTAACAACCATGAGAAAACAATAAACTTGTTTTAAAATCTGAGGCCATGATACCACATTCGATATCGATCAAAAAGACAATTTAAATGAAAAGGTCGATCTATATCGAAAGCCTTAATTTAGCTTCTTCATAATTAAATTTTATTTGAAGTTTGATTACTTGCTGTTCGTGCTGTATACATGTAAACAGCCGATCAATTTCGTTAATTCTACCTGCATATAAAATACATAATATGTTTGCAAATAACATTTTTTTTTTTTTTATTTTTTAACTTTTGGTAACATTTTTCTAACCAAAAAAATCCTCAAAAATTTTCAACTCATTAAAATTTCTCCCGCCCAAAAACTTTATTTAACTTCTATATACAATAACATATTAATCTAAACAGTTTATCAATTAATTCAATTATAAAAAGAAAACAATTTCAAAATATTTAAATATTCAGCAAGATTTAAAATTTATAAAAAAAAAAATAAAGCATATATTAAAACTTAGTTTAAGTCTTCAAACATTAAAAAAAAAAACATTTAACACAAAATATAAAGACCTTTAAAAGGATTTAAGAAAAAGTCTTTAATACTTTTTTGCACAATTTTTTAAAAGTCTTTATAAGTTAAATTAGATTTACATAAAACTTTAGGGTTTTTTTTAAAGCATATATGAGAAAAATTAAACAATATGTATTTATATACCGTGGGAAACAATACAATGAAGTTTTTTTTTTCAATTCAAATCATTATCAAAAACTTTAAAATATGTATATATTTTGCGATTTAATAGTTTAAAAATGTTCTCGCTGTTTTTTTTTTTTTACCACGTTTTAAGTTAAACACACTTCAAAAGTGAAAAGTATACCTCCTTTTTGCATACTACAGACATGAGCTTTTTAATCCACGTGAAGGCCAATTAAAATGGTGGCTTTATTTTGTTAAAACCATAAGGTTTGATGGTTTGCCACAGCCGGTCTAACAAAATTTTTCGATGTCGTCCGATATGCCCCTTCGTTGACAGATATAAAAGTGAAAATGGGAATGGATACTTTGTTTAATAAATATGCAGTTTTTGTGAGTTTGTTATTCAGATGAGGAAGAAGAAAGAAGGAATGCTTAGTCATCGTCCAGGCTTGCAATTTTAGTTGCAGCAAATTCTTGAGTTTATTGGTAAGAGAGTGGTGAGAAAATTGATGAGAAGTACTGAGTTTCATGTTATCTGCAGTTCTGTTTTGTTTTGTAATTCTCACACTTTTCAACCTGAAGTTGGCTGTAGGTGTACTTGTATTTGTATATGAAATATAAAAATGAGAAGAGGAAATGCAAGATAAAAATACAAAAGTTGCAAGACTAGAATTTCAGAATCAGGACACTAATTCAATTTCAAAGCAGAATTTTAAGAAATTGCTGCAACAAAAATTGCAAGTCTGGACGATGACTTTCAAAATTTAAGGCCCCTATTACGGTTTACAACTCAACTGAGTTGAGTTGTAATTAAGACAACTGGTTGAGATCAGTTGTAATGTTGGTTATGTTTTTGTTCACCGCAATATAGCAAAGTTGTAAACCAGAATACAAAAATCAAGAAATTACAACTCAACTGAGTTGAGTTGTTATTAAGACAACTGGTTGTGATCAGTTGTAATTTTTGTTATGTTTTTGTTCACCGAAATATAGCAAAGTTGTAAACCATAATACAAAAATTAAGAAATTACAACTCAACTGAGTTGAGTTGTAAACCGTAATAGGGGCCTAAATTCTACAAAACAAAACAAATGTTTTATTGCATGGCCATGAAAGCAGTTTCAAAAGAGAACTAAAGAAAAATTTTGCAAATGTTTCATAATCTGGACGAGGAAGGATTGTTTAATTAAAAAGTCTAATGCTATTCTAACAAACAACGAGAACTTTTTACATTCTAATTTTTAAAATTTTAGTTAAACCATTAAACCATTTTTAGTAAACCATTTTTTTAAACAATTTTAATAAATACCTATTTATTAAGATAATTTTTGTAATCCTTTTTTTTAATATTTTATAAAAAAAAAAACTGTTAATTTTCTTTTAAATGAAGTTTATGCAAAATGTTGCATTGTATTGTCATTCCCCCTGTATAATCTCCACATACACATATAAAAATATATATATTTGAAAATACATACTAATAATTATTAAAAATATTATTCATACAAGTTTCTGTAGAAATTTAGTAATAAAAATATTAGTTACTTTAACAACAACAAAAAAAAAACTAAAAACTGAATTTTTTTTAATAATTTTTTTTTACAGTCTTCTGGGAAAAAGTGTGTGTTTTAAAAAAATTTTTTTGATATATAAAAAATGTTTTCATCTTAGAAAAAAAAAATTCTATAAATTTCCAAATCTTTTTTAATAACGAAAAAAGAGAACTTCACATTTCCTTAATCCTTAAAAAAATCTTAATTTCTCTCTCGAAACTTTTAAAACTCTACGGGAAGCAAATTTTTTGTTGTTTTTGTTGTTTTTTTTTTATATTCTTCTAGCGAAATTCCCAGAGCGAATATGGTGGGCGTGGTAAGTATACGCCAACCGATATTTGTATTCAACTCAAAACCGTAAAGAAACATCGATGTTAATACCCACCAATATCGGTCCCGTTTTATATTGTTGAATATGTTTTTCAAAATAATATTGTTCCGAAATTTTTTTTTTAAATTATTTTTTTTTTTTTTATTTTTTTTTATATATATTTTTTTTTCAATAACAGCCATCAATGTTTTATGAACTTGAGAGAATGAATTGAGTGTTAAAAATTTTAAATTTTCCCAAAATGGAGGTGAGAACTATTTTTGTTTTGTTTTTTTTTTATATATATATATATACATATATGTATGTATATATAAATATACATATATTTTTTTATTTTTTTTTTAATTATATACAATATAAAAAAACACACACAATATTGTTTTTTTTTTTTTTTATAAAAGTATGTTTTTTTTAAAAGGGTTATTATTTTTAACCTGAAAAGCCTTTTTGGCAAACTTAAAAAGAATTTTTTCTAACTGCTGCATGTATTCGTACATAAATTAATTTTTTTTTTTTTTTTTTATTAAAAGAAAACAAAAAAAATATATATCAAAATCTATTTTATTATTTTAAATTTAATTATTTGTATTTCAAGCACAAAGTTCGAAGTACTTTTTTTTTATTAAAATTGGATATTAGAAAGATGTTACAGCTAAAATACAAGATAAAGCTAATTTACACACACTTAACTAAAAACTCAAATAAATGCTTCACAACACTGAAAAAATAATTTCGATTCGTTCAGTATCGACTGAAAGAATAAGAAATAAAATCGCTTTTGAATCGAGAAAAAGTATTATTTAACGACTGTCAGAATTTAGCCCCCAACTTTTTCAACTTGCTTACAACACCTTCAAAAAAGATGCTCACACTTTATGGTTTAAATTCCTGGTGCATCTTAAAGGGTACTACTAATGTACTACTAAGCGTGAATTCCGTTGTTGCTTTTAATGTGAGTGCGACAGCAAAGCAAAAACATGTCATTTAATACAACAAAATTGGCCATTTTGTTTTATAAAATATAGCTGAGGGTTAGGTTCAATAGGTAGCCGGCTTGAAGACGGCTTACTTGGGCTTAAATAGCGGTCCCTTTGTGATACGTTGAGCCAGTGACCAGAGTCAAGCCAGTGTTGTGTCAGATTATTCTCCAGACATCACTACAGCCTGGAGCCATTTTTATTCCATGCAGAAAAGAGAAATCGACCTAAGTCCCATATTATATATAGGATCCTAGCATGGCAAATCTGGCATCCCAAAATGTCTTATACTTATAACCCCGAAACCGGGGCATTGGCAGAGAAAGTGAAACACCATTTCCTGCTCCATCTGTTCATCATGACAACTTTTGCAGTAGTCATTATAACCGTCATCCGGCAGCCTAAAAGGAACCTTAATGCCCAATTCCTCGATGAAGAATTTCCCGCCTACCTTACTGCGCCTCTTAGAACAATCAGTTCAGACCCTTAGGGTCGGTTTCACAGATCGTAAAAGTTTTAAGTAAAATAACTTGTATTTTTTTTTTTATAAATTTTAAACGACTACTTTTTTTTTAATCCAATTTTAAACGACAATTTTTTTATCCAATTTTAATAAAAAAAATTTTCTTTCCAGAAAATGTCTAAGAAAACAAAAAAAGTCGACCAGAATTTTTTTTTAATTAAGAATACAGAATCATTAAAAAAAAAAGATTAATAAATGATAAAAATTAAAACTAATTTCTTGAAATTTTTTATCTTTTCCATGCCGCCTGCTGCTGACTGTTTTCTAAACAAAAATTTGGATTTGAACGACAGCGTACAATTATTCTGGACTTTTGGATGGGTTTTATCGGAACAAATCTTACCATTATCCCTACTTATAATTCAGCCAGACTTTAGTGTAAATAATTTATTTAATTAATTAAATTTAACAATAATTTGGATTTTGTGTATATGTAATTGTTAGGAGAGACAAAACAAATAATAAGAATAATGACAAAAAATTAACAACAAAGATAAACTAATTTAATTTTGACATAAGTTTATTTGAAATTCTGAGTAAATTAAATTTTTAATTAATTTAAGTTATAACAATTAATTTTATTAAAATTTTAAACAAATTTAATTTTTAAATTGTTAATTAAAACGTATGTATTGAATTAATAATGACGTAATGTTGCAATTAATTTTAAAGTAATGCAGGATTTATTTTCAAAATAGTTTTTGTTAAAAGTTTTAATTTTGAATTTATTTATGTATTCATTATTACGAATTTAATTCTGAAAGCTTTTTATTAGTTTTTTAATTAATTTTAAAACTACATATTTGACTTTTTTTAATTATACTTTAATTTTAATACTCAATAAATACAAAGACTGGAAATTTATTTGAAAATATTGAGTGTATTTTTATTTAAAATTTTTATTTTTGATTTACTCTACTCAATCCAAACTAATTAAAGTTGAGCCTGCTCGTAAATGCATCACGGCAGTGCATCATACGAGCAAACATTGCTTACACTGCCAGTGCAAGTTTGCTGATCATCTTTTATAGCAGAAACCATTTCTGCACTTTATCTATTGACACTTGTTTGTGTGGCACCTGCTTTAGCAAAATATTTAAAGACATTTAATGTGTTGTTTCCAGATAGATGACAAGCAACTGATTGTGTAGTAAAATTAATATGAAAAGCACTCAAAAAACTGAGTTATTTTCGTATAAATCTTTCTACACAATCAATTGCCTGTCACCTGGAAACAGCACATAAGTTTTCATTTGCAGCGCAGTGATGCATTAACGAACATGCCCGTTATTTAAATCAGAAATAGAGTTTAAGTTGGCGAACAGTTTTTTAAAAATTTAAACAAAATTTAGTTCTTAATTACCTCCCGGAATCACAACAAATTAACAAAATCTTCATTTTGAATTAAAAACTTTAAAAAGGATTATATAAAAACATCTTTTGCATTTAATCCTTAAATGAAAACTGGATCAGCTAGGTTATGTTATGTTATGTAGGTTGGTTCCTTGGGCAGCCATTAAGAAGATAGCTCACTTGGGTGCTTTAGTAGGCCCTTTGCCAATGTCTATCCTACTGAGCAGTTACTCAATAGGCGGCACTGCAGAATTCAACCAATGGCTCTTTCTATTGAAGAGAAGAATCAACCTAGTTTCTAGCTTAGATAGATATCCAAACTTATGCAGTTGTCATTGAATTCCAGACCCATTCTATTTGCACGAGTACTTATCGGCCGATGCCTAGTTATAACAGATCTCTGCTCTAATCTGTTCCCTATTGAACATAAGTAGAGAGAGCATGTCCACCGTTCAACGAAGCCAGGCCACAATACACTGGATACGGAGTAGGTGGATTAAGGAGTCTACCCCAACTGTGCAAGTCCTTAAGACTCGCGCTTAATGAGTGACTTACAGTGAGCCATTGGTAAGTCAACGAATTTATCAATAACTCTGTCATCCAGACGACCACTTAGTTTGGCATCTTCTACTTGGCTACCACGGCAGTTTGCAATTCCTGGTATCCACATTAGCGTTACTGTCGAATGCTTCGCAATCTCATTTAAAGACATTCGACGTTCTGCAGTTAACATCGATGTCGTAAAGACACCGGCTAGGAATGCAATGCAGCCATGATTTCAGTAAATATACAAAAATTCAACGATATGCGATTAGCCAGTAAGCCGCCCGCCTAAAAGCAGAGATTTTTGCTTGCAGACGATAGGGAACCTTTATATCCAGTTTCTCTATGTAGAATACCCCGCCAACCCTAATTCCTTTCTTCGAACCGGGAGTACCTTTAGTCGATTCTAGCATCTCAATAGACAGCCCAGGGGGCTACTCTCTTATTGCAATGCGAAAACAATATCGATGCGAAAGCTATATATCACTTTCGCAAAATGTTTTGAAAATGAAGCAATACTGGCAATAAAAATGAAAGATGGCGCAGATTGACCTGCCTAGCCGTTATATCCACCGAGAGCCTGCTTAACATTGTTAATAGCACCTTCGTGGGAGTAGAACGCATTAATTCAGTAATCATCAACGCGACTAGTCTGTATACTTTATCCACTTAACCGTACCACAACCCCATAAAACAAACTACTATACAAAACCACGTCCAGATATTTGCCGCTATCAGAGATCTAAAGATCAGCTCATACTTCCTCGTGAATAGTACTAGTTCCGTCATAGACGGATTAACACCTAGTCCACATGAGATACTCCAGGTGTTCAGTACCTTTAATGCAACCTCCATGCATTGAGCCATTAAATGTTTCCTCCGTATTTTTAAATAAACCTAACTTTTAAATCAAGGTGATCTTGTACAACCAAACTTGGAAAAAATTCCGATTTCGATTGAAAAGGCATTCTTTAGAAGCATCTTTCGATCGAAAAGGAATTTTAGGATAGACCTAAAGAGTATTTCATTCGATTTAAACAAAAAGTGTTTTTAAAAGGTATTTTTCGAATTCGTTATTTTAAATTCTGATTTTATTGTTAGAACCCTGCGTATAATATTTATTTTAAATATGTAATTTAAATCAAAGTACCTAGTGAAACAAAATTTTACATATTTTTTATGTTTTGTTTTTTTTTTTAATTTTTAGTTGAAACAAATTCTACTAAGATTTTAAATAATAAAACATTAAAACATAATAATTATTAAATGAATTATTGACTGATTAATAAGAAAACAAAAAAAATTTGCTAGATTATTTAATAAAACTACAAAAACAAATAAATATATAAATTAATATAGAATAATTAACAAACATAGAATATTAAAAATTACATTTAAAAATATAAAAACAAAGTCATGCATAATTTTCATACAAATACAAATTTAGAAAATTTATGTTTGTTAATAAAAAATTTCAAAAACTTGTTTATTGATAAAATCAATCTAAGTATGTAAAAGCAAATTTATTTTAAATTAAATTAAAAATATCGTATCAATAATAAATTATAAATTTTGAAGCTTTCGTTCAAATTAATATATGTATGTAGAATTAAAATTAAAAATTCGAATACATACGGCAAAGCTACTGTCATTTTTAAAAGCAATAAACCATTTTTGAACAAATTTTGTTCATTTTCACTACCAGTATTCTGTTAAGCATATTTCAGGTGAAAGTGAAAAAATTTTTATAAAAAATAGAGGCTTATAACTCAGCCTTTTGTAGACCTGGCTGGATTTTAATATCAAACAATTCCGCAATGTATATGATTTATAGATAAAAGAACCTAGTCTCTGAGGAGTGTGCTGGAAATCGAAAATGTAATACGCAAGAATTTGGAAGTTGTTTTTAATACACTTTTTATCTAATTTTTATAATATTTGTTATAAAATTCTGTTTAATAGAGAAATATTTGTATAATATTTGCCATAAAATTTTTTTTATTATAGAAGTCTTATTAAGAAACGACTTTTAAAATTCATGACTTTTACGTTTTCGATTTCAAGCACACCGAATCGACGTCGAATATATGGCCCCTATTATGAATTACATTCGATAAACGATTTTCGCTGGCTACCGAACATCGACTATCGAATGTTATTTTGGTATTATGAGTTGGCAGCACTGTCGAAAATTTCGTCGTGAATCGAATTTTTCAACGAAAACAATTTTGCTTTCGACGGTGCAAATAAATGTAAGAAACTTGTTGAAAATGTAACTATTTGTAAATTGTTTTGTGTTCGTATAGCAAATACCATATTCTTTATCAGTTTTGTTCATTTTATGCAAGTCCAACGTAAACAGCAATCGGAAACGCTCATAGTCCTTATGGAACAAAATTCTTTTTTGACCAAATGATTTGTAGCAAAGTTCAGCATTTAAAAAAGTGGGATGAAACACCACTGAAGCTAAATTATTTGAAAACAACCATAATTCCGCCGTGGCCACGTTTAAATTTAATTTTGTTTTTTAAATTTGTAAACAAAAATTTTTTATTTTAAGTGACAGCTGATCGAAAATGTACTACTGTGAATTAACAAAATCACAATAGTAAATTTTTATCGAATGCGCGCCATAATACCAAATGAAAATTCGTTCGATCAGCTAATTCGACTGCTGTCGAAAATCGAATTTAGTTCATTATAAGCACCTATATTACACAAACTTTATAGTGTCTAAGACTGCGATCGGCAAAATCAGGGCGCGGCGTTTTCTCTTTTCTCTATTATTTTCTTTTATTACCCAGCGGGAAAACTCAAAAGACCTTCTTACTTCAGGCCTTTTTTAAAGGCCTGCTTAAACGATTTTTTTATTCAATTACTATTCTTATCTAACTGCTAAAGAAGGCCTCATAGAAGCCCTCGGCTCTTTTGTATAAAAGATAAGATACACCTTCCACACTGGCTTCTATGAGAAGGGAGTAGAGAAGGAGTAAAATTTTTTGTATAGTTTTTTTGCACAAGCAAAATCAATTTTTTTTTGGTCCCATTAACCTTTTTATGTACCTGCTGAAGAAGCGAGAGCGGAAGGCCTTCTCCGCAATGACAACGTGTGTAAAAAAGATATGAGTATGGAATGGAGCAAGAAGGCCTTGTACATCCAAAAGAAGGGGTACAGAGCCCTTATAGAAGGCCTTCCTACTCCTTCTTTTTCCCGCTGGGTACGTACGTGTGCACACACATAGAAGAGAATTTAACAACATTAACAACAACATATGTAAAATTAATACAACGCATACACTCGCAAAATGTAATAATATAGGTTGCCGATCGCAGCAGGTCAAAGATCAATATTTCAGAAATTACAAACGTAATGACAAACTTGTATACATATTTGTACTCCTTCCACCTGTTGTAAAGGGTATAAAAACAATGTGTTTTTTTTTATTGTTGTAGAATTGCCGCCACCTTAAATTAATTTGCCTTGGAATAGCACAAAAATATTAAATCCAGGCGACATCATGTTTTCTCTTTGTTTACTAGTAAATTGATACTTTATCAAAATTTTTTAATTTTTTTTAGTTTAAAAACATTTTGCTTAAGTTTAAAAAAACACTGACTTCCATAAAATTTACCATTAGCTTTAGCATTTAAAAAATAATTATAAAAAAATTAAACACAAAATGAATTAAATATAAATAATTATATACAAAAACTAAAATTGTTATAAAAAAAAGAATTGTTGAAACCAAAAAATTAAAAACATGTTAAAAAGTTAAAAAATTTTTGTAAATTATTAAAAAAAATTAAAAAATAAAAACAATTATTTAAAAAAAAAAATTTGTAAAATATTGATTTTTTCAAATAACTATAAAACTAAATAAAAAATACTTTTTTTACTTTAGAAAAGTTGGAGAAAAAGAAGTTAAAACAAAAAAAAAAAAAAAAATTAAATAAATAAACAACGTCAACTGCCCATATAAAGATTTTTAAAGAAGTTAAGACCGATATAACATGTAAAAATAAATAAAAAACTAAAATCTAATTTTAAAATTTATATATAAAAACTGTTAGTGGATCAAATTATTAACAAATTAATAAATAAAGCAAACAAAATTAAAAACAATTAAACATTTATTTATAATAACGAACAACAAAAAAAAAAGAAAAACTATTTATGTATAATACTGTAACAATAACAACGTATTATTATGATAATAATTTATTAAAAAAAACGAATTTTTAATAAAAAAAAAACATGTAAAAAATTATAAAATTTAGCAAATTTAAACCACAAAAAAACTATTCACACATTTTTTTAAGAAATTTAAGAAGAAACGTTCAAACCGACTCAATTATAAATACAAAAACTAACCGTAGGAACACAATTGCACCATATTAACGTAGAAACGTATGACGTAGATACGTTATCAAATAAAAACTTGTAGTATTGAATACACAGGCACACAATAGTTAGCGCAAACGTAAAATGGTATCTACGTCGTCCGACGACATAGATCTTATTCTATTCCATACGCCGTTTACCGCCGTATTATCATAGAAAAAGAAAATAAAATTAAAATATTTTTGTGTTTTCCAATTGAACAAGGCGAATTTATTACAGGTGGTCTTATAAGTCCCGCTGATAACTTTTCTTGTGTTGTTGGATGTCAAAATTTTGTTTATTATCTTTGTTTCTGTTTTTGACGTTGTACAATGATTTTACAAAAACAAATTGCTTGTGTTTAGGGCTTGTGAATGCAAACGCCGACAGTGCAACTGCGATTTTGCTGTTTTTTTGCTTAAAACGGAGGAGAAAAATAAAATAAAGGCAAAGCATTATTTATGTTAAAAGTTATTTAAACAACGAATTGTTTTGTGGCAAGCAATACTGCTAAAAAAAATTTAAATTTACTATTGAAAAAGATTTTAATGCTTCTTTTACAACGTCTTCACTCTGAAAAGTTTTCGCTGAAATGAACTAATTCAGCATTAGACGCCACAAAAAGTTTGACAAACATCCAACATGTGTGCCGAATATTAAATATTTTAAATATTTCTACAAACATTGCTTCAAATGTTTGTCCAAACAGCAAACACCCAAATTAACAACACAAAATATTTGTACAAACGTAAAATGTTGACATGTTTTTCAAGCCCTTTGTGTGGTTTATTATGCCCTTTGTTTGTAGGAGTTGTACTTGTTGTAGTACTGAGATGACCTATAATGAATTCGCCTGGCCAATTGAATACATATTTGAAAACAAAATAAAAGGAGAAAAAAATAAATAATAATTGGAATTTTCTAATATTATATTTAATAGAAAACAAAATACGTTTACGACACAATTATGGGTAAATGTAGCATGTTTTTAGAAAGTTACGGCGTTACGTTCTTACGACGTATGACCCAATTGTGTTCCTAGCATAAAAAAATTATACGAAACATATTAAAGAGGAACATAAAATTGTCGCTTGATTTGCTAAATTGTTTAACACCTTTCGTCCCAATCTTCTGTTTCATGAAATATTTCTGTGCGACATGTTGCACAGTGTGAAACAGGTCATATATTCTGTAAAACGAAGAAAAAAATTAATAAATTTTAAAGCAAAATGTGTCTACTTTGCAAAACGAGAAAAATTTGAATCGAAAGTGAATAACTTTTTTACAAGTTTTTGTTAACTTTGAGTTCTATGTTATGTCTTTATCAGGCAGTTTTTCCTATGTACAGCGCCGATTTTAAAGCAGTCCGACCTATGCGGTCGCTCTTGGCGCCGAAAGATTAATATTTTCTTGATAAAAAAAATATTTCTGAGAAAAATGTACTTTAAGTACATACATACAAACTTTTGGCGTTATGTAATTGTGCGAAAGAAAGAATTCCTTCGCATTATTCTAATGGCCTATTTCACCAATTTATTTATGTATATATTAATTTATGTTTAAAATTCGTTTTTCATGTCAAATAAAAATAAAATTATATGAAAAACTATATTTAAATATGAATTGATATACATGTAACTTAAATTGGTGAAATCGGCCTTAAATATATGTGTGGCTTTTACTAAATATGTACGAACAAAATAAATTAAAATCAAGAAATTATTTTTAGATTTTGGATTTTCTTGTGGGGGTCCCAGATAGGGTACACTCGAAAAAATTTTTTTTATACACTGCGGCATAGGGTATCATATTGTCGGGTTTGACCGACTTTACTGTCTACACTAAAGATAAATATCTCAGCAAGTTGGCAATAACGTCGGCGGAATAACAGATCAATATTTATTTTTGCTCAGCTTATGTTAAAGGCATGGGAAAACGTATTTATCCCTCTGTAACATATAGTATACTACAGGCAACATACTGGTCATCTCTCAATCATTTCCATAGTAATAGTTATTGTGACGTATCAAGTAATCTAACCTGTAGTACACACTCTGTTCTTTACCTCAAGTGCAAAAAAGCATAAGCTGGTTGTTTCTTATTGTTATAAATATTGCGATCCCATTATAATTTTAAAAATTTTAAAAAGTGAAAATGTGTTATAATAAATAACTAATAAAAATATTTTTATAATCGCTGCTTCGTTTTTTTTTATGAGAATCTGTAGTGTTAATGTCTAGATTTGAGTCATTACTCTAGTACTTTTAATATTTTTGACTTGTTTGCGTAAAACACGAAATTTAGTGTTTGTGTCTTGTGGGCTACATTGAGCGAAAAGGGAATCTATTTTTTACAGCATCCAGCAAATTTATTATAGTGCTATTTTATATTTTTTGATTGAGAATTACTATTTAGACGTAACAAAGTCTAACTTTTAGCTGATTTATAAGAGCGAATGCAAATAAATCAAGGTCCATTATGTTATCAAGAAACTTTCGCCTAGAAGTTAGCGAATCATTATGTAGGATGAGAACTTAACCCACCCTTACACGCCGACTTTTATAAGGTTAAATCCAGGCAAAAACGAATAGAAAACCTCCGCAACACTTGCCTTCGCAAGTAGTCCGCCAGAATCAAGTCGATCACTGGCTTCAATTGGCGAAAAAGAATTCGACGCAACTATCCAAAATATGTAAAATTTACTCATACTGTGTGAGATATGCATCATAGATTTACGCTACTCGAATATAGAAAACTATTTCAAGAGTTTTCACTCGTGTTATCTAATCTAATTAACATAACTATGAAATGCTTTAAATTTTTACGTTAAGATTTTTCATAACTTTTTTACTTTTGCTTTCCCTTGTTGCTCGTTGTTGCCTGTAGGACACACTCAGTTTTTATGAAATTACTCCTTTTAAAAAAAAAAATTTTAAATTTTAAAAAATATGTATTTTTTTTAATGTTAACCTCTATGTGAATCAATTGAAAATTTTTAATTTTAATATGTTGAGTTATAGAGGGTTATGTTAACTCATAATGTGAAAAAAATCAGGTGCAGTGTAAAAACTCTTTCTTATTCGACTTTATTATTTAACAGTCTAATTTATAAACGCATCATTGCCGCTTTATAAGTCATTAATAAGCAAAAGTCGAAAAAAGAGTATTTATAAATGTTTAATAGCCTATTAAACGTTTAATAAACATATCACAAATTTGAAATATTTATTGTAGCCTTTACCCTACTTTAAGCGTTTAATAAGTTGACATTTCAATGTTTGTTAAAATAAAATTTTAATAATTGCACGAAAAATTAAACATTTTTGTCTTTTTATTTATTTTAATAAAAAAGTTTAATACGCATAAAATTTTTTTCTCTAGAAAAACGATAACTAGTGTTTGAATTAATTTTAAATATAAACTGCTCGATAGATTTTTTTGCTAAAATAATGCGGGTAGCGAGATATGTTTTCTGTTGAAACTTAAAGTCGTTATAACTTTTTGCATAAAATATAAAAAGCTATTAAGATTTATTTCAAATATTGCAAACCTTTTTTAACCATTCATTACACTTATATTTTAAAATGTCTTTCAAATAGGTAAAGTATTTGTTAAAGCAAACACAAAGTAGAAACCACATAGTGTATCGTCTGTTAGTTACTTGTTTGCCGCACGGAACAAAAATGTTTTGTTCTACATGCTTTGAATGGAACATGCAGCACAGCAATTACAAACAATAATATTTTAAATTTTGCATCAAAAATTTGCTTCATAGCACAAAAAGTGACGAAAGAAGCAAAACAATGTTTAGAGAACTGTAAAATTAAAGATATCAAGCAATGCTAGAACTCAAAATCTCTTAATATATTCGAGCTATCAAAAAAGGGATTAAATGTTAAAAAAAGAGGGCGCTATTATTGTTATATAGAATTGATTTAAAACTAATTTTTTGTAAAAATGTGTCCACCAGAAACCTTCCGACGAAATTAAATTTATAACTTTATAAATTTATTTCATCAAAAAAGCGCTTATAACAAATTAAATTGAAGTTAAAAAAACAATTTGTAGATTTACTGCCCTATTTTAAATGAGTCAACTACTAAACTTGAAAGCGGAGAGTTCAAAGGTATTTTGTTGGGAGACTCAGGATATAAGCTGCAGACTTATTTATTCTCCCCACTATCCAAACCACAGAATGAAAAGGAGAACAAATATAATGCTGCACAGATAAGCACTAGAAACTCTGTTAAACGTTGCTTTGGGGCTTGGAAGCAACGATTTCGCTGCTTGTTAGATTGGTTGACGGTTTATCTGGCAAAAGGGAAAACATTGATTATCGCCCTAGCAGTACTTCACAACATTGCTATTGAGGAAAATGATATTGTTCCAGGTAAAAACATTTTAACCTAAAATATTTTGGCAGTTATATGTGGCTAAAAATGTTTTGTTAAAACTTAGGAGGTTTTATTTTCAAATCATCTGCGTATAAAAAATGTATAATAAAAATTGGTTAAATTATTCATTAAACATAAAGCTGTATAATCTTTTGTGGAACCAACAGAGTTTGAGCAGTAAAAATTTGATATTGCTAATAAATGATTTACATATTTCGCTTCTATTTCAATATGTAGTATGTATTTTATTAACAAAAAAAAAAAAAAAACATAAAATTATTTTTAATCCCCAGTTGTATGCATCACTATTACAAAAATTACAATTAAAATAACATGTTGTTGCCAACATAAAAATACAAAAGTAATATAAACGTTTAATTGTTAATCCACTCCTATTAAGCGTTTATAAATCTGACTTTTTATTAATGGCTTATAAAACAAAAAGTGTTTGATAACTATTGTAAGCATTAAAGCTGAAACAAGAAATTTTTATAAATTAGACCGTAAATGTACAATTATTGATTTAAGCTTGAGTTAATTATAAAAATATTAAAATTTTATTAAATTAATATTTTTAGTTAAAATAAAATTAAAATTTTATATAAAAAAGAACTCAAGCCTAAACAAATTATTATAAATTTAAATAATAAAGATTGAATAAGAAAAAATTATATAAATAAAAATAATTTTTGCAATATAATTTTAGTGTTTATTTAATTCTTTTACTTCAATTTATACTTTGCTACCATTTCACAAACTTAATTTCTTTCCCACAATTTGCTTCTATTTTTTTTTTTTGCTTCTTGTTTCAATTGACAAAAATATGTAAAAAAGTGGTGTCTAGTAGACACTGTCTACATTAAAGATAACATAATTATGACATTTACTGCAATATATGTCGTAATATTTATCTCTGGTATAGACAATTGCACCATTGTCAGAAAAATGACAAAATTGTAAGATCTGACCATCGTCTGTACAAAGCTTTAAGGCCCAACCATAATGTGCTTTAGTTGGCTTAAGCAAATGTGCGAATATATGTTAATTATATGAGGCAAACCATATTGAACTTAAGGAATCTTTTTGCTAAGTTTAATGAAACTGTCATTTGCTTAAGCAAGGTGCGAATCTAATCGCACATTCCGTACGGAATCAAATTTTTTTTATTTTGTTTTTTTTAAATACATTTGAGAGACTTTTTGTTAATTTTTGACAGTAGGTTAAGCAAGGCTATGCATATTATGGTTAGGCCTTTAGTCATAGAAAAACGGTGTAAATATCAGGCAACAATATCTAGAAGTTTTGTTGTTAAAGCATGATGAAAAAAGAGGTGGCATTACTACGCCAGATGACGATTTTTTTTTCTAGTAGATACTGTTTGTATAGTTTCTGTCAAAATTTTGTTAATGTTTACAAAAGGGCCACTTTTTGTGTTGTGATAGTTGTATTATATTAAAGTTTCTTATAATTTTGATTTAAATTTAAGAAGACATTCCCATAATGAAATAAAAATTGGTTAAACATTTATTTATTTCATCACGTTCAGTGCCAGGGCTGCCAGGTACTTTTTTTCCTTGTCCCCAAAAAATTAAAAAAAATATCAACAGAAATCCCCGAATTCCCAAATGCCCAAAAAACAAAACCTTAAAAAGTTAAAATTTTTTTTTTGTTTTTTTTTCTGACCAAATTTTAACTTTTTTTAAAAATAGTTAGAAAATGTTAAGAACAAATCTCCAAATAAAAATTTTTAGTCAAAAAAATCATTTAATTTTGTTTGTAGCGACTGGTTTCGGCATGTTTTTTTTAAATCCTTTTTATGCGATTCCAGTGTGGAATAACAAGCAAAACAATATGCTGTTATTGAAGACGAATGAGCCAATTTATAAGAATTTGGAGCTTGTTCAATCGGTTTAAGCCATCCTTATAATCAACAATAAAAATAAATATATCCGTCATTTATATAATACTTCGAGGCATCATAACTACTAACCAATAGCCTAGTATTTTTTCCCCTATCTTTATTATATTGTTTTTCATATTTACTTATTTTTGGGAAAGACATACATATTTCCTTCAAAATTGTCTTTAAAAAATCAAAAATTTAATGTGTTGTCAACGGTTTTAGATTCTATTTTTAAATTCTTTTTTTTTAAACCCTCACTCAAGAAAAATAGCAAGTTTATAAAAGTACCTTTTACACACTTAACAAAAATGGTAATCTTAATTAGGACCTTTTACACTATCGGGCATGTTCTGACAATCGCAAAACGCATAACATTGGCGATTCTGACTTAAAATCGCAAAACAGGTGTTCTGTAAATCGCAATCGCAAGAAGTTTGGCGAATTTAAATTGCAATAGTATGCTTAAGGGATCTAGAATATTAAAAAAAAAAAACTATGGCAGTTCGAAAGCAACACTTACGAGTTTTAAAACACAGTAAAAAAAATCTGGCGTTTTGCGATTTCAAAACGTGCGATTGTCAGAACATGGCCGTATATAAGAGTAAGATAAAAGTTTTGCTACTTTTTTTTCATATTTTATATACGAAACAAAGAAAAATAAACGTAAATAATAAAAAAGTGTAAAATCCCCGAAATTTTTTTTAAAATCCCCAATCCCCAAATGACTTTCTTTGTCCTTTTTGCTCACATGAAATCCCCAACTTTGGGGATAAATTCCCAAGTCTGACAGCCCTGTTCAGCGCCCCAATTTGATTTTTGCTAAAAAATAATTTTTGACGTATTTGGAGACAAATTTTCATTTTTGTTGTAATGATGTATTTGTTGCCCCAGTGCTGCCACCTGTATTATTTCACTATCGTTAAAAGTACCAAAAAGATAATTAATTTTTGAAAAATTTCAGTTGTTACTCCTCTATATAATTTTCTCTAAAAATTTTTCGTTTGGGACACTCAAGAGATAAAAACCTAATAAAAGATTTCCCTACAAATAACTTAAGATTAAGATTAATTTAGATATAGTTTTACATTTCTAAGTACATACGTAAATAAATTAATATGTTTTATTATTAGCAGCTAAATAATATTGATTCTAAGTCTTAATATAAATAATTAAATTTAATGGAATAATGAATAAAAAAAATCAGTGAAATATAGTTTAAATATAATAACGATTTAAAGATAAAAATCTTAAAAAAAAAAATATATTCTCTTTTGCATTGCTGATTATAATTTCGCCTAAAAATTATAATTTTTACCTAAAGAAATCACATATTTTTAAACTGTGTTACAGTAGGGGTGTTCACTAAGAGAAGAAAAAATGAATATTTTTTTTTTTTGAAGAAATGTGATTTTGATGGTGAAAAAAACTAAATTTATATTCACCTCATTCATCTAAGAATAAACAGAAGAAATCACTTAAGCAGACATGTTCTGGAAATCCAATTCGAGTGAAATTGAAACCGAACAATTTTTGAAAACGATTCGTTTTAAACGTGCATATAGAAATTTTCATTAATTGCCACTTGTCTTTAACAAAACTGTTCTTAAAATTGGGAAAAAGTGAAATCGGTTCAATTTTACAAGATTTCCATTTTAAGAACATGGCCGCATTCTTTAGGTGAATACCCCTACTTATTTGTATTGAACATTTTAAGTTTTTCATTTAAAAACAAACTACAAAAACACAAAGTAAAAGTATACTACAGAAAAGACTTGAAATTTTTGTAATCAAATAAATATTATAACTAATAAACCGATAAAATCAACAATTTACTTGTTTGTAGTTTAAATCAGTCACCGTTTAGACTTGCATTTTTTTAGTTTTGTAATTCTGCTTTGAAATTGCATTAGTGTCTATTTAATGAAATTCTAGTTTTTCAATTTCTGTATTTTTATGCCGTCTTTGCTCTACTCCTTTTTTTTATACATAAACACAAATACACCAACAACCAACTTCAAGTTGAAAAGTGAGCATTATAAAACATAATTGCAGACCACATGAAACGGTTTACCCCTCCCGAATTTTCTCACCTCTCTCAAAAATTGCAAGTCTGGACACAGAATTATTTACATTATTTAACTCATTTACATACATTACTTGGGGGTCAAACGAGCAAGTTTTGCTAAAAATTTTGTTTCAAACATCAATAAACTAACACTTTTTCACTAAGTGCTATTTACACTTTTCAAGTTTTGTCCTTCAAGTCTTGAGCTATTCTTTTCCTCTCACTCCTAAAAACTCAAGAATTGGTGGCTTAAACTCAAATGGCCATTTTCTCAATAGGCGATTATCTTTTTTCCCAACGAAAAACTGCACATTAAAGAAATTTGGTTTTCTCAATGTCTCATTTGCTTCTATTTTATCGCAATGCTAACCGGCACTCATCTGCCAATTATTTATTTTCCTTTTATTTGACGTACAGATAAATTCAATCAGCTGACTCCCAACTTTTACATGTATTTTGAGTGGTGTTGCCAACTCAAACCAATGTTTTTTGTCGGTATATTGAGAAACCCAAAATCCTTAACGGACAGTTTATCGGTATAATAGATTTATGTTGACATTAAGTAACAGACAGTTTGTCGATACATTGAGAAAATGGCCAAAAGAGTATAGACCAGCATTAATACATTCGAACTTTTAAAATTTGAAACCAACTTGCTTTCAAGTTCTCTTTCAAATTGTGTGTTTTAATTTGCAGTCAAGAAAATGGTGATTGCACCCTTCCATGCACCAAATGTCTTAGGTGCAACTTAATTTTTTTGTTTCAAAAGTTAAATATGAAAAACAAAACGGACATACTATCGGTAGAGTTTTTGGCTTTAAAAAGTCTTGTTTTATACATACCCCAACAAGTGCTTAAAAAGGTTAACGACCAAATTTTTCTTTTGTTTTTATAAAATGTTGATGACATCTTTAAAATAAATTGCTTAAAATATTGCGTGCTGCCTACGTCACATCTTTTAATTTGTGTAAATTTTGACAAGCAGTATATGTTAAAATCTTGAAATTAAAACTTGAACGTGTGACTGCAGCGTCAAATCATTTTCATTTTTTAAGATTTTTTCTTAATTTGTTTCAATATTTTAAATTGTTGCCACACCGATTTTCATACCAAAACTTCATTAGTTTTCTAGTTATATTTTCGAAACTAAACTAAATAAATATTTAATAAATTTATAAAAATAAACAATAACACAAAATATATTTAATACCAAAACAAATCCTATTCAAAACTTTTTTACAAACTCTTAATAAAAATTAACAAAACAACAAAATTATAAAAAAAAATCATTTAACAAAAAAAAAAAAAAATCGTTATAAATTTTTCAGATAAAAATAATAAAACCAACCTCCCAATTTATAAACTTGTTATATATAATGTATCTTTATAAATGTTATATACAACTAAAAAAACAAAAAAACTATATATTCCAATTATATATTATATTATATAAATAAAAAAAGAAACAAAAAAATATTTACAATTATATTTAACTAAACAATGAAAAAATAAATAAAAACAGATTTTTTTATGTCAATAAAAAACATTTAATTAGAAACAAATCAAAAAAAAATGCATTAATAAATCCTTTACATTTAAATAAATAAGATTTAAAGATAATTTTCAAATTATAAAGTTGAAAAAAAAAAAATAAAAAAAGAAACTGAAATGTCAATATAATTTTGTGTACTACCTTTCCAGCAATATTAAAAAAAAGAAGTGAAAAAATAATTAACAATAAAAGATTAAAAAAAATAAAGAAAAATTAATAAAAGGAAAATTTAATTATAAAAACAAATTATTGAAATGATTTATTATTTGGAATCGGTTTAATATAAAACTAAATAATTACGAGCAGAGTTTTTGCTTTATATCCTTAAAAAAACCATTTAATGTTCAAACAGAACAGCGTCGACACCACATTTTCAATACAATTGAACATAAAAATTTGAAATTGAATCTATACCCTACAAGAAATGCATGAGCGAATCGTCAGATTTTTCACGTTGGTGTAAAGAAAAAGATGGGAGAAGTGATAGAAAATCATTTCTCCCATAATTCATTAATTTCTTGTAGGGCAAGGCGAATTAACTACAGGTGGTGTCGAAACGCCTTCTGATTTTGACAGTTCGAGCCTATTTGTTTTGATTTGTAAGTGTCTTGCTAAGAATGTTTAACATTTCGAGCCGTAATCACTAACAATGCAATGCAAAACCCCCTATGCTGTTTCTGTTGTTTTTGGATTGTTGTAGTTCCGACAACACCTGTAGTTGAATTTGCCTTGTTGTAGGGTTGAACAAATGTGTACTGGATTTTACTGAAATGTTCGCGAACACATAAATTTGTAAAATTTTCATATTACTCATCTACTGGATTTTACTGGAAAAGTAAACGAACGCACATATTGTCACTTAATCTCTAAACAATGCTATGTACCAAACTTTCGTTAAATTTCATATATTTTGTAAACACAAAATAAGAAACACAAGAAATAAAAAATTAAAACCACAAAATGAGAATTTGAATTTACTGCCGAAGATTTAATAATGGGATTGTACTTTTTTGCCTGAAGTTGAAGACTCAGTTCTAAGTAAAGCGGCGGAAATTTACATTTAAAACCCAATAGTGATATCATGCAAGATAACGCCATGCGCATGATTTGCCGTTAAATGACGTAGGTTGTCCGTGGCAAGGGTTGACACGTATTAAAGTACGATATGCGCAAAAGATTTCAACTATGTTTCTGCGATGGCGTAACATTTATTTCTATTCTTCTTGGTTAAAACCATAGAAAAAAGACTAGAGTAGAAACTTTCTCTTAACAAAACACAGTCATAAAGTTGTAATCTATGTATAAAGTCAGGTTTTTTTGTTGTGTTATGGTGTTGTTGCATTGCCACCAACGTTTGCATAAATTTGCCTTTCCAACTAACAATTGGGTGATAATTTTTTGTAAAATCACCTTAATGATTCTTTTCAAATCACGTTTGATGGTTAAAAACTGATTTATCACTTGAGCGATGAAAATGTATTCACATATAATTCATTCATATGCTCGAAAAGTAGTGCTGGGATACTATCGATATTTATCGATAGTTCATATTTCACTATCGATATTACTATCGACTGAATGTTAGTACTTGTGCAGAAAATCTTGAACTAGCTTTTTATCAGGCTACAGTTAGTTTTTCTATCACTTTATTGAACGTACGAGACGTATGTATGTGCGCACGTTATTTAAATGACAGTTTTTGAAAAATTGTTCTGCTAATAAGCACGTTTCTGAAGCAACCTAAGTAGCAGGGACTATAAGATAATTTATTGCAACTTCAGATAATTTTCTAAATTGGTTTTGATTCTCAAACCAAAAGGTAATCAATCTAGCGGACTTATCCCCTAACGGTCGTTCATTGTTTCGTCCCATGCTCGCAATTGCATTTGCTTTTTTTTACAACATTACAAAAATATTTGACATTTCAGTCCCTATGTAAATATATATGTACAAATTTCGACATAAAGGCATTTAATAAGCAGTAAAAAAATTTCAGCTAAGCAATCCATACCACCTGCTATTCTTGTTGTTTGAATTCATTGCTGTAATTCAGCGCTCATTAATAAACGCAAGTAAAAACTTGCGGCAAAAAACTGTGTGTGTATAGCTGCTGTTACACGTCTTGATAGCTGTATTTTAAATAATAATAATATCGATATTGATATTTTTCCTATCGATATTTTAAGACTATCGATAGTTTCCCAGCACTATCGAAAAGGAATCAGAAAATTGTATAGCAAATGATTCTTTAAGGTGGTTCATCAATGGGGTACCATTTTCTCACAACGAGAGTATCAAAAGATTTAATTATGATACAAAATGCTAGCTGGGAAACTTCAAATGCACACTTATGACTGTATTCATTAAAATGTTTTAAATTTAAAGAAGGTTTAAAAATCAAATTTTCTATGAAAATTTTCCTAAATAAACGTTTGATAAATTTAATAATCGTTTACGAATACGGGGTTTAAGCTTTTAAGGCAAGTTAAATTATTTTTTGTCAATCATGCTGATAAATTTAAGTGAATTTTCTTTATGTACATTTAAGCTACTTTTTTAAAATGCATTCCTCGTTTAAAAGCATCAAAAGACGTGAAAGCTACAAAATGCCATTATTGATAAACACTATCAGCCGTATTCATAATGAAAATTTGGCATGAATTAAGCAAAAAGTTTATTCATAATACACTACCCAAACTCTAAAGATTTGCTAAACTCTTGTTCACGAGCTGATAAACGTTTGACAGCTTGTGAAAAACAGCCGTTTAATGTCAAACAATTTTGTTGGTTTTTTTAATTAACTGTTTTTTTTTTTAATTTACTGTCTTTTACTCAATTTATTTTATGGTGTTTTCTTTTCTACAAAAAATGTCACATTTTATTTTAAAAAAATGCAATTTGGTGTCTGTTTCATTAAAATTTTGATCCTGAAAAGGATGAGTTTTTTAGAATAAAACAAGCCACCCTTTTCGGGAGCAAAATTTTTAAGAAACAGACACCAAATTGCATTTTTTTTTAAAAACTTTTTAAAATTTTTGTATGTGAAGGTATTTTTGAGTAATACAATGTGGCATCATACAAATTCAGAGTTGATTTATTAAAAGTTGGCAGATGGAGAAAAGTTCGTTATGATTTAACTCTGTGCCAACAAGCTGCTAAGCTTATAAGCTTATTAATTAATCGGCATTCTAGTTAGCAGCTCGTTGTACAAACTGTGGCTGAATTTTTGTTACGAATACGGCTGTACGTATCTGCCGTATTCATAAAAAAAACAAAATTGGATTTGAAATCTATTTTAAAAAAAATTTTATAAAGCATAAAATAAATAATGAAACTTTTAACAAAATGTTCCAACAAATAATAATAAATACCTACATACGTAATATTGTTCTTGGCAAAATTTGCAAACGGTTTCTTTTTTTTTTAATGTGTGTGTTCGCGAAAAAATAATTATTGCTCTATTGTGAACACTAGTGAAAATGTTGCTGCCTATTGTGAACGAAGCTTTAGTTTTAAAATATGTTCAATATATAATTTATTTTTTAAACATACATACATATATCTTCTTCCCCTGTGGCGGAGACTACATAACCTTAAAGTAATATTAACGTTATCTTACCTTGCATTTATTTATTTATTTAGTTTTTGTTTTTATTTCGCGCGCGAACCGATCCGTTTTATTTGCACTATGTATAACTTACAACGGCAACACTATCACACACTTTTACCTTTTTAATAAAAACAAAACAATGGAATGCTTAAAATTTGCGTAGACAAAAACAACAAACACAGGTTTCACTCTTTTCTTGCTTTTACTAGTGAGAGATTTTTTGCCTCTTTCTTTACATCACTCGTGGATTTAGTATGCCAGAAGAACAATTAGTTTGCTAAATTATAATTTTTTGCACTATTTGTTTCTTATAAAAATGCTTTTTATTTCGTAAAAAATTCAAGATACCACTTACATTACACTTCAAGGATTAATGCTTTTTAATTTCTATCTTTTTATCATACATATTTTAACTTTATTTGTTTAAAAATAAAACGAAGATTATTAGCAGACCGACTTAAGTATGTAATAAAAGCGAGTAAACTAAATTGCTGTTCAAAGTGGAGTTACCAGATGCT
The DNA here is from genome assembly GCA_963931875.1 of Pollenia griseotomentosa. Taxonomy (NCBI): domain Eukaryota; kingdom Metazoa; phylum Arthropoda; class Insecta; order Diptera; family Polleniidae; genus Pollenia; species Pollenia griseotomentosa. The sequence continues at coordinate 181,653,546 of OZ007563.1, read as the reverse complement.
TAAATTGTACATAGGAATGATAATGGGAAAAACGATGTGATAACGAAAATGTTTTTATTTACAAGGCACTTTTGTCCATTCGTTGACATATACAGTGGTGCTCAGCTATTAAGGGACAACTATTGTTTGCATACTGCATACTATTGTATGACTGTTTTCCGGTTTTTTTTTAATTCGTAGCCAAAAATTTTAAATCATTTTAATTTTACAACAAATATATTATTTATTTATGAAAAAACAAGAAAACAATAATAAAAATATGTAGTTATATTAACACAAGTTAAATATTTCTCTTTTTTTTAACTGGACATATAAATAAGGACAAATTGTTTTTTTTTTTTGTAACTGTAAAAAAAATTCTGAACTAGCTAAATTCATTTAAAAATACGACAAAAATTAATATTTCGTTGAAAACCCTTAAGATTTAATTACTGCACTGCATCTCCTTGGAAGGCTTTTAAATAAAGCGCGACATTTTTTAAAGAAAATATTGTTCCATATTTCCTCTACGTTTCGAAACAATTAATCTGCGTTTTATGAGTTTTCATATCCAAAGCTCTCTATTTATCTCTCTGTCTCTCTCAACATCTGTCCAAAGATTTTCTATCGCGTTCAGATTCAGACTATGTGCTGGCCAAACTAGACAAACACCACTGCTTTACACTTCTGGCAGTGTATTTCGGATCATTATCCTGAATAATAAAATCGTTAAGCATAGTTTCCACAGCATAAGGCTTTATTGTGTAAGCCAAAAAGTTTTTATACAGGTTTTGATTCATACGATCCATTATGCGACAAATGGGACCAACACTGTACCAAGAAGACGCCGCCCAAACCATGCCTTAGAGTTTTTAAAGTATAGCTAGGATTATGGTATTGGTTTGGTGGCCGTCGGACAAACTTTTTTTTATTTGAACTAAATAAATTAAACATCACTTCAAAGATTTTGTTATTATAATTTGCAGTGACTTAATAGACAGAAAAATGTAGCAAACATCACTATTTTTGTGATTTGAAATTTTGTCCCTAAATAGTTGACCAACATTGCACTAAGGGTAAAACGTTGCTATTTTTGGCATAAATTCATTTTTTTTTTTGCTTAAAATTTAAAATCTGCTTTCGTTTTTTGAATTCGTATACTCCAACGGTTATATAAACGTTTTTTTTATAAATTTTTATGTTGCACCCTCTTATTTTATGAAAGGAAAAAGTCAGCTGTTTCATGGTTACATTATAAAGAGCAAATGCTCGCGAAATTTTTACTAACTTTGATCGTGAGTAAAACATTAATTTTAAACACTGTGAAAAAGTTTAAATATGGAAGAAGTTAGAAAAGGTATGTAAAACAATTTGTGATATAGTTTAAAAAATTGTTGTGTATTATTGTCTAGTAATTCAGTGTGTTGTTGGTGTGTTATTATAGGTCAAAACTAACAAACATACGTGTGTTGTGTGGAATATAACTTCTGTGTATAGAAAGGTATTTGCAATATTTTTGAAAAAAGTTATTAATCAAACTGTATATAATCAAACATCATTGACACTTTTTGCTCCTTTTTGTTCCTTTTCGGAAAAAACTTCATTTTGTAGTTTCATACGAGTTTTGCCATTCAACACTGCTTGAAGTTTGGAGCAGCAAAAATCGACAAGCAGATAGTGTAAAAGAATTTATTTTGGAAAATATTACACAACAAAATTTATCAGATGAGCAACATCAGTTAATTAAACAAAAAGTCAAGCAATTTATTGCTTTTATAAATTAAAATTTGCCAAAATGCAATCGAATACTTGAACGATTTAAAAAAAACATTCGCGTTGGCTTGCATCCAATATAACTATTGAAATAAGTGATTGCGGCTTGCCCGGCAATAAACGAGGTCGGAGGCATTTAGACTATACTGATGCAGGGCCTCGTTTGAAGAGAAAGTTAGCATCTGAGCTTGCCGCAGAACAAAAACATTCAACACCTCTTTTATTGCACGCTGCTTCCGTTTCAGCTAAAAAATCAAACGAAAAACAAACTGCATTTGTTTTGAAAAAAGCTGTTAGCAACGAGAACTTAACAGAAATTATAAAGAAACTGGAAAGGAGTGATCCGTTGCCAATAAGTGCTGATAAGGCATTAGCTTTTTTAATTGAAAATGGCTTTACAAAGCAGCAATACATTAACATTAAAGCATTAAATAAGCAGCACGGATGTGACATTTATCCCCCTTACTCCGACATTGTAAAATCAAAATTAAAATGCAGACCTAAGGAAATCAGCTATTGTGATACTAAAACAGAAGTAACAATGCAAAATTTACTGTGAATATAAGATTGATACAGAAAAATTAAAAAACTTTTGTGGCCAAACATTCAATATGTATTTTGAAAAGTATTCTTGGTATCCAATGTCTCCAACTGTGCACAAAGTTTTGGGCACCAAATAATGGATACTTGCATACTTCCTGTTGGAGTTCTAGGAGAAAATGCATCAGAAGCAAGAAACAAGCTGTATAAAAGCGACAGGAGATCGCATGCAAGGAAATGTAGCCGATTGGATAACATGAAAGACGTTTTTAATAGAGCAATGGATTCTTCAGACCCACAAATGTCCACCATAAGTTTAACAAAACGAAAAAATATCAACAAAAAGAAGAGCCTGCCCAGAGAAGTCATTGCCCTTTTCGAAACACCTGATATTGACACATTAGATGGTGATGAAAATGAAGCAGAAGACGATGAACCCGACGAAATTGACAGTTTTGGACATGAAAATATTGAGTTGGAAGAAGAAAATGAAGACGATTAAGTTAGAAGTCTATATTCATAAATGGTTTTTAAAATGACAAAGGCATATTAGAATTTGTCTCATATGATTTTTTTTTCAGCGATCATGAGCAGTTTCATATCTTAACAAAAAGGCTATCATCTGAGTCTACCAAAAAAATTAAGCACATTGAACTTAAGTGGTTTTATCCAAAAAGTGAGGTTAAGAAATTGTTTTTTTTTAGTGCAGGCCCTAATGGGTTAATAAAATAAAATATTTTTAGATGCAAACTTACAGATTCTTGAAACAGCTTTCTAGTGACATATATTTCAAAAAACGAAAATAAAATAACGAATTTATGTCAAAACCTGACCTAATGTTTTAATTGGGAGGCGAAAGTGGGCGTGGTCCAAATAAAAAAAAAACCAAAATTCCATCTTGGTGCAAGTTAAATTCGTGCAAAATATTAAGTGTCTAGCTTTAAAACTACAATTAATGCCAAAAATATCGCTTATTTGCCCATAGTGCATTGTACGTATAAATTATAACCCTACAAGAAGAGAATGAGCGAGTTGTCACTTTTTTCACGTTGGTGTTAAGAAAATGATAGAACGAAATGACCGAAATCAAGTTTTCTGTCATTCCTCTGTCTGTCATGTGACTACTCGCTCATTCATTACTTGTAGGGTTACATTTAGCTGATAATTTTTTATAAACATCACCTCATTTGGGAAGTACCCACAAAAACTCGCGACTCCGACTCCAAAATTTTTTGGCATAAAAAATTTTTTATATTTTTCAAAATATAAAAATTTTAACAGGGTCGGTCTGCTTTAAAATGTTTGAAGTCAAAAATAAAGAGCAGTTTACTTTACATATGTAAATAACTATATTGCGGCAAGTGCTAGAATTTAAATATTGATTTAAAATTTTAACAGAATCATTGCATTGCTATATTAAACCATTTAAAAGGTACTGCTTTAAAAAAAAGGTGTTTTAAGTCAAATAAGAACCAGTCTAATATACAATTAGCATTTAGTTGGAGTAGGAGTCGAAGCCGGAGTCGTACTTTAAAAAATTTCAGCAAAAGGTGTCGGAGTTAGAAGTAATTCTTGACGACTCTACAGCCCTGGTTAAAAAATTGATTTCTTAATGTTTTATTTAAAACTCATGTATCACTAGAGCGATTTAAAAAGTATCAGAAAATTGCATCACAAATGATTATTCGATGTGATTCATCGGTAGGGTACCATTTTCAAAGAGAGTATAATTTATGATCGAAAAATTAGCTCATATGGAGTTATTTTGCTCTTGAAGCTGATTTCTAAAAGATTCGGTTGGCTCTTATACAAATGTCCTTCCGAATTTAGGGCTTAGGTATAAATTCAATATGATCCATGTATAAGATTTGTTTGGTTTTAAAATCAGCGAATTCGCCATTATATTTCACCTTACGCCCATACAAATATCCTCCCGGAATAAGGATTTTGATAAGATTGCGCCCATACTACAGGAGTTAGGGAGCATTTAGCTTTTGAATACTATGGTGAAGGGTATATAAGAATTGACACAATTTAATATAATACTTGCACTTCTTTAGAATAATTTTAGAAACAATTGTAGGGCGTGGGATAAATGGAAAACTAACACAAGGATAGCCCAATTGGGTTCTTACAGCGGTCTCTTTGTGAAAACCCTAGCCAATGCCCAGTCAAACCAGCTCCCACCCGATTTTTTCCAGACATCACCGCATTAAATAGAGCGTCGTAGGCCTTACTATTGGCCAATTTTTTTATAGAAAATTATGGTCATATTGTGGGCCTATTATAGATTTTATCATAGGTTTTGTTATTAATTTTTTTTTATTTCAGGTTTAATTGACTGGAGCAAATTTCAAGTTTATTTTTAGACCTTTTAAGGGGCTATTCAACTTTTTATAATTTCTTAAATATTTTCACAGCGGCCTTCTGTTTTTTTTTTTGTGTTTTCTGTATAAAAGTCTAAACAATTTTTTATGATCATGTTTTTTTTAGCGGTTTAAAACGACATTTTTACTACATTAAACACCAAAAAAAAAGATATAAATTTAAAATAATAAATTTTCTTTATGGTTAAATCCCAAACATTTCCACAAGGTCTTTGATTGTTTAAGATGTCTTCTATATATTAAAAAAAAATATTGTCATTAAATAGAAAAATTATCGTGGTAATGATGCCACAGCTGATGAAAAATTTCTTTTTAAAATTTAATTTTTTTTTGGGAGGGGGGTGAAATTTTTGCCCACAAAATTTGTTTTTGTTTTTAGTTGTTGAATGATATTTCTTTGCAAAAATAACAAAAAACTAACAAAAAAATAAAATTTTTATATAAAAACAAAAAAAGACATTTTTAGTATAAAATAATAAAGAAAAACTATCGTATATTTATTTCGTATAAATACAGGGTGGCGCAGAGAGATCTATATGGCTCGAATACTTTACAACTTTTTTAATTATCATTTTTTTATACATTTTGTGAAGAAGCCTTGGCGAAGTAATTAATAATTCCCCAACGAATGAAAATAATTGAATTTTATTTTTCGAACCAACAATCTATTGTGTTGAAACAGTATGCATATATTCGTCATTGTAATATGGGCATTGCACCCAGAGCGCCAGCAATGAAACATTTGATTGCAACTTTTCGTCAACATGGGTCTGTAAGAACCCTTTCTGGTGGCGGAAGAGCACGCACCGTAAACTCTGCTCAAAATATTAAACGTGTCCGGGAAAGCTTACGGCAAAGTCCCTCAACTACAACAACTGCACTCGACAGAATACCAACAACGCCTTGACTTTGCCACTTGTTTCTGTGATAACCCTGCAGATAATATTGGACTACGTGTTCCATTTTAGACAAATTGACTACTCCCTGGACTGGTCCAATGTAATGTAATGTAATGTTTGTAGTTAAACGACATGTTTTCGTTTTTTAACCAAGTTAAAACTAGTCCTCTGGAGTATACCCTGGAGTAGTTTCAAAACTAATCCACAGGGAGTATGTATGAGCATGGAGTTATATGGGTTATATGGTCCAGCCCTAGGACATCGTTATGTTAAATAGACCATGTTTTTTCCTTACATTTGGGTTACCTTTGGACTAGACCTAGTCCTTTATGGGCTATATTTTACATGCGTTTATAGACTAGTCGTATTATCTGCAGGAAAAGCAGAGAAAAATCCAGAGGTCTGAACACCGCATTCGATATCCAGTAAACTATCGTATCGAGTAAACTATCGTATTTTTCTGCATACGATAAACACTGACGTATCGAATGAAAACTCGAGAGATGTAATGTCTGTGGTTACTCGATATCGAATCTCAAATACATTTCATTCGATATCGAGTCTCATGATACTATTCACAATTTAAAAATGAGCAATAAAGCCTATTTCCTATTAAGTGGCTTTGTCAACAAACATAACTGCAGGATTTGGGCTACTGAGAATCCAAGATCAGCTCATCAGCGACAAGTACACCCACTTAAGTGTTCTGTTTGGGGCGGTATATTGTCCGAAAGGATAATTGGGCTCATAGTTTTTTGAAAATGACATTGGTGTTTTAATCTCTGTCAGCGTGCAGGTGCAGATGGGAGAATGTTGGAAAATTTTGTTAGGCCAGCTGTGGAAAACCATCCAAACTTGTGGTTTCAACGTGATAAAGCCCGAGCATATACTGCAGGTGCCTCAATGGCTTTAGTAAGGGTAATATTCGGCGGACGCATTATTTCGCCTCTATGTTCACCAGATTTAACAGCTCCTTGCAGTTTTCATTTGGAATATTTGAAAGACAGCGTATATTTTAACAAGCCAGGAACTATTTCCCAACTAAAAACCAACATTCAAAATAAAATCATTTGCGAAAACTTATGAAAAATACGTTAAAAAGAAAGAGCAATAGTTATATACCATTTAAACCATATAGCTCATTCTTCGCCACCCTGTATATGCTGCATATAAGTATGTATATGAATTAATGAAATTACGTTGTCTTTGAACTTCCGCATTGTTAGTCATCAGAATGGGTTTTTCAACACTTTAGTATATTCTTTTATTTTTTATTATAACAGAACTATAATCGGCTGTGCCGAATACTCTATACCCTTTACAAATTTGCATTTTGTTGTTTGGTTGATCGAACAACTTTTCGATTCGAAAGCAATTTTATTTCTTATTCTCTCAGTTGATACTGAACGAATCGAAATAATTTTTTCAGTGTCTTAAACATTTATTTGAGTTTGCACAACACTAAAAAATAATTTCGATTCGATTGCTTTAGAATATATAAAAAATATTCGATCACGACTGCCAGCATAAGCGCCCAGTTATTTATCAGAGTTCTAAATTATACTCCAACAAACGAAAAAAAATTTTTTTCTTTTTTCTATCAGAGAAAAAGTTTAAAAAAAATATAAGTTCTGGAAATTCTCAGAATTCTATTTAGAAAATAATCGAGTCGTTAATTCTTGCTGTCCTCATACAAATGACATCTACGAAAAAGGAGTTTGGTACTACATTGCCTAAACAAAATAAGATTGGATTTTGAAATTTGTCAAAAATAGTTATAAGGGAGTTATGCCGATGTGTGTAACACATTAAAATATTGGTTCTAAACCCAACTCTTGGTGAACCGATTCAGTTAGACTCACTTTCTGAAACGCACTAACGTGATCTGTCCGGCCGGCTGACAAACTGTCCTTGCAAAACTTGTGCGCCAAGTACAGGTTGCAATATTTGAAATCATTTTATGAAATTCAGTATACATATAAGTTCTCATTGACACGAGTAATAATTGGTCCATAGCTTCATAAAGCTCCTACACAAACTTCTTTGCGGAATAGAGTAATGGTGGGTCCAGAATTGACCCCAAATTTAATTTGAGCCAAATTTCTTACTAACAGCAGCACCTAAACAAGAGCGGCAGTGAAACGTTTTCTTCCGCTTAGCTTTTCGCTTATATGACATACATACCTAAACAAAAGCGTCAACGTTGTGTCACGAACAGTAGTGTTAACTTTCTTGTTTAACCCACATAATTGAAATTAGAATGGAGATAAAACCGCTAGATTGAATAAAAACAGCCATTATTGAATACCAATAGCGGCCAACTTCACTATGAAACGCCGTGTCAATTGCAAAGCGTTGTCGCCGCGCTATTTAGGGATGCTATATACAAATTGTATAAGCATGACAATTTTTGACAACAAGAAAACGCGTGCCTCTTTTGTTTAGGTTTAGGCTGCAACGCAATCATAGAGTTTCGTTTTTTGGCAGCTGAATCAGATTTTTTCTCTCTCTCTCTCTCTCTTTCTGTTATAGTATTTTTCTATGGTTAAATTTTAACTTAACTTAACTTACCCTGCAGATAACGAGACTAGTCCATGTATGCATGTAAAGAGTACTCCGTAAAGGAGTAGGAGTACTCCAAAACTACTCCAAATATATGGGTAAAAGGTGGTCCATTTAACATTACGATGTCCTAGGAGGGGACCATATAACCCACCGAAGTAGTCCCTAAACTACTCCATGGAGTACTAAAGTGAGTTAGTTTTAAAAGTACTCCATGTCACTACAGTATGAAGTACACTAAAGCGGTAGTTTAAGCATTTTTCATTTTTTACAAATCGCCTTTTATGGTGTGCCCTGTAGTCTGTATTATTGTACTTGGTAGTTTAAATTTGTTTACCTTTTTATTCACAAATTTCACAAACTTTCACTTTAAAATAAACAATTAATAATGGACACCATCAGGGCTACCAATGTGTAATACTGTAAACTATAGAAAAGTATAATTCATGAAGTTGTTTGCAGCACTGCATGTTAATTTCTTATAACATGGTCCATATTCAGCTCAACGAATAAAAATCCCCCGGGAGTTTTTTCCCATTTTTACAATTGAATTTACATATGAAAAATGGGAGAAGGGAGAAAACTCCCGGGGAATTTTTATTCATAATTGGGCTGATTACAGTAGATTGGACCATGTTTTAAGTAGTCCATTTAAGCCACAATGGACCACGTAGTCCAATATTATCTGTAGGGTAAAGCCAAGGCAAATTTATAACAAGCTTGTGCCAAAAAAAATCGGTTCGGCACAAGTAAAAATGAAATTCAATTAAGTGAAAGATTGGTCTTCGAAGCATTGCTTGCGTCTGGATTTAAGAAAGGTGGCTCTGCCGGATTTGGATGATTTCCCACTTTTTTTTTTAATTCCCTAAGCTAATCCCCGCGAAGCTCTTGGCTTGTCTGCAGGAAATAAGCCAGAGTCTCTGGCGGGAATCGAACCCGCAACCCCGTCGCTGATAGACTAGCTAACTACCAGCTAGCCTACCGGGGCACACTTTATCAAATATACATAGACTTTGCAAGCTGTAGCTAAAATTTTTAAACAACACCAAAATTATTAATTAGAATTATCAGTTGCGTGATGGAAATCGATTTTATATGGAAAATATCGATTTCAGTATCTTAAAAAATTGATTTCTAATACATTTTTATTTTATTTCTTATCTTTGTTCTTAAATTTATACCATATCCGTGTTAATAGAACTACATATATTTTTTTTAACAAATTCAGACTTTTATTTAGGAATTGATTTTAATATTAATCGAAATTAGTTTCACCTTAAACCTTTAAGTGCCCTGGTAGGCTAGTTGGTAGTGAGCTGGTCTATCAGTGCGGGGGTTGCGGGTTCGATTCCCGCCAGAGACTCTGGTCTCCTGCAGACAAGCGTAGAGCTGCGCGGGATTAGAATAGAAAAAAAACCAATCGATTTTCATCGCATACCTGAATATTTTAAAGTCTGGTCGTTAAAGTTTAAAAATCTATAAATATTTAAGATTTTTTTTAATACATAAGCACACAATCGGTCTTAACTAATAAACTCTAGGTTTAATTCTAAACATTAGTGGATCTTTGGGTCTCAATACCAATTCAGCAATTAGCAATAATTCCTCATTCTTATTGCCAGCATAGTCAAGTTCGTAGTGACGTAAAACGTTGGCCAGAACAGTTTTAATTTCTAGCATGGCAAATTTTTGACCAATGCAATTACGTGGTCCAGCCGAAAAGGGTATATAAGCATAAGGACTCATTTTATCATTCGTATAATCCATTTTAAAACGCTCTGGCTTAAAAGTATTGGCATCGGGAAACAACTCCTCCTGGCGGCCCAAGTGTAAAGGAGAAATTCCAATATTAGTGCCGGCTGGGATAATTTTGCCATCTAGCATACGAAAAAAAAATAATATTAAAACATCTTTTTTTTTGGAAGTGTCTTAGAGAAAAACCTACTTATCTCACATTCCTCCGTTACTTTTCTACCCAAGAGAGGCACTGAGGGAAATAATCTTAAAGTCTCCTTTATACACAATTCCACATAGTGCAATTTATTTAGATTTTCATAGGTGACCTGCTTGGATTTATCTTTGCCAAACACTTGCACTATTTCTTCAAAACACTTCTGCTGACATTCCGGATACATGGCCAAATTGTAAAAGCAGAATGTTATAGCCGAAGAAGTTGTGTCGTGACCCTCAAACATAAAAGTATCTACTTCCTCACGTATATCCAAATTACTTAAAGGTTTACCATCTATTTCAGACTGAAGTAAAATGTCCAGAAAGGCCATTTTACGTTTAGAACCCACATCGTCCGACTGGGTTTGTGTGGAATTATCTGTAGCTTTTAAAAGTTCTTCACGTCTTTGTATGATAATTTTTTCGGTAAAACCATGAAGAATAGCTAAAGCTTTCTTTTCTTCGCGGGCTAATTTAGTAAATTGATAGGTAAAGTTGAAGCGATATAGAATATCGAACATGCGTTTGTGTAAAACTGTGGAAATGCTAAAGAAATTTACTAGTATTTGAGAAAATCATTGATAACGAAGAAAGTAAACTCACGTTTTGACAGCTCTTACATATTCCGATTCCACGTTGGTTTGGGCATTGATCGATACACCCATTGCAGTTTCTGAAAATAAATATTAAAATCAATTACATCTTGATTATTATTATTATTATTACATGTTTGTGTTTTAGGTGACCTCTTCAACAGCAAAGCCACTGAAGGGTAATTCTTTGGCCTCAAATTTTTATTAAGCTTTTTTATATTAAAGCTAACACCTGATGAGCTTCCTCTACAACCTATTAAACGACCTACATTCATCTTTATCTGGGTAGCTAAAAGTTCCTCCCCTTGTAAATATTAAAAATGTGTTTTTGTTGGCGTGAGGTGCCGATACAAAAAGTTTGGTTAAAACCCATTAACCAAAGCAGGCAAACGTAAAATTCGCGAGGGCAGACAAATAAGGACGGCATGATTGCCCTTAAAAATGTAATGACAATGACGCGCAGCCGCTTTCCCACTTAGAGTAGTTTTACATATGTTATTTATATTTTAACTTGGATTTTATTTGAAATCTGGGGGGCTACACTCTATTGCAATGCGAAATGAAGACAAACAAGCCGTGTTTGTTTGTTTGTTTGTTTGTTTGCTTTTCGCGCGTTTTACGTTTTATCCCGCATTGGCTATTGGCGTCCCTTAACTATACTACCGAGTTACAGTTCTTGCGGTTTCATCATTAACCATATGTAATCGTTAATAACCAAAAAATTTTAACGTGGTTTATCTTGTGGAGAACCAAGGAAAAAACTCAAGAGTGACTGGTGGAATATCATAAAAAACTCAAGACTTTTTACTAGTGGAGTTCAATATGTTCTGTAGCAGATTCTAGAAGATCTTCGACTTCCTATACGAAGGTCTATGTCGACCGAGGACTTGTGGATGACGCTCCAAACAAATCGTGTAATACCTCGGCAATCTAACTAAAGATATTTAGCCAAAAATCATGCTAGCCCTAAGGAAATTCCAAAAAAAAAAATTATTTTATTTAAATTTTCAAACAAAAACAAGTTATTTTATTTTTACATATTTTGACATTTTATTAGTGTCAATGTGCGCCCATTTCAAAAAAAATATTGCGAAAGGGTTTGCGAGAGCGATAGATTGTCCACGCAACGCATTTATTTTCGCATCGCAATAGAGAGAAGTCCCTTTGTAACATTCGATACTATAAAGTTTTGTTAAATATTTATTTTTCCGGTTTCGATTAAAGTTTTTATTTTTTAATTCTTTTTTATAACTCTAGAAACATTTTTTGCACAAATATTCATCTTACCACAAATCGTATTCAGTGTACACAAATTCACCAAATTATAAACACTGAACCCATTCTCGCTTTGCATACGATATTCTTTATCGAATTCCTTCAAAAGCGAAAGCGAATCTTTTTCAAAAATTTCTATATAACCATGAAGACTTTTAAAATGGAATGCCGGTGTTATGATCTTTCTACGCTTATGCCATTTCTGGCCGCAACTCAAAAGAAGTCCCTGCTTTAGCCAGGATTCCAGAGCCAAATATTCATGGGCTTTGTCAGTGAAACGCATACTGTTTAAGATAACTTCCACATCTTTGATTTCACAGAAGACCAAATTTAATTGCGGACCCAGCCATAATTTTAGGGTTTTTCCATATTTCTCTATGAATTCGTTTAAAACAATAATATTCATATGGGAGGGAATTCCAATGAAATAATGGGCATGACCCAAAACTGGCCAAGTAGGAGGACTTGGTATGTTCTGGGTAACGTCAATTAAACGTTTATATTTAAAGAAATATAAAAACAAGCCAAACAAGATGGGTAACACGATTAAAGTGAAGAGAATAACTATAAAGCCGTTAATAGTTTCCGACATTTTTCCGTTAGTTTAATTTAAGAGGTTTCACGGAGAACTGATTGTTTTGACGTTTTTTTTTATTAAAAAAAATTTTTATTTGTTTTAAATTTGCTTCGTATCTAATCGGGAATACCTCTTTTGTCTAGATAACGATTTCTTTGTAATGGGTTTTTCATTGATTCAAATTGTTTTGGTTTTCTTTCGGTAAACAATCTCAAAGCCCTTTTTCAAGTTACCAAATTCCATTTCATATTTTGTAAATAAGTTTTCATAAATTAATTACATTATTTTGTTTTTGTTAAAATAAAATTTTTTTTTTTGATTATTCAGTTTTAAACATTTTAGGAAATCTAAAAGTTTTAATTTTTTTGAAACTCCACTTCCTTCTAAAAACTGCATTTAGGTATATGTAAATCAAGAAAACTTTTATTTTAAAAGTTCCAGGTCTGTGCGGCTAAATCAAAAACGACCAAGCACTTGGAAGAGAATATTCGATTACCGAAATATAGCCTGATTTACAGTGTAAAAATTGGACCTCAAGGTCGAAAATCATATTTAAATATCAATGCCATGAAATAATCAAATTTATGAAACCAATGGGATAGATATTCGAAATTAAAAAAAGTTTTTCTTTATTTTATTTTAATTTATCATTTTTCGCCTTTAAAAGAAAACACCGACACAGTAAGTTAGGTTGGCAATAAAAGTGGGCTGAAAAGGATCAATATGTTACATTTTACCTTCACGAGTGTTCACCTAAAAAATTTGTTTTGCGAACATATCGCTCATTTACTTTAAGAACTTCACAACTTAAAAAATACCATTTCGAAATAAGCATGTTTAAAGTTTTTGATTTTCTCTAACCACTCTAAAGGCGACCGTACACGACATGTTTTTGTCATCTGACATGTCAAATTTTCCACTGCAAAACACATACATGTCGTGTGTTACCTTTTTAACTTTGCTTCTGTAAAAGTCAGACGCAAAGTCATCTGACAAAATTTCAATTATACCGAGATATGTATGATCATCTTACCATTGAATAGAATTTATGTGAATATATATATAAAAACCGTTTTATTATAAAATCCTAAATTGGTATCTTTGAATTAAAAGAAAAAAATGTTAAGATGGCTGAACTATTTTACGGCGCAAATAAAACTTTTCATGGCGGCAGCAAGTTATTTTGAAACCGAGCACTACTTTGGTTTCTGCAATAACAATGCGAAAAAAACAGAGACAATGTCAGAAGCAAATTACATGTACGTTTGTGACCGAATATTATAAAGCTTATGTAAAACAGCGATTTTGACAGACATGCACAATTACATGTGACTTGAAAATTTGACATGTCAGATGACAAAAACATGTCGTCTATATGCGCCTTAACGGGGAAAGTATAAAAGATATACATATACACAATATAAAAAATAACATGGCGAATAATTTTTCATCACAAAATGCAAAATTTCAGCTTTTGAGTTAAGACATTTTTGAAGTAAATGAGCTTTTTTATTACAAAAGCGGTGTTCAGTCTTTGGTGCGTTTTAGGTTGGAACTCTTTGTTATTGCAATAATTTTGTCATTGACCGTGAGCGGTATTTTAAACAGTTTTGCAATGCTAGATGCAAATTATGTAAAAGCTTATATTCAGAAATATTGGTCGTGAAAAGAATATACATATTTCTGCCTCCTTCAAATAATCCAGAACAAGTTTGTTTTTATTTTGTTTCCACTTTTTTTTGAATTTTTCTCTTTTTTATTTATAATTGTCGGCAAATGTATTTTTTTTTGTTTAATTTTGTTTAACGATTCTAAATTATTGTTTACAAATGTCAGCTGTTCCAGTATCAGAGATGCAAACGCAATACACGTAGCCAAAAAGAAGCAGTTTTAGTTAGCGCAAAAGCAATGATATCACAATTGCAATCCTGTGTAATTTGTTGTTTAGTTGTTAACAAAAACTACAATATTTTAAATTTTCACTTGTTCCAAAAACATTTCACAGAGCACACAATTGTTTCTGTCTTTTTCTTTGAAACTTCCCTTTTTGCATTTTTGTTTTGATCAGGCAATTTGTGTTGATTGTAGCGGAATGCTTTTCCACATTGCCACTTCAATACCAAAAAACGTTTTATTTCTCTTTCTTCGAAAGCTGCCTTTGCAAATAATTTGGACATTTTTTTTACGTCACTTTTTTCATCTCTGTACGCTCTGCGACCAGTTGCATCAAACACTTAACTTTGCTTAAGTGATGACCTTGTGATTCTTGCTCTGCATGTAAAAAAGGCAATTAATCAAGTCCAATGTTGGAAACCATGCCTTTATTAATGCCAATAACGTTCAAAATTAAGTACCGGTATTGATAGCAATACCGAAATAACAAATATGTATTTAAATACCTGTATTGATACCGATATTCGTTTCGGTTACCAACCTTGCCAAAGTCTTTAAATAATTTTAGCTGTTTTGTTGGTACATTCATACTTTAAAACTGCAACAAATGTAAAATGAAATGAAAAAAATTTTAATAAAAATTCACAAATATTATTTTTAAAATAAGGAGTTTAGTCATTCTTGTGAAATTAGAGACAACAGAAAAACTTGAAAAACAAGTAGGAGTACTTATTTGGCGGTACCAAATCTTTCATACCCTTAACCGATAGTTCGTATATTTCAGAAGCGGGATTTTTAAATTATAATCGAATATTTATAAAACCTGACCATACAGTACTATAGTTCGTTGTCTATTTAAAATAAAATATCACAACTTGTTTAATACATCTTGTTAAGCGCATTAAACTGATTTTGAGAAGGGGATTTTATATTGAACCTATCGTAAATTATGGTAGATAAGGTAGAGTAATTTCTAGTATTTAAAAACCTAAATTACACCAAAATCCTACCTTTAACTAAAGGAAAGTTGTAATAATGGCCTCAAGTGTTGTTATTCCGAATTAAGCAAAAGAAATTCTAAAAAAAAACAAACGGAAAGTACCAGAAATTTGAAAAATAATTTTAGTAAATGTTATTCATACTTAATTATCAATTTATCAATTAAGATCATATTCTAACAAACAATCGAATTTAACATAAAAGTAACTCCAAATATTGTCTGGGCTCAAATATTTAAAAAGGGACTAAACAAACGGGTTACTGAAATTCTTGAAAATAGATACTAAATTGGAACTACAGCCAGACTATCAAAAGCTTTTGAATTAAATAAATTTAATATTTACCACATATTACATCCAAAGTACACAAACTGATAAACTCATACAGGTTTACCGGTTCTGTCGTCCCCTTAGCCCGTACAGCTTTCTCTATAACATCGACCATTAAACTAGATTCTATTTCAAAATTATCTATAAACTGAGACAGAATTTTAAAATGAAATGCTCCCGTTATCAATTTACGCCTATTATGCCATTTACGACCGCGAGACATGAGAAGACCTTCATTTAGCCAGGGTTCCAATACCTTATACTCCCCCGCCTTATCATTGTGCAAAATGCCGCCTAAAATAATTTCAATATCTTTCAAATTACTCGTTATCATATTTAACTCTGGTCCCAACCAAATTTTCATGCATTTCATATCACTGAAAGTAGATTCAGTTAAACTCCAAATTCGCTGCAGCATCATGTGAGCGGGTACTCCTATAAAATAATGCGCATGGCCAATTATAGGTATTGTAGGAGCACTCGGAATATTGCTCGTTATTTCAATTATATATTTGTATTTGGTAACATATAGAATAAGACCGTAAGTTATAAAGCAAAAGAAAAAGGTGGCAACACTTGCTAAGAGATATTCTAAAAAACCGTATTCAAACACGTCTCCGTAAGCCATCGCAATGAAACTGAAGTATAAATCTTAAGTGCATTTTATTTTCAAGAAACATTTTCTTTAGAAAAAAAAAAATATTAAGAAAAGAATAAAAGCGATAAGAATATTTATATTATTTATTTTAACTGAAGAAACGTGTTTGAATTTTGTAGTTCAACTTTTAAATCAACTTAAAATAAATCCTAGAGAAAAACAAGATTATATAGCCTGTTCAACGATTTCGAACGTTATCGTTCGCATAGAAAATTACATTTAAAACAAAAACAAAATTCGACAATTTGTTTTTGTTTTAAATGTAATTTTCTATGCGAACATTAACGTTCGAAATCGTTGAACAGGCTGTTAATGTTGACTTTTTTTTGTTAATTTATATTACCTAATAAATTTAATTACTATTTTAATAAATCAATTTCAGACCTGACAAATAGATCAATAAACTTTTAATAAAATGTTGTACAAGGTACATTAACTCAAGGTAGACTCTTTTGGGAGTGTAGACATGCTGCTCTTTAAAAATACCCGACTTGTCAAAATTGCCTTCATATAAAACAAAAACAATTTAACGCACACATGTACAAATTTTGGCTCATACACATGAATTTGACAATTGGGGTCTGTCCGCTAACGAGTGTACCTTGTGTAAATGTACCTTGATGTTGTATGCAAGGCAAATTCACTAAAGGTGGCGGCAAAAATCCTGCTGACTTTTACTGCTGAAACCAATTTGTTTTGGTTTTACAATGTTGTGTTCAGACATCTCAAACCGTAAACACTTACAATGCAATTAAAAAACACTTTTTTTCTGTTGTTTTTGGATTGTTTAATTACTGCCGCCATCTGTAGTGAATTCGCCTTGATTGTGTATCACCCCTGTTCAAATTATTGCATGTTACAGTTATTATTAATTTTGTGAATAAAAACAAACTTTTTGTTAGGTTGATTAGAGCTTTTTTTTTTATTAAAACTTGTAAAATTAGCTTTTTTAACCCAACCCCAATCTAAGTTGTTAAAAAAGGGTACATTTTATTTTAAGAGCCAAATAAACTCCACAATCGTTTACACAAACATATGAAAAAAGATTGGAGAAAAAAATGTTTAATATTCAAACAAACATTTTGTTGTTGTTGTCATACTGCTTGTGTCGTTTATTTGGCCCTTCTTTGTCTTTCGAATGACTGACTTACCAAAAATTAATTTTTTTATGTAATATTTTTTGCCATAAATATTATTTTAAATTTTTTTTTTCACTTTTTCTACAATTTGTAGTCATAGCACATTGGTGTAGCTTCCTGTATTCTTAAAGTTGTGTTAGTCGCAAATTTTAACAAGCTTGGCACCCAACATGTTTAGCTAATTCAAGTCCGTTTTTCAAAGTAAGCGCTATGTTTTTTGTGATTAAAAATTTCAATACTAAAGTACTTTGACACATTTCATGCACAGTAATATTATTATAATTCTGTTATTTGCGTAGTTTTAATTTTAAGCGGGGAATCATTAAAGGTCATGTCAGATAAAACTTCATCGCTTTGCGTGACACTTCTAACTTTGACAGAAAAGCGTAACGCAAAAGGTGCATGTCACAATAAAAACTTTGACAACACCCTGCTGATAACGAGACTAGTCCATACATGCATGTAAAGAGTAGTCCATAAAGGAGTAGGAGTACTCCAAAACTACTCCAAATATATGGGTAAAAGGTGATCCATTTTACATTACGATGTCCTAGGAGGTGATCATATAACCCACCGAAGTAGTCCCTAAACTACTCCATGGAGTACTAAAGTGGGTTAGTTTTAAAAGTACTCCATGTCACTACAGTATGAAGTACACTAAAGCGGTAGTTTTAGCATTTTTCATTCTTTACTAATCGCCTTTTATGGCGTGCCCTGTAGTCTATTATTGCTTCTATTAAATATATTACTTGGTATTTTTAATGTGTAATACTGTAAACTATTGAAAAGTATACATCATGCAGTTGTTGGCAGCACTACATGTTAATTTCTTATAACATGGTCCTTATTACAGTAGATTGGACCATGTTGTAAGTAGTCCATTTAAGCCACACTGGACCACGTAGTCCAATATTATCTGTAGGGCACTCACACATTGTGTGTTAAAAAGAAAATATACAAGCAAATTGTCAAAGCGCGCAAAAAGATGAGAGTTGCCCAACTTTTCGCTTCGCTTTGCGTTAAAAGTTCTTTATGTGACATGTTTCGTATAAGTATGAATATTTCATTTTATGGTGTTTTCTTTTCTACAATAAATGTGACATTTTATTTATAAAAAATGCAATTTGGTGTCTGCTTCTTAAAAATTTTGCTCCCGAAAAGGATGAGTTTTTTAGAATAAAACAAATAAAATGTCACATTTTTTTAAAAATTCGCGGATTAAAGCGCAAATGATCCATTAAGAAAATTGAGTAAGAAGCTTAACTCTGGGAGATTTTACATTTGCAGGAGTTTTAGGACATTTTTTTTCATATTGTAAACATGATTCAAATGCATAAAATCACAAGATCAGGATCTTATTGCTAACTTCTTTCTTATTTTATTATTGACACATTTTAGTTTTGCCGTCTTGCCAGATAATATTTTTTTATAAATACCGAATTTTGTTTTTTAATGCACTTAAGAACATGACGTTTTAGAAAGATAGATATATACATAGATAGATTAATGATATATTATAGGGATATTTTTGTTGCCATCAGTTTTTACACATAAAAGCATTTAAGCGGAAACTACTCACGGGGATGTAGGGTTAATCTTAAGGATAATATTTCACCTTTTGGTGTTGCATCCTCCGTGGCATAATTAGGTGTATGCATATCTGTGATCCGACAAAGATTCAAAATAACGGGCCTCTTAAAGTCTTCGTGATTTATTGAGGATCACTTTAGATTTTATGTATCTGAGCCAGAGGCCACCGGTGAGAAAGGCACCGGTCTGACTATTGGTTGAGGCCCTCATTAGTAACAGGGGTGTTCTGGAAATCGAAAACGCAAAACGCTAAAATTTGGAAGTTATTTTTAATACAGATTTAATCTAAGTTTTATAATTTTTTGTTATAAAATTCTGTTTAATAGAGAAATATTTATGTAATATTTGTCATAAAATTCTTTTATTACGGAATCTTTTTAAAAAACGACGTTAAAAATTCTTGCGTTTTGCGTTTTCGATTTCCAGAACACTCCTGTATGATTTTTTCTGCGGAAACATTCTATTAGAAGTTAGCTTTTCATTAGCTTGTTCTAATTCCAACAGGGGAGAGCATTTTTCAAGGCTTGGACTCACAAAAAGCTCCAACGAAAGACGGCTTATTTGACGAAGAGAAACTTTCGGGGATCACGTGGTGGCTGTGTTGAAACCCAAATCGCAGGCAGGGGTATTATGAACGGCCCTATTCAAGGGGCGAGTGTATAATTTTTGTCTTATTATTCACTTAAATGGCTACCTTTGTGTGCTAACATACACGGCAGCTGTTGCTTAACGCATTATTTGTCACCCGAGGGTTAAGATCCACCATGAGATAATGCTTTATGACAGATGCTCATGTAAATCAGTTTTCACATTTGCACTCTGTTTTTTTATTTACATTTTGCAACTTTCTTAATGCATATATGTATTTAGTTTAAAGTTTATAGCACAGTGTAATTAAATTTTATATTTTACAATAACATCACTTAAAATTGATTTATTAAGCAATAATTATCAATGCGTTTTAGTTAAAAAAAAATTTAGTCTGCCTGTCGCCACTTTTTAAAATAAACAAATATAACTTACCACAGATAACATCTAGCGTAACCAAGTTCACCCAGTGATCCATATTGATAAGACCACTTTTATTTTCAGTTGCTTTTTGCAAATTATTCACAAAAACGCAAGTATTACGGTCAAATACCTTAACGAATTGCTCCAAGATTTTAAAGTGAAAAGCTGGTGTTAGAGTTTTACGACGTTTAAACCATTTAGCGGGCTTACTAACAAGCAGGCCCTCACACAACCAGTTATTTAGAAAGTTATATTCTGCAGATTTGACCAACAAACTATTAGAGCTCAAAACATGTTCAACATCTTTGACGTCCAACATAAAAATACTGAGCTTCAAACCAACCCAAAATTTCACCGTCTTACCATAATCGCTCATAATATGGCAGACAATTTTGAATACATCCTCGGGTTTAGCACCCAAACATAAGTTGGCATTTCCCAGCAAAGGCCAAGGTTTTGGACCCGAAAAATGCCGTGCTAAATAGCAAACGCGTAAGTAGTGTTTTAAATCTTTAAAGAAAATTGCTACAATTACTAAAGTTATAGCGAATATTGTAAAACTTAAATACATTTCGGTTGGCAGATGCTCTGGGTTTGACGATAAAATTTTAACTAAACTCATAAAGTGCCAAAATTATTCTAAGACTTTTGTACTTACGTATGTTTGTATGTTTATTCATTTATTAGTTTAACGAGAATCTTTAATCTTTCTACATAAATTGTGACTTAAACATCTACAGGTGTGATTAACATACTAATAAAATTAAGTTTAGTGTTTATTTAGTCAAAGGTAGTTATTAAAATGAACTTCGAACTAATTACAGTTTTGTAAAAGAAATTAGCAGCTTTGATTCCTTTACTGTAAGTTAGAACTATTTGTACAATAATTATATACATATGGGCGATTTCATGTCAAGTGACCCAATTTTTAAATCAATGTCTTCCGATTTGGAAGCCTTATTGGATATTCGTGTAGGCACAAATTTTCAACAAGATCGATCAAAAAGTTTTTGAGTGAGAGGGGTTAAAGTTCGACATTTTGGCCATTCAGGTTTTCTTTCTCATCCAAGTAACTTATTACCTATTGGTGTTAGCAAAATTTGTCCCAAGTAGGTTCGATAGCTATTTGATCAATCATTTGAAAAAAACTTTATAGTTTTTTTTGGAAAATTTTTACAATTTTTTTTTTTTAAATTTAAAACTTTTTTTATTTTTTTTTTTGGGGAATCTTTTTTTTTTTTTTTTTGCTCAAAAGAAAGCTTATGTCTTCTCCTTTAAGTAAGTTCTGGGACCTGATTCTGGCAGTCGTGATCTTGTACTTTCTCGATTCGAAAGCAATCTAATATCTAATTATTTCAGTCAATACTGAACGAATGGGAATTATTTTTTCAGTGTTGTAAAGCATTAATTTGAGTTTCACAATTCTGAAAAAATAATTTCGATTCGTTCAGTATCGACTGAAATAAATTGCTTTCGAATCGAGAAAGTACTCGATCACGACAGCCAGAATAAGGCCCCAGGTCTTTTAGGAAAAAATTCAAAATAGTGCTGCATATGCTAAAAATTTTAAAAACAAAATAAAAAAAGTTTTAAATTTACAAAAAATTAAAAAAAAATTTTTTCAAAAGATTGATCAAATATTTTTAATATTTTTAATTAGGCTTAAGTTCATTAAATTTAATTTTCATTAAATTATTTTTATGAAGAAAGGTGTTTTACAACATGAAAATTAATTAAAATTGTTATTGATAATCTTTCATTTTTGACCGTGGCCGGGATTCGAACCGCGGCCGGCAGGTTACCATGACAAAAACCATAAATAGTTCAACAAAATAACCACAATACTAATTATTGATTGATCAAATAGCTATGGCCAAATGTCAAACTTTGACCCCCTCTTACTCAGAAACTTTTTGACCGATCTTGTTGAAAATTTGTGTCTAAATTACTATCCAATAGGTGTGCAGATCGGAAGACATCGATTTCAAAATTGGGTCACTTGACATGAAATCCCCCATAGGTATATTTTCAAGGCTCTTTATTCTCAGAGCGTGCACACACTAGACTAATTATGCTGGCGTAAAATTGCAGTTTATTGGCAAGACTGGTGAAGGGAATGGTAATTGGCGTATAGCTTCAACCGGCTTCAACCCCGCACAAACAGCACAAATCCAATACAGGTACGTTGCGGGGCATGACAAAAACTAAATTTTTCCTGTTTTAGAAACTTCATTGACTTATCTGTCATTCTAGGGGGTGACTGGCACAAATTTTTTTGGAACAAGTATATGCACATTTGTTCCGGACTACTTACTACCAACAACAGACGTCTTTTGACTTTAGTCAAAAGGTTTTTTCTGCTCCAATAGTACTAAATCATTTTATTAAAAATTTTTTTATTTTATTTTGAGAAATCCATTTATTTTTATTTTTGACTGCCGCCAGAGAGCGCTTTCGTATACTTTTTTTGTGGAAAATTTAAGAATATTTCTCAAAATGGAATCTCGAATTTTAAACGAAAATAAAATTATAAAAAATAAAAAAGCGTTTTAAAAATATGTGCATACGAGCATCTTCGGATTGCTTTTCCAAACTTATTGTGTTTACAATTTTCAAAATGTACTGCAAACAGGAAAGGAGAAGAAAGTCCGGATATTATAAAATTTAATTTAGCGCTTGTAAAATTTCCTTCAAAATATGTAATTCGAAGTAAAATAATAATGGAGTGGGCTTCCACTATTCCAAAATTCTGTTGATTACTTCTTGACGTGATAACCATCTTGTTGACGAATATTTGAAAATATTATGAGTTCGTTCCAAAATAATCCTGAATTGAGAGGAAGTCGTCTCTCTACTAGAACTTGTGCTTTCCTATATCTTTTAAAAACTTGTCAAAATCATCAGAAATGGCACGCATTTATGCTGCCGCTGGTACTAAAATTAGAATGTGGCATAAGCAATCGCTTAATGAACAAGTGCAGAAGTCTATACACAATAGCGGAGTTCAGTGTTTGGTGCAAATGGTCTTGCAAAAGAGCAAATGCGAAATATCATAGCTGTTTTGTGCAATCTAACAACAAAAATTACAGTTTCCCTTAGATTTCATAAAAAAGCTACGACATTTTGCATTTTCGCAAGACAATTTGCACCAAACACTAAACTCTGCTTATATTCATTGGACAGTAAATACGAGTTGCCATTTTATATCAATTAAAAATAGGTTTGAAACATTTGGAAATAATACCAAAAAAGTCACGGGGGTACCAGCGTACTTTTTAGTTTGATTTGTACCAAAAAAAGTACAATTGTACCAACTTTATCAACCTTGATTTATACTCATGAATCCAAAAAACAAAATTGCGCACTCAGCCTTACAAAAAATAGTTTAATGCGCATCTACGTCATCACAGAATCCAAATGAGTGTTTACTTTAAAAAATGAAATAGAGATAGTACACATATGTAACTACTTTGTTTACAACACAAACTCTATGTCTACGTAACACAACAAAATAACAGACCTGCGCAATGCGTAATCTTGTTTTTATACCCACACCACAATAGTTAAGAGGGTATTATGCATTTGTGCTGATGTGTGTAACGCGTTAAAATATTGGTCCTAGACCCACCTTAAAGTATACCGATCGACTCAGAATCACTTTCTGAGTCGAACTAACGATGTCCGTCCGGCTGGCTGGCAGGCTGGCTCGCAGGCTGGCTGTCCATGTAACCTTGTGCGCAAAGTACAGGTCGCAATTTTGGAGATAATTTGATAAAATTTGGGACATAGGTTCTTATTGGTACAAGGACCAAGCCTATTGAAAATGGGCCTAATCGTAGGACAACGATAGAAGATAGGGGGAAATTTCTTCCTCTCAGAAACTATCAAACCGATTTTAATGAAATTTAAAACTTAGATAGAACCATATCAATATGGACACACAAGGTATGCATCTTTTAAAAAATAGGACCACAAGGGGAGATAGGGGCAATTTATGCCTCTCAAACCGATTTTAATGAAATTTAAAACATAGATAGATCCATATCTATATGGACGCATAATCTATACAGTTTTTCAAAAATAGGACCACAAGGGGAAGTGGGGGGCAATTTATGCCTCTCACAAGCTTTCAAACAGATTTTAATGAAGTTTATAAACATAGATAAATCCACTTTCTTACTTGTTTGTTTTTGATTCAAGATTTCTGCTAAAGTTGAATTTCTTTGGCACTACTAATTCAGCCAGAAAAGTACCATCGTACTTTCAATTGTCAAATAATATAAAATACAAGTACGATTGTATCAGCTTTTCCATTCCTGATCTGTATAGACTCAATATGAAATGATAGTTAATGTTATGAAAATTTATGATTTTTAATTCATGATCTAAGCTTAAGTTAACAATTCAGCCAGAGAAGTACCATCGTACTTTCTAATATCAAATAATAGAAAAATACAAGTATTATTGTATCAGCTTTTCCATTCCTAAACTGTTCAGATTCAATTGTTGAATTTCAATATGACATGATGGTTGATGTGATGGAATTGTTAACTATTTTAGGGCGGGGGATTTTGATTTTTCCAAAATTATTTTTTTTTGTAATAAAAATATTTATTTACAAGATTTTGTTTAAAACAACTTACCACAAATAATATCAAGAGTAACCAAATTTAGCCAATGGCCCATATTTACAATTCCACTCTCTTTCTCGGCAGTCGTTTGTAATGCTTTTACAAAATAACGGGAATTACGATCGAATATCTCAATAAATTGTTCCAAAATTTTAAAATGAAAAGCCGATGTTAAGATTTTTCTGCGTTTAAACCATTTTGGTGCTCTGCTTATAAGTAGACCTTCACACAACCAATTACTTAATAAATCATACTCATCTGACTTGACCAACAAAGTGTTCGAACTCAAAACACATTCAACATATTTTATGTCCATCATGAAAATACCGAATACAGTGGGTCCAAACCAAAATCCCATTGTTTTAGAATGGTTTTTGATTAAATCATTAATGACATAAATAACTTGTTCCGGTTTAATATTTATCAGCATGTGAGCATTTCCCAAAATCGGTATAGTTTTTGGTATTATAAATTGTTTGGATAAATGCCTGGCACGTAAAATGCGTTTTAAGAAATTACGAAATTTAAAGTAGAGTACACAAAAAACGCCGATAATTAAACAAATAAAATACATTGCAGGTCAAAGCGTTGTAACGTTGTTATTGATTTGATAATGCAATTCCAACTGAATCAAGTCTTATAAAACATTTTTCAAATTGCAATTATTTTTTTTTTTTTTTGTTATTAAATAATTTACAACACAAGTGGTTGTAATTAAGTTAGTCGTTTTGTTTGTCAATTTCTAAATTATTGATCTTATTGAGATGGGGTTTCTGAAGACCCTAAATAAAGTGGAGACAAGAATATAAGTTTCTATCACAGTTCCAAGGATTTCCCTTTTGAAATATTCAGCAAGATCGGGTGCGACATCAACTAAAAACCGTGATGGCATGAAATGTTTACCCACAAAAACTTACTTTTTTAGGTTTCTATTTCATTTATGGACTTTTATACATACAACCGAATATCCATGGTGAAATATGTCTCCAACAGTTCACACCATCCGTTATCATAGAGAAGGTCATAACGGGTCACTGGTTGACTACTGCAGAATTTGTCATAATGAATAGGAGGAGAAGGAGGAAAATTTCCTGCTAATGTCCCTGTATTAAGATCGTATTTTATATTGGTGTCCTTTTTAAAGCTCGTATACATTCAGGCGTTACAATTGGCCGTTTAAGTAATAAATTCAAATTTAACTATTCAATTTTATAAATGTTTACGAATCATACATTACATCACATTTCGTGCGTCATTGTGAATCCCGCAAGTGTCTCTACATACAACCTTTGTCCTCAATCTTCTGTTTCATGAAATATTTCTGTGCGACATATCGCATGGTCTGAACCAGGTGTAACAAGGTTAATGTTAGGGATGTAACGATACCGATGTATCGGCGATACTTCGAATTTGCCGATATATCGGTATCGGCGATATTTTACTGGCGATACGACGATACTTTTTTTTAGTTTTTTCAAGCAAACAATTTATTTTTCAATGCTTTTTTTATGAATAACAACTCAGACCAATAGCACATTAAAATCAAATTTTAGGTTACTTCGAAGATACCACAGAATCCATCAAGCCACCGTTTTATTTACTGACGCTACTCCGCTAGTTAACAGCCTTCGAACATAATTAGAAAATACAGTAATGAATAAACCGAGATGAAAATATTTCAGTGTCCCAGAAATTGTCGAGTTACAAAATCTTCTATCTCTGCAACATTTAGAATACTTTGTTTTTAAAACAAAAATGTTATTGATATTAAATTAAAGCAACAAAAATGCACTTTGGACTTTAGGAAGAATTCTTGACAAAAGAACGAAAAAACAGAAGTAAGGAGGAACATGTGAAATCAATTAGAATGGATAACCATTTAAAGCAAATTTCGATCTACCAAAGGGTTAAATACAATTTGGTTTAAAGATTGATGTTTGACTATTGACTGCCAACGGTCGTCGATGACTGTGAGTGTTAAACGGCAAAACCCTCTGAAGAGATTGGGCGGTTGCAATTGAAAGATGTAAGGGTAACCTGTCCGTAAAAGCCTTGGTTCGGGCCCAGCGGCAGTCAGGAGTGAAAAAATACCAATAAATTTTAATTTATTTTCATGTTGTAAAATTCCTTTCTTCATGAAAATAATTTAATGAAAATTATATTTGATGAACTTAAGCCTGATTAAAATATTAAAATTTGGATTAAAAACCATGAATAGTTCAACGAAATAACCACAATACTAATTATGTATTGTTAATATCAATTTTGAATATTAATAATCTCTAACACAGTAATTTTGTATAATACTTGAGTTTTCTTAATTGTACATTAAATTTAAATTTTATATTCGTATCAGTATCGTCGATATTTCCTTTTGAGTATCGGTATCGGCAAAAAGGCGTATCGTTATATCCCTAGTTAAAATATTTTTTTTTTTTTTTTTTTTTTGTAGCAAAGGGTACATAAAATTCGACTAATAATTTTCTAATAATCGCTAATTAAGATTTAAAAGCGTCTTTAAAGTTTGTATGTAAGTATGTATTATAATTCGTTTGCTAGTACAAAAGTCATATTAACATTTGTTAATAATTATAATAATTTTTCCTAAGAAAACTGGTTCACCATTACTTACAGTATGTAAAATAGTATAGTTATAATTTCAAGGTTTTAAAATATTTAACAGGTACATAATTAATTTCAGTCCAGAAAATTATTAAGACAAGAATAAAATCAAATTACTTTATTATGTCTTTTAATTCATGTTTTAAAATCATTTAAAATCAATGCAACATTTGTTGTTGTAAGCAAACAATAATTGCTATTTAATAATCTCATTAATAATACGTTTGTTCCCGTACTCAAAATTGGCATTCTAATGTTACTAAAAAGCCTAAAATTTTGCAGCGCGTAGCAGGCTTCTAGACGAGTCAAATGTATGCCCAACCCCACTTTATTTTTTATCTCCATCATTTGTTTCTAACACTTTCTCCATTTATAAATGGGGCTTTCATACAAAATTTTCAATACAGGCTAGAAATATATTGAAGAAAAAGTCCCATAACTGCCCATGAGTCGCCCCTAGGGGGATAAAATGTGTGAGCGACCTTAATTAGTTTCTTGTCCTTGATATTTTCTCAAAACATTTTTGCCCTTTATCACCACCCCTTAAGGGAGCTCCCATACATATATGGCGTTTTATGAAATTCTTAAGTTTAATTAAAATTTTTCATCTTTTGTGAAAAAAATCAAAAGTTGTAGACAAATTTTAATAATTTATGACTTGCACCGCCTCTGATAAAATCCAAGACTGCCGACTGTTCTGCAGGAATTATAGAAACACTTCCTTAGCAAAACTATAATGATTTTTTGTGAGCTTTAATTTTCTAATTAAATTTAAAAATGTTTCTGCTAGAATTATCAAATAATTTCCTTTGCAAAAGCTTAATAGTTTCTTGCTAGCTTTAATTTTCTGGCATTAGGGTGGTATGTACAACAAATCATCAGATACAACGAAGTATTTCTCGATTCTGCTCAGATTCGTTGTAGCGAAGTTTTACTGTAGTAGATAACAAAAACCTTGACCTATGTATGTTAATTTAGTGGCCTTTTTCCCCAAAAAGAAATTTAGCATCCACGCCTTAATTCAAATTTTAGACTCATTTTCGAAACTAACATTAGACCTTTTTTTGAAGCTTTTTTTCCCGCTCTCAATTCGATAGTTGAAGCGTTTCATATTACGATCCACAACGCTTATCGACAATAGTTTCAGTCTTGCGGTTATATCAGCCACATATTCGTAAGACTTCTTCTTTAGCCAGTGTTATATCCATATTTCACTTTAATCCGAGTTTTTCGCTAAGCTAAAACATTATTTGATTAATAATTTATTTATTCAAAAATAAACTATTCTGACAAGTTCCCCTTTATATCAACCATGGTGTCTTATCAGCGAATTTTTTTTACGAACGTGATTATGAGAAAGCCAATGCATTTAAATTTTTATAAGAATAAGCGGCATGTTTATCAACAAATTATTATCAAAAAAAGTGTGAAATAATCGATTATAAGTTTGTGCTTTGGACCTACAAACTGATTTGTTTATGATTTGTAACATTTGATTTTTTTACATGACACCTTCTTACAACTTCTAGGAATTAGGGTATAAGAGAGAACAATGAACTATCTAACATCTGTCATCATAAGCGTAGATAGACTGTTATTCTATTTTAATCATTTATGGCTTGTTTTGTTTGCAGCTTCGTTTTTTATTTGTCTGCAAAAAATTAGAAACCTAGCAGCATTTTCCAATTTTTTATGAATTTTTAAAAAACAAAAATTTCGAAATTTTAATAAAAAAATTATTTTCTTTTTCAAAAAAAAAAAATTATGTTTCTTAAACGACTGCTCATATTGAAATAAAGTTTTACTTTTCTTTAAGGAAATTTTATTGCGGAATTTCGGAATTTTTTTAGTATTTTCAATAAACTACAGTACTTTTCGCTTATAGTCCATTCCGCTTAAAGGCCAAAAACGGATATAAGCCAAAACTGTCATATTCACATGCAGATTTTTTCGAATTTCATACAAATTATTTGTTCTAAGGTCCATTTCGCTTGTAGTCCATTTTCGTTTAAAAGCCACATTTTCTTAGCATGCGTATATAATTCTTCATGCAAAAATGTTCGCTTATAGTCCACTCTGTTTTTTATATATTTTTAATCAACTGGCAACATGTTTTAATTTACCTTTCTGGCAATTACAGCACACGCTCGGAAATTCGATCCACTTTGTTTTTAGGGCGATTCGAGTTTCCGAATTATTCGAATTTCTGGACGGTTTTTTTACAAAAATTTAGATAAATTTGACCATAAAGATATACAAAACTATACTTTTTTTAATTTTAGTTTATTTAACATAAAAACTATAAAAAACTTAACGAAATATAAAAAAAAACAATTCAGTTCATTTGACTTTATTTAGTATGTGTAATACAAACACCAAAAAAACTGAGTTTTAAACTCTAACAACATCAAGTTGATTCTGAGAGTTCGAATTTCTGAGCATCTACTGTATTATAAATGCCAAATTTCACAATTTATATTTATTGACATGGTGTCTTCGTCTGACAATTTTTTGTTAAATAAACGTCCAACTTCATAAAAAAACGCTAATAAAAATAAAAGAGTTTTTTTATATAGACTTTGACGTTTGATATAACAAAAAACTGTCAGGTGGAGACCCCATGTAAAGATCCTATGAAATTGATATTTATGTTGTGTTTGATTTCGTCATCCAAAGAATTAAAATGAATCTCATACGCATTTGTTTTTATTGAAATCTTTTAAAGCATTTGAATTAATTAATTAAAAAGATTTTTGTTTTAACTATTTATTTAAAATAAATCAATATTTGGTTATGTTTTAAATAAACTTTTCTTTGGTTTAAAAAGAGTGGATTTATTGAAGATAATGATATGTATATAGTCCAAATTGTGGATTATACTAGGTTTCACTTATTATCCATAAAATGGCTTATAAAAAAAAATCGGTTATAGTCCAAATTCGCTTATAGTACACAAAAGTTGTGCAACTATAGTAGTGGACTATAAGCGAAAAGTACTGTAAATCGTTTTTGAGTTACGCAAATATATGTTGTGCAAACTCCTTCATTTTCGAAATAACGGTATATCTCGAAAACAAGAGCTAACCTAAAAAAAACAATGGCCACCGTTGGATTCAGCGTACCCGAATTATGCTAAAACGCCATGTGCCCAGCTTCTCTAAAAAAAGTTTCAATTTCGAGCACAGTGTAATTAAAAGAAAAAAGAAAAAAGGGAATAAGGTGGGGTGGCTGATAAAATAAAAATTGTTTTTCGGTTTTTTCTGTTTATTGATAAAGCATACAAGACGTTTTATATTTTTACCGTTTTAAAATGTTCAACGCCACAAGCTATGAGGCGTCTTAAATTCTTTGGCGTTGCGTTTTACATAATTAGGGCCATAATTTCCTTTTGATAAAGTTCATAATCATTATTTATAAAAAAAGCTTTGTACAAGTTGCAATTAAATAAGGTTACCCTAGTAGCCCAGTTCAATATTGCAATTTTGTTCGTTTACAAATAAAAGAATTTATTGTTGCTAGAAATACACATATTTTTAAAGGCCCAAATACATTGATCAAAATACTCATCAAGCATTGTGGTAGTATTAGTGAAAATGTGTTTGTATGTGTCACACCGACAACGCTTGATGAAAAATCAAAAAATTTAGATATGACGGCGAATATTACGTCCAGCACACGTACACGTTGAATTCGTCGGCTGAACAAGCATTTGACAACTGTATTTGGGCCTTAAGAATCTGTCAGATTTTTCTAACAACAAAATACATGTTGGGTTAGCCTTGCTGTACTTGTTGTAGAACAAGGGTTACCTTATTTATTTTACCATGACCTTGCAGTTAACCTACATTAATAAATTCAAATGATTAAGTAGTTGTTGTTTTGATAGCAATTGCACCATAAATAATTTAATGTAGTCAACCAAACCCGACCTTTTGATACCCTAAGCAACAAGTGTGCTATATTCGGCTATGCCGAATCTTATGTACCCCTCACCATGATGAGACAAGAACAAAAAGTTATATACATAAATAACGTTCTGTAGATAGGTATAAATAAATATTAATTGAGCCACGCCAACTTTTTATTTAGTCATGGCGTAGAATCAAAAAAAAAAAAAAAATTTATATATGTACCTAAGCCCGTTTCCTCTTTTGCCAAAGTTGATGTTTGAAATTCGTTTTATAATCTTAAAATCGTTTTTTAGAACATAAAAAAATTAAATAAAAAAATGAAAAAAATTCTTTTTGGGATTCGAACTGGCAATATCATCAGTCTCAGGGGAGAACTTAACAATTCGGCTACGAATGCTTTTACTGAAGAAGCTTTAAATTAAAATATATTGAGTCTATGAGTTTGTTTCTTTATTTGAGCGGCATATCATATACATGCATTAATGTGTATGTGGATGTGTAAAATTTAACAGATAACAAATAAAATCCACCACTTGTAGTGAAGGGTATAAAAAACAACAAAAAAACCACATTACCAACACTGTATTACAATAGCCACTGTATAACCGTAGAAACCAAAATTGAATTAGTTTGTATGGTATGTTTATGTCGTTTTGGTAAAACAGTGTTGGTATGGTAATGTCACGTCAAATTGGATCTTTAAAGAAAAAAATTTGAGGCAGTCGTGGTTTTTTACTCATATCTCAGCCATTTGTGGACCGATCTTGCTGGATTTCAGTAGCAAAAAATTCCAGACCATATGTGACATAAATGTATAATAACCTGGCCCCCATCATAAATGGGGTCATCGGAAAATCCATTTCAACGGACAGACGGACATCGTTAAATCAACTTCGCTCCTCATAAAGACTTTATAGGGTCTAACATCAATATTATAGAAATTACAAACGGAATGACAAACTTATATATACCCTATTCACCACCTGTGGTGAAGGGTATAAAAAGAAAAAATTACAAATTCAGCGATGATTAATGCAAAACGTGTGCATTTTTGAGTAATACAATGTGGCATCATACAAATTCAGAGTTGATTTATTAAAAGTTGGCAGATGGAGAAAAGTTCGTTATGATTTAACTCTGTGCCAACAAGCTGCTAAGCTTAATCGGCATTCTAGTTAGCAGCTCTTTGTACGTAGTGTACAAACTATGGCTAACTTTTTGTTATGAATACGGCTGTACGTATCTGCCGTATTCATAAAAAACAAAATTGGATTTGAAATCTATTTTAAAGAAAATTTTATGAAGCATAAAGCTTTGTTCACAATCAGAGCAACAATTTCTTTTTTTCTTCTATCTTATTTCTTCCCAAAATATTTCATATATTTTCCTTTAATTTTTCATACAAAAATGTAACTAAAGTTTTTTTTAAAAAGTTGAGTCAACTTCTACTTCAGCAACAATTTGTATGAGATTGTTTATGACGTTTATTATATATTTTTTTTTAGTTTTGAATGAAACTTTTAACAAAATGTTCCAACAAATAATAATAATACCTACATACGTAATATTGTTCTTGGCAAAATTTGCAAACGGTATCTTTTTTTAAAATGTGTGTGTTCGCGAAAAAAAAATTATTGCTCTGTTGTGAACACTAGTGAAAATGTTGCTGCCTATTGTGAACGAAGCTTTAGTTTTAAAATATGTTCAATATATGTATAATTAATTTTTTAAACATAAATACATATATCTTCTTCCCCTGTGGCGGAGACTATATAACCTTAAAGTAATATTTAACGTTATCTTACCTTGCATTTATTTATTTACTTAGTTTTTGTTTTTATTTCGCGCGCGAACCGATCCGTTTTATTTGCACTATGTATTACTTACAACGGCAACACTATCACACACTTTTACCTTTTTAATAAAACAAAACAATGGAATGCTTAAAATTTGCGTAGACAAAAACAGCAAACACAAGTTGCACTCTTTTCTTGCTTTTACTAGTGAGAGATTTTTTGCCTCTTTCTTAACATCACTTTGCTAAATTATAATTTTTTGCACTATTTGTTTATTATAAAAATGCTTTTTATTTCGTTAAAAATTCAAGATACCACTTACATTACACTTCAAGGATTAATGCTTTTTAATTTCTTTCTTTTTATCATACAAATGTATTTTAACTTTACTTTATTTGTGTTTAAAAATATAACGAAGATTATTAGCAGACCGACTTAAGTATGTAATAAAATCGAGTAAACTAAATTGCTGTTCAAAGTGGAGTTACCAGATGCTTAAATTGTACATAGGAATGATAGTGGGAAAAACGAAGTGATAACGAAAATGTTTTTATTTACAAGGCACTTTTGTCCATTCGTTGACATAAACAGTGGTGCTCAGCTATTTAGGGACAACTATTGTTTGCATACTGCATACTATTGTATGACTGTTTTCCGGTTTTTTTTAATTCGTAGCCAAAAATTTAAAATCATTTTAATTTTACAACAAATATATTATTTATTTATGAAAAAATAAGAAAACAATAATGAAAGTCAAATATTTTTTTTTTAACTGGATATATAAATAAGAATAAATTGTTTTATTTTTGTAACTGTAAAAAAAATTATGACCTAGCTAAATTCATTTAAAAATACGATAAAAATTTATATTTCGTTGGAAACCCTTAAGATTTAATTACTGCACTGCATCACCTTGGAAGGCTTTAAATTTTTTAAAGAAAATATTGTTCCATATTTCCTCTACGTTTCGAAACAATTCAGCTGCGTTTTATGAGTTTTCATATCCAAAGCTCTCTCTTTATCTCTCTCTCTCTCAACATCTGTCCAAAGATTTTCTTTCGCATTCAGATTCTGACTATGTGCCGGCCGAACTAGACAAACACCACTGCTTTACACTTCTGGCAGTGTGTTTCGGATCATTATCCTGGATAATAATAAAATCGTTAAGCATAGTTTCCACAGCATAAGGCTTTATTGAGTAAGCCAAAACTTTTTTATACAGGTTTTGATCCATACGATCCATTATGCGACAAATGGGACCAACACTGTACCAAGAAGACGCCGCCCAAACCATGCCTTAGAGTTTTTAAAGTATAGCTAGGATTAAGGTATTGGTTTGGTGGCCGTCGGACAAACTTTTTCTTATCTGAACTAAATAAATTAAACATCACTTCAAAGATTTTGTTATTATAATTTACAGTGGCTTAATAGGCAGAAAAATGTAGCAAACATCACCTTTTTTGTAATTTGAAATTTTGTCGCTAAATAGTTGACCACCATTGTACGTATAAATTATAACCCCTACAAGAAGTGAATGAGCGAGTAGTCACTTTTTTCACGTTGGTGTTAAGAAAATGATAGAAAGAAATGACAGAGAACTTGATTTCGGTCATTTCTTTCTATCATTTTCTTAACACCAACGTGAAAAAAGTGACAACTCGCTCATTCTCTTCTTGTACCCTACAAGAAGTGAATGAGCGAGTAGTCACTTTTTTCACGTTGGTCTTAAGAAAATGATAGAAAGAAATGACAGAAAACTTGATTTCGGTCATTTCATTCTATCATTTTCTTAACACCAACGTGAAAAAAGTGACAACTCGCTCATTCTCTTCTTGTAGGGTAGGGGCATTTCATTACCTTTCATTAATTTCATTACCCTACAAGAAATGAATGAGCGAATAGTCACATTTTTCACGTTGGTGTTAAGAAAATGATAGAAAGAAATGACCGAAATCAAATTTTCTGTAATTCCTCTGTCTGTCATGTGACTACTCGCTCATTCATTTCTTGTAGGGTTACATTTGGCTGATAATTTTTAATAAAAAACACCTAAATGAGTCTTTTAAGATCACGTTTGATGATTAAAAGCTGATTTATCACTTAAGCGATTAATAAATGATTCATACATGATTTATTTATTTCTATGTTAAAATCAGGGCTGTGGAGTCGGAGTTGAGGTTTTTGTACCGGAGTCGATGTACCCAAAAAAACTCGCGACTCCGACTCCAAAATTTTTCGGCATTGTTTCAAATTTATTTTACTTGTAGATTTGTAACCTGTAGTTTTGAGAAACGGGGCCCTGGTACCAAAAAAGTTCGATTTATCAAAAAAAAATTCATATTCTTAAAAATTAGGTTTTTAAATAAATCTATTTCCTTTAAACTTTAGTATTATTTTTTCCTAGAAATTCCTCTTAAATTACGCACAAACAACAAGACAGAAAACGTTGAAAACTGCCCATCCATTAACATAAATATTGCTGTAGCTAAAAATATGTTTTCTACATTTTTTAAACAATCCTTCGCTGAAAACTGTTCGATTCTAAATATAAATTCGGAAAAATAAACAAAACTTAAGAAAACATTTGTTTACATTGACTAGGTCGACGTCAGCACTTTGTAGTAATAATTTTTTTATACGTAATGAGTTCTTACGCGGAGAAAAAAAGTGCCAAAAGAGAATTTAATTATTTATCGTTTAGCGAACAGACTGCTCATTCCAAGTCTAAACTTGCAATTTCAGTTGCAGCCATTTCGAATCGAAAAAGTATTCGATCGCGCCTGCCATAATTTGGCCCCAGTAATACAAAAAATAAAAGCAGGTTTGTAAAGAGTATTGCTTACACTTTGCCTTACCGAAAGCATGCGTTTTAGTGTAAAACTTTTACTTCCCAACAGGTTTAACTTGACTTATCTCATTTTTTTCTCCCCAAACTAATCCCTATACTCCCTCTTAACTTGTCGGCAGGAGACCAGAGTCTCTGGCGGGAATCGAACCCGCAACCCCGGCACGGATAGACTAGCTCACTACCAGCTAGCCTACTTTGATCGAATAGAATCTATCATCCTATGGGAAATTTTTATAAACATTTGCAAGTCGAACAGACTTGTCAATAAAAAATATGTGTCAATCAATTTCGTTTTTAGGTCTCACTATCATACTTTATGAACACACACGATTTTTAGGAGCAATTCGTACTACTATATAGAATAGTGAATTTACGGCTCAACACTATGACCATTTTCTAAATATTTCGATAGTTTTACAAACGTTCTTGGTTGTATACGTAGGACTCTTTTTAAAACGCCAATGCAAAATACCGTACTATTGTACTTTTTTCAGTACTTACAAAATTGCAAACTACCCCCAAGGCGAATTGACTAGAAGATGAGGTCAAGTCAACAAATGGGGTATTTTTTTCGGTGGTCGACTTGTCAAAGTTTGTATAGAAACTAGTTTTTTATGTAAACAAACTTTTTTTATACAAGCAATATTTTTGACAATCCAACCACAGAAGCAGTGTGACGTACTTTATGTAAAAACACGCTTTTTTATAAAACAAATTTGTGTCGCCATGAACAAGTTTGTATACAAAGTTATGACGGAACAACTTAGTTTTGCTTGGTCATTAATGAAATAATACAAAAATCATATTTCGCCGGAAAATTCCGAGTTTCAGACTACGTTAAACTAAGTTTAAACTTAATCCACATCTCAAAAACCCGGCCTTAATGTGAGTTGTTACCCAGATATTAAAGTAATGGGTTCATATAAAATGAAACGATTTTTTTTAGTTTCTAATAAAATAATTAGTATTGTGGTTATTTTGTTGAACTATTTATGGTTTTTAATCCAAATTTTTAATATTTTTAATTAGGCTTAAGTTCATTAAATTTAATTTTCATTAAATTATTTTTATTTTTTTTTATTTTTTTTTTATTTTTTTTCTAATAAATGATATGTCAAAATTAATGATATTTCGTTTTTAATTTGTTCTAAAAGATTTCATTCTTTTCCGTTCTAGCTTGTTGATTGCCGTGAGTAATCTTTTCAAGTTTAAGGTAAGCAAACGATTATTTAGACAAAAATATTCCTACGTTTATATTTGTTTATTTTTGTTTTTTGCAAAAAGCAAATGTATTACGCATTCCTGAAATTCTTTAGTCCATAATGAACTTCATCACTCATGGATGTACTTGAAATATTTTTTATATTACCGACCATTAGGAGATCTCGGCGAGTAAACAAAATATTTTTTTGATTTTTTTGTTTAATTTTGCATAAAAGTGTTAATATTAGGGAAATGCGATTAATCAGAAATTTAATTAATAAAATTCAAATATCAAAAATATGATTAGTTAAAATTTATCACACATTATAAGTATGATCGTTTTGAAATCCATCGATTATATAACGATTATATAGCAAATATTTCTGGCAAAAAAAAAATCAAGAATTCAAAAAAAATATTGTAGTTAAAAACAATCAAAATACTGTTTGTGACTCGACTCTCCGATATTTCCATAATATGAATAAAAAAAAGCAAACATATTATGTTTGCTTTTTTCCTTTGAAAATTAAAAAATAATAATTATAAACGGTACCTGAAACAAAGTATAGCTTTGAGATCTGGATTGATAGTTCTTTCAGGATTTCGAACTCATTTCCAAATTTTCGCAAATGTCAATTTTAAGCGAATCTATGTGAACCCTTACTGCTTTGTTTAAAAAAGGCTCTGAGAAGTTAACAAATGGTAAAGTCGAATCTTCGCATGGTCCCTGCCCAGACCTGATATTTTTGCTGTTGCAATTCTTGAGTTCATGGTTGAGAGAGGTGATAAGATTGGGGAGGGGTGCACAGTTTCATGTGCTCTTCAATTCTGGTTTGTTTTGTTATTCTCATTTTTCAAATTGAAGTTGACTGTAGGTGTATTTGTATTTATAAATGAAATATAAAAAGGAAAAGAGGTAAGACAGCATAAAAATAAACATAAATTGTAAAACTAGAATTTAAAAATATTTACACTTATGCAATTTTAAAGCAGAATTTTAAAAAATTGCAAGTCTGGACGATGAATTGGACAATTTGTTTGTTTTAGGTTTTCCCTTTCAAGAGATAAATAAAAATAAAAAAAGTATATATCGTATACGAAAGATTGTAATGATTTAATTATTAAAGGCTAGATTACACTATCTCACAAGTCTTACGTATTCCATAATACATTGTGATATAGAAATCTAATGAGTTTTGTTGTGACTGTCAAAAAATCTAATTTAACATGACAGTTTGTGTTAACACCATCACACAAAGTATAAACACTCACACATGAAATAAAATGCAACCCTGATCCAATGAAAAGTATTATTAGCTGCGTTCGAGAACACAAAAGTTTTTACGATTTTTTACTGAACTTTACTGCATTTTACGAAATTGCGTTCGAGTACACAAAATGCAGTAAATGAGAACACAAATTGAGAGCGAAAAGTGACAGTTCTTCTCTGAGTATTTACAAATTTTTACTGCAGAAATTTTTGCAGTAAAATTTTGTAAAACAAAAAAACATATGTTTGAAAAGGTAAACAAACAAAAGTAACAAACAAAATGCTTATAAATTGTGAAAAAATTGTTAAATAAACGTAAAGTTGAAATAAAAATTAAATAAAAACAAAATGTGAATAAATAATTGTTAATTAAACTTGTTTGTGAATCATTTACTGGGCTAAATACCAACATTTGAAACTTTTTTTGTTATGTTAAGTTTTTAGAGTTGTAAAAGTGCTAAGTACTTGGGTACTTATGTAATCAATAGCAAAAAACTATTCATGTTTTTTTGAATAAATTAACCCGCCACAAATTAGTAACATCAAATAAAATAAAAAACAAACAAATATGAAAGATTACATAAAATAATTTGTTTGTATTTTCCAAAAATGTTTGTGTTATAAAAAGTATTTAATCGAGTACCGATAAGAAAACGAGTTAAGTATTCAAAAGTGTTAACATTTTTCAACACTTCAACTATTTGTCATCAGCTGTTGCCTTTATTTTACGAATTTTTACAAAATTTGCGTTCGCGTACTTTTTTGGACAACAGCTTTTTGTGAGAGCAAATTTTACAATTTTCTCATTTACTGCATTTTACTGTAGAAGTACTCAAACGCACCTATTGTTTAGAAATTTTTCAATAAACGATGAAGTCGTATGGGATGTCAAACTTTTTTCATAATACTTGTAATTTTCGTGACACATTGCATTCACACTATCACACTTTGACATATTACTTGAGTTTTTGACATGTATTAATACAAAGTATAATAGTGTAATCTAGCCTTAAGGAAATTTCAAGAAATTTTTTTTAAATTATTTGCCGAATTATAATTATTAATGTATTATTTTATTAAACAAATTGCTTTGTATGTCAATTTAATTTCTTTTAATTTAATTATTTAACACTTGTAGAAATTTATCAGTTATTGTTTGTAATATGTCAAAATTATTTTTAAGAACAGTGGACACACTTAATTTGACTAAACGAAATATTTAGCGAAAAAATTTAATAAACTTAATTAAAGAATTATGTTTACAGTAAAACGGGATGGTACTTTAAATATTTACATTAAAAAATCACTTAACAGTGAATAAACTGAATATTTAGCAAACAATTTAATCAACTCAATTAACGAATTATAAAAACAAGTTTAACGAACAACGACCAAGGATTGTCAACTAAACAACACCTGGGTCTTCCGATCTCGCTGCTACAAAAACCACTTAAGATCGGGCTTTTCTTTGTATCTTCCTTTATTAGTCCGGTTTAAATAGTTTTCACTGTTTAATATCGTTTTGCGTAATTTTGCTTTTATTAATAACAAAAAATTTTGTTTATTTTGAAAATGATACACTTGTGTTAAATAAATTAAAATAAAGAAATGTAAGAAATAAGTCATTTTTAATAGAATCACATAAATAATGTGGCTTTTTCAAAGAATGAATATATTATAAAAAATTTTTGAATGAAATCCAATAGATGCTCTTAATTAAAAAAAAAAAAAAC
Organism: Pollenia griseotomentosa; assembly: GCA_963931875.1. Taxonomy (NCBI): domain Eukaryota; kingdom Metazoa; phylum Arthropoda; class Insecta; order Diptera; family Polleniidae; genus Pollenia; species Pollenia griseotomentosa. Next base: position 181,613,378 of record OZ007563.1, on the reverse strand, counting down.
AAGGAAGAACAATTTAGTTTTAAAAAAAAAAAAATTTTTAACAAAATGTAAAACAACAAAAACTTTTGATAATTAAAAAAGCTGTTAGTTATTCGTCGTGTCCTTGGAAAAAACATGGAAGAGGGACAGGTATCGATACAATTAGTTTATTTGTTCTCATTAAGTGCCAAAAGATCTGCTAGAATCATTGTAACGAACGAGTTTTGCAACTCACCTACTCATATGTAAACAATTAAAATGTCAAACCCGTATGTTAATATCAATTTGTTAATACCAATTTGATCCACTCTTTTGGCATCTTTCTTTTCAATATCCAAATCTAGATTATCCATATTGTAAATAAAACTCTCCAATTCACAGAGAAGCCGACGCAGAGATAGACCCGCTCAAACATTGTGACGAACTAAGGAAGGCGCATTAAACGAGGAATGGAATAAAATAGTTTACATTAGGAAGAAGTGATTGGAAAAATTTTATTGTGGCCTTTTGTTTCACCTAGAAACTTGGATAAAAATAATCTGTTCCATCGTTATTTTTTAATTTCAAAATGATCCAAATAAACACATATAAACAAAAAATTGTTAATGAATTTTTGACTTCCAAGAAAAACTTTGTTAACAAGTTTTCATCATTTAGTGCCGGTTCACATACGTCAACTTTGGCACGTCAAGTCTTGAGCTTTTAGGAGAGAAGGGAAAATAGAATGCCATTTCTTTTCCCCTTTCTCCTGAAAACTGAAGGCTTGACAAGGCAAACTTGATGTGTGTGAATCGGCACTTAGATGTTATTTTGTACCAGGTAAAGACACAAACCTGTTTCGAAATATAACAGGGGGCAAATGAAGGCACGCGATATTGATCAAAATTTCCATTTCCATTGTAATTTCGATCAATTTTGAATACCGTTATTTGCCCGCAGATTTACTTGTAAAGGGCCAAGTGCGGAAATAAATTTTTTTTTTCAACAAAAAGTAAAATTCTTTGTAAGATGTTGCCACCAAAAATAGACAAATAAAAACAAGCAAATCGGCTAAAAATTTTATGGCGATTTTATGATGCATATAAGATTTATGATAACATGACAACAGCTAACAATTAAATAAACATGTGTACTCGTCAGTTGCACACCAATACAAACAAACATCTAAATATATGTATGTAAATGCATACACTCATATGTATTTTATAGAATCATAGAAACAAATTGCATATAAATTGCAATTCAATTTAAGTCACCCAAGACATTTTAATGTAATATATAAATAACAATATGTAAATTTACAGTATTCTTCAAAAGTATTTTACCAATTAAAAAAAATTTGTCTTAAAAGGACAAAATATGCAATTTCAACTTTCGTGACATTTGGTAAACTAACAGCTATTAAAGATATGCAAAGTTTTTAGTTAGATCTATAACGATCTAAAAACTAAATCGGGTCAAAAATTCGTTTCAACTTCTGCAGTGGTTTATTTATAATTGAATGCTTAAATTTGACTCTCTCATCTATCTGTAAGATATTTAATGATTAGTGTGATTACCTGCCGTATCGGGTTAACCCCATGGCGCCCCAAACACTGGTGAAAAATAATGCATTTACAAAAGGCCCTATGTTCCGTGATTACCCACAAATGCCGAGGAGCTGGAGCTATTGTTGATATAAAGCAGCTTCTGCTGACAAAAAAAAGGAGTCTAACCGCATGAGCTGGAGCTGGAGCTATTAATGATATAAAGCAGCTTCTGCTGACAAAAAAAGGAGTCTAACCGCATGATCTGGGTGGAGAATTGCATCGCCAGAAAGTAAAATTAAACGTTCTAGAAACTTACCACACAATAAAACTAAAATCGGTCGGGCTGTGTGGCTCGCGGCACGGTTCTGAAAATAGCGTGATTTTAAATCACGTTCTGTCAAAATCACACGTGTAACTTTGTGGTGTTCTGAAAGTCATACCGTTTTTGTGTTTCTCGGTGTACTTTCGGCAATTGGAAATCACACTGAAACACACAAAAATATCACACGTGTGATTTTATTCGCAGAACAAAAAAAGTCAGGTATTAAACGGCCAAATGCTCACCATTCCCCACACTTTCACTTACAGAAGCGGTATTTTCGGTGGTGCGCACATTGCAATGCTGCACAGGACTAACCACATTTGACACGCTTTCAATCTCTTTAAATCCTGCCAATTTATTGCACAGTATGTCGGCTATTACGACCATAGTGGCTACATCTGGACCACCATAGTAATCACTTATATTTTAACTATTTTTACGTGATTTTTGGTTGTTAAACGATTCGTAAATAGCAAACCTTTCATTACATAAATAACACTTCAAATTACAGATATTTTACTGCTAACAGCCTTGCCAGACCGGCGGTTTTGAAATCACTAAATGGATATTCCTGTAGTGCGATTCTGTAATTAATTTTAACAATAGTTGTCATTGTTAAAAAATTTAACAAGCAAATTAACGATTTTGCTATTCTGTAACATTCAAAACAACACTTGTTATCCTAAAGTCAGCTGTTTGTGTTAAGTACGCGACAACTTTTTTAGTGTTCTTTATTTATTGTTAAACGTCGAAAAAATAAAGAAATTTAGTCTAAAGAAATAATAAAACTTGAAAATGGCCATTAAATAATTTGCATTTAAGTTTTCTTTACATATGAATTTGATTATGGGAAGCATCGTTTTTACAACTTAGTTTTTGAAATAATCTTCTTTTCCAACTGTGCAAGAACTTTTTTGACACACTGTCAGTATAAATATCTAACCCGAATGACAACAAGCAATTTTTGGCTTGTATATGATAAATGTACTAGATATATATATTTATTCTTAATAACGTCTTGCTACAATTTTTAGTACTTAGACTAAAATCGGAAACAATATAGAAAAAAAAAACATTCTTAACATATTGTAATGTCTGCATATCAGAAAAATCATTCATTTATCATGTGCTAAAATGTTTTATAATCTTTTCTACATACGAAACAAATTTTCATTCAATTATCTGTTGCTATTTACTTTTATAGTTTTTGTTTCCTTCTTTTTTTTTTTGTCAAAAGATTCAAATACAAATTCGTATGCTTTTTCCCAAAATTAAAAAATATTGAAAATTTATAATATTTTCATAATTGTTTTGTTGAAATTATTTTTGCTTCAGTGATTCATATTAATTGTTAAATACTGTTGAAATTGTCTTGTTTTGAATAAGACTTGTTTTTAAATAAGATATGTACACGTTAAGATTGTTTACTAAAAAAATATATATGTAGTATATAACTCACGAACGATCTTATATTATATATAAAATGTCAAAGTTGTCATTTAACTTGTGTGCACATTTCAATTATGTTCAAAAGTTACGAAAATGACTGTACGTGGCATGACAACGTTTTCCCTAAACGTCCATACGAGAAATAATACTTATCTCAATTTTAGAAAAAAAAATTTTAAATTGTTATGGCTCGTGTTTTGTTTTTTTTTTCTTCTCTTTTTCATTATTTTAATAGTAAACGATTTTCTCCACGATAAACATTGATAATGGTTGGCTATTTCATGAAAATTTAAATAAGACATAAAGACAATTTTTATAGATACCGTAAGCACTTTTTCGAAATGGGACTTTAAGATATTTACATATTTATGTATATATATTTAGCAAATTCCACCAGGAGTAGGCTTTGTTCGTAGAATATCCAGTCGTCTTTGTCCGCTGCAATGTGACGAAGTTTGTTTAAGGATCCATGTTGTTTTTGGTCTGCCCCCATTTCCTCGAACCCTGTGAGTTTCTTTCAACAGTTATATGGCTTCCGTAGAATATGCCCGAGTCTGTTTTATTTTTCTTTTATTTATTGTATTTGTTAATGTTATATTGACAAGAAATTTCAAGCAGTTACTCGTTGGTAATTAAACGGTTCTACCAGGGGCCAGATTCTGGCAGTCGTGATCGAGTAAGTTCTCGATTCGAAAGCAATTTAATATCTAATTATTTCAGTCTATACTGAACGAATTGGAATTATTTATTCGTTATTGTAAAGCATTCATTTGAGTTTCACAATACTGAAAAAATAATTTCGATTCGTTCAGTATTGACTGAAATAAAATTGCTTTCGAATCGAGAAAGTACTCGATCACGAAAGCCAGAATTAGGCCCCAGATTTTTAGGATGTTTCGTAGGCATCTTTTGGTCGTGTGAGTTTGAAGTATCCATGATCAGGTGATCTGTTTTAACGCAGGCATTTAGTAAGTTTATTTTAGTTTTAGGTGTGAGCGAGCTGGATTTCCAGATATTTCTCAGATCGTGGTACACGGTTCTTGCCTTGTGTATACAAGAATTTACGTCCTCGTCAGTGCAGCCGTCTGTAGTTAATACGCTTTCTAAATAACAAAAATCGTCGACTTTTTTGATTGGCTCGTTGCGAATAATACTCATTTGCATTTAATACTCATTCATTTCGTTTTGCTTGAATTCATTTTAGGTTGTATTTCCATGCCGTTAATGCAAAATCATCTAGTTTCCTCTGTATATATTTATTGTTTGTGGCCAGTAGTACCTCTGCTTAAGAAGTAAAGTGGGCACACGCTTTCCCCGGACCCTGTAACCTGTTTCCCGGCAGCGTTCACTAAGAAAAGCTTTGAGCTCTTTTAGACGGACATCCTTTTTGTATATTCTAATGGGCTATTTGGTGTTTGATAATAAGAGATTTTACTCTATATAGTTACCATTCAAATCTTTTATTCGGAATAAGATAAAACCCATCGAAAATGACTAAAAAGATCGGGTGTTTTTTAGCTGCATGAGAACTTTCTATATCGTTAAATATGGTTTGACAGCAGAGAATGTCAAACTGTGTTGAAATTTCTATTTAGTACGATTCAGCAAGTCATCATGAATCGTTTAGAGCTAAAACAACGCTTTCAAACTGTGAAAATTTATTTTGAAAAAAAAAATAATAAATCGGTTCGCGAAGTTCATAGAGCACTTCGTCCATTTTACGCAGCTCATTTCTGGTTAAATGGCTACGCCAAGAAGCAAAATTGCCGCAATTAAAGCAAAGACAATCCTCAAATAATCACTATTAGATCTAGTGCGATATACGCGCTCTTTCGAAATGAGCAAGGAGCTGCCGTTACGGTAAATGGCGAGCTCTATAGAGGCATGCTGACTTAATTTTTGTTTCCAAAAATTAATCAGCTAAACATCAACGAAATTTGGATCCAACAAGACGGCGCAACTTGCCATACAGCGCGCTAAACAATCGATTTGCTGCAAAATCAATTCGGTCACAACTTTATTTTCAGAAGTAGTCCTGTTCACTGGCCCCCTTGTTCGTGCGATTAAACGCCTCTGGATTACTTTTTATGGGACTTAGTTAAGTCATTTAGGAAACTGTTAGTCATAAGACTAACCCCGCTTCTAAATGAAAATGTATGTCTTCCAAATCATCAATTTGGACTTAGAAAAAAACAGAGCAAAGTTATACTTTATAACTCTATCTTAAAGACAATCTGGTGTTGCGGTATTCAGTTATAGAGCAGGGCCTCGAATATTAAAAACAATCGAAAATCGCCAAAATAAACTGCTTCGAATACTCACAGCCGCTTCCTGTTATTTTATTCACAAGGATCTCAATGTTCCATTAGTAAAACTATAATCACAAAATATTTAATAAAATATTTTAAAAGGCTTGAATTGCACCCAAATCGACTAGCTCGAAATATTTTGAATGAAGGCGGCCACACTCGCTTAAGGAAAATAGTTACTGCAGGTCTTAACCGTTCAGAAAAACGCTATACAATTATGTGAACGAGAAACGTGATTAGGAGAATTGGAATTATAGGATGATCCAAAAAAACAGTCCTAAAGTTTTGAAAGGCTTTCTGAAATACCAATTTTCATCTGAACTAGGGCTGTTTTTGGCGGCACAAATGCATTTCATTCAAATCCCATTTACAAATTGTTCCAATTAATTAGTTTTTTTTCCCCGATAATTATGGATTGAATTACTTTGTTTGTATTTTAAATATTTTCAAGCACACAATTAAAGATGAAAAAGATTTTTCGTGCATATTTTCTCAATGAAAATTTTTATTCATTAAGTGATTTTATTTTTGGTGGAGAGAGGGGAGCCGAAATCCTCTGCTTATAATTTACGTCATTTAGAAATGTTTGTTGTTTTTATTTCAACTAATTGAATTTGTGAAACACTTTGCCAATTTTATTATTTTTTTTTTTATTTTTTGGTTTTCCTTAAAAAAATTTATAGGCCAGGGAAAAAAGATATATAAAAATATAATGATGGTATATATGTATATGAATTTTTATATCTTAATAATATAAATAAAATTGGTTCTTATTATTTTTAAAAAGAAACTGATTATTTCTTTTTTTTGTGTGGCGGGATATTTGAGTGATTGAATGTGAATAAAAATAAATAAATAAAATGAATGCTGACGTTTTTCCTTTGGGATCTGAAGATTTGTTTTTGAATAGTAAAATCTATTTTCAGTTGGTTTAAGAAGCTAATATAATATTGGCTAAATAACAAAATATAATATTACTAACAGCATAAACTGTAAAATAGACTGTATTATATAATAGTTAAGAGTATAATACATGTAGTTACCATAATAGACTTCAAGATAGTTATAGTTCTAGACTACAATATAGTCTGAATAAGAGACCGTAATACATGTCTGAATTGCAGTTTATAATATTGTCAATAATTAAGACTATATTTTAAAGTACAATAAAGTCCATATTATAGACCAATTTATAGTCCAAACTATAGACTATAATATTATCGACACAAGTATATTATGAACTATATGTATACTATTGTCTATATACAGAGTCTATATTACAGACTATAATAATATCTGTAAATATAAAATTCTAGTGTCACGGTGTTTGTTATTGGACTCCTCCGAAACGGCTTAACTGATTTTTATGAAATTTTGTATGTGTATTTGTTAGGTATGAGAATAGGTTGTAAGGTAAATTTTATATCGCTTTAGGTCGTAAAATAGGGCAAAACAGATAAAATCTCTTCGTTCCCATATCTTATTAGCTTATCAAGCAGTTTTTATAACCTCCACCACAATTAGTTGTGAAGAGGGTATACTAAGTTTGTCATTCCGTGTGAAACTTTTTTAATATTCATCTCAGACCCCATAAAGTATATATATTCTGGCTGCTTGAGTAATTCTAAGTCGATTTAGCCATGTCCGTCTGTCTGTCCGTCTGTCCGTCTGTTGAAAACACGCTCACTTTCGAAAAACTCAAAAGAAATAAACAAACTAGATGTCAAATTGCTTGTAGTTATCCTAAGCAGTTTGGGATTGAATTTCAGCAAAATCGGTTCAGTAGGACCAGAGCTATGAATCAAAATGTGGAACCACCACCTTCAAAAAGTTGATAATTTTGTTACAAAAACTAACATAAATGATGCAAATATGCACGGAATGACATAAGATTTTGCACAAGTCCGTTTTATTCGACTAGAAATGACACTGTAAAATTTCGCGAAGGTCGGTCTATAATTTACCCTAAGCCCCATATAAACACTACTCCCGGAAAACAGTTTAGTACGCCTAAAACCGTAAAAAATAATGCAATCATAACAAATTTTGGCTCGTCACAATTTTATAGGACTATAAATGATACTGTGAAATTTCGTGAAGATCGGTACATAATTTACCCTAGGCCCCATATATGCCCTAATCCCGGAAAACAGTTTAGTCTCCTAAAACCATAATTAATAACAAATCGTCACAGTTTAAGATAATAATAATAAAAAGACATCATACAGATATTACTCCTTAAACATTCGAACTGTCGGTGGAGGGTATCAAAGATTCGGCACAGCCGAATATAGCACTCTAACTTGTTTTTTTTTAATTTGGCATGCAGATACTGTGCAACATCTGAAAGATAATATGGAATAAGGCGTAAATTATTTCAAGAGGGGTAAAAGCTCCCCCTCCCTATATCTTCTTAACTAATCAGCTGGTTTCTTAAAAATTTGGTATGCAGACACCGTAACATCTGTAAGGTAATTGGGAATAGGGTGTGAAATACGGCAAGAGGGGTAAAACGTTTGCCGGATCAACTAGTAGTCTATATAAATTTTAATATAGGCTATATTCAATACGTTACTATATGTAGCCTTTATTTTGTACAATTATACAGCCTATTTTCTAGGCTTTAATATAGCCTATGTTAAGGTGCATGCAGACGACATGTTTTTTACATCTGACTTGTCATCTTTTCAAGTCACATGTAATTGTGCATGTCTGTCAAAATTGCTGTTTTCCAGAAGGTTTATAATATTCGGTCACAAACGTACATGTAATTTGCTTCTGACATTGTCTCGCATAGTTACTGCAAAAACCAAAATAAAAATGCCGCCACGAAAATTTTTATTTACGCCGTTAAATAGTTTAGCCATCTTAACATATTTTTCTTTTAATTCGAAGATACCAATTTAGGATATTATAATGAAACCGTTTTTTTTATATATATTTACATAAATTCTATTCAATGGTGGGATGACCATACATATCTCGGTATTGTAAAATATTAACTTCAGCCGGCTAATGATTCCGTCAATAGTGGACGCCGCTGCCGGTTTCTTCTCGGCATAGATTTATAATGTCAGATGGTTTGTCAGAAGAATATATAGCACGCTCTAATTGAAATTTTGTCAGATGACTTTACAGAAGCAAAGTTAAAAAGGTAACACACAACATGTATGTATTTTGCGGTGGGAAATTTGACATGTCAGATGACAAAAACATGTCGTGTACGGGTCGCCTAGATTTTAATAGTCCATATTATAGACCGATCTATAGTCTAAATTATAGACGTTAATCTTATCTGCATACGTATATTATAAACTTAGATATCCTAATTTCTATATAGTCTATAATTTAGACAATAATATTATCTATATAGTCTATATTATAGACTATACTATTTGGATTTAAATATAGTCTTATATATAAACTATAATATTTTCTATGTAGTTAATACAATAGACCATAATATAACTTATGTTATAGACTGTAATAAAGTGTTTATTATACACCTTATTTAAGTCTATAATAAAGTCCATATTATAGACTGTCCCAAATACAAATTAAAACGATAGCCTATAAATCTCGGAAACGTTAAGGTTACGTTCTGAGCGGTCTCCTAATTCCCAGTGCATTTCGGAAAACTTGATAAATTATCTCGTATCAAGCGGCACACGTAGCTCCTGGAGCCTTCGGAAGTAAGGAATTGCGTTAAATTTTAGTTTACTTTCCCATGATGTCGATCCAACTACACATTAGTATAAGAGATTAATTTAAAAGTCCAGCAACCTTTATTTAAAATTTCTCGTCTTCTTTTGATCTCACTCTCTATCTCTCTCTCTCTTCCTGTCTAATATCTTCTAATCTCGTTTTCGATACATATTTGCTAGATTTTTAGCTGCTAAGCTAAAAAGGAGAATTCCATCAATAACGATTGCTGCTTTCATCGAAATTGCTCCTAATCTACTACAAACTCTTATAACTTTTTGTAATATTTAACTGAGATGCGTACTCTTTTTTTAATTCTGACGTGGTCCAGCCGCGTTTGGCATCGTCCTAGAAAACGCATTCGACATGCGCATTGTCAATAATATAGGGTTATCCATTTTTCAGTTTTAAAAGTAAAGTTAAAAAAAAACATACATAAAGCTATGATTTTTATGGAACGTTAATTTCATTATTACGTAAGAAATACAATGTCATTAAAATAACCACCTTTAGATTGCTTGCAGCAGTCGGTCCTTTTGAGGTAGTTTTCGCCCTCTTTTTGGACATTTCGGGTAGCATCTCTGTGATAACTTGATGAATGTTATTGTTAATATGCTCAAACGTTAGGAGATTTTCCGCGTATCAGAGTGACAACATTTGGATTTTCCACTATTTTTCATCACTATAGTGGTAGTGAAAAATATTTTAACTACCACTAAAAAAATTTGTGGTAGTGGAAAAATGTTCACTAAACATTAGTGGTACAGGTGAATGCTTTTATTATATTATATGCACTAAAATCTCAAAAAATAGTGCTTATAGAAATATTCCAAGCAAATTTAAAATATAGTCAAAATATTTCCATAATGATATGTAATGTAATATAATGATATGATTTCCATAATGATATGTATTTGAGTTCCATTAACATTAGTGAATGATTATATTTTTCCACTATCCTGTTAGTGGAGAAAAAAAAATTTGCACTAAGCTGTAAAAAAAAGGTTTTTCACTATCACTAAATTAATTTTAGTGAAAAACTTTCTTGTACCACTACCACTATTGCTTAGTCAGGCTGTTATTTTTTAACTCACCACTAAATATCTATTAGTGATAGTGAAAAATTTTGCACTATCAATAATTTTTTAGTGGAAACTGCAAATTTAGTGCACTACCCCCAACTCTGCCGCGTAGACACGGTCTTACATGTGGGCTCACAAAAAAGATCTAACGGCATTAAATCGCATGATCTTGGTGGGCAGTTGGCGTCGCCAAAAGGTGAAATTACGAGTTCTGGAAATGTCCCATGCAATAATGCCAAAATCGGTCTTGTTGATTGGCTCGTAGCACTGCCTTGTTAAAACGACATATCGTCCTGCTCATAATCTGTAATTGTAGACCAAAAAAGTCGGCTATCATACGGCCGTAGCGCTCTGAGCCATGGAATCGACGAATTCCGATTATCCGCCAAACTTTCACTAACAGAAGCGATATTTTCGACAGTGCGCACATTTCGATGATGAACAGGGGCCTAATTCTGGCATTCGTGATCGAGTACTTTCTCGATTCGAAAGCAATTTTATTTCGGTCAATACTGAACGAATCGAAATTATTTTTTCAGTATTGTGAAACTCAAATGAGTGCTTTACAATAACGAAAAAATAATTCCAATTCGTTCAGTATAGACTGAAATAATTAGATATTAAATTGCTTTCGAATCGAGAAATTACTCGATCACGACTGCCAGAATCTGGCCCTAGGCCTGAACAGTTCCTTACAATCTTGCCAACTCCTTGCACAGTAGGTCACCCCGTTAAGCTCGATCCACCAATTGTTTTGTAAGTTTTAACTATATTTACGTGTTCTTCGTAAACGATCAATATTCGTTAACCGCAAACCTTTCGCTAAATAAATGATACTTCAGATGTAAGATATTTAATAGCCTGTCCAGACCGTCGGTTTTGAAAGCATTAAATGGATAACACGCCTGGCCAGACCGTCGGTTTTGAAACCACTAAATGGATAGCACGACATACACCCCATAAAAACCCATTCACTTTTGCTGAGCTAAATGTGTTGGTTAACTAATGCGAACTTTAACTTTTTTCGAATTAGAGGGATAGTCTATAAAACGGACTATATTATTTACAACAATTTCACACTAGATTTTATTCTTTTAATACTCTTTATGATTAAGTTTACTGAAAATAGTATTACTATTTTTTTATAAAAATTTTGTTGAATATTTTTCCTTAAAATTTAAATACATTTTTTTTGTGGAATTTATTATTTTATAAATACATAAATATATCATTCATAGTTATCGTCACACATTTGCACTCGCCGAATTTTCCAACCAAATTTGGTTATTTGGCGCAAAAAAAAACTCTTGTTTAATTTGAATCAAATTAAACCGTAAATAATGTATTGAATAAATGAGAGAAATACTGAAAAAAACTGAAATAATGAATGACCAAATGAATGATTAATACAAAATTTACGTACAAACTTTTGTTTTTTATATGAATAATTAAGTTATTTATAATGAATAATAAACAATAAACCATAACAGAAATTTTTTGTTTATTATGTTTAACAAGGCGTTGAAGAAAGTTCAATTAACTTAATTTTTGAAATGACAACTTTGGCCTTTTCTCACACATATGTAACAATTATTATTGCTATTTTAATAAGACTTGTAGGTGACCGGAAGTTGTGATATAAAGGGGACCAAGATTTCGTTTGGTGATGATCGAACCTTTTCGAATTTGTTTTTTTTTTAATATTTAACATTATTTAGCTTTGCTACTCTAATTGAAATAAAATAATAAAAATTTTTTTAATACAGATATCGTGACAGATATTGTACCAAATTTGGTAAAAATCAACCAACTGTAGTCGGGACTGTAAGAAAAGATAAACCCACTGTTTATTGTTGTTGTTTTTGTTTAAGCTTTGATATTGTTACAAGTAAAATTGGGCTTATAATTCTTATTCGCTTAACAGTTTTATTTGTATAATATCTTTAGTTTTTCTAAAAATCTTTAGATGAAGTTTCCTGACGATCTGGCCTAAGCAACCAGTCAAATGCACATAGGAATAGCTTATCCCATCAACAATAAATTTCAGTTTATCGATAGTATGAAATGGGAATTTAGCACATTTAAACGAAACCTTGTTTACTATTGCTGACATTGTATAGCAGAAGTGGGGCAAACGATCGTATGGCCTGACCTCAGAAAAACATGCTATGTGCTACTCATTAGCATGAGCAGGATGTCACAAGGTGGGACGTCAGTGAAACGGCCACACTTGATTTTTTTAGGATGTTTGAGGAAGTCAAGGAACTTAAAATAGTAAAACATGTACCATGCCACTGTCCAACGTTACTTAGGCGAAGGTTAGAAGGGCTGGGCAAGTAATTCCTCTGTTTTTTTGGATTTGCCATGGTAAAAGGCTGGCTGAGGAACAATCTTTGGAGGTCCTAATTGAATTGAATTTCTTCGTGATGCATTCTTTTATTTTCATGCTGGGTTGTGGGTTTGATTCCCGGCCGAGACTCTGTTTAATTACAACAGGCTGAAGGTCTACGTTGCTATTGCTCGATTAATTAGACTGTGCTCGAAATTGAAACTTTTTTTTGACAAGCTGGGCACTTGGCGTTTTAACATAATTCGTGTAAGCTAAATCCAATGGTGCTAACCGTTTTTTTACGTTGTTTTCGAGATTTCCTTTTTTCTAATATGACCAGTCGTTTTAAAAACCTAATTTTTTTTTTTTTTTTTTTGAAAAAAAAAATAATTTTTTTATCAAAATTTCAAAATTTTTTTTTTTTAAAAATTCATTAAAAATTGGAAAATGCAGCTGGGCTTCTAATTTTTTTGCAGAACAAAGCAAGCCATAAATGATTAAAATCTGTTAGCAAGTTTTGATTTTATTCACAAAAGTCGAAAAATTTTAATTAATTTAAGAATTTTATAAAACGCAATATTTGTATGGGAGTCCCCCTAAGAAGTGGTGATAAGGGGCAAGTATGTCTCGAGAAAAAGTTAAGGATAATTAATTGAGGTCGGTCATACATTATATCCCACTAGGGGCGACTCCTGGGCATTTATGGGACTTTTTCTTCAATATATTTATAATCTGCATTAAACATTTTGTATGGGAGCCCCTTTAAGGAATGGAGATAGCTGGTAGGTATGTTAGAAATAAAGGATTGAGATGAAAAATAAAGTGGGGTTGGTCATACCCATCCAGGGGCATCCTATACATGTATAGACCCCTTGAAAGCCCTGCTGAAAACTTTTTTTAGCGTTATATTTATTGGATGTCAATATTGTGTTTATTATCTTTGTTTCTGTTTTTGGTATTGTACAATGATTTTACAAACACAAATTGCTTTTGGATTTTGTTCGAGTTGTACTTGTTTTTGTACCGAGATGACCTGTACTGAATCCGCCTTGGTTTTTCGGTACAAATTCAGAAATGATTTATTAAATAATGTGGGCCAGACTCTAGGCATACTGGCTAGCCTAAAGGGTGGTCTAAGTTAAGTTCATAGCCTAGTTTAATTTTGTTAGTTGAAAGAATGAACATATATAACATTTTCGTTTGGGTGTATTAATAAACAAATTAATGAAAACATACGGAAATCCCAACAACGTACGAGTACAATAAAGAAGGCGCACGAAATTTAAAAAAAAAACAAGTCTTGTTAGCGCCGATGCAAAGAGTTTAAAAATCTTTGCACTTCAAGAAACAACATAAAAATGCAAAGAGTAGTTGCACAGCAACGAGTCAACAGTGAATATTCATGCTAATGGTATGTATGTATTTTAAAAATACCAACAAGAACACAAAATTTAAACGAGTATCTTAAAGATGCACAAATAAAAAATGTTAAGAGAAAAGGTATGCATGCACACAAGCAGTGTTGCCAGTAAAGTTTTGGCTTAAATATGTCCCAAATTTGAAGATTTATGTCCCGAAAATTCCCATCTCAAAATATAAATCGCTTGAACTTTAAATTTTTCAACTTAAAAAAAATATATGAGGGATTTCATGTCAAGTGACCCAATTTTTAAATCGATGTCTTCCGATTTGGATGAAATTTGCGCCAAGGTTAGTCCTTTTGGATAGTAGTTTAGACACAGAAACTTTTAGACCGATCTTGGTGAAAATTTGTGTCTAAACTACTATCCAATAGGACTTACCTTGGTGCAAATTTCATCAAAATCGGAAGACATCGATTTAAAAGTTGGGTCACTTGACATGAAATCCCCCATATATAAAAACAAGTAAAAAAAACTCTTATGCGTCTGCGTCACATCTTTGATACCCTTCACCGAGAGTTAAAATGTTAAGGAGTGGACTTTTAAAGGGATCTATTATAAATTCTGTAGAGTGATTTCTAGTATTTAAAAAAAAAACTAAATAAGACCAAATCTAAATTTGTTTCGGGAACCTAAGATAAAGAAAGTGTATTTTGTATCCCCTAATTTTGAAAAAAAAAATCCCTAAATCCCTTTTTACAAAACTCTGTCCCCAGATTAATGTTCAAGTTAACAATTTGCGGACAAATCCCCTCATCTGGTAACACTGCATCAAGTGCGAGTATCTAGTATCTTAACGGAACCCAGAGAGTAAAAGAAACGGGCCAAAAAAGATTTACATACAATTATTATGGATGAACCAACTAAACGTAAAATATTTTCTGGTATAAATAAAATTTAAAAGATATTTTCTTTTGTTGTAGTGTGTTCTTTTTTTTTTAGTTTTCTGGTATAAAATGAATAATATGATAAAAGATTTGCTCACTTTTGTCCCGGCAATCAAACGGAAAAGAAGTGGTTGTTATAGATAAAATCACAATATTGAAAACGTTTTAAATTTGAACACGTGAATTTTACTTAAGAAAAGAAAAAGAAAATTCTATTAAAAATATTTTTTATATTAAATACGTAAAAAGAGATTTTCTGAATGAATTTTTAATTTTTTTGTTTGAATCTGCCACGCATATTTTTGTATTTAAGCTTTTTTTCGTTTGGTGGGTAATGAGTTGGAAAGAAAACAAAAAGTTTAACAAAGATTTTTTTCAATAAAAACCATAGAAAATTTTTAAAAAATCAACAATTACATTTAGAACGTTAAAGTGAAAAGATCTTTTTAATCTTAAAGAAAAAAAGGAAAATATTGAAAAGTTTTTAATAAACAAAAAACCAAATAAAAGGAAAATTAAACAAATATTTTTATAAATATAAATAAAACAAAGAAAAGAATTTTTTTATCATTTTTCGCTTAGTGTATTTTAAGAAAAAAACCGTTACTTTAAAAAAAAAACTTGTTTTACAATTTATCTAAAATTGATTACGTTTCGATTTGATTGGTTTTGAAAACCGTTAATGCGTTCATTCATTGTTTTGTTCGAAATTGATTACAACGCGTGTGTCTTATATTGTGTTAGCAGTTGAGCTGAAATAATAAACCACAAAACAATAATACGATCCATCTTAAACATCTAAAACACATAATCAAATACAAACCACTTAAATAAAAAAAAAACTGCATTTATTTAACAAAATTGTGTTAATAAAACAAACAAAGTAAAAAAAAAAAAACAGAAATAAAATCTGATATAAATTAGTTTTTTATTATAATTTTTTTTTAAATAATAATCGTAATCATGGATGTATCGCATGAATTGGGAGCATTACGTTTTGTTGTGGTAAGTTTTTTTTTAGTTTTTATATTAACGTAAAAAAACCTTAACACTTTCAAATGTGTTATAACATTAAACCGTTAAAGTTTCAAATAAAATTAATTATGCATTTCTTTTAATGATTCACAAATAGCTAAAGTTTATTGTATGGAATTTAATTTAAATGAATGACAAATTCACTAAATTCCTTAAGCGGTCTTAAATACTAATTAAAATTCCTTTTAAAAAAATGTATTTCAAAAACTTAATTTTTAATAAAAGTTGAAATAAAAAGAAATTAACGAATCAGACCGAATCTTTGAAACCCTTTTGCAAGATCTGGAATGAGTTTAAATATAACGGGTGATTTTTTAACGTTTGGGTTTTGAAAAATTAAAAAAAAAACATAAAATTTGCAAAGTGAATGAAATATTTATTTGGGGCGATAAGTGAATGCATGTCATTTACTTTTTAAGGATTATTTCATAAAAATGTTGCCCGCGGCTGCGCCGTAGTTGTTCCTTTCGTAAGCTCAAATTTTGACTGGCTTGTCCCTGTACAGAAAAATTCTCCAGAATTTTTCACCAATCAAGGCATTCTTCGATAATAAAATCAGTTTTAGTTAAAAATGTTATTAAGTGAATTAAACGTTTAATTAAAACTATTAATTTTTTTACTGGTGCAAATTTAATTAGTTTTTTTATTAATCTCACAAATTTTTTAATTGAAATAATTTTTTATTTTTTTCTGTGTGTACACGAGATACTTCACGTATCCCCACAAAAAATAGTCGAATCGCATGATCTTGGCGGTCAATGAACTGCTCTAAAACGTGAGATTAATTGCTCATCAAACTCACTTCTCAATAGGGTCATGGTATCGCGTGCCGTCTGGCACGTGGCACCTTCTTGTTGACACCACATATCAATCAAATTCAATTCTTTCAGTTTGGGCCAAAAAAAATTTCAGTAATCATCCAGGTGGTCGAATAAAACAAGCCCAATTGTTGACAACCGCAAAGAATTGACATATTGCGATCTTCATTGACACTGGCCACTACAGCCAGAGTTGGGTAGTATTTCAAATACTTGAAATATGTATCTAAAATACAAATACGTATTTTTTATTAGTGTTTTAAAACATTCCCAAAATGTATGCACTAATAACTGAGACAAGAAAAAGTTAGTAAGACAGTTCCTTAAGCGCTCACCGCGTTGACTGTAACGTTCTGATTATTGTTAATTGTGCAGACATACACACAGAAAAAAATCAAGTAAAAAACGTAGAAAACAAGGTTGATTTAAAATTTTTCGATGGTAATTTTGCTTCATACGTTTTTCATGTTAATTCAACCTGATTTAACAATAACTTGCGAACAACATTTTTTCTTTTAAAATAACTATAATTCATGTTAATTTAACATTGCAGTAAAGTTAGAGCAAAATGTCATTTATATTGAAATAACAATCCGAAACACGTTGAATGAAAGTTATTTCAAGTTGAAACAACGTGAATTTCATGTAGAATCAAATTGGTTTGAGTGTGATGTAACAGTGTAACGAAGCATTTATTTAAGAATAATTCAAAACACTTACCCCTGCAACACATGTTTCACTTATTTTGTATTTTCCTTTGTTAACAGAAGCATCAGCAGAATAGCCCGATATGGTTTTCGTCATCATTCTACTTTTAAAACTTCATGTACTATTTAACTAAATAATTTTAATTAAAAGAATACGGAAATTGTCTTCTTTATATAACTATATTTTTAACATGAAAATAAAAAAATGTACCTACATACATTAATTATGTATGTATGTTAATTTAACAAGATAAACTTTTGATTTTAAACAGGTTTTTTATGGATTCAATATTTTAAACGTGATTTAAGGTTATTTTAATATTTTTCATTTAAAATTAATATGAAATAATGATAAATTTAAATAAAGGGCATACTTTTGCAGAAATTTACTATGATTCGCGAAAGTTATTAAATCCCACCAACCATTGAGTTTTCCTAGAAGTAATGATGTTTCGCCAACGGCTTGAAGATTATTATCGCTTTTAATATGGCAGTTCTGTTTATTGAAATATCCATATAACCCTCATCACTAAAAAAATTAATTTTGGGTCAACAGCTATTTCCTTAGGCTCATTCACCACATTTACAGGCCGAACGATTATCATGAGGCCATTTATGATGGATGAATTGTAAAACCAAGCTAATCTCAAAACAACCGAGAACTAACCAATCAGCTGTCGTAGCAGACAGTAATGCCAATATTAAGTTTTCCGCTTCTAAAACAACAGCAGATTTTATATACATCGAACGTTTTTAAAAACGGTACAGTTTTAAAAGTTCATTTCACACAATAAATTGTTAAACGAAAATTTAATTAAATCTTGTGGTCCTAAGGTTGCGAAATATTCACTAGATAATAAAAAGATTTTGATTTAAGTTCGAATATTGCTTTAAAATCAGTTGCATACTGGAACGACGTTTTTGAAAATGATTTAGTTTAAAGAGTTTATTTTAGAAAATAATTTGTAAAACGAAAATGACAAATATTGACTCGATAGTGAAAAAAATTAAATTCACTTTTTTGATTTAAGTTCGAAAATTGTGTAGAACACAGAGTTGGTTGAAAACGTTGTATACAAGGATGACGTTTTTAAAAACGTTTTAGTTTTAAGAGCTTATTTTATAAAAATAAATTGTTAAGCAATAATTTAAAATATTGACTGGATAGTGAATAAAAATTTATTTTTTCGATTTAAGTTCGAAAATGGTTTAGAAAACGATGTACCTGGAAGACGGTTTTGAAAAAAAATTGTAAAATGAAAATGACAAGTATTGACTCGATAAGGAAAAAAATTAAAAATTAAATTCACTTTTCTGATTTAAGTTCGAAAATGGTTAAGAAAACAGTGTTGGTTCAAAACGTTGTATACTGGAAAGACATTTTTAAAAACATTTTAATTTTTAGAATTTATTTTACAAAATGATGAAAAAACAATAAAATTAACTTAATTAATAAAATTAAAATTAAATTAAAAAAACTGTGTACCTGTAAAACGATTTTGAAAATGATTCAATTTTAAGAATTTTTTCGATTTAAGTTCAAAAATTGTTGAAAATTTAAGTTTTTAAAAACGATTTAGTTTTAAACGTTTATTTTACAAAATAGATTGTAGAACAAAAATTAAAAATATTCACCCTATCATGAAAAGTGAACAGTTCTTTCCCTCGAAAGTTTGCTTATTCACGAAATAGGTGATTGACTTAATAATGAAAATATGTATGTACATATGTATGTATGTATATAAATTCACTTTTTCTTTTTAAGTTCGAAAATTGCATAGAAAACAATCTGGAGTTGAAACGTTACATACTGAAAAGACGAATTTTTCTCGAATGTAAATCACATATTCGTAATATCTTATCGATATCGAGCGAGTTCTTTATAATTTCGATATGATTTCCTGTTTAGCTTTAAATTGTTATTAAAATATTTCAAAAATTTTAATGGATTTTTCATTGATTTGATTGATTGGCAAATATTTTTCTGTAAAATAAAATCGGTTCATGAAACTTTAACTCATAACATCCGTGTTCTTCCTCCTTTTGTTATCTACTGTATTAATTTGTATTTACACCCAAATAAATGTCATGCTCGTAAACCAGTTAATAACAATCTTCGGCTGTCTGTCTCTATATTTTAGATTTACTTTAAAAAGTTTTTTTTAAACAACTTCTACGAAATAATAAATTTTACTGCTATTGGCCAACAACAGCAACAAAATATATGAAAAATAAATGGCAAATTTGTTGTAAAACAAGTAGAACTCTTAATGGACTTGCAACATGTTGCCTTAAATACTCGCACTTAGAATTTCTTTTAATGGATATAAATTTGTAGATAAAATATAAGAAATTAAGTAATTTGCGTTTCCGTCTACATGTTTGGGAGGTTTGAAAATCAGGACAAATAAATATGAAATTGGGTTTAGACAAGTGAGTCAAAGAAATTGAGGTGAATGGCTTTTAAAGTGAATTAATTGGTGTCAAAATAAAATAAGTGTGTTAATATGACAAACATTTTATAAAGAAATAGTAAAAAATGTTCAACGCAGGAATTAATAATTTTTGCAACATTTTAATTTTATATATTATAACACGGCCTTTTTAACCACGCTGTGAAAACACACACCTTGTGAAAATAGAGCGTTTACGTCCTTTTGTCAACACCTTTACATAGACTTTAATTTAAATAGATAATTTACTGGAATATATATTCGCTTAGGAACCGAAGATATCTAACCTTAACTGCAAAAAGCAGATTCTGTTTTAAAGCAACAGAAAACAAAGAGATCTGTCAACAAAGATTCTATAGTTTAAGGGTTAAATTGAGCTCCATACTGGCATTTCTAAGATCTCATTAACGCCATTTTTATTATAAACGTAAGAGAGCATATGATCGCTCTCACCAATATGGAATATAGTGCTTATTTTGGAACAGAACCTACATTAATGCCCGTAATTTCTACAAATAGATATCTGGCTGTGTATAGGTATTTGTGGTTTTCATAATTTTAAAACGTATTTCTAACCTACTGGTTAAAGTGTAATGTATTTTACACCATTGATTTTCGATACTTAATTCACGTAGGCAAAATTAACTTTGAAATTAACAAAATAGTGTTACCAGGTAGGTAAAGATAACTGTTAGGTACGAACACGACTAGTGTCTAGCAGAAAATAAAAGAAAACTCCGCCAAAAGACAGAAGCCACCTTTGGATTTCGGGCTAAGTTCAGCCCCAAACCCGCAATTTTGAAGATCTCATTAACCGCGGCTTTAGTTAACTTTTTATTTTCTATTAAAATATTTACATTCCTAATGTTAAAGACCTGCATAGCCCTTTGGCTTGTCTGCGGTATAAACTATAGATCCCCGAATTGGTGTCATTAGTCTAGAGTCTTTACCAGTTCCAGTGTCTTGCAATAGATAACAGAGTAATCCGCTTGCATGCAGAACGCTGCTCTAGATAACAGGCAAAATATCGCACCTAACCTGATATCTTTAACCTTCCCGCGATTTTAATTTAAAATCATAGACTCCACAAGATCTATGAATGGGCCTCCTTAATAATAAGTTCACAGTCTATCATAAATTCTCAGTCTATATTAAAGCCTAGTGTCAACAAAAGATAACAGAGAAATCCACCAGCTGGTAGAACTCTACTTAGATTACGGACAAAATGCAGTTCTTAACCCGTTATATTTAAGATCCCCTTCCCGCGATTTTAAAACTATAGTGACCAAATGAACTCTAGAATATGCCTTAGTAAACGTTTTTCAGGAGTCTATCAAAAGCCGAGAGTGTATATTAATTCCAAAGGTTAGCAACAGATTACAGGGCGATACACTCTGTTCTGCTCTAGATTAAGGCCAAAATCAGCCCTTAGCCCAGTACCTTTAAGATCTTTATCCCTGCTATCTTGTTTTCAAACTAGAGACACCACATAAAACTCAAAAAGATCTCACCAATAACCAATCCAAAGCCAATTGTAGCACACAACCACAGGTTACCTTGTTACCATTTAACATTTTGATCTAATAGAGATCTTCCAATTTTATGGGACAAAACACCTTAAGGTATCGCAAGTGCCTACGTTTAGCAAAAGTGCGATGCCAGCAGATATGTGATCCATAAAGCTGGAGGTCCACACCACGAGTTCTTTGCATTTGATACATTCTTGACCTTTTTTCAAGACGCATGCGGGGTATGCAAAAGCAGAAAGTAATCCTACTTCATGCGTTTGATGCGTGTGATGTGTAACTTGTCAATATTACTCTAATTGTAATCTTTTGACATATGCATCAACGAATTGAACGCGTGCTGTGGACCTACAGCTTAAGAAGCACAGTTAAGGTAACAGTAAAAGTTATAACATCTAAACATCGGTTAAAATCCAAAAAAAAAATTATTTAAGGAATAAAAAAAAATTGTTTTATTGATTTAAGGCCGGGTTTTTGAGATCTCAGTTAAACTAGGTTTGGTTAATCTGAAGCCATTACCAAGTTTGTATATAAAATTTTGGCGGAACAGCTTAGTTTTGCTTAAAATTTTGGTATTTAATGAAATAATACAAAAAACACATTTCTCTGGAAAAATTCGAATTTCAGACTACGTTAAACAAAGTTTAAACTTAATCCACATCTCCAAAACCCGGCCTTTATAAAACAAATCATAGTTTTAACTTACATATACATATATCGATATTTAAAAACTATTGCGGATTATAAAAACTTTATGTTAAAATTATTTGAAATTTCAATTTTGTGGACGATACAAATTTTTTAACAAATCTGCCCAAATTTGCGGTGTTTCCCGATTTATATTATTTTGACTAATATCTATATACTTTGTTCATCTTTTATGCCGCGTTAACCCAGTTAGGATGTTTATTTCTTTAATTTTAATAACATTGTTTGTCTTAACGACTAAAATATTTTAATGGCATAAAAATGTTTATATAAAATAAATTTATTTAAAAAAAATCTATTGTTTAAAAAAAAACCTTTTATGAACTATTTTTTCATATCAAAAATTTTCATTTCTCCCCATAAATTTTATCTTTAAAAAAAATATGCATTTTTTGTGTATCTTCTTAAAAAGAAAAGATTTCCCATAACTGCCAGTTATTATGGGTTATTCGAGGTGTGTGAAATTAGTTTACATTTTTTCTATTGTGTCTTTTCTTGAACTTTGTTCAAGGTTTTTTTTTTTTTGAAGTAATTAATTATGTACCCACAGTGCAAAGAAAACTTTCTCTTTGATGATAGAAATTTGTTGATTTGATATGAAAATTATTTGAAATACAATAGTGATTAAGTTAGTAGAGGATTTAATCGCATACTGGTGGTTATAATGATGTATAATTAAAAACACAATAAAAAAATGAAGCAAGGTCGAAAGTTTGGTAAAGAAAGACGAATGATTTTTATGAATAAATGTTTTAGTACTTAACTAAATTTAAGAAACTTAAAAACATTTTCAGGCAATTTTCCAGATCATGCAAGAGTTAAAGGAAGTCTGGTAGGTTGTTATACAGAACCTTTAATCGATTATGATCTTATTCCACTGCTTGTAAAAATAAGGCCATCTAATTGAATAAGTTATTTATTGAAAACATGTTCTATTATAAATCGGATGAACGTAACATAGAGAGCCATAAATAAATTACTTATATATATAGTCCTTTAGTTCTTGATGTAACATTTGAGCTGGTTTCAGTTAACATTTTGCCTTCGGAGAGAATAGATGATTTGGCTATAGCTCCCTAGATTGGTACTGGGGATGCCAGCTAAGCCACCAGCTTGATTTAATAAGAGTCGATAGCAAGCTTTGCGTGTTTGTATACACACTTACTCCCCGAGACGCCATGTTGCCATTTGGACATACTAAAGACCTTCACTCGAACTCGCTTCCACCTCAAATATGGCGTTCTTTAGGGAGCACCATAAGAAAGCCACTGCCGCGGCAATGGATCAGCATGCTAATCTACAAGTCCACTTGGTATGGTTTACTAAGGATAGTGAAAAAACTTTACCTTATGCTTCCATGCCTAGGGAAAAGCCTAACGAGTCATTTTAGCCATTTTATCTTATACATTCCCTGGCTCCCAACAAATGACTTTCATATGTCAAAATGTTGCGAATGGTTTATAACTCTAAGTGCTCCACTAAATTGGAGTCAAAATTATCAAATTAAGTTGGGCATTATGGTTGTACCGGCCTAAAAATTTATCAAATTTGTTTATTTTTTTATAAATCACTTCACAAACCAAATTTATAACGACGACGAAAATTTCGTTAACGTCACTGTCTTCTTTAACTTTTCTTTTAAAGCATTTGTGGGATTTTTGAATTTTAAAAAAAGAAAAAAGAAGGAAATTGAAGAAGTACGGAGGCCTTCTAAAAGGCCTCTGAACCTTCTTTTAGATGTACAAGGCCTGCTCGCTTCATTCCATACTCATATCTTTTTTACACACGTTGTCATTGCGGTTCCGTTCTCGCTTCTTTAGCCGGTCCATAAGAATGGTAACGGTATCAAAAAAATTAGTTATGTTGCTTTTGCTTGTGCAATAAAACAATAAAAAATGTGACTTCTTCTCTACTCCCTTGTCATAGACGCGAATCTAGAATTTGTATCTTATCTTTTATACGAAAGAGCCGAGGCCTTCTTTAACAGCTAGACAGGAATAGTAATTAAATTAAAAAATATTTTAAGCAGGCCTTTTAAAAGGCCTGAAGTAAGAAGGTCTTCTGAATTTTCCCGCTGGGTACTAATGTATAACCAAAAATATGTGCAAGCTTGTTGTTTTAAAACATTTTTAAATACGCAAATTATTTGTCAACACAAATTATGTTTCTAACAAATTCCAAATCTTTGCTGACGTATTTATGCCAATTAGATCTTAAGAAATATATGAAAAGTCTCTTATTAAAATCAACAACAAATCCCCATTAATAAAAGAGGACCAAAGATATTTTCTTTAGAAAAAAATTGTTTTGTTGCTGCTGCTACTTTGCCACTGCTGATGTTGTTTATCTGGCAACATTATGTTAAAACACTTGAAGAAAACAACACAAATCAACTGAAATGAAAAAAATCTTGTTTAAGGTTTTAATAAATTAAATATGTATATTAACTTATCGCATTGAACCCACAACCAGAAGAATAAGAATAAACTTTTTTAAAATACCGGCTAAAAGAAAGAAGACGCCATTTCTGAGGCAACAAATGGTACACACAACCTAATACACACCCTCACACACCGCCACACACTTTTAACCTCGTTGACGGTCAAAGCCAAGTGATTAGAAAATTTTAAATCGAAAAAAAAATCACAACCAACGATAAAAAAGATTTTTAGATTTTTAAAATTGCTTGTTTTACATGAGAGCGATGGCTGAGATGATTAAACATTTGAATTGTGGCAAACAGGTCTCTTTTTAGTTCAGATTTTCTTCTTGTTTACAATCGAGTACAGTGAGTGACAAGAAAAACTTTTCAGTCAAAAAAAAAATATATGAATTCTGGAATTTTATCGAGATTAAAAAAGTTTAAACATTGAACTAAAAGAAATATATTTGTTAGCGTTGAACAATTGAAGCACAGCCGCGAACAACGTTTTAAGTTACAAAATAATTATTTTTTAGGAGAGCAAAAAAACGTTTTTAACAAGCAAGATTATTTATTTTTTATTTTTTTTTCGAGTAAAAAAAAAATGATAATAAAAACGTTTATGCAAAATATCAAGAAATTGAAAACTTTAATTATATGCAAATTTATTTTGAGTGGAAAAACGTTTCATATCTACAATCACGATGTCATTTAAAACGTTTTTCAACTACGCAAGCGGCTTTTAAAACGTTATTCCACGTCCAAAACCATTTACTTTACATTTACATTTTGTAAATAACTTACAACGTTCTTCCACCAGCTGAGTCTTTGTATGCCATTTTGAAGGCGCTATGGTACATAATGTTACCTGTTATCTGCAAAAACAAAACGGTTTTTGCAAAAAGTGGCTTTTACAACGTCATTCGCGGCTGTGCTTCAATTATTCCAAAGCTTAAAAATTTTCTTATTTAAAAAATACTGACTGTAAAAACTTTTCATAGCTTATCGTATTTAAATAATAAAATTAAGTTTTCAAGTTTTCCATATGGCCACAAATATGTTCAAGTAGAAAACAAAGCTGAAGTAAGGGACTATAAAATTTTAAAAAGTGTTTTTTGTTCACATACAACAAGTGCATGAAAGGGTTAACGAAGTTCAAAATTAATTCTAGCTTAATGCCAGTGATAAAGTGGCTGATGCAGTGACAGAGGAGGTGTTCCTCATTTTCATGCATCGCAGCTGCGAAACTAATTGTAGTGTCTGGCTTGCAGAAGTTGTGCATATCTCAAAATCACAGATACCAATATTTATCGATAGAAAAGACATGGTCCGCTTGTCATCTATACAAAGCCACAATTGCCCTACAATCAGTGCTTGCGGTTATTCTATCGTTAGCAGTATCGATAATAAATCGCCAAAATTTCAGTTTGCTGGATAACAAGGGTATCCCCACAACTTAATTTAAATTTCTCCAGGTCTCCAAGGGGAAATTATTTTGACAAAACAATAATACAAATCAAATGACTTCAAAAAAAAAGAAAACAAGAATTTTTGAATATACATACATCTAAAATTCTCTATTTTCCATTAATTTTAACTTTCGAAATATTCGAGGCCGTTTTTCGTCACTCACTGTTTGTAATAACATGAAGATTGTTGATTTTTTTATCTTATGCATAATAAAATGTTTCTTTAAAAAAATCAAACGAAATAAATAATAAAAAAAAATTAACAAATTAAATTAAAAAAAATTAGTAGCAAATTTGTTACAAAAAAAATAATTTTCTTTATTAAAATTGTGTTTTTCTATTTTCTTGGCATCATCCCACATGTGGCGGTAAATTCAAAAATATTTTTATTCACCAAAAAACAAGAGGTCTCAATATATTTTTAATTTCTTTTTTATTTTCAAAAATAAAAACATGAAATTCTTGTTGGTTAAAAATTTGATATAAAATGGTCAAGTGTTCGGATGACAGACGCTGAATAAAGTCTCGAAACGATATGAAGCAGAAAAAATTGTCACACGATATTTGCGTATTTGTATGCATAGTGAAATATCTTAAGAATTTCCTGTGATTTATGCTCAAACATTTGCTAAAAAAAAGTGCAAAAGAAAATTCCAATGTACAGATTAATTATAGAAGTACTTAAAGAGATTAAGTAAATTCTGTTGGAATAAAAGACAATTTATTCCAAACTTTTCCTGCTAATTAACGAAAACTTTTGTCATATAACATTTATTTGGGGATAAGATGCGAAGGACCAAATAAAAAACATTTTATAAGAATTGCAAACAAAAATTATTCTAGAAAAATTCAATACAAACAACTATAAAATAAAGATTAAACCCCGTATTCATAAACAATTATTAAATATAACAAACGTTTATTTAGGAAAATTTTCATAGAAAATTAAATCATATTAAGTAAATGTTGTTGGTATTTCAAAAGATTTTGTTATTCGTGCTTAATTCCCAGTTTTTATTATTGATAAAAACACTTGAAATTTATTGTTGATGGGATAAGTTGGTATATTTAGATCGAATTAAGGAGCCTGTTCGTAAATGCATCACTGCGCTGCATCTGGTGTGCCTTGCATTTGTAAAAGCATCACTGCAAATGTCAGCAGATGCGCAAATTAATCTTAAACACACATCACAAAAATGGCTGATAAATATTGTGTCAAAAATGTAACCAAACTGAGCAACAAACAAGCATTGGTATGAGCTAATTTCCATGAGCATCGCAAACTAATCAGAGATATGTATCAGATGCAGCGCTGGAATAAATTTCCGAACAGGCCCAAATTATACTTCTAAATTAAAAACTTTATAAATCCAATACTACTTAAAGTTGAAGGTTCGAAGGACCCAATTTTTACTCTATTGATATTAGAGGATTTTACTCGTAAAATAAAAAAAAAAAGTTATGAAAAAAAATACATAAAAAAATAACGTTAATAAAATTAATTTATGTACTTTGTAAATATTTCCTTAAATTAAATTAAGGAGTAATTTGACAGATTCAATTTATTTTATTTATAATACAGAAAACAAGGCGAATTCATTACAGGTGGTCTTAAAAGCCCTGCTGATAACTTTATTATCTTTGTCTCTGTTTTGTTTTGATCAAGGCAAATTTACACCAGGTGAACTTATCTTGCTACGTTAGCAACAGCTGATAACTAACCTTGTGTCAAAATGGTATACCGTTCTAGTGGTTCTGGGGAATCTTTACTAAATTCTATAATTTTCGCTTAAAATTATGAAATTTAAAACTTTTTTAAGTTATTACATTTCAAAACACACAGTTTAAAATTGAAAACAAAATGAAATATTTGCTTGAATTTTTGACACAAAGTTAAAATATTTTACAGTGTTGTAAAACGTTTTTAAAATAAGACCACCTTGTATGAATTCGCCTTGGTTTTGATTCTGTTTTTGACATTGTACAATGATTTTACAAAAACATATTGCTTGTGGTACCGAGATTACCTGGGGCCTGATTCCAGCAGTCGTGATCGAGTACTTTCTCGATTCGAAAGCAATTTTATTTCTAATTCTTTCAGTCGAATCGAAATTATTTTTTCAGTATTGTGAAACTCAAATTAATACTTTACAACCCTGAAAAAATAATTCCGATTCGTTAAGTTTTGATTGAAATAATTAGATATTAAATTGCTTTCGAATCGAGATAGTACTCGATCACGACTGCCAGAATCAGGCCCCTGTAATGAATTCGCCTTGCATAATATTAATTCTCAATTCTATTCAGTTTTAGAATTTTTTTAAAATTTAAATTTTTTTTAATTTAATTGTATAATAACACAGTTTAAATGACCACTTATTTTATCAAGTTTGATTATACGAGAGCGGTCTCAAAACTAGCAGAATAAACAGAGAAAACACAATTAATTTGGGAAACGTATTCTTTATATCCCAACATGATCTCCAACATTTTCTAGCAATATTCAAAAGCTTTGATATGCTGTTTATAGTTAAAACTGTCTAGCTCCTTTAAATATTCATCAACCGCAGAATTATTTTTTACCAGCTAGCCATTTTTTCAAGTTTAGAAAGGAGATGAAACTATTTAAGCCTTTAAGGTCCACTGCTGTGACCGTTCCTTTGTCTCAGGTGTGAAGTATTTGACGCATGTCGCATCCATTTTTCCGAATCAAAGCAAAAAATAGGCCTTAATGCGGTGAAACATCGCCAAACACTCTTTTGAAACATCTTTGGGACTCAGTTTTTTTCCATTGTAAGTAAACGCACTCAACTCAATTCGTGTGCCAATTATCACACGAATACCTCAATTAGCCGACCACTACGGTGTTCGTCTTGTCAGCTCGTAAACTCTTGTTTGAACTCTACCATCCAATATTTCATAATCTTAAACAAAGGAGCAGATTCAGCCAGAGTAAATCGGCTTAAATATTAGTTGAATTAAGGTCTTAAAAATTAAAGTATTTTTCAATTTTTACAATTACACTGAGGCCAAAAAATGATACTTAACAACTTGGCGTCTTGAAACTTGCATAATTTTTTGCTAAGTTGTCACTTTTCACCAAATTTACTACAACCGCCATCCATAATTTTGTCGGTCAATTTTGGAAACGCCCTCGTATATATTTTTAATTAAAAACTATTTAATCAAGAGTAGTAAATAAATAAGATTTTAAACAATTTTTCACCAAAATTTGGGAGTAATTTTTGCAGCTTCACAGCAATTTCAAATTCTCTCGAAGTTGGATATTTATGGTTTCAAAACTTGATTATAATACGGTTCGAAGGACCACTAAAATTTTACAAAAAATGTCATACGGAATGAAAAACTTAGTATACCTCTCATTCACCAATAGTGGATAAAATAATCTTGTATTTTATTTTAAAAATCTAAATCCTGAAATTTTTACGAAAATTTAAGCAATATTTATTACTTTTTAAAAAATGTTGCATACTTTTTTAAATTTCTCTCTTTTGTACTTTACATTTCTGTTTCCGGTATATAAACTTTAGTTATTGCCAAATTTTGTATTTTTGTTTCTTCCAACACCTTTAATTCATAATAGTGCAGAAAATAGATACGAATACTAGAAGAAGGGGAATGGTGAAATTGGCTGTTTTAAAATCGTAAAATTCAATTACAAAACAATTTCGTATTGATTTAATTGCATCTTAAAAGAAATAAAATACGAGAAAATCAATTTTATTTTTAAAAATTTTCTAACAATTTTATTTAGGTACCCGCTTAATT
The DNA here is from genome assembly GCA_963931875.1 of Pollenia griseotomentosa. NCBI lineage: Eukaryota > Metazoa > Arthropoda > Insecta > Diptera > Polleniidae > Pollenia > Pollenia griseotomentosa. Next base: position 181,583,442 of record OZ007563.1, on the reverse strand, counting down.
TTTTTGTTAAAAATAACAAATCAATTAAAATTCCGAATAAAAATAAATCGAAAAACAATTCGAAATTAACAGCAGCCACCACTTTAATACAATTTTAAATATTTTGGTGAATTTAGTATTTAAATTGAATTTGGTAGTTAAAGAGGAATAAAAAGTTAAAGTAAATACAATTACGTTTAATAAAAATATTGAAAAAATCGTAAGAACACAATTCAGAGTATTCACTAAAAAATGGTTAAATTTATAAAACCTTTTAAAATTCTTTAAAAATCGGTATGTTACCCTTGAATGTCTTAAATATTTGATCAAATGCCAGCAGGTTAAAATAAGCAGATGTTAATATATTATTAATGATTTTGAGTGAAAAGACATTTTTTAATTGAGGAGATTAGAATATTTTAACGCTTCTTTCTCATTTTAATACTAATCGAGAACCCATACAATCTGTTCAATCCTAAAAATCTAGGATTCTTGGCTTTGGACTTGATATCGTTCGATGTATTCGGCTAATGTTTATGCAAATGTTGTTTCGAAATTTTTAACACAACAAGCGTTCCAATTAAGAAAAATATATGTAAATGTATAATAAACATAACAAAAAATATCTATAAAGTCCACTTTCTAAAATTGCTGAAAATCTGATAATCTCATAAAATTTTGATATCACCTAATAAATTTAATATAGTTTTAAATGCGCACAAATATTTTATGAAAACTGGTTTATAACGTATAACCTTCTCTCCCATATAATAAGGACTCCGAATATCACTTTAACCGAGGTTAGGTAAAAATGGAAGTCAATACTATGAAACTGACACACTTAGACTCGTTGATCCGCTGTGATACAATGGAATTTTACTTAACAGAACCCTTAGAACAAGCCAGAACTTTTAACAAAGTTCAAAATGAACTTCAGTAGTTCAATGCCAGAAATATCATACAATTCATCGAAAGTGATGAATTTTATTTCGGCCAGTCGACTTCTCACCAATCAGGGCAGTGACAGAGGAGGTCGAAGCTGCGACAGTAATAATAGTGGCTATGTTAGCAATGTTGGTTTGTTGGGTAAAGTGGAAGGACGCCAAAAGTATAGGCGTGCTGCAAGAAGAGTCAACAGTGACTTTGTTTTGACACCACACAACTCGTCAGGAGTAGGAAACCCGAATCAAGTGTGACACCAGGGCAATACTGATGTGGCTAGGGCCAGCCTGTTGCGTTGCGATATTTCACCAAATTGCCAAGTTTTACCCGCGAAATCTCAAAGAGTCCTTGAAGAAGGTAATTTCCAAATAATCCCTCTCATGTTGAATTAAACACTGGGCAACCACATAGAAGTTGAAGTTGCGGCAGCATTCATTAAAAAAGATACCGAGTTTCATGGCGCGCTTGCCGATTGTCCAGTCGCCGAATTTAATTTGGTAATGCTGAGTCTAGCATGCTAATTTATTGTTATTTATAATTTTCAATTATTGTATAATTTGTTATTCACTAATATATTATCTACGCAATCTACTTTTTATAACAAACTTAATTCGCATACTATAATTATAAGATTTAAATCTTGTTGTATGCGATATACAAATAAATAAATAAAATAAAAATAAAAAAATAAATATTGACCTAATGGCGCCCTATGCTCCAATCGGAGTTAGAGGAACACATATATATAATGTTTCCCAATGTATCCCTGTGCTCTGGGAAAAATATAGTCTTGATTTGCTCAGCCATCTCGTTTAGAAATGAGCAAGTGTCAAGGGCTATTCTCGTTCTCAGGAATGGGTTGTCAAGGCTATAACGGCGGTACGGCTATCAATGTAAATATCCATAGTATTCGTTGAGACAGCGGGTAATTTTAGCCAGTCCACATCTTCCTTGATCGCGTAAGTATATCTGCGTGGAAATTCTACAGTAATCCGGAATGCTTGGATTTTTTGCTTAAACTAAAATCAAAACCAATTTGAAACCTATATAAAATTTGTCACAAATAAGCTTTTTAAACCTCAATTGCACACTGTTGAGAAAGAATTTATTCTTGATTATAAGTCCCTAATCGGGTCTCCCTATACTAAGAATTATTTAATTTAGTTCCTATTGTATAGTATTGCAATAAAATTGATCACAAATAACTTGTATCCCTTGGTCTCATATTTAAGGCCTACTTCCCTAAAGTTCGAACAAATCGTATTCATAAGTTTATCAAAAATCAGTTTAATAAAAACCTCACTACACAATTTTGTGGCAATAGGTCCATAAGCAGACTGCACCGGTAGGCTAGCTGGTAGTGAGCTAGTCTATCACCGCCGGGGTTGCGGGTTCGATTCCCGCCAGAGACCCTGGTTTATTTCCTGCAGACAAGCGTAGAGCTTCGCGGGATTAGCTTAGGGATTAAAAAAAAATAAATAAAACCATATAGGGCCGTCACCTGAAGCTTAACTTTAATTTTAAAAGTCGGTGTCCCTTAAAAGTTTATCGCAAAAAGATCCTATTAAAATCTTACTTAAAAAAACTTTACAACATTATTGATCATGGGTCCTTTTTAAAGGGTCTTTCATTAAACGCTTCCTATCTTAAATTTATATTAAACAAAGTATGTGTGATTTCGATGATAATCTTTTATTTGTTTGAATGGCCTACCTATGCCATTATGTATGAAATATTACAACGCCGCTGCTTCACTGGGTAACGCGCAGCCGAAATTTAAATATTCCGTGAATCTGGCGCATAAATCTGGGTGATTTAAGGCGATCGCATGAGTAATGTTGGCTTTATGGGCTGCTGTTATTTGTGGATTGTTCGCGTTGAATCGCGACTTAAGAAAACTACAGAATAAAAAGCTTAATTGAATCTTATAGAATAATAAGTAGCACGATCTTGGTGGATAGTTAACACCACATCCAGATTTATATGAAAAGCACACAAAAAACTGAGTTCTTTTCATATAAATTTTACTACACGTTCAATTACTTGTATTGTGGAGACCGCACATTAATTTTTATATCCTCCACCACCACTAGTGGTGAATGGGGGTATACTAAGTTTGTCATTCCTTGTGAAACTTTTTTATTATACATCTAAGGCCCCATAATGTACATATATTCTGACTCCTTGAGTAATTCTAAGTCGATTTAGCCATGTCCGTCTGTCTGTGCGTCGGTCAATCTGTTGAAAACACGCTCACTCCCGAATAACTCAAAAGAAATTAACAAACTTGGTGTCAAATTGCTTGTAACTATCCTAAGCAGTAATCTTGCAAAATCGGTTCAGTACGATCAAATCTATGAATCAAAATGTGAAAACACCACCCTAAAAAATTGATAATTTTGTTACAAAACCTAACATAAATGGTGGAACAATGCACGGAATAATATAAGATTTTGCACAAATTCGTTTAATTTCGTGAAGATCGGTCTATAGTTTACCCTAGGACCCATATAAACCCTAATCCCGGAAAACAGTTTAGTACCGCTAAAACCATAATTAATAGAATCATAATAAAATTTGGTACGTCACCGTTTTATAGGACAAGAAATCACACTGTACAATTTCGTGAAGATCGGTCCATAATTTACCCCAGGCCACTTCTCTCGGAAAACCTTTTAGTATGCCTTAAACCGAAATAAACAATGCTATCATAATAAAATTTGGTATGCCACAGTTTTATAGGACGAGAAGTTACACTGTCAAATTTCGTGAAGATCGGTCCATAATTTACAATAAGACCCATATAAGCCGTGCTCCCGGAAAACAGTTGTTTATTCCTAAAACCGTAATAAATATTGCTATCAGAATAAAATTTAATACTTCACAGTTTTATAGGACTGGAAATCACACATATAAATTTCGTGATGATCGGACCATAACTTACTGTAGGCCTCATTTAAACCCTACTCTCGGAAATTAATTAAATACGCCTAAAACCGAAGCAGATGTAGATATTGCGGTAAAATTTGTTCCATTTTAGCTTCATATAGCCAGGAGAAATTGTCATGCAGAGTGAAATCACTCTGCAGAATTTTGAGATGATTGGTCCATAACTTACCATGGCTCAAATATAAATTTCCCTCCTGAAAATCATTTAACTTCGGCTTAAACTGTTACGAATCATGATATGTTGCTTAAGCTAGCTCAAATTTCTAAAAAAAGCATAAAACTTTCTGATTGTCGGTCAATAATTTAATGTACATATGTAGGTCTAAACCTGAAATATTCAAACTGTCGGTTGAGGGTATCAAAGATTCGACAAATTTCCTATAAAACAAACCTTTTGACAATTTACAATACTTCAAATATGTATTAGAAACTATTTCTGGTAAAAACTCAATGTATTCTCATCTTGAATATAAACTACTTTTAATTAAAAACCTATTAAATATGAGTATATTTCTTCAAAATATCTAATTTTCAAATTTATTACAAAAAATAAAACAATGTTTTTTGGGCGATTTATCTTAATTTTTTGAAAATCAAATGTATTTAAAAACTAATACATCTTATTTTTTCGTATAAAAATATTTAAGACGTAGGCATAGCAGATGTTTTATCATAAATTTAAAAAAAAAAGAATAACAAAATTAAAAATATGATAAATGAAATAGAAACAAAAATAAAAAAAATCTAATAAAGAATATTCTTTTAGAAATTATACTCTTCATGCTCTTCCTGGGTTTTTCTTTATCTTCTGCTAATGATCTTGACTAAAAATGACCTTGATAGAACGCCTCATGCATAGCATATTTAATGTGTGTTTAAACATATGCTACTATATGCAATGTTGTTAAAAAAATTAGGAATTTTCTTAAGCACTTGCGGTAGTAAGACATCTGCAAAAAAGAAATTGTTAACGGAGAAATGGTCCTAACATCCATTGATCAATAATTTCAGCCAATCGGCCTTAATGTGAAAGACGTTAACGACTGCCGGCCAATGTCACCAAGTTTAGTTAAATTTAAGTATCAGCTATAACTGTCAAAAAGAAGTTAAAGTAATAGTTAGTTCTACCAGAACTCAGTTAAAATGGCCCGGAGACGTTTTTTGGAACATATTAAAGTTACACACAACCTGTGTTTTTTAATCTTTTATAAAAATGAACTCACTTCATTTAGTGTGCGGTTTGTAGATCTAATGGATTTAATCACTTTATTTTAAAAATAGTTATGTTGGCTTTATCCCGCCAATAGCAATTTTGCAAAATGCTTAAAAATAATGGTGATTTATGGATTTTAAAAATAGAAACTGGGAATTATTTCCTTTCGTAGGTTACTTTATATTATATTCAACATATTTAATTTTTCGAATTTATTCTATGATCTAAATTTCAGTTATGTATTTTATAAAGCTTTTTTGTAATAGTTCTATTCCTTAAATTTTTAGGAATGACTTTTGTACACCACCAGACTATTATATATTTGACTTGGTAGAGTACCATATATAATTCTGGTGAATAACTGGTATAGTACCATTTAAAAATTATATCAATTACTAGTGGAGTACGATCTATATCGCAGAATGATTACTAGTAAAGACCACAATACTCAAGAGTGGATTCTGGAACTTTTCGCCTTCCTATACGAAGGTTTATGTCAACCGATGACTTTGGTGGAAGCTCATAATTTTTGTGATACCCTGGCAATATAACAACAAATAGTAAGATGGCCTAGGTAACGTTTGACTAGAAAGTTTAGTCCTCTAAAGAACAAATATGTCTTTCAAAGTCCTCTATTTCAATCTTTGATATATGTTGCTTAGTTATCTGTCCCCTACTTCTGTGCTCTATATATAACAAAAAATAGTTTGATCGTATAGGATACATTTTATTAGAAAATGTTTTGTCCTTTAAAGAACAAATATCTCTTTTAAAATCCTCTATTTCAATTTCTGATATCTGTAGCTTGGTTAACTATCCCCGACTTCTGTTCTTCATACTTCTGTTCTTTGCATACATACAAATATACTTATTTGCATTAATTTCTATTTAAATTAAAATATTTTTAACATGACGTTGCCAAAAATTAAGAAGATAGCGACAATTTTTGAGTTCTAGTATAGACAAAAAATGTTTTAAATACTTGTGGGTGATGGGATTCTAATCTTTTATTCTATTATTTTAAAACAAGTGCAAAAAAAGAATTTATGCATTTTGATTTGAAATTCAAAATTTGTCGGTGATTATGCAGAAAATTAAAATGACTCATTATGTACTTTTTTTTTTTAATTCCCTAAGCTAATCCCGCGAAGCTCAACGCTTGGCTGCAGAAACGAAACCAGAGTCTCTGGCGGGAATCGAACCCGCAACCCCTGCGCTGATAGACTAGCTCAATACCAGCTAGCCTACCGGGGCACTCAACTCAACTGAACGATTTCATATTTTAATCTAGACAAATAAAAGTTTAGTAACAAAATGTATTACAAATGAACTAAATAAATAAAATCTGGATTAACTTCATTTAAAAGAAAATTTAACTTTGTTTGCTGGTAAAGTCGTTTGGAAAAAATTTCATTTCGCTGCAATTGTGTTTAGACATTTTCTGACAACTTCGAAGTATTTACAAAAATCAAATCTTTATTTTCTAACAAAATTTTCTTTAAATAGTTTCAAAATTCTTAGTTAAAAAATGAATTCTGTAAATCTTTTTTAAATAATTCTTAACTAATCGAAATCATTTAAAACTCTCTTACCTTTATAGGACTCTCCATTGTCTTCCAAAGTCGCCATGTTTAACCAGCACGTTAGTCAACATAAACAGGCACAACTATTAAATCCATTTTCCAATGCGGATGGTAGGGCATCACCTAAGCCATCATTTTCCAAAGATGAATATGGCAAGTAAGTATTCCTTCCTTTAGCACGTTGCTAGACTTTTCAGTTCAATTCGAAAGTTATGAAAACAAGACTCCAAGGCGAATTCGTTACAGGTAATCTCGGTACTACAACAAGTTCAACTCGTAAAAAAAACACAAGTAATTTGTTTTGTAAAATTATTGTACAATGACAAAAACAGAAACAAAGCAAAAAAGAAACAAAGATAATAAACAAAATTTTGACATCCAACCGTTATAAAGCTAAAAAAAGTTATCCACAGGTCTTTTAAGACCACCTGTAAATAATTCGCCTTGCAAAATTCCTTTTACTTCCATACAGTGTGCGAAAATAAACTCTAAATATCGCTCCTTAGTGTTCGTTTCGGTAGATTTGTGGAAAACACAAACGCTAATAGTGTTTGTGTAGAAAAACATTAAAAAAAATAACGTTTCCCTGTTAGTCATCTTTCGAACAACAAAATAATACTGTTTTTATTAAACTCAACAAAAGATGAGAACATTTAATTCCATTCGGTTTTTTTTAAATCCACAAACTTTATTGTGTTCGGTTCGGCTCATTAATGTTCGTCTTTTGGCTGATAAAAAAAACCGAACTTTTTTTTACAAAAACAAAATACATATACGAAAAAAAACAAAAAGCCAGCAAAATAATTTTACACAAACAAAACATTTCTACAAACACACACAAGCTGTTCGTGGTGCGGTGGTTGAAAACATTTTTTGTTTGTTCATTTCTTTATCAATGTAAAAAAAAAGAAACATTATAGAACATTAAAATATAATGTTTGTCTACAGTATCACTACAATTGTTCTGGTTTTTAGCGAAGAACAGAACAATATATAATGTTCGGCTCTTTTTGAAAACAGTTACGAACGGTATTAAGGGTTGTGTTCGTCTACACAATCACAAAAAAAATAGATATCGTTCTTTGATGTGTGAGCCGAACGCTAAATAATGTACTGTTTATTTTCGAACACTGCTTTCATATGTATGTTTGTATGTCAATATTTACATTTTATATATCTTTTTTTAGACCTTTGGCTGGCAGCTTAACAGAAATGAGAGGACAAAAAGCCAACATTCATGTTCTGAAGGAAATGTTGGAATTATGTCAAATTATTGACTCAGAGGGTTATAATGTCAAAGATGAGCCAACTATGCGTGTTATACCATTTGGCGAGTTATTTAATGTAAGTACTTATGTATTCATATTCTGAAAACTATTTATGTATGTCGTTGTATACAGAACTTTTCTGAAACCTTCCGCGAACTTTCATTTTACCTTTTGTTTGATTTCTGTGGCTAAATTACAGCATTGGATATCGATCGAAATAACAAAACATACAATTTAAATGGCATTTTCGATCGATATCGAATGCCGTAATTTGGCCTAAGATTCAATATTCTTACTAACTTAACATTTTTTTAAAACATTAATCAAAAAATCATCCTCTATTCCTTACAGATTTACAACTACATTTCCGATAAAGTAGTGGGTATTCTCCTGAGAGCCCGTAAACACAAATTGGTTGAGTTCGAAGGCGAAATGTTATTCCAAAGACGTGACGATGATGTTCCCATTTTCCTCCTAAAGCCCGTTCACGAAATACGTCGTGACATGGAGGATAAAATTGATAGCATAAAAAGATGTGGCAGTCCAGCACCGCAGGCCACTTCGGTTCTCTTGGATAAGAAAGCCTACGGATTAGATGTGCCCAAGGGAGCCTCACCCAGATCTTCAGTATCGCGAACACCATCACCACAAACTTCTAAAGCCGGCACACCATCACGTGAAACTAAAGATAAATCAAAAAAAACTGATGTCACTGCAAAAGCTACAAATCCAGAAGTTGTAGAAAATAAACCAAGCGAAGCAAGCAAACCAGCAGAAGAAATACAAAAACCAAAGGAAGAATTACCAAAACAAGAATTGCCGCAACAGCCAGAAACTAAAGAGGAAATTAAGCCAGACGTAGTAGAAGTTGTTCCAGCAGCACAACCAACAACCCCAGTAGCCGAGGTACCTTCGGTTCCAGTTGAAACCCCTACTGCAGTTACAGAAATCAAAACAGATGTCAACAACAATAGCAATGTCGGCAACAATGATTTACCTACCATTATTATAGAAGCTACAGCGGTTTATGAACGTCCTGCCGAAACAAAGCAAACTACTGAATCCACCACTTCCAATAGCAGTGTACAATCTAGTGCCCCCGTAGAATCAACAGCCAGTGCTTAATTTCTTTTTTTTTCTAATTTTAAGTTTCCTTATTTATATCAAACAAAAAAGAACATTAGTTTTTAATTAATATAATTAAAAAAAAAAAAAAACAAATCTATAATTTAGTTACATCAAGACGACAGACAACATTATGCAAGCCCTTTACTGAAATTCGAATTATTAATGCCCGCCCGAATGTTCTCGAATACTGACTCCTTTTTCTAGGCTGCAGTATTATAAATGGTGTAAATATCTAATTAAGCTAAATTTTAGTTTCTCTGTAGTCTTTTAATTATTTCTTTTTTAGGTTCTTTTTTCCTTGGTTTATAAATTATTTATACATAGTGATATACTTATTATATACCAATTATAATTAACTAAATTATATATTAATAAAAAATACTGAAAATATAATAAAAATAAAAAGATACTTTTATTTTGGAACTAGCGGATACCCGGCGTGTGATACTACGCTCCCCTCCCCACGTAGTCCAATTTTTTAAAAAATCTATAGCTTATGTGTCTGTCTAAACAGGTTTATATCTAAGTTTGAAAGTTCATATGAATCTGGGAGAAATTGCCCTCTACATCCCCTGGTGTTCCTATTTTTTAAAAAATGCATAGCTTATGTTTCCATATAAATAGGAATCTATCCATATTTTAAATTTTATTAGAATCTGTTAAATAGTTTCGAAGAGGCAGAAATCGCTCCCTATCTTCCCTTGTGGTTCTTTTGTTTAATAAATCTATAGCTAATGTGCCCATATAATGTTAAATTATTTTTGAAGAGGCAGAAATCGTCCCTTCCTTTCCACGTGGTCCTATTGTTTAATAAATCCATAGCTAATGTGTCCATATAATTAGGGATCTTTCCATATTTTAAATTCCTTTAAAATCTGCTAGATAGATTCGAAGAGGCTGTAATTGCCACCTACCACCCCTCATCTTCACAAAATTGACTTTCTAATGAAACCTATCTGGACCACATCGGTTGAATGGTTTCGGCAGCACAACTTTAGTTACGTTGTCAAAATGCAGGTTTCCTTTTTAACATCAACTTCCATTTGAGTTGCTCAGGGGCGGAGGGGGTTGGAAATGTCCGGCCTTTTAAGATTTTTAGTTGCACGCCATAATGAATAGTTAGATTGTGGTGTTGCATCAAGTTCTTTTAGATTATTTTCCAATGATGCTGTGTTTTGAGCCTGGAGTAATTTTTTGTGCATTCTTTCAGTAAATTTTCACTTTTTCATTGATAGTCAGGCGGCGATCAAGGCTATAACCGCGGAATACTCATACTCATCTGTCGTCCAGGAGTGTAGGGACTCGATAGATAGACTCTGTGTCAATAGGAGAGTGCATATCTACTGGGTTCGCGGTCACCAGGGCATAGAGGGTAACGAAGAGGTGGACGAATTGGCGAAACGGGGGGCCCGTTTACCACGCGATAGGATGGTGGTCATCCCGGCTCCAATTCAGAATATAAGGAGGGATACGGACTCTGCTATACGGAGGAGATCGGAGGCGTTTTGGGAAAACTCAGAAACGTGCAGGGTTTCCAAGGTTATATGGGGATCCTATGATCCGGAGTCGTCGAAAATTCTTCTGTCGCTATCGAGAAGGGACTGTAGACTTCTGATAGGTTTTATAACGGGTCATTGTTGGACTGCGGTATACGCCTATAGGGCGGGCCGGTTGAATAGTGACAATTGTAGATTTTGTGGGGTACCAGGGGAAAAGGAGACGGTAGAGCACTTGCTATGCTACTGTCCGGCACTCGTGCGCTCCAGGGCGAACTGTCTGGGAGATCATTATCTCCAAGATCTCGGGGAAGTCTCTGGGATTGGGTTAATGAGACTCCTTGCATTCGTCAAGAGAGTGTGGGGTACCTTGGATACCATCACATCTGACTGACCTTTTTACTTTCTTCTGTGGGTTATCGTACAATTGTGGTAACGCTATGGACCTATTTGGTCTATGCGGGGTCTTTGTGACCGGCCACTCTAACCTAACCTAACCTAACCTTCAGTAAATTTTAAGGCTGAGGGGATGTGTGAAGATGCCATTCTCTACGAACTCTTCTTTTTATACTTTTCGCCACAGGTAGAAAAGGGTATATATATATATATATAGAAGTGTGTCATCCCGTTTGTAATTTCTACAATATTGATGTCAGAATCTATAAAGTGCATATATATATATATATATATATTATAAATGCTTATCAGTAGCGAAGTTTATTTAACGATATCCGTCTGACCGTCTGCCCGTTTGTGTGTTGAAATGTGTTTTCCAAAGACGCCAGATATGATGTGGTCTATGTTGTTATATATTTATATCACATATTCCTCCCATTTGTTTGCTATTGAAATTCAGCCAGATCGGTCCATAAATGGCTGAGATATGAGGAAAAAACCACGACTGCCTCTAATTTTTTTTCAACAAATCCCATGTGATTGTTTTCTTATAATCATCACCGAAAGTAACAAGGTATATAGTTATATATATATATATATATATATACCTTGTATAACTTTGTTTTTTTAGACTTCTTTTGCGTGTTTTACACATAACAAATAAGCGTAATTGATATATCGATGTTTGTCTGTCCGACCGTTTTTTTATATCTGGAGAACGGAATGAGCATAAGTTTCAAAATAAGTTATAAGCATCTTAGTTATCAATACACCAAATCCGACAAAATATGAGCAGGATTGGTAAAGTAGGCGTGCCACTTCCCATACAAAGACATTATAGATTTCTGTATAGCTAGAGAACGGCAGGAGCCAAAGTTTCCGGACTAGTTACAAGCATCTTGTTTATCAATAGACAACATCCGGCAAAATGTGGGCGAGTGTGGATAATTGGGCATGGCACAAACTATATTTATTTATATTTAAAGGTATTTATACAACTATCTGTTCTTATCGCACCATGGTGAAGGCTATATAAGATTCAGCATAGCCGAATATAGCACTCTTACTCGTTTTTGCCAAGAATCTTTCGGCATCAGCAAAATATGTATATTTTATTTTATCCGGTTTGTTTCTGGTCTATGGAAGACTGTTGAGCAGCTAGTTTTATATTTCTTTAAATATTGGCAATTGAGAGGTCTTGCCTTCTTCTGTGCATAGCGGTAGGTTCTCCGTGCAATGGGTACTGATATATTTTTTGTATTTTAGCCAATTTATTCGTAAGCCAGGTTATCAGTCGGTGATACTTTTTTCAGCTATCTTTATATTAACGTCATATAAATTGTTTAATGAAGTTATAAGTTGATAGTAAAAGTTTGAAAGTACAAGTTTATTTTTTTCTTTTTTAGCACATTTATATAAAAGCTTGTTTTTAAAAAGGAATTTTACTTTTAATTTGTTAGATTAAAATTATATTTTTTTAAACTTAAATAAAACACATTTACTTTTTTTTTTTTTTTTTTGTAAAAATATTTGTTTTCTTTATTTAATTTTTTTTTTTAATAATTCTCTAATGAACTTTTCAATTCATTAAGAACTTTTGGGATTTTTTCGGGTTTTTTTGAATACTATTTTCAAAAACTTTTATAACTTTCAATGGAGTTCATAAAACGAACCCATACAAAAGTAGCTGTAAGAAAAAATCTTTATAAAAGATATAAAAAAAACTTGTTTCAACAAAAACAAAATTATAACTACAATTAAAAATTATTTTAAAAGAAAAGTGTATATAAATTAAAATTAAAAATGTATTATAAAAGAAAATTGGTATAAATATAAAAATAAAACCAAAATTAATTAAATAGAAATTGAGCAAAATATTTAAGGCACAATTATTCGATAATTGATAAAATAAACTGTTTTTTTTTTTTTTTTTTTTTTTTGAAAATTTGAAGACTGTACAATGAATAAATTTCTTTTTAAATAATTACTGTTTTTCTTTAATAGTAACAAGATGTATAAAATAATAAACTCAAAACGGGTTAATAGGAGATTTTAGTTTTTAAATTAAAAAAAATAAGGATTTTTAAATGCAAATATCACAATCTGTCTTTTCTCAAGTATTTTTTATGCTCTAAAAGTTAAAAAAAAATTGTTTAAATGTTTTCTTTTTTCCTCTAATGATTTGACTTTTTTTTGTACAGTTGGAGTTGTAATTTTTTGTTTAAATGTTTAAAAAAAAATGCAAAAATTAAAAATAAAATAATCACAGTTGTTGTTGGTTTTGTTGTTAAAAATATTTCTAGAATTTTGTTTTTTTTTTTGTCTTTTTAGTTTAAATATTAATAGAGATTAATATAGAGTTCCTTTTTATTTATTATTTAAATGATTCTTTTTTTATAGTTATTATAGTATGTAATATATATTTTAAAGTATGGACTTAATATAAAACTTTATTTTAAAGAAAATTTACCACATTATTTTCTATTGAATATTTTTTAATATATAATTCTTTGTATTTTAAACCAAAAGGAAGAAAAATTTTGCAGACCATTTTACGGTTTAAGATTGATTAAGAATTAAAAATTTGAGAGAAATGTTTTGAAAAATTAAAATCAGCTGGGCTTTCAATAAGTTAATATGACTTGATGAAAATTTAGATAAACATTTGTGAACTTTGGACTTAAAGTCCGACTATACGTTCGTATTCGGTATTAAAGATCGACAAAAAGTTAAATTATTTCATTCGAATCGAAATGCGCGGTAACCCCCCTGTAGTTTAGTTCTCGCTGCTACAACAAAAACAACGAGCTAGTGAGCAGATAATTCGGTCATTTATAATCAATTTCTTAACAGCTTTAAACGAAATGTTCCCTTTTGTTTCGTAATGTTTTCAAAATAGTTTGCAATCTACTATCTAAGGGAGTTTGAACCATTTGTACTGTGTATTACAATTAAAGTACTATTTGTTTCGTATAAACGGAAGTTTTTTAATACTTTATCAAAAAAAAAACGCTTTCAAAGCTGCAACTCTCTATTACAACCAAAAACTTTTCATAAAATTTCCCATTTGTTTATAAATACTATACAATTCTGCCAACAACGTTGCGAACGAGTACGAAAATCGTAATACACAGTACAATTTGTTCGAACTCGTAAATTCTTTTCTCGAATCGCGAAATACGTGGTTACCATACTGTCATTCGATTTCGAACGAAAACTTCTAATCTACTACAAAAAACGACTTGGCCGGATTTTTGAGATGTGGATTAAGTTTAAACTTAGTTTAACGCACTCTGAAACTAGGATTCTTCCGGAGATTTTAAGCAAAACTAAGCTGTTCCGTCAAAATTTTGTAGGCAAACTTGGTAATGGCGGTACAAATCTGTTTTAAGATTAATTAAATCTAGTTTAACTGAGATCTCAAAAAAACAACCGAAGTCGTTTACAACAACGACAACCATAATTAAGCTAATTCATTTTTTACTGAAAATCGTTTTAGTTACACGATTTTGAAAAATGATAAAAACAATGTAATATTTCGGGAATTCCCTGAAAATCTATTTAAATTACATGATTTTAGAAAACTCAAAGTTCATATGCGAAAATGATAGTTATTTGGCCTAATTGAGTAAGGCATTGTCGTTAAAGCGTAAGTCGTTTTTTGTAATTAATTACAGAACACAGGTTTTTTGTTGCCTAAATCTATTACAAAAAAACTGCTCAAGCGTTGACGACAACGCTTTGCACAATAAGAACGATTTTCTTTTTTTTTGTTATTTGCAGAAAAGCGTGGGGTTTCTGCAAAAAAAGTTTTGCAATTAAAAATATTTTCTAAAGATATTTTCAACTTTTCGATATCATCTGCAAGATTTTTCTCTTAATTTTGAAAATGTGTACATAAGTTTTGTGTTTTTTCTACTTTAGTTAGATTATAATATTATCTTAATTTAATAATTCTTTTGAATTTTTTTAACATTAATAAACATTTAGCAAAAATCTTTTTAAGCAAGCTGTTTTTTTCTTAATCAGCATAACTGAAATTGGTAATCCTAATTCAAATTAGTATTAAAAATAAAATGTTTTGAAAATTTTAAAAAGAATTTAAGTTTACAACTAAATAAAAGAATTTGAACAATTAATTTGAGATTAATATTATTTTTTATAAAGAATTTTTTAAAATTCCTTTTTTTAATTGTGTTTGTTATAAATTTATACTTTGTATTTTTTTTATAATTTATATTTTGTATATTTTAAAATAATTTTTTTTTTATTAAAATTTTGTCTGCAAGTCTGTTATATTTTTTTAAAGTGATCTAATTTCATTTGATTTTTTAAAGATAAAGTTTTTTTTTAATATATTTTATCTCTTACTTTGACTAAAAATCAGTTTTCAAATCATTTATTTATATTCTTTTCTTCTTTTTAAGTTTAAAGTTCACGTTTTACGATTAAAATGAATTTCAACTTTTTTTATAAAAATTATTCTGTTCATTTTATACATTTTTTTTTTTTTTTTTTTTTTTTTTTTAATTGTGACTGTCAATCTTTTTTTATCTTTAATAATATTATTTGTACATGTTATTTTTAACAAAAATTAACTTTTTTTTTAAGAACAAATTCGTTGAACGCCCCATACAATATTAAGTCTTAATTATTATTTTAATTATTTTAAATATATGTATATTAATTAAATTTTTATTCAAAACTTTTAAACAAACTTCATAAACATTACAGCTTTAGTTGATGTAGAACGAAAAGAACTTTTATGAAAGACTTTGAAAAAGTAAAGAAAAAGGCAGATAATGAAAACCGAAATTGTTGCTATCATTGTAAATGAAGCTTAATTTGTTAATGTTTATAAATACATTTTTTTCTTTCTTGCTTTTTATTATTTCAGAATTTTTAAAAATTCAAATCTTTAATACATATGATAGATATATTATTTATTTTACTAAATAGAATTCGGGAATTATTCTTTCTTCTTAGAAATTTGTTATATATTTTGTAAACATTTTTGAAATATGCTTCTTTCAAGTCAAATTTCAATTTATAAAGCTTTTTGCTTAAAGTAAAGAATCCTGTTAAAATTGAAATTTTAGTCAAAGCAGCACTTTTAAAAAATTATTACAAAATTGGTAATGCAGACCCATTACATTTTTCAATATTTTTGTTAATTTTATCTTTAATATTTCTGTTTCATTTCTCAAAATTTAAGTAAAATTTACAACACAGTAAGTAAGGGAAAACCCTAACCTAAAAAAAAAAAATTTTAAATCCTAAGAAAAGGCTTTTATAACATTTATGCAAATATGTTTAACGTTTTATAATACAGTCTCTACAAAAAGTAAGATTATGATTTTGTATATTTAAATATATGTATTTTAAAGGCTTGTTAAAAAAAACCTGGCGTTATGAAAGAACCATATAAAAGGAAATTTCTTAATAATCAGCCTTTTACGGTTCGCGTTCTCGTAAACGAATGTTGCAAATGTTTAGGCGGCAACTTTTAATAAAATGCTTTAACTAAAAATAATTTTTTCAATTTGTTTATTTATAAATTGAAGGGCTGAAAATCAAATGGGTACAAGTGCAAAGTAACTGAGCTTCTCATTTTTTTTTTTTTTTTTTTTTTTGTTATATTTATTTGTATACTATATATGAACTTTGGTTCAATACAGGGCAATTAAAGGTGTTTAACTCAATTATTTTAGTTTTGGCACTTTAGTATCAATCTGCTTTTCAGCCCCTTTATTTACAATATTTTAGTTGATTTTAATACTTTTTTTGTTTTATTTATATTTCATTTCTTATTCTTCTTCAATTTTATTGAAATTATAAGATATTTTCTTAATTTTTTATTATTTTATTTATACCTTTTAAAATATTTTATTTTGTTTTAGGACTTTTCATCAATTTAAATCTTTTTTTATGTGTTTTTTCAAAGTTTTGATTCATATTAACTTAAGATTTTTTTAATCTTTATTTTATCTTTTTAATATATATTTTTTATTTTTTTAAGCTTTTTTAATTATGTATCTCTAAAATTATCTTGAAAACTAATAATTAAGATTAATATAATGATACTTTTTAATTTTTTGTGGACTTTTTTCTTATTTCAAACTCTTGTTATTTTTAAATTTTTTACAAATTTATTTATTTATTTTTATTATATATTTAACAAATATTTACACCTCTTAATTAAATTTTCAACATTTTAGTTATCTTTTTAAAACAATATTTAGCTTTCAATATTAATCAAAATTGTATTACAAATATAGATATCTATATAGTGCATAGTTGCTGTTAAATACTGCCCAAGGCGTGTTAATTTAATAATTTTGTTAATAAATGGTTGCGGCTTGTACTGGTTTACACTCTTCAAGTTTTAGCCGTCAAGTCTGGAGTTTTTAGGAGAGAGAGCAAAAGAAATGACATATTCTTTTCCCTGGAGATTTTAGGAGAGGGAGGAAAAGAAATGGCATTCACCCTTATCGTGGTTGGCGAATTTAAAATACGCCTGCGACTGTTTGGTAATAGATTACAGAACACGTGAACTTATTTCCTTTAATCAATTACTTAACAGTCGCATGCGTATTTTAAATTCGCCAACCACGATAAGGGTGATTATCTTTTCCCTTCTTTCCTAAAAGCTCAAGACTTGACGACTAAAACTTTAAGAGTTTGAACCAGCACTTTCGAGTAGTAAAAAACACAATGCAAAAAAAAAAACTTGCTTACAACAGAGATCTCTGTTGTTTTTGTATTGTTGTAGTTAATGTATTAAGTATTGCTACCACCGTATAACATAAATACGCCTTGATTCTCATCTAAACCTTTTAGATAAAATGTTTAGTTTACAAATAAAAAAGAAACGAAGTTTTAATTTAAATCAACAAAAAACAATGTAAATCTTTTTTTATTGAATAAAAGCGTATATCTTAAAACCAGAATTCAGAAAATATTTTTGGGTTGGGTCGAGCCTTTGCCGCAAAACAGTCATAGCTCAAATTTTAATTTTCTAGCACCTTAAAATTTAGTTCTTCTCTCTTGAGTTGGGTATATAAGATATTTGTATGAAATTTTTATACAATATGAAGAAACGATATGGCGATTAAAACTCCACATTATTAGCTAGTAGGCGGCCCTTTGTTCCACTGGGAATTAAATACGTTAGCTCAAAAATCTGTTTTTTAGAGTTATGACTCTATTGCAGCAAATGCTCGGTATGTAATACAATCACCCCTATTATATAAGTCGTTGTCTATGTCGCCGTCAGTTGTTGTCTTATCAAGTCGATGTCTACATCTAAGAATGTTGTGTCGATGTCGACTATTTATATAAAATAACTTTTGGTAGACTAATTTAAACATTGATTTTCAACAATTATTAATAAAATTTGTGTCCAAAGGTTAAATTTGCATTTTTATATCTTAAACGTTTTTAATAAATATATTTACTTTCTAACAAAAATGTCTTTAACTTTTATAAGAGTCGTAGCAAAATTTTCTATTGACTAAAAAGGAGTCAATTACACACGACGTCGGCTTAAAAGCGCTGTAGAAAATACCAAGGTACTGCCAATAATAATCGATTAATGTCAATCACAACGAAAATAATACAATTGATATTCCATTGCCGTCGACTTTCATAATAGGGGTGAATGTAGTTAAAAAATTCAAGTTTTTTTAGGAAAGCCATATGGCCCGTTGAGAACATGTGCTCTTTAGCCCGAATTATGTGGTATAGATATGATATGAGGAAGACCAACGTGCTACTTAGGTTAGGAAGGGATCAAATTAGAAGTGTCATCGGGTCAATGGGATTGATCTAAATTATATTGACTATTTTAGGAGTTGTCAGGATGAAGAGATGGAGGAGGAGGGCGAAACGATACTTCCTTTTTTCTGTCAATGCCTTGGTCAGAGGGGTTAGGTTAGGTTTCATTGTCAGCCGTGATTAAGCACAGCTCACGTGGGTCCATTAATTAGTTCCCGTTGTGTTACCATGTCACACCGTCCGTCTCCCATGGGTCCTATGTTATCTGGCTGCTAGTATTCCCATGCAGCCATCCGGTCGATTCAATAAAGGAGTGGATCCTGTTTCAAATGGGTAATAGGGACAAGATTTTTTGGGAGACCAGAATTACCTAGTCTGGATGTCCTATCTGAAATAGAACCAAAGTCGATATTTTTTCTTCAGCAAGGAATTAATTAATTTAATTAGTGGAGAAATTAAGTTCTAATGCAGTTCACTGGTTCCAAGTATCACAAAGGGACCGGTGTTAGAACCCAAGTTTGCCGCCTTTGTGTCGTCTGCCCATTCAACATAACTTAAGAAAGCCATAAAAATATTTTGTTTAAAAACAAAGTAACACTTATAACTAAGTCTGCAGTTAAAACAAAATTTCGTCAACTCATAATTGGTTTGGCGCATATCATGGTAATTTCACCATGATATGCGCCAAACCAATTATGAGCTGACGATATGTCAACACTGTTGACATAAACATTTTCAAAGGCCAACTTCTTAACTATGTCATATTTTAAAGCAAAAAGGTTCATGTTAACATACTTTCAGAAAAATGTTAAGACCCATGTAAACATTTAAATCAATAAAGTTCGCTAGACAATAACCTAATACGAACAACAAAATAGACATACGCTGTTATTCAAAAGAACTTCAAAAATGATAACATAAAAATATTTGAAATGTGTATAAGACAAGCACGCTGTAAATTTAAATTCAATGTTTTGCTTATTTGTTTAACTTTGTGTATGTTTTAGTAAATATTTTTAAAGATTACCTCAAGTCTTTTTTTATATTTTCTTATAATTTTATGCTAAAATCTTAACATTTACAACTTAGCTATTGTTTCGATTATTTCATGAGTTGACTAAAACTAATAAAGAAAATCTAGAAAAGTATTAATCTAACATAAAATCAAGATAAAAATGCAGTAAAAAATATAATATGTAACCTTAAACTATATGACACAGAGTTCTTGAAGTGTCCACACTCGGAGATGAAGTTATTGAAAAGTGAATGGTTCGAAATGGCAGTCAGTATCCATTTGCATCGGACTTTACAATACATTTCTGATTTCAAAATTTTCCGACTTATGCATTATTGATCAACTCACGTTTAATAATCAGCGATTACTTTTAACAACAAAAACCAAAGCAAGTTATTTCTCTCTACTTCTGCTGACATACAAATTATAACCTCATGCTGAGGTTGACCGATTCTTTTCTACATCGTTGGCTAAGCCCTGTGAAAGCAACAATTTATGATTTTTTCCAATACAATATTTTTGTTAAGTATAACAACATATTCCTAGTATTTCAAACTCCAAAATCGCAATCAAGGCGATTAAAGGTGGTCTTAAAGCCCCGCTGATAAATTCCTCTATGCACCCGAACAAATAAAAGATGTTGTTCCGATTTTCACAAGAAATAAATTTTTATGCTAACCGTCAGTCATGGTGGTAAGTTTACTACCACCACATTACTTATCAAAATTAAATAGAGAGATAAAATTCCGAATGCCTCCTTCTAAAGTTCTAATACATAATTATAAAAACTTCTAAATAGTATTTGGATATACCTTTTTGAGGACTTTTAACTTAACTAATTAAAAAAAATATAAAAACAAAACAAGTGGTGTTTAAAATCTAATTCTTACAAAAGTAATTGCTTTCCTATTCTTTACAAAAACCAAATCAATACCATGAAATTAGTAAAATGTAAAGAAAAAAAATAAAATATGTACTTTAAAAAAACCCGGTTTTAAATGATTTGAAAAAATTGCTTTTCAAAAAAACCGGTTTTGAATATGGGTATGCGGTAAATTTGTTTAAATTCATTGATAAACTACACTGCTTTCAATACAGTTTCAGAATCCTTTGATAACTTTTTATTTGTTATTGCCTAAGATAACAAATAACAACTTTTTTAGGAAACATTTTTAGAGTCAAATAAACGACAAAAAGCCGACTCGATAAACCGGGACTGTTGGTTTATTTGAAAATGTTTGCAAACAATTGAATTTGTCGGTGGACTAAAATTAATAATTTGCCTGAAAACTTAAAAGATATAAAAGGTGGTCCAACCATAATGCACGATGTTAATTGTGAATCACATCTTAAATTCAAGTTTATGCCCAACTTAATTTGACATTTCCTTGTTTCAGTGTTTGACAAATTCAACGATGGAGAGGTACACAGTTGAGCAGTGTTCCAACAGGTTGGTGCCACTTGCCACATAGCCAACGAAAATAAATGGCTCTTTTGCGCGAGGAATTCAATGGCGATGTTAATAGGCCGCCACGATCATGTGATTTGACACTGTTGGACTTCTTTCTTTGAGAATATTTAATAGAATAAGTTTAAAAGAATAAGCCAAGAACAAAAGAGCTAAAGAATGAGATAATTCGGCACATTAACGACATTGGCCCTTTAATTATGTCTTAGTCATTGAAAATATGGACTATCGGATAGAGGTATGCCACCGAAGTCGTGGCGTGCATTTGGCCGATATTTTGTTTCACACGTAATTGTCATATTTCCTTCTATGTATAATAAAAAATATTAAGATAATTTTTAAAATTCACGATTTAGTTTAGACCACCCTTTATAATAATTTTTAACTGAAAATCGTTTTAGTTACACAATTTTGGAATATAATGAACAAATTTAATATTTCGGGAATTCCCCGAAAATCTTTTTAACAGAGTTTGGAAAAGTAATTTAAATAATTTTCTAAATATATTTTTAACTTTTCGAAATCATCAAGATAACTCACTGAAAACTTTTCGTTTTATTTACAATTAACGTCGTGGGTTTTGGTTGAACCACCCTTTACTTAATTAGTTAATTAATTTATTATTTTTAAATAATTTTATGCCAACTCGCCTCAAAATGCCATTCGACGTCGGGGCAAATGTAACAAATTTGTAAAATAAAATAAAGAAAAATAAATTAATCAACTAAAAAAAAAAAAATTCCAAAACCGTTCGGGTAATTTTTTTATCAAACATCCGTTTAACTGATTTCGGTTTTAAATACTCTAGTCTAGTGGTTAGATAATACACAAGCAATTTGTAATATTCTTAAAAAAGCTTAAATAAAATTAATTAGATTAACATAATTAATAAATTTAAATATTCTAAATCGTTAAGAAATGTTTAAATTATTTAAAACTTAAAACTATTTAAAATGGGGGAAATTTTACTTATTTTCCAACAAATATTGAGCTAAATATTGTTAAAATGTTTTCTTAAACTTAGAATCCAGAGAAAACTATTTTATTTAACAGAATTGAGTTTTTGGTAATTATTAAGTTTTTTTTTTTTTTTTTTTTTGCTAGTAATATAAAACATTAAGTACAATTATACAGATTTAAATTTAAATAAACAGACTAATGCAGACATTAAGATTTTGTTTAATAAGGTTTTCCTTAATATATTTATATTTGTTTTTAGTTTCAATAATTCTTTTATACATTTTCTTCAACTTAAATTTAACAATTTTAATAAAATCATAACAAACGTTTAGTTTTTTTTTTAATTTGTTTAAATGTTTTAATAGTTTATTGAAGATTTCTTTATTTTATTTAATAAAATGCTTGAATGGGTATTCAAAGCATTTTATAGTTATTTTTATATTAGGTTAAATATTTTTTACTTACAAACTAAATATTTAAGATAAGACAAGCTTAAAATTTAATATAAAGGGGGGCGATTGGGGAAAAAAGGGTTAGTTAATCTTACATGTTAGAACTTATTGCTAAATTAAAGTACAAAAATTATATGGCTAAGAGGTTATAAAATTAAAGTTAAATTTAAAAAAGGCAAACAAAAATAATTTTGTTTTTTTATTTATAATTAAAATGTTTAAAAAAATAAATTTTATCAAAATAAAATGAATAGAAATCTGTAGAAAAAAAAAGAGCTTTAACAAAAAAACACAAAATATTAATTTGAAAACTTGTTGTTAAGTTAAAAACAATAATTGTAGAGCTTTATAATAAATAGTTTTAACTTAAAAACAAATAATTTTGTTTAAGATCTATGGAACATTTCATGGTTTTTAGGTCAATTTCAATTAAAATAAAGTCAAGCAAAAAATGGTTAAAGTCAAGTGTAAATAAATTAACAATTGTCAGAAATTATACAAGTTAAAATTGTAGAAAATGTAAAAGTTAAAAAAAAAATAAAAAACAAAAATACATTTTTCTTGTACAATATTAAAAACTTAAAAAAAATATAAAATAAAAACTTAAAAATTCAAAAAAAAAAAAAAAAAAAAAAAAAAACAAAGAAATAAAAAATTAAAATAATATATTGTAGAAACAAAATATTTAGGACAATTTTTACAACTTGGCGGTAATTAAAGGTAGGCTTTTGACCCACGTATAAAAAGTTTTTCACTATTATAGCTTTGCTTTAACCTAAAGTGAGCGATATGTTAAAGGCAAGTTTATCCTACCGGACAAAGTAAAGTAAAAGTTGAAATAAAGTAAAGTTTAAATAATAAATAAATGTGTATACGTCCGACAAAATCCTACCATTAACTAAAGCCAAGTTGTAACAATTACCCTTTTACTGTATAAAATATATTTTCATTTATTGTAAAAAACATTTTATTATATTTATAAATTTGTCCAGTATTATTTAACGCAAGTTGTAAGAAAATATTGTTAAAAAAAAAAGACATATTAGGCAAAAATTTTAGCAAATCTATAACTTTTAAACTTATTTTATTAATAAATATTTTACATTAGATTGAATAACAAATTTATCTAAAAAAAAACTTTTATTTAAATAATTTGAAATATTCTACAAGAAAAATATATGAACAATCTAACGAACATTTGAAATAAGAACGTTTTTTAGTTTATTTTAGTACTGAATTTTAGCTCATAACCCTTCGGATTCTCTTAGTTAACTATTAATATAAGCTTTACTTTTTTTTACTAAGGTATATACAGTGGAATCTTGCATGGTCGGACACCGAAAGGACTATTAAAAGGTCGTTCAAATAAATAAAAAAAAAAATAAATAAATAATATAAGAAACAACAGTGTCCTTTAAAAGGATGTCCGATTTAGTGTCCGTTAAGGTAGATTACACTGAATAGATGATCAAAATTTGTATAATTATGTACATTATTAAAACCCCCAATTTAACCTTAAAACGTTAACAATAAGTAGACTTCGCAAACAAGGTATTAGTACCAATTTAGTAATTAGGTTCATTAAATATTGTTATTAAACTAATACGAATACCAATAGCTAATTAAATAAATACCCAGGCACTCACAGGGAGTGATTTAGCTCCAAATAATTATTTTCTCTTCTCTTTTTTTCGCCTATTAAATTTGTAAAAAAAAAATTGTAAAAATAGAAGAAAGAAAAAATTCTCAACAAATGCAATATTAAATGTAATAAAATCGCGACGTCCTATCCTATGCATCTTATTTTTTCTAATTTTTCTTGCGATTTATATCCAAAGGGTATTGAAATAGCGAAAATAAGTAAACAGCCTTATTCCGGTTGTCTTAATCGACTGTGTCGTTTTTTTGTAATAGATTAAAGTAGCACACAACCTGTGCTCTTTAGCTTACTACAAAAAACAACTTAGTTACGACAACCGTAATAATACTTTTTGTTTTTGGTATTCTCAGGGAATTTTTTTTTTTTGTAATTGGTTTGTAAATCTACTTAATACTCGTGCAAATTTTAACCATTTTATTCCCCAACAATATCTTATATAAATCTATATATTAAATAATATAAATCTTATCTTTACCATTATGTATTTTGGTAAAAAATCCCGATTTCCATTACGTTATCTTTCGAACTTCCTTCTTGAAAAACCTTTTTTGTCACCACAGTCAGGGGACTTTTTGACATTAAATTGATCATTGCTTCTTATTCGTTGATTCGTTGCAGTGTTGCCATAAAGTAACTATTTGTTAGCTTGTGAAATGTAAAATTAATATGCTAAATAGGCAATACTGACAACAATTTAAAAAGCAAAAGTAAAAAGTTTTTTAAAAAAATTTCTGATTTAACCAAAGAAGAAATTGTTTACCTAACTGGACTTGCTGTCAAATTAGTTAGATTGAGATGATGATATATTAGTGCTTCGGGTACCTTATGCATTTTAACGAGCTCGCAGTTTCTTGGCAAAGAACATACCCAGCAAAAAAAAAATGGAAGTCATACTTTAAAAACTGCATCTTAATTACATCCAAAGTAGCTAATGCTACTTTTCAGCTTTAAAGAAGTAGTTTTGAAGTACAAATATGAAATAAGATTTTAAATTGCACCTTTGTTCTTAAATAATTGCATAGAATGTAGTTGACCCGGAAATTTTTAAAAAGGATTGGATTTCTAAAAAATATTTGTTTGTTCTGGAAATTTACTGAATTTTTTTATTTGCGTTTCTAGAGCTTGTTTTTATATTTATTCCTATAAAAGTGATGCTTTTTAATTAATTAAAGGGGTTTTAAATGTTTAAGAGCGATAAAGTTGCATTTTAAAATCACTGCATTAATATATAAAAGTGCATTAAAATATAAAAGTAGAAGTAGAAAATGAACAACATTTTTCCAATGACATGCTTATGTTAAATTCATAGCTTCTTCACCCGAATTTGAAGTAATTCGGGTTTGCGAATTGTGTTGATATAGGCCCCTATTACGGTTTACAACTCAACTCAGTTGAGTTGTAATTTCTTAATTTTTGTATTATGGTTTACAACTTTGCTATTTTGCGGTGAACAAAAACATAACAAAAATTACAACTGATCACAACCAGTTGTCTTAATAACAACTCAACTGAGTTGAGTTGTAAACCATAATAGGGGCCTTAATAACATCTTTTTCAACGCTTTTTGTGCTGGGTATGACCGTATTACTAAAATCAAGGTGTTTATATGCATGCAGGTTTCAAAATTTGTTAGTCAGTAACTAGATACCGTCATAACCCATAGACTATCCTTTTGTTAATCTAACTTAGATCTCTACTTTTGATCTCTAATCTAGATCTCGATTGTAGTGCAGCTAACTATTCTTTACCCTTAGTCTCTGGAAAGGAATTCTAGCTTAACATTTTCTATACATTAAGATTGCCAAATGGGTTTAACATAGATGGGTTTCACATAGATTGCATTATAATCTAAATGCCAAAATGATGAACCACATTCATATGAATATATTCACAATTGAGGCAAATGAAGGACTTAGGAAAACCAGTTTTTGATAAAAATATGTTTAGAAAATTATTGTAAAACCTAATATCTTAAAACCTAAAAACAAATTACAATCAAAATTATTTAAAATTACCAAATATTTTGCTAAAAATTTTCTTGGAATTATTTTTTTTTAACAATATTTTCTTTTACAATTTCATTTTGATCTCAATAATTTAAGATGTTTTAATTAAAAAAAAATGTCTGCTTTAAGAAGAAACACATATTTTCATATTTGTTTATATTTTTTGGGGGTAAAATATTTCGTTATATTCTTAAAAAACGTTGGCAAATATTTATATTTTTATATAGTTTGTAAGATTGTATGTATGTAATTACATTTACTTAAATGAAATATAAATTTTTCTCTTTATATAAAGTTTAAGCTTAACTCTCAATATTTTTTGTGTTTTTTCATTATTTTAATTAAACAATAGGCAAAAATTGTTTAAACAGCGTTGCTGTATTTTCTTTGTTGTATAAATGTTTAACCAGTGAGAAACGTTTTTTTTTTTAATAATTATTGTTTTAAGAGTGTGGTAAGAGAAGAAAACACACATTATATTAAGAGATAACAAAAGAGTTGGAAAAAAAAGAAAAACAATTAGGTTGCTAAAAGAAATATGTTTTAAATATTAATTAAATTTAATCGTGCTTTAATACAATTCTTTGTGGTTTACGTTTATTATCAGAATTTCCACTTGAACTGGTGCCAGCTGTTGAAGGTGACTGTTGCCTACTGTTGCGTACATCTAAACGTTCGAAAATAGCCCTGCGTGAACTACTATTACCACCACTACCGCTCGATGAGCCAATATCACGGCCTCTACTATTAGAATTTGTTCCAGATGTTCCAGAAGTGTTAGATGAAGTTTTTAAAACGACTCTACGATTTGAAGAACTAAAGCTAGGCTTTGAAGTTCCATGGTTACCGCCACTTCCACGTGTATGCATAGATTTCCTAGCAATATTATGACTTTTAATATTAGGCTCGGGTGAGGGTGTACGCGATTCTAAACGTTGTTTTGAGGCAGTTTCACGCGGAGGTGTGGGATCGGGCGAAGCTAATAGCATGTCCTCTTCATCTAACAAAAGATCATCTTCATCATAGTCCAGCTGTACTTCATCCTCGCTGTGTGATGACATACGACGCTGTGACTGTGAGTGCTGATGAGGTTGAGGTTTTATAGCTGCTACTGTAGCTGAAGAAGATGAAGAATCCCTTTTCAATACCGGCTTGATAATAGCAGTATTTTGACTAATACTATTTGAGCCGCCACTACGTTCTCCACTTGTTGTGTTATGCTGCAAATGATCTGTAAGAGTTTTTTTAGCTTCTGGCAAAATTTTTGCAGTTGGTATGGTTTTTCTTTGTGTAGGTCTTCCATGATCATCGTTATCAGTGTGTTCGGCTTGTCGCTTTTTAAGCGAGATTATTTTACGTTCGGCCACTACTTCTTTGAGTTTATGTGAGTTCTGCTGCTGCTGTTGATGTTGCGTTATAGTTTTTGGTGGCGTATCATCTTTTTGTTGAGGTCCAACAGTTCGTTTTTCCTAAGATTTTTGTTGGGGAATTGTTTTTGTATGAATTTTTGTTTTTTTTTTTACTTTTGTTTTTATACGAATTTTTTATTTTTTAAATATTAATAAGGAATTAAAATCTAAATTAGTTTTCTCTTAACATATGACATCTTTAAAGGATTTTAATTGTTTTTTTTTTATAAGACACGTTTTTTTTCTTTTTGTCGGTAATTAAATTTTTAAGGCTTATAGGAAACATTATTTTTTAAAACTTACCTCATATTGTTTTTCTTCAGCAGCTCTTCTACGTTTCATTTCTTTGTCACGCATTATTTGTTCACGTAGAGCTTTTTGTTTTTCTATTTGCAAGCGGTAAGCACGAGTTTCTTCATCTTCCTCAACCTAGAAAGATATAAAAAAAAACAAAAATTTTAGATTTTGGTACTAAAAAAATTCCCAAGTAAAACATGTATTGCTTATCTAAGATCGTGTAAGCATATTTCTAAAGATATAATGTAAATAGTGTGTGTAAAAAATTTATTTAGTTGCTTTGCCCGTACTATTTCGATTAAATAGATACTTAATCTTCTATCAATTTTCTACTTGATAAGCCTAAAAGATGTTCTTAATAGTTTACAAAGGACCCAACATACTTTGGAAATTGGAAATTTTATAAGCCGAAAAAAATTCTTGCTATTGCAGATAACATGCAAGAAAGTATTTGAGAATTGAAAAAATGTAGCATATAACAGTGGCACTTTACAATTGTTATTCAAAAAGATTTTCAAATTAAAAAACTCTTATGGGTGCGAAAGCATTGTTTCATTTGGCGAGGTTAATAATTTGAAGCAAAAAAAAGCATTAACTTCCTGCCGTCCAATTTTTCATTATGCTTTGGTTAAAAAATTAAAAAATCAAAAGCAACTCTAAAAAATGTATTTGTTTTGTTTCTAACTTTCAACATTGCGATTTAAATACTTAATCTATCGTAGCTGTAAATACTATGTTGAATCAAATTAAAAGTAACAAGAACGTACCTCTGATTTGTCACGATCGTTATTATATCGTCCTCTATTGCCACCAAAATTACCACCCCCAGCACGATTTCCTGGAGATGGCGAATTACTGCGACGACGTTTACCATAATTACCACCGCCACCGCCACCTTGATTACGATTTTCGTAATCACGATCACGACTATTGCCACGACGAAATCGATTGGGTCCCGGTCGATTACTGTTATAACCACCCATAGGTCGATTACGATCTCTTTCACGATCTTCACGATCTCTACTTACAGCACGTCCCATACGTGTATTCTTATCATCGTTAGTACCACGATCACGGTCACTTCGTTCACGATCCCGATCACGTTCTCTATCAAAACGATCATTGCGACTATTGGGACCACCATTTGGATGACGTTTAGGTGGTGTATAACTGCGTTCACGCGAAACACTTCGTGGTGTTCGAGAACGAGAACGTGACCGACTACGACTGCGAGATCTACGACCAGGGGAAACATCTCTAGCATGACGACGTTTTTCAATATGTTCACGGTTTTTATTAATGAATTCCTCTTGTTGCCGCAATAACTCTTCATCACTTTGTACTCGAGGTACATGGGTGTTTATGGCGTTCATGTATTGAGTTTCTTGTATGAATTTACTGGTGGCTGCTTCTACGCCTCCCTTAAAATTGGGGTTTATAAGGACTTTACGAGGTGCCATCGAAGGACCAGCTGCTGGAACTTGACCAGCTGGTGGTTGGTTGGCGACAGGAGTTGTTTGTCCAGCTACAGAGGGAGTTCCAGGTGGTGGCTGCGGTCCAGGAGCTGTTTGTGGTCTTATCTGATGGGGAGGAGCATTAATAAAATTACCTTGGTTGGGCATAGCATGAGGTGGCAAAGATTGCAGCGGAGGTCGTTGCATGCGCATGCCAGGACGCATACCAGGCGGTAAACCCATTGGACCTTCTGGTCGAAACACATTACGAGGTCCAACAAATTGATGCTGATTAAATCCTCCATGTCCCTGAACTGTAGTATAATCATGCGGCACCTGAGAATACATGCCTGTGGGATTAGGATGGCGGAAACCAGCCATTGGACCTGGTCGAAAGCCAAACGGATGCCGAGGCCTATGGTGAGGATTATTTGGATCATGATTAGGCCCTGCCATATGACCATGTGGTGTATTCTGTAAGGAATTGAGTCGAGGTTGTGGTGCAAAAGGATTTGTGTTTGTTTGTTGCGTTGGTGGAGGGAATGGTTGACCTGGAATAAGAGGATTGGCAATGGGATGTGTTAATGTAACTGAAGCTAAGCCGCCCAAATGTGTAAAAGGCGATGGTGATAGTAAGGATATATTACCGTGAGGTGGAAAACGCAACAAAGGACGTTGGAAATGAGGATTAGGGCCTCGTAAGAGGTGACCACGTATTAACGGAGCTCCATTTCTTTTTTGATAATAAACATAACGATTGACCGTTTTCTCTAAAATTTAGAAAAAAAAATTATACTGATAATTAAGAGAAATCTTTTATACAAATAGAGGTTTTTTTGTAAATGGTAGTTTTCTTTTTATGTTATTTTTTTTTAATTAACTATTGTAATATAAAAATACCTGGCGAATGTTCGTTGCTGTGTTCAAAAGTTTCTCTTTCACTTCTTGTTTTAATATTTGTACGTTCCTCACGTTCATCTTCGTAATCTTCTCGAGGATCTGATATGTCACCATGACTCATAGTAACACTTGCACTCTCTTGTGAGCTTTGCAGCACAGAAGATGCACAAGAATCATTTGCTATACTGGCAGCAGAATTAGAAATGTTAGAACTTTGATCTAATTCCATTTCTTTTAAAGTATTTGCTGTAGAATTTTGACCAGTAATATTTGTTTCATTATAAACTGTGGTATTTGTTTGTTCTGCTGGAGTTTTAAATTCTTGTGGGGTCGATAGCACCGCATCGATATTTGCTGGTATGCGTTGTGTTTGACCTGCCGTGGAACTTTCTTGTAATTTATTTAATTCATTTTTTGTATTTTCTGTCTGGCAGGATTTTGGTGTTTCACTTGAGTTTTTAACTGCAATTTGTTTTGGTTTTGCTTTGGGTTTATCTTTAATTTGTGATTTAACCCATTCCTCAGCTTCAGATTTTAATTTTTGTTTTTCTTCTTTTGAAACATCTTTTTCTAAATCCCGAAACAAAACAAAAGCACAGAAAATGTATAGAAGTTATAGTTAGACGTTTACTGTACTCACCATCATCTGAAAGTAACAATTCATCTTCGTCCGCACCTATTAAGACCTGATCATCTATAACATCATCTATAATATCTCCTATGTCATAATTTAACAAGTCATCACTGCAACAAGAAGTAATAAAACATTTATTAACGATTTATGAAAAAATTTCTAAATGAAAATCCAATATTTTTTCCACCACGCAGCTGTCGTAAATTGATGACCCCTCTGCGTTTCCCTTTTCAAAATTACAATTAAGGTACAATGAAAATTTTTTTCAACATTTTCCCAATGAATTTTTACAAAAACCAACAAGTATCTTTGTTTAATTTTATATTAATATTTTACACCAATAGGTATTTAACACTTTGTTTAGTAATTCATTTGATATAAACAAGTTTTATTATTAAAAAAATAAATAATAAAAGTTTTATTCGCACTCACTTTAAGTCAGACATTTTGATAATACAGCATTTATTACAATTGTCAGGGTTGGTAACTTGACGATATTTTCCTCAATTATATTTAGCGTTTTTAAGAATAAGCCAAGGCGAATTCATGTAAATGGTGGTGGCAATCATGATGAAATAAACAGTGGCATTACTACACCACAAGGTATATTTACACAAGGTAGACTCATTTTGGAGTGTAGACATGCTGCTCTATAAAAGGAGCCAATTTGTCAAAATTGTCTTCATATAAAACAAAAACAATTTAACGCACACATGTACAAATTTTGGCTCATATACACGCAATTTGACGTTTTGGCTCCAACTAGGGGTAAACAGCTGACAAACATATGAGCCAACGAGTTTACCTTGTGTAAATATACCTTGCTACACCAGATGCTTTTGCATTCAAAGGCGAATTCACTAATAGGTGGGGTAAAGTCAACATATGGTGTTTTTTTTCGGTGGTCGACTTGGCAAAGTGTGTATACAACCTAGTTTTTTTTTGTTACTTGAGGGTTACACGATCAAGTTTTGCCTATCAAGTTTTAATACACTCAATTTTTTTTACAAATACACTCATACTTTTAAAAATTGAAAAGAATTTGCCTTTAAAATTCTAATTCCAGTAAGTGTTTTAATTAACGTTCAAGAAAACAGCTGATTTTAAGGTTATGGAGCAAATTTTTCGTTTATCTTTATAAATTGTTATCTTGATGACATCTTGAAAGTAAATTGCTCAAAAATTGAATGCAGCCTACGTCACAACCTTCAATTTTTGGAAATTTCGACAAACGGTATATGTAAAAGGCTATCAAGAAAAACTTGAGCGTGAACTGCAGTGTTACCCCGGGTCTCCACGTAGCAATATTTATTGCAGTAAACGTCAAATTTGATTGCTCCATTAAATTTGCGACGTATAGACCGCATATTGCCATGAGTGGCAATCTATTGCGCAATGATTGCTCTTCTGATTGCTTGAGCAATTATTGCTTAGCAATCTGCTGTCAAATCAGTTGTAATTGTTGTTGTGTTTATTTATTAAATCGTCAGGTTATTATTGTTTTAGCCTACAAGCCATCAAGTCGGTTTTGAGAAAAACGATGAAATAGGCTTACAAACAATTTTATTTATTTATTTTATTTATTTTTACATTACCAATAACCTAGCCTTAAAGGCCATAATCGGTTACAAATTTCTACTAATAATTGTAAACAAAAATTAATATATAAATATATGTATGTATATAAAAATTAAAATATATTAAAGTTAAAATATAATAACAAAAGGGTTAAACGCTCCTAAATGATTTCTACGTATGTTTTTAACAAAACTATACACTTTCATGAGTTTACATGCAATAAATCCAAAGTTTTAATGGTTTTTCTAAAAAAACATTTTGTCGTTTTGTGCTCCATATCAGATTTTATTTCGTATTATGATGTTTTCTTTGACGTGGAGCAAAGTAAGTCTATGGCAAAAACAATGAAGTTGATAGTTAATAGAAATTTATAAGGACAGGTTGGTATGTTTTAGAATGGTGATTATTGCTAAACTCTCTTCTATAAGCCCCGAAACGGAGATGGAAAAAAATATATTATGGTTTTTAAATTTTGCAATATTTATATTTTATTAGCAATATAACACAAAAACGGTTCTACTGTTATGATTAAAAAAAAAAATGTATAATGAATAACAGATTTTGTACTAAGGTCCATAACGACAGTCTTTTTTCAGTAAACTTTATAGTTATATATAAATATAAAAGTATCAAAAACTGAAAACTAAAAGAAATCAGAGCTGCTTAAAATGTTTTGTGTTAGCTAGCGCAAAAAAATATTCAACAACTAGTTTTGTTGTGGGCTCCATATTCATCTCAAGTTTCACATTGTAACCAATAAATTTAAACTATTGTGACGGTTTATTTTAACCTACGTTGTTCATTATTCGAATGGCGCAAGGCAATAGTAAAGTATAATTTTGTTATGTTTGTATTCAAAATTTCAATTTCAATGTTCAATGTTCAATGTTCAATGAACCTAAAAAATGTGGATGTAGACCAAAGTCGATGCTGAATATTTCAGATTCTATACGAGATGTCAAAAAATGGATTTTGGAATATGAAAGAGAACATTGATGCCATATATAATCCATTCCTAACTCATTTTTTTAAAAAATGGCGTGTAGGCTAAAACAATAATCACCTGACGAAATAGCCATTTTTTTCAAATGCAAATAAACAAAAAAGTAATACAAATCACAGCTACGACAATTACAATTAATTATTTTATTAAATTAATTTATTAATTGAAAAAAGAAAATTTAACGACCACTTGAAAACACAACATAAAACATTTGTTACAAATACAACCACAAAACTTTGGACAACTACTCGCGGTGAAAATTGCAAATTTATGGCAAAGCAATTTCAAGTGCTCTCCAGCAATATAATCAGCAATTATTGCTCCATTGTTCTGCCGACGTTTTTGCTTGTACTTAGCAATAAATATTGCTACGTGGAGACCCAGTGTTAACAAACTTTTTTTTACTAGCAATATTTTTGACAACCCGACCACAGAAGCAGTGTTGTTGTAGAGTTGACCTCACCTTCTAGTCAAATCGCCTTGGTTTGTATTTGATTTTTTGCCACAAGTTCCCTACAAGAAGACTACCGGTCATTTTACTAGTTATATGTTCGATAGTGGTGATCGATAAATTGGTTAAAGTTTCTATTAGCTTATTAAGAGCAAAATGAAAAAACGAACCGAAACTCTTGTGTACAAGTTAATTTACCTCTCTCTCTCTAACCAATTAAAGCTAAAATTAGATATATATATATCTGTACTGCTTACTCTGCTGTTTTTTATTAGTCAATGATAACCTAAATAATAGTTAACGCTAACTAGTTAGTCATAACGTAAATATTGGTTAGCGCTAACTAGTTATTCATAACGTAAATATTGGTTAGCACTAACCTTTATAAAATACATAATACATTTTTTTAATTTTCATTTTTAATTAAATTTTTTATTGAAAAAATTATAATCAAATTCATAGTCAGGAAAGTATATACCACGAATCGTTATTTCTGTGGCTGCTCTATGTCGTTCCACTTCTTGCATGGTTCTGGAAATTGAATACCAATTAATTGCGACTAAAATATCAAATACATACTTGAAAAGTCATCAGGATTTTAAATAATATTTGTTCATTTATTACCACCGGCATATCCTAAACGATTATCCTGATCAAAGCCACCACCCTCATGACAGCTACCTGTCGGACGACCACTCCTTTCAAAACGACCGCTTTGTTCATTGCCACAGTTGTATCCAGAGCATCCACCACCACGTCCTCTAAAGCCGCCATCCGTACCTTACCACAAACATTTTAGCAATTTTGTTAAGCTTTACTTTAATATTCAAATTATAGAAGTTAACACACAACATTTATAAGAGTTTGACAAAAATATATTAAAAAAATGATTTTATTTATAAAATGTTAGTTGTCCCACTCTAATATATATGTTAGTGTGTAACAACTAATATAAAATTGTTGCACGTGTGTTAGTAATTTTTTTTTTTTTTGTTTTGGTTATGCATTTCTTGTAGGGTTGTTTAACAAAATAAAATTTGTTTTTAAGATTTACAATTAATTAGTTTACCTCCATTTCCAGACCCATGCAAGAAGCGGAACGTTTTAGAGCTTCCACAGAAATAATGGTACATGGTATTTACTTTTCTGAAATCTTATTTCCTGACTAAGTAATGTATAATTGAAATTCAATTATAATTTGTTTAATAATAAATTTAATGTAAAATTAAAATTAAAAAAAAATTATTATATTATAAAGGTTAGTACTAACCAAAATTTACGTTATGAATAACTATTTAGTGCTAACCAATATTTACGTTATGAATAACTAGTTAGGGTTAACCATTATTTAGGTTATCATTGACTAATAAAAAGCAGCAGAGTAAGCAGTATAGATATTTGTTCCGTTGTCGAGTGGAATTCATTTGCTAAAGAGAGAGGCAAAATCACATATACACAAGAGTTTTGGTTAGTTTTTTTATTTTGCTTAATAAACTAACAGAAACTTTAACCAATGCTACGGTCAACACTACCCGTTATATGGGTAATTCCATGTCAATCAGGACACTAATGAAATTTGGTGAGAGGGTTCCTTTCATCCTATTAGGAACATATATGAACATCAAAAAAATTTCCTGACTTTAACTTGTTTTGTTCGTATTAAGTAAAACTTTCTTAAAGAAAGAAACATTTTCTCATGATTTAAAAATTTACGTTTTTGGAATATGATCAAAGATTTATTAAAACAAGAAATACAAAAAGAAAGATATTTCTGAAACCAAGCAGCATATTTAATATTAGTCTGGTTTTCTTGTTTTTTTTTTAAAAAAGAATCGAGCTTTTTGCATCAAGAAACAAATGCTAAGGATTTCTTTAAATTTTTTAGAAAATGCTCAAGAAAACTGTTTGATTCAATTAATTTTTATTTGGATCGACATGTTAAGCAAATCAATCAAAAGTTTTTTATTTTTATATGAAGTTTCTTCTTCTAGGCTTTTCTTCTGATTTTGTTAAATAAAAAGCAACAAAAACTTGATTTAAGTAACTATAGAATTAACATAATTTTTTTTAGCTGTAGATAAGTAAATTGTAATGTTAAAACCAAGAAATTTTTGGGCTAGGACGAGAATGGTGCAACATTTCCTTGGTTCAAGACATGTTTTCTGGTGATTTAGTAAATAATTCTTTCCGTGTGTATTTGAAATTATGTTATCTTACTTTTCCTGATATAACAGAAAAGGCTTTTTATACCCTTCACCGAAGGTAAGAGGGTATATATAACTTTGTCATTACGTTTGTAATTTCTACAATATTTAACTTAGACCCTATAAAGTGTATATTCTGGATTCTTATGAGAAGGGAAGTTCAAATCCGGTTGTCAGTCTGTACGTCTGCCCGTTTGTCTGTTGAAATGGGTTTTCCGAAGCCCCTAGATATGATAGGGGTTTGGTTGGTATATATTTATATCAGGTATTCTTATTATAATTTTGCTGTTTTCAGCAAAATCAGCCAGATCTGTCCAAAAATGGCTGAGATATGAGCAAAAAACCACTGAGATATGAGCAAAAAACCACGACTTACTCTAATTTTTCCAAAAATCCCTTGTTGTTGTAATTATTACTTTTTTCTGTATATCTGGAGAGCGGCAAGAGCCAAAGTTTCCAAATTAGGTACAAATATTTAGGTTATCAATACACAACATCCAACAAAATGTGGACGGGATTGGAGAAGTGGGCGTGGTACGTCCCGTACAAAAAATTTCAAAAATTTGAAAATTGAATGGTAAATTTATTCTTAACCCTAGAAAGATAATCTGCGTAAATTTTACGCACGCACTTTCGAAATATTGCTATATCTTTTTATTAAGCTTGAATAAGTTGCTGTGCACTTCAGACATTTCATATATAAACATGTTTTAAAATTTGTATTTGTATTTTTAAAAATGTAAAAATAAAATTCATATAAGTTTTTTCTTAATTAATCAATTAATACAACCATATAGCAGGTTAAAATAATGCGTTATTTTTACGTATGATTATCTTTAACGTTTGTCATGATATGATTATCTTTTTAGGGTTAAAGATGTCGGTATAAAAATCTGTCAAATCGGTTACAAAATGGCCGAGTAAAGACAAAATACTGAAATTAGATCAAAACTAATCTTGCTTTATGTTAAATAAACATTTGATATATTTAATAGCTGCAAATAATTAAATAAAATTAAGCGATACATGTATATAAACATATATTTAGAAATATATATAAACTTCTGATCTTTCCTGAACCATGGTGAAGGGTATTAAAGATTCGCCATAGCCGAATATAGCACTCTTACTTGTTTGAAATTTTAATGTTTTATTCAAGGTATATTTACACAAGGTAAACTCGTTGGCCCATATGTTTGTCAGCTGTTTACCCACGTTGGAACCTAAACGTCAAATTTCGTGTATATGAGCCAAAATTTGTATATGTGTGCGTTATATTATTATTGTTTTCAAGGCCTATCCAATAGGTCTGCTTAAGAAGCCAGATGTTTGATTTGTTTATTCCTCAACGATGTCAAAAGTTGTTTACTTTTTCCTTATACATGTATGTATATTTTTGTTTTTTTGCCACACATACATGCACACAAAACACATGTTTCCTTTTGTTTCCTCTATTTTGTAGTAAGATTTTGACAACGGTGAGGAATTTTACACAAAAAAAATGCCTGTTGTTTTTTGTGTTGTTTTATTGTTGTAGAGGTAATCAGACCTATTGCATAGGCCTTGATTGTTTTATATGAAGACAATGTTGACAACTCGGTTCCTGTTATAGAGCAGCATGTCTACACTCCCAAGTGAGTCTACCTTGTGTAAATATACCTTGGTTTTATTAACACTGCTTGTCAAAAAAACAAAAAAGTCGTGGTAGAGAACTTGATTATGTGAGAACTTGAGAATTGACTTTAGCGTGCTGAATCTAAATAGCATATTCAATCACGTCCAGTTAATGTTTTTAATATTAGTCTAGCCCATAAAAAAAACTATATATGATAGAAAACCCCGAAAACAGATTTGAATTTAGCGCTGTAAAATCTTTGTATTCCATATATTTTTATTTAAAACGGTTTTTTGACGACCAGTGTAATTAATTAAACTTGGTTCTTAAGCATTTTATTCAGTTTATTATATAAATTTTATTTAGCGCTTTTTGATTGGGGGAACGGCGCTTTTTGAATAGAAATAGTTTACAGCCCTGCTGTGGGTAACTTTATTATTTTAAATACAACAAAGAGGCAAACGATTTTTACCTGCCGCCGATAACTTTCAAACGAGCCACCGCCGACGATAAAATGTGTCGGGGCAGGTCTTTGACATGGGTCAAGGTATATTTATAGCAGGTAGCCGCGAGATTACAACAATTGTACAATAAAACAAACAACAGGGCTTTTTATTGTTGTTATGCGATACGAACTGTCAAACAGCAAAGGGGTTAGTAAGAGACAAAATATAGACAAAAAACTTGTTTACATGTTTACTATACAACATTTGACAGTTCGTATCGCAAAACAAGCAAATAAAAAATAAACAGCTGGCTTTCCGAGACTACCTGCTATAAATATATCTTGACATGGGCACAGAATACCACAGAACTGTCACGAGACGGAAGATTTTGCGTTTTTTTTTTGTCTCTTTTTAAGAAGCTGCCCTTTTTGCATTTCTCTTTGCATCATCTTTTATGCCGCAATACAATGAACACAAATTTATTTAGTTGAGATTTATTTGCAAAGCTTTTGTAAAAACTAACTTTTAAGTTTACCACAACACAAGTAAATAAAATTTAAGTAAATAAATAACATTATAAACCAAACGCACAAAACACAACGTTTGTTGAACTAATCAGAGACCTGCGCCTTGACGGCTGAAGCCGGCTGAGCCGCGCCGCCGATTATTTTTAACAGCCGCAGCCGCCGAAAGTTTATCGACTAAAGTCGGCTTAAAATCAGCCGCGGGTCACAGTCATTTAATCGAATATTCCCTACAAGAAATGCATATCCAAAACTAGAAAAAAATTGTTTCCATTCTTTTTATTTTTTATAAAAACAGTTTTTGTTTAATAAATAAAAATGTTAATGAGTAAGATATAAATAGTCCTTGTATATTTTTAAAGGTTTTGCGGTAAAAATTTAAAATCTCATTTAGGAATAGGTTTTAGTCGCAAGAATTAAAATAAGTATACATATATGCAAATTAATATTATTATTCAAACTAAAATATGAAAAGTTGGTAAAAAAAATAATTTTTAAATTGACCTAAGTTTAAGTCGGCTTAAGCCGGCCTTGAGCCGCCGCCGGCAATATTTTTACAAGCCGCCGACGCCGACAAAATTTGACGGCGCAGGTCTCTGGAACTAATGCATTTTTTTAACGTGGTCTGTGTTTTGTTATTTTTGTTTTGATCATGCCATTTGTGTTGATTGTTGCTGCCTGTTTTTACACATTGCCACTCAGAGACCTGCGCCTTGACGGCTGAAGCCGGCTGAGCCGCGCCGCCGATTATTTTTAACAGCCGCCGCCGCCGAAAATTTATCGACTACAGTCGGCTTAAAATCAGCCGCCGGTCACAGTCATTTAATCGAATATTCCCTACAAGAAATGCATATCCAAAACTAGAAAAAAATTTTTTCCATTCTTTTTATTTTTTATAAAAACAGTTTTTTTTAATAAATAAAAATGTTAATGAGTAAGATATAGATAGTCCTTGTATATTTTCAAAGGTTTTGCGGTAAAATTTTAAAATCTCATTTAGGAATAGATTTTTTCACAAGAATTAAAATAAGTATACATATGGGGGATTTCATGTCAAGTGACCCAATTTTGAAATCGATGTCTTCCGATTTGGATGAAATTTGCACCAAGGTTAGTCCTATTGGATAGTAGTTTAGACACAAATTTTCAA
The DNA here is from genome assembly GCA_963931875.1 of Pollenia griseotomentosa. Classification (NCBI taxonomy): domain Eukaryota; kingdom Metazoa; phylum Arthropoda; class Insecta; order Diptera; family Polleniidae; genus Pollenia; species Pollenia griseotomentosa. The sequence goes on along the minus strand of OZ007563.1, from coordinate 181,543,486 downwards.
CAAGATCGGTCTAAAAGTTTCTGAGTTAGTGGGGGTCAAAATTTGACATTTTGGCCATACAGGTGTTCTTTCTTATCCATGTAACTTATTACCTATTGGTGTTAGCAAAATTTGTCCCAAGTAGCTTCGATAGCTATTTGATCCATCTTTTGAAAAAAATTTTTTTTGTTTTTTTAAAAAATTTTTTTTATTTTTTTTTTTAAATTTAAAACTTTTTTTTATTTTTTTTTTTAGCGGGTATGTTTTTTTTTTTTTTTTTTTTGTTCAAAAGAAAGCTTATGTCTTTTCCTTTAAGGTAGTTTTGGTCCCTTTTTGGGATGCGAGCGGCTTATGTATAAAAAAAAATAATTTCTAACTCTAGACAAGGGTTTTTCAATTTTTAGCATATGCAGTGTTCTTTCTCATCCATTTAACTTATTACCTATTAGTGTTAGCAGAATTTGTCCCAAGTATCTTCGATAGCTATTTGATCAATATTCTGAAAATTTTTTTTTTTGTTTTTTTAAAAGTTTTTTTTTTTAATTTAAAATTTTTTTTTAAATGCAAAATTTTTTTTTTATATTTTTTTTTTATCCGGAATGTTTTTTTTTTTTTTTTTTTTGTTCAAAAGAAAGCTTATGTCTTTTCCTTTAAGGTAGTTTTGGTCGCTTTTTGGGATGCGAGTGGCTTATGTATAAAAAAAATTATTTCTAACTCTAGACGAGGGTTTTTAAATTTTTAGCATATGCACTATGTATTTTGAATTTTTTCCTATTTGTGTTTAAGTGTTTCTAAAGCCTTAAAAATAAAACGTTTGCAAAGAAACTAGACAAATTAACCTTTCCGACGGTATGTTACAAACCCAATTACTATTTTATACCTTCGATACTATAATGCCCACAATATGTTAAAAATGTTGACAAATAATTCTTTTTTTAATTTTTCCTACATAAATTTTATTAAATTATTTATCTTTATCTTTTTATTATTATTATTAGAAATTATTATTATTATAATTATATATTAGTTTAATTATTATTACAAATTAATAAAAAGAATTTAATTTGTCAACATTTCTACAGAAAAAAAGTGATTTTATTCCTGGGATTAACATATTGTGGGCATTATAGTATCGAAGGTATAAAATAGTAATTGGGTTTGTAACATACCGTCGGAAAGGTTAATTTGTCTAGTTTCTTTGCAAACGTTTTATTTTTAAGGCTTTAGAAACACTTAAACACAAATAGGAAAAAATTCAAAATAGTGCATATGCTAAAAATTTAAAAACCCTCGTCTAGAGTTAGAAATAATTTTTTTTATACATAAGCCACTCGCATCCCAAAAAGCGACCAAAACTACCTTAAAGGGTAAGACATAAGCTTTCTTTTGAACAAAAAAAAAAAAAAAAAAAACATTCCTGATAAAAAAAATATAAAAAAAAAAATTTTACATTTAAAAAAAAAATTTTAAATTTAAAAAAAAAAGTTTTAAAAAAACAAAAAAAAAAATTTCAGAATATTGATCAAATAGCTATCGAAGATACTTGGGACAAATTCTGCTAACACTAATAGGTAATAAGTTAAATGGATGAGAAAGAACACTACATATGCTAAAAATTGAAAAACCCTTGTCTAGAGTTAGAAATTATTTTTTTTTATACATAAGCCACTCGCATCCCAAAAAGCGACCAAAACTACCTTAAAGGAAAAGACATAAGCTTTCTTTTGAACAAAAAAAAAAAAAAAAAAAAACATTCCGGATAAAAAAAAAATTTTGCATTTAAAAAAAAAATTTATAATTAAAAAAAAAAAGTTTTAAAAAAACAAAAAAAAAATTTTTCAGAATATTGATCAAATAGCTATCGAAGATACTTGGGACAAATTCTGCTAACACTAATAGGTAATAAGTTAAATGGATGAGAAAGAACACTGCATATGCTAAAAATTGAAAAACCCTTGTCTAGAGTTAGAAATTATTTTTTTTTATACATAAGCCGCTCGCATCCCAAAAAGGGACCAAAACTACCTTAAAGGAAAAGACATAAGCTTTCTTTTGAACAAAAAAAAAAAAAAAAAAAACATACCCGCTAAAAAAAAAAATAAAAAAAAGTTTTAAATTTAAAAAAAATAAATAAAAAAAATTTTTTAAAAAAACAAAAAAAATTTTTTTCAAAAGATGGATCAAATAGCTATCGAAGCTACTTGGGACAAATTTTGCTAACACCAATAGGTAATAAGTTACATGGATAAGAAAGAACACCTGTATGGCCAAAATGTCAAATTTTGACCCCCACTAACTCAGAAACTTTTAGACCGATCTTGTTGAAAATTTGTGTCTAGACTACTATCCAATAGGACTAACCTTGGTGCAAATTTCATCCAAATCGGAAGACATCGATTTCAAAATTGGGTCACTTGACATGAAATCCCCCATATATGCAAATTAATTTTATTATTCAAACTAAAATATGAAAAGTTGGTAAAAAAATAATTTTTAAATTGGCCTAAGTTTAAGTCGGCTTAAGCCGGCTCTGAGCCGCCGCCGGCAATATTTTTACAAGCCGCCGCCGCCGACAAAATTTGACGGCGCAGGTCTCTGTTGCCACTTCACGTCCAAAAAAAGCTTTCTGTCTTTTTCTTCGAAAGCTGCCCTCGCAACTGATTTGGGCCTTTTTCACACGTCACTTTTTAAAGTTCTGTGGTATTCTGCATGGTGGAATAAGCAGGTGGAATCGTTACGGCAACAAATACAACATTACAACAAAAATGGAAATTACATCACCGTTTACGTCAAAAAATACATTTAAGAAAAATCACAGCGTGCCACTGAACGTGATGAAATAAATTAATTTTTAGCCAATTTTTATTTAATTATGATCAATATCTTATTTATTTTAATTTAAAATTATCAAAAACTTTAATAAAATACAATAATCACAGCACAAAACGTGGACTTTTTGTAAACATAAACAAAACTTTGACATAAACCTAGACAAACAATGCAAGAGCAAAAAATCGTCATCTGGCGTAGTGCTGCCACCTGTTTATTTCACCATGGTATTCTGCACAAATTATGTCTGTGATTCTGTGACATGGGTGTAGTACAGAGACCTGCGCCGTGGATTTTATCGGCGACGGCAGCTGACTCAAAAAATTCTTTGCGGCGGCTCGAAGCAGGCTGTTAGCCGATAGAATATATAAAAGTTTAATAAACATGTGTGTACATATGTATTTGTATGTATGTATTTATATTATAACCAGGCTTGCCAGTTTAGCACTTTTAGTGCTAGATTTAGAACATTTTTTTCTGATTTCGCACTAAGAATTTCAAAAAAGTGCTAAGTACTAGTTTAGCACATTTTTATAATTATTTATCATTTTTAGCATTTTTTTTTATTTCAAACCTACTTAAAAACTCAAATAATCAATTCAAGTATATTAAAAATTCTCAAGTGTTTTAAGAAAAATACATATATATATATACATGCTACATTTTTTGCAACTTTAGCGCATACTGTAGCCCGTTTCTGTATTTCTCGCATCGTAAAATTTTTCGACTGAAACCAGTGAATCGGGACAGAAACAGTGAAAAATGAAACAAAAAATGGTTTTTCTCACACAAGTGTTTCTGTATCTTTTTTTTGCGAGAATTATCTGTCATTTAAATAATTTTCCAGCAATTATTGGAAGGATGCGAGAAAAAGTGTTTCTATAACAATATTTTGCGAAAAGTTTTTTCAAGAACTGTCAAAATAAGTCACATTTGAAATTGGTGGCGAGAAAAACAAAATGTAGATATTTTGAATTTAAAATATGTTTATATACTATTTTTTTTAAATAAATAAAAAAATAGAAGGAATATAAATAGTAAATGCATAATTTATATGACGAAAATAAACAAAAAACAATTGTTATATTTTGTTAGTTTAAATTTTTGTTAGCCTTTTCTTGGTTTGGTTTAAATCAGTGCTGCCAGATAAATTTGTGTCAAAATCGTCAATTTCCTGAGAAAAAAATAAAAAAGATCGTCTTTATTGTTTTAAAAATCGTGCAATTTAAAATCAATTTTAAACAAATTTGTTTCGACTTTTATTAAAAAAAAATCAAACAAAAACATAGTAAAAGTTCATGGGTATTTAATAATTATTATTTAATAATTGAGATATAAATCTTTAATTTACCTATTCCTATAATCTTTTTCTTTTTTACCTGAAATAGACTTAGTAGAATACCTTGTAGTTAAAATTAAAAAAATCGGTTCATAAATAAACGGGTTAAAGACCCAGTAAAATCTTCGCCTACAAAATAATATGTTAAGTAATCAGAAACACATAAAAGCACTACATACAATTCTACTGAAAAACGAATGAATTTTACAAGGGTTGTGCCAAAAAGAACAAATTCAAAAGTAAGTCATTTTTTTATCTTAATACATCCAGAAAAAAGTAGTTATCGAAGTTCTTATGGAAGAAAGCTACTTAATAACGAGTGAAAGAAGCTATCCATTTTGAAAAAGGAATAATGGTTTTGGCACAAAAGTGTAAATATGTATAAGATAAGAATATCAAATATCAATCATATTTTGTATATGTATATAAGAAGTATTAAATGTTCAAATTAAGCCAGGTCGGTCCATTACTTTCCACATTATACACATTATACACAGCTAGATACCTATTTGTAGAAATTACGGGCATAAGGGGCTTATAGTGTAAAACGCAACGCCAACAATTTCATTAAAAGCAAAAATAAAATAAAAAATATTTTATAAATTTGTTGTTGCTTTCTACAGACATTCATATTATTATTTATTTTTTTTTCAATTTTCAACGCCACAAAATAGAAGTGTTTGAAATTTAAAAATTCAAGATGAATTTCTATAGAAAGTAACAACAAAATTATAAAATATTTTTGATTTTGTTTTTGCTTTCGTCACTTTTTTAGAAAAAATCATCAAAACGTCACTTTGTTAATATCGAAACAAAAAATCGTCAAGATGACGATAACTCGTCAAATCTGGCAGCCCTGTTTTTATTATATTTATTTCTTTTGTTGACGTTTCGCTTTTATTTGACACTTAAGTACTGGAAATATTCCAGTATAAACAGAATTTGTTGTGTCTGTTTTCGCATTCAAATACAGAAACACTTTTATCTCATAAATCGAGAAACGATGGAATTTTTTGTTTCACACTTCATGTAAGAAATTTTACGATGCGAGAAATACAGAAACGAGCTACTGTTTTATGCATATTTCTAGTGTTGTACGAAAAAGAAAACAACGAAAGAACGAATACAGTTACTTTTAATGCCCAACCATAATATGCATAGCCTTGCTTAACCTACTGCTTAACCTCAATACTCAAATGTATTTAAAAAAAAAAAAAAGAAACTGAAAAACATTTTATTCAGTACGGAATGTGCGATCAGTTTCGCACTTTTCTTAAGCAAATGACAGTTTTTTAAAATTAAACAAAATGTTTCCATAAGTTCAATTTGGTTTGCCTCGTATAATTTACATGTACTCGCACATTTTCTTAAGCCAACTTAAGCACATTACGGTTGGGCCTTTATTCTTATGAACAAATAAACTAAAATTGTTTATTGGCCTTAATAAACAGTAAACTGAGAACAAGAATGAAAATAGAACTGTTATGTTCAATTATACGCATAAGAGATTGAACCCTGCTTCAGGCAACATTTGTTGCCACACTTTAAACATATCGGATGATATTGTAAAAAAATCGGTTCATTTGAAAAGTCAAAATGAGTTGGTATATGAGAAAGACGAAAACAATTAAGTCAAATGCTGTGGGCTTAGATAAAATAACTCCCGTTTTTTTTAAATTTGTCGTTCCTAAACATCTGTAATTTTTTACGCAGAATATCTGTTTAACAAAATTAAACTTGAAGAAACTTGAGATCACAAAAATACAAATATCTAATGTCTACAAGACAATTTTTCAATTACACAACGTGGATTTGGAACGACTTACCATCATATATACAAGTAAAACTCTACTTTTCAAAAAGGAACTCTAAAAATTGTTTTGAATCTATGTTAAATGTCAATTGTATTATGTATGTATATTATTATGTTTAATTTTATGATAAAATTTTTAATTAATAATCTCTAAAATTTAATTAACTTTATGTTAATATTACAAATGTTACTTGCTATCACTGTAATTATAACATTTTTTCTTGTTGTGATAGTAATTCAATAAATAAGGAAAAGAAAGAAAGAATCGGGGCTAAGCTGGAGCCGATTTCCAGCTGAAGAATTGACGGCGGCTACAAAAAGTAATATCGGCGGCTGGCTTAGCCGGCTGTAAGCCGGCTCGGCGCAGGTCTCCAGTGTTATCAAAATGTCTGACTTCAAGTGAGTGAAAATAAAACTTATTATTTATTTTTTAATAATATCTAATAAATTACTAAACAAAGTGTTAAATAAATATTGCTGTAAAATATTAATATAAAAATTCTGAATAAAACGACAGCTGCGTGTCAAGTGCAAAAACTATTTGATATTTAATTTAATTTTTTTCATAAATTTGAAAAAAATTTGTTAATAAATGCTTTTTACTTGTTTCAGTGATGACTTATTAAGTTATGACATAGGAGATATTATAGATGATGTTATAGATGATCAGATCTTCATAGGAGCTTACGAAGATGAATTGTTACTTTCAGATGATGATGGTGAGTACTGTAAACGTTTGATTATAACTTCCATTTATTTTCTGTGCCTTTATTTTGTTTTGGGATTTAGAAAAATATGTTGCATTAAAATCTAAAGCTGTGGAATGGGCTAAATCACAAATTAAAGATAAACCCAAAGAAAACCCCACAACACAAATTCCTGTTGAAAACTCAAGTGAAACCAAAAAATCGTGCCAGAAAAAAAATGAATTTAATAAATTACAGGAAACTTCCGTGCTGGCTCAAGTTCAAACACAACGCATACCTCCAAATATTGATGCGGCGCAATCGACCTCACAAGAATTTAAAACTCTAGCAGAACATACAAATGCCACAATTTATAATAAAACAAATATTTCTGGTCAAAATTCTACAGCTAATACTTTAAAAGAAATGAAATTGGATCAAAGTTCTAACATATCCAATTCTGCAGCCAGTATAGCAAATTATTCTTGTGCATATTCTGTACTACAAAGTTCACTCTTCTGTACATCAGAGTTCGCTAGAGTAGGAGGCCTTTATCCACCTTTCCAACATCCTTTGTTGCGTTTTCCACCTAACGGTAATATAACCTTACTACCACCATCACCCTTTACACATTTGGGCGGTTTGGCTTCAATTACATTACCACATCCCATTGCCAACCCACTTGTTCAAGGTCAACCAATCCCACCACCAACGCTACAAACCAACACAAATCATTTTGCACCACAACTTCTAGGTAATTCCTTACAGAATACACTACATGGTCCAATGGCAGGGCCTCATTATGATCCAAATAATCCTCATCAAAGGCCTAGTCATCCGTTTGGTTTTCGACCAGGACACGTGGTAGGTTTCCGCCATCCCAATCCTGCAGCTACTAGTAAAATCGTGCAAGAAACTCAGAACGCCATAAACAGCCATGTACCTCGAGTACAAAATAATGAAGAGTTATTACCCCAACAAGAAACTCAGAACGCCATAAACAGCCATGTACCTCGAGTACAAAATGATAAGGAGTTATTGCGCCAACAAGAAGAATTCATAATTAAAAACCGTAAACATATTGAAAAACTTCGTCATGCAAAAGATGTTTCCCCTCGTCGTAGATCTCACAGTCGTCAGTCACGTTCTCGTTCTCGAACACCACGAATTGTTTCGCGTGAACGTAGTTATACACCACCTAAACGCCATCCAAATGGTGGTCCCAATAGAGAACGCGATCGGGATCGTAAACGAAGTGACCATGATCATGCTGCAAAGGATAATAAGAATACAAGTAAGGAACGTTCTTTAAGTAAAGGTCGTGAAGATCGCGAAAGAGATCGTAAAAAACGAGAAAGAGATCGTAAAGATCGCGAAAGAGATCGCGAAAGAGAGCGCGAAAGAGATCGCGAAAGAGAGCGCGAAAGAGATCGCGAAAGAGAGCGCGAAAGAGATCGCGAAAGAGAGCGCGAAAGAGAGCGCGAAAGAGAGCGCGAAAGAGATCGCGAAAGACAGCGCGAAAGAGATCGTAAAGATCGCGAAAGAGATCGTAAGGATCGCGAAAGAGATCGCGAAAGAGATCGCGAAAGAGATCGCGGAAGAGATCGCGAAAGAGATCGCGATCGGGATCGTAAACGAAGCGACCGTGATCATGCTGCAAAGGATAATAAGAATACAAGTAAGGAACGTTCTTTAAGTAAAGATCGTGAAGATCGCGAAAGAGATCGTAAAAAACGCGAAAGAGATCGTAAAGATCGCGAAACAGATCGCGAAAGAGATCGTGAAGTTCGCGAAAGAGATCGTAAAGATCGTGAAGTTCGCGAAAGAGATCGTGAAGTTCGCGAAAAAGATCGTGAAGCTTGCGAAAGAGATCGTACTCAAGCAGTACACAATCGATATCGACATGCCAACAGTCGTGATCGTGATTACGAAAATCGTAATCGATGTAACGGTGGTGGTAATTATGGTAAACGTCGTCGCAGTAGTTCGCCATCTCCAGAAAATCGTAGTGATGATAGTGATTTTGGTGGCCATAGAGGACGGCATAATAATGATTGTGACAAATCAGAGGTAAGTTCTTGTTACTTTCAATTTGCTTTAACAAAGTTTTTAAAGCTGCGATAGTTTATCTATTTAAATCGCAATGGTAAAAGCTGGAAACAGAACACTTCACCAAATACATTTGCTAAGAGATGCACAATGAAAAATTAAAACTTTAATTAATTGGACTTACGGCTAATTTCAGTTTAAACTAACTATTACTTTAACTTACAGTTAACAATATGAACTTAACAGTTGTTTTTTTTTTTTGTTTTAATTTATTAACCTAACCAAACGAAAGAATGCTACTTTCCTTAAGTACCCTTAACAATTTGAAGATCTTTAAAAAGAATGATTGTAAAATGCCTAAGTTATATGATTATGATAAGCTACTTTTTATCAATTTTCAATTCACAAATACTTCCTTGCATGTTATCTGCAATAGTAAGAATTTGTTTAATTAATATACTTAGGCTGGGTTTTTGAGATGTCAGTTAAACTATGTTAAGTTAATCTAAAAACTGGTTTGTGCCGTCTTCACCAAGTTAGTTTACAAAATTATGAAGGAACAGCTAAGTTTTGCGTAAAATGTTAATCTTTAAGGAAACAATAAAAAAAATCACATTTCGCTGAAAAAATCCGAGTTTCAGACTACGTTAAACTAAGTTTAAACTTAACCCACACTTCAAAAACCCGGCCTTATAGACTTTGGAGTCTTTGTGTACTTTAAATGTTCGTTCATAAAGGCTAGTTTTAACTATCTCACAAGTCTTACGTATTCAATAGTACATTGTGAGATAGAAATCTAATGAGTTTTGTTGCGACTGTCAAAAAATCTAATTTAATATGACAGTTTGTGTTACACCATCACACAAAGTATAAACTAACACAAGAAATAAAATGCAACCCTGATCAAATGAAAAGTATTATTGTTAAGAAATTTTTCTAAAAACGAAGAAATCGTATGGGATGTCAAACTTTTTTCATAATACTTGTCATTTTCGTGACACATTGCATTCACACTATCACACTTTGTCATATTACTTGAGTTTTTGACATGTATTAATACAAAGTATAATAGTGTAAACTAGCCTTAAGCACATTTTTATATTAAACTTCGCATTATTTACATTATATCTTTACACATATGCTGAGATTATCTTAGATAAGCAATACGTTTTTTACTTTATAATCTTTTCAGATCCAAAGTCTTAACTAATTGTGTTTTTTTAAATATTTTTCTAGGTTGAGGAAAATGAAGAAACTCGAGCTTACCGCTTGCAAATAGAAGAACAAAAGGATCTGCGTGAACAAATAATACGTTACAAAGAAATTAAACGTAGAAGAGCTGTCGAAAAACAATGCGAGGTAAATTTTAAATAATAATTTTTCTAATAAACCTTACTGCCTGTTCATCTATTCCCGAAAGAAGACTTGGTTCTCTTAATTTACATTTAAAACAAAACCTAATTATAAAATATTTTTTATTATCAAAAAGTAATTTCAATTTTTGGGAATACAAAATTTTAATTTCAAAAGATTTTGTTATTCGTGCTTAATTCCCAGTTTTTATTATTGATAAAAACACTTGAAATTTATTGTTGATGGGATAAGCTATTCCTATGCGCATTTCACTGGTTGCTTAGGCCAGATCATCAGGAAACTTCATCCATAACGTTTTAGAAAAACTAAAGATATTAAACCAAATAAAACTGTTAAGCGTATAAGACTTATAGCAACAGTTATACTTGTAATAATATCAAAGCTTAAACAAAACACATCAACAATAAACAGTGGGTTTATCTCATCTTACATTCCCCACTACAATTAGTTGAAATTCTCTCAACATTAATTGTAGTTGTAAGTAGGTTAAGAAAAACAAAATAAAACAACAACAACAACAACTTTACAAAAGATGTTGACAATTAAGTGTTTTTTTAGGCCGTGCACTGCCTGTTTATTATCAAAAAGTAATTTCAATTTTTGGGAATACAAAATTTTAATTTCAAAAGATTTTGTTATTCGTGCTTAATTCCCAGTTTTTATTATTGATAAAAACACTTGAAATTTATTGTTGATGGGATAAGCTATTCCTATGCGCATTTCACTGGTTGCTTAGGCCAGATCATCAGGAAACTTCATCCATAACGTTTTAGAAAAACTAAAGATATTAAACCAAATAAAACTGTTAAGCGTATAAGACTTATAGCAACAGTTCTACTTGTAATAATATCAAAGCTTAAACAAAACACATCAACAATAAACAGTGGGTTTATCTCATCTTACATTCCCCACTACAATTAGTTGAAATTCTCTCAACATTAATTGTAGTTGTAAGTAGGTTAAGAAAAACAAAATAAAACAACAACAACAACAACTTTACAAAAGATGTTGACAATTAAGTGTTTTTTTAGGCCGTGCACTGCCTGTTTATTATCAAAAAGTAATTTCAATTTTTGGGAATACAAAATTTTAATTTCAAAAGATTTTGTTATTCGTGCTTAATTCCCAGTTTTAATTATTGATAAAAACACTTGCAATTTATTGTTGATGGGATAAGCTATTCCTATGCGCATTTCACTGGTTGCTTAGGCCAGATCATCAGGAAACTTCATCCATAACGTTTTAGAAAAACTAAAGATATTAAACCAAATAAAACTGTTAAGCGTATAAGACTTATAGCAACAGTTCTACTTGTAATAATATCAAAGCTTAAACAAAACACATCAACAATAAACAGTGGGTTTATCTCATCTTACATTCCCCACTACAATTAGTTGAAATTCTCTCAACATTAATTGTAGTTGTAAGTAGGTTAAGAAAAACAAAATAAAACAACAACAACAACAACTTTACAAAAGATGTTGACAATTAAGTGTTTTTTTAGGCCGTGCACTGCCTGTTTATTATCAAAAAGTAATTTCAATTTTTGGGAATACAAAATTTTAATTTCAAAAGATTTTGTTATTCGTGCTTAATTCCCAGTTTTTATTATTGATAAAAACACTTGAAATTTATTGTTGATGGGATAAGCTATTCCTATGCGCATTTCACTGGTTGCTTAGGCCAGATCATCAGGAAACTTCATCCATAACGTTTTAGAAAAACTAAAGATATTAAACCAAATAAAACTGTTAAGCGTATAAGACTTATAGCAACAGTTCTACTTGTAATAATATCAAAGCTTAAACAAAACACATCAACAATAAACAGTGGGTTTATCTCATCTTACATTCCCCACTACAATTAGTTGAAATTCTCTCAACATTAATTGTAGTTGTAAGTAGGTTAAGAAAAACAAAATAAAACAACAACAACAACAACTTTACAAAAGATGTTGACAATTAAGTGTTTTTTTAGGCCGTGCACTGCCTGTTTATTCTTAACCTACTTACAACTACAATTAATGTTGAGAGAATTTCAACTAATTGTAGTGGGGAATGTAAGATGAGATAAACCCACTGTTTATTGTTGATGTGTTTTGTTTAAGCTTTGATATTATTACAAGTAGAACTGTTGCTATAAGTCTTATACGCTTAACAGTTTTATTTGGTTTAATATCTTTAGTTTTTCTAAAACGTTATGGATGAAGTTTCCTGATGATCTGGCCTAAGCAACCAGTGAAATGCGCATAGGAATAGCTTATCCCATCAACAATAAATTTCAAGTGTTTTTATCAATAATAAAAACTGGGAATTAAGCACGAATAACAAAATCTTTTGAAATTAATATTTTTTATGTTTTACATGTAACTTAAGCGAACAAAGTCTTCGTTCGAAATCGATGACCAGATTATTTCAAATTGAATTACGGAGAAAAAGAAAAAAAAAAGTTTTCTATAAAAAAAAAAAAAAAATTGAATGACTTATGTTGAGAGAAAACTGATTTAGATTTGATAATTCCTTACTAATATACATAAACAAAATAAAATTATTATAAAAACAAAATTAAAAAAAATACACAAATTTATACAAAAACTATTCCCTAACAAAAATCTTAGGAAGAACGCAATGATGGATATCAACAAAAAGATGATACACCACTACAAATTATTGCGCAACATCGACAGCTGCAGAACTCACATAAACTCCAAGAAGTAGTGGTCGAACGTAAAATAATATTGCTTAAAAAGCGGCAAACCGACCACAGTGATAACGATGATCCTGGAACCCCTACACAAAGAAAAACCATACCAACTGCAAAAATTATGCCAGAAGTTTTATTTACAACCGAAAGGGTAAAATGTGATAATGAGAAACTCATAGAAGTAGTGGCCGAACACAATGATAACGATGATCATGAAACCCATACACAAAGAAAAACCATACCAACTGCAAAAATTATGCCAGAAGTTATAGTTAACACCGCAAGTGAAAAATGTGAGAATGAGAAACTAATAGAAGTAGTGGCCGAACACAATGATAACGATGATCATGAAACCCCTACACAAAGAAAAACCATTCCAACTGCAAACATTTTGCCAGAAGTTTTAGTTAACACCGCAAGTGAAAAATGTGAGAATGAGAAACTAATAGAAGTAGTGGCCGAACACAATGATAACGATGATCATGAAACCCCTACACAAAGAAAAACCATTCCAACTGCAAACATTTTGCCAGAAGTTTTAGTTAACACCGCAAGCGAACAATATGATAATGATAAACTTAAAGAAGTAGTTTGCCTATATACACAAAGAAAAACCATACCAACTGCAAAAATTTCGCCAGAAGTTTTAGTAAACACCACAAAATATCAGATTGAGAAACTCAAAGAAATAGAGTCCGAATGTAAAATAATCTCGCTTAAAAAGCGACAAGCTGAACACAATTATAACGATGATCATTGGAGACCTACGCAAAGAAAAACCATACCTACTGCACACATTTTGCCAGAAGTTTTAAATAATATCGCAAGCGAAAAATGCGAGAATAAGAAACTTAAAGGAGTTATGACCGAACGTAAAATAATCTTGCTTAAAAAGCGACAAGCCGAACACAATGATAACGACGATGTTGGAACCCCTACACAAAGAAAAACCATACCAACTGCTAAAATTTTGCCAGAATTTTTAGTTAACACCTCAAGGGAAAAGTGTAAGAAAGAGGAACTCAAAGAATTAGTGGCCGAACACGATGATAACGATGATCTTGAAATCCCTACACAAAGGAAAACCACACCAGCTGCAAACATTATGCTAGAAGTTTCAGTTAATACCGCAAGCGAAAAATTTGAGAATGAGAAATACAATGATAACGATAATCATGAAGGACCTACACAAAGAAAAACAATACCAACTACAAACATTTTACCAGAAGTTTTAGATAATACCGCAAAGGAAAAATGTGAGAATATAAAAACTGATGTGAATGTTTCGAAGAAGATTCTAAGGACTAGGGAAAGGTACAGGATGAGAAAAGCGATTAGGAAGGAAATCATGGCAGCGTCATTATACGAGGGGGATGATTTCAGATTATATGTCAATATTAAAATATGTAATAATGAAATATCAGGTTTACTCGATAGCGGAGCCACTGTGGCGTGCCTAGGAAAGGGTTGTTTAGAATTCGTTCAAAGGACGGGTCTACCAGTTTTTGATTTTAACTTTTCTATAAAAACCGTTGATGGCAGCCGCCATAAAATTGTGGGTAGTATAAGGGCAAAAATAGATTTTAATAAAATTAGTGAGGAAATTACCTTTTATTTAGTTCCAACTTTAAATAGACAACTTTTTCTGGGGGTGAATTTCATGAAAAAGTTTAATTTGCTTCAGGGCGTGAGTAGTTTGTCTACTAATGGTGTCAGTTTGGCAATTGCAAACATTTTGCCTGAAGTTTTAGTTCACTCCGCAAGCGAAAAATGTGACAATGAGAAACTGAAAGAAGTAATGTCCAAACACAATGATAACGATGATCATGAAACCTCTACAGAAAGAAAAACCTTATCAACTGTAAACATTTTGCCCGAAAAATATGAGAAAGAGAAACTCAAAGAAGTAGTGACCAAACACAATGATCACAATGGTGATCACGAAACCGCTACAGAAAGCAAAACCGTTCCAACTGCAAACATTTTGCCCGAAGTTTTCGTTAACTCCGCAAGCGAAAAATGTGAGAATGAGAAACTCAAAGAAGTAGTGGCCGAACACAATGATAACGATGAACATGAAAGATTTACACAAAGAAACACCATACGAACTGCAAACCTTTTGCCCGAAGTTTTAGTTAACTCTGCAAGCGAAAAATGTGAAAATGAGAAACTCAAAGAAGTAATGGCCGAACACAATGATAACGATGATTATGAAAGACTTACACAAAGAAAAACCATACCAACTGCAAATATTTTTACCGACGTTTTAGTTAAATCCGCAAACGAAAAATGTGAGAATGGACAACTCAAAGAAGTAGTGGCCGAACACAACGATAACGATGATCGTGAAACCCCTACAAAAAGAAAAACTATATCAACTGCAAACAGTTTGCCCGAAGTTTTAGTTAACTCCGCAAGCGAAAAATGTGCGAATACAAAAACTGATGTGAACGATTCGCAGAAGCTTCTAAAGGCCATTAATAGGTACAATATGAAGGAAAAGATTAGGAAGAAAATCATGGCAGCGTCATTATCCGAGGGGTATAGTTTCAGGTCATATGTCAATGTTAAAATATGTAATAATGAAATATCAGGTTTACTTGATAGGGGATCCACTGTATCGTGCCTAGGAAAGGGTTGTTTAGAATTTGTTCAAAAGACGGGGGTACCAGTTTCTGATTTTAACTTTTTTATAAAAACCGTTGATGGCAGCCCCCATAAAATTGTGGGTAGTATAAGGGCAAAAATAGATTTTAATCAAGTTAGTAAGCAAATTACCTTTTATTTAGTTCCAACTTTAAAAAGGACACTTTTTCTGGGGATGGATTTCATGAAAAAGTTTAATTTGCTTGAGGGCGTGAGTAGTTCGTCTACTATTGGCGTCAATGTAGCAATGGCCTCTATTAGGTAGAAGACCTCCAGGGGAAATTGCTAGGGGTATTTCACGCCAAAGATTTAAAAAAAATAGTTTTTAATTCTATAAGTTTTATGTTTAAACAAACAATTTATTTTTCTAAATTTTTATACGAATATTAACATTAGTTTATTATTTAAGAACTTAACGTAAATAATATTTTTAGTATTAGTAACTAAAAACAAAATTAGCTGCAAAAATAACTTACATGGCTCAAGAAAGTTTTGTACTATTGTATTAATTGGAATTTTTATAATTTTTGATTTCAACATGGACTTAAACCATTTTATTTGTTTAGCACACAACATGTGATTTTAAATCTACTACAAAAAAACTACTTTTACGTCGTTTACGAGAACTAGAACCGTAATAAGGCTGAATATTAGTATGTGTAATAGAACACTTTGATTGAGCTCTCCAATATTAATATAAAAAAATACGCTGGACACCTGCAATTACAATTTTTAAAAATTAAATTTTTTTTAATGCCAAAACCTTTTAAAAAATTTAACTTTTATTATTTTTTTTATTTATATTTTTGAAATAATTTTTCTAAAGGCATATTCTCGCCATAACCAAAAGTTTTGCCGGTTTTAGTCCTTGTATTCCCACTCGACTTCAAAATTGTTAAAATATTTTTATTTTTTTCTCTAGCTCGGGATTAAAAAAATTTAATTTACATAAATATAACTAAAAATATTTTTTTAACTAAAAATTTTTTTTTTTTTTTATTTTAATAAAAAATATTTTTTATTAAAAATTCCCATTGCTTTTAAATTTTTTCAAGCTTTTATTTTGTAAAGTATTTTACTAACCTGTCATTGGTTTGCATGGGCCACACAGTTTTTCCTCTGGGTAATTTCAGTCCCATATTTGAATCTGGAGAGAGAGAAAAAATTAATTAATTAAAGAATTAAGGATTTTCTGTATTTTAAGTTTTTTTATATTTTTTTTTAAGTATTTTTTTTTCTATTTTCTTCGAACTTTTTGTAATAAATTATATACACACATAGTATCTTCTTAAAAAAATTATCGAGCTTAAGGTCACTTCGATTTCCTTTGGAAGTCTTCTTCAGAATTTTCGTAATACAATTTTATATTAAGAAATTAATATTTTATTTTTATAAAAAAACGAAGTGACTTAAGCTCGATAAATTATTTAAGAAGAATCATAATTTTTTTCTTATTTTCTTTTTGGAAAATATTCACTGGTAATTTAAATTTGTTTATGAAGAAATACAAGTGGTACTTCCCGCCAAAGAGGTAACCTCTTTAGTGGACTTCTTCTTTGTCTCTCTTCCAAAATTTTTTCCAACGGGAAAATGAATTTTTTTTTTTCAATTTGTCTAGCACTGTGAATTTTAAAATGCAAGTTATTTTTATTTAACCATTTTTTTTTAAATCATATAGTTCTTGTTTTTAATTATAACACACCACTTTTGTGAAAATAATTTCACACTTCCCGCTTGATCACTCAATGTAATTTTCCATTACATAATAAATAACGTATTTAATAACACACATTATTCTATATCTTTAAATTTTATCACCATAGTTTTGATCGTCACTGAAGTTTTTTTATTTTTAACCGTTATTAACTTAGTTTAAAAATTCACTTTTGTTATACACTGTAAATTAAAACTATTACATTTTTATAATAATTTTTTTATTTATATGGATTTATCGATATTTAAAAAAATTCGATACATACTAATAGACATAAAAATTATATAAAAAAAACTACTACATATAAACATTTAAGCCGTTTTTCATATATTGATTTTTAAGAATTGCGTTTTATTTTTTAACTAATATTAATCGGCTAAGCCGAATCTTATATGACCTTTAACATGGTGCGATAAGAAAAGGAAGTTATTTAAATACCGTTCTTTAGATATAAAAATGCTAGGTTATTTAGTTTGATAAGTATTGAATATTATTTATATATGTATTTTTGGCACTACTCAGACTTTATTGCTATAAAATATATTTTTGGCCTTTGGGCTTTTTATTACAAAATGAACTCTTAAATAAATAAATAAATCTTTTTTGAACCACGCCCAGTACTCTAATCTCGCCCACATTTTGTCGGATATTGTGCATTGATAAACAAGATGCTTGTATCTAATTTGGAAATGTTAGCTCTTACCGTTCCCCAGATATGCAGAAACCTATCGGCCATGTTCTACAAATCGAGAACGAGTAAATTTGAAATCGATCCAATTTTTTTTGGATTGTAGGTGGAGTTCCGGTAAAAATAAATGGAATTGAAAGAATGAAGTATATAAAATAGAGTTTTAGAAACTTTCATTTTCAAAATTTGTTCGATTTAAATTTTACTCGAATTCGATTCCAGAACATATGTGTACATATATATTGCCTTTGCATGGGAAGTGCCACGGCCATTTCACCAATCCCGCCCAAATTTTGTTGATGTTGTGTATTGATAACCAAGATGCTTGTACCTAATTTGCTCTTTCTGTTCTCAAGATATACAGCAAAACAGACGGGCATCTTTAAATCAACTGCTCTGTACATGTATGTTTTTGTTATGTGTAATAACGCAAAAAAAAAAACCTATGAGGTGTTCAATTTATTTTGACGCTCATATAGAGCCCTATTTGCGATCGTAAGTCTGGGAAAGCAAGTTCTCGTCTCCTCTCACCAATAAGTGTGAACCCAGGCTAAGCGACAAAAGGCAAATTTTACAGGAGAAGGGTTTTTATTAGCAATGCAATGCTTTATTTGGATAAGAATGGGCTTTACCGCCGCAACGGTACAAAATTAAAGTCTATGACTTTGTTTGTCATTGTAACGAGTACTTTCAACCTATTTGCAAGAAAAAAACTTTAATTCGTTAAATTGTCGCTTACGATATAATCGAAAATAGGGATCGGTATATATATATATATATGTATGGCTCCCTATATATAAATATATAGAGATTGTTGCTCTTACCGATTTCCCAAAAGATTCTTATCTGTAAGACACAGGTCATCTTCCACGCGAAAAATTCTCCACTATTTTGCAGTTGATGAATTTGTCTAGATTTTTTTTTATTAGTACAATGGTTTCTTTAAACAATTTCACCTATTTCGCGCAGCGATTTTCCCGTTTTGTGTTAATTTCACAAGCGTCAATTGAAGTTTGCTTTCCCATTTTCTATTTTTGACTTTTCATGTTAAAAGTGTGTATTTGTTTACTCTTCATACTCTTCGAACGTGACGAATATTTTAAATGATACTTTTCCGTTTTAAACAGCAACAAGAAACAAATATATAAAAGTGGCCACCATTTTTGTATTAATAGCATACTTCTGTAAGGTAAATGCGACTCTACTTTATTTTGACGCGTTAATTTGGAATATTTCATTAAAAAAATTAATTATTTTCATATCATAAAGGTTCAACTATAAAATGCATAAGCTGGCTTAAGCTACTGTCAAAAATTAACAAAAAGCCACTCAGAAGCATTTAAAAAAAAAAAACAAAATAAAATCAAAAAATATTTTATTCCGTACAAAAAGAGCGATCTGTTTCGCACCTTGCTTAAGCAAATGCCAGTTTCATGAAATTAACCAAAAAGTTTTCTTAAGTTTGATATGGCTTGACACATATGAATCACATGTTTTCGTACAATTGCTTAAGCCAACTTAAGCACATTATAGTTGGGCCTTAAATGTTTATTAAATTTAGCAAACGTTTATTAAGGAAATTTTCATGGAACATTTGTTTCGTTAATCTTTATTAAATTAATTTTTTTTTAATGAATACGGCGGTAAGTTGTTTGTTTTAAATTTTATTGTTTTAATTAATTCAGTTCTACTTTTATTGGCTACTAAATATGCAATACTATTTATTATAAATATGGATACATATCGCACTGGTTCCTTTAAAGAGATTCAACTCAAAATTTTTCAATTTTCACGCACTGTAAAAATCTTAGATCAATTTCTCTAGTATTTTGCCAAAAAATACAATTGTATCCCTCTTTGTAGTATAAAAGTACATTAAAAAAAGAAAACAGTTTATTGTCTCTACCGAAAACTTATAAATTTTGAGTTAACCCCCTTAAGAGGAACCAGTGCGATATGTATGTACGTATATAGATACAAATAATAGACAAAACTTAAAAGTTGTATGTGGTGTGTGCTTTATTTTGACGCTCACAGTACCTTGTTCTTTCGGTGATCGGTATTAAAAAAAAAAATGTTTGAAAAAATTAGAGGCAGTCGTGGTTTTTGGCTCATATCTCAGCCATTTATGGACCCTTTGGTGAAGGGTATAAAAATGAAGACGCAGAAAATAAAAAAAATATTTTATTTGGTTTTAGTAGTGGGTTTGTGTAAAAATTACATATCGCACTTTATAATTTGTTTTTAACTTTTTCTTAAAAAATTGCCACGTAATATACGGGCATGTTCTGACAATCGCAAAACGCCTAACATGGGCGATTCTGATTTAAAATTGCAAATTAAGTGTTCTGTAAATTGCAATAGCAAGAAGTTTGACGAGTTCAAATTGCAAAAGAGAACTAGAATATTTGTAAAAAATTATGGCAGATCGCAAGCTAAACGCACGAGTTTCAGAACACCATATAATAAATCTGGCGTTTTGCGATTTCAAATCGTGCGATTGTCAGGAAATGGCCGATACATATAACCTGATGTTAAAATATCGTGCTATTTCGTCTACCTTTTGGTTTAAAAATTCTTTTTATAAGTCTTTAATATTAAATTAAAAATTATTTTACTTCTACTGACAATTTTTAAATTTTAAGTTAATACCCACCCTCTTTATGATCAGTGCGATATGTCTTGTGGAAGTTTTTCAAAAGTAAATACCTAACTTGCTTCCTGTAATTTATGTAGAAAGGAATACAAAACTTTTAGAAAGAAAATCAGAACATGTTAAGTTTTGGGTGAATTGCCGAATTCCAAAATTGCTCTAATATATTTGATCTACCAGTATTTCTCAGTATCGTCGGACAGGGTTCTTCGGCTGATAGATTTAGCAGTGCCTGATAAAAGAAGATGGACAACACATTAGATAGAGAGTGCTCCTGATGTCCATACCTGATGAGTACTGGCTTGACATAAACAATCAAAAACATTGCTTGTTAAAGTTGGTACTATTTGCAATTAAAATTTTAAGGTAAGTTGGTACTTCCGTGACTTATTTATCTATACATATTGATTTATTTATTTTAAATACATAATATGTGGTCTTAGAAACTAAGCGGAAAGTTTTTTTTATTGCTTCCTAATTTTTGTTTGTTTTTATTGTAGAATTGTAAAATTAAAATTAAAAAAAGTTGCAATGGATTGACATATGTACATGTAATATCGAGCCCTATTTGCGATTATGTCGTTAGCGACAATTTATCGAAAATTTGTTTTTTTTTTCTTGCAAATAGGCCATAAGTACTCGTTACTTTGACGAGCAAATTAATAGACTTTGAATTTGTACCGTTGCGAAGATAAAGCCCATCTATATCCCAATAAAGTATTGCATTGCTTAAGAAAAAAATAATAAAAACCATTTTCTTGTAAAATTTGCCTTTTGTTGCTTTACGATATAATCGCAAAAAGGACTCGTTCTCTTAGTATGTATGTATTTAGTTTTTAAATTTGAAAATAATAATTTAAGCTGGAGGTCCATACCACGCGTTTTCGCCTCCACGCAGTGCATGCTTTTCTAACCTTACTTGCGTTCTACGTTTCAAGTTACATGCAACGCTTTTTATGCAGCAGCAGCACAAGTAAAAATAAAATTTAATTTGTCAAAATCAGCTGATTTGTTCGAACGCTGCTTGTGACGCTTACAAAAGTAGAAAGTAAACCTACTTTTCGCCTCAAGGCATCTACGTTTTTGTGCATGTAACTTACTACGTATAACTACACAGATTCTACTTTTTTGACAGCTGCGTATGCAGCGAAAAAGCGAGTAACGCGTGGTGTGGACCTCCAGCTTTAGGCTTAAGTCCTGGTCCTTATTATGAAACATTTGCTGCGAAACATTTGAGTTCGATGATGAAAGGGGAGAGATGAGTGGAAAAGTATACTTTGTTTCATGTATGTACAAGCAGTTTTTGTGAACTTGTTATTAAAAGAAAGAAAAGGCATACAAAATGATTTAATGCTGCAAACAAAAGTTTTATTGCATGGACACGAATGCAGTTTCGTAATATGGATGAGGAAAAATACGTTTGATATATCGAAATATTGATATTAGAAAATATCAACACGATATATATATATATATCGATATATTTTTTCAATTTCCCCATCGCTAGCTGCCAACAAAGGATTTTTTACAAGTCCCAATTTACACTAGGGACATTTCTTGCCGGACATTTTTTAAATTCTCTTTTAATTTTACCTGAAGCGTTTACATATGAAGTCAGACAGAAAAATAATACAAAGCAACAAGATGTAAGCTACGAAAAGTAAGAAAGAGAAATGAAAAAATGTCCAGTACAGATAGTCATGTACTACACACTCTACCTTTTCGATCCCTCGCCATCAAACTTCGTCTGTCCGGCAAGAAATGTCCCTAGTGTAAATTGGGACCAACAAAACTACCCTACAGTTATATGACCGGTAGTGTTGACCAATATATTGGTTAAAGTATCTATTAGTTTATTAAGAGCAAAATGAAAAAACTAACCGAAACTCTTGTGTACATGTGATTTTGCCTCTCTTTCTAACTAATGAATTCCACTCGACTACGGAACATATACCTGTTTTGTTTACTCTGCTGCTTTTTATTAGTCAATGATAACCAAAATAGTGGTTAATGCTAACTAGTTAGTCATAACGTAAATATTGGTTAGCACTAACTAGTTATTTATAACGTAAAAATTGGTTAGTACTAACCTTTAAAAAATACATAATACATTTTTTTAATTTTCATTTTTAATTAAATTTTTTATTGAACAAATTATAATCAAATTCATAGGAAATTAGAAAAGTATAAACCACGTATCGTTATTTCTGTGGCTGCTTTATGACGTTCCACTTCTCGCATGGGTCTGGAAATGGAGGTAACCGTACGTGTGACCAAGAAATCAAATACATACTTGAAAAGTTATCGAGATTTTTAATAACACTATTTGTTCCTTTATCTAAAACGATTATCCTGGTCAAATCCACCACGCGCATGGCCGCTACCTGTTAAACGACCTCTCGTTTCAAAACTACCGCTTTGTACATGACCTCTGTTGTTTCCAGACAATCCACAATCACGTCCTCTGAAGCCTCCATCAGTACACCTTCCTTTATCATTAGCTTTCTGATTACAGTTTTTTTTATAGAAATTTTTTATCTCACTACTTAAGTTACAAATTATATAATAAATTTAGTTGATTCAAGAAATTCACAAATTTTTACACGCGTATGAAAAAATATATTAAAATTTTGGCATTATTTGGGAAATGTCAGTTGTACCATTCTAACATATATGTAAGAGTGGAACAACTAATGTAAAATTGTTGCAAGAGTGTTAGTAGTTTTTTTAGTTTTGGTTATGCATTTCTTGTAGGGTACAACAATTGTTCACTCCACGCATTAGTGTTGTTAACTTTTGAATTTCAAAACGCACTTCAATCGAGAAAAACTGGATTTGCGGGAAAAAGCACAATTCAAAATTTTTAATTTTAATTGAAATTTATTTTAAAATAAATATTTTTTTTATAAAAAAGTACATTTCAACATTAAAAAAAAAAAATAAAATCAACAAAGGCAAAAATAAATAATTCAAACATATCAAAGTTCAAAAAACCCAAATTTTCTTTATAATTATCTTCACCTGGCCATAATACAGTTATTTTTTTTCGAATGTTTTTAAAGCATCATAGATATTGCTGTTAATATTTACACTATATAGTAGTTGGTATGTTTAACAACAAGAATCTTCCTGTTTTAAGCCATTTTGAATATATAGTAAAACATTAAAGATAGGTTAATAACTATGGACTTAAACAAATTTAACTTCTTTTATTCTTTTTTAAAAAACTTAATTTTTTTTATTTTTTTTTAAATTCCCTAAGCTAATCCTGCGAAGCTCTACGCTTGTCTGCAGTAACGAAACCAGAGTCTCTGCATTTGATTATGGAAGTAACAAAATTTAAAATGTTATTTTCGCTAATGCATCCAAACATTTATCTTCAGTCCAAAAATCTAAAATAGAAACAACATTTTTCCATTTTTAATGGAGCTAATGGTGTAATATCATTTTTAAAAGCGAATAAAACATTTGTAATATTTTACGTAAAATTTTAAAATTGGAGGGCAATTTGTACCGTATCTCTTTAACTTATTATCTTGTAAATTAGTAGAAGTTTATTGATACCTCTCTTTCTGTTTCACCGTTCTTTAGCTCACAAGCTTCTTAAAATCTTTAACCCAAACCTTTTTAGGTAAGCTAATAATAACTTCACTGTCAAGTTAAGATATTTTTAAAATAAAAATTTTCTATTATGTGCATATGAAATACGCCTTTGTGGTCTCCTTATGTAAATTCGTCTTGGCTGCATTACATAGCGTCTTTACCTGACAATTTTTTGTCATACCAAACGTCAAACTTCATATTAAAAAAACGCTGACAAAAATTTTCGAGTTTGTTTTATATAGACTGACGTTTGGTATGACAAAAAATTGTCAGTTGAAGACGCTATGTTATTCAAAATAAAGCAAGATGATTCGCTCTGGTAATTTTTTATGGCGAAACGTTGTATTAGTTAAAATTGGCGTTTTTTTTTTGTAACGATTTCATTATTTAGTACTTTTTTCTAACAACTCATTGTCTTGCTACCTTCTTCTTGCAACTCTGTAGATTATAGAACAACAAAAATCGATATTTGTCATTTTCATAGAAAATTTGTCATTTAAAACGTAGAAGCAAATCATAGCACAACAATTATTGCAAAGAAAGGGACGTAGTCATAAAAAATAAATTTTCTTGATTAAAATTAAAAAAAAATTATATATTTTGTGAAAAAAAAATAATTAAAAATGAAATTCCAATATAAAGAAGAACACGTTTTCGAAAAACGTCGTGCCGAAGGCGACAAAATCCGCAGAAAATATCCTGACCGTGTACCAGTAAGTAAAAAATAGAAAATAAACTCGTTTTTGTATGTACAGTATTAAGAAAAAATTGCTTTTTGTTGGAAGTTTCAAGAAACTACTTTTCAATATGGTTTAGTGGTTTTTCTTTGTTTCCTGATGTAGCTTTTATGTTTTGTTAATTTAGATTTTTAGTTTAACAAAATTTTTTTGAAAATGTCAAGAATTTTAAAAATATATTTGAAATTGCGTCATAAAAATATAATGAAATTAATTTTTAAGGTATTTTTGTTTTTATTTGCTTGTAATTATTTTTATTTATAAAGTAGATACATAAATAATGGAAGTTTAAAAGAGAGGGCTTTATTGAAAACAGAGACAGCGTTATTCTCTAAAAAAGTCATCAGTTTTCAATTGTTTACTTTCTTTAGTTTTGCTTTGTGTTGTGTATTTTGGTGGGGGCGTTGCCAACTACTTTTTTCTTTTGGATTTTTATGGGAAAGTATATTCAGGGGTGGGAAAGACTTGTTATTATTTGTATTTTATGGTTTTACTCAAGGCTGTTTTTTAAATTTATGTTTTCTACAAATTTGTTTAAACTCTAACTGCATAGATGAAATCTGTTAATTTAATAAAATGCATCAATGACTTTTTTTTATCAAAATGGGTTAAGAAACATTATTGCCGGTTCCTGTAACAAAACAATTGGAATTTACAAAACGATTAGAAAACAAGCAATTCGACGCAGATATCGTTTTCAGGTCTTAAATCTAGTTTACCAACGCAGCTTCTAATAAAAAAACAAGTACATACTTAGGGTGTTAGAAAATTTAAAATTAAACAGGATAAAAGTAGCGCAAACGCATAGTTTTCGAGTTATGGACCTCTTAAGTTTTCATTTATATATATGTATGTATATGTATGTACCTATATCCGATTTTCCACTACATTTATCAACGTAAATGGCCAATACTGGTATCATTTAAAGCTTTTGAATAAAATTTTCTTTATTCACAAAATGTTATTACAAATTCCTACTCCCATTAAGAAGCGTGGATGAGTTTGCGGAAATACAAGAGTTTTTAGTAAGCATAATAATTACCATTACGAGAAGTTTTAGTAAGGTTAATTAAAGGTTTAGTTAGCGAAGATATACCATAGTTATACCATAGAAGAAAAAAATCCTTATGTTTTCTTTTTATTTTTCAATTTTCTATCACCCTATTACTTGTTTTTTTATGTAGAGCTGCGTCGGTAAATTAGATTTGTTCCTTTTTAGGATTTATACAAACAAATTTTAGTTTGATTTCTAAAATTTTTTTTAAACAAATTACTCAATAATTGGGTTGTTCACGGAAGGCTGGTTATCAGCTTATATAGTTATTAATATATATACATATATACATTAGCGTGGCCGTTAGTTGTATGGAGAATTTTTTTTTTGATTTCTTATATTCTCCCCCCAAAAATAGGTTCAGTTTTATGTAAAAAAAAATACAAAAAAATTTTATAGCGATAAGTTATGTTTTAGGGGGGCGTCCGCCTATCTCTATCTATCTCTTAAAAACAACATTTTACAAGAATATGATATATCGCAATATTTTAGCTCTTCAAGTCAACAACATAAGCTTCGAAGAAAGTTTTTTGCTAAAATTTTAGAAATATCTTAGAAAATAATTAAGAAAATAACAACAAAATACCAAACATTTTATATACGTATTATATACATAAAAGGGGGATTTAATGTCAAGTGACCCAATTTTGAAATCGATGTCTTTCGATTTGGATGAAATTTACACCAAAGCTAGTTTTATTGGATAGTAGTAAATCTGCAGTGGTTATAGTAATTTCTGATTTACAAATCTTAAGAAGTTTATCTTGTTTTTCGATTCAAAAGAAGAAGTAGCTAAGTTTAAATGTATCTATTATTTATACAAATTCTATTAACTTTCATTTTAAATTGAAATTACAATAACCACAAGTAGTTGAAATTTGTATATTCTAAATAGGTATTAAGAATTAAAAAAATCAATTCAATTCGTTTCAAGGCGTTTCATAACAATTCTTATGTTATAAAATAGAGTCTACTTTAACAACAGCTACAACATTTATGAAATTTGAATTTAAAATATGAATTGAAAATAATAATTTATTTATTAATTTTTTTATTTATCCATATTGTAATACAAAGCCATTAAGGCCAAAAAGAACGTATTACATAGCAATACAATCCTTATAGATATGTTCGGACGTAGTTTCCAGATATTTCATTCTTTGAAAATACAGCGGTTTCAAACAAAATTGTTGCTAAAATAGTGATAAGCCGATGAAAATCTTGCTTTCGTTGTGAATCCGGTTTAATCTCTCAGAAATGTATAATAAAATTAAAAAAATCCAATAGACAAGTCAATTAACCAGCCATTCCAAATTAATTCCTATCAAGTTTTTTTTTTACTTTGTTAATTAAATACTTCTTTATACATATTAGCAGAAATATATATTCATTTAAAATCTTCGATTTAAAAGCTAATAAACAATTTGTTTATTATTCTATGTGAATGACCTAATACAATGACTTTTCAACAATTTTATTTATATATTTCAAAGTCAAATTTGAATTTAAATAAAGAAATTGCAAAAAGATAAAACATTTTTAAAATATATATTACAATACATGTATATAAATATATATAGAAAACAGCTGTTTACTAAAACAAACCTCATTCCCTTGCTAAAAACAAATAATAAAATAGAAAAAGATATATACATAAGTATTTAAGTATTACATATGTAAATAATTATGAAATAAAAGCAAAAACCATTTAATTAGTAGCTTTTATTAACCATAAAAGGCCCTAAGGGCTCGGTTATGTAATTGAAGAAAATTAAATAAATAAATAGAAATCGAGCCACAAACCTACTTACTTATTGAAACAGTTACAAATTAATTTATTTTAATATAATATATTATGTAGGTATATTGTAAAAAAAATTAATAATTAAAACCTTTTACACCGCAAAAAACATACCATTTTTATGCAATAATTAAAACAATTTATGAAATTCATGACAGTAATATTAATGATTCATTTACTAATAACGACTTTTTCAAGTATTGTTATTGTCAGAAAAATTAGTTTACAAAGAAAAAAAAAAACAAATAAACCTTAAACTAAAAACAAAGAGCAGAAAAAAGACTAGAGGGAAATAACAACAACATTTTTGAAATATTACGTTAGTCACTAATAGTATATACGCGTTATAATTAAAAACAAAAAAAATTTACATAGGTACATATGTATTTATATACAGTGTGTCACAAAACTTTTTTTTAACTGTACACATAAAAAAACTTCATCCATACCATTTAAAAATTGGTAGTTAAAAGTAAAATTTTTTAAACGGATTTCAAATTTTATTTGAAATATAAGCTGAGATTTTTGATTAAAAATCAATCGATTTCAAAACGATAGTTTTTAAAAGGTTTAATGAATTTCGTGAGATTTAAGTTGGATTTCTGAATTAAGTCCCTAATTTTTTTAAAAATAAAAAACTGGTACAAGAGATAACTTGCTCAATAATGAAAATACATACATACATATTAAAAACATTTTTTAAAAGAAATTTTTCGGTATGACAATTTTGTATTTTCTTACACAAACTATCCAAAGACTCTTGAAATCAATGTAACTATCAGTAAAAAAAATAACTTGATTATAAGACATTATATTCTCCTTTATGTGTACTATATTATAAAAAAATTAAGAGAATAGTCAGTTATCTGATGGAAACCGTTTTAGAAAACGAAACGATTTAAAATCGATAATATCGTTTTCAGTATCTTAAAAAATTGATTTCTAATACATCTCCTTTTTATTTCCAGTCTATATTCTTTTAAATTTTATCTTGTTGAACTGTATTCTGAACAAGAAATTTTAAAATCGACCGATTTTCATTACACCTTTTAAAAACGATCGATTTTTATTACTTACCGGATTGACAGCAAAATCTATTAAAAATCCATTTTTAAAGACACTGAAAATGAAATTTCGGTCAATTGAATACATTAAATTTTCCTGTATTAATTCAGCCTTATTCCGGTTGTCGTTATCTTAATCGACCGTGTCGTTTTTTGTAATAGATTAAAGTGACACACAGCCTGTGTTTTTTAATCTTCTACAAAAAACGACACTGTCGATGATGACAACTACAACCAAAATAAGGTTGATTTTATTTTCCTAAAGTTTTTTATTCAAAAAAAATAATTAACAAAATTCACAAACTTTTGATAGCCACTGTAAGTCTAAAAAAATCTGCAATTGTATTTGCGTAACCCAACGTGTATATAAAATTAGTCCTCCACTTAATATGACGTATTAAAAAAAAAAACTATAATAAAATCAAAACAACTTCTAACAAAAAATTACTGCTTTGAATTTTGAATTAAGAAAAATAAATAAAAATATTTTATCTGTAGCTCTAAATAATTGTTTAAGTAGTAAATTATAATTGATTTTTAAAATGGATTTAATTGAATTTAAGAAAATTTTATAAATAATTATTTTTAGCAAACATTTGTTTAAATGTTATTCTTTGATTTTTTACATGATGCAAATTTTACTTGATTTTTTTTTAATTGCCTTTCATTCGTCTCTTTTTTTTTTGTTTGTTTAAAAACGAATTTTGCCACTAATTAATTTGGCACATTTTATTATTTGAAAATATACTTCAGAACACATATCGCACTTGATCGTAAAGAGGGTATTAATTCAAAATTAAAAAAATTTCAATAGAAGCAAATCAATTTTTAAGTTAATAATCACCACTAACGTGAATAATTTTTCACTTTTCACGTACATATTTGCAAACATGAAAAACTCCCCTGAAAACAATTTTTTAAGGTAATTCAAAGGATAATAATAACGTGAATAAAAGTTCACGGCGAAAAATTCCCCTCGTAATTTTTTCACTTTTTCCTTTGATTTTCTCAGTTTATTTTTGCTGGGGAACAGAACATAAAGCTCATTTGCTGCAAGACCGTCATAACTCAAAAAATGAAATTTTGGAGTTAGAGATGCAGAACTGTTCGCTTTGTTTTTCTTAATATTGTGTATTAAATTCATCTTTATATCTTTTATACTTTCCCAGTTTGAAGAGAATGTGTCTTCTTTTTTTTCTAAGTAGTTAGAGCAAATCAAAAACTTTAAATGCGTTTATCTCGAAATGGATTCTTTTGAGTTATGCCGGTCTTGCAGCAAATGAGCGATATATATGTATAAGTAGTTCTTCTTAAAATTTGAGTTTTTAGGGCAAGCTCCGTTAATAACGCACAAACTGATATATTGATCAAGAAAATGCAAAACAGGTCGGATTTCTGAAGCAATTTCTGCTGCGACGAAAAAGTTAAGGAAAAAAATTACTTACGTATGCTAAGTTTAAACAGCAATGCTCATCCAGATCCCAAAAAGTTATAAATATAAATTTATAGTTAGATATATGTATGTATATTTGTGTTTTCAAAATCAAAAATTTTAAGAAACAGATGTTATGATCAGAGTAAGGCATTAGAAAACTTACGGTAGTAGTTTCTAATCATAGTAGTTTGTTAAAATTTTTGTAAAAAAAAACATATATGTATACTGGCTAATTTTTAAATATTGGGCCCAACAGTAGCTGATCTTGGTTTCGTTTTAAATGAAGCGTTTTGTATACATACATACATTGCATTTTAAAATCATTTTTTTTTTTTCTTAATAAGTCTGTAAACTCAAAATCCTACATTTGTTTTTAATAAAATACAATTATCATATATATGGTCTAAAAATAAATGTAGATTAAACCAAAACGATGATAGTAAGTCACGACAAAATTCCACATACAAATGCACAACTTATTATAAACAATAAAGCCATAGAACTTGTGTCTAGTTTTCAATATCTAGAGGCTTGGCTTTGCTCACTGTAAATTGATGTCAAATGACGAATTAAGATGACCAGAACTTTGCACTAGAACGAAGTAAATTTTAAAAAATCATGTTTAATTGTCACAGAATTGTGGAAAAGTATTTTAATATGTTACTTATTTCTGATTCTATCTGGGTCCAAATTTTACTTTTTGAGATTATGTCATTCGATAACGAGTAGTCAATCGAATGACTTTACTCGAAATGTCATTCGATAGGTTAAGAACTTTCGTAAAAACATTAACAGCCTGTTCAACGATTTCGAACGTTAACGTTCGCATAGAAAATTTCATTTAAAACAAAAACAATATTCGACAATTTGTTTTTGTTTTAAATGTATTTTTCGAAATCGTTGAACAGGCTGTTAATTGTTTTTTTACAAACAATTTACACACTTTTTGGAAATAAATATTAGATTTCTTTAACAAATAGCTAAAAATTTAAGTATTAAACTTTTCAGCAATAAGAAATAAAATAATAACATTCAGTTTTGCAATTTTTCGCAAATTATAGTCATAGATAGAAGCGATTTTTGTATTGAAAGTTTTTTGATTCTTTACAGCTTTAACGATTTTTAATAAAAAGAAGACTTTGCTATTATCCCGCTGTTAGCAATTTTTTGCGAATTTAGCAATTTTTACAGAATTTTTTCCATTCCTTATACTTTTATGGACTTTTAATCAATTTTATGGCTTGCTCGAATTATTAAAAATTTTCGCGAATTTTCGGTATTTTTGCAAAAAAATTTTTTTTTTTGTTAATTGTTGACATTTTGTTTTTTTTAACCGATTTCAAATAAATTTTAGGGTTTGTTTCAAAGTTTGCGAATTTTAGCCATGTTCGCTATAGCAGCGATTTTTTCTGTAAGTTTTCTGATTCTGTACAGCTTTAACAATTTTTAATAAATACTAGACTTTGCTTTCATGCCGCTGTTTGCAAATTTCCGCTAATTTAAAATTTTTAATAGAATTTTTGCCATTCCTTGTAATTTAAGGGACTTTTAATCAATTTAATGGCTTGTTTGATATATTAAAAACTTTCGCGAATTTTCGCTATTTTGCAAATTATCTGAATTTGTAAAATGTTTTCCGAATTATTGCAATTTTTGCGTTGCTTTGTTGCTCTTTTTGGCAAGCGCCGCCGTTATAAAAAAAGCCACATAAATAAACCGAAGTCACCTATTTTATAGGGCACTATCAACATTGTTGATTTATATGCGGCGAAAAGTGCAATGCCTTATGCCATTAGTATACAAGCATACAAATCTATTACATTTTTAAACAAATTTCGATACGAAAGCTTTCGAATGCCGCAATCCCGTTTATGATATGCCACGAAGTTTTATTCGATACGAAAGTTCATTCGATCACGTGTGCGACGATTTGGGCCCTGGTTTGTTCTGTAAATCGAAATGAATTGAATTTAAAACCGAACAAATTTTGAAAATGAGTATGTAAAGAAAGTTCATAAAAATATTTCTTTGTATATACTTCATACTTTGAGTACCAATTATATTTACAAGAACAGCTCTTACAAACAGGAAAAACTACAGTAATTTTGTCAATAATTGAAACCAAAATCTTGTTCGATTTCAATTCCACTTCATTTCGATTGGTAGAACATGCCCGTACGAGTTAAGCCTAAAACTGTCCTTAAATTGCGAATGCAGGTGCATTCGTTTAGCAGGTGATTTATTTTTAAGTTGCTGTTGCTAGAGAGACAAATGGGTCCGGTATTACTTATTTTTTCTTTATGATTATTTGAGAAGATTGTATAGCCGAGAAAAAGTCTGGTGACAGTTTGATTTTGTTTTTATTAGAATTCGTCGGATATAGTATTCGTCGTAAAAAAATTAGGTTGATGATAGCACAATAAGGATGTCGTTTTTGGTTGTCACAGATTTTTATGTTAACGAAGGTGCCAATATGTCGACGAAAATCTATTTTTTTTTTTTTTTTGTTCAACACTCTGATTTAGCAAGATGGGAGCGAAAGAGGCGTATCAGGATGCAGTACTCCTTTTTTGTAGCTGAACTTATCATTTTTAGGTGTATTGGTCCCCTGAATATTTAACTATTTTTTTTTTTATTTATAAATCTGTCACAAACAGGTTTTATCATAAATGTAGTTTAAACAAAATGTTCGTGTTTAGAAATTGATTTGAAAATTCTAAGGTCGCTAACATAAGGTGCGTTCGAGAACCCAAACGTTTTGAATTTTTTTAGTGAACTTTACTGCATTTTATTAAATTGCATTCGCGTACACAAAATACAGTTAATGAGAAAATAAATTGATAGCGTTAAGTGACAGTTCTTGACTAAGTATTTACAAATTTTTACTAAAGAAACTTTTGCAGTAAAATTTAGTAAAACAAAAAAAAAACATGATTCAAAGTGAAAACAAGCAACAGTAATCAAATAAAAATTATACAAAATGTAAAACAATTATTTAGAAAAAGTAAAGTTTAAAAAAATTGAAACAAAAGCAAAAAGTCAATCAATATAAATTAATTAAAATTGCTTGTGAAGCTTTTATATGGCTCCATATAAATTTTTAAACCTTATATTTTTGTCGTTTTAATTTTTTGGAGTTATACGAGTGTTAAGTATTTGGGTACTTAGTACAGCACTTGTGTTTGAAGTAATCAATAGCAATAAAAGGATTTATGTACTTTTGAAAAAATTTAATTTAATTTAAAGATCACATCCAATAATTTGTTTGTTTTTTGCCTCAAATGTTCGTGTTATAAAAAGTTATTAATCTAGTATCGACTTAAGTAGTCAAAATTGCAAAACATTTTCAACACTACATTTATTTGCCATTAGCTGTTCCTTGAATTTTACGAATTTTACAAATTTTCCGTTTGCGTACTTTTTGAGCAACACCTTTTTTTTGAGAAAAATTTTGCAGTTTACTCAGAAATTTCTCATTTACTGCATTTTACTGTAAAAGTGCTCGAACGAATCTATCAACAAAATGTTTGTGTATAATATACAAATACAAAATTTAATTGACGCAAGTTTTCAAGTTTGTTTATAAACAATAATTTTATTGTTTTTGTTTTGATTTACATTTACTATTGCGTTTTTGCCAAAACAAAAAAAAAAAAAAAAAAAAAAAACGCCATAAAAACGTATTTTGTTTTTTATTGAGTTTTAATATTTTTATATACATAAATACATGCATACATTCACTCATTCACACATTATTAAGTATATTGACATTTATATATTTAATTTGTTTATTTATTAAATTCTTTTATTATTTTTTTCTTTATGTCATAACAACTGTTTGAATTTTCTATATACTATTCAAACGAATTTAATGTGTAAGTGTTATTTTAAAATTTGTATTCAAAGAAAGATTCTTTGTACAAGAATGAAATGCAGTAAATAAATTTTAAAATAAATAAAAACGTTTTTTTTTTATCAGTCCAAAAGCTTCTTTCTTTGTTTAGAAATTTTCGTCTTTTCTTTTTTCTTATATTTGAAAAGTAATGATTTGCAAACTAAATAGAAATGATAATGAAATGATATGCCATTGGTATGGTATGCACAGCAAAAGAAGTACATGTTTCTTTTTTTTTACTCGGCTTTTTTTTTTTTGTTAAATTTTGAATACTTGAGGTACATTCCCGCAAAAAATAACACTTTTTAGAATTTTTTATAAAGATAAAGATGAAAAATAGAGTAGATTTTTGATTATTCATAGATCAAGGTACAAATAACTACAATTCTTTATATCAGTGTTTAAAATGCTTCATTTGCTACCAATTTTATTGTTACTTTAGTTTTTTAAAAAATATTTTGTAACAGTATCGAAAGCATTCAAATGTTTTGTAGTCGTTATCTGATGGCAATTCCAAATGTAGCAGTAATAATTAAAACATAAATAATCAATAGAGCAACAGTTTAAAAATCAAATCATTTGCTACTTTTTCACATGTAGTTTTTTTATTGATTAATATGTCTTTCTACAATTTTACTTTGAAAAAGTAAAAATTATTTTCTTCAGGGTAGGAATAAAAGTAGTTTTAAAGTAGAGAAAAAATCGTCATAGTGCTGAAAAACTCTTAAATTAACAAAAGTGTTTTCCGTATCAGTAGAAGAAATGCAATTACTAGTTAATGGGGGGTGTGCTGGAAATCGCAAACACAAAACGCAAGAATTTGGAGGCTGTTTTTAATACACTTTTAATCTAATTTTTATAATTTTTGTTATAAAATTCAGTTTAATAGAGAAATGTTTGTATAATATTTGTCATAAAATTCTTTTATTCCAGAAATCTTACTAAAAAACGACTTTTAAAATTCTTGCGTTTTGCGTTTGCGATTTCCAGCACACCCCTGAATATTATAGCGATAAAAATAATTTTTTATTATAATTTTATCGTTCATATCTTGCTTTATTGATACACCGTATGCTTACTTAATTGCTACATTGATGCTACCTCTAGTGTTACCTAACATACAACATTTTTGTTATTAACTTTTACTATATCTACAGTTTCTGTATGCATTAAAATAGCAAACGAAATAAAAAAAAGGCATTTCTTACATTGATTTTCCGCTACAATTACAATTACATATATATAAGAAACTGTGAAGGTAGCATTAGTAGTAGTAGTAGTGAAAACAGGGCTCAAATCTCTTTACATTTTTTAATATTTTCGTTGCTTTTGCTTCTTGCAGTCTTGTTTTTTTAAAACACTGCATACAACTATTTTAAGCCAAATACCTATAATAATATAAATATTACTTTACAGTTTTTATACAATTTTTTGCCGGAAAAATACCTAAAATTAAGCTTTTTTTGGAAATACGGCTTAACTAAGTAAGCAGCGGGTCATATTTTTTTTTTTTTTTTGTAAAATAAAAATAGTATACCGTCAGAACACGTAAAAAATTATTAAAAATGGACTTACATAATTTTTTAGGCTTGGTTTAGGTGCAAAAAATATGCACTCGGATACTATCAGATCCATTGAAAATTCCCACACAGGAAGGATTCCTACTAGTATGAATCCAGGGGGGTTACTGCGTATTTCGATTCGAAAGAAATCATTTACGAATTCGTACAATTTTTACTGTGTTTTACGATTTTCGTAATATTTGTTTCAAATAAACGGACGTTTTTTATACTTTATCGAAAACAAAAAATCCCTTTCTAACAGCCTCTCTCTATTACGAACAAAAAGTTTTCATCAAATTTAAAATTTTTTTTAAAATACAACCTCTGCCATCGTTTCGAACGATTGTGAAAATCGTAATACACAGTACAAATTGTTCGAATTCGTAAATGATTTCTTTCGAATCGAAATACGCTGTAACCCCCCAGATTATTAAAGAAAAGAATAACGATGCTGTTTTTATAGGCCCCTCGAAAATTTACCCTTAGCCAGACTATTCCCATAACAAACTCAATCAAATTCCCCAGCGTAATGCTAGAGATTTATTCAGGCACTTTTATCTTTGCCTATGTAAGCTTGGTCAGTGGCATAGTATATGCTCCACCATTTCAAGATCCTTCCCCTCACTCCTCACGAAAATCCAGTGTGCCTGCGACCAAATTCACTGCTATCCTATTTAGTGGTAAGTTTCATGTTATTATTCCCATCATGATCCGAAGGTTTATCTTGAGTATCGCGGAGTCTGTTTTTCTGAATTCCATTCTACAGACTCTTTAGTTCTCTCTACTCTTCCATGCATGATTGGCTCTACCACAGATTAATTCTCTCATCTTTCCCAAAAATAACCCTATCGGGGTTGGAACCCATGTTTCACCTGCTGAATTATCTAGTGCCAATCCATTTCGTTCCAATTTATCAGCTGTTTTATTATCAATGATATTGCAACACCCCGAAATCCAGCACAGTTACACCCTGAACTCAGTCATAAGTAACCTAATTGATTTTTTACCCTTTCACAGCATTTGGCACTGTCTGGCAGAAATAGAATTGGTCTATATTTCAGCAATTTTTTTTTTTAACAAAATCGATATTGCTCGTTTTAAATCTTAAACTGCTTAGGAGAACTAGTTTGAAACGAAAATTATTCTTTTGAACGTGTTTTCAACAGACGAACAAAACTAAATCGACTTGAAATTTCATAAGGACTTAAAATATTTGTTTATACTTTCATTTCAAATCATTTCATTTTCATTTTATTTACTTAATCGAGCCCATAGGGCCATATATGATTAATAAAGTAATATATAATGATCACTTATTTTAATTTGTACAACAAATTCGTATTTTTAAGAATAAGAATAAAAAAATTTAAATATTTTATATTTTTTTCTAATCTATGAATTATTTAAGTATTCTAGAAACTTAGGTCGTATGGTTAATATTGCATAACTAAAAGTTTTAAGTTGTCGCGGAAGTCTATTCCATATTCTAGCTGACTTCACCAAGAAAGATTTTTCAAAAATACTATTATTTATTCTATATATATATATATGTGTTCCTCTAACTCCCATTGGAGCATATTCTAGGTATGATAATATCAGGGTTACGAGTGGACCTTAAATGAATTCCTCTTAGCACAAGTAACGGCAAACTTAATATGCCCTTTTTCACAACTTGTGATGGTGTTGGAAGTATAGCAACAAACACTTCACAAAAAAAAAAAAAAAAAAAAAAAAAATAAAAAATTTCAAACATTTGTGTTTTGCTTGTTACGTGTCATTTATTTGTTAAGGACTTAAACACGTCCATTTACTTAATAAATAATACTTATGAAATTATAACTTGTTATTTTATTTACGTGTTTTTTTGTAGGTTATTGTAGAAAAAGCTCCTAAAGCACGCATTGGTGATTTGGATAAGAAAAAATATTTGGTACCTTCTGATTTGACTGTAGGACAATTTTATTTCTTGATTCGCAAACGCATACAATTGAGACCCGAAGACGCTCTATTTTTCTTTGTCAACAACGTTATTCCACCAACATCCGCCACTATGGGTTCCTTGTATCAGGTAAGAATTAAATACTTGCCCCCTTATAAAACAAATTTTCATAGAAAATTCGTTTCACAAACCTTTTAAAAACCTGCGGCCTAATTCTGACAGTCGTGATTGAGTAATTTCTCGATTCTAAAGCAATTTTATTTTAGTCGATACTGAACGAATCGAAATTATTTTTTCAGTATTGTGAATTTCAAATTAATGCTTTACAACACCGAAAAAATAATTCCAATTCGTTCAGTATTGACTGAAATAATTAGATATGCTTTCAAATCGAGAAAGTACTCGATCACGACTGCCAGAATCAGGCCCCTGTTTTAGTTTTTATAATTAGGGCCGTTAAAATATAAATTTAAGTATAAAAATTGAATTATTTCTTTTTTTATTAACAGGAACATCATGAGGAAGATTATTTCCTTTACATTGCCTATTCCGATGAGAATGTTTATGGAAGACGCTAAAAGCATTTAGCATTTCTTTGTGTATGTGATCGCTTTATAATACTGAGAGAATATTTTGAGATAAATTAACATGGATTTTGTGCACGTACGTTAATAAAAAAACAAAATAAAAAGAAAAACAACAACAACTTCTATAGTATAAATATAAAAAAAGTTATATTAAAAACTAAAAAAAAAATTAACAAAAATTTAAAAAATCTGTGCAAAACAAATAAAAAAAATAATGATCTTATAAAAATCTTATATCTAAAAAATCTTATTCTTAAATTTTAGTTATAGCAATTAGTTCTTTAAAAAAAAATTATTATTTAATTTTTTATTATTTTTAATATGCACATTTCATCAGTAGAAAACAAAACTTATCGAAATTTTCTTGTGGTCGGAATTAGTTTTATTTTGATAATGAAGACAAATTTAACGAACTTCATGTTACGTTTTTATTTGAATTTGTTTATATTTTCTATTTAAGGCTTATTTTTTTTTCTTTTCTCTAAATCATGGTTTTAAATGTGCATAAACTTATGTATGTATGTATTATTATTTAAAAATGTCTACACTTCATATAAATTTTAAAAATAAATTAAGAAGTATAAAAACCAAAAAAAAAAAA
Source organism: Pollenia griseotomentosa (assembly GCA_963931875.1). Classification (NCBI taxonomy): domain Eukaryota; kingdom Metazoa; phylum Arthropoda; class Insecta; order Diptera; family Polleniidae; genus Pollenia; species Pollenia griseotomentosa. The sequence continues at coordinate 181,504,735 of OZ007563.1, read as the reverse complement.
ATTAAAAATTTTAAATAAAATTTTGGGTTAATCCTAATACCAAAAAAATACACTAAACAAGTATTTTAATTTAAATGCATTTTTAAGTTTAAAAAGTTTTTGTCAGTAAAAAAATTTTACACAAATTTTGCATTAAAAATTAATATATTGGGAAAATATTTTTGCGTATAAAAAAGATCTCGATGAATATACCAATTTAAGACTAATGAGCAATCATAGACCGACCCACCAAAACAAAATTATTTTTGAGGTTAACTCAGAAAAAATTCTTCTTTCGAATATTATCTTGATATCTACATCTACCAGGTATGTAACGATAATCGATTTGAAACCGAAATGATTGTTTTTAGTATGTATTTTTAAAAATTGATTTCTAATAGATTTTCATGGTATTTAAATTATATTTTATACTTATATCTAAATTGAACTGTATTTCAAACAAAAAATTAAGACTAATTCCGTAATGGATTTTAAAATTGTCCAAAACAGCGATAATTTTAAAATCAATCGATTTTTTTGCTTTAAATTGGTTTTAGGCAAGTAAAAAATCTTTTATTACAAAAGTATTTTTTATTTATTCAACCCAATTATGAATAAAAATTCCCGTGGAGTTTTTTCCTTCTTCCATTTTTCCTATTTAAATTTGGTTGTATAAATGGGAAAGACAAAAACACTCCAGGGAGCAAATTACGGCATTCAAGATCGATCGAAATTTCCATTTAATTGTATTGTAATTTCGAGTTAATTGAATGCCATAATTTATCACTAGCTGGCCGCCTCGGCTTCGGTAGCTGATTACTGGAGCCGTTTTCTGATTTTAGGTAAATCAAAAAAAAGAAGGCGTAAAAGTTGGCGGGGCAAACCTAAAGTTGGACCATAGCGATCATTAGAAAGAAAAAATCGTCCAAATCGGTCCAGCCGTTCTCAAGTTATGCGCTTAATAGAAAAAATGGGCGCAAGAGTAGGCGTGGTAACTTTTTCTTTTTTCGAATGGATTAATACGAACATTTGAAAGAAAAATTAGTCAAATCGATGGAGCCGTTTGCTGTTTTTAGGTAAATCGAAAAAGTGGGGGTAAAAGTGGGCGGTGCAAAATGTTCTTTCCGTACAAACCAAAGTTGGACCATGGCGATCATTTTGAAGAAAAATCGTCCAAATCGGTCAAGCCGTTCTCAAGTTATGCGATCAGAAACACACAACATTTCATTTTTATTATATAGAAGATTGGGTTGATTAAAATCACGAAAACGCCCGAAAAAGAAGAACTAAGTTCTGTATAAAATAATCGCATAAAGTTAAATTTTCTAAAACCAAAAAATTTTAAAATCTTTCGCAAAAATCTATTTTACAAAAACAAAGTATTGAAAGTTATATATATAAGCGCTATATAATTGAAAAACCTCTATTTTCTCGAATAATTGCACTCGAGCCGTTTAAACAACAATAAAATCTAATTAAACGTATAATAAAAAAAAATCCATAATGCCGAAAGACTACAAAATTTATTGTTCAGCAACAAAAAGAAAAACAAACCGTTACTATTTCAAAAAGTGATAAAGTAAAAATATTTAGACGGCCTTTTTTACAAAACTACTAAAGCACTTTTTATTTTTAGTAATCAACAAAATTATTTATTAAAAAAAATTCTTAAATAAATATATTTCTGAAATTTTATTTACAAAAGACACAAAACAAACAAAATTTTTTTAAATATGAAACATTTAACATAAACTTAATAAAGTAACTTAATAAAAAAAATAAATATATTTCCGAAATGTAACGTACATAAAAACACAAAACAAACAAAAATTAATAAAAAAAAAATAAACATTTAACATAAACTTAATAATATAAATGAGTTAATTAAAATTTTTATATATATTGTATCTATGTATGTATACATCATTAAAAACAAACTTTAATTTTATTTTAAAATATATACACAAAAGTCCAAAAGAAAGCATTAAAGACTAAAAATGACATGGGAAATAAAACTCGTGCCTTGCCATCAATCCAGTGCGATATTTCTTGGGGTGTTAATGTAGTCCAGCCAGCACGATTTTTTGTCTCATTATCCAAACCCTGTTCCAAAGAACCCACATCCATTTTTTGATTATCTGTCATGGTAGTAAATGTCGTTACTTTCGATATATTATCAGTTTCCTCGTGTTCATTGATTGTTGTGATGGGTATATTGTGCACTGTTAAATAATTATTAAATTTTGGAGCACCAGTTAAGGAGATATTATCACTTCCCATTGTAGTGCCTGTAGAAAATGAACGCGATCGAGAGGCTTTACGTCGCGAGAGATGTGGTGATAAAGTTGATTTTAAAATATGCTTGCTGCTCATTGATTTGACATCCACATTGCGTTTACGTCGCCATATAGTATTTACAAAAGCAAATTCAACTAGACTGCCAAAAATGAATAATGTACAACCCAAAAACCATACCTCAGACACTTTAATATAGCTGACCTTGGGCAGAGTTTTACCTGTGTGGGTAAGTTTAAAATTTAAATAATTTTAAAATATGTATAGTATATAAATAGTACATAAATCAGATAATTAAATTATTATTTTTATTTTTTAATTGCTATTTCTTACAATACAAGTATAATTGGCCTTATAGGATTTCTTTGTATTGATTAAAATAAAATAAATAAATAAAAATAATAAGATGTTTTAAATCGTTTAAATTAATCAATTTATATTCAAGTCCTTTTTATTATATTGTATTTTTTTTAAAATTAATTTATATTCTCTTGTTTTTAAATTTTTTTTATTTTACCTTGAGCCGAAGCCAACGTAATAAAAGTCAACATAGTAGATGTACCTAGCATAATTCTAGGTGGTGCCTGATCTGCTTGCAGCCAAAATGATACCCACGATATGCCCACAATTAACATTGAAGGCAAAAAATAATCCATTAAATAAAAACCAACTTCTCTAGTAAGGTGCACAGTAAAACTTAAAGAACTATAATTGCCAGCAAAAGCACCATGACGCAAATCATTTAAATCGGCATTAATAACGGTCTCATTAGACCAGGCTTGTTGTAAAACATATTCGGTTAAATGTAAATCTGGATCAAATGTAATGGGACGTTTTTGCTCCCAGTGTATAATCAATTCCGAAGTATTATACATCCAACTTTCCAAATAGGTGGAACAATGTTGTTCATCGAATGGGAATTTTTGTAGATTCATCCAGCAGTAGAGAGTGGCCTTAATACGACTCGATATAATAACGGTGCCATCCGGAGAAATTGAGGTTAGAATATCCTTTTCATTTGTGCCCATAATGCTGGAGTCTCTTTCGTTGGCCAGAAATATGTGAGGCATCCAAAGGTTATCTCTTAGTTGTTTTTCACCTAATATGGGTTGTTTGCGTTTTGGAGCAACTTTGCGAAAGGTAAGGCGTGGATCGAGAAAACGTAATTGCAATAAGGCATGTATTTTAAATTGCAAATCGTGAGCCTCTAAATTTTGCATAAAATAAACATACCAGCGCACATAAACATCAACTGGCAAACGACTACCGTATTCGGTGTAAGTTATTGGCCTCTCTAGGCGATCGTAGCGACAGCCATGTGTCAATCTTTCCAACAGTTGGGTTTGAGACAGATTGTCGGCATCACTTAACGAGGGGCAATCCAACTCTGCCCGAGCTTGGACAGCGTAAAAGAGGAAAACAAAGAATAAAAATTTGATCATGGTTATTGAATCCTTTACTAGAGAAGTTTTAATTAAAAATTTGTTTATTCTTAACAGAAGCTTATATCGTTGTAGTTATAGTCCAACTAAATATTTATTTCTTTTATAAATATTCGCCGCAAAATAGCGGTTTATATTTAGGCGGTTACAGTTTGTAATAAAGAGGTTTTTTTTAGGGTTAACCGATACGATTTTCTGGCGCGATTAATCGATTTCAAAAATTGAAAAAAATGTCGACCGAAAATCGACTTTTACTATTCGCTATTTAGTTCACAAAGTAAACAAATTTTGGGATTTCATATAAAATCGATTTTTTTAATTTTTTCCATGTGAAACTTTTTTAATATTCATCTTAAACCCTATAAAGTACATAAATGTATACTTTATTATGTATACTCTCAGTCCTTGAGTAATACTAACTCGATTTAGCTATGTCCATATGTTTGTCTGTCCGTCTGTTAAAATCATGCCTACTTTCGAAAGACCCAACAGCAAAGTTGTTGTTAAATTTAGCATAATCGGTTAAGGAGGAAAACAGTTATAACCCCAAATGAGAGAAAACCTCATTAAAAATATATATATTCGTTACAAAAGCTTACATAAATTGTTGACAGAACGCACCGATTCTCATTTAATTATGCACAAATTCGTTTTATGACTGAAAAAAATACTTTCTAATTTTTTTTAAAAAAGATCTCTAAGAGGAAAAATGCGACTCTTAGGCTGGCTTTTTGAGATGTGGATTAGGTTTAAACTTTATTTAACGTAGTCTGAAACACGGATTTTTCCGGAAAAATATGATTTTTTTCTTATTTCATTAAAGACCAACATTTTAAGCAAAACTAAGCTGTACGGTCAAAATTTTTTATACAAACTTGGTAATGGCGGCACAAATATGTTTTCAGATTAACTAAACCAAATTTAACTTAGATCTCAAAAACCCAGCCCTAGACTGTTAAAAAGCGAAAACTGGCAACTCTGGTTATCCTTCTGCCACCTTTGTTTAAATTTAGAGTGAAAACGTTTGTATTTTGTGTCCAAAATTTCATAAATTCTATCTTCGCTTAAGCGAACGGCTACTCTTCCGTGTTACAATGTTCGCAAAGTACGTTTTTATTCGCATTTAAGATGCGAAAAAGTGGCAAGTCGATATTCTGTAAAACAAGTGTCAAAATCGCAAAACTTTTTGGACGGCAAAACAGCATTCGCAAAAAACAAAAATGTAAGTGAAAAATAATATTTTATTTATATGTATGTATATGTATTTATTCTTAAAATTACACAAATTATTCAATTATTTAATATGGGGCCACTAGCGTTTAGTACATCGGATCAAAAAATAATATATGTACAAACATATGGGGAATTTCATGTCAAGTGACCAAATTTTTAAATCGAGGTTAGTCCTATTGGATAGTAGCTTAGACACAAATTTTCAACAAGATCGGACAAAAATTTTCTGAGTTAGAGGGGGTGAAAGTTTGACATTTTGGCCATTAATGGCATATATCATAATTTCTTAGCAGGTATTTGTTGCGAAATAATTGATCAAAAAGTTTTGCGACGCACACCACAAAAAGTAGAAGTAACTTTAAAAGTTTAAGTTTGTTTTTCTAATTTTTAGCGAATTTTGCATCATAAGGTATACAAAATCTAATTCCTATATAAATAAAGCACCTAAAATAATGTTAAATTCATTTATAACATTAAGAGATCAGGGGTGGGCTAGGATTTGGTTAAAATTATTTTATTAATGATCATCGAAATACCTACATATTTTTAATATAAAAATGAAATTATACATCTAGTCTTATATTCCATTAAAAAAATTTTTGGGTGGGGGACTGTTTCTGGGATTTGCCCATATGGAAACATAGGAAAGAAATGTTCTTATCGACATTGTGGACCAGGAAGTTATTATTTTAAATTTTTTCTTTCTATGACAATACGGTCGTTACCAACGAACGATATAGGATTAGATCTATGTCGACGTACGATGTAGATACGATTTTACGTTTACGCTAGCCATTGTTGGCCTTTGTATAAAATATACGATACTACGTTAATACAGTGTTTGTGTAGTGCTCCTACGGTAATGGATTTGAACGGCTAAAATAAAAAAAAACTGGTAGTCAGATCAAAGTAATTCTTTTTGTTATTCCGTAATTTTAAAAAACCATTGCATATTGCGTTAATATGTACTATATTGACAACTTAACTTTTTTCGCGAAATTCCCACAACGGTGCTAACTCTTGCCATTTCTAGTGTTAAAGTTCAAATTTCTTTCAATTTATTCACGACAGATTTCAGACACATGGGTACAGAAGTTTTGCACGAAAATCATCATCACGGAAAATTTCTGTCAATTGGGCTTACGAAATTTGAACGTTATTGATAGCAGCTGAAAAAATAGGACTAATTAAATCTAAATTGTATTTTCTTTGTACATCATAACTTTTATGTACATATATGTATATATGGGTTCAGTAGTTTTGTGTTAAAACTCTCATTATTAAAAAAGTAGGTTTATTTTTTAAATTATCTGTTTGGTCAATTTCTTGTTCAAAGGTTCAGCAGTATAAACCACAATTAGCCAAAGGCATTTTAAACCTTATCAGAGTGCCTTATTATAGTAAAAGGTGGGGCTCTTTTTTGCTTACATGTTTTGAATAGTCAAATTTGGCTATGACATGTTTTGTGTTTGAAACTAAAATTTCCGATTCTTCATCAATAGAAACAAAATAAAATATATAAAAATTATTTATTTAAAAGCTGTTGCTAAAAGTTTAAGATTAATGAAACTAACATATTAGTCTTAACAAATTCTTCCTTGAATATTTGACTTAAAATGAATGGAATTTTATTTAATTTATTTCTTTAACTATTATAATTCTTCTTTGCCGGCTTGAGTTTCTATTTTTTTCTTTTTCGATTTTTTCTTAGCTTCTGCATCCTGCTTTTTGCTTGATGGCAATTCTTCCTGTAGACATTTCCTGTCATTGGTCGCCAAAACCTGTTCTTCACACAAATGCACTATCAAATCTTTTTCATCTTGTTTTTTAAAATACCAATCTGATATCACATCTTCATATTCCTCCAACATGTTTTCACACTGACTCTTCATTTGCGTAACTTCTACGGGGGGGTTATCCCACAGTTCCAATGGAATACCCAAATCAACCTTGACACCTTTATCCACTAGGCCGTGAAGAGTTTTAAAAGTTTCAGACATGCCTTTGGCAAAACGGGTACTATCTGTTCTTTCCTTATGAAGATTGTACCCCAAAATGCGTTCACAAACATTTTCTGTGGATTCTAGTAGACGTAATTCACTTCTGCGGTATTCGGTGCGTTTTTTAGGCTTGACATCATCTACGGAATAGCTAATAAAATTTGAATAGTTTTTTTTTAGTTTATAAATTGATCCATATGTTAAGGGTTTTGCTTACCCAATTTCTATAACTTCATGAGATTTTCCGGTTTCCTTAAGCCTTTCCTGCAATTCGGTGGCCAATATTTTGCAAGTTTCACATCTATTGGCATAACGTACTCCCTGCTCTTCTTCCGGGGATGAAGCAGTAGCGAAAAATATAAAAGAGCTTAAAATTAAAGAATAAACTAACATTGTTTATTTCTTATTCTACTTAATTAAATTATTTTAGATATGCCAGTGTTTACAGAATAATTGATTTTGTTTTCCTAAAATACAACACTGACGTGTATTTACTAACCCTAGATCTACACTAAAGATAAATATCTGAGCAAGTTGGCAATAACCAAGGCCCATCTATTAGGTCTGCTTACTTGTACAATTAAGCTTGAGGTCTTTTTTTATATAAATATATTAATTTTTAATATTTTTAATCAGGCTTAAGTTCATTAAATTTAATTTTCATTAAATTATTTCCATGAAGAAAGGAATTTTACATCATGAAAATTAATTAAAATTGTTATTGATTGGAAATAATTTAATGAAAATTAAATTTAATGAACTTAAGCCTGATTAAAAATATTGGAAATTTGGATTGGAAACCATGAATAGTTCAACAAAATAACCACGATACTAATTAATATTAATTTTTATTAAATTTATTTTTTTTGTTAAGATAAAATTTATATTTTTATATAAAAAAGAACTCAAGCTTAAACTAATTAATATAAATTTAAATAATAAAGATCGAATAAGAAAAAAATTATATTAATAAAAATAATTTTTGTAATTTTATTTTAGCGTTTATTAAATTCTTTAATTTAATTCTTTCACTACAACTATAATTTGCTACCATTTCACAAATTTAATTTTTTTTCCTCACGCAATTTGCTTATATTTTTTTCTTTTTTTGCTTCTTTTTTTCAAATGACAACCACATTTGACGTTATATGTTAGCAATAATTGTCAACGAAAATGGACTAACAATTATTGCAACATAAATTGCCGGCAATAAATATGTACAAAAAATTGCTGTCTACATTAAAGATAACATAATTTTGACATTTACTGCAAATATGTCGCAATAATTATCTCTGGTATAGACGGGCAATAAGAACGTTTCTACATAACAAATATATACATAAATGTTGATTTAAAACTGTTGTACCGACGTTAATGTTAAGCCAAGACACCAAGCACTAAAGAGTGGTGAATTTAATTTATTTTTTTTAAAGCATATGTTAAGGCACATTGGTGTCAAATGCTGCCATATGACTAAAATTTTGAAAAGGTGTTTAAACAAATTCCTGGACAAAAAAATCCATTCAATGCTTGATTAAAATGAAATATTAGGCGAAAACTACATTTATTTAAATAATGGCTAAATTTTAATTTAAAAATATGGTTCAAAGCCAAAAAAAGCGAAATTTCTTGTTTTAAAGCCAACTACTATATCTTTTTGCAAAGGAACTACATACATCTAAATCTTAAGATTTAGATTGTGATGAAAAATTTGCTTTGTCTACCTTTCAATTTTGCAACTTTAAAGCCATTTAATACTTTTTATTTTTTAATTTACTTTATTATTTTGTTAATTAAAACTTAATTTACATAAAAATTTTTTAAAACTAACACTTTATATAAAAAAGTTTATATTATGTATTTTTTTATCATAACTTTCGTAATTTAAAATATTATCCTTAAAGTTACATTCATTATTCTCGTCCTTTACACATTAAATGCGATTTTGGTATTACAGTTTTTAAGAGATCCTTTTCTTAAGCAAAGTAAAAATCTTTAATTAAATTTTCAAAACAATTATTTTCGTTAAATTTCATTTTTGTTATCATCTGCGTTGATAGTTGGCGCTGATTCCCCTAGAACATGCTTCATGGTTGGCTGCCTGTTTAACGTTTTTATATCACAATTCCTAAAGCTGGGTTGAAAGTTGTTGTTAGTTTTGTTATTGAAATGTTGCTGCTGCTGCTGCTGTTGGTGTCTTTGCTGTAGATCGGCAAACGAGCGAACGTGCAGAAATAGGCCACTGTTCAAAAGACGAGCTTGATGTTCCTGAGCCTTGGCCCGTAAACAAGCAATTGAATTATTTCTGGAAATGAAATAAAAGGATACATTTACGGATAAGTTGACAGTGAAAATATAAATAAAATGAAAAAAAAAGAATAGGTTTAACTGCCTGTTTTTACGTTTAAACGTTTACGTTTAAAACAAGAATTAAGTTTAGACAAAAGTCTGCAGTTTTGATAATAGTCTAATGGCTAATAAATCACTGGTGGTTTAAACGCTGGTTTAGTGGCACTAGGTAGTCCACATTATAAACTGATGGTGTTTAAGCCCATTGTGCCACGTTTAAAGACCAAAGACCAACGAGTAGCTTAAGTTCCCCCTTCTCAAGCCGAAGCTCTGCCACGGGACAAGGTCACAAATCTCTTGGACTGTCTCAACACAGAAATGGACGTCCATGTGTAAAGGAATTTACGTTCGAACCATGATTATATCGTCCTCTTAATGTGACCGATAGGGACGCCAAAGAAAGGTTTAGGGCCTATAAATGGACGGGATATAGACGGCGTATGATAGCTAGTTTTACAGTTATCGTTATCGGAAGTTTTTTATGTAAAAAAAAACACCCTTAAGGCCATGTCAGATACAACTTTTTCGTTTTGCATGACGTTTTTTACGTAGACAGAAAAGCTTAAAGCAAAAGGCAAGGTATTCTACACAAAGTAGACTCATTTGGGAGTGTAGACATGCTGCTCTATAAAAAGAACCGAGTTGTCAAAATTGCCTTTATATAAAACAAAAACAGTTTAACTCACACATGTACAAATTTTGTTTCAACTAGGGGTAAACAGCGGACAAACATATGGGCCAACGAGTTTACCTTGTGTAAATATACCTTGGCAAAAGGTGTATGACACAATAAAAACTTTGACAAAAAAAAAAAAAAAAAAAAAAATAAAAAAAAGTTATATGTACTAGCAGACTGTCAAAGCGCGCAAAAAGATGAGAGTTGCCTAACTTTTCGCTTCGCTCTGCCTTAAAAGTACTTTATGTGACAAGTTTCGTATAAGTATGAATATTTCATCTTAGATGTTAGAGCGAATCTCTAACGCAACGCGAAGCAAAAGTTTTATCTGACATGGCCTTTAGCCCCCTGAAATTTTAAAGCAAGATGCAATTGGCATTTGTCTAACACAATAAACAAAATAAGCTTTTAACAAGTTAGACTGTTATATTCGGCTGTGCCGAATCTTTGATACCCTCCACCGACAGTTACAGGATATATTCAGGAGTGGGGTCTACATGATATCTATTTATTATTAATTTATCTTTATAAAAACAGACTTTCGCATTAAAATTGGTTGCGGTTTAGACCTATATTTAATTAGTGACCGACAATTAGAAAGTTTTATGCTTTTTTTAGGAATTTTAACTAATGGGGGATTTTTTAAGCGTAGTTTTTTTAAAAATCTAATAAAACACTCAAATTTGCATCATATATTCAAAATTTTTATTAGAATCGATAAATTGGTCTTTGCCATTTACTTTTTAAAAATAACTTCATGTAAATGTTGCCCGCGGCTCCGGTTGAAATGGTCCATTCGTAAGGTCCAATTTTGCACGCCTTTTTCCAGCATTTCGGCATGTGTTCCATGCACAGAAAAAAATAAAAATCAATTTCAATTAAAAAAATCCCAGTTTCAATTAAAAAATTGTTTATTTTTTTTCAGTAAACAAATTTGTAATCCCAATTAAATTTTTAATACTTATTTAATTAAAATAAATTTTAATTAAAAATTAATAGGAGTTATTCAAAGTTTAATTAAAAAAATTTTGATTTTTAATTAATTTTTTAATTATTATTATTATTATTTAATTATTCATGAATAACACGTGTTATGTTATACTCTAAGGCTTCAATCGTGTTTGGTTTGTCCACTTAGACCAACGACTTCACATAACCCCACAAGAAATAGTCAAGAGGCGTCAAATCACATGATCTTGGCGGCCAACTCATCCTTTAATATGTCCATTGTTTCACGAGCTGTGTGGCATGTGGCACCGTCTTGTTGAAACCACATATCAACCAAGTCCAACTCAGCCAATTGGGGCAAAAAAAGTCGCTTATCATGGCACGTGGTTGAATAACACATGCTCAATACCTGAGAACGGCGACGAACTGACATTTCACTATCCTCATTAACACTGGCCGCTACGGCTGCAATATTCTCTTCGGTACGCACTCTACGAACGGGAGTCGGTGGTTTAATGTCCACCAAAGTAAATTTGGTGCGAAATTTGGTGATAATAGCACGAATTGTTGTTATGACGAAGATAAAAAGTTCGTAACAAACGATGGACATTTCTCACAGAGCACGAATTTTGGTAATAAATTTCAACGATTTGCAATCGTTGCTGGTTTGTAGAGAGTAGGGTTTATATGGGGCCTAGGGGAAATTATTAACCGATCTCCACGAAACTTAACAGTGTGATTTTCAGTCGAATAAAACAAATTTGTGCAAAATCTTATCTCAATCCTTGCATTATTCCACTATTTATGTGAGTTTTTGTAACAAGAAAATACAATATAATAGTCTGGTAGTGTATAAAAGTCATTACTAAAAATTTAAGGAATAAAACTATTACAAAAAAGCTTTATAAAATACATAACTGAAATTTAGCTCATAGAATAAATTCCAAAAAAATTAAAAAAATATATTATATATAGTTAAAATTATGCCTGCATTCTAAACTATAGTCTAGCTTTAATTTATAATTTTAGTCTACTCTAGTCTACATTAAACACCCAGTTTTTGCAATTTCTCGCTAACAAAATTCTGCTTGCGCAACAGGGTGCTCTCTTAACTTCCTTTGTTTTCAACTTAAACTACAAAAACTTTAAGTTGTTTTATTTACTAATGTTCAAGCAAATTGTTTGCTGCTTTAAACACACACAAAGGGTCGTCCACTTTAGGGAACCAAGTGAGCCGTCCTCATTTCGGCTGCAAATAAATCTACACACACAAGCACAAATTTCATAGGATACAGCCACTAGACTAATGAGTAGTTAACATTTTAGCTTAAGCCGACGATACACTATCCTGTTTAGTCGTACAAAGTAGGAAAGTGTGACTTATCAATAAAGTGAGTGACAGATTTTTTTGACAAGTCTGTCCGACTTGCAAATGTTTATGAAAATTTTCAAAAATCATAGTTTATTTGCGATCAGAGTTGCATTTTCTTGTAAAGTAGCTGAGTCATTTGAGTTGGCAGCAGATTTTTTTATGTCGGATAGAATTCTATCAGATTTTCGTGTGAATGAATCGTACGATTGTGTAGGATAGTGAATCCCGGCCTTTATAGTCTAGTCCAGCCTTAAGCATTGACTGTAGTCTAATCTAGAACCTTTTTTTTAGGAAATAGTCTAGTTCATAGTCTAGACTAAAGTCTACAAAATATATTTTTAGTTTTTATTTTAGACTAAAAGCTCAAAAAATAAAAAAAGTAATCAAATAGATTTTTCAATACTTTAAAAATTCGCTATTTATTTTTTTTCCATATTTATTCTTAAATACACAAGATCATTTTATTTGGCAGCGGCTTCAGGGCATGGTTCGGACCACTGCCACTGTTCGAAAGAAACACATTCTCCTTTAGCACTGTCAAAACCTTCAGAGTCAGGACAACGAACAGATTCAGCTGCAGCCCCAGCAGATTTACACAGCCAGTAGTGAGTGGGATCCCAGAAATTACGAATGGGTTGATTTAAATTACTACTGTTACATTGAGGTTCGTTATTGCCATCAGGATCACAGGCCCAGACACAAGCTATGGCAAAAGCCAAGATGGTCAAGCAAACGACTATTAAAAAAGAAATTAATGAAAAAAATCTGCTTAAATTGTCCTTGTGGGTTCTTTCAGAAACTTACTAGCTTTCATTTTCACTGAAATAGTTGATAGCGCGTATGTAGACCGATAGAGAATTGCAACAACTTTGTGCCATTTTGATTGATTTGTCGGTATTTATAGGAAAAAAAACTTAGAAAGAATCGTAATAGAAATGATAGTATGTAATTTTGTAAAGAACTTTAATTATATCAATTAGTACTTTAAATTGATGTAACTGCAAAGAAATATTTTATTTGTTATCATAAACAAATATTACGATTTCGATTTTTTAATTGCAATACAGTGGAGCCTTGTTTATCCATGATTCGATTAACCGGCAACATCAATTATCTTGGACATAAAAAGAATTTTTTTTGCATCAAGTTGACTGAATTTTTGTACAATAAGTCTTAAGTAGTAAGTGTTAATTGCTGCATCTAACTCGGTTTTGTTAGTTTTGGCACTTGTATCCCTTTGCTTTTCAACACCTCAATTAAAAATGTTAAACAGCTGCTTCAAAACAAAAGCGTGCAGAAATTTTTTGCTGGTTTTAACAATTGTGTTGCCTTTATAAAAGATTTTTTTTAATGAATGTCAAGAATTTTGTTAATTTGAATCTGGCAAGCCTATTACTGACTGATTCATCGCCGCACAGCCTTAACGCCTAGTGTATTGTGAAACTTTTTTGTCACCCCTTTCATTTTTTTAACCATTAATTATAGAATAAAAATTATATCACATTCGTATCTTGTCTAAAAATTTGATACTTTTTTCTAAATTCGAACGTTTAAGGTGGCAAATCGTACCTATTTTTAGTACTTTTTTTGAACAAAACCTTTTTCCTTTCATTGACATATGCGCATTTCCATGTCACCTTACGTGACATTGTTACGCCTTCAGAGATGTAGAGTTTTGCAAAAATAATGGCAACTAGCAGAACAACATTTTGTCATAGCTATCCTAAATGTTTTTTCGCCAAATGTTATGTCAATACGAATATTTAGAAGAGAGCTATGGCAATAAAAGCTATTTTCAGGAGTTGAATTTGTATTGTGTCGTGGTTGTCATCATGGTGGAATAAGCAGGTGGCATCGTTAGGGCAACAAATACAACATAACAACAAAAATGGAAATTACATCACCGTTTACGTCAAAAAATACTTTAAACAAAAATCAAAGCGTGCCGCTGAACATGATGAAATAAATAAATTTTTAGCCAATTTTTATTTAATTATGGTCAATATCTTATTTATTTTAATTTAATATTATCAAAAACTTTAGTAAAATACAATAATCACAGCACAAAACGTGAACTTTTTGTAAACATAAACAAAACTTTGACATAAACCTAGACAAACAATGCAAGAGCAAAAAATCGTCATCTGGAGTAGTGCTGCCACCTGTTTATTCTACCATGGTTGACATTATCACGGAAATGCCCATGTAGTTAATTATGGGCTCCTACTACACTATTGAAATTTTTGCTGCTTCAATGATTTCTTCCCAAAAAGTATCAGAAAGGGAAAATACGGGAAATACAATTTGTTTCTTTTACTTTTTCGTTATAGATGAGGTAATTTTTGAATTTTCTATAATACTGAACTAGAAACATAAAATTATAGGCGCATATAAGATAAAAAAATATTGGTACTTTTTTGTTAAGACCTAGAAACATAAACTTTGGCATACAAATATGTCCACGAAAGAAAGGGAGACGCTAACGAAGAAGCGGGTTAAATGCTAGTGTAATACAAAATTCTTGAAAAAAATTTGTTATTCTATATATTATTACACTGTGCTAGTTGCAAAATTAGACAAGCCGGGCACATGGCGTTTTAGCATAATTTGGGTACGCTGAATCCAATGGTGCCCACCGTTTTTTAGGTTAGCTTTTGTTTTCGAGATACATATACCGTTATTTTGAAAATGGAGGAGGTTGCACAACATATGTATATTCACGTAACTCAAAAACGGTTTGGTTTATTAAAATTACTAAAAACCCTCACTTAGTTTTTTGTCTTTAACATTTTCTCGAAACATACTTTCCCTTTATCTCCACTTCTTAGGGGCGCTCCCATACAAATATTGCGTTTTATGAAATTCTTAAATTAATAAAAATTTGTCGACTTTTGTGAATAAAATCAAATCAGTTGCAAACAGATTTTAATCATTTACGGCTTGTTTTGTTTGCAGCTTCGTTTTTTATATACATATCTGCAAAAAATTAGAAGCCTAGCTGCATTTTCCAAAAAACAAAAATTTCGAAATTTTGATAAAAAAATTATGTTTTTTTCCAAACAAATTATGTTTCTAAAACGCCTGCTTATATTTAAAAAAAAAATTAACTTTTCTAAAAGGAAACTAAACCGTTTTTGAGTTACGCAAATAAATGTTGTGCAACCTCCTCCATTTTCGAAAAAACGGTATATCTCGAAAACAAGAGCTAACCTAAAAAACGGTGGGCACCATTGGATTAAGCGTACTCGAATTATGCTAAAACGCCATGTGCCCGGCTTGTCAAAAAAAAGTGTAAATTTCGAGCACAAACAGGAGGTCTTGACATCTTATTTGATTATTTTTTACTCCTTGCATTTTATCTAGTTTGTTTCTCATTTATTTATAATCTTGTTCTTGATTTAGAATAAGTTTGCGCTTCATTTCGTTTTGAAAATAATATTGTCTTTTAAAAAGCAATTAATTTTTAAATATATTGGGGGTATTCACGTCACAAGTTGCACCCTTGCGAAAAAGCAAAAGTGCAAAAATATAACAACAACCACACAGACAATTAGTTGTGCGTAAATAATAGTCTTTGTGGTTGTTGTAATGTTTTTGCACTTGTGCTTTTTCGCAAGGGTGCAAGT
Source organism: Pollenia griseotomentosa (assembly GCA_963931875.1). NCBI lineage: Eukaryota > Metazoa > Arthropoda > Insecta > Diptera > Polleniidae > Pollenia > Pollenia griseotomentosa. Next base: position 181,488,815 of record OZ007563.1, on the reverse strand, counting down.
TGTGACGTGAATTACCTTATTATATAATTTTCTCTAAAATACGTTTGACTCAATAACTGATTTTGACATCCAAGGTAGGCATTTTTTTAAGCGGATTGAGGCGAGTCTACCCGTTATGAATGTGCCTTGTTGATAAGCCAGAAATCTCGCGGTCCCGTCCATTACGGATACTCGAGGTCTTACTGTACTGTAAGAAAAAAAATTTTTTTTGCGTGTTCATTTTCCCAACATTTATTGGGTTGTTAAGGAAAAAAATATGCGTTTTCATTAAAACAATTTCAAGGAAAAAGCAGTGTTTTCCGAAATCTTAAAATTTTTTTTGGAAATACATGTTACAAAGAGTTTAATGTTGCTCGTATTTAAAATTATATAGTTTGGAAAAATGTTGTATTTTCTTAGCTTTTTAAAGAATTCAGAGCAACAATTGACATTTTTAAACAAATCGCAAATTTTGTTGGCGCTTAACAGTAACAGGCAGCCTTAAAAAATTTGTCATTTTTTCGATTTCAAAAAATACGTTATAAAATGTTTCTTAACTTATAGAGAAATCTAGATCCGAAAAACTAGTCCACCTAAACAGTACAACGTCTTAGTCCACACACAAATGCGTTGTCAGAATAAGTCTGAGAAACAAGAGAAAAGATTAGTTATTTAAAACAATATGATTTTCTATCAACCCTCTGCCAAAAAAAAAAAAAAAAATCAATTGTCCCAAAGGACCAAATAAAGGACACCAGCAGGTTGACAAAAACAACAAGATGTTTGTGTGGTTGGTTGGTTAACGTGGAAGCACGCCCATAGACTATAGTGACTTCGTGTTGGCACCACACAACTTGTCAAGAATAGTAACCACGAGTCATGAAGGCCACCAGGGCCATACTGAGATGGCTAGAGCCAAAACGTTGCATTGAGATATTTCACCAAATTGCTGAGTTTCACCCGAAATATACTTTTTGAGATATTTGTCGAAGGTAATTCACAAATAATCCATTTCGTGTCAAATTGAACACTGGGCAATTACATAGGAGATGAAATACTGGCCCCTTAGTTGCAGGTGCTCTGCAGCTAAGCATTCATTAAAAGGGAGACCGAGTCTCATAGCGTACTTACCCATCGTCCAGTGAACACTTATATCTGTCTTGAGATATCGCTACAGTTGAAGTTAAGAAGTCGCTACGAGCAACAAATGTCGTTTTCGCGCCACGTTACCTTGGTAGCACTGCAGACATCCAGTTTTTCTCCATTTTTCATTAATCATATCCAGATAGAGTTAAAAGATTTTGGTTCTAATAGTTCTCAGGGGTGATGCGACTGGCACACCCTGCGAAATATTCAAAGCGGCCCGTCCGCCTGCATAGGGACCCAAACTAAGGTAATGTCAGAAAGGCTGCCCAGTCTGGATAGTTCTTCCTTACACTGGCTATCAAGAATGGACGTTGTCTTGTGCGACCTGAGTGACATCAGAGCCGGCGGGCTATCGACACAAATACCAATTCTGCCGCTAATGTTCCTGCTATGCGGTATTTTACATGCCTTTCTTGTCGCTAATATTTCGGACTGAAATACGTATGCTCCATCCGGAAGGCGGAAAGACAGATTTATTTACAGCGAGTGTAATCTCTAGCGCAGCATTCATCAGCCTGGATTTCCCTTCTCCATTCCCGCCTTGACGGAGAAATTACCTTGAATTTCTTCTCATTGTCCATTCGGGGTATCATGTAGTCCGTTGATTGTTTCAGAAATGTGGGTAGCCTTTGTAAGATCCTTGCATGACCGTACGTCCTCGCCTTCCAACATACCGACTGTGAGAGCCTCACCACTTCGTTGGCGTATGTGGCCGTTAGGTACAAATCTATTGGAAAAAGCTGCTGATCCAAGACATATTTCCTGCCAGTCGCGATCCACCATTCCAAAGATCCATAGGTAAGGATAGGCCGTGCTATTGACGTGTACAGCCATTTGACCAGTCTTGGATTAAGGCCCCATTTGGCGCCAAACATTTTACGGCAGGTATGGTAAGCAACTGTGGCTTTCCTGACTTCCATTATAATTTTGTGTCTAGGACAACTTCTAATGTTTGTGTAACAATTTTTAATATTTATTTGGCCCTTAACTCTTTTTGAGCATTTAAGCTGGTCCATACAATTCAACTTACAAGGCCAATACTGGTGCGATAAGCTCAACACGACAAGTCTGCCTAGAATTATGCTGAATATAAGACTACTAAATGTTTTCATCAAATGCAATACCGCCAGGCCAACCCGGCAAATCAGGGAGTCAGAAAGACGGCGTAAATATTTTGTTTCCGGTGCCTGAACTCTGCTCTAATTTTAAGATGTAAGCGCTCATGATTTACATCCATACGTTTCCCATATCATACTCCCTATCCGGTTTTCCGTCTTCGCCAATTGTGACTTCCAAACAGCGATTTTATGTTGGTGTTCATTGCGGCTTAAAATCATAGTCCCTATCTTCTTCGTGTTAATAAGTAGGCCTCTTCTAATCATTTCATTAATGAAAATATTCAAGTTATGTTGGAGGGAGTCAACTGATTTTGCTACTAATGTCACCTCATTTCCGTAAGCGTGAATTCCCGGAAAGATATTTATTGGTGCTGATTTAGGTTCAGGTGTCGTCAAGTATTTGGTTTTGCGAAGAGAGAGATAGAGAAGAAAGGAAATGGAATTTTCTTCTCCCTTTTGTCCTAAAAAGTCAAGACTAAACCCTTCTAGGAAATTTCATATCGGGTTATTGAAGGAATCAAAGATCTATATATTGTATAACCAATTTAATTTTTTTAATTCACATTTGAACAAGAATTTTTTTTGAATTTTAAAACTCCACAATACGTAAAATTTTTAGATTTAAGAAAAGTCTAACTTTGGTCATTGAGGCCATAAAATATTCAACATAACCTTAACCTAACGGGAATTGCCAATCGTGAACGAAATTCAGTTTTCATTCCCTGAATTTGGAAATGTCCGATGAAAAAGAATCCCTTGGTTTAAATTAATATAGATTAATTAAGGATATCAAATATTTGCTTTTCTAATTTCCCTCGAGAGTTGGGAAACGGAAATTTGTTCAGACATCTTTGGATCTAATTTCGTTAACGCAATATATTCTTGTTATAAATTTTATCTTTAATTGCTCTTAAATTTATAAATTGAAAACATTTGTATTCTATTTATTCTCTGATAGCAAAATATACATTTGAAAATATTTTATTTTAATTACAAAACAATGTTTAAAATCGGAAATAAAATAATAATGTTTTACAAAGTGTCGGGGACAGAGATTCATTCAGGGCAATTCTGTTTCGTCACTTTTTATATAAATACTATAGCGAAACCGAAAACATAATTAAGTTTGCCAAGTAGAATTCAATACTAAAGACTAAAATTCAAAACTAATAACAAAATGAAATCTGGTAAATATTAAATTAAAATTTGTTTAAAACTTTCAGATAATTTAAACCTTTTCTTGCTTTCAGTTATCTGTTTAACACTTTTGATTGTAGCCAGTGTCTTGGCCTGTAATCCTGATAGCGATAACAAACCGAAATGTAATATTAGTAATTTGAATAAGCCCATATGCTCCAGTAGGAGTTAAAGGAAATCATATATATATATATATAATTTCTTAGATCCAATTCACTTTTGGATGTGTTTGTCTGCTGGTGATGAACCTGAAATGATACGCTGTCCCGATTCTAAAGGTTTTGACGATTCTAAAAGTGAATGTGTTGCATTTAGCGAATGGAAATGGACAGAACCTTGTCCTGAAGAAAATAATTCTAACTAGATTTATTTAATTCCGATAAAATCCATTATAAAAAAAACTTTATTTTAATAAAATATTATGGATTTTTCATAAGATAACTTTTTCTAAAAAATACATTTTATATAGGAGTTTAAGAGAACTTTGGTCGATAAAATTCCTAACGATCAGAGTCCAAATTAGCACTACGGATATTAGTAAATGCTCTGCATAAGACTGGCTATGCAGAGATGCTTAAGTTAGTCATTCGAGATTTTTAAATTCGGGATTTTTGAATTGAGTATTTTGATTTCAGGAAAATTTTCGTTTTTAGTTTTGGGCCATTTTTCGTTTGGGCGATTTTTTACACATTGCTTTGGGCCTTGGATATTTGACTTTGCCGTCGAATCAGCTGGTACGCCGGGCAAAACGTTCGATTCCTTGCGCTTAAGATTTCCGTAATGCATCAATTTTTTCTTGCCAGTAATTATTCGATGCAAAAATTGCTTTTTTTTAGCTTTTTAACAGCATTTCTGACACGCAAAATCGTCTTTAGACCACTCTCGACTTCCGATGCTTAATTTCCTTGCTTCTAGACGAATTCTGCACTTCAAACGAATCAATTGGGTTCGGTACAGGTTCGATTCCTTGCCCTTAAGATTTTCGTTATGCATCCATTTTTTCATAACTATGATTCAATGCAAAAATTACTTCTTTTTTTTTGACTTCCGAACAGTATTTGGGACACGTAAAATCTTCTTTTCACCTGATATGCTCAATTTCCTTGCATTTGGATGAAATCCAAAACTGTGGCTTTAGTGTATCTCAATGATTTTAATAGATTCTTCTTGAGTTTTATGGAGTAATGCCTCCAATTCTTCATCATTAATTCTTTTTGAATGCACAAACAATCTCTCGCAGCTTGGAATCAATATGTATAACATTTTTACAATAAGCTGTCGGGTGCAGTCAATCAATGTGCCTTTGGAAACTTCCCGCAAATGATGCTCTGTTGGCACAAAATTTGCAAAAAAAACTTTGTTGTTCACTATCATATTTACGATTAATTTCACCAACTTCAGTTAAAACTAACTATTACTTTAACTTTCAGTTAACAATATGTTTTCGACAGTTATAACTGGAGGTTAATTATAACTGAACTTGGTGAAATTGGCCGTTAATCGTCTTATTTGTAAACAAAAATCGTGTGTGCTCATAAAGTGTGATAGTGTGCTCTAAAAACGAATTTAGGTGACTGATTTTTTTGACAAGTCTGTCTGACTTGGAAATGTTTAAAAAAATTTTGCAAAAAATGAAAAATAGATTTAATTTTCTTGTAAAGTATCTGACTCATATGATTTGGCATATTTTTTGTACGATTGTGTGGCATTGCCAACAAATGTAGCAGACACTGTTGTGGGACGGATAGAATTTTGTCAGTTTTTTGTGTGCATGAATCGTACGATGGTGTAGGATAGTGAATTCTGGCCTTAAGCAAGAATAAAAAACAAAAGTTTATCATCCAAAATGTCATATAAGTTATTAAAGACGCAAACCAAGTCCAATTCACAAGCTCTGTCGTATGGCTTATCGTTTAAAAAAATACGATTTTTGTTTTCTTTTTCTTTAATAAAAGTTGACATTCACATTCATTATTCGATACCATGAAATGAAACCAGGTATGGGAGTTTTAATTTGATGTAAAATAGTAACAAATATTAATTAATAAGCAATTTTAATCTAATTCGGTTTAAAAATAATTTTAAATGAATGTAACATTAGTATATTAATTACACTGTGCAAGAAATTGACACTTTTTTTCGTGACAAGCTGGGCACATGCCTCGGATGCTCCTAGATGGGTCAAATGTATGACCAACCCCACTTTATTTTTGATCTTAATTATTTATTTCTAACATACCTACCCGCTATCTCTATTCCTTAAGGGGGCTCACATACAAAATAGTATTTTCAATAACTTAACCGTTTTTGAGTTACGCGAACATATGTTGTGCAACCACCACTGGATTCAGCGTACCCGAATTATGTTAAAACGCTATGTGCCCTGCCCGGCTTGTCTGTTTTTTCAACTAGCATAGTGTTATTAAAAGAATTAAATGTGTGATGTTATTATCACATTCTAGAAGAATTTTTACAAATTCACCAAACAAATCGTACATTTCCAGGCCTGGCAGAAATACAACATTTTTTAAAACACATAAAAATCAATCGTATCAATATGAGACAACAGCTCTGTATGAAAATTACCAACAACAAAAATACAATATTGTATAATTATACGTTTGCACAACGAATACGACGTTACCACGAGTTTGTGAGTTGGACAAAAATATACGCAACATATTCCCTTTTTGTTTCCCCTTTTCCTTAAACACAATTTTTGTGTTATTGTTATACAATTTTATTCAATTTAAAATATAAATTTTTAAATTGCAAAAGTTTGTATTTCCTAAAAAGAGAAAATGCATTTTTTTTACTTTAATTGATAAATTTTGTCAGTTATTTTTTTTAGTTATAAAATTTTAAAACATTAAAATTTGAATGTTTTACAAGTCACTGGTAAGAAAAACACATGTATTTATAGATTTTTTTGTTTAAATAAATACTAGATAATTTTAAAAAACATAACTAAGTTTCCAAAGAAGCACTGTATGTACAACAAGACACACCTTAAATTAATACAAAATGAAATCTAATATATTCTGTCACGGAATTTAATTTTTAGGTCGCATTATCATACCTTATGAGGACACACGATTTTTTTCACAAACTACACGACTAATTAAGATAGTGAATCCCCGGCTTTATCGACATTTTATATTCTCTATTATTTTTAATTAAAATCTATAAAATAAACGTAAATTCGAAATTATCTACCTTAATATGAATTTGTTCCTTCATTTCCAAGGCCATTAAATAATTAATAAAAACTAAGATTTTGAAAAAAAACTAAACGTTCTTTTAAAAAATTCATTAAATATAACTAACAACATTTGTAATCAAAAATAGTTTAACTTAAATATTTGTGTTATCAATTTGATAACAAAAAAATTGAAAATCGTTGGAAAACTTTTTTTTTTTTTGGTAAAAAATCCATGTTTCTTGTTTACTATTCTAAATAAATTTTAGCAAAATTTTGATAAAAAAAAACTTGAGAATACTAACAAAACTTTAACTTAAGTCGCAGGTCTATATGAACAGAAATACACAAACCGCCAACATAACAATGACAACATAACCCATGACATCGGTAAAATTCAGCCTGGTTCATGCGACCCAGAGTCATGCAAAATTAGACATTTCGAATGTGAGTCACCCAGCGAAGCCGAGGCGTACATTTGAACGATGTTGGTTTTATTTCAAAAATAATGGTATTGAGAGGCATTTCAAACGAATAAATAATTTCGATTATTCGTTTTATATGACAAATTATTTAAAATAGGTTAAATTAGAGGGGGACATTGCAATTAAGATGACGAATTCTTGCTACCGATCTTAGTTCTGAATTCAAAACCAACATTTTAATACAAAAAATTTTATTTTTATTAAAAAATTTATTTATTTATTTGCCAAAAACCTTTGGAAATAAGATAAAATTTATTTTTGTCCTGGGGGTGGGGGTTAACTGCGTATGTGTTGAACGATTTTCGTACTATTTACGAACAATTACTCTGCCACCGTTTCGAACGAGTACGAAAATCGTAATACACAGTACTAAATTTTGGAACTCGTCTTTCGAATCTAAATAAAGGTAACCCTGGTTATTTTTCCTAATAAACATATCTGTGGCATTTTGACAAAACATCTTAAGTCAAATTTAAAAAGTTGAAAAAAATGTTGTAAATCATACGAATTTTCATTCAAAAAACATTTTTGCTTACGTTTTTAAAATTTTGTATTATAAACGAAATTTTTCTTTAATTTTGGTTTATTTTATTATTTAGTAAAAATGATTTTTTCACCGAGATTTTTTTAAAAACTTTTTTGGTATCTTATCTCGACTTAAGATGTTTTGTCAAAATGCCACAGATATATTTTAAAAGGAGATGTAAGTTTGTTCTTTGCCGAATAACGCCCCAACGGCTGAAGCGATTTTGATGAAATTTGGTACAAAGATAGAAGTCTGCCAGCAAAATGACCGTAAGCAAAAACGTCCGAAACAAATTTTCCATACAAATTTAATATTTTGAAAAATTATTAAATGAGACTGTAAAAAATAACGGCTGTAAGATCTTGTAAAACAACTTTTAATTCCAGTAATTGATACTTTATTGCTCGTTAAAATACCAAATTCAAAATCCCGAATTCGAAAACCCAGAATTAAAATATCCCGGATTCAAAAACCGGGAATCTTGCTGGGAGCAAGAGTTTTCTCATTTATGATATAGGTTCAATGGGCAGCCGTCATAAGGACGGCTCACTTGGTTCCTTAAAGCGGTCCCTTTGTGTTAAATCTATGATATAACAAACACCGGCATCGCTAATTAAAGTTTCTAAGTCCGGCCTTGTGACCGGCAAAAAAGCTTTTGTTAGAGAAGCCGTTGTTTGATATACCATAGCGGAGAAAAGTTTTCTTCCGGCCGAAGGTCGGCTATTCCTCAAGCCGGTGTTTGTTTTACCGTAGAGAAGAAAACTTTGCGCCCGACCGTCTATGCAGAGAAGTTTTAGTTAGCGATTCTGGATTTAAAAATTCGTAAGAATTTTTAAGTAAAAATTACAACAATTTTTTTTTTCATTATTATAGGCCATTTTTCGTTAAAGTAGCACGATATTTTACATATTGCTTTTGGCGATTCTGGTCAAAAAATGGGTAAAACTTGTACCAATTTTTTATATTATCCTAAATCTAAAATTTTTTTCGCACGATTTTCTAAAGCTGCATCGGCTTGCCAAAAAAGTGCATTTCGAAAATTGGCCTTTTACTTGGTAATAGTAGGTAAAAAAGGGGGAATTTTGGTACTTTTTAATAATCCCTTTCAAGACTTCAAAATTTGAAAAGTTTATTTATTTTTATGTTTAAGTTTTCACCTTTGAAAAAGTTTTACTTTAAGGGTCGAAACGGTAAAAATTCGTACTTCTGGTACTTTTTTTAAGGCGGTTTTTTCATATAATTTTGGGCAAACTTAAAATGTCCTTTAACATAAAGGTAGCACGAAAATAATGTACATTAAAGGTCACAACAGTTTAAAAATTCGTTCGTTTGATACCTTTTTGTAAACACGTCTTTGAAATAGGGCAAGAAACAAATAAAGAACATTTGAGGGTAAAACGGTCAAAATTTGTACTCTTTGTACTTTTTGAAAACATGCTATATTTTTTAAACAATTTTACTCGAACTATAAACTTATGTTCTTAAACATAAAAATGTGGGGCAAAACAAAGTAAAAATTTTTACGTTTGGTACTTTTTGTGAACACGTTTTTGTTGTTATTAACATACTAACGATTTCAAATTTCTTAAATAAAATTGTTTTGAAATGTAAAGGGAAAAAATGTAATAAAAAAATTTGAATTATTGGTACTTTTTCTGAAAACCCGCTTCTTTTTTAAATAATTTTATGGAAAATTCAAAAATATTATTTTGTGTTTCATTAAAATGATTTGGCGTAAACTAAGCTAATAATGCATTTACAATAAGAATTCAAAGCAAGAAATTATTATAATTCTTTAGAGTAAAAATTCCATAATAGAAGAAAAGGGGAAAAGACTAAAAGGAAAGAGCAGAGTGCGAAACCGATCGCACATTCCGTACGGAATGAAATGTTTTTTGATTTTGTTTTTGTTGTTTTAAGGCTTATCATTAATTTTTGGCAGTAGATTAATTAAGCCAGCTCATGCATGTTTATATGTAGTTGGGCCTTAATATCGAATATATTTATATATATATTTGTTCCTTTTACTCCTGCAAGGAGCATAGGGTCGCTCAAATAATATATTTAGAATACATATATTTGTTGCAGAATTTCAAAAACAAAAAAATCGTTAAGTGAGACTTGGAAAAATACATATTTATAAATTTAATTAAAATAATATCAATAACAATTATTATTTTTACTTTTATTGACGCAAAAGCAAATTCTGTTATCTCTACGGTGGCATCTTCATAAAGAAATGCAGTTCTTTTTGCACTCTATTAACCTTATCAATTCCAATTGTATATTTATTTGTATTAAAAATAATAAAATATTTTTACTAACTATAGAAATCAATTAAATATGTCAATTGAAACAATTTTGTTAACAAAAAATTGATAACAATTTCTTTTTGAAGGTTTCTACAAAAATGGTTTGTGAACTTAAGACATTTTGCAAAGAAATTAAACAAAAAGTATCCAAAATTTTTTTTGGCCAATTGTTTTTTTTTTTTTGTTATAAAAGCGTTGAAAATTTGGCAAGTATTAAATCAGTTTTAAATCAGTTTTGATTAAGTGAAGACATCAATTAAACAAACAATACCATGAAATCTAGTGAGTTAAAATTTTTTTATTTTTTAATAAAATAAAGTTGAAATTAATTTATAATTTTATTAAAGTTGTTTGCTTAACCATTTTGGCTGTGGCCTTTGCTTGTGTTTTGGCTTGTAATCCCAATGAAAATAATAAACCTCAATGTACCACCAGTAATTTAAATGAACCAATTCGTAACTTTGAAGATCCAACACGCTACTGGCAGTGCAAATCAGCTGATGCTGAAGCCGAATCTATTCCATGTCCAATGAGTGAAGGTTTTCTGACTGCTAAAAAGGACTGCGTTCCCTTCAGTGAGTGGAAATGGGTTCAACCTTGTTCTGAAAATGACTCTAACTAAATTTATAAATATGTTTTTAAACGCTTCAAAATAAATGAACCTTTGAGTTGGTTTAATGGAAAATTTTTGAATTTTTTTGCATAATATCTTAATATCTCTAATAGCCAGCTTATGGATCGTAGAACAAAAAACTCGTTTGGTTTCAAAACGTTATAAGGAAAAATATTTAGTTTTTTAAACAAATTTGGCTTTTGCCCTGCGTACAACATTCGTTTGTTACAAAAAAAAACCTGCAACGGCGCTTTAGTAAGATTGGCATTTGGAATTTGTTATTTTTGATACTCAGTATTGAGAAGAGAATTTGATATTCAGTATTAAGATAGAATTTATTCGCAAATTATTCTTATAAATGTTGGCAGAAATAACTCTTATATTTATTACCTCAAATTCCATAACAGAAATTTGTAAATGGGACTCCAGTTTTTAAAATTGCTCTAATAAAGGACACACACATTTTTTGATACAAGTAAAAGTTTTGCAAAAATTTTTCAATGAACAAGATTTCGTTTGTCGTGCTAAATTCCCAATTTTTATTCTTATTAAAAAAAACACTGAAATTATAAGCAACAGTTTTACTTGTTACAATATCAAAGCTTAAACAGCAACAATAAACAGTAAGTCTATCTTTTCTTACATTCCCCACTACAATTGGTTGGAATTCTCCCAACATTAATTGCAGTTGTAAGTCGTAGGTAGGGCTTTGTTGTTTTCGCAAGCAAATCAAAAAGTAAAGCATGTTGCCGGTTCAGTTATTTTTAGGCCATGCACTTGCAAGTTTATTATCAAAGTAATTTTTGGGAATACAAAATTTGTAAAACTTCAAGATCGAATTTGATATTTAATATAAATATATAATTTACTAATGGCCGATTTCACCAATTTATTTAAACATAAATTTATATTAAAAATTCGTTGTTAATGTCAAATAAAAATAAAATTATATGAAAAACTATATTTAAATATAAATCGATATTTAAATAGAATTTGTGAAATTTTTCACAAGTGAACATTCATAACTCCTTTAAACATAAAAGCCATCTCAATTTTTAGCAGAGGTACCTTTAAATACTTTGTGTAGTAGCGATCATTAGATAACTAAGTACTTCTACTTAGTTTTGCTTGATCGTTAAGAACTTACCTAAATGTATCGGGATCCTGTATTAAACCGGAGCCATACAAATCCCCAGCATTTGATTGAGCAGCTACAGCTGCTGCAGCCGCAACGGCTGTATTCATAATCATATGAAAATCTTTGGTACTGGCTGCTCCAGCACAAGCACTAGCATTAGCAGCATCCAAAAGGGGATGGTAAGAGGGAGGGGGAGCTGGTGGTACACCAGCAGATCCAGTAGACATAACAGTAGACGGGGGAGCTGCTGGTGGGGGCAAATGGGCTGCATAATGTTGTTGGGGGGATGCATTATTTAAATATTGCTGCATTTGTTGGGCATTGGGAGAAGGTGAACTAAGATCAATATGTGGTGAAGCCGATGAGGTGGAAGTTGCGGTTGGAGTGGAGGCCGCAGAGGATAAGGAGTGCTGCAAATTTGCCAAATTCGTAGGTGGCGTCAGTGTAGGGCTAACAACATTAAGAGATTCATTTGAAGAAGACAACTGCCTATTTTGCTGCAAGTCGTCATTTGATTTAGAACCCGACGATTCCAATTCACCATCTTCCTGGTCACTAACGCCCGAATCGTCTCTCAGAGTATGCTGAGCCTCAATGGATTTACGATGCATGCCTGTAATAAAATATTAATTAATTTAACGTTAACTAAGACTCTTAATAGTTTATTACTTAATACTTGAGTTTAATTAAAAATTTTCATTGATTAAAAATGTTGAAAGGTTTGTTTTCTCTTCAAATTTCATACTTTGTTGATTAACTATTTAGACTTAATGTCAAGTTAATTTGAAAACAAAATTGAATGCTTTTATCAATAACAATAGTAAAAAGAAAAGTTTACTTATAAACTTAAGTCTATTTAAGCCACTTAAATTTATATTTTTATACTTAATGAAAATTTCATTGAAAAAGAACAAATTCAATTCAAACTGTATGGTAAAGTGTTGTGTTTTTGAGTTGAGGTCGAACACACGGAAATGGGGTGTTTATTTGTTTTGGGATTTTGAACATGTGGGGTGTTGCTAATACTCCTTTGAAAAATGACTTTGTTTTAAGAATTAGATCCGTTTTTATTACTAAAAACAATAAAAGCATATAATTACATATCAGTCTGTCTTTTCGAACAAAGAGGAATATACAATTTTGCTCATGTTTTGCATTTATTAAGCGATTAAGTATTATTAATTATAACATGTTTATGTTTTACAAATAACTACTGAAAAGTCTTTGAAGTTGTAAAGGGTTCTTTAAAAAGCTGTGAAATTCAACTATTTAAAGTTTGTTTCGAAGGGTTGTACAAAAGCTTTGAAGATTATGATTTATACATGCTGACTATTACAATATCAACATTTTTAAAACATTAAAGGCAGTGAAATTTTTAGAAGTACTAAAATAAAGATCGAATTTAAAAAAAACAAAATTTAAGTTGCAATTATGGAGTGAACTTGATATACATATATTCCGACATAACTAGATGGTTTAGGGACATTAAGATTCTATTCCAGAAGGATATTTGTATTTAAGCTGGGTCAAATTATGGATCATTTTCCACTATTTTCGTTTTTGAGTTAATAACAGCTTTTACACCGGGTTTTTTTAATTACCTTTATTATTGTATAAAAAGCTTTCATTGCAGCTGTGACAAAGGTTTTCATGGATCTAACCAATATGGGTGACAAGCAATGGGTTTACCAAACGCCACTGAGTGTGGGATGCACTATTACACCCACGTAGCAATTTTAGTGCATAGAACAGCAAGATAATACACTTGCCATTGTTTAGCAGCTGAAGCTATCTAACGTTCGCTGCTTTTGGAAACATGCTAGCACTAGCTGTTGAGTTGCAACAGCACCAAGGGATAGTCCTCCCTCAGGCCGAACACTCCAAGAAGTGGTAACAAATCAGCCCTTTAGTAAGATTCACAGGATATCCCTTACAGCAACTTTTGGTTTAAACCACAATCACCTCGTAATATTTGAAAGTAGCGCTTCGTCAAAAAAGCATCCATCCGTTGCACCCCATCCGTCATGCCCGACGGAAAAGCAACAATGAAAATATTAATTAACAGGAAAGTAAAACTTCTGCAAAGACAATCTTCCTGAAAGATGGGAAACATTTCCCGGAAGAAGTACACTAACAGAGGCCTTAACCAATAGTCAGTCTTGTTCCACCGGGGTCTACTGACTCCCGTGGTACCAAATACGATCTCTGATTAGCCGCGACCGCGACCTGTCAATTTTGGTTTTTTGCCGAATCCCAGGGGCCTGATTCTCAAAGCTACAAGTTACAAATCTACAAGTAAAATACGTTTAAAATATATTTTACTTGTAGATTTGTAAAATGTAGTTTTGAGCAACAGCGCCCAGGTATTGGCTGCACCCGATTTAGCCCCGGGGTATGTAACACAAAAAGGTAATATATCCATCCCTAAACCACCATGTAAACTCCTCACATGGCAACATCAATATAAAGAAATTACTGATCAATATACACAATACCGAGCCCTTCAGGAAAAAAAGTTAAGGTGACAAAAACACAATTTTAAAGGAGAAGGTTTTTTTTATTATTATATTTCATAAAAATTTTGTATGAAGGTTGGCGCTTAAGCTAAAATTGTTTTTGCTATAAAATCGTGACGAAATGATGCAAGTTTTACCAATTAATTCATGTATTAAAAAACAAAAATTAAAAATGATGTCGCTTAAGCTATTTTTGCGGTAATGGCTCGATATGTTGGCTCGGCTAGGTAAGTCGATGCAAGGATGGCTCAACTGGGTCCTACCACGGCCCCTTTGTAATATTCTGAGCTAGTGAGCAGTGTTAGAACTAGATTACTCTATATCGTTACCTAAAATGCAAACGGCCCTTTCTTGTATTTTGAAAGCAGGAGAAGCAAAAAACTTATTAAATAAATAAATTGATAAATTTCCTTAAACTGTTTTTTATTTATTTTCTTCAAGAAATAAATTGTTTGACAGTAAAACCTATCAGTTGTCTTGACAATGTTGAATGTTATGCTAGGCGAATTTATTGCAGTGGGGCTTTAAAGCAGTGTAGGGCAACACACATATTATCACATTTATGCTTGTGTGGGAAGCAGCAGAAAACGAATTACACTTATCAACAAGTGCTGATTTGCTCTGTGTCTGCAACTGATTTATGTAACTTTGACGAAATAACAACAAAGCAACAGCCGAACGTCAGAGACCACTCGAAGAAGTTTATAGTGTACATGTGTCGACGTCACACAAGCAGCATTTTTTTCCTATGCGCGCGTACATAGGATTTGCAAAAGTGCCCTTCACTGCTTTAAAGCCACGCTGAGAACTTTTTTTAGCTTCATAATTGTTCGATGTCAAAATTTGGTTTATTATCTTTGATTCTGTTTTGTTTTGTTTCTGTGTTTAATATTGTACAATGATTTTACAAAAACAATTTGCTTGTGGTTTTTGTACGAATTGTACTTGTTGTAGTACCAAGATTACCTGTAATGAATTCGCCTTGATATTATGCAAACGGTAAGTTAATTCTTTTAGAGTTCACATATAATCTCTTGTGTGGATAGGACTATTTATTTTTTCTTAATAAAATCGCTAATTTTTGTCGAAATATTCCAACATTTTGTGGACATTTCTGTTGATGCAATACATAAGAATCAAGGAAAAAGGATTTTTAATTAGTTAGGGCCGTTTGAGTTTTAGGTAACGATATGCATCACTAGTCTCCAACCATTTCAATTCCCTAGTGAAAAGGAAGATTGACCTTAGCCCTACCATAGATAGAACATACAAACAAGGGAAGTTCTGGTCTCACAAAATGCCCTATCCTTATATCCTCAGATATAAGGATAGGGCACCCACAGAGAAAGTGAAAAGTCATCTCTTCTTCCGCTTCATTCTGACAACTCCTAAAGTAGTTTTTTTTTCAAAGGCATAGTCTCGTTACATGAGTCCCTATCAACCAGTCACCCGTAATGACCGATGTAACCGTTCTAATGCGTTCAGGTGAAAACAGGTTTGGATTTAAAATTTTTTCTCCAAACGTATGTACATTAATTATCTTTTTACCTCAAGTTTTGTGAGGAACAAAATGGTAATAGTTTTATAGATTTACATCTTTCTTTTTACATTACCCTTTATCTCAAATAAATATATAGAGTTATTTTGTGGCCTTAAACCTAATAATATTCATATAGACGTTCATACATATTCTCACCCCTCTGCGAAACATTTAAAATTCATTTATTTGAGCGCTTGTTAATCCCTAAAGTCGATTTTATTGCGCATCTCTTGACAAAAGACCTTTTCCCCCTAATTTTTTATCCAACAGAAAAATGTTTGATTCGAAATAATTTTGTACATTTGCTGTTGTTGCTGTGTTGGCTTAAACGGGTGTTTTGTTGTGGTATTTTTAAAACAATTTGTTGGATTTTGTCAAGTACTATCTCTTTATGAAACCCTTATTGTTTTTTTTTTTTTGTTTAAATATTTGGGTGCTTATTGCTGGTCTAGGGGGTGTTAAAAAGGGTGATGATGTTTTTTTATTTGCTATAGACACGAAAAGAAGTATAAAATTGAAGCTGATGCCTATGCTGATGCTGCTGCTGTTGCTGGTAGTGGTGGTTTCAATTGTTAAGTGATTATCATCTGCTGATATAATTTTCTAACAAATTTCTAACATATGACAATGTTTAAAGTATCGTAAGTTCTAGTTTTTGTTTTTATTGATGTAAGTTTGCACTGTGTTCAAAGAGTTTTTATGAGAGTTTGTTGCAAATAAATACATTTTATAGGAAATTAGTCATGCTTTGAAAGTATGTTTAAAATTCGAATTTTCCATTTCAAATGTTTTCTATCTTTATTTTGTTATTTGCTGTTTATTATTTTTCTTTCAATTGCCGATGACTTTGTTTTATATTTTTTAACAGTTGGGCTGGTATCAGTCAGCACTTAAAGAGTCTAACGATTTTATCATTTTTGTAAGTTAATTTTTAATCAAAAGTAAACAAATTAGCAATTGCAAAAGAAATATATAAAATTAGTTATCACTTGTCTTGTTAGTGCAAGATTTTATTTCTATGAAAAACACTTGAAATTTCAATTAAATTTATATTACTTGCTTGGCAACAGTGTTTTTGCAAGGTTTATCTAAAGCTAAAGTTTATGAATTATATAGGGGCTGCAACAAAAGAAGTTTTGTGGGGGAAAAAAATGCGATTTTGCTAAATTTCAACAGCAAAATTATTAAGTTTGCTTGTATAAATAGCAACAACAACACTATAAAGCTAGGTAATAAAAAAGTGTGCTTGTTGCGTGTAGAAACAACAGCACTACAAAAAACATACGAATTCTAGTTGTTCAAATAATTTGGTTAAATACATCAAATGTTCAAAGTAGAATAATAAAAAAACCATATCGTAAATGCTGCTGATGTCTTATAATTGAGAGTTCTTCTGTAAACAAAGGGGGGAATTTAACAAAGGTGAAGCAATATACATGGGTATCAAGAAGTTTCAATAGCACGATAAATACAGATTGCCTTAAATTAAGTACAGAATGCTTGATTCAAATTATTTAAGTGCCCCGTTCTTAGAAAAATCCGAAAACGGGATTGACTTAAATAAAAGTGAGTTAATAAAATAAATCTCAAAGTTTGCTGTTTTCAAGAATCTCTAAGTTGGCTTTATCCCAAATTCGTACTTGTAATAATTCGAATGTAGGATTGATGCTAACCTAAACAATTACCCCAGAGAAGCAGGAAGAGAGAGAGAGAGAGAGAGAGAGAGAGAGAGAGAAAGAATAATATTATTTATTTACCCTTTACACATGCAGGGTTGCTAGATGTGACGATTTTTCGTCATTTTGACGATTTTTATGACGATTTTCTGGCATCAATAAAACACTTATAAGAAATATTTACTATTATATTGGGAACAGTCCAAAACGTAACAATAAATTTTTCGAAATACAAAAAACAGTCCAAAACGTAACAATTAATTTTTCGAAATACAAAAATTATTGGAAAATAAACAAAAAAAAAAAATTCTTTTCCCATCACAAAATTTGAAGCATTCGTAATTCGGATTCTTCAGTTATATAAATGCCATCGATACTGTAAAAGATATACACTAGAGCCCCGATTCGCGTCGGTCCTTGTTACGTCGTTTCGATTTGCGTCGCTTTTTAAAATTGGTTAAATCCGCTTTGCTTTTTTATGATTCCGATTTGCGCCGCTACATACGATTGGATTTTTTCACTAAAGTCATAATCACATGTGAAGAATTTTTCTTTTTGCGTGTAAAAAGGTGAATTCTAATTTAATTCTGTTAGGTTAGTTTTTTTAGGCATAGTTGCGCGTTTGGAAGTAAAGAGTTAGTTCTTTTTATAATATCTAAGCCCACTTGCTGAAATAAATAAAATAAAACGTAACCTTATCACTTTTTTTTTATCGTAAATAGAATTTCTTGCTAAAAATTTAAATTTTTAAATCAATCAATAAGAAATCAGTGCAATAAATTGCCTAAGATTTGGAAAATTTTAATATTTGACGATTTTATTAAATGTTCGTGACGAATTTGACGAATTTTGTTAAAACTTTTGACGATTTTTTTTAGAAAAAAAGCCTAACAACCCTGTACACAAGTTTGTTT
Source organism: Pollenia griseotomentosa (assembly GCA_963931875.1). Lineage (NCBI taxonomy): Eukaryota > Metazoa > Arthropoda > Insecta > Diptera > Polleniidae > Pollenia > Pollenia griseotomentosa. The sequence continues at coordinate 181,470,456 of OZ007563.1, read as the reverse complement.
CACTCACAATAATTAGATTCCCGATATGGTTTTCGTAAAAATTCTACTTTGAAAATTTGATGTATTTAGCTAAATAATTTCAACAAATAGAAAACGGGAATTTTTGCATCCTCATTTACTTTTTAAAAATGAAAATAATGCATGTTTTTAATCTTGTGTGTTGATTCTACACAAAAGAAGCAAATCGCTTTCCCTACTTTTGTAGTGTTGTTGTTGTTTTTAGTAATAAATGCGTATGCACGAAGCGAAGACATCAAGGTTTTCGGAAGTAATCCCATTTAGAATTGTTTTAAGTACTTTTTAGTGACGACTCGTACTAAAATAACGTATTCGTAATTCTATAGAAAAAACTTAAATCTAGTATTTACAAAGTTTTTCTTTCTGTGTATGTTTATTAGGTTTTTTTCTCAAATAACTATAAAGAAAATTAAGCATTTGGCTAAATAAAAATAGAGGAAAAATCAATTGAACACTTAATTTGCATTTTTCTCGTTTTCACCTTTTCTGCAATGTGACTCTATTGCATTGAGGTATCGATATATATTCGAAATAATGCAGATTTTACCTCTTTTTTTAGCAGTTAAAAAAAACTTTCATTTCGTCTTACAACAATTTGTTTCATATTTAACATTAACTTTTACTTGTTCTTGAAATTTTTGCTAAACTTATTATTATTAAAAAAAAATATGTGTTTTGATACATTTATTGCATTTACTTTTATTCTCCATACCTAGTAGCCAGGGTGCTACGGACTCATTTTCTTTGGCCGACTTCAAAATTGTTTCTGGCAGGGGCAACGAATGTCTCACCATGGCCCCATACAAACCATACTCAGCCATTATAGTGCTGCGACCCCAGCATTTTTCCGTTTTCCGCCATTTAGCACGGCGATTTTGAAACCAGACCTAAAAAAAGAAACGAGATATTTAAAAGCAGGTCGTATTGAAATGAACAATTAAGGAAAAGTTATGATTTTAGTTCCAAATAAATTTTTCTTAAAACTTAATAAATAGCAGTTAAATTACTTATAAAAAAAAAAATCAGCAATTTGTGCAGCAGATTCTATTTTACTAGGTTAAAATATTCAACATTAAGGCTGGGGTTTTGAAACTAGGCTTAGTTAATCTGAAAACAGATTTGTGCCGCCATTACCAAGTTTGTGCACAAAATTTTGACGGAACTGCTTAGTTTTGCCTAAAATATTGGTCTTTAGTGAAATAATAATAAAAAAAATAACATTTCGCCGGAAAAATCCGAGGTTCAAACTACGTTAAACTCAGTTTAAACTTAATCCACATCTCAGAATCCCGGTCTTTGTCTCTATATGTGAGAGCATTGGAAAAAACGCTCTAAAAAAGTTCATTTTATTTCATTATAGTTTTTTGCTTAAAAAAATATTTTTATTATTTTTTTCGATATTAAAAATTATTTAAATTTTACTAACACACTTTTTAGAATGGCTGGGTTTTGAAAATAATCCTTGTAAGAACTAGAAAAATGGAACAATGGGAATCGTTTTTTTTAATATTAAACAAGGGTTAATACATAAATAGTGATTTAATAGTAATTAACTCTGGCTTCCGTTTTTGCGGTTAAATAACATTTCATAAAAATATTTTTTCTAAAAAACCTAAAAAACCTAAAAAAAAAGATAACAACGATTTGTTAAACAAACTAGAAAAAAACATTATTTCAACAAAATTTTTGGTAAACAAATTCAGCGTTAAAATGTTTTTACTTAAACTGACTTTTAAATGCATATTTTTAGACAGTTTTACAAAAATAACATTAGTTGGCTGGCATACTTATAGGCTAAACAAATCCTAAAAAAATAAAGTTTCTTTTAGAAAATAAGGAAAGAAAAATTAAAGAAAACTGACAGGTTGTTTTGATAGTTTTTAAGAAAATCTAAAAACATTTAGGTTTACATCAGCAAAAGTTTTTTTTTTTGTTTAGAAAATAATTAAAACTTTATTTTAATGTTTTGCTTATAACAAATACACTTTGTCTTGTCGTATAGTTTTTTTGTGTATTTTTTTTTTTTTTTTGAAAGTACTGCATATAAGTGACCATAATTAGATTATCTTCCACTACATTTAATACATTTTTCTTTATGAAACATTAAATAATGATCATCTCAGAAATATGATGGGTTAGTTGACATTACAACCAACTGTTACAAATGACAAACATTGTCATAAAATTCAATTCGTTAAGTTTTTATGACAACTTTATAGTCCGTCGTCACTGGCATCATGTATGACTAAATGACGAAAAAAAAATCTACCCACATTAATAAAAAAAAAATTTTAAAAGATAAAAACTAAATGGGGCCATCTTAAACGAATAAAAGTTGTGCTATGTTCAAAAAAAGTCAAATAATTTTAATTGAAAAAATGTAAGAAAGTTTTTAACATTTTAAATCAAATCTCGCCTCTAAAAATGTTTCCAACACATCTAATCTCTACGCAGTATTTTCTAAAATATTGACTTACAAGATTTATTTTCCTACAAATTTATTTGTAGGGTGCTTTACTGACAATGTCTGCCCATAAACCACCCTTAATCCTCTCACAATCGAAATTATCTATTAAAAAAAGTCAACATCCTTTTTTACACCATCAAATATCATTTCGTTCTGGCGTTTGCCAATAACAGCAAAAAAAAAAAGGATACGTATTCCTTTTATACGAAAAAAAGAAAAAAACCTTAAAGACTTAATTATGTGAATAAACTTATAATTCAGTTAAAGACTAGAAAATTTTCTAACAACTGGCCAACAAAAAAATTTCAAGATTTTTTTATTGCCAAGCAAAAAATCCTTAGAAATCTTTATTTGAGAATAAAAAAATCTTTTTGTGCGGGTGTTAAGAGACAAGATTTTTTTTCGTTGACTTTCAGAGTCTAGAAAATTTGCATAATTTGCTAAAGGACATTTGTCATAGCTTGCTTTTTGCTTTCTTTTTTTTAAATAAATTTTTGATTTGCTTGGGTGCCAGTCAAAGCGAATTCGTATAAAAAGGATAATATATTTGCATTTAACATGAAGTGGTAGTATTTGGCTTTGTTGTTTATGTGTTTAAAATAGATTTCAATGGAATTTTTTTTTATTTTACTCTGGTATTCTTTTAACCGATTTATGAGTTTTGCTTTTAAATGTGATTTCGAATCTTTTTTTTTTTTTTTGAGAATTGAAGATTTATGTGCCAGAAATAACAAATTCGTTACTTAATATTTAAGAAAATAGAGTTGTGCTTAGGGAAAACTTTTTAGCTTTTTTGTAAAAGAAAATTATAATTTTGTTTAAGTTCCAAAGCAAAAGCTCTTAATAACTTTATTAATGACAAAAGTTCTTAAGAACGTCTCAAATTAAAAAAAAAAAATTACAAAACCTTTGCTGACATATAAAAAAGTTCTTAAGAATTAAGAGAATTTATAAAAAGCTCTTAAGATCAGTTCTAATATATAGAAAAGCTTTAAACAACAAAACTAATCTAATCTATAGAAAACTTTTTAAAAACTAAGGTAATCTTAAAAAAAAAAGTTCCTAAGAACTTTACTAATCTTTTAAAATCTATAATAAATGGCTTTACTTACCTATAAAAAAGTTACAAGGAACTCTACTTATCTCTAGCGACTTTTGAAGTACTTCAATTTACAAAAAAGCTCTTAAGAACTTTACTAATTTATAGAAAAGTTATTCAAAACTTTCCTAATCTATAGAAAAGTTCTTAATAATTTAACCAATTTAAAGAAAAGCTTTTAATACTTTAACTTATTGAAAGACAAGCTTTTAAGATCTTTTCTAATATAAGAACTTAACTTATCTTAAATAAAGTTTTTAAGAAATAAACTAATCAGTAGAATAGCTCTTTAGGAATTTAACTATTCTATAGAAAAGTTTTTAAGAGATTTACAAATCTTTTAATAAATTCTCAAGAACTTTACTGATCTATAGAAAAGTTCTTAAAATCTGTTCTTTTCTATAAAAGAGTTTTTAAGACCTTTGCTAATTTATAAAAAAGTTCTTAAAAATTTTACTAATTTATAGAAAAGTTCTTAGAACTTTACTTTTCAATGGAAAAGTTCTGTAGAACTGTTTTTATCCATAGAAAAGTCGTTAAGAAATGTACTAATTTATAAAAAATTCCTAAGAACTCTTCTATAACTTACCTTATTTATAAAAAAAACTTCTTAAGAACTTTACTAAGTTATAGAAAAGTTTTTAAGAACTTTACCAATCTAAATATAAGTTCTTAAGAACTTAAATAATCAAAAGAAGAGTTTACTAGTCTACAGAAAAATTCTTTAGATCTGTTCTTATCTATAGAAGAGTTTTTAAGAACTTTACTAATTTATCAAAAAGTACTTAAGAGCTTTACTAATATATAGAAAAGTTCTTTAGAGCTTTACTTATCTATAGAAGGATTCTGAAGAACTGTTTTAATCTATTGAAAAGTTTCTATTAACTTTACAATTTATACAAAAAGTTCTTTAGAGCTTTCCTTAATTATAGAAACGTTCTTAAGAACACTGCTAAATACTAAAAAAACTTTTTAAGAACCTTACCTAGTTATAAAAAAGTTCCTAAGAACTTTACTTATCTTAATAATCTATAGAAAAGTTTATTAATTTATAGAAATATTCTTAATATTAAACAGTTCCTAAGAACTTTACTAATCTATAAAAATTGTATGGAGCAATATTTTCTCATTAAAAGAACAGTTCTTACTAAGGAGAACTTTACTAATCTATAGATTTGTTTTTACACGGAAAGAAGTTTATTTTCCAAAGTAACCAATTTCGTTTCTTAAAACAAGGAAATCTAAAATCTAAAAATAATTTCTTGGTTTTAACTTATTTTTCTCGTATTTAGTAAAATTTTCTTAAATCAAGAAATGTTTTGCTTAAACCAAACCACACATACATATGGGCATTTCCATTGTGAAGTGATATTTGTAGGACAAAATGTAAACAAATTAAATGAAAAAGTCAAATTTGTAAAAAGGTTTTTTTTATTTGCAAAGTAATGAAATAAATTTAAAACAAACGACTTTAAGCGTTTGAAGATATAAGCAAATATATGCGTTGGCGTGACGTTACAAAAAACAGAAGTGGATTTTGACTTGCATTACAAAATTACATAAGTCTGCAAAACGAGCAAGACTTTTTGTGTAAAACCTTTTTAAGTAAGCTTTGGAGTTATATAGGTTTATTCTCCTAGTTATCAACTTTTAAAATCTTTGCTCGTTTAAAGGTAAACATGGGCATTTCCAGCGAAAAGTCTACTTTTTGTAATGTAACGCCAGAAAGCAAATAAGCTTGTATTTTAGGACCATGTTGTTCAAAGGTTATCCCTTTTATAACTTAATGCAGAGCTTGTTGCGCTTACACTTGGAAAGCTTGATCGACAAGTTATCGAGCGACCTATACCTTCGAATAGAATTCAAATAAAAAAAAATAGAGAGAGCTGGATCAAATCGAATTAGAGTTTTTTTTTCCCGGACTTTTTCGATTCCCGGGAAAGCGGGAAAATTTTTTAAATTTCCCGGGATCCCGGGATCCCGCTCCATATACAATAAATAATACAAAGTAAATTTTGTTATTTAATAATGAAAAAAACTTTTATAAAAAAACGTAAGGGAAGTTGTTTACAAAGAAAGTAAAAGAAATGGTTCAATACTAAAAAATTTATTGAAGATTGAAATAGCAACTTGAGTTATTATTACCTCACGCCTTTATTCCCTATTATTATGCTTTTATTCAGTATTGTTATGTTCTGGATACAAGATAAAAAGATAACATAACAATTTAATTCATAAAACAATAATAAGAACAAAATAAAAATTAAGATACTCAAGATATGGGATTAATTGGGATAATTAATAAAATAGATAAAATATTTTAAAGAAATATATAACATTTTTAAACGGCTTAGGAAATAACTTTCTGACACACTCAAAGCGCTTAGTAAGTCTTCAAAAAGTATATTCCTGATTTAATTTACAAATTATCATGTTTCCTAAAAATTTCGTTCATTTTTTACCGAGGTTGGACAAATAGTTAAAAGTGCACCGTTGTAGCATGCTTCGGATTCACAATCAGAAGCAATTTTTTCTTTTTTATAAGCAACGTCTATATCAGTCAAATGTATGTCCGGGTTTATGCAAAAAAAGAATCAAACGGACTGCTTCTTACAAACCTTTTTATTTTAATAGGTCCATTTGTAATCTTTAGGACAATGTGTTTTTCAAGTTGTATGTTGTAGTATCTTACACGAGTTTCCAAAATGTTATTTTATTTCGGTTTCCCCGCACTTCACGGGTATATAAACCAACACAAATTGAAATTGAAAATTTGTGTTTATCACCTAATAAACATATCGCTCCTTCATTGCATCCCTAGAGGGAAGCGAACTGACACCAAAGTAGTCCCGTGATAGGTCTTTGGTGGTAGGGACCGGTTCTAGTTCAAACACTTTATATGAATAAGAAATATCACTTTTACATGGGGTTGTCATTGGAGGGGGTCAATTGACACCATTTGATCAGTCACAGATCTATTCTCAATGAACGTGCTTAATGTCAATTACTAAAATGTAGTATTATTTCAATAAAACAAGTCCTAGAATTAAATTCAAGAACCAAATTTAAGAAAGTACCAAAAATGTGTCACAGCACCGGTGAAGACTGTACTGTAATTCATTACTTTTTGTACCTTTTTGTTCTTCATAAACCAGTTAAGGGATTGGTTCTTCTTTCACTGGTCATGAGTCCTTTCTTTTTCTACTTGTTCTGTTTTCGCAAATCCCAGCACCAGTCTGTTGGACCAATTGACACAAATTTCCCGCAGGGATCATAGTCATATCTCAAACTGAACTGAAGTTATAGCAAAATATATCTTTAAGTCGGTACATTTTGAAAACTTTAATCGCATTTGGCCAAGATCGTTTGTTTTTGTAGATATGACTATGTTGCAATAAAGGAGCGATATGTTTAGGTATCTCCTATTTTTAAGACTTGTTCATGGACAATGAAACTTTACTGCCTGCATCTTATTTGGAATTACTGTACTTTATTAACTCTTCACTTCACTAAATGTAATAATTATCAACTGTTGCACTGCCCATTCTGCTTTTAGTAGATTGATTGCATCAGGAGACATTGATTTAAATACATGTACTCACTTCTTGTAATTGATCTAATCCGCAACCCATCTACAGATGCTAATTTATAGAGAATATAAAACTAAATTTCAAAGTATAAATAGCTATTTTCTGAAATTATGAGGAATTTTTTATTTCCCGGGATCCCGCAAGAAAAATCCCGGGAAAACGGGAAATAAAATAATTGAAAAAATCCTAAATCGAATAGATATCGAATATGACACTATATTTTTTATTCATTAAATTGATAGAAAGAAACAGTAAACGTTGCAAAAAGCCAACTATAAAAAATTTAAACGAAAAATTTTTTTGTTAAAATTAAAATTGCCTAAATATTTTAAGCTTATTTTCATTTGGCAGATGTCAAAAATTAATGCATCTGACAATGGCACTATTGCACACTGGGAAATTTCGGCCAAAAATGATTTTTTTTTAATTTTAATAAACTTTTGATGACAGATTTAGCAAACACTTCAAAACATACAACTCATTTCTTAATTTGGCTCTTGGATAAATATTTTACTGTTAATACTGGAGCAAAGTACACAAAAAAATAAAAATTGATTTCAATTAAAAAATTTGTGATATTAATTAAAAAATTAATTAAATTTGCACCAAAACAAATTAATAGTATCAATTAAACCAGTTAATAGTATTAATTAAACGTTTATTTCACTTGATTAAACGTTTAATTCACTTGATTAAATTTTTAATTAAAACTGATTATATTTTTGATTAATGCTTTAATAGGTGAAAAATTTTGGAGAATTTTTTCTGTGTAGATATTTTTTTTTATACAAATTTAAGGTTTTCAAAGTTGATTTTTGTACTTTGAAATTAAAGTATCTATGATTTTTCCTTTAAAGTATTTTTTGAAAATAAGGAAGCTATGTTTAAACCGTACTTGTAATTAATCCTTCCATGTGATAATTGTGATTTTGTGCGCGTTATTTTTTTGGATTAGTGAAGTGATTGTGAGTTACTTTAAAAATAAATAATACCTAAAGTAAGCCAAATTTAAAGAGACCATAACAAAAAAGGTGGGGCTAGGGGAGGTTAAGTGATAATTATATTTAGAACTGTTAAGTATCAAAAGTAAGTAATATACATTTCAGCTGCCACCACCTGCCACCCTAGTAATCAGATCATTTTTAGTGATTTCATATACTTTTATAAGATTAGCGTGACTGACTGGGTGACCATCGCCTATCCCAAACAACTTAAGCCAGACACTTGACATTTTGTATGTAGACTCCCCTCACAATGTGCAAATAAAAAAAGTAGAGACTTTTGGAAATTTAATTAATAAGGGGTTAGAAATGGGTAAAAACGGGTAAAATCAGTAACATTATATCTCGTGATCTAACAGAGGTAGACGTAAGATTCTAAAAATGCCATTATTGAATCGAAAATTGAATTGTCATGTGTTTGGTACTTTTTTGAAATATGCACATTTTGGGTATAAAAAAGACCAAAAATATAATTTTGGTACTTTTTTGTTAAACAATTTATCATATTTTAAGTAATAAAAATAAAAATAAAATTTAAATTCTGTTCTCTTCTCTTTAAAAGCTCTCACACAAGTTTTGGTATCTTTTGGAAATTCGAATATATAAATATCGTTGGTACTTTTTTTCTATTAAGCTGTTTTTATTTTTATACTGAATATATGCCTAATATTTGAATACCAAATTTCAGCTATTTTCTGAAAGAACAGATATCTGTTATATCTATGGTTTTCACGAATAATCGCGTAAGTTATAAAACCAAACTTTTCAGGAGAGCAAAAACAATTATTTTTTTCAATTGCGGCTTCTGTAGATGCTTTTTTAAACTTTTTTCTTTACTATCCTCTTAACAGTGACTTTCTACGTATTATACATAGTTTTCATGAAAAAATCCTCACAGGATCACAATCTGTAAAAGGATTAAAAATGCATATGTTTGATTGACTCATTAAGTGTGTGCAATATAACATCATATCTCCACATAAGTTCTTTTTTGTGAAAATAAATGTTATCATTTTAATCGCACATGACGACTTACGTTGTTATTTTTAGCACACAAGTTGGCGGCATATTCAGAGTTTTTGTTATTAATAGAAACATTTTCAAAAAATACTTTCATATTTTTTGCACGAATAACAACATAACATCACATTTGCTTTTTATTTGGAAACATATTCAGCAATTTTACAATTTTTGGCGATGTATGTTGAGATAAATCGTTATAATAGCAAAATATTTTATTAAACAGTCAACTTAAGTTGTTTTTAGCAGAAAAAAATTAATAATACTAGGTACATTATATTCTAAAAAGCTTAATACTTATAAAAACCTAGCACTTTGACATCATTATCTCAATTTCGGTAAAAACCGACTTACGCGATTATTCGTGAAAACCACAGATATATAGTTATGCAGTAGCGAGTACAGGGGAAGAAAAATAAATTGGTACTCATCGCAATCAACCTCAAACCCCCCGCCCCCACCTTAACCGGAAAAATATAGTCCATTTCCATGGTATTTCTAAAAAAATTTTGCAAAATGGTATGTTTCAGTTAAAGGTTCCTAAACAACACTTTTAGGCCCGTTTTCAAAACTAACCGATAGCTTCAGGTAGGATTTTATCGGCTGTATAAAAAGTGTTCCATTATTACAACTTAACTTTAACGTACCAAGTAGGATGGATCTTTATTTAATTTACCGCTCACTTTAGCTTAAAGTAAAGTGTTAATAATGGACCAAATGTCAGTTTTAAGTTGAACAATTTTACATTTTTTTTGACATAACTACATTTTTTATCGATATTTTTCGAATATTTATCTTAATACAGCTGAACTCTTTGCACCTGGTAAATTTTTCTATTACATTATATTTTCACTGTTCACCAAAACTTGAACAACGCATTAAAAAAAAGTGTGTAAAATATTGAGGGAATAAGACTATTGTAAAAAGCTTAAAAAAAACTAAAATTCAACTCATAGAAACACATTCGATAAAATGGTTAAGCCCTTATGACACTACATTTTTTATTCATTAATTGATAGAAAGAAACAGTAAATGTTAGAAAGAGCGAACTATAAAAAATATAAATCTTAGTTTAAAAAGTATCAACAAAAAAGTACAATTGAAACAACTTAGCCATCCCTGTTTTGTTTATTTTATTAAATGTTGCCAACTTTTTGTTTATGAGAAACCTAAAAATTAAAAGCGGTAAATCGCTGAATTTGTCCCATAAGCCGCTGATTCAGCAACACTTTTAATATTTCAAGCTTGAAATGTCAATTTTAAGTTAAACAATTTTACATTTTTTTTGACATAACTTCATTTTTTGTCGATAACTTTAGTAAAATTTTTGACGTTTTGCCATTTATCTTAATACAGCTTAACTCTTTGCACTTGGTAAATTTTTGAATTACATTATTTTTGTACTGTTCACCAAAACTTGAACAATGCATTAAAAATGTAGTGTCATAAGGGCTTTAATAGAACTTTACTAATCTATAAACTATAAATTTCAAAGGATCATTCGTAATCTATTAATCTTGTTTCAGATTATCTGTAGAAAAGTTCTTAGCAAGTTTTCTAATTCTTAAAAACTTTAAAATCCTTAGAAAAATTCCTAAGAACTTTAATATTATTTGTTGCTTTTACGCCATATCGTAGGCGCATAGTGCCAAATCTTTATTTTATCTTTAGAATAGTTGTCGATAAAATGATCAAAAGCTATTTTAAAGAAAGCTTTTTTTCACTTGTGTAAAAGTTGAAAGAAATTTCTACCTATATTCTATAGAATTTCAAATGTGAAGTACGCGCAATTTAAATCCTTATTACATCAGTAGATTTAAAATTTCAATGGAAATTTTTAATTTTTCGCTTATTATGAGAAACACAAATTTAAACATCAGTAGATTTAAAATTTCAATGGAAATTTTTAATTTTTCGCTTATTATGAGAAACACAAAAACCTTTAGATTTAAGCTTCCAGGGCAATCTGTTGTTAATTTTGTTGAAGTTTTACAACGACAAAAAAAAAAACAAACTCAGTTAATTGTTTGATTTGGTAACAAAATAATTGCAAATATAACGTACATTTACTCACTTTCCCCCCACTTCTTTGGCAGTCCTGACAAAAACATTTAAAACATTAACAAATAACGTAATTTTGTTCTAAATCGAGAAATGTTTAAAAAAAAAGATGTTTAAACTAAAAAAGCTCCCTGGGGTATTAAGGCAACAACGAGTGGCTCAAAGTGCTTATTGTACTTCATGTTGTCACAGATTTTGAGAAAATTAATTTTGCAGATTAGGCTGGCATTAGTTCGAAATAACACCACGAGTTTTATTTCATTCATTCTTTTCATTGTCTCCGTTTTTTGTTTAAATGTCAATTTTGTTGGCATTTGTTGTGTATCTTCATCACTTTTAAGTTTAAAGTTTAGAGGCGTTTTGAAATACACCCTACCATGGCAAAATGGGGGTAGCAATTAAAGATGAGCAAAACACTTAAATATATTTTGCTAATGGCTATCGATCAATCATGTTCTCGTTTAGGTACAACCAATTCAAAATAATTTTTTACAAAATTATTCATAGAGTGCCAGTTTTTTGTTCTTGCAAAATTATAGTATTGCAAATCTCTGCTGGATCTTCTCTAGATAAGAGTCAAAAAATTCTAAAAGAGCTAGCAACAATTACAAACGAAATGACAAACTTATATAAACCCTTTCCACCTGTGGTGAAGGGTATAAATACTAAAAGTCTTGCATGCCATTTAATTGGAAAAAATTTTAATTGGTGACATAAATTTAATGTAAGTTTTGGATGAAAATTCCGGTTCGCAAGTTATCAACCGAGTCAATAATCTGAACAATTTATAGATTAAAAATAAGTTCATTCTCGGAAAATGCAAATTTTCATTATTGCTCATATGGAGTATTTCGTTGCCTCTACTATACTGATAGAAAAGACGTCATAATATTCTGTAATTCGCTAAAGCTAAATCTCTATCGCTAAAAATCTATAAATTTGATTTAGCGATTTTTGGCTACTAATGCAATTCTGTAACATGCATTGCTAAATTTGCCAGTGCCATAAACATTTAATTCGCCGCAATTTTAGCTTTTAACGTAAAATTTTTAAATTTTGTATTTTCTTAGGCATCTAAGCGATTCAGATTTAGCTTTAGCTAAGCGAATCACAGAATACGACTGCAGTACATCACATAAATGACGAATCGGAGTCAGTTTAATAAAACATGTCATCAGTAATTGTAATTTCATTAATGTCACAATGCTGATGTTAGGGCATCATTAATATGAAGATGCATTTTTCTTGCAGTGTAGCTACCCTAATGGTCTAACTGCTGGCTTCGATAATATTATTGGCTTTTCCACTTCAAATTTTCGCCAAGGTCGTTGCATCAATGCAAGTAAGATTTGTAACCGAAAGAAATTTCGGTATCAGTATTAAAGTATTTGCTATTTCGGTATCAGTATTTTGATAACATCAGTATACCGTTAAAGGTTCTTTTCGGCATTTTTACAGGGTTTTACAATTAAATTAACCAAACTAAACAGGAATATTTAAAAAACAAGTAAGTGTGCTATTCGGCTGAATCTTTAATACTTTCCACCTAACGTAATGTAGCGTCCGGAGGATATGCCATATAAATATATAACAACCTAGTCCCCATAATTTCTATGGTCTTCGAAAAACCCATTTTAATATACACTCAGACAGGCGGACTCATAATGATTAAAAAAATAAATAACTATATAGGGGATAAAATCAATATTGTAGAAATTACAAACGAAATGACAAATTTATCTATGTATCCTTTCAACCTGGGTGAACATGGAAGGGGTCTTCACGACTTAGACGACACATTTTTTACATGGTGGCAATCACATTTTATTATATTTGCAAAATTTTTTTTTTTTTTTTAATATAAATTATAAAGTCTGGGTTCACACCATGAAAGTTTACTTTCAGAACGTCAGAGTTTATGGGTGAGAGAAGAGATGAAAAGCATGTTCTCGTCCCCTCTCACCAATAAACTCAGACTTTCTGAAAGAAAACTTTCATAGTGTGAACCCAGACAAATGAATTTCAGTATCGATATCAAAACCTGTATTCAATTTTAAACGATATTAAGCCGATATCGGTATTAATAACGGTATCGGTTGCCAACTTGATTGCAAGGATCCACCTGCGAAACTAGTGATTTGGTTACAGAACCCGATGGTCTATCCAGTTTTAGATGCCACCACAAAAGCTGACGGGTTTTTCTCTAGATTCTGATTGTGAGCAGAAATCAGTGTGCTTTTATACCCCTTTACCAAATTCAGGAAATAGATGCCCAGCCTTTCTGTAGTCCCTGTCTCTACAACAGATTGTCACTAGAACAAGACAACAAGTAGTCCATTTTGGTTAATTGAAATAGTATATTCCATTCTGTAGTATGTAATCTCTGTGTATACCTAACAAGTCCGCATCAATATCTTATCCAACCCCAGTTAATATATGAACGTCATAGTGTTCCAATAAATGCATCCTTTGTCCTAGTCCATATTATGAAACATTTGAGTTTGATGATGAAAGGGGAAGGACGAGTGGAAAAGTGTACTTTGTTTCATGTACAAGCAATTTTTGTGAGTTTGTTATTGACAGAAAGAGAAAAGGCATAAAAAATGATTTAATGCTGCAAAACAAAAGTTTAATTGCATGGAGACGAATGCAGTTTCAAAAGAGAATTGAAGAAAGTTTCCGCAGCAAATGTTTCATAATGTGGATGAGGATTTTCAAAACAAAAATCTGCTAACTTTTTTATAGCAGAACATTTTATAGATAGAAAAAGTTTCTTCGAGAACTTTACTGCAGATTAGTTAGGTTCTCTTGGAAAATTCCTTTGTAGATGACTTAAGTTCTCAGAAACGATTTTTTGCTTTCTGTGCCCCTTTTTCTTCTTTTTTTTTAAATTTAAATATCGACTTTATATTTTTCGTTAACTGTGCTTTTGCTAAAAGTAAAGTACCTTTATTTTGTTAACGCCTTTTAATTAAGATTGGCATAAAGTTCATTATTAACTATACTGCTGCTGGTGTTATACTCTCCACAAGGATGTATGTTTACTACAGGTCTGTTAATCAGTCACCCAGTTGAGCCCACAAAATTGTCTTTTATATCAGATGAATCCAATAATTTTCCAATTATATTCCCAGCAGGTGCACCAATTGTCAACTTGATTGTTGAACAAAACATTTTCTAGCAGAAAAAAAGATTTGTGTGTATGCTGGGAAAAAAGCCTGTTACGGCACATTAGGGCCTGAATGAAAAGTTTTTCTTTTCCAACAATTTCGGTCGTGAATTAAGGACACATTTTTACGTCTTTTTTTTTTTTTTTTGCTTCGCTCAGTAGTGACTTGTTTTTATTTATTTATTAATAATGGGGAGCTACAAAATTGTTCGCAAACCAATTTAAGTGTCAGAAACAGGCGAAAATGTTTTAAACACTTTTACATTCAATTCTGTGTTTTTGTTTATGCGAAATACGACACTGTGCTCCTATAAAAACGTATGCAGAATAGCAGTTGTTGTAGTCGTAGTGTTAGCATATGTGGGTGTGCTCATAAAGGTATGCATGTGTGTTTGGAGTAGAGTTAAATGCAGGTATTGTTGTTGCTTCTTTTATTTCATACTCTCTTTGAGCTGCACTGTCTATACATTTTTCAATCACTGTCAACCCGGCAGGGGAGGTCAGTATATAAAAAAATTTGCCGAAGCATAAAACTGACACAACATTTCGAAAAAGTTGAAACAAAAATGGATTAATTTGAAGATGACAAAAAAGTTATTAATATAATAAAGAAATGGCATACTTTGAGGCAGATTAGATTGGCAAAAGTTTTAGCCTACTTTAGGGAGAACAAAATAGAATTTTGAAACGTAATAATAATTTAGAAATTGTACAGGGTTTCAAATTAAAAATATCTTGTAAAACTTTTGTATTATTAAAGAAAAATGGGATAGTAAATCATTTTTTTTAATTAAATAAAAATTATATAAATTCATTAAAATTTTTTATAAAAATCTCTTAATTCGCTTCAACAAGACTTTTAATTAAAAATAATTTTTAATTTAATTTTTTTTATTACGTTGTTTTCAAAGATTTTCAATTATGTATAACCAATTTGATGTGTCGCTTTAATCTCTCTTCTATTGTTCCTTCTAATGCCCTTAACTGGCAAATACGTTCTGGCTGAGCGTTTATGTGGTCACAATCCAAATGGCATTAAAGTCACGAACTAATAATCTTATTATTATTAAAGTATTTCTTCGAACAATTGACTATTGTGATGAAAACAAAACCCAACCAAAGAAGAATAGTTTAGCCAAGGAATTTCTTCATCTAATCTTTAACAACCCCCACCACCACCACCGCCACCACTACCACCATTAACTATTCTCTTAGCTTTAGTTTAAGATTCCAAAGGTTTGAAGTTATAATAAAAGAGGCTAAAGGAAATGCCAAACATTTTTGCATGTTTGCAAAAGGCATTTGAAGCAGTCATTCAAAAATGTGAAAATAAGCGTGCGGTGGGTCTAGGAGCTGGGTATTAAGGAAAATATGTGAATTAGTCAATTATAAACGTTTAGAAAATTTATTAGTTATCAACTCTTAAGAGACTTACAATGATAAAATGTTAATGTGTGATATGAAAGACATAAAACAAAATTAAAAACTTTATATCAAATACATATCGTCAGCTTATTATTGGTTTGACCTACCGACCATTTAAAAAAAAAAATTTAGTAAGGAATAGGGTATATATATTTTGAGTACCCCTGTTTTATGGTTTGTGAGATGTTAAGCATTAATTTTGCTCCATATCAACAATTTTAAAGTTAATTAAGTATTGTTTTGCCCTACAGGCTACTGTTTGCCGAATGCAGAAAATTCCTCATACAAAAACGTACAAAATAAATTTTAGTCTTGCTTTGCTTCATTGCCGTAAGAAAAACAAGTAGTTAAAGCAAAAGCAAAATAAAATGACAACAAGAAAAAAATCTTACTCTTGCCTCGCTCCATTGCCTTACGACAAAAAGTAGTAAAAGCAAAAGCAAAATAAATTGTCGACAACTCAATACACAGCAGTTAGTACTCGTATGCAGCATAAAAAGCTTCTTTTTAGAAACTAATTTACAAAAGTGGCGTATAAGGCACAAAATAAAATTTTCACTTTCAATAAAATACTACTAATTTGTAAGTTCGTTAATGAACGTTCACAAAAATTTAAATTTTTCTTCAAAATATATGCCAGAAGTAGTGGAAAAAATATAAAAACTTCTTCATTGTGGTTTTTTCACTACGACTTTTTGGCATTTGCGCCAAACCAACAATATGTATATAACAATAGGTTATTCTCAATTAAATAAATTTATGTCGATCTTGAAAGATCTATAAAAAAGTTTTAGAGATAAATTTACTAATCCATAGAAATGCTTTAGTGCGAATAGAATAGAAATTTTTAGAAAAGTTCTTAACCCTGAAAGGTTATTCTTTATTTTAGTAAATTAAGGTTACTCTTCGTCCAATCGACGAACTAGTGAACAAAATAAATTCTAGCGGAACGATTTTTTAAGTAAAAATTCAACAAAAGTTTTTTAGTTAATCATTTTGTTTTTATTCGCTACGAGTTTGAACTCTTTTTTTGTGTATTCAAATTAATTAATTCGACGAACAGTAACCATCCAGGGTTAAAATAAGAAAAAAATTTTCTAATCTATAGAAAAGCTCTTGAGAAAACGTTACTTTTTTTTTTTTTGCAAAGTTTTATTTCATTTCATTTTCATTTTATTTACTTAATCGGGCCCATAGGGGCCATATATGATTAATACAGTAATATATAATGATCACTTATTTTAATTTGTACAACAAATTCGTATTTTTAAGAATAAGAATAAAAAAATTTAAATATTTTATATATTTTTTTTAATCTATGAATTATTTAAGTATTCTAAAAACTTAGGTCGTATGGTTGATATTGCATAACTAAAAGTTTTAAGTTGTCGCGGAAGTCTATTCCATATTCTAGCTGACTTCACCAAGAAAGATTTTTCAAAAATACTATTATTTATTCTAGGTATGATAATTTCAGGGTTACGAGTGGAGCTAGAGAAACGAAAATATCCTAACACAGATGAAGGTTTACGTGTTTTTACAATTCGATATAATGTAAGTAATAGCCTAAAATCAATGAACTGTGGAAATGAACAACCTATGAAGTTAAATGAATATGACGACACAGTATCAAAAATTTTAACATGATAAATATATCGTAATATACGATTATATATTACCCGCAAATGATTAATATTAGCTCTATTAGTGCTGCTATATACTTCAAAACAGTAAAGGATATGTGTCATAAGTAAAGCATGTGATAATTTGATCCTTATAGTAGTAGGTATGTATCAGTCCAAATTATAAAGAATACGAAGAGAATAACCAACTTTAGCAGCAACTGCCGATATATGTTTCCTAAAATTTAGATCCCTATCTAGTATTACCCCCAAACAATTAACGGTTTCAACAAATTGCACACGAGTATTTTCAAAAACCACACTCATAGAGTCTTCCGGGTTTTCAATAGAGCCAAAGACTATGGCTTTTGTTTTATTTGGATTAAATTTGAGTTTATTTAGTTCAGCCCACTCTCCAGCTCTTAAAAGAACATAATTTATGGTCTCAACATGACAATCTAGAAACTCCTTATTTCCTGTAAATAGCAAATTTATATCGTCAGCAAAGAGAAAAACTTGGCATTGTAGCAAACTAACATATTCAATGAAATCGTTCATATATATAAGGAAAAGTAACGGACCAAGTATAGAACCTTGAGGAATGCCGCTTGAACATATCTTAAACGATGAGTTATTTCCATTTAAGCCAACAAACTGTAATCTATTAAATATAAGCGCGTATATAAGTTTGCAAGAAGTACATGAAAAACCGAATCCTAAATACAATCTGTTTATTAACACGGTGTAGTTAACCGTATCAAACGCTTTACTTAAATCAAGTGAAACGAGGGTGGATATACATTTTCTATTCATGTTGTCACGAATCTTTTCAGTCATACTAAGCAACAATGAAGATGTGCTAGAGCCAGCCCGAAACCCGAAATGTTGGTCACTTAACAAGTTTCTAGTATCTAAACTATATAAAATTTGTTCCTTTAATATAACTTCAAATACCTTCGACAAACAACAAAGTATACTAATTGGTCTAAAATCTTCTAAATTAGAATGAAATGACTTCTTTTTTATTGGCACTATACGTGATATTTTCCATAAATCAGGAAACTGTGAGGTAGTGATTATTGTGTTAAAAATAAAGAGTAAATAGTGCTCAATATAGGGGAAAATTTTCTTTATAAATATAATAGGTAGCTCATCAGGACCAATGGCATTAGATTTAATTTGAAATATAGAACTTAAAAGCTCTTCTCTGTGTATACACCGGAAAGTAAACCCAGAATTAGAAAAGTTTGAAAAATCCATAGGAACATCATTGTTAACCGTCTGCGACGTAATGAAATAATCATTAAAAGTTTCCGGATCATATTGGTAAAATGGATTTTCAATCCTATTACCACGTTTGTTATTAATTATTTGCCACATTTCCTTACTATTACATTTATCAAAAACATCAGTCCAATATCTCCTCTTGTACTTTCTCAAAATATTCTTTACCCTGTTACGATATCTACAATAGGTTTTCCAGGTGGTCTCACATGAGTTTTCCTTATACGCCCTAAAAGCCAAATCTCTCATATTCCTTGCATTTTTAACCTCGGGAATATTACAAAATTTAGCATCGTTTTGTGATCGTCTTTTCTTCACAGGAACAGTATCGTGAATTTTGTATAGAAGCTGATAAAAGGTTGTTAATTGATGATTGACATTATTGGTGTTAAAGATTTCATCCCAGTAATAAGAACCCATGATTTCATTGACTGCGTTAAAATTTAAAGCTTCATAGTTCTTATATTCTATCGTATGACTTCTAATTACTACCGGATTGTCAACACAAACATAAAAAAACGCGTGATGCGTGAGAGCAGGAGCCAGGAACTGACCAGATGCCCTAATTAAATTAAGGTCATTAATTAACGTATAGTCTATTAACGATGTTGAGGAATGTTGAGTATCAAAATGAGTAGGCATTGAGTTGTGATAATAACATAGGTTAGTATCATTACATAGACGCCTAATATGTTCAGCTCCCCGACAATTCTCAAATTATTTTACAGAAAAGTTCTCGATAGAATTTTGCTTCTCTTAAAAGAAGCATTTCGATAGGACTTTATTAATCTATTGAAAAGTTCTCAATATGAATTTATTAATATATAAACAAGTTCTCTGGAGAATTTTACTAATCTATTGAAATGATCTCAGGAAATCTGTACTAGTCTACCTCCAGCAAAATTTTGTACTTTATACACTGAAAACAATAAAAATTGATAACAATTAAAAAATTTGTGATATTGATTAATAAATTAATTAAATCTGCATTAGTAAAAAAATTAATAGCATCAATTAAATATTTTTTGATAATAAAAAATTTCAAACTAAAATAAAATTTTTCTTAATTATTGTTGTTTTTTTTTGTTAGTTACTGTAAACTGATAAAGTAAATTTTTTCTAAATCCTTAAAATATGCTTTAATTTTTTTTTTTTTTTAGAAATGAATTATTGTTCTCTATAGTTAATCATTAATTACAATCAACAACTATTTAACAAGATTTATGATAAATGAATACATCTCGCTTGTCTGCATGTCTGTCAGTCAAAAACAAACAAACCGGTCTAAATTAACAGGCATCCCCATTTCTTGAAATGTTTTTTAATTTCAATTTTCAAGTTTTTCAATGAGTTAAGACAACAAATTACATTTGTAAATATTTATTTTAAAATTAACCAAAAGTTTCCATAATCAGCACTAAACAATAAGTTGGAAACTGATTGTGTTAACTGGCTATAAGTAAATAAATTGTTTTTTTTTGCTCTGAGGCACACTACAGTAAATGGGGGAATATATTTAAGATTTCAGTAGGTTTTGGTTTTGGAAGAAAAAAATTTTAGGATTTTTCAATGAATATCGCAGAAAATTGCCTTAAAATTTATTGTTTTAAAAAAAATGTTTCCTATAGGAAAAATATTGTACATTAAAATATTAAATATTGAATCGATTTATAAACCAATTTTAGTTTTTAGTCAAAAACTACTTAATTTGCTTTAATTTCAACAAAGAGGTTAAAAACAATTGGCAAAGGTTAAACAAATTAACAAAATATCCTTTAGGTAGTTAAATTTGTGGAAAAATTTTATTCGAAATCTTAAACACGCTGCACAGTACTTTGTTCCACATACAAAAATAAGGTGAAACAATGTTGTTCCAATGTTTAAAAAAATTACTGAACTGTATTCGTATCTAAATAAATTACATGTTGGAAGAACCTTTTTTATGTTAAGTGCGTTTCACCGCTGCTAGAGGTCGCTAAACTTGTCCT
Source organism: Pollenia griseotomentosa (assembly GCA_963931875.1). NCBI lineage: Eukaryota > Metazoa > Arthropoda > Insecta > Diptera > Polleniidae > Pollenia > Pollenia griseotomentosa. The sequence continues at coordinate 181,449,712 of OZ007563.1, read as the reverse complement.
AATTTTTAATAAAATTTTACAAGAAAAATTAGACTTAATTCATGTACTAGGAAAACATTATTAAAAATTTATTTTAAAGAAGTACCACAATTTTTAAGTTAGTATTTGGTAAAAAAGATATTCTTCTTTGATATGATCCCACACTTTATTTAAAGTATGTATTAGTAATGCTCTGATTGAATCTTAAAAAGTGTTGCCGTAACAAAAAAAAAAAAAAAAGTATAAATCAAGTGTCCGCCATTAAAAATCAAAAGAGAAACTAACCACATTTTAGTTCTAACTTAGAGATATATGATCTTTTTTAGAGGCCTTTATTTTTTTTATAATTTAGTACGTTAGATTAAAAGCTATAAATATTTTTCTGTAAGATAAAATTATCCTATTTGCTTTGCACTGTGTTTTAAAATTAACGTTCTAACGAAACGAACTTCAAGAAAATCTCTACCGTTATTAGACATTATTATATAGACGTAAAAAATGCAGGTTATTTTTGTAAAAAATATGAAAATCGTCAATATTTACTAAATTATAATTCTATTTCTTCGACCTTTTTTATTAAATATTATTCTTAATAAATTACTCAAGCTTGAAACATTTTTAAAAAATTAATAAAAATATTTTCAACGGAAATCGAAATATTGAAAATAAAAATTAAAATATTTTAATTAATTTTTTAAAAAAGTGACCTTAAGCTTGAGTAATTTATTAAGAATAATAGTCAATATTTACCTTAAACTTAAAAAAAACTTAGTGCACCGTTTTTCAGTTTTTTAGAGAATATATGCTTCGTTGCCGTTACTATTGATGTAAGAAAAAAAAATTTACCACATTTTGAGTTTAAGTGTAATTTTTTGTGCTTTTTCGGGAACACCAAATTGTACTTGTTTTTTATATTTTTGTATGAAATATTTAAATTGTTTGTATCATTGAAAATTTTTGTATGTATGTAAGTGTATAATATCCTAAAAATATATACCTTAAACTGTTAATTTCTAATGAGATCTAGTGTTCCAGAAAAATGTATTAGGTAGGGTGGGTCGATTTTTCAACAAAAAATCTTAGGAGCTGTGTGAATATTAAATAAATATCAAATATTTTCTCTTCATGTATATTTTCCTTAAAAGGACATACATACATGTACAAGAAATGCATATCCTTCAGTTTGTTTGGCACTAAGCTTTTTTATATTTATAATTATATAGCGTAGTGATTTTATATTTATGTGATCTTTTAAAATACAAAAATCCTTGCTAGAATTTATAAAAAATTAAGTACATACATCAAGTTTAACATTATATTTAGATAGATTTGGTAATTTTCAACAATTCAACATAAAAAATGTTGCCGAATTAAATCTTTTTTTAAAAAAAAGGATATATGGGAGGCACATGAATCCTTTGACGGAATTTTTTCAAAACTTGAAATTTTGTTTATTATTATCATATATACCTCCATGCATTAGTCTGGGTCAACTCATTCTATTTTTGCACAATTTTGTTCTACATCAAAGTATTGTGCGCTGCAGCATTGTACTCTGCTAAAGTCGGATTGTAAAATTAACGCCAAAAATGTTTTGTAAGTCATATTTGAAGCTCAAAAATTTGAATAGAGTCGGTTTTGGTTCTTAGTTCTAGAGTACAGGAAATATGAAAATCGACATAAGGATGTGGTTCTGACGGAATTTCGACGTCATCACACAACACACTATGGCCATTGTGGCTTTGTAATAACGTAAAAATTACGCCAGAATCACATGCGCATGCGGCTTTTTACATCCAGTGCACTCCAGACTTTAGTATTAAATGGAAAATTAAACTGCATACAACATTATAAGGTTGGCTGTTAATAAAGCTCGAGAAATTTTGACTTTCATCAAACGATGGGTAAAATAATTTTTACGCTCTCTCAAGCTTGAAAAAAAAGACTGAAGCACCGGCCCACACATGAGAGTTGTATTCCATTCGCGGTCGGATATAGGTGGTGGTGTAAATAGTATGGAGATGAGATGGAGTGAAGTATGTTTTACACCTTTTAAAAAAAACGAGGCACATAAATTCTTCTATCGACACCTTGAATATATGTTGTGTCCATCGGACACCACAATCCAAAAATACGGATGAGGCACCTTGATACGTCGCGCGTGTATGCGTTAGCATGCAACATTGGGTCTTTCGGACATTAAAATCGAACCTACTCGCACGACCCCATTCCGAGATTATGTCAAGGTTTCGGCCAATCGTATCATTCATGCTCTGCCTCATAGCACTAACACATTGGATAAGTTTGTTCAATAATCATATGAATGCGAATGGCAAAGGTTGCTGACATCTGCAAAAGAGTAGATAGGGTTGAAAGTTTGACTGAGGAGGTCGGATGTTGTCTATTGATATCGAAGATGCTTGTACCTAATTCGGAAATTTTGGCTCTTGCCGTTCTCTAGATGTACTGAAATCTACGATGTCTTTGTGCGGAAGTTGCCACGCCTATATCTCCTATTCTGCCCATTTCTGAAAGTGGTTGTGTATTGATAACGAAGATGCTTTTACCTTAGTTGGAAACTCTGGCTCTTCCCGTTCTCCAGTCATACAGAAATTGTTCGTGTTTTTGTATAGGAAGTGCCACGCCTACTTTAAAGAGGTTGTGTATTGATAATAAAGATGCTTGTTAATAATTTGCAAACTTTGGCTTTTGCCGTGGGATTTTATGAAAAAAATTAGAGGCAGTCGTGGTGTTTTTGTCATATCTCAGCCATTTATAGATCGATCTGGCTGAATTTCAATAGCAAAATTAGATAACAACTAAGTCCCAATTATATTTAGGGCCTTCGGGAAACCCATTTCAACAGACAATTCAATTCGCTACTCATAAAAATATATATACTTTTATAGGGTTTAGGATGAATATTGTAGAAATTGTAAACGGAAGGTTTTTAAATGGTTTCTCAAAGAATAATTTTTATGTTATTTAATTTTTTTTGTATTTTGGTGTAAAGCGCAATTAACTCAAAGAGAGGAACAATTTGAACAACATGGGTCAAAGCATGGGTGGCGTAACGTAACACTTTTGCGGAAGTGCCCGTAAACCCTTTTTCCTTCGGTGGAGGGTACAAAAATAAATAAAATCGAATACAAATAAAATTATAAAGGAACTCCTAAACATCGATTTATTAAAAAAAAAATAGGTGTTTCGGACATTTGTAAGTTTGTCTTTTATTTTAAATATTTTCTGAAAAGTATTTTTTCTGTAAATTTCTTAAAAAATGGAAATTAAGAAAAAAGATTCCATCATAAAAATTTGTAAGGCCACGCAAGACCGACCATGACGGACCAAATTTGATGTTTTGAAAAAGTGTAGCATATCATAAGGCAAAATTTATTTTTTTTTTTTCAAAAAAATTTCAACCCATCTCAAATTCGTCTTTGCCTATTATTTTTCAATATTTGGGTTGTTTGCTGTCATTTGAAGTGCTAAGTACACAATCAACTACAGGATCTAAACAAATACACGTACACAGACAATTTAAATAGAAGGATGTTAAGAGATGATGGTGAGAAATCGTCCTTTTTTTATTGTCTAAAGTTGTAGTTGTGCTAATGTTTTGTATTTGAAAATTTTTTACTCTTTCTTAATTTAAGGGCTGCTAATAAATAATAAATGTTACCAACAATAACACTTGCAATTAGTGTAACAGTTTGACAAGTGCAAAATGCCAAAATAGAGAAACATTTCGAACAAAAAAAAGTAATTTTTTTTTTCTTAACATAACCAGCGCGTGTCCTTAGCAGAAGCTTTGTTTGTTATCAGCAGGTTGTAATGAGGATTTTTCAGGGTGATTAGATGTTTCAAATGAAAACAAATTTTAGATTCCTTTTTTCCCTTTATTATCTGGGCTCTTAGAAAATCCATGAACCCAGCAACAAGCCACAGTGCATTTGGGAGACTAGAAACCACTAAGGCGCGTGTGAATCTGGATAATTTGTTGCAAATAAACAAGGAATCACACAGTCAGGGTTATTTTTATGTTACCAAATTACAACAAACACTAGAACATAAAAACAAACACAATCCTCTAGAGACATTTCCATGGCAATGTTTTGTGTAGTTTTATCTTCTCAATTTGTTTTCTTCCAAAAGAAAAACCAAAATATTCTCACATTTTGAAAATAATTTGTATATAAATACACTTTTTGTCATACAACAAACGTTCAAAATTAATGGTAAAATTATTAAATCATTATGTTTTCCCAGTTTCATTAACAACCTCTCTCTCTCATTCTTTGAAGGATAAAAACTAAATTAAATAATGTTCATATTGTATTACATTGTGGTTTTTGTTAGGATATATTCTTTGGTTTTATTATTATTTATTATTGGATTTAATAACGTGTGACTTTTCGCCGTTTGAAAAGTGTGTCATTTATTGAAATTGGATTATGTGGCAAAGGGTATGATAAACCGACCGACCAACCGGCCTCATGCACTTGTTTCCCCAAAGGATTTGTGTGAAGAGTAGAGAAATTAATTTTCCTCCTCTTTTATAGAGAGTGTCAAAATATTTTTAATTTGTAAAGCAATTTTAGATGATAAATGTATGTATGTTTGTGGTCATTTAAAGACAAGTTATTCCGATTTAAGAGGTTGCTTGGTTATCGTGGGAGTTCACTTCGCGCAAAAAGTCTATTAAAGTCGAAAGGACTTCAATTTGACAAGACCACACCACTCGTCAGATATATTGTTGTTTACTTGGTAATGTTTACCCATGGGGAATCAGATCAAGCCTATAGCCGTGAGATATCTAAGTAGGTCATTTGGTTTGAACTGAAATATTTCACCAAGGTTGGATGTTGGTTGCGTATAAGGTTGCACAGGAATCCATTTCTCCTGACCGTTTTCTTTAGTTCCTTTCGACTTATTTGCTAAGCTCTGATCCCTTCTATGGTTTTAAGTTGCATAGTGCATTTCTGATCAAAAGAAGGCCACATGAATTTCATCACCTTACATGTGTCTTAGTTTCGCCATCTGTTGCCTGTCTTTTGAAGATTTCCTATGAAAATTTGTTAATTGTTTAAAACAAAAAAAAAAAAAATAAAAATATATTATGGTTTACGAAAATGATTGAAAAAAGGCATTTAAACCCGTAATAGCAAAACATTAACGAATATGTTAATATAGTTAGCCTGAAGAACACTACAATCATTTAGAAGGCGCAGAGAGATACCTATCCCAAGCTCTTTGCAGAAAACAACAGATCCAACCACGTGGTTCCATTCGTTTATATCCTAGTGCTATAGTCGTCCACTTGGGTGCCCCCACCAAATGGTTCAGGGCAGAATTATGACTTTAAACGATCTACAAAAATGCGTATGTTAACATATATAGTCAGATTGTTGGTTTAGGATTTTGGGCAGCAGGCTAAGTATTCTCGCATATCCATATGTCCTAGATTTCCAACATCCAGATGCATCAAGGCTCGCTGCGTTACAGGCAGTAATTGCCATTATCTGAGGGCCAACATTATTGAACAATATTTCAAAAATAATGAAAGCTTGGCGGCGGCAGTTCGGAAATCTTAATATATGGTGGAATAGTGTTTTAACGTCAACTGTCAACTGTGATGAGATTAATTTAATAATTTAGGGAGACGGGAAATACATCAATATAAGAGGCTTCTTTTTTGACGACAAGTGTGCTTGGCGTCTCCAACGGATCCAGCCTCCCGTTTTTTAAATAAAACGCAATAAATTTAATGAAATTACTAAAAATTTGGCTTTATTAGCTTAAAAATGTTATAACATGTTTAAAAATAATTTCTTGTATTCTCGACTGTGCCTTATGAACTCCATTCTGTTGGTCTAATTTCGCACCACTATTTCGAGCCTACTCGGTCTTATTGCATTAATGTTGGCTTTTAAATGATAAATCGTTAAAGCTTTATCAGCATAAATCAGAAATTTGACGTACCCTACAAAATGTAGTCCGAAGGTGTGTCAAGTTACGGCAACGGGGTGGCCAATTCACAGGACAATTTCTTGTTATAATTTCGTCGTCAAACGTTTGGCTCAACAAAGTAATGGTTTCACCAGCTATATGGCATGTTGCGCCGTCTTGTTAGAACCATTTCTCTTCCAAATGATTTGCAATGACATGAGAAATAAATGAATCACAAATCAGTTGCATGTAGCATTTGCCATTCATGGTAATGTTGGCAACGGTTACGTATTTAAAGACAAATGCGCCGGTTTTGCAGATTTGACATGTAAACCGCACCAACCAGTGATTTTTTCGGGATTAAATGAAGTGCCAAGAGTCTCATGAGGATTTTATTCTCTCCAAAAACAACAATTCTGCTTGTTAACATACCCGTTAAGCCAGAAATGAGCCTCAAAGCTGAAGATGATTTTACGATTAAAATTTGGTTCAATTTCCAGTTGTTTTTCAGCCCATTCACCGAACACACGACACAATTTATGGTCTTTCTCTTGCACCAGTTGAATCTGAAATGGATGTAAGCTAAGATATTTCCTGAAAATTTTCCAAGTAGCAGACTGGAAGAGACCGAGTTGCTGAGCACGGCGTCAGATCGATTTGGAGGAATATTATCCAAAAGAATAACGTGCTCATAAAATGATTAATATTATTGCGTAAAAGCTGCTCTGATGCGCACCACGAGTTGACGAAGTGCTCATAAGTTTGACGAACAGAGCGCGAATTTGGAAATAAATTTCCACGATTTCTAAAAGTTGTTTTGGTATAAGTCTTTGCATGGTGATTTGCCAAAGTGCAACTTAAAAAAATTTCAAACACACTTTATGAGTATGACAGCTTGTTTTACAGTTATTTCTATCGGAAGTTCTATAAGTCGAAAAAACAGCCTTTACAAGTGTTGCCTAATAATATAAAAAACCGGTTGGTTGTTGTGAACTCGACTACCAAACCTTGTAAAGCGCCTTTAAGTATGCTCTAAATAAGGGAATCGTTAAAAATCGTTCGTTTAAAAAACCCTTAATCTGACCCAGTCTTAGAAAATTGTAAACACTTTAAAAGATTTTTAGTTATAAAACAGAATATAAATTAAGGAATATGTTAAGTTATTTTAAGATTTTCTATGAGGCGTGTAAGGTATGCCACATTATCTAAAAACTACAATAACTTCTAAGTATGACTTTTTCTGTGGCATTCCATTTTAATCATTTCTTTTTGCTACAATTTCAATAAATTTTCAATCAGTAAATTGATATTGTTCGTGATTTCTTTATTGCCATTCTAACATAAAACATAAAATGAATTGGTTGGTCGTACAACTGTCCGCCCGTCAGACCAAAAAGAAAATGAAAACTACAAGACACACCCACCTGTCTGTACTTTTCCGACCAGGTCACATGTAACATTTTCACCCACTATCTCTCCTCAAGTTCGGTCACAGTTTAGTGATTGCATTTTAGAGCAACAAATAAAATCCATTAAATTAAATTTTAATACACATTCGGTTCGAATTTCTCATTTGTATGAGACAATTTAAGTAATTGAAAAATAAATCACTGGCAAAAGAAAAAAAAAAAAATATTGGAGACTCTTTCTGTTAATGAAAATTAGATATTTTTGCAATAATTTCAAATAAAAAAATTTCTATAATAAATATTAAGTGTGCACTTCGATTTAGAGTGGGTAGACCTAATATTAAAAAGTATTTTGGTTTAATACTTTTTTTTCTATTTAGAAGATGGGAAAGAGCGAAAATGCATATCCCACCAACCATGTTAATTGTAGTTATTGAAAAACATAAAAACAAGCAATAATTTGCTTTTCAAATGTAATTCCACACGAAATTTGTGTATAATTGTTTATACGAGGGTGGAGGGAATAAGATATTTAGTGCACCAAAAGTGGAAAATAGGAAACTCTAAGGCCCGTTTTCACGACTTACCTTTTAAGTTCGATATAGTTAACGCTACCTTTAGCACTAGTGAGGAATAAAGTTACCTTCAACTATTTTTCGTTTTCACAACTTCTGTATAAAATAAACTTAACATTTTTAAAAAAGTGGCAATACTAAAGAAAATACCGATTATTTTTGCCAAAATAAAAATACGAACTGGCAACTACGTACTTTTTTACATTTACAAAATAAACGTATAATTGGAGTTGCCATATATAAAAAATATGTGAATATAATATGGCAATCTCAAATCTAAACCTTACGACAAAAGTTAAAGGTAGAACGTTCCTCTCTTTAGCTTATTCTTCACTTTAAGTTTAAAGAGAACTTGTGATAATTAAAATCTCATTATCTGTTCGATAACTTCCTACATTTAGCTATCGTTAAAGGCGCCCGTACACGACATGTTTTTGTCATCTGACATGTCAAATTTCCCACTGCAAAATACATACATGTCGTGTGTTACCTTTTTAACTTTGCTTCTGTAAAAGTTAGACGCAAAGTCATCTGACAAAATTTCAATTAGAGCGTGTTCTATTTTCTTCTGAAAAACCATCTGACATCAGAAAGCTATGCCGGAAAGAAACCGGCAGCGGCGTCCACTATTGACGGAATCATTAGCCGGCTGAAGTTAATTTTTTACAATACCGAGATATGTTTGATCATCTTACCATTGAATAGAATTTATGTGAATATATATATATAAACCGTTTTATTATAAAATCCTAAATTGGTATCTTTGAATTAAAAGAAAAAAATGTTAAGATGGCTAAACTATTTTACGGCGCAAATAAAACTTTTCATGGCGGCAGCAAGCTATTTTGAAACCGAGCACTACTTTGGTTTCTGCAATAACAATGCGAAAAAAACAGAGACAATGTCAGAAGCAAATTACATGTACGTTTGTGACCGAATATTATAAAGCTTATGTAAAACAGCGATTTTGACAGACATGCACAATTACATGTGACTTGAAAATTTGACATGTCAGATGACAAAAACATGTCGTCTATATGCTCCTTAAGTCGTGAAAACGGGCCTAAGACTAGAAGGAAGGGCTATACACATAAAGCTGTAGCAAACACTAAAAAAATTATGCTTTATAAATCTAATGAATCAATTTCATAAAATTTTTCTTTAATTCATTTAAAAATTTCATTACAGGAATGAAATTTGAAGCAATTTCATTAACATTACGAAAATTGAGTTTCGTAATTTCGTTAAACTTTCTCATTGGATTATTTACCTTCGAATCGTGAATAATTTTTCCCTCGTAATTTTTCCCCTTTTCACATATTTGCGATCATGAACAACTCCCATGGAAAAAAGGTAATTCAAAGGAGAATAATAACGTGAAAAATTGTTCACGGGAATAAAATCCCCTTATCGTGAAAAGTTTTTTCCCTCGTAATTTCTTCACTTTTCCCTTAGATTTTCTCACTTCTTTTTGCTAGGGAATAGAACATGTATGTTAGTAGTTCCTTCTATAAATCGAATATTAAGGGCTAGATCCGTTAATAAGGCACAAACCGATATATTGGTCAACAAAATGCAAAACAACAGGTTGATTGCCGCCGGATTTGTGAAAGACTGGTGGCAGAACTTTGGAAACTATTTTACTACATAAAATTTAAAAAGTGCAAAAAACTAACGTTGTAATCAACCTATCCCACCAATACTAATTATTAAGATTAATTATTTTAACTTTTCTTTAAAATATATACGTGTATGTTTTTAAACAAAAATTTCTAATTTTTCTAATCTTTCTTCCTTTTTGACATTCACTGGAACTGATAGCGTGAAAAATTGTTCACATGATATTCACGATTGCTTTTTTCCCTTCGAGGGGAATGAAAATTTCATGGGAACAAAAATTCCACTTGTTATTCACGATAGGGGTGATTATACCCAATTCCCGTTCTGAATATTATTAAAATCGAGATTTACGATACAATTCGCACTAAATATCTGCGATGTTTTCTAAACAATAAGCTTAGCTTTAAGTGGAGTGTCATTGAGCAAAGTACACGCTTGACGTTCTCCTTAGAATTTCGTCGAGATAACATAAAGCTCGACAATTTGTATTTCCTTGTTTTATCGTTACTACAATGGGAAGTGTTGTGATGATATTATGGATCTGGTTCTCGAAACTCATACGTTTGTTCGTAATACGCGTTTTTCCTCAAGAGCTTATTCTTTTGTGGTCGATTGGCCGGTTCATCGTACAACGCATTACAGGGAAAACTCGTCCTTTGGCCGGATGATTTCTATGTGGAATAGCCTTCCTGCGAAAGTCTTTTTGTATGTGGAATAACCTTCCTGCGGAGGTCTTCTCTCTTACTTTCAACATAAATAAGTTCACACCGAATGTCCATTAGCACTCCCTCCCTCTATCCTCCTTCCCACAACCTATTTTTCTAGTTCCAACACAATTCAATGCATTAGTAGGGGTTATCCGTAGAGTGCTGGTCCTGAAAATAAAAACAAACTTATCTTACAGAGAACTGAAAATACCTACGGACACTGGAAGGTAATGGAAACGATATTTTAAACTAGTGAGTGGATCATACATCTCCGGTTGTTATTAATAATCGTCGTTCTTACACTCTATATCGGCAGACTTAAAAGGCTAAAAAAAGAGGCGTACACTACAGTGCGAATGGTTCAAAATCACTGAAAGGTGTGCGACACGAACTTTGCACACTGGCCAAGATCAGTGTTGACGCTCATTGCAAATGGCAATGGCTCAGCATTTCAATATCAGGATCATTCACGTTCCAGTGCACAGGTACGTACAGCGGAACTGGCTTGTCAGACTAAGTACCTTCTTACAAGTTTTTACAGGACTTACAGGAGGTGGGTATAACAAAAATTAAACTCAGACTTCAGTAAAGGACTGCCGGAATTACATACAGCAGATCTGCTAAAAACAATGATTAAAGAGAAACTAGGTACGTGACTTTAAGTAAAGTATGGTCCAACCGTAATGCACTATGTTACTTGTGAGTCACAACTTAAAGTCGAGTTTTTTGCCCAACATAATTGGACATTTCTTTGTTTGACAAATTCAACCCTCGAGAGGTACACAAATGAGCAGCGCGATGTGGTTATTGAAGCCTTTTACGAAAATTGGCGTTCAAATCAAACTGAATTTCGTGCACTTCGTGATTATTTTGGTCAGCATAATCGACTAAATGTGTCCACAATCGGGAGAATTGTGCGCAAATTTCAGCAAACCGGTGCACAATACTTTGATGTAGAACAAAATTGTGCAAAAATAGAAGGAGTTGACCCAGACTAATAATATTTTGCATGGATGTATATATGATAAGAATAAACAAAATTTCAAGTTATGAAAAAATTCATGTACCTCCCATATATCCTTTTTAAAAAAAAATTAATTCGGCAACACTTTTTATGTTCAATTGTTGAAAACTACCAAATCTATCTAAATATAATGTTAAAATTCAACATTTTTTATTTTTCGAATTTATTCTATGAGTTAAATTTCAGTTATGTATTTTTATAAAGCTTTTTTGTAATAGTCTTATTCCTTCAATTATTCAGGAATGACTTTATACACTACCAGACTATTATATTGTATCTTCTTGTTACATTTTACCTACGCCATCCTTTGGATAGCAATGAAGTATATTGTTTCTATTTATAATGTTAAAATTTATGTACATAATATTTATAAATTCAAGCAAGGATTTTTCAATGATACAATCAATTTAAATATTTCATAATTAAAATATTTTATACAAATATAAACTGGGAATTATCTCCTTTCGTAGGTTACTTTATATTATATCCAACATTTTTTTTTATTTTTCGAATTTATTCTATGAGTTACATTTCAGTTATGTATTTTATAAAGCTTTTTTGTAATAGTTCTATTCCTTAAATTTTTAGGAATGACTTTTATACACTACCAGACTATTATATTTTATTTTCTTGTTACATTTTACCTTAGCTATCCATTGGATAGCAATGAAGTATATTGTATGTACAGAAAAAATGTTGAATATTTTATACAAAAATATAAAAAACTAGTACAATTTGGTGTTCCCAAAAAAGCACAAAAAATGACACTTAAACTCAAAATGTGGTAAATTTTTTTATTTACATCAATAGAAAGGCCAACGACGCATATATTTTTAAAAAAAACTGATAAAACGGTGCACTCAGTTTTTTTTTTTTTTTTTAATTAAAAGTAAATATTGACGATTTTGATATTTTTTGCAAAAACAACCTGCATTTATTTACGGCTATATAATAATGTCTAGTAACGGTAGAGAGTTTCTTGAAGTTAATTTCTTTAGAACGTTAATTTCAAAACACAGTACAAAGAAAAAGGATATTTTTATCGTACAGAAGTTAGCACTAAAATGTAGTTAGTTTCTCTTTTGATTCTTAATGGCGGACACTTGATTTATTAAACGGCAGAGAAAAGAGTTTTCACTCAGTTTTTTTATTTGTCCATCAAAATTTTTTTTTTTTTTTTTTTTTTTTTTTTAGTTACGGCAACACTTTTTTAAGATTCATCCAGAACATTACTAATACATACTTTAAATAAGGATTGAGAAAATTCGGCACATAAACGTAATTAAACCTCAATTATGTCTCAGAGTCAATGAACATATGGACCATCGGATAGATCTAGCCCACGGAATCCTGGCGAGGATTTAGGCTATATTTTGTTTCACACATAATTGCCATAGATCCTTCTATTATAATAAAAAATATAAAGATAATTCCCTGAAAACTTTTTATTTTTTAAAAAATATAGTAGAAACTCAGAGCTGAAAAGTACCACAATAGTTTGAATAGCGTCAGAATGAAACTCAGTAGCTTTCGAAACTTTTACTGCCTGCTTTTAGAAAACGTAAACAAGTGAGTGAGTGAGAAATTATATTGAAAACAACAATAAAAAACGAAAATTTGTTTTTGTTTTCAATATAATTTCTCACTCACTCACTTGTTAACGTGTTCTTAAAACAGGCCGTTAAAAAATATCTATACAAAACTAGACCAACCCTCGTATCTGCTTAATACTCGAAGCCATAATAAAATTTTGTAATTTTTCATCAATCATTAGGCCAAAATCAGTCAGTCATTCATTCAATGTATGATTAAATGTACATACAAATACATGAAAAATACACACACACACATATATGTAAGTATGTATGTATAAATGTGTGCTAAAATATGTGCAAATAAATGAAAGAGGTATTTTTGCCATGAATGCAGGGCTGTGGAGTCGGAGTCGGAGTTGAGGAGTCGGAGTTGAGGTTTTTTTGCCGGAGTCGGAGTCGGAGTCGAAGTACCCACAAAAACTAGCGACTCCGACTCCGACTTTTTTGCATTAAAATTTTCTAATATTTTTTAAAATAAAAAATTTTAATGACCAATTTCTCCAATTCTTTTTAAATATCAATTCATATTTTAATATAATTTTTCTAATAATTTTATTTTTATTTGACATAAAAAAACAAATTTTAAACATAAATTGATATTTAAAAATTTTGAAATTGTGAAGTCAGAAAATAAATACTGGTCCTTATTTTCTGACTTCACAATTTCATATCAAAAATTTATAAGAATAGTTATATAGATTGTATCGAAGCATGTCCTTTTCTATGTTTTAATGTGACCTTAAATTTCTGTAACAAAAACCAGCGGGTTCACTATTTGAATTTCGCTAAGATATCGTTTATGAAATAGAGCCGAATTAAAGAATTTAAAAATTAAATTTGTAAAGATGTTGTTTTTATTTATCGTATATTAACAAATATTTTTGTTGCCATGTTCATGAATATGACTTGTAATCAGCTGTAGCTCCTGTGGTGAAAGCATTAAGTGAACTACATTTTAAGTTCCAACCTTCAAGGTGAATTATAATAGAATAAAAAGAAAAGGAACTCGAAAAAATACATGACATTGTTCCAGATATAATTCCCATCAATGTGGGGGTTAACCCGAAAAATGATTTGAGAATACTTTTATCTACTCACTTTAGGGAAAATTGTGGAGATAATAAAGACTTGCAATTTCAAATTTCGGTCTTGGACAATAATAACATTGAATTAGGAACGGAAAAATGCAATGGCGAGTACACCGAAGAAAAAGATTTAAATTTAGTTGTCTAAAAATTCACATTTTTTTTAACTCTGCAGGTGGGAGATAAACTACATCAAGCCACATTTTGAAAGCTTTACAGCAGACCGCGAAAACATGTTGATAATCGCAAATGATGTTTATGTTATAAAAATGTGCATTTGTACGAATATTTTATATGATCCTAACATTTTTTTTTATGTCGTTGATATAATTAAAAAAATTACGTCATAAAAGGTTCGTTACCTTCTATGGTACTGTTCCATGCCTTGAGACAAACAGCATCAAGTCCAACAACAAAAGGGGTGCTATTTCCCAAAAATAATAAAAGGCTAACAACATTTTTTTACATTACGTTTCTCTTCAAAATGTGTTATATAAATTGTAGAACTAACAACTGAAGGCGCATCTGCATGTTTTAATAAACTATATTAAATTTTCCTGAGAATGATTTGACTTAATAAATAAAACAAGACCAAAATGGCAGTGTCTGAATTTATGTATGTATATTAAAAACAATAGACCTCACTTCACAATTTACAAAAAAGGACTGTCCTTTGCCTCTATTAATATTGTGGTAAACAACAGAAAGTACACTTGATGCCTTAACGTCTAAGCCAATTGGACTTGGTGCTGTTTTCAACTTTTCTATCTCGAAAGCTACATTAGATAGGACTAATGGAAATTCACACATCTATAAATTCCAACAGTATAAAAAACGTTATTTGAAAAAGATGTGAATTGGTGTAGTTTATCTCTCCCCTACAGAACTATTTTTACATTTTGTAGCACTGTTTGCATAATTTTAATAAATTTATATAACCTTTAAAATATACTAAAGTTCAATGATCCCATACGGATTGAAGCAAAACTCGTTTCTTTCGAAAGTTCGTTCGCTCCAAAATTAAATCCACTATTTTTCTATATTTCAGTTGGTTTAAAGTTCTCAACTGTTGAGTAATAAGTCAAGAATGTCATAACACTTTAGAATTAAAATAGGTTCAACTCATTTAGTCTATTTAATCGGGCGCTACATGTTTTTTGCATTTTTTCCAAAATCAAAATAAAATGTTTTGCAGCTTTCCTACTCATATAGTAGGTTAAAGCTCAATGCGCGGCACGTTAGAATTAAAATATCGATTTGAAATTTGTACAGAATCATTTTGTTGCTATATTTAACCATTTAACAGGTACTAAATTAAAAAAGAGTATAAAGTCAAATAAAAACTAGTCTCTTAAATAATGCTAGGTTAGAGTAGGAGTCGGAGTTGGAGTTGGAGTCGGAGTCGGAGTCGGAGTCGTACTTAAAAAATTTCACCAAAAGGAGTCGGAGTCGGAGTTATAACTTTTTCTTAACGACTCCACAGCCCTGCATGAATGTATACCATAATTAAAATATTGGTAACCAATCAAATATTTTCAATTATCAAACAAGGTAATGACAACAAAATCATTTTCAAAATATTCCCATACAAAATCTTCACAAGCATATCGTACGTTTAGATAGATAAATTCATGTATTGACATACAAGTAATAATCTTTAGGTGAATTCAGACATGTAATACCAAACACTATGGGTTGAAAAGGGAGCACAAAGTGGTTTTGAAACAAAAACGAAATAAAAATCGGTTTAAATCATTAAGATATTTCTTTATAGTCAGAGGTTTGAAAGCCTTTTACATATTTTTCGAGCCTACAATACTAAAGGTATATTCAGGCCTGACAAATGAAGCGTATTTTTTTTTAGAGAGTCACAACTTTGAGTTGCCATCACTGCTTTATTTGAGCACCCTTTTAACAGTTGATAGTTGCTTTTTGTTTAGTTTGCTTTGAAATTTCATTATGAATCGACTTATACCAGAGCAACGCGTGCAAATTGTTGAAAATTTTAATCAAAATAATTGTTCTATTCGTCAAACTCATCGTGCACTTCTTCCATTTTATGGCGTACATAGACGTCCTTCAGAGCGGCTAATTCGAAGAACAATAAATCGTTTTCGAACCACATTTACTGTTGCTGATAACGTGCATCCCGTGAGATGCCAAGCAGTGCGAACTGAAGAAACTGTAGCCGCTGTACAGGAAAGCATTGAAGAGGATCCTAATCAATCAATTCGTTCTCAGCAATTGAGGTTGTGTCCTTCCACTGTATGGAAGATTTTACGAAAGAGTCTTGGCTTAAAAGCTTTCAAGATTTAATCGTATGCGCCGCTAATTCGGCTAATGGGCTGAAGAACAAATTGATATTGATTTTGAATTTTTATTCAAAATTTCATTTTCCGATGAAGCTCATTTCTGGTTGAATGGGTACGTAAATAAGCAGAATTGTCGCATTTGGAGTGAGGAGAATCTACAAGCTTTTGTCGAAACACCATTACATCCAAAGAAAATTACTGTTTGTTGCGCTTTATGGGCTGGCGGAGTCATTGGCCCGTATGTCTTCAAAAACGATGATGGCCAGAATGTTACTGTCAGTGGTGAACGGTATAGGAACGTGATTCGAAATTTTTTCGTACCTCAACTACGTGGCATTAATCTTGCTGATATGTGGTTCCAATAGGACGGATCCGCATGCCACACAGCGGGCGCTACAATTGATTTACTCAGAGAAACTTTTAGTGAAAAAATTATTTCACGTAAAGGCCCAATTAATTGGCCACCAAGATCGTGTGATTTAACCCCATTGGATTATTTTCTTAAGTCACTTGTATACGTCGATAAACCACAAACAATTAAACACCTGGAAGTCAACATTCGAAGAGTTATCGGCGAAATACGGCCGCAAATGCTGCGAAAAGTTTGTGAAAATTGGCGTTCCAGACTGCGCCTTGTACGCGCGGCCACATGGCGGAAATCATATTTAATCATTTATTTCATAAAATTTTCTTTCCAATAAAGCCCGTTTCATTTATATTAAAGTATATTTCTTGGTTTTTTTATGATTTAAACTTGTGTCACTCTGTAAAAACACCCTTTATTCAATAAGCAATAACGTACGTTGTCAAGTCACAAAATGCCTTTTGGCTTTAGTTTAATTTTCTTGCACCTTAATGAATTCATTGACTCTTAAATTTTTTTTTTCTGCATTAATCTTAATTGACTAACTCACCTTATTCTTCGTGACCTTTCAGGACGTTTTTCAACTTTGTCTAGACTTTTTGACAAAAGAAAATACATATGGCATCCCTTATAATAAATTAGAGTTGCTCTATTTGTGGCCAACAAAAATTTTTTTTTTTTTTTTACTTTTCTGAAGCAAAATTTCCCGCAAAACATTTTTTGTTAATTAAAGTTTTTATTTTAAACCCAGTTAAAAGTAGAGTTTTGCAAAATAAAAAGAAAAAATATTGTTATACACGTTATACATTGGCAAAACTTTTCCGTAAAAAAGCAAATATATGTGGCAGCCTTAATAACATATTTTAACAAGTGAAGTGGGCAAACAGCAAATGCTTAAATCCCCTTTTTATTCTATTAAGACCCATTGTGTTTTTAACTAAATTGAAATTATATATATTTTTATAAAGACTCATTCAAGCTAAAATTCAAAAGAGCTTTCAATGATAATAAACCATCATCAACAGCCATAACCATCATCATACTCATAGCCATCGTCATCACCATCATCATCGTTTTCGTTACTTTATACATCATAACACACACTTAACATCACATGTCGTATTCCAGCACTCATCCTCATCATCTTACCTGTACTCCGAAGTTTCGGTTTGAAAACCAAAAGTTTTTCACTTAATAAAACAAGTGAATGAGTATACAATTCTCTTACTTGTGTTGTATAAATTTATCTTATGGCAACAAATATTTGCCCACTTGTATTGGAAAATTGCATTAAATTGCAAATTTATCCACAAAATACAACAAATTCTTATACAGACAGGCAGACAGACAAACATGTGCATAAACACCACAGAATAATGAATATCGTGTTTCTGGCAACATTGCAACATGCATCTTCTTGTTAATGCATGTTGTTGTAGCACGATAAATGCACACACTCAGCAGTGCGTTGATGAAAAAAAAAAAATGTTAAACTAGCAGCTATGAAACCTTGTGGGTAATACACTTTTTATAATACCTTTTTCATGGTAAGCCATCAGTTACAGGTGCCTCATGTCTTGCTGTACCGTATTATTGGTTTTATTTATCCTCATGCTCATGCTCATCATCATCAGCCTCCGCTTCAACTTTGTAAATGTTGCTTGTTTTAAAACAGTTTTGGAAATTTCATATTTTCCCTTATCTTACAAAAACAAATTTGCAGGTAGGTATTCATTGTATTAGTTACTTTATTGGATAATGTTTTAAATTATATGGCTTTTGTTTTTATATTTAATTAAGATTCAATATAATTTGTTTAGAGCATAAATAAGGCTACAACTTGAGTATTTATTCTTAAAAGTATGAAATTAGATGCATAAGTGGAAATATTTAAAAATATTTTTAGATGAAAAATACATGATGTGTGCATCATCTCATACTTAGACCCAATGATCCATTGTGATACCATGGAGTTCCACTAAACAAAACCTCCATCGTAGAACAAACTCAAATTTCTAACGAAGTTTAAAATGTGCGAAGATGGCGGCTCCCATTTCGGCCAGTCGCCTTCTCGCAAGTGCAGGACAGTAACAGAGAAGGTCTTCTACGTCCTCCTCCTCTTTTTCGTCATCGCAGATGCGGCTTTATCTAAGTGTCCGGCTCCCAGGCGCTGTGCATGCCTGCCTATTAGATAGTGTCCTGTGACAACAGTGATACGCACCTTTTGGTCATCGCCGGTCAGCTATGCCACAATTGCCTGGCAATCCTCCTGCGTTCAGTGTTGGCGGCCCATTTGCTATTGGAAATATCGGTAGTCGATCGCCGCAGTTCGAGTTTGCAGGAGAGCAGAGGCACCCTAACACCTTTGAAATCTAGCGGAACCCGTAAGATAGTGCTTAGTTTAGCAAGCTAAAGTTCCCAAGTATATCACTGTGCTTTGGGACCCATATGATCCTGATATGAAACTGTTCAGTTATCTCGTATAGAGAGGAGCTGCAGTCAAGGGCTGTTCTCGTTCTCATGGATAGGGAATCCAAAGCCATAACGGAAAGTCGAATTAAACTGACTTTTAGAAATCATAATTTGAAGAATTTGCTTATTTTCCGTTTACACTGCAACAGTTTTTTTGAGAAAGATTTCTAATGACGTCTAGTGGATTTCCTTGGACGGTAATCGGGCTTTTTGATAACTTTACAACAGGATTGTTTACCCATAATCGCACCAGGGTTGGCAAAGGCAACTTTTTTGTACAAAGTTCCTTCTAAATTGTACAATTCTTAAGCTAAAGCATACCACAAGACATTTTTAAAATGTTTTATAAATATCCTGATTATCGAACCTTAATCTTAAACTCTCCAGAATTTTACTGATCGCCAGAATCTCCTGCAATAAACTGGACGCCTTTTCAATTGTCGATGCCTCAATGCAGACTGCGAAAAACTAGTGAAAACCGTAAACTAGTCCCGAATGTGTCTCCTCATAATCCACATTCTCCCAATCAGGTTGTTCTATGAGCCTGAAGGATCATCTCCTTTTTGGCGCTGTTCTTTCGGGGGAGATAGTTTGGGTCAAAAACTCAATATTTTATTGGTTTGCAGAGGTTGCAGTGCAGGTTAGACAGCTCCAACTCCTAAGCAAGGGACATGTAGTTACATTAGTCTAGGCAGCGTTGATACGAGCTTTTTTTCACCCTGTGTTAAGAGCTCAGTAAGGTTAGGCCCACTGAGGTAGGGATATCTATCTCTAGATCCCAAAGTCTTAGCTATCTTTGTTTATTTGAATTAACAAGGGTTTTAACTATACAGCAGCTATACAGCCCTTTGAAACTGCGAACAAACTCGAGCAATCCTCATGTTTCTTAACCAAAAAAGGCTTTGCAATAATATTCTGGAAATTTCTTCGGTTTTCCAAAAAGTAATAACTATTTTCCAGTACTACAGTTTCTCATTGCTTCTCTATACAGTTACAAAGTATCAATCATTCCATCCGGGATATGTACGTATGAATGTTCCGTGGGAAATAAACGCCTCTGGGCATTATCGTCGAAGGGAAGAACAGTTTGTTGACTCAAGTTCATTTGGGTCCTAAAATCGTCAGAACTTTGACAGATCCCGAATGATCAAAATCTGTTTGCTAATAAAAAAAACGAATAGTTCTTTAAAGATGTTGCAGGACGTTATAACTCTTGGACTGGTAATTGGTAATGTTTTTAGGAATTATGAAACTCTTTATGTTGCACTATCGGGGAATGTGAAAAACTCTAGTTAATCAGGGGCTTACAATTTGCAAATCTTGAATAAATCGAGAGTGGTAAGAGGTTTTCTAAGTATCATGGGAACTAGTCGTCCTACGACTTTATATACCCTGTCTGTTTACACCGTACTCGCGGTGAGGAATATATTCAAAATTAAGTTAGCAAGAAATTGTTTAGTATTACTTTGAGCGGATCTTCCCGTGTACTATTGCCTACTTACTTACTGAGGTGGCTAATATAGGACTTTAAGCCGAATTTTGAAAAGATTTTCGGGCGCATCGATAATCTGCGCTACTTCTGCAAGTTATGACACCTAACTTATAATATCTTTCACCACTTGGTCTTTCCATTGAAGTTTTGGTCGTCCCCTTCTCCGTAAGCCGTCATCGGATTCGTATTGAAATTATTTTTAGCTAGAGTACCTTATGCCTTACTATGTCTGAGTTCATACGGCTCTTTCTTTATTGAAAAGATTCTTCCTTTTTCTTCTTTGAACATGAATTGGTGTTCAAATGATTCATGTCATGTCGACGCCATGTTTTTTATTTTGTATAGTCGTGCGTATGAAAACAATAACAAAATTAAACAACGAATGAAAAAGCAAAACGTAAAGACAGTACAGGCATGTGTGTACTCGTTTCTTTTCCCCTCGCCCCTCTCGCCTATAAAGTAGCAATCTTTTCAATAAAGAAAGAGCCGTATGAACTCAGACTATGTAAATGTCTGCACATAGTTCATAATAGGGATGCCAATCCCGAAATCCTGATCCCGAAAATCCAGGGAATTTCGGGATTCGCTGAATCCCGAGATTTAAATTTTGTTATCCCAGGATTTTCGGGATTTAGTTAATCCAGAAATTATTAACAAAATTTTTTTGTTTTACCTTTTTTGGTAAAAAGAAATTCATCATAACATTCCTTATTTTTAGTTGCTTATTTAGTCCAAAGTAGCATCTGTAAGCAGGTATTGTTACTCTTTTTATCTCGAAACTGATGTTATTTAAATTTATGGCAGTACCGAGGTAAACAAAGTCGCTGATTACCTCAAAGTTGTGGTTTTCAACTTTCACTGTTTGCCCGAGTCTTGTGGACGTTTTATGTAATTATACCATTAACTACCTTTAGCACATTCGTTCTCAACTTTCTCAAAGATTGCAGTTCTTCTCGTAGTGTCCGAACCATGTTGTTAACATCTCCGGCAGAAGCGACTTAACAGAAATTGCTTTTGCAAGCAGAAAAATCCTGATCAGAAGTTGGGTACATCCATGATACAATTATCGTTTTCAATCTTAAAATATATTTCGATTCAAAAAATCCTTGGACTTTACTATTGACAGAATTTTCAAATATAATTTTTCAGAAGCAACAACTTAAAACGTTAAACGAAAGCTCTGCTCTGCTAGTTCATCAAAATGGAACATATATTAGAGTTACAACAGCTAAACGACTTCTAGAAACAAAATTAAAATTATAATCTCTAATACTTTTCCATCTAACATGCTAAAAAACAGAAAATTTCAAATAATTTATGCTTTTAAAAAAACTGTCATTTATTTAGACTCAAAGGACTATACAGTCCTTTAATAAACATTCATCTACTTTGTATTTCCTCAATTTTATCTGTTAAATAACCAATAATAGAAACCAACAAATAAACAACAACAGCAACAACTTCATAAAAAAACTACTAAACCTGTTTTCATATTAATCAAAACATATTTTTCCATCATCCTGATAATCCTTCAAATAAACTCCCATTCAATAACAGTTAAATTGAAATTGTTTCGTCTATTGATTTAAGCAACCTCTTCCATTCATATTCAAATGGCATTCATAGTCAGTGAGAGAAGGGTGGGACAAAACAACGCAACATATATGGGCATTTCCATGAGAATGTCAACCACGACTCAAAAAATTAAAACGCTAGAAACTTTTTTTCAAATATGGTAGAAAGGAAAACAACACCCAAACTTTACAATGCCGAGGAACTTATAGCTTTTTTCAAATTTTTAAAAAGAAAAAAAAATAGAATTTTAAACTCACTTTCTCATTGATTCACAATTAACAACTTTCAATTTTCTGCCGATTAAATACAGATACTGGAAACCCTGGAATTTTGCTTTAAAATTAATGTTACAACAACAATGAACAAGATCCATGAAGAAAGACCAATTATATTGTTCGATTAGCGGTATATTTTTGTGTTGTGAAAAAACATCATTTGTCTTTGTCATTTAATATTGATCAGTATTAGGTGTTTCAAAATAAAAGTTCAAAGCAAGATATTTGTTGCAAAGAAATATTGATCGGAATTTTTTTTTTTTTTAATTGGTATAATAAAAATTGTATAAGCTTTTAAAGTTCGTCACGTACGATATTGTAAGTACTTAAATGCAACTAAATGCATCATCTTATAATGCTGGTATGTAGTTAAAATTGGGTCAAACCTTATTTTATTTAAATCAAAATCATCTTACCAAATTTTATTGGAATCGGTCCATATTTGACCATAGCTCCCATACAAGGACTACTCCCGAAAATAGTTTTAATGCCATAACTTCCTTATAAATATTGGTATTGGCGACAGTGACTTTTACGGTAGTTACTATGCCATGACAGAATGTTGTGCTGGTAGGTCAAAAATTTACCATGGGTCCCATATAAGCCCCCTTCTTTAAAACGGTTAGAGGCGAACAAATCTCATGTAGAGGAAGATAACTAAATAATATTCGGCACAAATAACTTTAACCTCATGGCATAATTCTGTTCTGGCGGCCGTGATTGGGCATGGGTCCCAAATAGAGTACACTCTCAAAAAATTTTTTTTTTAATATAATGGTGTAGTGTATCCTATGGTCGGCTTGACTGGCTATACATTCTTACTTGTTTGTTTTAAGTTTTTATAAACATATATTTACAAAAAATATATTTCATGCCTTGTAAATACTATAATAGCTTTTTCACACTTGTCAACATTTAACATCAATTTGCGAAGATGTTGGAATTTTCCCATAAGAAATACATAGGGCTAAAAATCAAAATTTTTCAACATCTTTACAGAATGTTACTATCTCATTTTGTTTCCTTTTACATTTTTCGATTCTTTAGTGTCATCACTAGAAAAGTGGCAATAAATTCTATTATTATTGTGGCATCACTGACAAAATGGAAGTTGCTTTGAAAGCAGCGTTGCCATTTCTCAAGTTTTTCTTTTTTTACAAGCCTTATTTTGCTTAATTTTGCTTAAATTATTAAACAAAATGATTGAGAAATACATTTTGGTGTTATCTTTTAGAATGTTGCCACTTTTGTAGAAAAAAAGTATTTAAAAAAAATAAAAGTTTTTTTTCAGAAATGGTGACATTTTTTATTAATGGTAGATGTTAGATGTTTCAAGTGTGAACGCGTATTTCACATTTTCAACATCTTACATGCGTTCCTCCGAAATGTATGCAAGTGTACAAAGGATATAAGAGAAAAATCTGTACTTACGGAACGGTATGTCACGAACGATATTACATTTTGTTCATCAAAAAAAAAAAAAATTTCCCAATTACGGATTATAAAGGAAAAATATGTAGTTTAATGTAAAAAATTAAAAAAAGAAGTAAAACCTTCCACAATTCGCAGATTTTCGTAATTTTTTACATTCACCCAAAAATCACTTCCGTTTTATGTCACGTACGATATGCTATTATTTTGTTCGATATTTTGAAAAACAAGGTTCCGAATTTGATAGATTTCTCTAAACGAAACATAATAATAAAAAAATTTTTAAGTTGCTACTATTTCTGCAAAGTCTTTATACATCTGAAGGCGTACAAATGTCACGTACGATGACATGGAAATGCCCATATGTATAAATGTACTTTCAGGTTTGCAACAGCTTACCCAGCCTTTGAAGAGACTTTAGAAAAGAAAAATATTTGAGGTATGGAACAGGAACCAGCAGAGTGAAATGGTTATGAAAAAATATATGTACATATAAAAAACATGCTGTTTGTTGTGTATGCACATAGACCTTTCTGCCATTTTCCAGCATATTGAAAAATGTCAATTTAAATACAGAATTCGAAAAAAAGAAAAAAAAATATGCAGCAAAGTTTTTTTTTTTTTTCAAAAAATATTAAAAAAAATCTTTAAAAGGAAGTTTCCTAGAAGAAAAAAAAAATACCTGCAATTCTTAAACTGTAAACTGACTTTAAAAATTTTTCCTCTTAAAATTTCATAATCATGATTTCATTTCCGTTTCCTTATTTATGAACTTTTCATAAGCCCTTTTCATATACGCCTATACCAATTGCCAATGTAACAGACACCTAACGGTAAATGGTTTTAGGTGCTCTTTTCCTTGTTGCAGACATAACGGAAATTAATCATAATTGTCATAGGGAAAACGAAAATATCGTTGTCATTCACACTCGGAGACGAATGTGTATTAATCACAAATGTCTGCCAGGATATTAAACTAATTGTGGTTGGTTTGCTTTAAAGCCGGAATGGATAAATTTGTTGGCAAAAAGAGGTTTTATGCTTGATACAACAAAACAAAAAATGGCAAAAATGCATTTTTAAGACAAACACTCAACGCTTCCGCAACAGTAACGTCACACGTACGTGGCACGTAGTGCCGTACTGTAAACACCACTTGACGTTAGTGTCCATAACTTACAATTCAGGCCAAAAGAATTTGGTAATCGTCGATTTAAAGCGCTCGCGTTGAAGGTGATGACCTGACTAACTTCGGTTTCAAAGAATTATGGACGTATGATGACGCCAGTCCAAAATCCGTGACCAAACCGTGACTTTATCGGAATATATAAAACGCTTTTGGATCTCATGTGGATCGGTATCATACTAAATTAGACAATTTTTTTTGGTTAAGGTACCCGTTCATCCAGAAATGGGCCTCATCGCTAAGTTTTCGATGAAAATTTGAATTAGAACAGAACTGTAATTTTAATTTGTTGAACGTTATATCCGGTTATAAATATTTGGCAAAACAGACTGAATAAAAGGCAGCCAATTCGGCAGATGTAGCTTCAACAATATGTCCACTATCAACTGTCTAAGTTCAAAACTCCTAATTGAAACACCCTTTAACATTTCTTTTTTCAACAAAATGTTTTTTCTTATTTAGTTTTATTTAAATTTCCATAAGAAAAATCATATAAAAAGCGTAACAGCCAGTCAGACCAATTAGTAGCACAACTTCAAAACACTTTAACCAATAATTTTCCCCAAGAAAATTGGTTTTTCCTTTTATCCAGTTATTTGAAAATTTTTCCTTACAACTTAACAAGAGTATATAAAAAGAAACACTACAAAATTTATAAAAAAAAAAAAATCTACAAGTCACTACAGAACACATTTATGTAGTATGTAATTTACAATTTGGCATATAAATGCCAAAAAATAAAGTTCCTTTTTAAAATCATACCATACCAGACAGTTCGAACTGGTAACTGGTGTTGTAATAGATGTTGCTATTGCTATTTTTGTTGTTGGTATTTATAGTATGTTAACTACTTTAGACTCGTCTATTGGATTTGATATACCAATTTGCCAATTTTCCTAACACTCAAAACCACATCATACTTTAACATTCATACAACAACATCAACTCATATTGAAGTAGTTTTTAACCAAAAAAAAAAAAAAAGCATTAAAGAAGAAAAACAAGTTTCTTCTGGTAGTTCCGAGAAATACACTTAGAGAAAATTGTTGGTCAATAAAGCTTTCTAAGATCTAAAAAAAATTAAAAAAAATTCTTGTGTATTGTTGAAAAAACTGTTTCGCTAGAACAAAGAACAATTTTGTTTTCCTGAATTAGTTCTTGAAAGTTTCATTGAAATGGTTTATTTGTTTTTATCAAAGTTCAGTGTTTTTTTAGTAATTTAAATGGATAACGTTTGAACTCTAAAGTCCCAGACTGATTTTATTCGTCATAATCTTTTTAAAGTTTAGTGTTGTTCAAGTCAGTTAAATAAGTCACAATGCAGCTCTTAACTCTAATGACAAATTAAGATAATATTGACATAGTATATCACTGTTTAGCAGGAACTGTGTCACATTGCTGAATTTCTTCGCGAAACTTTTACTGATTTCGTTTATATTTTCTTGTTAAGAGTTCTGTGTAATTAACTGAACTCCAAAAAGGGCGCATTCCTCAATAAGTTATTACCTTCGAAGGACATTTTATACATAATTGGCAAGCAAATTATAAGTTGCCAGTTGCCGAAAATATTTAACAGATGGCAATTTCAGTTGCCAAATAGGCAACCTTAAAATGTTGGATTTTTTAATAGTATTACATATTTTAATAATGGGTCGATTACGGACGGCAACTGAACTGAAGTTGGGTTGTCAGCGAGAAACCAGGCAACGCCTGAATTTAATAAAATTAAAAAAAATTTGTATATTTTAACACTAGCGGCGTTGCATGATTTAGCTGCTGGCAACTCAGCTTCAGTTGTGTTGCCATCCGTAATCGAACCATAAATTTTTTTATTTATTTTACATATTTCTTATTTTGGCGAAGAAACTGGATTAAATTACCTCGGGACAACAGTTTGACCTATTATAAGAAGAGACAAAAATATACCGAAAACCAAGAACATTTTCGTTCACAAGAACAGATGATGGATGATACACAGCGGATTAGAATGGCTTCCCAAGTTTCGCCCAAGAGATGCTACGTTAACTCCGTCTTCTTAGTCATCGGGAAATTTTAAAGCACGGAACTCCGCCTCTTTTTCTTTATCAAATCAACATATTTTTTTTTTGTTTGCCTCAATTTTTTCGTTTGCCGATCTGTCAAAATGTCAACTGACAAAAGCTGAATTTCTTAATTTAAATTTTTCTTTGCCAATAGTTGTCAAATGACAACGCAACTAAAGTTCCGTTACAATACCTAAAGATGCACACACACGAGTGATCTGTGCGTGTGTTTTGTTCGTGCTCGACGTCTTGTTACTTGTTAATGTGGCTGTGCGTACACAAATTACAAGCCATTGAAAGTAATTTCAATTTCTTGTGATTTGTTCGATGTGTTAATTGTCTTGTGCGGATACATTTTACGATTTTTTCATTTGAATATACAACGAAACGTCAAATTGTATCTTTTGCGGAGATATAACTTCCATATTTTTTTAGTAAAATTACACGTGAACGCCTATTTTTTCTTAAAAGCCACTCATTCTACCATTTTCAATATTTTTAATTTGTTTTTTGTAGTGTATACAAATAAATTTTAAAAATTTCAATTGCCTCATTCGCTTTACAATTCATGTTTTGTTTTTGACGTTTAAGGTTATCGTGATTTGTTCGCTGTGTGTGTAGAAAGGGTACGCGAACAAATCACACGCACAAATCACTCGTGTGTGGGTAGCTTAATCGACACATCAAACAATTCAAAATTGGTTAACTAAGTCATATTTCAGTTATTGTACTTTCAGTTAGTGCAATTTTTTTTTCAGTTTAATTAATACCTATGGCTTGCAGTATTTTGGTATCAAATCTAGAGAACTAAAATTAGCCTTTAACTTCAAAGAAAACTTACATTTTTCTTTGAGTGTCAGTGCATCCATTTCTACAAATTGTGATAACCAGTCACATACAAGTTAAAGTTAAATACATTTACATTTTATATCCTGTGTAAAACTAACCATATACATGACCATACAAACATACACTACATATACAACAAATCTAATACATAATTTTACAACTACAAACAAACACTTCACCGTATGTATGTTTGTAATAGCAGTTGTTAAGTTGGCGCCATTATGCCGTTACAAAAGCGTAAATTTTTGCCTTTCCTAGTA
Source organism: Pollenia griseotomentosa (assembly GCA_963931875.1). Taxonomy (NCBI): domain Eukaryota; kingdom Metazoa; phylum Arthropoda; class Insecta; order Diptera; family Polleniidae; genus Pollenia; species Pollenia griseotomentosa. Next base: position 181,421,511 of record OZ007563.1, on the reverse strand, counting down.
TCTCTCCGCTCGCTCACCACTTTTTCTTTTTAGTAAGTCTTTAAGTTTAAGCCATTTTTTTAATAAAAACATTTTTGTGGTTAATTTTAGGCAGATATGGTGAATCTTAATTATATTTAAACAATTACATGTAATTTGTAATTAAGATATTTCTAGTTACAATTACATTTAATGTATTTGAAATCATGATAGAAATTAAATTCGCAATAACAAGTACATAATTGTTATTGAATAAACGAAAAAAATTTAAATTATAAGTAATTGTAACTGGTAAATTTTCAATAACAAGTAATTATGATCGAAAATTATATTGGTTTAGTTATTACATTGTATTTCTACATCAAGTTTTTTTAATTAAAAATACAATTATTTGTAATAAACAAAAATAAAAAAAAAAAAACAAAAAAAACAATTGTAATTACACCTAATTGTAATTGGAAAGTTTTCAATTACAAGTAATTATGATTGAAAATTATATTGTTTCACTTATTATCAAAAAGTAATTTCAATATTTTTGGGAATACAAAATTTTAATTTCAAAAGATTATGTTATTCGTGCTTAATTCCCAGTTTTTATTATTGATAAAAACACTTGAAATTTATTGTTGATGGGATAAGCTATTCCTATGCGCATTTCACTGGTTGCTTAGGCCAGATCATCAGGAAACTTCATCCATAAAGATTTTAGAAAAACTAAAGATATTAAACCAAATAAAACTGTTAAGCGTATAAGACTTATAGCAACAGTTCTACTTGTAATAATATCAAAGTTTAAACAAAACACATCAACAATAAACAGTGGGTTTATCTCATCTTACATTCCCCCCTACAATTAGTTGAAATTCTCTCAACATTAATTGTAGTTGTAAGTAGGTTAAGAAAAACAAAATAAAAACAACAACAACTTTACAAAAGATGTTGACAATTAAGTGTTTTTTAGGCCGTGCACTTGCCTGTTTATTATCAAAAAGTAATTTCAATATTTTTGGGAATACAAAATTTTAATTTCAAAAGATTTTGTTATTCGTGCTTAATTCCCAGTTTTTATTATTGATAAAAACACTTGAAATTTATTGTTTTTTGTGTTTTTTTCAATAATAAAAACTGGGAATTAAGCACGAATAACAAAATCTTTTGAAATTCCCAGTTTTTATTATTGATAAAAACACTTGAAATTTATTGTTTTTTGTGTTTTTTTCAATAATAAAAACTGGGAATTAAGCACGAATAACAAAATCTTTTGAAATTAAAATTTTGTATTCCCAAAAATATTGAAATTACTTTTTGATAATAAACAGGCAAGTGCACGGCCTAAAAAACACTTAATTGTCAACATCTTTTGTAAAGTTGTTGTTGTTTTTATTTTGTTTTTCTTAACCTACTTACAACTACAATTAATGTTGAGAGAATTTCAACTAATTGTAGGGGGGAATGTAAGATGAGATAAACCCACTGTTTATTGTTGATGTGTTTTGTTTAAACTTTGATATTATTACAAGTAGAACTGTTGCTATAAGTCTTATACGCTTAACAGTTTTATTTGGTTTAATATCTTTAGTTTTTCTAAAATCTTTATGGATGAAGTTTCCTGATGATCTGGCCTAAGCAACCAGTGAAATGCGCATAGGAATAGCTTATCCCATCAACAATAAATTTCAAGTGTTTTTATCAATAATAAAAACTGGGAATTAAGCACGAATAACAAAATCTTTTGAAATTAAAATTTTGTATTCCCAAAAATATTGAAATTACTTTTTGATAATAAACAGGCAAGTGCACGGCCTAAAAAACACTTAATTGTCAACATCTTTTGTAAAGTTGTTGTTGTTTTTATTTTGTTTTTCTTAACCTACTTACAACTACAATTAATGTTGAGAGAATTTCAACTAATTGTAGGGGGGAATGTAAGATGAGATAAACCCACTGTTTATTGTTGATGTGTTTTGTTTAAACTTTGATATTATTACAAGTAGAACTGTTGCTATAAGTCTTATACGCTTAACAGTTTTATTTGGTTTAATATCTTTAGTTTTTCTAAAATCTTTATGGATGAAGTTTCCTGATGATCTGGCCTAAGCAACCAGTGAAATGCGCATAGGAATAGCTTATCCCATCAACAATAAATTTCAAGTGTTTTTATCAATAATAAAAACTGGGAATTAAGCACGAATAACAAAATCTTTTGAAATTAAAATTTTGTATTCCCAAAAATATTGAAATTACTTTTTGATAATAAACAGGCAAGTGCACGGCCTAAAAAACACTTAATTGTCAACATCTTTTGTAAAGTTGTTGTTGTTTTTATTTTGTTTTTCTTAACCTACTTACAACTACAATTAATGTTGAGAGAATTTCAACTAATTGTAGGGGGGAATGTAAGATGAGATAAACCCACTGTTTATTGTTGATGTGTTTTGTTTAAACTTTGATATTATTACAAGTAGAACTGTTGCTATAAGTCTTATACGCTTAACAGTTTTATTTGGTTTAATATCTTTAGTTTTTCTAAAATCTTTATGGATGAAGTTTCCTGATGATCTGGCCTAAGCAACCAGTGAAATGCGCATAGGAATAGCTTATCCCATCAACAATAAATTTCAAGTGTTTTTATCAATAATAAAAACTGGGAATTAAGCACGAATAACAAAATCTTTTGAAATTAAAATTTTGTATTCCCAAAAATATTGAAATTACTTTTTGATAATAAACAGGCAAGTGCACGGCCTAAAAAACACTTAATTGTCAACATCTTTTGTAAAGTTGTTGTTGTTTTTATTTTGTTTTTCTTAACCTACTTACAACTACAATTAATGTTGAGAGAATTTCAACTAATTGTAGGGGGGAATGTAAGATGAGATAAACCCACTGTTTATTGTTGATGTGTTTTGTTTAAACTTTGATATTATTACAAGTAGAACTGTTGCTATAAGTCTTATACGCTTAACAGTTTTATTTGGTTTAATATCTTTAGTTTTTCTAAAATCTTTATGGATGAAGTTTCCTGATGATCTGGCCTAAGCAACCAGTGAAATGCGCATAGGAATAGCTTATCCCATCAACAATAAATTTCAAGTGTTTTTATCAATAATAAAAACTGGGAATTAAGCACGAATAACAAAATCTTTTGAAGTTTCACTTATTATATTTTATTCTAAATGAAGTTTTTTTTTTAATTATAAATTACTTGTAATAAACGGAAAAAAAAATAATTGTAATTACAAGTAATTGTAATTAAAAATATTCAATTACAAGTAATTATGATTGAAAACTATATTGTTTCACTTATTACATTGTTTTCTAAATTAAGTTTTTTTTTTTTTAATTATAATTACAATTACTTGTAACAAACGAAAAAAAGTTATTGTAATTACAAGTTATTGTAATTGGAAAATTTCAATTACAAGTAATTTTGATTGAAAATTATAATGCTGCACTTATTACATTGTATTCTAAATAAAGTTTTTTTTAATTATAGTTACAATTACTTTTAATAAACGAAAAAAAAAACAATTTTTAAAACAAATAATTGTAATTGGATAATTTTCAATTTCAAGTAATTATGACTGAAAATTATATTGTTTCTCTTATTACATTGTATTCTGAATGAAGTTTTTTTTTTAATTATAGTTACAATTACTTGTATAATTACATGTAATTTTAATTGAAATCTTCTAGATTACAGTTTATTGTAATTGTAATGGATTTTTATTTCAATAGCCACAAATTACAACAATCCCGAGTTGAAACTCAGAAAAGTTTGAGGACAATTTTTCATGTCCAAAATGCTTCTTGAATACTAAAAATGTAATTTTTTATTTTAAATAATTACTGGCTGTAAAAAAATTCATTGAGATATGTCGAAGCGCAAAAAATCGTATGCAAAGCCCGGGTAATCAAAGTCAAAGCATGGTATCTAAGGCTGTGTATTTTTAGATATTATGAGCTGCTGAAATCATGCCAGACGATCAGAGGGGATCTGTAACGAACTCAACTAATTCTTTTAAAGCCAGCCTGCGATTGAAAGCGCGAAAAAATATATAAACGAAAAAGTTATTAATTTTTCAAACCATATGGTGACTTTTGGCCCACCTTGCACAAGCTCTTTGCGCCGAATATTGCCTGATAGAACCGAACGCTTATTTATTAATGGGAATTTTACGATTCTATATTGCACAAAAGTCGAGGATAATTTTCATATAATAAATTATTTCATAAAAAACCTAAATAATTTTGAAAAAAGAAAAAGGGTTTTATATTTTTCTTTCCATAAAGTTACAATCTCATTTCTAAAAAGTATGCTATCATTAAGTTATTTCACGGCTCCTTAAAGTATGAGGGAGTTTACACGATGTCTTTTCAGACATGTCTGACAAACACGTCTGTTTTGTTTTTAGGCGATCGGGGTAGAGAAGAAAGAGGGTTTGCCAAACAGACACGAAATGAGTTTTCATGTTTGTTTATATGAATTTTCATGTCTACAATTTGTATGTATATGTAAATTAGACTATTAGATATGAAAACAGACATGTTTGGAAAGACATCGTGAAAAGACAGAAGGTTTTTGGTAGCATGTTCAAAAGAGAATGTCAAAAACAGACTTGTCTGTCCCATTTAAGCTTTTCGTTTTTCTGTTGCATTCTCATTTATTAACATTATTTTTTTCACAAAATTTTACACTTTCAACAAATTTTAATCATTCACATTAAACACTTTAATTACCACCTTTTCTTAAGGGTATTCAGGTTTTTTTTCTCACCATTTTATACAATTTTGTTGTACTTGTATTTTGCATTTATTATGAAGGCAACAACCATTAAAATTACTTAATTATAGAAACGCAATTGCAAGCAGAAAATTAAGAAAAAAAAAACTGGATTAAAAAAAAAACTCATTTAATTTGTATGAAAAATAAATAAAAACGAACAACAAAAAAATCACTTTGGCAAACAACAAGTAAAAATAATTTGAGTTTAATGCCCAATAAAGAATTCAATGTAAATTCATCATAAACCAATGCTGTGACAAGAGTGTCGCAAAATATTAGGGTGGTAAAGATTTGTACGGAATAAAAATCTACCACTGTTAATTCCGGACAGATGTGTTTAATATTAACGTACACAGAAAAAATTCCCCAAAATGTTCCATCAATTAAACACAGAATAAATTCTCCAAATTGTTCTATCAATTATAAAGCATTAATCAAAAATAAAATCAGTTTTAATAAAAAATTTAATCAAGTGAATTAAACATAAATTAAATACAAAAATCATATGTAATCAGCCATGTCATAGAGTACAATTACGTTCGGAGACGTAATTGGTTCCGTATTTTGGTGCTTCAGAAAATGACGAAAAAAATTTTTCGGAATGAAACCATTTCTGTTTTCATGAACGGAATGGGAGTTTTATGTATCTGAAAGGCCAAAATACTATCAAAATACACTTTTTATCAATAAACAAGTATGTTTTCTTCAATTCCGAACCTAATCATTCTGAAAGGAATTGTAGTCTGTGACATGGCTAAATATATTTCTATTAAATCTCGTTCGAAGGCTATCGCTTAAGAATTATTGAGGTTTTTTTTTTGATAAATGGCTCTTTTTAAGCGGGCCTAGTTTATAATCGCATTTTTAATTTCAAATTTTAATTTCTTCTTACCTACCAAATTCTAGACCTGAGATTTTGGCTGTTTTCCTAAACGCCTGTTGCATTGTAGTAATACATGGCAACATTTTCTTAAATGCAACCATAAACACTTTGACAATGCACTTTATTCCGAAATGCAACTTTGTAGTTGTCACTGCGCAGAGAAAATCAAAAAAAGCAGTTAAAAAAATGAAGATGCAAAACATATACAATACAACGTAGGTGAAAGTAAAAGTATACAATGCATCAACACGGTGTCAATACTGAATTGATACATTGTAAAAACACGTTTAGGAAAACAGCCTTTTATCTCAAATATATAAAGATGAAGTAGAGGTTAGGGATAGTTTTAGGTCCTCCCTAATATTGGCATATTTTTCTTGTATATACACCCCATTATACAGTTTTTAACAACCGCAACGTCATCGTAATTAAATAATGAAGCCATTGTTTGTGGTAAAATAATGCAGTGAAAAGTAAATAATTTTTTTCGTCAGTATAAAATTCAGCTTTTTTTACTCTTTAACGTAGACAGGAATTTCCTTAATTTTTTAACAAGCATATTATTAAGTACAATAAAATATTATTATCATTATTATTTATAATTTACCAGGTTTTTTTTTTTTTTTTTTTTTTTTGCTATTTTGTGCAAAATAAAAGATGCCATTACTAATAGTATAATAGAATTAATGTGCAAGAATTATAAGTTAAATAAGACCAATAATTGTGCTAGAGAGTTGGGATAAATTGGAGGCTATTTAAATGAGGTTTTCAAAGTGGGCAGGGTAAAGGGTTAATGAAAACTAGGGTTGTCTACTAAAATAGCCATATTTATAGTAAAGGGACCCTTAATATTATACTAACGCCATTTAAACTAATTACCCAAGTTAAATTTAACTAAAATAATAAAAATTTCATTTTTGTTTTCTGGAACATCAGCAACTTTTTGTTTATGTAACTCACATTGTTACCTCCTAACACTTGACTTTTTAAATATATAAGGCTGTATATGAATGTATATACGTATATGTATGTGTGTGTATCCTTAAGCCATTTTGAGTAGCTTTTATACATATGATAAACTAAAAGTATTAAGCAAATAATGCTAGAAGTATTTTCAACTAAAGACCATACCAATTTTCCTATTTGCAAAACTAATGTATGTGAATTTTCCATAAACTTTTTACCCCCAAAACAGTCGTAAAAAAGCCAAAACCAAAATAGCAAATAAAATACACAGAAAAAAATCCGTAATTTTTTTTTGCTCGAAAACTTTTGAACATTGTACGAAAAAAATTCTCCAACATTTTTCACCAATTAAAGCATTAATCAAAAATAAAATCAGTTTTAACTAAAAATTTTATCAAGTGAATTAAACGTTTAATTTACACTATTAATTTGTTTACTGGTGCAAATTTTTTAGTTTATATCACTAATTTTTTTAATTGAAATACATTTTTATTTTTTTCTGTGAATGTACTTTGGATCTGAAGACCATTTTCTTCTTTAGTTTAAACTGTTTTAGGGCGAAGTTCTTCACCGATTCTTATGGAAGTTTGTAAACAAATTCGATACCTGTGGAAGCTCAATACAATGACTATAAACGTATGCAGTGCCACGCCCATTCAAAGAAAATATTCTTTTTAAACTATTTCTACTTAACCGCATCTTAAGAAACTTTTCACACATATTAATGATTTTAAAAATCATTAATTTTGAACTGCTTTTACTTAACAGAATCTCATAAAATTTTGAAAATACATTAAGCTCCGGTAAAAAAGGGATATTATAACCAGAAAAGTAGGCATTGCCACGCCCATTCAAAGGATTTTTTTTGGGTTTTTTTAAATAAAAATTTTCGATATTTTTAAATCAGGCTTAAGTTTATCAAAAAATTTAGTTTTAATTCAATTATTTTAATTAAGGAAGGAGTTTAACAATTTGAAATGAATTTAAATTAACGAGTGTTCGCCTAATGGTCAAAATTCGACCATAAATTGTTAGGTTCATATGAAGATACTACATCTAAGTATATATGAATTTACATGTTTTGAGCATTCATTTTTTCCATCTTAGTGGATCGATTTGGCAAGGGACAAACCTCTGGTTCATATTCTATCTTCTACTATAAAAAATATCAGAAAATATCAATTGAAAAACAAAAAACTATCATAAAATCTCCTTTGTACATTGTACTCCACTTAGGACTTGCATTTTAATTTTTTTTTTCAATGTCTAATATTAACGAAAATTAATCAAAAAAAATGTTGAACGAAAAAGTACCAAAAAGCTCCCCTTACATATTCTTATTCATTTTTCATCTTATAGGTTTTAATTCACTCAGGACCCTGCACCTTTAATATTATGTTTCTAAGTTAAATAAATCACCACATGCAGCACGGAAAAGTAAAATAAAGAAATTTAATTTCCCGTATTTATATAGTCGGTGTAATCGAAAACCGGTTTCTTAAAAATGTCGAATAATCGAGCACCCTATTTTTTTTATTATTTGATAATTGAAACAAACTAATTTTGTATTTTGTACATATGTGTTAGTAGCTAATTTGAACGCTTATTACTCCGAAAATATGAAACAGATTTTAATAAAATATATATTGTGCACTTCTGTAAGTGAATATCTTTCAAATGGTGTGTGTTTTTTTCAAATCGGTTGACATACAGAGGAGGAAAGTGTTCTTAACTGTTTTGCCTTAGCCGATTTATATATAGATTGATAATTTTTTATCCTTGACTGAACAAAGGCTCGAACTAAAGTCTGATGCTAAGAAGAAATACAAATTGATAATCAATTACAGCAAATTTCGATCCACCAAAATTCCATTGGTTAAAAGATGAAAAACCAACTTCAATTAACGTATTTGTTAAAAATTTTTACTATTAATTAAATTCTGTATTGATTTTCCGCCTGCAAACAAATTGATCATATCAATTAACATATTTGTAAGTCTGTGTTCATACGGCTCTTTTTTTATTGAAAAGATTGCTACTTTATAGGCGAGAGGGGCGAGGGGAAAAGAAACGAGTACACAAATGCCTGTACTGTCTTTACGTTTTGCTTTTTCATTCGTTGTTTAGTTTTGTTATTGTTTTCAATATCAAAAAAGTACACATGCAAACGCACGACTATACAAAATAAAAAACATGGCGTAAACATGACATGAATAATTTGAACGCCAATTCATGTTCAAAGAAGAAAAAGGAAGAATCTTTTCAATAAGAAAAGAGCCGTATGAACTCAGACTAAGTTTGAGCTTTTCTTGCTGTTCAGTTTCAATCAATAGGTTTAATTGAAATGCGACCAGCAAAAGAGGCTATAAAAAACGTTAACACAAATAAAAATATTTTTTTTCAATCAACACAATTAATTGAAACATTTAAAAAATTTTTTAATATTTTTAATTAGGCTTAAGTTCATTAAATTTAATTTTCATTAAATTATTTATATGAAGAAAGGAGTTTTACACTCGTCGATGGCTGCGAGTGTAAAACGGCAAATCCATCTGAGGAGATCGAGTGGTTGCGATCGAAACATGTCATGGTAACCTGCCGGCCTGGGTTCGAGCCCTGGCCACGGTCAAGAATGAAAGATTACCAATAACAATTTTAATTAATTTTCATGTTGTAAAATTCCTTTCTTCATATAAATAATTTAATGAAAATTAAATTTAATGAACTAAAGCCTAATTAAAAATATTAAAAATTTGGATTAAAAACCATAAATAGTTCAACAAAATAACCACAATACTAATTATCATTTAAAAAATTGTTTGAAACTTTAAAATATTTTGAAGTTTGTGTGTTTATTTTAATATTTGCAAATATACACACAAACATTATAATTTGTATTTTTAATTAAGCCAAATTAATTGAAACAATTAAAAAAATTGCTTGAAACAGCATTATTGAATTAATTGAAAAAAACTTTGGTGAACATTTTTTCTGTGTATAGACTGCCAGCCGTAGCCGTGGCGCAAAGTGTGAAACTGCAAAGAATTCTGATGATAAGAATGTGCTTGCTCTCGAAATATGTAAATTCGATCTGAGTTCAGTCAAGGATGAAAATTTATCAATAAATTTTATTTCATTTCATGTTGTAAAATTCTTTGCTAAATTAAAATAATTTAATGAAAATTAAATTTGATAAATTTTAGCCTGTTTAAAAAATATAGAAAATTTTTGTTAAATTAATGGCCGATTTCACCAGTTTATTGAAATATTTATTTATGTTTAAAAAAGCGTTTAAAAACTGCAGTCAAAGTAAAAAACTGCCAATTCTTCCACTTCTTCATTTGCCACTGGCCAAAAAAAAAACCTTTTGCTTCTAATTCATTAAAAGTTATAGACAAATTTTCGTTTATTTTATTTGACAGTTTTTTTTCGACTGCAGTTTTTTAAGCCCTGATTGAAAATTCGTTTTTGTCATGTCAAATAAAAATAAAATAATATGAAAAATTATATTTGAATATGAATTGATATTTAAAAATAATAATTGGTGAAATTGGCCATAATTGTTATAAAAATTGTTTTTGTTTTTTTAAATCTAAACTAAATTTATCAATTGTTGTGCATGAGACCAAAGATTTTTCACATAACGCCATAAAAATATGTAAGAGATTTATAGACTTTTTGTATGGGAGGCGCAGAGGATAGTATTTTTCCTGTCACTGGATCCGGGCATGGTTGTTATGTATGTCTATTCTAAATTCCTCTGAAATGCTCTCTTGCATTTCATATAATATTTTCTTTTAAATTTTTTGAACAAAAATTTAACTAAAGGTTTAAAAAAAAAAAAAATTGAGTCTACTTCTACTTCAGCAACAATTTGTATGAAATTGTTACTAAAAAACGTTTATAATAATTTTTATTTAGTTTTAAATAAAAATTTTAGCAATATTTTCTTAAAAATACATATTTATAAATAATATTGCTCTAGGCAAAATTAACAAACGTTATCTTGATTGAAAAATGTGTGTGCTTGTGAAAAAATTTTGCATTGTTGTGAAAACCTAGTGAAACTGTTGCTGTCATTGTGAATCTGGCCTAATGCGAAGAAAAATAGCTACGAAAGTTTTTTTTCTTGAAATGTAGCAAAGATTTTTTCAGTGTACTTATTTTAACATAAAACATTTTGGTATGTAGTTTTACATTTACAGACAGAATTACAAGCAGACATTTATAGTGTGTTATTTCTTTATTTAAAATTTACAAGTACAATAGGTACTAAAATTTTAAACTTTATGAATATTAACAGTCAATGACTGGTTGGCTATACTCAGCGTTGCCATATATATTTTTTTAAAAATCTTCTTATTTCTGAAAAAAAATTTTTTCTACAAAAACGCCAAACATTTATATGAAAACACAAAAATGTATTTAAAATTCATTTTGTTTAAAAATATAAAAAATCCTTATGAGTAGCGAAGTTGATTTAACGATGTCCGTCTGCCCATGGGTATGTTGAAATGGCTTTTCCAAAGACAGTAGAAATATTGGAGACCAGGTATTATATATTAGTGTCTAATATACTCCGTTAAAGTTTGCTATTAAGATTCAGCAAGATTTCAGATGTGAGCAAAAAACACGGCTATCTCTAATTTTACCAATAAATCCTTGTTGTCGTTGTTTTTTAAATTTTTTTCTGTAAATTTGGAGAACGGCAAGGGCTAAAGTTTCTAAATTAGTTACAAACATCTTGGTTATCAATACACAACTTCTGTAAAAAATGGACGGAATTGCAGAAGTGGGCGTGGCACTTCCCATACAGAGACATTATAAATTTCTGCATAGCTGGAGAACGGAGAGATCTAAAGTTAACCAAATTAATTACAAAGATCTCGGTAATGCTCAAAATAGAGCATTATCGCACCATGGGGAAGGGTATATAAGATAAGGTTTAAAAAACACGTTATTAAAATCAAATTTTTTATCAGGCAATTACGAAGTTCAACATACAAATTTAAACAATAAACTAACTCTAAGGTTCATATCATCATCTTCATATATCTAAAAAAATATATTTTTGGAATATTTGAGGTAAGAAGAAATAACCACAATTAACCACTGTTGCATTAATAAAGGACAGGAAAAATACAAATGCATCGTTTAAATGCATAAAAACATCACTTAATATCTGTGGTATTTCGACAAAACATCTCAAGCCGAGACAAGATAGCATAGAAGTTTTTAAAAAAATCTCGGTGGAAAAAATATTTTTATCAAATAATAAAATAAACCAAATTAAAGAAAAATTTCATTTATAATTCAAAATTTTAAAAACGTTAACACAAATGGTTTTTGAACGAAAATTCGTATGATTGTCAATTTTTTTTTTTAACTTTTTAAATTTGACTTAGATGTTTTGTCAAAATGCCACAAATATTTTTATGCAATATACTGCAAATTTAAAATTATGTATTTATAAAAAACTTCAAGAAAACTATATAAATTTAAAACTTTTTTGCACCTCAAAACACTTACAATAAAAGAAAAAACGTGACAAATGGCAACGCTGGTTATACAATAAAATATGTTAGTTTGTTTTTAGTATAGCATACTTACAGGCATTTTTTTTCTTATTTTCTACACATGCCATCATCATTATTGCTGTATAATCATCATGCTCATCGTCATAATCACTAGTTTTATTTAAACATTCTAAAAAACATTCATAGGGTTCCTATTTGGAAAAACTTCCGGGGAACTCCAGAGAAACTCTTAAAAGTTTTATATGTATTAACAATTTTTAGAAAAAGGATGTGACATAATATTTAAAATAATGGTCAGCAGTCACAATTGAAAATCACAAAAATCACCTAAAGCTGGAGGTCAGCACTTCACCTTCTACGCTTTTTGGCATCCTTAGCTTCTCTCAAAAAAACAAAAAGTTAAATCAATGTAGAAAGCAAGTTACACGCACAAAAGCCTTGATGCGTAGATTGCGAAAAGTAGATACAATTTTTATTTTGTAAGCGTCACAAGGAGCGGTTGAAAAAATCAGCAGATTTGACCAAATTGAATTTTATTTATATCTATTTCCGGTTGTATGAGACTTGCAGCGTTATAGTAAATAAAGTATGAAAAACATGCAATGCGTTGACGGGTTAATGCGTGGTGTGCATCTCCAGAAAAAGTTTCCTCAGAATTTTTTTTTTTTAATTTTCTCTATTTCAGCCAAATAAATTTTCTGAAATATCTTTCATTGTTTATCCTTTTTAATTTGATCACAATTTTTTTTTCTTATATCTTGATTTAACATCAAGATTTTAAAACGATGACAAAAATTTTAAGACATAATATGTAAATGTTAAGCGACCGTTGGACTCTAAAATGAAGAGTCTCTAATGCCTGAATGGATTTAAAAAAACTAAACAAACCTCTTAGGTTTTTGGTTAGTAAGAACAATGTACTTTTTACACCGAATATCAATTATCACTAATAATGTTAATTTTTTTTCCTTTATAAACTTTTCTACACAATTCTGTACAAAGAGAGCCCCATCGATCCCCGAAAATGAAAGTAAAATTGTTTCAATTCTTGGAAAAAAGATAAAGTTTGTGAATAAGGAACCCCTTACACTCACACACATACATATTTATGTACATATTTACACATGCCTGTTCGTTGCTTGGAAAATTAACAATTTTTCAATTAAAATCAATATCCAACCAAGTTTTTAGGCTACAACAACATCTTGAAATGTAGCAGCAACAACAATGGTGGCAATAATAAAACAAAACAGCAAAAAAAAGCTACTCTACCACTTCCACTTAAAACTTGTTTAATTCACTCTCTAATACTCTTTTGGGTGTTTTTTTTTTGTGTAGATCAGGGCTGGTAAAGTAGTTATAATTTAACTTTTTTGTTTTTTTTTTCGTTCTTAAAAAAGAATAATGGCAATTCTAAGGTGAACAGAAAAAACAACATGCTTTGGCGCGAAAAAGAAATGAGGGGAGCCTAATTTTCAGTAAACAAAACCGCGAGATCAGCTTCTACGCGTGTTAACTTTTCTACTGTGTTTTAATTTTTATAAGGGGACTTTTTCGGGGCATGCCAATAAATGTTGACCCTAAATAAATTCCTGAAAATGTTGTTCAAAACATTTAATTAAAAATACAAATTTTAACCAAGAAGATTTATAATTTTTCAAAAATTTCTGGTGTAGAGCCAAATAAACCACACAAATGGTTAAAAAAAAACATATGAAAAAATTATGTAGCATCCTAGTAAAAAATTTTGGGTTTCTGGAAGCACATAAGCTACATGAGCGCTGATATATTCGCTGGCTATTACACACTACTAAAGCTACGGTCACACTTGTTAAATATTTGATCAAATAAGCGTAACCCCTACTTTTGTTAATAGTTAGTTAGATTTTAAATGGTCTTAATATTACAAAATAAACTAATTATACTACTAGAGATAGCAAAAAACAGTTTTATGTAAGATGTGGTATTTTAATCAAAATAAATATTGATATTAAGCGAAATGATTTTTTAGTTTGGTTGTTGGTCCCGTTTTTTTTGTCAAATATTTGATAAGTCTGACCGTAGCTTAAGAAGCAGCAAAGAAGCGAATACCATTTAAGTGAATTTTTAATTTAATGATTTAATAACTTTACATTTTCCCTTATTTACTTATAAGCAGGTTGTAAGTGCATAATTAAAATCATTATTTTAAAGAAAAAATTCACGAAGAATGTAAAAGGTTCTTCTGTTATTCCCTTATACCCCTGACAGACATATAGTTTCAATACCATGGTATGCATACTACAGTAGTATATAAACCATCAATATACCACTTTGTTTCATGATTTAATTGTAGTTTAGGTTGACACACATGTAGTATACCATGATAGTATAGTATACAAATCCTATGTCTGTCAGGGGTATTACATGGAAGCAGGTTGTAATGCAATGATTTTAAAATGTGTTAACGATCATTCCCAAAATATTACCGAATATGGAAATTACATTTTTTTTATAATGCAATCAGTCGTCAATTTGTTTTTTTAGCAGAGAGGAAAAAAGTAGTGCTTCCAAGGGGGAATTCGCCATATAAAAATCATGCATCCTGTAAGCAGGTTTGTAAGTGGCTTTTGTTCTTCTCTCCCTTACAAAGCTGCTTACCCGTTAGCTCCATTTTTTTTACTGGGATGTATTTGTAAGTTAAAATTTAAAGTATTTGCACAAACATCTTGTTATTGGTGTCAAACTGCTTGTGAAGCTTATTTCGATATATTTAAAAAGGCTATTTGGAAAAAGTTCGATATAGGCTTTTTAAAAGAAAATTTTAAATACAAGAATACATTTCGAAGTTTTTAATCCCGGAAAGTGCCAACAATGTTTATTTTATAGGAATTATTTATTTTATGTACTGAAATTTACCTTAAATGAAACAAAAACATCTCCGATTTTCTCTACACTAGTATTTTAGTGTAACATATTGCAAGTAGCGATTTTTCACTACTTCTGGCAACATTGATACGAACCGTTTGGTCTGGCGAGGTTTCCAACCAGCTATTTAGCATGAATGGCCTCAGGAAGGTCCCAAACCTCCTCACCAGCCACGTATTCGAACATTAAAAAATTAAACATAAAATACAACTCAAAACTATCACTACACAACAATCTACCACCACATAAAGAATGATGTTTGTCTCAGTTCTATTCAAACTTAAATCTTCTCAGTTGGTTGATAAAATTTATAAAATCTTCCCAGTTGCTTGGTAAAATTTACAAAATCTTCCCAGTTGGTTATTTGCAAAAAAGGTCCCATAGATATATACAGCGATCTAAGCCTTGAGTCTTGAGAATTGAGAAATAAAAGTAGATTCAGATCAACTCCCTGTTCTCTGTTAAACAAAAAAAAAAAAAAAAAAAAAAAAAATTCATAGTACAATTTCACAAGTCACTTTGCCATCCCTGATGTAAATATGTTTTTTATTAGTCTGTTATACAGACTCTGTATGTGTAATATTTATAGATTTGAACATGTATTTGTACGTTATTGTCTTTTCTAGGTTTAATTTTTCCTTTTTCTGTTAAGTTTTTTTTTTTGACAAAAATCTATGTTTATTTATTTGTGTTGTGTCTGGGTGTATGTGTGAATTTTTTTACCTAAGTGTTTGTTTTTTGTTGCTAGTAAAGTAGTATGTAAATAGCTTGAGTGCCTGTAAATATGCAAGCATAACTAACTATTGTAGCATATTACAGGGCTGAATTTGAAAATCAAATAAAAGATAAGCAAAATAAAGAATTTTAATTTGTATAACATAAAATAAAAATGCTTTTATATTACTTTTTATTTTAGAATTGTTTAAAAGTTTCAGAATTAGGATCTTCTTCTAAATTTTGAATTTAATTGAAGGCTTTAAATTTTAAAATAAAGGGTTTTTTATTTTTAATTATTTACCGCAGAGTGTGTATAAATTTTGTTAAATAAATTAAAGGGTAATAAAAAACTAATTTTTAATTTCATTAAGGTTTTCATTTTGGGTCATTAATTTTTTTTATAAAACATTTTTAAAGAAAATAATATTAAGAACAATTTTGATTTTTTAGTTGAACTGTTAATTTTTAATTTTTTGATATTCTTTAATTAGGCTCGAGTTCATTAAATTAAATTTTTTCATTTAATTATTTTCACTGAGGAATAATATTATCGTAAATTTTTTTATAACTTAGGTAACATGTTTTAAAAAAATATTTATGGCGTTTTAAAGATTAATAATTAAGCCAATTTCGGATTTTATCAAAAGTTGCAATAACTTTTAACAAAAATTTTTTTAAGCATTTATCGTAAATATTTTTTTAAGATACACCACATCTTTATTAAACATTTTCATATTATATTACATGATAATAAAAAAACTATTTTCATTTTTATTAAAGGTATTAAATTCTAGTTAATTACATATGTTGTTTTTTTTTATAAAATTTAAAAAGTTTTAACGCAAATTTGTTTCTAACCTATGTTGTAAATTAATAAAAAATATTCCTGTGCTATAAAAAAATTTTTAACTAAACTAATTTTGATTTTTTTTTAAGTAACAAATTTCTTGAACAAAGAACTTTTAAATATTTTTTGTAAAGATTTTTTAGCTGTATGAGGTGTATCTAAGCAAAAATTTTCCTTTCATAAATTATGCCAAGACATATGAAAGAACTAGTTTCAAGTTTTTTTTATAAAGTTTTTCATTTAAAAAAAACGTTGATTTTAAAAATAGTTTTATCATAATCAAAAATATTTATTATATTCAAGATTAATAAAAATTAAATTAATAACGGATTTTATGAAACTACTTAAAAAATAATACAAACAATTTTCATCGTAAAGATTTTTAAAGATTATGGTGTAACTTAATAACATTTTTTTATTTTAAATATCAACAACTTGTTTATTTTGAATTATATTATAAGTTTTAAGTTCTAATGGCCGATTTTTCCAATTTATTTAAATATCAATTTATGTTTAAAAGTCGATGTTTATGTCAAATAAAAATAAATTTATATGAAAAACTATATTTAACTAGAATTGGTGAAATAGGCCATTAGTAATTAAATATTTTATACAAATTTTGAATATAAAAATTTTCTGTCGTAAATTTCTGCATAATTTACTTTCAGCCCAATTATGAATAAAAATTCCCCGGGAGTTCTTTCCCTTCTCCCATTTTTTTCTATGTTAACTCAATTGTAAAAATGAGAAAAGGGGAAAAACTCCCGGGGAATTTGTATTCATAATTGGGTTGAAAGTAAATTATGCAGAAATTTACGACAGAAAATTTTTATATTCAAAATTTGTATAAAATATTTAATTACTAATGGCCAATTTCACCAATTCTAGTTAAATATAGTTTTTAATTATGTTTTTAAAACGACTGCGCATATTAGAAAAAGGAAATTTTATTGCGGAATTTCGTTTTTTTTTTAGTAATTTCAATAAACTAAACCGTTTTTGAGTTACGCGAACATATGTTGTGCAACCTCCTCTATTTTCGAAATAACGGTATATCTCGAAAACCTAAAAAAAAACGGCTAGCACCACTGGATTCAGCGTACCCAAGGTTAAAAAGGTTAGGTTAAAACGCCAAGGCCCAGCTTGTCTAATAAAAGTGTCAATTTCGAGCGCAGTGTAATTAACAAAAAAGATTTAACAAAATTTTATTATCGTAAATTTTGGTATAACTGAGGTTGAGTTTTTATCAGAAATATTTATGTATTATTAAAGATTCATAACTAAACTAATTTCGTATTTGATTAAAAGTTCAAATTTCTTGAACAAAGAATTTGTAAAATATTTATCGTAAAAATTTTTGTAAGTTAAGATGTAGATTTATAAGAAATTTGTATATACGTTCTATGCTTACAAAGAAAACTAATTTCGAATTTTGTAACAACTCTTAAATGCAATTGTTTTTTTTTATACAAATTTTGAAAAAAAAAAAACAGTTTTATCATAAAGACTAGTGATTAAATTAATTTCGAATTTTATTACAACTGTAAAATGTTGGGCAAATTCTGAAAACAGAAGTTTTATCGTAACTTTTTCCATAAGTAAGGCTATATTCGTATTAAACATTATAGGGTTTTATTAAAGACTAGTGATTAAACTAATTTCGACATTTATAAATTTTGGGCAATTATTTTTGTTTATGCAAATTTTGAAAAAAGCAGTTTTATGGTAATTTTATACATAAGTTAGGGGTTTATTTGCATTAAATTTTAGTGTTTTATTGAAGACTAGTGATTAAACTAATTTCGAATTTTATCACAACTGTACAATTTTGGGCAAATTCTAAAAAAATAAAGTTTTATCGTAACTTTTTCCATAAGTAAGGCTATATTTGTATTAAAAATTTTAGGGTTTTATTAAATACTAGTGATTAAACTTATTTCGAATTTCATAAATTTTGGGCAATTACTTTTTTTAATGCAAATTTTGAAAAAAAACAGTTTTATCGTAATTTTATACATAAGTTAGTCTTAAACTGCATCTAAAACTTTAGTGTTTTTTTAAGACTAGTGATTAAACTAATTTCGAATTTTATCACAACAGTAAAATTTTGGGCGAATTCTGAAAAAAGAAGTTTTATCGTAACTTTTTCGATAAGTTAGGCTTTATCTGTATTCAAAATTAAAGTGTTTTATTTAAGACTAGTGATTAAACTAATTTCGAATTTTATTAATTATTTTTGTTTATGCAAATTTTGAAAAAATAAGTTTTATCGTAATTTTGTACATAAGTTAGGCTTTATCTGCATTAAAAATTAAAGTGTTTTATTGAAGACTAGAAATTAAACTAATTTCGAATTTTAATTATAAATAAATTAGTTTTTAAATTTAAAATGACATTTGTAAAATTAAACTAAATATTTATTTCCGAAATAAATCTCATCTCTCAACTTTAGTTTCTCATATTTCTTTTTTTTTTTTAATTAAAAAAAATAATTGGTTTCCTAAGAATTGTAAAAATTCTTAAAAATGCCAATTCGTTGAAACTAATCATGCGTCTGCCATGTTTGTCTTTCTATTTAAAATTTGACAAAGAACCTGTGGGAACTCATAAGTGAGCTCCTAACTAAACATGTTTGTTTTTGTTATAAATAACTTGAAAATTTAAGAAAAAATGATTATGGTGATGTAGTGTATTTGGCTACCTTTACCCCTTTCCTTTAAAAATTATTGAAAACTTAAAAAGAGTTCGTTCATGCCACTTGACGCTACGCTGTCTACAAATACAAAAAAACGTAAAAAATCATGTAGTATATGGTTGCAATATGTCTGACAGATCGGTGCAGCAAGATCATGTTACTTTTATTTCAATATTTCATGCTAAAGTTATTTCTAGTTTTAGAATTCCAAAGAAACTACTCCATCTATAGAATCTTTTTTTTTAAACCAAGATTTTTTTTTTTGTTAAATGCTGGAGCTGTTAAATAATTATATTCCTTTATGAATATTTTTTTTCAAGTACCAATTCACTTAAAATGGTATCAATTCTTAGAAAAATTATTTAATTTTTTTGCTTTCATAATTTTTAAAGTGCGTTAATCTGTATGAGATGTTCGGTGTGTTCCAGTTTCCCCTCTTAGAAGCGGCTAAAGGTGCAACAAGATGTTTTGTTATTTTTAAATGTTTGTGATTTCTGTGTGAATTGGAGTTGTTGGTGGTAGAGCTGATGATGATGTTGTTGTTGTTGTTGTTGACGTTGTTGATAATGATTATGCCTCATCACCTCTTTTAAATATATCATCAATAAGAGCCAACCAACCAATCTAGTAACAATAATAATAACACCATCATTATCATTCTCACAATCGGAAAACAGTGGTTTGGATGGCATTTTAAATACGTTTTTATCCATGTTGAAGAAGATATAGAAACTGGGCTAAGTGATTCAATAAAAAGTCCGATCTTAAGTATACGCTAGACTTTAATCGTGACTATAGTCTAGACTTTAAGACTTTGATCAAGTCTTTAAAACCAATTCTTTGGCCAACACTGTAATCTAGACTTTAACATATATTCTGTTTAACTTAAACTTCGATCTAGACTATAGTCTTAACATTAAGACTATATTCTATCGTTCTAGAATTTAGTATAAACTTGGATCTAGACTAAAGTCCAAACTTTGATCTAGACTATTTACTAGACCATGACCTAGACTTTGATTTATACTACACAGAAAAAAATTTGATTTCAATTAAAAAATTTGTGATATTCATTAAAAAATTATTTAATTTTGCACCAGTTAACAAATAAATAATATCAATTAAAGTCTACAGTCTAGCTAGACTAAAGCCTGGTCTTCAGTACACTCATTGAAAAATCCATCTTCATATTGTTGATGCCCTAACATCAGAATTGTGACATCGATGTTATTACAAATAACACCAATGAGACAAAAAGTGACATCAATCCAATGACGAACGTCATCATAAACTTTTGTCATATTTTATGAGTCATCTAATCGATGCCACATTTTGTGTATTACTAACATTATTTTCATGTTTAAAAAGTAAAATAAGAAGCAAAAATTCCCATATACTATTTGTGTAGATTATTAAGTTAAATACCTCTCAAATTTTCAACAGGCTTAAATAAAGTTTTTTTTTTTTTTGTTCAGTTACCCAAAAATTGTAAAAGTGGAGTTGTTCCGTTTTTGTTGTGGAGCTCCTCAATTAAGCTTACTGAGTCTTTTCTCTGAAGTTACTAAAGGCTAGTTTTCACTATCTCACAAGTCTTACGTATTCCATAATACATTGTGAGATAGAAATCTAATTAATTTTGCTGCGACTGTCAAAAAATCTAATTTAACATGACAGTTTGTGTTCACACCATCACACAAAGAAAACCCATGAAATAAAATGCAATTTTTCAAAAAACGATGAAGTCGTATGGAATGTTAAACTTTTTTCATAATACTTGTCATTTTCGTGACACATTGCATTCACACTATCACACTTTGTCATATTACTTGAGTCTTTGACATGTATTAATACAAAGTATAATAGTGTAAACTAGCCTTAAGACATCGCAATGATGACATTTTTTTATTAAACTGACTTTGATACGTCACTACTGTGATGCCGATGCGTCATCCCGTTAATGACATAATTTCACCTGATGACAATTTGGGCGAGTGATATTTAGGCTAACATTAAAATGATAAAAAGTGTCATGGTAGTGATATCAAAATAAATTAGCGTAATGACGCCTTTTCTATCAGTGTAGTGCTAAAGTCTAGCGCACAGTCTTGCCATTATTTTACTTAATAGCCTGTTCGTAAGTCTGCTCTATCAACTGATCTAGTCTAAATTCTAAATAGTATATTTTGTTCTAACTATTTTTTTTTTTTTTTTGTTATAAAACACTGTGTCTCTGAAAAGTATCGCTCCAACACCATAAAATCATGCGAGATCAGCTAACAGAAGAAAAAAAAAATAATTCTGAATGAATTGCATTGTCTGTCTGATTGTCTGTCAGTTTATTCTTCTCTTCACCTTTTGTTTTTTTTTTTGTGCTGTTGTTGTATTCTCCCCTTTATGCTCATTTAAGAATATTTTTTTTTTGGTGTTGGTGTGGCAAATGCAACAAATGAAATCAACATGAAAATCCGTAAATTTTTTCAAGGGCTTTTTCCTGGTAACTAAATAATTAGTAGCTGTGTGTGAGGTGGGCATTTAAATACTTGTGTGTATTTTATATATTTTTTTTTTTGCTTTTTCGAAGACGTTTAAAGGAAATTCATGATTATTATAATTTTAAATGGTGTAACGACTGGGCGTGTGTAAGCGTGTTTATTATTTTTGTCGAGCTTAAAATATGATAATTATTTCATAATTTGTTTTTTTTTTATTCAGAGATTTTACATGTCTGTTTACAAAAATAAATTTTAAGGAAATGTGGTAGGAAATTAACTATTAAGTCAAAGAAAATTTTAAAGTTTTTTGGTTTAGGCCAAAGGTTACGATCATTAAGCTATTCTTTTAGTGATTTTTGGATTTTCATATTATGACATGTTAAAATTTTGGTATAGATTTCTTCAACTTTCTGGAATTTTTTTGTTTTTTATCTGATATCTGATATCTGATATCTGATAACTGATCTCATTCTAAAGCTCTTATTCGTAAGATAATATATCTTGTTGCTTTAAAAAGGCAAATAATAAATGCAAAAATACAAATACTCTCGTAATAAAAACCTTTGCTAAAAAAAATCTTGTTCTGTTTTATGTATGTATTACATTTAATAACATAAGTACGCTTTGCGTCGTATTAAATTCATTAAAATGTAATCTGCACACAAAAGTCAATAGTTACAAGCTCATTAACAGCTTTAAATACATAGAAAAAGGATGGCAAAGGATAATTTAAGTAGCAAGCACCCTTAACAGTAAACAAGAATAAAAACAAGGGATGTTTCAAAAAAAAAAAAAAATATAAATAAATGATACAAATTCAACTTCAGCACCAAAAAACAAACAAAAAAATTACTCTTACTGTTTCATTAAAAGACAAAAAAAGAAAACAACAAAAAAAAAACACCAAACAAGAAACATGCGCACGTTTTCTAACACCCATTGTGCAAGGACACGTGTAATAAAGAAACAATTAGACGCTCCTTTTTTGCAACTAATATGAATATAAATAGTAAAAAATATAAACTGTTATACTTTTAATAACTTTGTTTGTGTGTAAAAGTGTTTTTTTTTTAAGAAAGTCTGTGCGTGTGAGTATTTATTAATCATTTGCTACTGTATTGTTTTCATTCTCCTTTGAGGTGAGTTTTGTATCTTTACCACCCACTGTGTGGAAACGTGATATTTGTTAAAAAAAAAATGAATATATATCCTTGATTTGCAAAACTTTGACTATTATTTGTTTCGGAAAATTGTTTATTTGCTAAAAAAAAGAATTTTTACAAATGATAAGATTAAATTTTTTCAAAATAAATATTGTTAATAAAAATATTGGAACAAATAAATAATAAAAATTAAAACAAAACAAGAGTTTTTATTTTTATTCTATTTTATGAAACAGATCTCAAGCCGAAAAATATAAACATAACACATTTAACAAGTGAAAAGGTCTACATACACACATAACAAAACACTTACGGCCTAATTTATAAAAAATAAAACCGATTAATAAAGGGTTAATAAAATGGATTTTCATACAAAATCCGTTTAATTAACCCTTTATTAACATGTTTTATTTTTTATAAATAAGGCTGTTAATAATTAGCTTTGAATTTTAAAACAAAATATCGAAATATATCGTCAGCTCATTATTGGTTTGACCTACCGACCATTTAAAAAAAAATTTTTGTTACGTATGGGGTATATATTAGGGTATTCATTCGGTTAACCGTTAATCGTTTAACCGATTAATTACTACCCGATTAACTGATCGGTTAATTTAAAATTGGCTTTTTTCGATTAACGATTAAACCGGTTAATTTCAGTCGATTAGCCGATTAACCGATGTAACAAAATTTTTGATTTTTTGTAGTATTAAACCACATTTTTTGTGTTTTTAATTATGGGTGAGTTCCAAAACGCCAGTTGCGAACCAACTCGCTTTTTTAAATGCATTCTACAATGCAATCAACTAAAATTTTACAACTTTATCTGTAGCAAAACGCAAGCGAACCAAAAACGTTGTGTTTAGAAATATTTTTTCATACAATATATTTCCTTCAAGAAATTCATTCGTAAAATACAGTACAAAAACAGAAATTAAGGAATTCGGAAATGAACTTTTTTGCAAAATGCTCGGTGCTGAGCTTTGCCAGGATGAGTTAGATGATGACCTGCAAACTTAAGAAACTCACGATGGTAACACAACAACAGAATTAACTGAAACAATAGGAAGTGTTAAAAATTTTAAAAAATTAAAACAGGACTCTAATAGCCCAATGGAAGATTTTATATGTTTAGAAAAATCCAGTTAAAGGAATAAGAAATATGAAATTTTGTATTATGGGTTACTTTCGATTTCTCCAACGTTTACGATAATTGAAAGAATTTTTTCCATGTCAAGTTTTATCAAAACTAAAGAAAAGTGCCAAATTAACCAATTGTTTTTCTAAAAGATCATTTTATAACATCTCCTTAAAGTATGGAAATAAAATGATCTCGCAATACATAATACATATGTAAAATATGTATAACATAGTTATGAATTATGTACATATTTTTTAATACATATGTAAAATATGTATAACATAGTTATGAATTATGTACATATTTTTTATTTGTTTTAGTTCAAGAATTGATATGTTATTGTTTTTTTTACTAAACTCCAACTAATAAATAATTTTTCATTTTTATTTATTGAAATTAATTAATTTATAAAAAAACTTTATTAATCGGTTAACCGATCAATAACAAAATTAACCGATTATTAACCGATTAAACCAAAACCTCGATTAATTAATCGAGCGATTAACCGATTAAAGCAAAAGCCCGATTAAATGAATACCCTAGTATATATGTATATTTTAAATATCCCCTTTCTAAATCCAAAACCGGTTTCACCAAATTTTTTAATACAATTAGGTCGTCGTTCGTTGACCGTTTTTCTTTGCTTGTTTAACGTTTCGTTCGTATTGATTAAAGGTCTCGTTACTCTTGTGTAAACCTATACGTTGTGGATTAGCTGTTCCTGTATAATATGAGACTGTTACGTAAACGTGACGTTGAGGTGAAGATGAACCTGTTTTGGTTTGGCTTCGCAAAACTGTACCGCGTCAAAGTTTTTCTGTGTTCGACATTTATCATTTGCTTCAATCTAACTTTTTGCTTCGTGCTGGTGGAGTACCAACAAAGACTCCTTTTTAATACTTATAAGGAGCTGACTTTGGAAGCTTCAGTTTCCTACATGAAGGTCTAGGCAGGTCGATAACTTGTAGAGGAGGCTTATCAGGCGTACGCTTTAGTTTTTGATGTCTTAATGCAAAATTTCGAGACCAGTGGCTTTGCTCTTGAAGGAGTAAATCAAACCAAAATCCTATGCAAGACGCTTTTAAAACTTGCCCTGTTTATAACTTATAAACTTTTTTACTTAAAAATCCTTTAACCACTTGAAAAATTGTGTGGCAAATTAAAAAAAAAGATCACTTATTCTGTATGTGCCACTTTTTTCTTTATTTCTATTTAAATTAATAATAATTCGTGAATATGAAGTGGCATGTAGCATGAAATGTAATTGGTATGACTTTAGACTTTTCTTTTTTTTTATTGTAGTAAACATTTTGTGTATTTGGCTGGCTGATTGTTGTAATCAACAAAACCTTTAATTTGATGATTAAGCAGAAAAACAGAAAAAATATGTTTGGTTGGTTGCCTGTTCATTTAAGTACTTTTCTTGTATTTAGTACTGGTTTGTTGAAAAAAAAACATCTCCTTTATCTTAAACATCAGCTTAGTTTAAAGTTGCATGTGAATAAATTTACAAGCTGTTCAAAAAGTGTTAAAAAAAAATCAATGTTTGGCCTGATTTAACAAACGGACTGAATGTGTTGGATTGTTAAATCGTATAAACTTACAGACATTCACTTGTTTGTTTCCCTGTCAGTCAATGAAACTGAGCGACAGACGGAAAGATTGAGATTTTAAAATACTTGTCGCATTTTGAAGTGTTAATCGCTAAGTTAACAAGAAACTCAGTTTTTTTTTGAAAGTTTTCTGCTAATGATAAAGAAGTGAAGAATTAAGGACTTTCAAGGACTTAAAGACCTGAGAAAAAAAATTATGAGACCAATACAATTTTCAGATAAGCAAAAGCAAATATAGTGTGTTATCAAAAAAAAAAGAAGACATATATATATATTTTTTAATTTTACCAGTAATCAAAAATAAAATCTGTTTAATTAAAAATTTAATCAAGTGAATTAAACGTTTAGTTACATCTACAACATTACTGAAAAAAAAGGTTGTTAATATCAAAAATTATTTAATTGATACTATCAATTTCTTTACTAATGCATATTTAATTAATTTTTTAATTAGTTACAATTGTGTGATTTTAGTTGAACTGTAAAATTTCAATTTTGAAAGTTAAATTTTATGAACTCAATCAAGCCTAACTAAAAATATTGAAATTGAAAATTGACAGTTCAACTAAAATCACAATTGTTCTTGAAATAGCTATGGCACAAGCTTTAATGTTTACATTTGTTCTTCAAGTTGTACAAATGAAATGTCGACGAAAGTGGACAAAAAACATAATAAACAAATTTATTCAGGTTTTCAAGACAAATTCTTGACAGAAAGAATACGAAAAAACAGAAGACAGGAAGCAACATGTAATTTATATTTTTTATCAACTCTTCACTTCACTAATGGCCATTTTGTCAATGTTTCGATAAACTGTCTGTTACTTAATGTCACATAAACTGTCCGTTAACAATTTTGGGTTTCTCAATATACCGACAAAAAACATTGTTTTCAGCTGGCAGTACCTTTCAAAATAGATGTGAAAGTTGGGAACCCTGTCTTCAAGTGACAACTTGTTGACATAAATCAGCTTTTTTCCATATGTTAAAAAAATAAGAAAATTCAAAGGTACATACATTTAATAAAAAATAAAGCAATGGCATATAAAAAGCAACGCGGGAAAAATTTTACCAGTGAAGAGGAACTGCTGCTTGTTGATTTAGTTATAACTAAAAAACATATTTTGGAAAATAAAAAATAGGATGCAGTCAGTTGGAAACAAAAAAATGAAGCATGGATGACGCATGGATGGAGACGTCTCTTAACGCTCGGCAAGCAGAAGCCACGCTTACTCCACAAAAATCTCCGGCCGTTATAAGAAAATTGCCACTGGCATAATATCGTAATGTTAGCAATAGCTTGATTTCTGTCTGTCATTGAGGAAACTTTTTCGGTGATCATATCAAGAACCATTTTAAAGGTTACCTTTGACAGCCGGAATCTTTTGCAAAATTCATTATCCTCAATGTCTTCCAGGTAGTTAGGCCGGGCATTATAAACTATTTCAGTATTCACTTGGAACTCATGTTCTTCGAGTTCATCCTCCATCAAATTAATGTTAATTCCTCTATTAAACATTTTTTCTAAATTGTATTTTATTTTACTTACACAAAAACACAAGGTGTAAGTATGGCAATGGCAATTAAAAACAATAAACAGCAGTCAGCTGATTGAATTTATCGGTACGATAAATAATTAATTGGCAGATGAGGGCCGGTTAGTTTTGCGACAGAAAAGAAGCAAATGAGACATTGAGAAAATCAAATTTCCTTAATTTCAAGTTTTTCGTTGGGAAAAACGATAATCGCCTAATGAGAAAACGGCCATAAATTTATTAAATATCATCTGTTGCAGTGCCCATTCTGCTCTTAATAGATTTATTGCAGCAGGAGACATTGATTTACGTATGTACTCACTTCTTGTAACTGATCTAATCGACAACCCATTCACAGATGTTAATTTTTAGAGAAAAGAAAACTAAATTTCAGAGTAAAAATAGCTGATTTCTGAAACTATGAGCAATTTTTTATTTCCCGGGATCCCGCAAAAAAATCCCGGGAAATCTCGGAAAAAACCCTAGTTAACATTGATTTTTAAGTCCTGGTTCTCTGCTTTGGTGTAGTGTCGTAATGTAGGTTTGTGTTGATGTTTGTAACACCTTAAAATATTAATCCTATACCAACATTTAAATAAACCGATCGACTAAAATTCACTGTTTGAATAGATCTAACAATGTCTATCCATCCGTCCGGCTGGCGGTCCATGCAATTTAAGAAATACTTTGATGAAATTTAGTATAAGCGTTAGAATTATTAAAAAGACTAATGGTGTTTTCTTTGCTACAAAAAATGCGACATTTTATTTAAAAAATATGCAATTTGGTGTGTTTCTTAAAAAATTTGCTCCCAAAAAGGGTGGCTTGTTTTATTCAAAAAACTCATACTTTTCGGGAGAAAAATTTTTAAGAAATAGACGCCAAAATGCTTTTTTTAAATAAAATGTCACACTTTTTTGTAGAAAAGAAAACACCATAAGTCTATAGAAACAGGTGAGAGTCGGTTTATTTCTCATAGTCCCCTTATAAGTTTCTTTCCGGAATAGAGTCTTTGTGCCCATAAGCCAAACTATTATTTTTGTTTTAATAATTAATGTGGTCCAAACCTTTCTTATTGCAATAGAATAAACTTTTTACCAAATTTTTTTGAAACCGTATATAAACCACTCCCGAAATTTTAATGTCATAACTTTCTTATAAATGTTGGCATTGGCATATAATTTGGCGACACCGATAATGAAAAAAATTTTTTACAAAGAAAGAAAGTTATAGCAAAATTGCTACAGGCTATATTTTTCCCGGAATTTTGCACTAGAATGGTTAAAAAGAGGCCAAAAATGGAACACTTTTTTTTGAAGTAACTCTTCATCCTAAATCCAAAATTTTTTTTGTACTACTTTTTAAGCTACTTCAGAATAACTTTCAAAAATCGCTTATTTAAGGGGTAAAAGTGGAATTTAAGTACATTTAGACTGCAAAACTTTAAGTGTATTTAGTTTTTGGCTTTAGTTTAAATTTAACTTTGATTTAATAGATTTGAAAAATTTTAAATAAAAACAGCAAAGATACTAAATATTTTTTACTTTTGGTACTTTTCGCCAACTTTTTTTTAAAATAATTTTCGAGTTCGAGCCCGGCTTCAGTCAAGAATGAAAAATTATCTACAATTTTAATTAACTTTTACGTTGTAAAATTCCTTTCTTCATAAAAAAAATAGTTTAATGAAAATTAAATTTGATGAACTTAAGCCTAATTAAAAATATTAAAAATAATTTTCATATCCTAAATTAAAAATTTTATTCTAAATGAATTTCCATAGGTAAGTCGGCATGTCAAAAAACAATACCTTTTGAAAGTCGGCTTTTTAGGGGGTAAATGTGGCTAAACAGTATAATTATGGGTACTTTTTTTATCAATCCCATTTAGACCGGCACATTTTAAAAGCTTATTTATTTTTACGCTTAAACTACCCCAAGGGATATAGATTTATGAAATTGTAACCTTAAGGGGAGAACTGGGTAACATTTCGTACTTTGGGTACTTTTTGTAAAAAAGTTTTTTAAAATAATTTGCTGATCTTAAAACAACAATTTTGTTTGTATAAATTTCTACAACATCGTCGGCATGTCACATCAAATAGATTTCGAAAGACGGTCTTTTAGCGAGTAAAAGGGACATTTTGGGTACTTTTAAATCAATCCCAATGAGACCGCAAAATTTTTAAAGTTTATTTATTTTTATGCTTTAACTACCACCAGGGACAAAGATTTATAATAAAATTGTTAAAGGATAAGAAAAGGGGAACATTTTGTACTTTGGGTACTTTTTGTAAACAAGTTTTTTAATATAAACAAGTTTTTTAATATAAACAAGTTTTTTAGAACAGCAATTTTGTTTGAATGAATTGTTCAACATGTCACAAAAAAATTTATTTTGAAAATCAGGGCGTTAAGAGGGATTAAAAGGGGAATTTTGAGTACTGTTTAATGTATCCCATTGAGACCGCAAAATTTTAAAAGTTTTTAATCAATCTCATTGAGACCGCAAAATTTTAAAAGTTTATTTATTTTTATGCTTAAACTTAAATTGTAGATAAAAGGGAAAGAACAGGCTATAATTTCGCACTTTGGTACTTTTTTTTAAATAATTTTCCGATCTTGTTTTTATGAATTTCTAAAACTTCGTCGGCATTTTACAAAAAAGAAGATTTTGAAAGTCGGCCTTTTAGGGGGAAAGAGTTGAATAAAAGGGGAATTTTGGGTACTTTTTATATCAAACCCATGTAGACCGCAACATTTTAAACGTTTTTTTATTTTTATGCTTAAACTAACACCAAGGACATCGATTCATAAAATGTTAACTTAAAGGGACAGAACAGGGTACAAATTCGTACTTTTGGTACTTTTTGTAAACATATTTTTTATAAGGGCAACCAACTAATAAAGAAGATTAAGGTGCACCAAACAATACGTACAAAGGGGACTTTATTATTTGTTGTAATAAATATTCTGAATAGTATACATTTTTAAAAGAGAATTGATTACGAGCTTAAAATACCATTCTTTCTGGATATTTATGAGTAGCGCACTAACCGACTAACCGATGTCTGTCTATCCGTTCTTCAGTTTGTCTGTCCGTGTGTATGTTGAAATAGGTTTTCCAAAGACCCCAGATATGATGGGGACTAGGTTGTTATAAATGTATATTGCGTATAGTTTGGAATAGCTTGCTATTGAAATGCAGCCGGATCGATCAGCAAATGGCTGAGATATAAGCAAAAGGTTGCGGTAACCTCTAATTTTTATCCAAAAACGCTAATTTTTACCCATAAACTCTTATTTTTTTAAATCTTATAATTTATAAATTTTATTTTTTAGCATTTACGTAAAAGAAAATTATTAGAATGTTGGTAGTGAGCGGTACAGAAATGACCTAGCTATAGACATATAACTGCATTTTTCTTCCAAAAACCATGATTTTTAATGTACAAAAATATGACCAAAAAAAGAACACAATACAAGAAAATTATATAATGATGTAGATATTTAGATAATATTTGGCACAAAGAACTCTTTATATAAATCTTGACCTGATAACATATTTTAATGATCACCTATGGCTTTTAATGGCTTTCGAAAATTTGTCTAAAAATACTGTGTGAATCGACTTTTCTTATATTTTTTTATTTAAGTGACACCATTGTGCAAGTTTAATTTGTATAGCCAAATTTTAGCCACTTTTATATTGGTAAAATTTTTGTCGTCTAGTGTAATTTAGAAGAAGAACTCCAATGCAGTATTACAATATAACCGCAGGATATTTTAAGGAATGTAGAAAAAAGTTCCGTTTCAGTTTTAATACGTTGAAATTGAAAATTCTCCACCTTATTTGCAATAATTTTTTGCAATTTAATGCATTTTTTCTGAAGATATTTATAAAAAAAATGGTGGTTGTTTAATAATATTAAAAAAAAAAAAAAAAAAAAAAATTGGAAAGAGGAGACCATGATGTGGTGGCTGGCTGGTGCTGCAAATATCAGAATAATGGTGTGTAGAGTAGTGCAGTAAAGAGCCGAGTAAGCTTTATAAGCCACTTGAAATAATGGCATTGTTTTTGCTGTTAATGACATATAAAAATGGCAATTGGGCATGAAGGAAGCCAGCAAAATAAAATAAAAAAAAAAAAACAAAAAACACACAAATTATTAAAGGGGAGAGAAATACTCATAAAGCAAATAAACAAATTTCATATATATTTACATTAAAAAATATGAAATGTTTAAATAAAATATTGTGTAATGACGTGCATGATGATACACAACAAAACCGAAACCAGACCACAACTGAAGGTGTGAAAAATCATAAAATATATATCCAAATATTTTTTCTTATGAAATTGCATTATTATTATCTGCGAGAGACACCAGACAGAGAGACAATTCACAATACGCTTTTAGACTTATACAACAGGATGTAAGAAAAAATAAAATGAAAAGAATTAAAAGTCTTGAATGTCTATAGAAATATTTTGCCAACATACAACACTTTACAAAATTCTTCTTTATTTTGTTTGTTTTATTTTCTTTAACTTTTTGTTTTAATCCTTAAAACTCTTGTTTAATTATTCCTTTAGGATGCTTAAAATAATAATTAGTCATTATTTTGTTTGTATCTTTACAAAGGATTCTTTTTTTTTTTTTTGTTTTTTGAAATTTCATTAAAAAAAAAAAAGTAAAATAAAGTATTGAATTTCATATCATCTCGACTTACTTGTATACGATCTTCAGGTAGTTCGGTTTTCAATGACAACATTTCTCGTGCATACACATCGGGATAGTGTGCCTCCTTAAAAGCTTCTTCCAGCTTTTCCAATTGATAGCTTGTGAATATCGTACGACTGTGGCGACGTTTCTTCTTTTTCTTTTTGTTAGCAAAGCCATTGAGACCCTCTAAAGAGAAATCTTTGCCGGTTAGAGAACCTGTAAAAATTTAAAGAGAGAGATCGAGAATAAGAATATAGCAAATGCGTTTAAACTTATAGAAAAAAGTTGCTTAACTAGACAATTTTATGTTAAAGGGTGGTCCAGTCAAAATGCACCATGTTAATTGTGGGTCACACCTTATGCTAACAACACAACTGGGACGAACGACGAATTTTTGGCCGCGAATATTCGTCGCCAAAAATGAAACATATGTATTTGTAAATATGAAAATACTCACAATCATGGCCTTGGCCGAAATTCGTCATACGCGGCGATTTTTCAATAGATTTATTTTTATTTCATACGCCGGCGAACGACGAACAAATCAGTACCAGGTGACCATGTTTGATTTTAGTTTTCAAGTATTTTAGTATATAAAGTTGGTTTTTTACTTTAATAATTGTTTTTTATTATTTTATCGCATTTAAAATAAATATACAAGTTACCTACCTATAATATTAGTTTTTAATTGTGTTTTTTAAGAAAATTATTTTTTATATGGTCACACTTTTTCTCTCTCTTTGCACAATCAGCAAACAACTTTTTCAATTAGTTAAGCTGTTAGTGATTCGACGTTATTGTGTTTCATTCGACGAATTTTTACTAAAATATTCGTCGTGTAGGGCGAAATTCGTCGTTCGACCCAGTTATGTTCCTAGCATTAACGCCAAGTTTTTTCCCTTATTAATTTGACATTTCTTTGTTTCGGTGTATGACAAATTCAGCCATGGAGAGGAGGTGCACAATTAAGCAGCGTATTAAGATTGTTGAAGCTTTTAACGAAAATGGGCGTTCAAATCAAAATGCAGTTCGTGCACTTCGGGATTTTTTTGGTCAGCATAATCGACCAAATGTGTCCACAATCGGGAGAAAAAAGTAAAAATTTTATTAACATTTAAAGTTATTCAAATTCTTATACATTCAATTCCCATTATTTGCGTATATTTCCAAGAAATTTCAAAAATTCGTTTCAATACTTTTTATTCGTCTAAACAAATCACTTGAACTTGGTGATCTCTCTTGTTAAAGCCGGGAACAAATTTAAATAAATTTCCTTTACAAAAGTACTCAAAAAGAAATTTAATACGAGTTTTAATAAAATTTCTACTAGACTTAAATAAACAAGTTTTTTGTTTTCTAATTTCAACTTAAAAATCGTGAACATCTCAAATTTCTGCGGCAACAGCAGTTACTCATCATTCGAGTGCAAAGTAACTTGCAACTTGTTGAAAGATAAACACTTTTAGCGCCTCCTTTCCAATAACTAAGAACTCTTACGTGTGCCTGTTGGTGTCTGGCAGGTTAAGGCTTGTGTTTGTCTCTGACTGTCTGCCTGTTTTCCTTTCACAGGCCCATTGAGGTCGACCATGTGTTAAGGATTTGCAACAATTTCTTATTTTTTTGGGTTTTAATGAGATTCAAATGTACTTGACGTTTGGATTTATGATCGTTTACATTTGTTGCTTGAAAATATTTATTGATCTTTTGTTAGAAATATTTATTTTATTCCGTTAAATAAATATGAATTTTCCAGGAAGTTTTATTTGTTTTTTTAGTTTAAGATAATGATGACAGTTTATTAGTTGCTACAAAGTACTTCTTACATACTTCTTTTAAAAAGGTACTTTAGGTTTTTTGTTGTATTTTTCCTTTGAAGAGGGATTGAAACATATTTAAGGGGTTAAGATAATAAGTTTTTTATTAAAGAAGAAAAAATTTACATGAATTGAAGAACGTATAAAAAAGTGTGGGAAAATGTAAAATTTCTTTAGAAGAATTAAGGTGACTTTTGTGAGGTTAGGGAAAATATAAAGGGTGTTTTTTAAGCCCGATAGAACTTACGAAAGGATTGGCTGTCAAACGAACTGTCGTACTGCGCTCAATTTTTGACATTTATGATCAGTATACTCTAGCAAATTATCATGAATAGATTCACGCTTAAATAACTCTATCAAATTATCCAAATTTACTTTGAAACTCAAGGCTGTGAGATGATGAATCGGTCAGTTATTCGGTTGCGTTCCATTTTTTTAAATTATAGTTTGACATTACATCCTAATTGTTAAACTTATAGCACAATTACATCCGTTTCCATATTTTGAGCGAAAATATGAGGAATTTTTCCAAAAAATTTTCTAAAAACATCTGAATTACAAAACGCATTTGTTACTCATAATAAACAATTAATCATTAATAAAAATAGGAAAGAACTCATTAATAATTTGTTAAATCATTAAAACAAATTATTCCTAACATGCATCATTTTTTACACCGCACACTGGGTAAGAATCAATACATTTCTAACAAAAAAAAAAAAAAAAAAAAAAAAAAAAAAAATCATGAATTTCTAAAACTGGATTTTCTTTAAGATTTTTTATCTTAGGGGAACCGAAAAACGTTTTTGATTTTTGTAATGTCTCTCCTCTCTTGTTAGGTCTATTAGTCCAAATCCAATACGTAAACTTGAATGCAAGTCCTTAATCGCCGTCTTTTATTCTAAAATCGAATTTTATTCTAATCGATCTTGCCGTTTACAAAATGCAGACTTAAATATTTTCATTAATTTTGAAAATCTCCCACTGTGCAGCAGGTTGGATAAAGGTAAAATTTAACAGGGTCTAAGCAGAATTTTATATGGATTAAGATTCATAGAAACTTTTTATAGGAATTGCCAT
This sequence comes from Pollenia griseotomentosa, assembly GCA_963931875.1. Lineage (NCBI taxonomy): Eukaryota > Metazoa > Arthropoda > Insecta > Diptera > Polleniidae > Pollenia > Pollenia griseotomentosa. The sequence continues at coordinate 181,386,633 of OZ007563.1, read as the reverse complement.
TTTGGGTTAATTTCCCGGAATACCGGGGATGGTTTTTTATATTATAATGATACAAAATAGGCTTTATATACTATGAAATCAGATCACAAATATACGATGTACTTAAAAGAGGTACGATGTATTTATTAGAGCTATATTTAAGCAATTCAATATGATCACTTAAGAGAGGCTCGATTCTATTAAAATTTAAACTACAATATACCTTTTTCATTTCTCTCTGCTAAATTTCAACTATAAAAAAATTTTTTTATATATATCTTATTTTTACCCACTGTTTATTGACCCCCCCTCCCCTAAAAACACAATCAAAACCTTTAAAACAAACTTGTCTTGCTATTTATAAAATTTTTAGCTTCTGGGTCAAATTTATTCAAATTCGTATCGACTCTCCAAATCACTATTATTGACTAATCACGATTCTTAACTTTTTTGAGCTTCGCAAAACATTTACTTGCTATAATTACAGTGCTGCAAATATGTCTAGCACTTTGCTGTTTAAACTTTTAAATTGGTAATTAACGTTAATTTATTCGCTTTTGTAATTTTCGCATTCTAATAATAAAATTGTTGAAATACCTGTTAAAATATTTAAAAATAAAAATGTAATTAAGAATTTTGATTTAATTAAAAGTTTAAAGGAATTAATTGTCAAACGAAAACAAAAACATTAAATTTTTTTAAAAAAAAAAAATAGAGGAAAATGTTATCGATGTGGCGTTAGTGTTATTAAAAACCATAACATGTTCAAAGGCAACCATTATATGGTTGTGGATTCCTAATGGAAGACTACTTTAACCATAATATGGTTGCCAAGGATAATATTATCGTTTAAGTTTTTCGTTAAAAATAGTTTTTTTTTTAAGGTGACCTTATAGAAGAATACGTTTCCTTTACATTCACATTTCAAAGGTTCTCTTGTCGATAGAGTTTTAAAAATATAAACAAAAAAAAAAAAAGATCAGACAAGTCACATTTTCTTTCAGGACTTCATGCGCTCGATGCACAGAAAAAAATCTCTCCAATTTTTTTCAATTAAACTTTTAATCAGAAATAAAATCAGTTTTTATTAAAAATTTAATGAAGTGAATTACAAGTTTCCCTATATTAACAACAATTCTGCTGTTTTGTAATATCATTCATACTACTAATTTGTTTGCTGGTGAAAATTTAATAAATTTCTTAATTAATATCACTAATTTTTTAATTGAAATCAATTTCAATATTTTTCTGTGTGTGTATATGATTTCTAAGCGTGTGCTGTGCAATTTCAACAGTTTTACACAAACTCAACTTTCTTTACTGATGCATAAAGGCATTAAACGCTTGGTGTAGACCTCCAGCTTAAGCCAAGAAAAGATAATAAAGTTTTTTGTAGACCTTGACAAACAGTTTGCCGATTCAAACTTTTAAATGGTTAAATCGACTAAAAATATAAAAGTATGTTCAAAATTCAAAACACAATCTCAACTAAAACTCTAAACCGTTTACAGTAGGTTTATTTCTCTCTCTCTCTGTCTCTTTTTTTGTGCGCCAAGTTCAAATTATAGTATATATAGTATAGTTTTTAGGCCTTTATTAAACATACAGTTCGCGGGTGTGGGGTCACACAGTGGAAGTTCATTCGGGACAGCCTTCAAACCAAATTATTTAAAATACCACTACTCGACTAGGCCATTTTCTTTAAAGATGCCTCACTTTAAAGCTCTGTTTATTGTCTGACAAATAATTTGTATGGAAATCAAACTAAAACGCAAAAAATTATAAAAGCAAAAAAAAAAAAATATTCAAATTTTAAAATACTTAATTTAAACAACAAAAACACACAGTTCACCATCAACTCAATCATTTGCAAAATGCCAAAAAGCTGAGACAAATAACGAGACGAAAAAAAATAAAGAAGATGATAATAAAAACAAAACGAAAAAAAGAAAAAAAAACAATTAGAAGAAGCTCACATGCTTACGCTCTAAACAAGGGACAACTGACTATTTTACTTGATTGACTGGCTGGTGCTGGTGGCTGGCTGGCGACTGTTTTAAAAATTTAATTCAAATGTCTAAGTTTAGTTTAAAACCGGACGCCTGCGCGTTAATATACTCAATAAAAACGAAATTGAAATAAAAACTTAATAATTTAAACATTTTTAAGAAAACATAATACAACACATTTATATAAAATATTAAAAGAAAAATGTTTTAAATTCTTAAAAAAAGAAAGTGTTTAAAAAAAAAAGAAGAAAAAAATAATAACAAACATGTCTTCCCTAACCCCTGCCTCAGCCGCCTCAAATAATGAAGAGGAAAAACTTAATTATTTTCAAAAAGTATGGCGTTTTCGCCGTTACTTAACCATTGAACCGTTTTTCTTCTTCTATTTGATGGCCAGTGTTTTCAATGCCATTGCCATGTTAAATTTCCCCCTCGACAAGGCCTGTCGGGTCAATTTGGGCTACAGCAAAGCAGTGTGTGCCACCACTTTGGATAAATCTCAATACGATATCGATTGTGATAATTTTAATTTTGAAAATGCTACGGAATTCGCTGCCTCTATGGAGGAAATGTCTTTCATTGATACCTCGCCGGGTTTTAATTATACGGTGTGTAAAGCGGAAGTGGGGGCTCAGAAATTGGCGGCAAATGTTTCGGGCAAAAGAGCACCGATAGGTAAGATTTCTTGAAAAATTATATTTTAAAAGGAGTTTTTCATATAAACAAAAACATGTAGTAATAAAAAGAAACGGAATAGAACTAAATCTAATACGAGGGTAGTTTTAAAAGTTATTTTTATTAGGTATTATTATTTGCAAATTTAAATAAAATCAAACTAAAATCACGAAATTTTTTTATCAGCTTAAAAAGAAGCTAAAATAAATTGGACGTAATACGAGGGTAGTTTCAAAAGTGATTTTAATTATTTGAATACGTTTTTCTTGCAAATTAAAATTAAATCAAACTTAAATTGAGAGATTAGTATTAGGTATTAGTATAAACTAAATTAAACCTAATGCGAGGATGGTTTCCAAAGTTATATTTATTATTTAAATAGGTTTTTTTGCAAATTTAAATTGAATCAAAATAAAATTTAGACATTTTTATTAGACTTAGAAATAAACTGAATTAAACAAGACCTAATACGAAGGTGGTTTTCAAAGTTTTTTTTGTTATTTAAATACGTTTTTGAAGATTTAAATTAAATCAATTGAATAAAGTTGGACCTAATACAAGGGTAGTTTCAAAAGTTTTTTTATTTAAATATGAAGTTTTTTTTGCAAATTTAAATTAACTAAAACCAATTTAGAGATTTTTTTTTATACTTTAAAATAAACTGAATTAAGTTGGTCGCAATACGAGGGTGGTTTCAAAAGTTATTTTTACTATTTAAATAGGGTTTTTTGCAAATTTTAATTAACTCCAACTAAAATTTAGAAATTTTTATTAGACTTATAAATCATCTGAATTATGTTGGACCTAATACGAGGGTGGTTTTCTAAGTTATTTTTATTATTTCAATACGTATTTTTGAAAACTTTAATTAAATCAAACTAAAATTAAGACATTTTTATTATAATTTCAAAAAAAAAAACTGAATTAAGTTGGATCTAATACGAGGGTGGTTCCAAAAGTTATTTTTAATTTTTTCAAACTCATCTTAAATTTAGAAATTTTGATAAGATCTGAATTCAGTTGGACGAAATACGAGGGTGGTTTCAAAAGTTATTAAATTTAGTTTTTAGCATAAGGCATGGCGGTTAATTGCAAGCACGATAATGTAAAAAGCAATTTTTCCCGGAAGATTTTTTCGTCCATTTCACATTCATAATGATGTTGTTTTATTAATGGCTTGGATCATTGAATAAACCACTTCAATCTCTCCTCAAAGATTTTCTATCGGGAAAAATTTGGTATTAAAATATTTTTCTCGATACAATGTTGTCAGTTCGACCCAGTTCAATTCCCAGAACTATCAAAAAATTTCAATTTATATCATGTTGTTAAATTTCTTTTATTATTAGAATATTATTAGAATTAGAATAATTTAATAAAAATTAAATTTGATGAACTTGAGCGTGATTGAAAAAGAAAATCAAATTTTTTGAAATCGGTCCATTCCATTTCTCAATTTACAGTTCCCAAAATGGGCATTTGATTAAAAACTACTTAAAAATTTTTTAATCGATATAAAATTAATAAAAAAAAAACGATACATGTAAAATAATACATTAAAGGCAAGAAATGGTGCATAATTCGGTGTTTCCTTATCTTATATAACCTTAACCATAGCACAAGGACGGAATCCTATTTCGTTATATACAATTAAGTTTATAGTGTGTTTCTCATATTTCAGCGATTTTTAGTCATGTTCGGAAGCAACCATAACATGGTTGCAGTTGGTTGATAGAACACTTATTTAACAATATTATGGTTGTCTGTGACAATAAGAAGGTTAAACTAACCATAATATATTTAATAAAGTTTAGTTCGAAGTGGCCATATTGAAAAAAGTTTTTTTCTGTGTTTAGTACCCATCGGAAGTCTTCAATAACCCAATATTGTAGAAAATACAAAGGGAATTAGAAAAAAAAAAAAAACAAAATTCTATAATCGTATAACCAATTGCACCAATTTATTTAAATATCAATTTATGTTTAAAACTCGCTTTTCATATCAAATAAAAATAAAATTATATGAAAAAATATACATACATACATATTTAAATATGAATTGATATTTAAATAAAATTGGTGAAATTGCCCATTAATTTCCAACATAAATTTATTTAAGGGAGTTATTTTGTGAGGGTAAATATCTTTAAGATGACGTAAGATTTCATAGAGATTATTTCTTGTTTACCTAAATTAAACATTTTTTTGTTTCCCTAAAAAAATTTTTTTATGGTTAGTAAAAAAAAACAAAATATCATTAAAAACAAATAAATAAAAAATTCAAGAATAATGTTAGCAAAAAAAAAAAAAAATAAATACCAAAAATAATTTTATAAAACCAGATTCATTTTAAATAAAAATTTACATACGATTTCACATCAAGTCAACTGAAATTAAGTCGATATGAAAATATTTTAGAGCTGCTTAAAATTTGCTGTTAATAAAAAATTATAAAAACAAAAATACCAGTTAATTAAAAAAAAACTGGTAATTAATGTTATTAAAGTTTACTTAATAAATAATAATTTAAAAAAAAACCAAAAAAATTTAAACAAAATATTAGCAATAAATTAGGCATTCTGAAAAAAGTATTTAAATTCAGAAAATAATTTTTACTGCCATAAATCGTTTTAAAACTTTTGTTTTGAGTTAAAAATGTGTATAAATTATTTTTTATGCATGTCCAAACTTTTCCAGGTCCACACTTGAGAAAAGCTGTCATGTAAGACACAAACGTCTTAAAACAATTTTAGTGCTGAAAATGTTAAACTCGCAAAGTTGCTTTGCTCTTCGTTCGTCGTTTAGACATACATACATACATAGTTGCAATCGGTTAAATGTTTACACAGAAAAAAATTTTGCACTAGTAAAAGCATTAATCAAAAATAAAATCAGTTTTAATTAAAAATTTAATCAAGTGAATTAAACGTTTAATCAAGTGAATTAAACTTTTAATCAAGTGTATTAAACGTTTAATTGACAATATTAATTTGCACTAGTAAACAAATTAATAACATCAACTAAACGTTTAATTCAATTGATTAAATTTTTAATTAAAACTGATTTTATTTTTGATTAATACTTTTACTGGTGCAAACTATTTTTCTGTGTAATTTCTCAAACACCAACAAAAGAACATAGAACTTGGCAAAATAAACTTTACGTGTGAAGAAAAGAAAGCAAGTTTTACAGAGAGCTTAAAAGACTTTGTCAAAGTAAAATCTTTATGTCCAAAAAGGGGTCTGTCTAACTTGTTATTTAAACTTTTTCTTTTCCTAAACAATAAAAAAATTTAAACTTAATTTTATTTTTATTATTTTTAATACGAAATAAAACCATTAAAGAAAAAATGTGTGTACAAGACAGGTGACATAACTTTTGTTTTAGATTGCAAAGAAATAGTATTAACATTTATGTTAAATAATCTCATAGTTTTTTTTTTAATTACCAATAAAATAAATTAGTAAACTGGTTTATTTGCAGCATCTTCACAAAGAAAAAAGAAACACCTAATTTAGTATTTTAATTATAGTTTTTTGTAAAATACTTTCTTATAAAGACTGAAGAACAAAACAAAAACACAATCGGCACGTGTTACGGCCAGCGTTGGATGACAGCAGCATTGTTTTTATTGTTTTGTTTTTACTAAATGATTTTGAAAACAAACAATGACCATAAAGAGAAAGATATTAATGTTTTTGTAAAATTGTTGGGAATGTAAAGTTTTGTTGTTGTTGTTGTTGTTGTTTTAAAGTTGTTTAAGCTAATACAAGTTTGTTTACAATGATTAAAATATCAGTTTTAAAAAACCTGTCTGCGTTTTGATTTAATTAAGTAAGCGATATAGAAATAAATTTAAGAAAAAATCTTCTGTTATAGATTTAAAAAAAAAAATATAGTTTATAAATAGAAAAGAGATTATATTAATTTTCCCGCTCACTCTCTTTTTTCATTATCTCTAGCTCTCATTCATCTTAAAATATTTTCCTGCAATCAATAAACTTGTAATTTTCAAGTTCAAGTTTATAATTTTGTAATTAACGGTTTATAGGTATTTTTTTTTTGTTCAGTCACCTTGTCAAACGTACTCGTATACAACACGTATGTGAAACGGTTTTGTAACGCTTCAGCGACTAACTGAAACTTAATGTTTATATAAATGTCAGTGATTAAAGTCGGATATGCAGGAAAATAAAAATAAAACATCGATTACCTTCAATTAGAGTTTTTAAGTAGAAATATTAAATTTAAATATTTTTCTTAATTCAACTTATAACACAGTGCAGCACTAAAATCTTGAACCAATTGAGACCCCCAAAATCTGAAAGCTTATGATGGTAGTAGAAAAACCCTATGTGGGTTTTGCATTATTAGCTAAGGTTTTTTTTTAATTCATGTTTGAAGTTTTCGACTAGTGGTGTATTTTAGTACAATTTTCAAAAACATGTACTGATTCTTAAGTCTATATCTCGTGAACTATTCGATTTATCGCTTGTATCTCTTCGGCAAATTTTAAGCTCTTCATCAGATCTAAAAATTTTACCTTAAGATAAAATCGAAAAAAACAACAACATCTTACTCAAAACAGCAAAACTGTCAAAAAACTTAGAAAAATTGATGATTTTGAACGTAAAGAATGAAAAATAATGACACTTCAAATCTTTTTATATATATATTTAACTTTAGTCGTCGCTTTCGGAGCTAGTCTCATTATCTGAAAACGTGTTCCCGACCGTTTCGCTGCACACCTGTTTAAGCAAAAAAAAAAAAAAAATTAAGAGAATAAAAATTTTAAGAGAATATTTAACAAGTACATAACCGGCTTTAGTTTTTTGATCATTGAGTCTTATCAATGAAGATGCCACTTTAGAGATGACAGCAGAGCCACTAATACAAAATATTAGTGACATCTTGTTGCCACCGCTGCATATTAAGTTGGGCATAACGAAGAAGTTTATAGAGACGGTGACGAAAAATTAGGACAACGTATTTCACTGCCTCAAGAAAATATTTCCAAGACTCAGTGATCAAAAAATTAAAGCGGGTAATGTACTTCTTAACTAATCTCTTCAAATTTTTATTTATTGTTTGTGCATTTTTTTTTTTTTGCTTAAAACCAGACCAGACATTCGAAAGTTGCTAAAAAGTGAAGATTTTAACACTGTTCTGCACGGAAACGACTTAATTGCTTGGGACGCACTTAAGGCAGTTATAGAAAGAGTCTTAGGAAAAAATCTAGACGACGAATGGAAAGTTTTAGTTAAAAAAATGCTTAAATCCTTCCAAGCAATCGGTGTGTCCATGACATTAAAACTTCACTTTTTAAATAATCATTTGACAGCGTTCGAAAAACAATTGCCAACAGAATCTGATGAGCAAGGTGAGCGCTTCAACCAAGTAACCATCCCGATGGAAAAACGGTTTAAAGGGGAAAAAATAGATGCGATGCTTGCGGAAGTATGCTGGTCTAGGCATAAAGTATTTTCATACGAAAATAAAGCAAGGGAAGCGGTCGGAAACTTGTTTTCAGATAATGGGACTAGCTCCGAAAGCGACGACTAAAATTTAATATATGTTTATCTAGAAAGATTTGATTTGTCCTTATTTTTCATACTTTACGTTTAAAATCTTCAAAAAAATCAAGTTTTTTAACAGTTTTGCTGTTTTGAGTAAGATGTTGTTGTTTTTTTCTGTTTTGTCTTAAGGTAAAATTTTTAGATCTGATGAAGAGCTTAAAATTTGACGAAGAGAGATAAACGATAACTCGAATAGTTCACGAGATATAGACTTAAGAATCAGTACATGTTTTTGAAAATTGTACTAAAATACACCTCCAGTCGAAAACTTCAAACATGAATTTAAAAAAAACCTTAGCTAATAATGCAAAACCCACCTAGGGTTTTTCTACTACCATCATAAGCTTTCAGATTTTGGGAGTCTCTATTGGTTCAAGATTATGAAGTTATAAAATGTGCTACAGTGTAATCAATAATATTTAGAAAACAATTTAATATTTTGTTATTAAGACAGCGGAGATGAAATTAATGATTGAATTAAATAAAAACAATTTACAAATGAGTCTTAAAACAATTTTGAAGTGATTGGAAAGGGTGTTTTTTCTAAGTACATAGTTTTGAAATAAAGGGACATGTTAAGCGGATTTTTGAGAAGAGAGTTTCACCAAAACCCAAATCATTGTGAAAATCATAGTTTTAAGCTTTTAGTTTCACAGTTTTAATTTGCTAAACTTGTTGAGGAAACAACGCAAACTGATGTATTTTGCAATCAAAGTATTGCCACATTATTTTTTTTCACAAGCCACTTATTTTTGTGACCAAAATAGAGTCGAAAAAAACATGTTTTTTCATGCACGACCCTGTCATACTTTATTCAAAAAGCTGAGACTTTATCAATTTAGCGAATAAACAAAATCTGAAGAACCTAAAACGAAACGTTTGGAATTGTAAATCAAAATCAAATCATTCCGGGCGGAATGTGTGACATGCCTGTATATTTAAAATTTAATAAAATTCTTTTTTTCACTCTCTCTCCCTCTTTCTCTCTCTTTTTTCAGCCGCCATTTTCCCTTTAATTGTCCTGCTTTTCGCCGGTGGTTGGAGTGATCGCTACAACAAAAGAAAGGCCTGCATGATAGCGCCCCTAATCGGGGAGTGTTTATCATTTTTGTGTAAGTAATTGTATGAAGAAAATTTAACCATTAAGAAACCAAACTATTAAGCAAAATTTTTCAAAGAAGGTCTATTTATATCGGCCATATTTTTCGATGAAATACCCATGGAATTCGGAGCCTACGCAGAAGCCATAGTACCGGCATTATTTGGGGGTAGTACCTTGTGTTTAATGGCCATTGACAGTTATATGACCATATCAACGCCGGAAGACGATAGAATTTTCAGGTGAGTTTTTAAAATTAAGGAAGTGTTTGAAAAAAAAAAATAACAAAATCATTTTCTTGTCTACTTTTTTCTCCTCTAGATTCGGTATTTTCGCCATGTTTAGTACAGGTATGCCTTTTATAGGACAACCTATAAGTGGTCTACTGTTTGAGTACCTGGGTTATTTAAGTAAGTGTTGCCAGAAGTTTAAAATTTTTTTGATAAACAATCATTTTCCAATTTCTCTTTATTTAGTGTCCTTTGGCATGGCTTTATGTTTCAACATCATTGCTTTGTTATACATAATCTTTGTAATCAAAGAACTTCAGCCCTCTGCCAAAACTGAGGAACTACCACCGCCCCCTTTACCCACCCAGGGTCCTCCACGCATGCTTGCCAGTCAAGGTGCAGAAAACTTGGCCTATGAGGTCAGTAACTTAGGAGAAATTACTTATGTTCCCAAAAATGTTTCCTTTGAAATGTCTGCCAATGGCACTGATGTAGTTACAGTGGCCCCTACACCTATTGTACCAGTGAAAAAAAATTGGTTGGTCAAATTTTTCGATCCCACTTTGGTCGTGGACTATGTTAAGTTTCCTCTGAAAAAACGTTCAAATCGTGGCCGAATGTTATTGGCTTTTCTGATAATGGCCTATATGTTTACCATTGGTCCGGCTTTGGGTGAAAATGATTTCTGGAATCGCTTTGCCTTTAAGAAATTAAATTGGAATGGCAATGATTTTAGTATTTATACAACATTTACCTCGGCGCTAGCTTTGGGAGGTGAGAATTTCTTAAAAAAGGTTTTAAAGCATAAAAACATTTCTAATATTAAAATTTGTATTCCAGGTACTTTTATTGGCACGGCGATTTTCAGTAAACTATTGAAATTCTCAGATGCTTTAGTGGGTTTTGTGTCGGCTCTAACTACCGCCTTGTCCAGGGTGTTGTTTGTAAGTAGTTTTGGCTTTTACTTTAATTTAGTTATTGACAAATTGTGTTTTTGCGATTTTTTCGGGTTCGAAGGATTTTTACAATTTAAGCCTTTTGTAACTTTTCGTAGTAATAACAATTGTTTTTTGTTATGACAATTTTTTTTAAATGATTTTTAGTGACTAGAATCGGATTTGGATTTAAGGCCGGTTTTTTTAAATTGGCGATTTTTTTATTTAAATTTTTCAAATTTTAGAGATTTTTTTCCATTTAAAGATTTTTTGCAAATATTTGTAAGGAGTTATAGGATTTTTTTTTCTTTTTTTAAAGCGATTTAAAGTGACTTAAATCGAGTCTAGATTTAAGGCAGGTTTTGCAAAATTGGCGATTTTTTTATATAAATTATCAGATTTTTTTCCATTTAAGACAATTTACATCTTTAAATAAATTTTTTGCAAATATTTGTAAGGAGTTATAGGATTTTTTGTTTTTTTTTTTATAAAGTGATTTTTAGTGACTAGAATCGAGTTTGGATTTAAGGCAGGTTTTGCTAAATTGTCGATTTTTTTCTTATACATTTTTCAGATTTTTTCCATTTTACAATTTTTTGCAAATATTTGTAAGGAGTTTTAGGATTTTTGCTTTTTTTTTATAAAGCGATTTTTAGTGACTAGAATCGGGATTGGATTTAAGGCCGATTTTTTAAATTGGCGATTTTTTTTACATAAATTTTTTAGATTTTTCCATTTTATCATTTTTTGCGAATATTTGTAAGGAGTTATATAATTTTTTTGTTCATTTTATAAAGCGATTTAAAGTGACTAGAATCAAGTTTGGATTTAAGGCAGGTTTTTCAAAATTAGCGATTTTTTTTAATACATTTTTCAGATTTTAAAGATTTTTTCCATTTTAAGATTTTTTGCAAATATTTGTAAGTAGGGTAAGTATTTGTTGTTCTTTTTATAAAGCGATTTTTAGTGACTAGAATCGGGTTTGGTTTAAAGGCTGGTTTTGAAAAATTGGCGATTTTTTGTTATATATTTTTCAGATTTTTGAGAATTTTTTTCAATTTACGATTTTTTTTCAAATTTTTGTAGGAGTTATACGTTTTTTTTTGTTCCTTTTTTATAAAGCGATTTTTAATGACTAAAATCGAGTGTTGATTTAAGCCAGGTTTTTTTAAATTTGGCGATTTTTTGTTACATATTTTTCAGATTTTATAGAATATTTTCCAATTTACTATTTTTTGCAAATATTTGTATAAAGTTATACGATTTTTTTTGTTCCTTTTTTTATCAAGCGATTTTTTGTTACTAGAATCAAGTCTAGATTTTGCAAGGTTTTGCAAAATTGGCGATTTTTGTTATATATTTTTCAGATTTTTTAGATTTTACAATTTTTTGGAAATATTTGTAAGGAGGTATACGGTTTTTTTGTTCTTTTTTGATAAAAACGATTTTTTTGTGTTTTTTACATTTTTCTTAATTTATTCCATTTTTGGATTTTATGGATTTTTTAAATTTTTCATTATATATTGGAATTTTTTGTATATCTTCATATTTTTTATTTTATAATAATTTTGCGTTTTATTTTTTATTTAGACGATTTTTAGGTTTGGCGATTTTTTTAAATTCTATATTTTTTGTTAATAAAAATGATTATTATAGCTTTAGTTTTTGTTTCGGAATTTTTATTTTTTTAATGTGCGATTTATTGTTAAAACAGTTAGAGAAAAGTAAATGCAATCACTTTTGTTCGACATTAACGTAACGTATCTATCTATAACAATCTAAATCGGTTAAATGAATGAATCGACCTATTTATAATTGAACTGGTTCACAGAAAAAAATAGTTTTATTTGGAATTAAAAAGGAGAAAAATCGTTTTAATGAATGAATCAACCTTGTTTAATTTTAGTGATTTCAAGATGAAGTTTTTTCGACTTTTTAGTGGATTTTTTGCGAATTTTTTTTAAAAATTAGACGATTTTTAGCAGTTTTGGATGTTAGTTGGTTAAAGTGATAACACACAGGAACACTAACTAAGCTACCTCAATAAGAGGGGCAAGCGGTTCTTTTTATCAAAACTTCTCATTTTCATACAAATTGTACGATACAAACCTTTCAATGCAATTCAATACAAACCGGCTGAAAAATTTAATTTGAAAGATCTCTAGGTCGGTTGGTTTTATTGAAAATGAATTGATAATAAAATTTTCATGTTTAAAAACTTGTGCCGCTCTTGCTTTAGTAGCGCATTAAGCGTGCAATCTAGGGGGCTACTCTCTTTTGCGATGCGAAAACAATTTTGATGCGAAAGCTAAATGCCAACTTGGTACTCTCTATCACTTTTGAAACATTTTTGGAAAATGGAGCAATACTGGCAACAAAAATTAAAGATGGCGCAGATTGACAGTAATGAAATGCTAAGATATGTAAAAACATTTCAAAAAAATAAATCCGCAAACGCATTAAAGAGTAAAAATCGCTAGATTTGCTACAATTTTCTTTCGCATTGCAATAGAGAGTAGCCCCCCCCTGGTAGAATCTATTGCGAACTCGTTTTAATAGAACCTCACGACTTGTCAAGAATAAGCACCCCGGATTAGTCTTGATTTTGGTTGAAATTTAAGGAGGATAGAGCAAATGAGGTATTAAAATATATTGCCCAGTTTAACCCGCGATACCTCAGAGAGATCCTGTAAAATGTAATTCCCAAATAACTTATGTCTTGTTAAATTAACGTCATGACCATCGCATAAATGTTTAAATATTTTCTCCTTCGTTCCAATTTCTTTGAGGCTGCAACAAGATTAATTTTAAGAGAGATTGCAGATGTTACCGTGTCTACTGATCGGACATTTACCAATTATCAGAAAGAATATTTTCACCCGATATGCCTTAGTTTTGGCTGTACCTTAATATTTGTGTTTGTCGTGCATAATTCCCAATTTTTATTCTTGAAAAAAAAAAAAACTGAAATTTATTTAGTAATTTTTATGAATTGTTAAAGCTATTTTCTCTCTCTCTCTCTTTTTCTCTATTTAAAATTTGCGATTATTTAAATTTTTAATGTTTTTTTTTTTATATTAAAAATTTTTGATATTTATTTAGGATTGAGTGCATCAAATTCAATTTTCAATAAATTATTTAACTGAAGGAAGGAATTTTACAACATGAAATTAATTAAAATTTATTTATCATTTTTATTATTGGCTGAGCTGGGGATCGAACACGGGTTGTATTTACGTTTCGAGAATAACCACATTCTCACGCCTGCCAGCCAATAGTCAAACATCAATATTTTACCAATGGTATTGGTGGTTCCAAATTTGCTGTAATTAATTATCATGTTTCAATTTATTTACATGTTTCCTCTGTTTTTTCGTACTCTTTCTGTCAATACTTTGTCAAATTAAAAATCGTCACTTTAACTAAAAAATCACAATTATTTTTTTTTATAGTTAATAAGAAAAAATTTGCTATATTCACTGTTTTATTTCGTTGTTATATGTATATCGATATATTTACTGAAAAAGTATACAAATATCTTCAGGATTTTACCGATCTAGAGTCTCTGACGATTAAATGCCTGTTTAATGCTTGAAATGACAATATTGTGATTATTTATTTTGTGTGACAGATTTATTTGGTATAAGATACAAAAAGGTTAAATCGAAATTAAATTTCACATTATTTTAATGATTTCTTTGTTTTTTTTTTTTTTTTTTTTTTGGGATTTTGACATATAAAGGACGAAATGATCTAGGATAAAAACATTTTGGAGTCGAAGGCCATAGTAGCTAGCACTCCCTACTTATATTATATAGTGTCATTTATTGTATCATATAATATTAATAAAAAAAAAAAAAACATTTTCCTAAGGGACCAAATAAACCACACAAACATATAAAAAAAAGTATAGAGCATGTTTGCCTGAAGACTAAAAATTTCTACAATTCACACGAACATCTTGTTGTTGTTGTCAAACTGATTGTGAAGTTTATTTGGCCCTTAAGACATTTTATAAACTTGTTTAAAACTAACAATTAACCAAATCGGTACATTATTTGACAAAACTTCTATACATATGAATAATTTTTTCTAAAATTTTGACAATTATATAGTTGTATATATAGTTGTAATTAACCATAATTTAATCCAAATAACCAAATTTCACCTCCTCCGTCCAAGTACGTTTATAATTATCCACAAAACCTCGAAATATAAGTTTTTGCACGTGGATCATCTCATGAGTTGTCTTATAGTTCTCTCACATATTTCCTCCATTATTTCCTTGAGTCTGTCCTATTTTATATAAAAATAAATATTTTTATTCTATTTCCAGGCTTTTTCCAAAGACACTGTCACATTTTACGCTGGCGGTATTGCGGACATGTTTGCAACCTTAAGAGTGATAGCCATTAAAACTATTGGCTCCAGTATTGTCGATGAAGAGGAATTGAGTAAGTTTCGAATTAAATACAATAAAAAAAAAAACTGGAAAACTATAAGAATTACAATGTTTATATTTTGCAGGTAAAATGTTTTCCATTTTCAGTATTTGCCAACCCATTGCCCAGCTGGTCTTTACGCCCATTTACAGTGATATTTACGAGAATACGGTGCATTCCTTCCCCGGTGCCATATTCTTATTCAGCGAAGTATTCGCTTTGCCTAATGTTATAGTTTTTATGTTAGTATAATTTTGAAATTTATTTTTTAAGTTATGAAATTTATAATTTTTTCAAATTTCTTTTGTTTTTTTTTAGCATTTGTTATGTTGTGGTGAGACGTCGTAAAACGCAAATTAAAAAACGTGCAAAGGCCGAAAATGTTCAAAATAATGCGAATCAAAGTAATGGCGATGTCGAAATAACTAGTCTGTAGATTTGAATTTTAATTTCGAATCTTTTTTTATATTTTGAATTATCAAATTATTTGTAAATATTTTTTAATTTTATTAATTATGCAGTTTCACTAATTTCTTGCAATAAAATTACGAACTAAAAAAAATTTAGATTTTTTTTAATAAAGAAAAAGTGCTACTGCGGCGGCTGCTAGTCTATAGTATATTAGAACTGCAAAGACTTCTGATGATGGAAATGTGGTTTATCTCGGAACATGTATATTTGACCCGAGTTTAATTCCCCGTTCAGTCAAGAATAAATATTTTAATTTATTTCATATTGTACAATTTTTTTAATGAACTTAAGCCTAATTTAAAAATTTCAATTAATTTTTCTCAGCTTTAATTACCTTTTTTAAAAATTTTCAATGGTAAATTTTTTTTTTTAAATTTTACAATTTTTTCCTAAAATTTAAAAATTTTCCTAGACTTTCTTTAACTAAATTCACATTTTATTGATTTTCCCTACAAATTACTTACTTTATATTAAATCCAACAAAATTTATTGCCAAGATTTTTTCTTTTTTTTTTTTTGATTCTCTTATAAAATTTTCTGCAAATTCATCTAATTAAAATGAAAATTTTCCTTTTCAATCCACTTTTGCATATAATTATGCAAATGTTGAATAATTGCATTTAATATGTTCGCATCCTCTAATTAACAATTTTATTATTAAAACGAGTTAATTTTCATCAAGTTTCTTAACTAAACCAAGTGTTGCACAAACATCTAGATTTGTTGCACATTTGGTTTCTTGGAAAAAATTGAAAAAAATATGATGAGTTGCAGAAAATTTTCATTAAGTTATACAACGAAACATGAACACCCTTAACTAGATAAACAGCTAAGCCGGGTCATCTTAACAAAATTAAATACAGTGTGGTCTCCAAAAAAGGATTTCTTTCTTAGGCAGACATCTCCCTTTGACGGAAACTCTGCTAAAGGAAAGCATTAAATTATTATTGAGTGGACACATTTTAATTTCATTACGGTGTCCAGTAATGTGAGACTGCATCGCGTTGGTTTCTCTAAATTCTGTCAACTCAAAACGATATTGTGGTCACCACTTCCCACTTCTGGTCTCCAGTGAAAATTTATAAATTTACAGGATTTAGAGCGAGCGATTCATTAGATTTATTTTGAAAGTTCTACACACAAGGACTGTGAACAACTTCTTTACCGGGGATGCTATAACCAATTAGTGCGTTATAAATTTATTTAACTCCCACTGGAGCAAAGGACGTCTAGATAAATAGGAAAGTGACGAACACAAATTGATTTATTGCATTGTCAATCCTTTTCAAATGTCAACCTTTCCCACTGTACAGAATGGAAATGATGTCTCTTTTTTTTAACTAACGAGGATCTAACGACCGGTCTTGGGCGTTCGAAACTGCACGACGGACATTCTGTTGCAAATCCCGAGTCCTTAAAGAAGGAGGGTCGGCCAAACTTGAGAATAAAGTTTGACAACCTCCGTTTCCAGACATAAAACGATTATGGAATTGAAAAAAATGAAAACTGAAACGGAATTAAAACGAAACCGATTTCGAAGCTAATAAGAGCAAAATTATCTCTAAGTACCACGGTTATACATATCTATTAGTTCCTATTATTTCTATAAGGAGCACAGGGCCGTTACGGTTTCATAAATCGTTTGAGCTTTGGATGTTTAGATGATGATTTAAAATACGCCTGCGATTGTTTGGTAATAGATTAAAGAAAACGTAAACTTATTTCCTCTAATCTATTACCAAACAGTCGCAGGCGTATTTTAAATTCGCCAACCACAATAAGTGTGATTAAATGTTCTTGACAACCGTCAAGCATCGTTTTGAGTTGTAAGAGGCGATTGCAGTGCCTGTTCTCCTTGTTGGTGCGGTTGCAAGCGGACGTCTGTTTTTATTTAAAGCTGTTCGCTATATGAATGGGATGCATACTCAGCCAGTCTGCCAGTTGGCAGCCATCATCGGAATACGGTACTGTAGGCTTTTCATTTGATTGTCTAAAATTCACCGATGAATGAACCTCCAAATAATATGGAGGTCCCATGCTCCTTGTAGAAACGATGGAAACTTATATATTATCCATTTTTCGATTTCAATAGTAAAGTTATATAAAACATACATGAAGCTATGATTTCGATTAAACTTTTATTTCATTATAATGCTTGGACTTTGCCAATATGTACGAAATACAATGTCTTCTAAATGACCGCCTCTGAGGCCCATTGCTCCTCATAGGAACGAGGTGAATTAGTTGCGGTTGTATATCCTTTTGAGATAGTTTTCGAGCACTTTCGCGCACATTTCGGGCGGTACCTCGGCGATAACTTGACGAATGTTGGTTTTCAATTGGTACGCGTTAGGGGATAATCAGCACATATACCGTCTTTGACGTCTCCCCACAAAAAAGTTTAACGGTGTGAAATTGCATGATCTTGGTGACTAATGGACGTCGCCAAAACGCGAAATTACGCGTTCTGAAATTTTCTTATGCCATAAAGCCAAAATGGGTCGTGTTGTGTCGATCTTGTTGAAACAACATTTCGTCTAGTTCATAATCTTCAATTTCAGGAATCGGCAAATTCGGATTATCCGCCACACTTTCACTTACAGAAGCGATATTTTTGGCAGTGCGCGCACATTGTGATAATGCATAGGCCTGAGTACATCTGTAACGCTACCAGTCTCTTCAAATTTCTTTATAATCTTGCCAATTCCTTGCACAGTAGGTCGATTGTGACGACCATAATCACTCCGTGGTGTTTTAAAAGGTGGTCACGTTTGAATCTTCACATTTTTGCAGTAATTTTTTACCAATTTTACGCGTTCTTCGGTTGTAAAACGATCCATATTCGTAAATGGCAAATCTTTCATTAAATAAATAAAACTTCAGATAGCAGATATTTAGCAGCTGACAGTCCGGCGTTTAAAACCACTAAATGGATATTCCAAAAAATATTATACAACTTTATCCTAAATTGAATGAAATTCGTACCGTTTTTTCTTAATAAAATTAAAATTTAACCGGTTTATCAGGATAATCTTGACCTCTAAATGTTCATTCCTATCATGGAACCACTACCACAAAAACTTTCGTAGCGCTTTTATACAGCGTATATTTGCCATGTTTTATCCCCATTTGTAATTTGCCACAAATTCAAAGCTCTCATAAAGTTTTTATGAAAGATTCATTTCAGCAATATTTTTTTTTCTCACTCATAATGTCAGCGGCTGCTCGAATAGTGTGGCATTTGCATAATGTACTTTATGCAAACAGAACATATTAGCAATTAAAATTTTCGCAGTTAATTATGGTGGCCTGCATGTGCCATACATGGTAACCAGAAAAAAACCCAGCGAACAATTAAACTAAAAGTTTTAAATAACTTTTTAAACTACATTTCCTTAATTGATTTAAATGAAATTTGCTGGTTTATGTTACAGCTTATAAGGACTTCCAGCATTAGCAGCTCTTAGTTGCTGGAAAGGAACAACTCTCCACTGAAATGTCATTGCAGGAATATAAATTGTATGTCTCGTAATGGTAACATAACATTAATACATGTACATACATTTATATAGGACTATCAAAGAGTCTAAATGGCATACACTCTCTCATACATACAATACTGCCACATATAAAACTCAACATATTCTTTATACGACTGCATAGTTTTATATGTATTTGTAGTGAAAATTTTACAATAAAAATGGTTGAGAAATGTAAAATAAAGTTAAAAATTGCTGATGGCTTGTTAGTTGTTTATGAAATGACTGAACGTTCAACGTTAAAAAAAAGAATTCTTTGGACTGTAATGGTTGGCAATGTGAATGCGTTGCATTACCCTGCCATTGAGAAGGTTGTTGCTATTTTTACAGCTTTTGGTGTGTAGTGTCGTAGTAAAGGGTTGCCATATTAGAAAAAAAATAAAGCACAAGTAAGAAAGTTGGAAAGATTTTTTAGAAGCGAAAGACCTGCGAACATGTTTTTATATAAAATCGAACAAATTATGAAGCTGCCTATTGGAAATAATTATGAATCTAAAAAACAATATGGGGGCAAATTACGTCATGCGATGTCGATCGAAATTTCCGTTTAAATTGTATTGTAGTAGCGATCAATATCGAATGCCATAATTTAATCGAACGAAATTAAACTTGTGTCATTAAAAATCGAATGAAATGTGAAATAATTAATCCCAAAATCATTTAGAGCAGATTTAAAAGTTAAACTCTGGGAAGTAAAAAGTTCATTTAGAATAGAGTCTGAAAATAAAACAGTTCATTTAGAACAGAATTAAAAAAATCAACAATGTTTTAATTAAGAAGAAATAAAACGTAAATTCTTTTCTAAATAGACTTAAAAGTTAACCTTTTTAATAAAGTAAATATCAGGTTTATTTAAAATAATAATATATTGATAGTGAACACCGGTTCATTTTACAGAGAATGAAGAGTAAATCACAATGCCTCATGCAGAATCCTAAACGATGCTCAAATGGATGACAAAATACGAGTAATGGCTAGAGTACGGCAAAGCTGTTTACTTCCCCATGCTTTTCAATATTGTTTTGTACGTAAAAATTAATAACGAAATAAGAAATTCCTGCCAAATACATTGGGATTGAAAGGAAGCCTTCTCGAACTTGACTATGCTAATGACATTTGACTGCTTACTAACGAACATGTCGAGCAGGATTGAAAGCAAATGTCGGTAAAATAACACTATGCGTTCCGCGGACATTCATATCATTGGAAAAGTAATTGAGGTCGTAAGTTTGTTCATGTAGCTTGGCAGCGTCATAAACGGCAACGGTGAAACAAAAGAGTATATACTGCACTGCGCTCTCAACTCATCTCAAAGCAGACGAAACTGCAGATTTTTAGCTCGGATGTAAAGTCTGTAATTCTGTACGGATGTGAAACATGGAACGTAGCGTTGACTGAGCCAAAGGCAGTGCAGCTATTCATAAACAGGTGACTGCGAAGAATCATAAGGATATTCTAGCCCCTTTTTATTTTAAATGCATCGTATGGAGCGCAACCAAACTGAAACCACTATGCCAATAAATAAGAGAGCATAAATGGAAATGGATAGACCATACCTTAACAGGGAGACGATATTGCCTGGAATGGAACCCGCAAGGGAGCCCCAGAAGAGGTACCCCTTCAAAATCCTGGAGGTCAATGGAGGCGCGGAAGCAGCAACTATGGGTCGAGGCTGGAGTGAAATAAAGAACATACTTAGCCTTAAAAATATTTGAATGGAATAGTTTTGTTGTGGCCCTTTGCTTCTTTTCCCGTGTGGGGTTGCTAGATCCTTCCTTGGGAACCCTCCCAATGCGGATTGGGGACGCTCACCATATTGCAATCCCGCGAAGCTCTACGCTTGTCTGCAGGAAAGATATTAGAGTCTGGCGCGAATCGAACCCGCAAACCCGGCGCTGATAGACTAGCTCACTACCAGCTAACCTACAGGGGCACTATGGCGGGTACCGGGGTAATAAAATACCCGGGGATGATCAAAATCTAGCCTGAATAATGACAGGTGGTTTTGGCTTGGTTGGCTGGTTTGGGTATCATAGATGAGCAGAGGTTAAATCAACTGGCATGGTTACCTATGAGATAGCAGACGGCGCACGAAAACGGCGTAGTCTTCTTTTACCGCATCCCTCATTGTATGACGAATACAACAGATGTTAAACAAACATGAGTTCAATACAAAATAATTAAATAAACACTCCAAGGGGTTATCGTGAACATGCAATAAATCCCCTGTTACGGCAACCGGCCCAATAAATTTGAAGGTGCCAAACCAACCCTCTACTACTTTTGAGGCCCTATGCTCCAGTGGGAGAGAAGGAATGAATAATAAAAAAGAGGAAATCAATTTAACTTAAAATTAGATTATGAAAAGCTTTTCACTTAAAAACCAACTGAAATTAAGGCGTTTCAATTAAAATCGGATGGAAAATGAATCTGATGATTAAAAAAATAATGGAAACTCAACTGAATTTTTAATTATCGAATGAAAAATGAATCGGTTTATTTAGAATAACATGAAAAATTACTAAGCTAAACCATTAAGAATCAAATAAAAAATTAATCGGTTCATTTTAAATCGAATGTATACAAAGTCGGTTAATTTAAAATCAAATGGAAAATGAGAATTAATTTATTATCAAATAAAAAATGATGCGATACATTAAAAATTGCTGAAATTAAGAGCCGGTTGATTTAAAAAGAAATGGAAATTGAACCGGTTTATTTAGAATCGAACGGAAACTGACCTGGTTCAAAGAGAATCGAATAAAAACTAAGTCGTTTAAAATTTAATGGAACTAGTTCATAAATTGAAGCACAGCCGCGAATAACGTTTTAAGTTACAAAATAATTATTTTTCAGGAGAGCAAAAAAACGTTTTTAACAGGCAAGGTTATTAATTTTTTATTTTTTTTCTTTAGATTATTAAAAATAATGGCAATAAGAACTTTTATTTAAAATATCAAAAAATTTAAAATTTAAATTACATGCGAATTTACAGTTTATAACCTTTTTTTAGTGGAAAAACGAGGAAAAACGTTTCATATCCACAATCGCGATGTCATTTAAAACGTTATTCCACGTTTCAAAACCATTTACTTTGTATCATTTTGTAAGTAACTTACAACGTTCTTCCACTAGTTGATTCTTTGTATGTCACTTTGAAGGCGTTAGGGTGCATAATTTTGGGTGATTTAAGGTTTAAACAGTCTAAAAGGGTAATGTTAACGGTTATCTGCAAAAAAACAGTTTTTGCAAAAAGTGGCTTTTACAACGTTATTCGCGGCTGTGCTTCAATTTATAAATTGTCGAGCTTGAGGTCTTTTTTTTTAATTCAACGAATGGTAAAGAAACAAATTTGTTCTAAATGAAACGAATCGGTTTGTTTCATTCTTTTAAACATATGGAAATTTTGACCGATTTCTTTTAAAAAATATACAAAATCCATTCTACTTGGCCAGGACCGGAAACATATCGCACACTAAATCATAAACAGGCACACCTTAAAATATATCATAATCTTTTTTTTTTCATAAACCCGTTCACAAATCAAATCTATAGCGACGACCAACATTTTGTTTGCGTCACCGGCTTCTTAAACTTTTTTTCTTTAACATTTGTGGAACTCAATTTGATTAGGAAATTGCAACCCGGTTTTTGAAGTCAGTTTTCGGGCTCTTCTCAAAATTTTTGAATTTTGAGTTGTACCTGTTAATAATTTACTGCCAGTCAACGATTTTGAGCGTTAACTTTCGCTTAGAAAATTTCTATAAGAAACTCAGTTCTAAAAATATTTTCCGTACAAAATTCTATGCGAACGTTGTCGTTCGAAATCGTTGAACAGACAGTTAGTGCGATATGTCCATCGTCATAATTGTGAACCGCCTTTTAAAAGTTTTTTTTTTACTTTAAGAGACTTTTTCTCAGAAAGAAGAGAAATTATTTCTTTAAATTTCGTAAAAGCTGTTTTGCCAAAGACGGCAACTCCGGTTTAATGACTGAACACATACATCAACAAACACACAGTTGGTTCAAGGAATGAATGAATGAATAAATACATGGTTGGTTGGTTGGATAAAAGTTAACGTTGCTACTCAGCATGTTTTGAACTCAAACACATCTACAGACAAATACACACACACACACACATCCAAATACACTTTTGTTTTGTTTTTGTATTAGTGAAAATTTAATTAGTATAAAATCTAATTTGCTCAAAAGTGCATGAAAAATGTTCATCATTTGCTTCAGTTTGTACAAATTCCTTTCAGTGATCCTTTTTTGTTTTTACTTATTTATTTTTTTCAACGTGGCTGCCTTAAAGCCAAAATGGAAAAAGACGAGTTGGAAGAACACACAAAAAAACCAAACCCAAACCCAACCACATTAATACGCCATGTTGTTTTATGTTGCAACATCAGAAAGCCAACTTAACTTTCACTAAAGCAACTCAAATGCTGCTGTTGCTGGTTCGTTCTGCTGCTATAAACTGCTTCTCCAAATGATGTTTCCACTGACTGGTTGCCTAGAATGTCTGGTTGGCTTTAAATGAGTCTCAAAGTCTGTGCTTCTCTCTGTGTGTGTGTGTGTGTGTTAACGCATTAGGATGCATGCATCACTGACATAAAATGACTAATTCATCGTGTTGAAAATTGTTGTTGTTGTTGTTGTCGCCCCTTAATTGTTTGGTTGGCTTAGTTGGTTTTGGTCTGGTTTAGTTGTGCCAGCAGCAACTTCTATGGAATCCCTTTCAAAGATCTCTTCTATTGTCTGTGCTTAATTCATAATTCTGTCTACTGTGTTGTTTTGTTGTTGTTGGAAAAAATAAAAAAGCGAAATGGTATGGAATTTTCCTTTTGAATTTTCATAAAATACGCTAATAATGTGGTTGAGTTGGGTGGCAGTAAGAAACTTATTAAGAGCCTTTTTTTTTTGTTTTTGTATTGTTTTATTGACATTTAGAAATTTCTGAAATGAAATTTTTAATTGGTGCCATCAAAGGAGTTAGGCAGGCAGTCGAACAGAAATTGGCATTTTTAATTGGATGTTAAGGTTAATAAAATAAATAAGAGAAAGTGAGAAGAGAGGAGATTGATGCTAAAGTGTTTTTATTCCGAATTTGAAAGTTCTTTAAGTAAATATCCTTAATTATTAAAAATATTGCTGAAAAATTAAATCAATAAATGGACATTAATATTTCTTGGAAGTTGAAAGAAACTTTTAATTCTTTTGAACATAAAAAAGAACATAAAACGCTGGAAGGATACTTCTCTTTTAAATCCGTATTTTTTATTCATACTTATGTATTGAATCTTCATATATTTTGAATATGAACTAACAACAATATCCTGCCAATACCAGACGAAACCCCTCTTATTTATGGGTTCCGTTTAGGTGTTCAGAGCTCTCCGATTTTTCTCCTTAAGCGATTATGCCCGCCATTATTTAAAATAGTTCCAGCTGGTGGATTTGGGTGTGCTTAAAACCTTTCTAAATATTTAATTGAATGCTTTGTGATCACAGTTTGAACCGATGGCACATTGGAGTTTTTTTGATTGTTCGAATCTTTTACATACCAGAAAGTGATAATTCAAAGAATTTTGTTTTAGAACCTTTGGGTTTTCTCTATGGTGGCGGGCACGGCAGTACCTCATAATTGAATACCATAGCACAAATACTGGCACCATACTGGTACCGTATGTGTTTCGTATCTTTAACGAATCCCCCCAAAAAATCTACATTGCAATAGCGATAATCTAAAGGCGACCGTACACGACATGTTTTTGTCATCTGACATGTCAAATTTTCCACTGCAAAACACATACATGTCGTGTGTTACCTTTTTAACTTTGCTTCTGTAAAAGTCAGACGCAAAGTCATCTGACAAAATTTCAATTAGAGCGTGCTCTATTTTCTTCTGACAAACCATCTGACATCAGAAAGCTATGCCGGCAAGAAACCGGCAGCGGCGTCCACTATTGACGGAATCATTAGCCGGCTGAAGTTAATTTTTTACAATACCGAGATATGTTTGATCATCTTACCATTGAATAGAATTTATGTGAATATATATATATAAAAACAGTTTTATTATAAAATCCTAAATTGGTATCTTTGAATTAAAAGAAAAAAATGTTAAGATGGCTGAACTATTTTACGGCGCAAATAAAACTTTTCATGGCGGCAGCAAGTTATTTTGAAACCGAGCACTACTTTGGTTTCTGCAATAACAATGCGAAAAAACAGAGACAATGTCAGAAGCAAATTACATGTACGTTTGTGACCGAATATTGTAAAGCTTATGTAAAACAGCGATTTTGACAGACATGCACAATTACATGTGACTTGAAAATTTGACATGTCAGATGACAAAAACATGTCGTCTATATGCGCCTTAAGGAGGTTATGGAACTAAACGCACAAAATATCGGTTAAGGAACGATTGAAAACAACATTTCAAAATGCATATGAAGCTAGCACTATCTGATAACGGAGCGTTTCCAAAAATTAAGTGTTTTTAATCATGGGGCCACAACAAATCTATTAAATGGGTCGATTACCGATAGCAGCACAACTGAAGTTGCGTTACTTACCAGCAGCGAAATTAGGCAACGCCGCTCATGTTTAAATATACAAAATTTTTTTTATTTTAACATGAGCCGCGTTGCCTGATTTCGCTGCTGGCAACTCAAATTCAGTTCAGTTCAGTCGTCGTAAAATATACATATAAACGAAAAAGGAACTAAATGGTGTTTTTGGTTCTAATGTTCTGTTTTGCCAAATCAACAGCGACAGATATGGCGTTTTACAACTCGAACAAATCATAAAGATTTAAAAATATAAATAAATATTGCTTTCGAATCGAGAAAGTACTCGATCACGACTGCCAGAATTAGGCCCCTGGGTTTGGTGAATGAGCGAAAAGTTAGGGAACTGGTGAATTAGTGGAATATGGTGGATGACGGATGAGTCCTGGACTACTTAAAGAATGTGCATTTCGGAGGAAGAGGTTTTTCACAAGGTGCTGCTGTCTCACGTGAAGCTGCTTTTTGGAATCACGTGGTGGCTGTGGTTGAACCCCAAATCGCGGAAAGAGAGTTCCTAAGCTTCAGTAAAGCTTTTCACTTGTGTAAAGTTTTAATTGTGAGGACATATCATTTTTCTTGCTACTGTCTTTTTCCAGATGCATCGGAGGTTAGTCAGCTCCAGCTACTAAACAAGGGGCCGGATTATACACTCAATTTCTACCAATAAGATCGTTCAATTTGATTTTCTCCTGTGGGGTTTTCTTAAGTCTCTGGTCTATTCAAATAAGCCACAAATCTTTAAAGCCGGCATTACCTATGCGATCGATAAAATTCAGCCTGAAAATGTGTCTTACGTTCACTCGTCCTTTTATTTTATTTAAGAGTTCTAGCAAAATTACCAAAAACAGTTTGGATCACAGTTAAATTCCTAACATTCGATATATTATTTTTTTATTTAAATAACTTTTTTTATCAACTTACTTTCTTTCTCTTATAAAACTCTTACATTTCTGAATCAATTAAGCCACTCACATCCAACTAAAACCCCTTTTATAAACTTATTCCAACAAAAGAATTTCAATCAATTTAACGTCTCACTAATTAAATACTTAAAACTTAATTCTTTAACAGCAACAACAATATAAAAATTGTTGTTTTCTCTTTCAATTAAGCCACTATTCGTATTCTTTCATACTTTCAGTACTCAAACAACGGGAGCACCAGCACCAGCACCAGAACCAGCACGAAAAACTAAAGCTACGGTCAGACTTATCAAATATTTGACGAAAAAAACGGGACCAACAACCAAACTAAAAAATCATTTCGCTTAATATCAATATTTATTTTGATTAAAATACCACATCTTACAAAAAACTGTTTTTTGCTATGTCTAATAGTATAATTAGTTTATTTTGTAATATTAAGACCATTTTAAATCTCACTAACTATTAACAAAAGTAGGGGTTACGCTTATTTGATCAAATATTTAATAAGTGTGTCCGTAGCTTAACACTTTTTTTTTTTAAAGATTTTCAACAAAGTAACCAACGACCAACCAGGTACATAGAATTTATAGAATCTGCACAGTATTCCAATACTGGATGTGAGGAGAGAGTAAGAGAGGGAGGAAGTCGGGACAAAAAATAAAACAAAAAATAGCAAATTCCCTAGATAAAATACGACACAAAGTCATCACACGCCAAAAGGAATCTAATTAACAATTTTCCATTGAGTGCACAATTTACTGCAATAAAGAGACTTTAACACAAAACAACACTAAATGCAACAACAACTACAGCAAATTGCAGAATTACACAACTGCAACAAAAAACTAAAAGGAAAAAATTTACAATAAAAGCTCCTATGCACACACATATACTACATAGTCTTATACATATAAGAGTGGCGTGAGTTAAATTATATTATAGAATAGTACAATGTTAGCTGGAATTTAGTGAATATGTACACTGAAAAAAAATTTTATTAACGAATTTTTACAAAAAGTAATAGATTAAAAGATTTTGCATTAATAAGATTTCTCTATGAAGTGCTAAATTTTTGGTTCTTTGGCTTTTATATTTTGTGAAATCACTAAAAAGTTTATTCGAAATTGTGATTAAGTTGTAGATAAGACCTGTAGCTCGTTTCTGTATTTCTCGCATCGTAAAATTTCTTACATGAAGTGTGAAACAAAAAATTCCATCGTTTCTCGATTTATGAGATAAAAGTGTTTCTGTATTTGAATGCGAAAACAGACACAACAAATTCTGTTTATACTGGAATATTTCCAGTAATTAAGTGTCAAATAAAAGCGAAACGTCAACAAAAGAAATAAATATAATAAAAACAGGGCTGCCAGATTTAACGAGTTATCGTCATCTTGACGATTTTTTGTTCCGATATTAACAAAGTGACGTTTTGATGATTTTTTCTAAAAAAGTGACGAAAGCAAAAACAAAATCAAAAATATTTTATAATTTTGTTGTTACTTTCTATAGAAATTCATGTTGAATTTTTAAATTTCAAACACTTCTATTTTGTGGCGTTGGAAATTAAAAAAAAAATAATATGAATGTCTGTAGAAAGCAACAACAAATTTATAAAATATTTTTGATTTTATTTTTACTTTAAATGAAATTGTTGGCGTTGCGTTTTACACTATAAACCCCTTAGTCTTCGAAATAAGATAATTTTAAATATTTTTATATGTTTGTTTATTAGAAAAAAAGATATCTTTAGAAACAAGGCTGCTTAAATTTTTATATTTATCCCCATTCTGAAAATTGTCCTCGAAATTGTTTGTTTCTTCCCTAAAAAATGTATCGGCAAAAGCAAAATTTCGAGGGAAAGTAATGGACCGACTTGGCTTATTTTGAACATTTAATACTTCTTATATACATATACAAAATATGATTGATATTTGATATTCTTATCTTATATGTACACTTTTGTGCCAAAACCATTATTCCGGCAAGAAAGAAATTTGTTTGTCTCCCAGTAAAAACTTTTTCAAAATGGATAGCTTCTTTCACTCGTTATTAAGTAGCTTTATTCCATAAGAACTTCGATAACTACTTTTTCTGGATGTATTAAGATAAAAAAAATGACTTACTTTTGAATTTGTTCTTTTTGGCACAACCCTTGTAAAATTCATTAGTTTTTCAGTAGAATTGTATGTAGTGCTTTTATGTGTTTCTGATTACTTAACAAATTATTTTGTAGGCGAAGATTTTACTGGGTTTTTAACCCGTTTATTTATGAACCGATTTTTTTAATTTTAACTACAAGGTATTCTACTAAGTCTATTTCAGGTAAAAAAGAAAAAGATTATAGGAATAGGTAAATTAAAGATTTATATCTCAATTATTAAATAATAATTATTAAATACCCATGAACTTTAACTATGTTTTTGTTTGATTATTTTTTAATAAAAGTCGAAACAAATTTGTTTAAAATTGATTTTAAATTGCACGATTTTTAAAACAAAAAAGACGATCTTTTTTATTTTTTTTCTCAGAAAATTGACGATTTTGACACAAATTTATCTGGCAGCACTGATTAAAACCAAAACAAGAAAAGGCTAACAAAAATTTAAACTAACAAAATATAACAATTGTTTTTTGTTTATTTTCATCATATAAATTATGCATTTATCATTTATATTCCTTTTATTTTTTTATTTATTTAAAAAAAATAGTATATAAGCATATTTTAAATTCAAAATTTCTACATTTTGTTTTTCTCGCCACCAATTTCAAATGTGACTTATTTTGACAGTTCTTGAAAGAAACTTTTCGCAAAATATTGTTATAGAAACACTTTTTCTCGCATCCTTCCAAAATTTGCTGGAAAATTATTTTAATGACAGATAATTCTCGCAAAAAAAGATACAGAAACACTTGTGTGAGAAAAACCATTTTTTGTTTCATTTCACACTATTTTTGTTGCAATTCACACGTTTCATGCGAAGAGTTTTACGATGTGAGATATACAGAAACGGGCTACTGTTTGAGTTTCTGGTCATTGCAATGTTTAGGGCGATGAAATGGCTTGACAAGGTTATTTCATGGACTAAGTAGTGAGCAAGGACCCAACATACGATCCATCGTTTAACCTTTCCTATTTATTTATTTATTTTGTTTAATTGTATGCTGTAAGCCCAGTGGGCCCAATAGCAGCGGTTAATACATGTTGACAGTATGTTTTTAGATATTACATTAATTTATCTTAATAGATCCTAAGAATATTCTCTCGGTATCGATGAATAATTAATGTTCTATTATAAACTCATATTCATTTAATGCTTAATTCAAAAAAAAAAAAAAAAAAAAAAAATAAAACCGAAACAACATACCAGAATCTTACCCCCGCAAACAAAAATTTCTCTCCATGCAAATACAGCTACAAGGTTCAGCAATGAAATTGAAATCAGCCACAAAATTAAAAAAAACAAGTTAGAGTGCTATATTCGGCTGTGCCGAATCTTTGATACCCTCCACCGACAGTTCGAATGTTTAAGGAGTAATATCTGTATGATGTCTTTTTATTATTATTATCTTAAACTGTGACGATTTGTTATTAATTATGGTTTTAGGAGACTAAACTGTTTTCCGGGAGTAGGGCATATATGGGGCCTAGGGTAGATTATGTACCGATCTTCACGAAATTTCACAGTATCATTTATACTCCTATAAAATTGTGACGAGCCAAAATTTGTTATGATTGCATTATTTTTTACGGTTTTAGGCGTACTAAACTGTTTTCCGGGAGTAGTGTTTATATGGGGCTTAGGGTAAATTATGGACCGACCTTCGCGAAATTTTACAGTGTCATTTCTAGTCGAATAAAACGGACCTGTGCAAAATCTTATGTCATTCCGTGCATTTTTGCATCATTTATGTTAGTTTTTGTAACAAAATTATCAAGTTTTTGAAGGTGGTGGTTCCACATTTTGATTCATAGCTCTGGTCCTACTGAACCGATTTTGCTGAAATTCAATCCCAAACTGCTTAGGATAACTACAAGCAATTTGACACCTAGTTTGTTTATTTCTTTTGAGTTTTTCGAAAGTGAGCGTGTTTTCAACAGACGGACAGACGGACAGAGGGACAGACGGACAGACGGACAGACAGACGGACATGGCTAAATCGACTTAGAATTACTCAAGCAGCCAGAATATATATACTTTATGGGGTCTGAGATGAATAATAAAAAAGTTTCACACGGAATGACAAACTTAGTATACCCTCTTCACAACTAATTGTGGTGGAGGGTATAAAAACAGATTATTAACTACATATTTATCTTATTCCTAAAAAGGTACTCAAATTGTACCACAGTTTCAGAAAATGTCCGCACTAGGGATAAATGTATTCCAAAATCTGGCCACCTTGACCACAATAGATCTACTCATAATCAGGGTTGTCATAGAAACCAATATTGTCAGAATTGGTTTTAAAACCGACAAGAATAAATGCGTTGGTGTCATAGAAACCAATGTTATTGGTTTTATGTTCGAACTAAAATTAGTGTCGGTTTTAGGTGTCACAGAAACCAATGTTATCGGTTTTTTATTGGAAATAAACCAAGCAGCTTACAGCTCTTGTTTTTTTTATTGGAAACAAATATAGTTGCTAAAAACCTAATTTTTATTTAACAGTTAGATTTTTTCCACAGATAGAAGTAAATAAAATTGATAAATTGGTAAAATAGTATTTTTTGCATGTTTCCGGTAGTCTCCGGTAGCGGGCTGCTGCAAATTTGCAAAAGTCTTCTTCTCACTTTTTCTGCTAACAACAAATATGCAACAACAGCAGTGGTCACTTTACTTATTTATAACGTTAAACAACAAATTTGTTTATATTTTTAATATATTCGCTTTATAATTACATATTTTTCCAAAACAATAAAATTACACAAATTAAAACAGCAAATGCAATGCAAGATCATCTTCCAATAACAAAAATGCTACAACTGCTGATGTCATTTTATTTTCTTAATAAGCACTTATCACCTTTTAATTATTTGATACCTATCAATTATTTTCACAAAAACACTTTTACTGATATTTTAATGAAAAAAAAATATAATATTTTGTTAATTTTCTGCAAAAAAGTAAAAGAAAAAATGATAAAAATGTAAACAACAGCTGTTTCGATATTGGTTTTATTTACATTCGAAATTAACAAAACCCACTTGGTTTCGTGACACCAAATGAAACCAATATTGGTTTCAAAACCGACAATTAGCAAAACCAATATTGGTTTGTATGACAACCCTGAATTACCGTAGAATAAACGGGATATATTAACTGTGATGATCTAATCGAATTTTTAAAAATAAACTTATCCATCAAATATTGTCGGCGCTTATACTTAAAAATCTTATAAAACAAAATAATCTGGCGCGCACTAATACAATCATCAAAATCGTAACCTTGTAATTCAAATCGATTTCCAGACCCATGATCCCTTATTTGCAAATTATAAATATACCTCAGTATTCTATTAAAACATAATTTGAGGCTTAATAAATTCCCGCGAGATGTACAACCAAAAACTTTCAACCCATACAGAAATACCGGCTTACAAAGTGCCAACCCAACTCGCCTTCCAACGGTGAGAGGTAAATAACAGCCCGTACAATAAAGCATGCGCAAAGTCCGTCCAGGTTAAGTTAATTCATCATCAATATAAAAGCCAAGGGATTTGTAATTGTTAACCCTTTCAATTTCCACACCACCCAAAGAATTATGTAAATTAATGCGCGAATTCTCAGTAAAAATCATAATTTTCAAAGGACATTAAATTATCTTTAGTTGAGGACATACAACAAAAAAAGGAAAGGCCCAAGTATCGAGGCCTGTGGCACTCCTCTGTATATGTTTAACGAACGTGAACATCGACTTCTCACCTGTACTTACTGTCTGCGGTTAGTTGAAAATGAATAAATAATCTTAGTAGACATTGTGCCAGAGTTAAATTGCTCCATTTACTTCCAGGCCAATAAGTCATGGTTCAACGAATCAAATGCCTTACGAAAATTTAAAAAATTTCTAATATTTCTAAACGTTAAAAGTTTTTTAAAACAAAAAGACCTAAAGCTCGAAAATTTAGAAATATTAAAATTTAAAAAAATTAACACGCTTATCAAACGTCTGTCTTTATTTGAGCGAATGTTCTCAACTATATCCAGCATCAAATTAGTAGTGTTATATCCCTTTCGAAAGCCTGATTGAAATGGATTGATGATATCCAATTCAGTCAAATAGTCCCTTAAAATTAGTTCCATATGTTCGAACAATATGGTAATATAGTAATCGGGCGATAGTCAGTCATTGAAGTAGGACGCTTCACTTTGGGAATAGGTACAACCCTACCCACTTTCCAGTTCAAAGGAAACACAGATCTTGTAATACAAGAATTGATTATATAAGTCAGATGAGGTATTATCTCGTCAAAAATTTATTTTACACATTTTAAAGGCACACCATCAACACCTACTGTCACTCCGTCACATTTCTAAACTCAAAACAGCCATCATTTAAATAGGCATCGAACGATATTACATTAGGAGATATTGGTGGCATTCTAGAAAAGTCGTTAAAATCGTTTGTTTCTTAAGCTACGGTCAGGTCAGACTTATCAAATATTTGACGAAAAAAACGGGACCAACAACCAAACTAAAAAATCATTTCGCTTAATATTAATATTTATTTTGATTAAAATACCACATCTTACAAAAAACAGTCTTTTGCTATGTCTAGTAGTATAATTAGTTTACTTTGTAATATTAAGACCATTTTAAATCTCACTAACTATTAACAAAAGTAGGGGTTACGCTTATTTGATCAAATATTTAATAAGTGTGACCGTAGCTTTAAACTAAACTTAAAATGAAGAAACGATATGGCTAAGTCTTGATGTGGTTAGCATTAACCTACTTTGAGAAATTTAAAATCAGAAAATTCATATAGTTTTAAAATATCAGATTTATACATATTTCAGACTTTTGCAGACTGTGTAAGGATTTATAGAGGTAGAGACGCTGGTAACTTTAGAATATTTATAAAGTCTAATTTTTTCCACTGTCCAGGGTTAAGGGAACAAAGAAATTATATAGGTCAATCTTTTCCGCTAGACTAAGCAATAACTGAAATTAATACCTACAACACATCATCGGCTTCATCATGATAAAAAAAATGTTCGTTAAGTGGGGAACAGAATAGTCTCTGTAGTACAACGTAACGAATAGCACTGCAAGCTAGTAAAAGTTAAAAATGGCAGTTTCAAAATAGTGCCAATAGAATACTTAGTTGTAGTAGTCGTTGCAGTTGCAGTTGAAATTGAAGCGCAAAATTTGAATTTTGAACTTTGTTGCGCTGTAGAGTATTCGTCAGCTTCAGCTACTAATACAACTACTTCCAGGCCTTAAGCCTTTATGCAGCCATCAGCGTTGCCACGACCAACAAAAATTTGTAACCAAAATGTAAAAATAAAGTAACCAAAAGCGAAAAAAAGTAACCAAAATTATTTGTATCAAAATACTATTTTAATCGCACTTCAGTTTAAAAATATGTCTAAAAAAGACATTGTGTTTGTTTGTATCTTGTAGGCTCATAAGCCACTGGACCGATTTTTATAAAGTTTTGACAGTATTTTTTGTTTATTTATTTAATATGAGTTACAAATACAATAAAAAGTTATATTCTAACTTAATTAACAGAGCAATAGTAACGAAGACCTTCAGCCCGTTGTAGTGAAACAGACCAGAGTCTCTGGCGGGAATCGAACCCGCAACCCTCAGACTGATAGACTAGCTTACTTCGATTTTAACAGTATATTACAGATGGTCTGGAAAAAACAATAGGCTTTATAATTTTTTAAAATTTTTAGTGGAATTGACGCCTCCTATACCAAGTTAACACTTATTTTCGTAAATTTTAAAATCTTTATTAGCTACAGCTTTCAACCTTTTTATATGAAGAGCTCTAACAAGTAAAAGTCTTGCTGTGTGTTATGATATCAAAGTGCGAAATTAAGCTTAATTATGCGTCAGATCTTTTATATATAAATGCTTATTGGGCCTTTGACCTTATCGTTTATCTAGAAAAGTGTTTCAGTTAGACCTTTAAAGCAATAAGAGTAGCAGATAATGGCCATCCACACTATAATATATATATATATATATATATACCTTATATACTTAACTTGATAGTCTGTTAAAGTTTATGTGCGGCTTTTACAACACAAGCAGGGTTACCGCTAGGAATTTTTGAAAATTCGCACAGTTTTTTGAGTGTTTTTTGTATAAATTTTACCGGACGGCCAATCACTTGTGTTGTGAAAACAGCATATAAAGCTTCTGAAACAAAAATTTTTAAGTAGATTAAAAAAGTATTGGTTTTAGATGCACAAATACCACACACAATTTTTAAGGGTCAAAAAAAGCGGAATGGGTAGTTCCTGCTCCAAAACCAAAAATTGGTTATTTTTGTGTTAAAAAAAGAAACCAAAATGCAAAAAAAGTACACGAGTACACATCGAGAAAAAAAAGTAACCAATTTTGGTTATAAGTAACCAAAACGGCAACGCTGGCAGTCATACTTTTTTTACTAATTTTTATTTCTTCGCTTGTTTTTATTAAAGGGACTTATAATAAACCCTAAACGATTCCGAATAGAGATAAAAACTTGCGTCATCATCAGTTTACCCCTAAACCGTTCTTATAATTTATTTCCTTTAATTGCACTTTCCACACAGAAAAAAAAATACCAATGTTAAAATAACATGGCGAAATGTTGATTGAGAATCCATAAAAACATGTTTTATGTATCGACTCTATTTAAAATTATCTTTGTTTCATGTTTATTTTAAATGAAAAATGTTAAAATAAAATTGTTCAATATTGAAACAATAAAAACCTGTTTTACTTGTTTTGTATAGAAAAAAACAACACCATTTTTTATTTTCATGTTTAAAATATGTTATAAAAAGAATACAATTCCCGTATTCTTTTAGTTAAAAGTAGAATGATGACGAAAACCATATCGGGCTATTCTGCTGATGCCTCTGTTAACAAAGGGGAATAAAACTAAGTGAAACATGTGCTACAGGGGTAAGTCTTTTAAATTATTCTTAAATAAATGTTGTCTATGAAGCTTCTTCTGACTGTTATTTCAAACTCAAACCAATTCGATTCTACATGAAATTTACGTTGTTTCAACTTGAAATAACTTTCATTCAACGTGATTCGGATTGTTATTTCAATATAAATGACATTTTGCTCTAACTTTACTGCAATGTTAAATGAACATGAATTATAGTTATTTTAAAAGAAAAAAATTTTGTTCGCAAGTTATTGTAAAATCATGTTAAATTAACATGAAGTAACTATGCAGCAAAATCACCACCGAAAACGATAAAAATCAACCTTGTTTTGACAATTTTACCTTGACTTTTTTCTGTGTGTCCCTGTTAATTTTTTTCTCTGTATTTCTAACCTTTAAATAGCAAGCAAAAACGTTAAAATTTAAAAGACTAACCGAAGTAAAAAAAAAAAAAAAATTAAAAAGGGACAAAGTTTAGGTTAACAGTAGATACAAAAAAGCAGCATGACAATAATGTCAAAGTAAATTTTTCAGCAATTTTCTTACATTTACATTGAAAATAGTGACGGTAATTTCAAACTATTTCTTCAGGTGGCCAGATTATAAAAATAAAATAAAATTCTTAAAACTTAACTGACTGCTGAAATCACTTAAACACCCGCAAAACAGGTGTTTAAAGGATAAAAATGTATGTACAAAATTCCTCTATATAAAAAAATTTTAAATTAAAAATAGACCAAATCAGACACAAGATCGAACATTTTGAACCAAAACTTAAAACCAATAAAAAAAAAATGGACAAATCCCTCTATATACATATTTTCTATAAATAATAAAATAAAATGTTTGACACGTAAATGCTAAATCACATTTAATTGAAGCGATTCTTTTCAAATATTTGATAGAAAACGGAGAATAAGCCGAAACTTAAGGATGTCCCAAAATTAACGCAAGATTAAATTTTTTTTAGGGTTGCCAACACTTTACCGCACACATTGAAATCTTGCGTTAACTTTAGGGCTACCTTAACTTTAAGACGAAAGTGGCATAAGGGATTTAATTTTGCTTAAGAATTTGCTGTTCATTGAATATTTTTGTAGGAAAATTCTTAAGATATTGTGAATAAAAAACAATATAAGTGTATAAGAAATTTCGTTATGTGCCCCATACACGGTTCAATTCAGTTGTCAACTAAGTCTTTCAACTCAGTTGACAACTTCATCAACTGAATTGAAAGATTTTAAATTTTTTTTAAAATTTAATGAAATAAAAGACAATTTTTAAAATACTTAACAACAAAAATTAATTTTGACAGCTGATCAAGAGACTTGGGCACACACAGTACAATCGAATTGAAAGACTTAGTAGTCAACTTGAAAAAATCAAAATCAAAACAACCGACTCAGTTGACAATTGAATTGAATCGTGTATGGGTTGCTTTAGACTTGTTGGAAAAACAGGCCTTCGGGAACATATTCAAATTTAAAAATATATATAAATAAATTTGTGTTGCTTTGTTTGCGCCTTCTAATACAAAGCTTAACCCCTGGACCTTGAAATTTACACAATAGCATCCTGTAAGCCGGGAAATTAAAATGGGCTATGTAATTGTTTGATCGAAGCAGAAAGAGTGGTACCCCCATAGAACGTACATTTTTCGAACCACTGGATAAATTTTCTTGAACATAGAACGCAAATCTTTTATGCCACGTATCGTCAGAACAGCTGCATACATTTGTTTGAAATGTCTATGCCCCGAAATTAAAATTAGAAAGGAACTGGGCAAGGAGTACCCTCCATGGGGGGAGTATATTTAAGACTTTAGTTTTAGGAAAATTAAAACTTATTAAGTTTAATGTACATATTTGTTTTCTCTATCTATAAAGTTAAGAATTAATTAACTATTGCATCCATATTTAAATGTAAGATAAATTAAAAGATAAACAGCCAGTTTTTAGGTTTTTTATTTTGTAGTGGTACTTTTATCATAATTAAATAAGACTTTAAATAACACTTAAAAACCAAATTGTATTTAAATACGATTTAAATTTTTATGAAAATTAACAAAATACAGATTTAAATACTATCCTAAAAATCGTACATAAGATAAATATAATTCATCTTACTATGATGAACGCAGGGAGGGTGTTTTTGTAAGAAGTATAAAACTTCTGAATGCTTAGCGGGTACACAGAAACAAATAAAAATTTATTTCAATTAAAAAATTTGTGATATTAATTAAAAAATTAATTAAATTTGCACCAGTAAACAAATTAATAGTATCAATTAAACCAGTTAATAGTATTAATTAAACGTTTAATTCACTTAATTAAAAGTTTAATTCACTTGATTAAATTTTTAATTAAAACTGATTATATTTTTGATTAATGCTTTAATTGGTGAAAAATGTTGGAGAATTTTTTCTGTGTATGTAAACAAGCAGAATTTTCATTTTTGGATAGAGCACAGTCCTCATGAGACTGTTGAGACTCCATTTCATCCCGAAAAGATCGCTATTCAGTGCGATTAACATGCCGAAGGCATCATCGGGCCATTTTTCCTTAAATCTGAAGCCGGTGCCAACATTACCGTAAATATTTTTATTATTTTTCATGTTATTGAAAATCATTTGGAGGAGAAATGGCTCCAACAAGACGGCTCAACATGACATACAGTGCGGGAAACCATCCATCACTTTGTTGGTCGAAACGTTTGGTGACCGAATTATCTTAAGAAATGAACCTGTGAATTAACACCTCGTTCGTGTGATTTGACTGCTTTGGACAACTTTTTGAGGGGGGACTTCAAATGTCTGGTCTATGCTGATATAACAGTAACGATTAATAATTTAGAGCCAATATTCGTCGCAGCCTCTTGACGAACTATGAACAGGTATGATCGAAAAAATGGTGCCAAATTGAACCAAAAGGATGGCGTTCTTAGGGCACAGTCGTGAAGGCCATACGCCAGAAATATTTTTAAGCATTAACTACCATGAAATTTTTGAGCTTATTAAGCTAAAAGTTTGGATATTCCATTGAATTTGTTGCGTTTTATTTATTTATTTATTATTAAAAAAATGTATATGCATCTAAAAATAAGTACCCACCTACATACAATGAATAGACTTCATTGTTGCACTTCAACAATAAATAAGCTTAGTGAAAACGATTTATAATTCATCGAGTTATCAACAAATAAATCCTCTTCTTATCCCGAAATTAGGATTTTTGTACAATAGCGTTCACGCAGTTGAATCCAGTAGCATTACAGTGGTAGAAAACGGCTCTTTTATATTTTTGGCTAAAAGTTTTATTTTTAACTGGTCACTTTGTTTTTATAGATGTACAAACAAACTTTTAACAAAGTTTAAGGCAATAATAAAATATTTTAAATGAACTTTTATATTTTGTTTTATTCTAAAATAAATGAATTATTTTAAAAAATTTTGAGAAAAAAAGTTGATTTTAATTATAAAAGTAACAAAACTAAAAGTGGGCTAAAGAAATTAAGAAAAGGGATGAAAAAATAAAATATTTAAAAATTAAAAGACTTTATTATATTTTTAGTTTAGGATTAAGGACCTCTAAGTTCCTGCAAAAAACAAATCAATTAAAATTATTTTACTTTATACTTTTGCAGATATTTTCAAAAGCTCCCTAATGTAGGCAACGAAAATAACAAACTAGCTGCCGTATTCTTAAAACAATAAATTGGATTTTAAATCTATTTTAAGGAAAATTTGTGTGTAAATTTAGTTTTAAAATTTATTTGAAATCTTAGTTATTTTTGTGAATACGCCAGAAGGTCTTTAATTAAAAAAATTCCATTAACAATTACAGTTTTGTTTATTTTATTGTTAATAACACTGATTGAAAACAAAAACTTTGAAAATTGCCTGTTAATTTTTTATCAGTCTCTTCCTCTTTTTCGCTCATTTTTATCATTTCTTATTTCCCACATTATTTTTTTTGTACTTTTCTCTTTAATTCTTTTCATAAAACGTGCTTTTATGGTCAAAATAAAGTTGCTTCATTATGAAATTCCTCTAAACACCCGCTGGCCTGGCCGCATGTTCAGTTTACATTGTAGCTACAATGTTGTCGAAATCGCTGTTGGCTGGCTCCAGCTTAGAATCAGTCATCATCCCTCTAAAAGTAAATTAATCCAACGAAAACAATTCACTTCAAACGTTTTAATTGTTGTTTTGTGCATGTGTGTGAGAGATTTTGTTTCTTCCTTCGTCGGTTTCTTTGCCTTCATCTTTTGGAGGACGTTTATAACAAAGTTGAGTAGTCATCTTTTGAGGTACGTACTCGGTACACAATGTAAGTGAGGATGTGCATGTAAAGGCAGTATGTCTGTGCGTTTTTGTAAGGAAATTCTTATACAAAAAGTCTTGTCAAAAGGTTTAAAAGTTGGGAATAGCCGATTATGAGGAATACCCTAATTTTGGTATTTTATCATTCAAAAGCGTTTAAAGAATTGGAAATTTTAAAGATAAGGGCTGAAATTTGTTTATTACTAAGAAATAAAATTTAACTATATAAACTCTTTCCAAAAGCAAATTGTTGTTATTAAGAAATACCGATATTTTTTTGATATTTTCTTTATTCGATAACAAAAGTTGGGATTTCAATAGGGTGCCTTCTCTGGAGTTCCTGGATAAATTATGTTTAAAATTCCCGCTAATTTTAAAACAAAAAATTTTTGGGAACTTTTCAACATAATCTTTATCTTAAATTTTAGATTCTGTAACACTACGCAATCCAGTGTCGAACGATTAGTTTAAAGTTTAATACGTTTTTACTGGAGGAGCATCGTTTAAAAGGCGAATTGTAACCGCCCTAGAGGGAAGCGAACTGATACCAAAGTAGTCCCGTGATAGGTCTTCGGTGGTAGAGACCGGTTCTAGTGTTAACACTTTATGAATAAGACCTATCGCTTTTACATGGGGTTGTCATTGGAGGGGGTCAATGGACACCATTTGACCAGTCACACATCTTTCTACAATGTTTTATTATTTCAATGCATTGTAGTATTATTTCAATAAAACAAGTCCTAGAACTAAATATAAGATATATATTATAAAAAGTCCCAAATATGTGTCACATCACCGGTAAAGACTGTACTGTAATTCATTACTTTTTCTACCTTTTTGTTCTTCGTATACCAGTTAATTGATTAGTTCTCCTTTCACTGGGCCTGAGTTTTTTCTGTTTGTAAAATTGACAAGATTAAAATTTAAAACGGTTGGCTGGACTAGACAGCTTCAGGTTATAGCAATGGATTAATTTTTTATCGCCAATTATAATACGATGCAAAAATGACTTATTTTTATGGCGTTCAGTTCAAGCAGCTTTTCGGACGTACATAAGCGTCTTTCAAGAACTTTCGGCTTTATCTTGTGTGGTATCCGATTTCCAGGCCTTTGGATGAATCCAGTACCTTGACCTTCGCCTTACTAAAGATTTCTTTGTACATAATTAACCGATACCCACTCGTGCGTTTATGCACGTTTATAAGCGATGAGATTAAGCTTTCGTCATAATTTTTTCCAGTTTTTATAAAGAAAACAATTTGTTCAGTAAGTAAAAATTTGCTTTCATCTGAAGCAAATTTAAAAAGTTGTTAAAAAAAATAAAACCTAAATGGTCACCCCGGTGGGTATTGGTAAGGCAAAGGTAAAAACGTTCAGAAAATTGCAGACTGATTGGCTCCCAATTATTTTGCAAGCTCTTCTTAAGTATGATGACAATCTTAATGGAATAATGTCTTCAAACTTTTATGCCTGTATTTAAACAAATTTTTTAAATTTAATAAAGGTTTACTTACAAAACAAATTTTGTATGAAAATTTGGCTTAATGAACGTTTAATAAATTTAATAGTTGTTTATAAATACGAAGGTTATTGTCTGTCCTGGGTCCCACGGGTGAATGGAAAGAAACCTAAGGATATTTCACCTTTTGCTGTTACATCCTGCGGGAAAATGAGTTGCAGGTTATGCCTTGAACTAGGAAGAGTTTAAAATTGATAGATCTCCATAAATTGAGGCTTAGAATCAGGGCTGTCAGATATGGCGATTTTGAAACGTGTTTGGCGGTGGGATTTTCTATTTGGCGATTTTTGATATAACTGGCGATTTGCTTGGCTATTTTTACCATTTTTATTATTTTAGCGATTTATTTTTTAATAGTTTGTCAATTTTTGTTTCTATTACTAATTTAAAAAAAAAACTGGCAACTTTTTTTCAGCGATTAAAAAACTGCAGTCAAAGTAGAAAAACTGCCATTTCTTCCACTTCTTCATTTGTCATTGGCCAAAAAAAAAACTGTTGCTTTTACTTCTGATTCATTAAATGTAAACAGTCGCTGTCAAACCAACTCAAAAAGTGAAAAGTTGTGCACACATTTTCGACTTTTGTTCGACAGTTTTTGGTTTCGACTTCAGTTTTTTAAACCCTGTTTTTTCACATGATTTTTGTTTTGTATTTAATTCTAATAGCATGTGTGCAGGTCAAAACACTAGTAATGAAATCGACGAGGCTGAAGTGTACGAACTTTTAGACTTGTGAACTTAATTTTAGTTTTTTTAACTGAATATACATGATCTCCATTTTATGGTATTTAAAAAAAAATAATAATAACAGAAACTAATCAAAATTTACTTTCGGCAACTTTTTTGTATTTTTTCTCAGCTTTGGCGATTTTTAACTGATATATTATATTAGCTTTTTTTTGTATGCAAATTTAATTAAAAAAAAAAAAATTTACGAAAACTGAACAAAATTGACGTTTGGCGATTTCTGACATACGGTTTGGCGATTAAGCTCAAAAAATCTGACAACCCTGCTTAGAATAAACCTAATCTGATACAATGGGAGTCAGGAGATCATGTAACTTTCACTTCCAGTCTGACTGTTGGTGGGGCATCTTCGGGGATCACTTGGTGGTTGAGATTTAAGCCCAAAGTCAGGGCTGATTGTTGATATTAAGGCAGAAGTTCGGCTGCTGGCGGATCTCCCTAGGCGTTGTTGCTATCCAATAGATGCTCCTGGCTTCAAAACAGCGGTAGAGGCTTGATGGCTCCAGCTCCTTAACAAGGGTCTTGTGTCGGCAGAATTGCTTCGCGTGTGTGTGCTAGTGGCGCTCAAACATGGCGGCGGTTGATACATGCTTTGTTACCCGGTGCTTAGACCACCGTAAGGTTAGACCAACACGGCAGGTACTAACGTTAATATTTCTTATCATATCCAAAACAGACGTCCTTTTTTTGTTTTTCAGTCGTTTTAAAATCCCCACTTCTGCAGCTGTATTCTGTAATTCGCTAAAGCTAAATCTCTATCGCTTAAAATCTATGAAGTTGATTAAGAGATTTTTGGCTACGAATGCAATTCTGGACAAGCATTGCTAAATTTGGCAAAGACATAAAAATTTTATTCGCCGCTTTTTTCGTTTTTAATGTCATCGCTAAAATGTTTAAATTTTGCATTCTCTAACGGCATTGTAGCGATCACAGCTTTTGGACATTGACATCGAAAAAACATAGTCAGAAAAAGCTTTGGTAAGTAATCAATGTGTTAAAAAAACGAAAAAGTGGGCGACTTTTATCGTATTTAAATTTCTAAACAGATTTTAAATAATGCTAGTTGCTCAGTTTTTTGTTCGACTTTTGCTCAATTTATTGCTAAAATTGTTAAAAAAAATCTTTAATAAGAGCGATATATAACTAAGTTTATGACATTGACCTTTACAAAAACTACTGGGATTGCAAAAAAGTTTGGTTAAGTCACCGGCCAAGAGAAACAATTTTGTAAAAATACCCAAACTTTTTTTAAGATGTTCTAAATTAATTATTTTTTTTTTTAATTTAATTCTTTAAAAGTGCTTTGAAACCTTTTGTTTTGTAATACCCAAAGTAGCGCAATCAAGGAAATGACAGATACTACACTGAAGTGCAACAAAGGCAGCATTTACAAACACACATCATACAAGTGTCCTTTTTAAATATTAAAAAAAAAAAAAATACTACAATAACAAAGAGACAAGTAAGGCAATTTCTTTTGAAAAGCTCAAAGTACCGCCAGATTATTTTTAGACCTTAACCATTTCATTTCTAAGCTTTCATCTTCTAGAGACTCTACACAACAAGTTAGTTAAGATTTTAATTGGCATATTTCCCAAAAAAAAAGAGAAAACATAACCTTACTTTAACTCCCTACCAAAAGGCTTTAGTGTCCGTATAAACTGTTAGAAAGAAAGAGAAGGAAACTATGAACAGCTGTTAAAAAAGTAACTTAATTAAATCTTATTTGTTTGCCGTTACTAAAATTGTAACACTCTCTTTTAGAGACTATCTATATGGAGTTGTCATGTTTGTTATTTCTCCTTTTAACTCTTTCTAGCTTTAACTTTTGAGATTAATTACATTTTCTGAAGACAACAGAACACACAACTGAAAGAAACATCGAACACATGTTTGAAGGTGTTACGCTTATTAAGAGTGACTGTTTCATGTGTATGTATGTCTAAAAGTACTTTAGTTTTTTGAAGAAGGGCTAAACAAAAGGGTTGTTATTGAATTTTAGTGCAACTAAAAGCAGCAATATTTTATAAATTAGAGCAAAAAAAATGTAACGCTATTTAAAAGGAAATATAATGAATTTGTTCAATACTTTTATGAGAGATGAGTTAAAAAAAAAATCCATATTTAATGTGACCTACCATCAAGGTCATAGGATAACTAGCAATACGTAGCATACTTTCAGGTGCTCTAGTTGTAAATACGAATACGGGACTTGTTTTTATTCCCGAGGTGGGTTAAAAACTTTCTATAAATTTGGCAAAAATTTAAGAGAAAATTAAGAGAAATTACCGAAAATGTAAGAATATTTTTCACAGTAATTTCCGGGAAATTTACTATTACCCCCTAAGCATAAAAAATAAATTTCTTTCATTGTCTAAAGATAATCTAATACAATTCTCCTCCCAACAAAACTGAAAATTAATTAACAAATTATTTTCAACTCTTCCATTTTCTTTGTTTTATTGTATAATAATAAATAAA
Organism: Pollenia griseotomentosa; assembly: GCA_963931875.1. Lineage (NCBI taxonomy): Eukaryota > Metazoa > Arthropoda > Insecta > Diptera > Polleniidae > Pollenia > Pollenia griseotomentosa. The sequence goes on along the minus strand of OZ007563.1, from coordinate 181,341,983 downwards.
TTTTAATAAAAAAAGTGTGTGAAACAATAAATCTAACGAATTGCTAATAAAAATATACAAAAAAAAAACAACTTGTTCTCTCTTATACGAAATTCTAAATCCAAAAAAAAATTAAACAACCTGTTTTTGTTTGGAAAAAAAATCAATTACACACATGTTAATAAATGAAAGACAGACAAACACATAAAACAAATTCACTTTCATTGGGTTCTACACACATAACGGGTGTTTTTTTTTAGCTGCATGAGAACTTTCGATAACTATGGTTTAATAAATGAGAATGTCAATCCGTGTTAACATTTCTGTTCAGTAAGGTTGCGTAAGTCATCATGAATCGCTTAACGCTAGAACTACGATTCCAAATTGTGGAAATTTACTTTGAAAAAAGTTTGTTCTCAAAGTTGAAAGAGCACTTTGTCTATGTTACGAAGCTCATTTCTGGTTAAATTGAAGTCGCAATCAGCAAAATTGCCGTATTTAAAGCGAAGACAATGCTCAAGCCTTAAACTAATTACCAGGGAAACCATAAATATGCAATTGCATGTTTTTCCTTGTACGACCAATGAAGGTAGAAACAATATTTATCCGTTTTAGAGCTTTTAATGAATTTTGGAATCGATTTGTTGGTGCATATTTTTGCCTTTTTTACCGTTTGCAGCATTTTTCTGCATAATTTAGTTTAAAGAACTTTTTTGCAGCATTTTTTAAGTTTATAGCGCATACTTTGCCGTTTTGAGGCATATTTTGATACATCTTCAATTTTTTTATATGCCTACAAGAGCTTTTGAAGCAAATAAAAAAAAATTTGCAAAATTCTGGCTTTTCTGTTTTAAATATGTATTAGTAAACCCATAGTGTTGTTTATAATACACAGAAATCTGGACCAATCTTTTAGTATACCGATTGACTCAGAATAACTTTTTAAAGTGATCGAACAGTGTCCATCCGTCCTTATGGCTGGTTGTCTGTCCAATGTTTACCTTGTACGCAAAGTACAAGTTACGATCTTGCAGATAATTTGATCAAATTTGGTAAATACCTTTTAACTGTACTAAGGAAGAAGTTAAGGTCGAATGTTAATGGTGAGAATCGGTCTTTAATTTCTCATACTCCCCATCAAAACTTGTTTTCCAAATTAGACTCTTTGTGTCGGTAAACTATCTAATTTTATTGGTGTTTAGATTAAATTTGCTCCAAAAATATTTTACTGCAAATTTAATTATTTTCGAATCGGTTCACATTTGCCCAAAGCTCCCATCTATATAAAGCTTTAACTTCCTTTTAAATTAACATATTATTAAACTATTTAGCGAAAGTCCCTAAAATCTCTTTAAGACAAAAATCTCATATGGATGTTAATATCTGGATAATATTCCGCACAAATAGCTTTTTTTAACCTCTTAACATAACTTTGTTTTTGTGAGCCCATGACTGCCCATCGTTTCCAAATAGGGTAAAATCTCGAAAATTCATCTGTAAATTGTGTATGGACTCTACCGATTATAATTTTAGTATTGTTTTTATTAAATTGAACTGTTATTTAATTGTTGAATATTTTGTTTACAAATTAGCAATTTTTGGGGCATATTTTTAACCTTTTTTAGGGCATATTTTCAAGTTTAATGCGCATAAAACGCTTTTTTTTGAGCATATTTCTGGTTTCCCTGCTAATTACCATTACATCCATTAAAATTGACTGTTTGGTACGGTTTAAACGCTCTTTCGAAATAAGCAAGAAGCTGCCGTTACGGTGAATGCTAACCGAATTTTTGTTTCCAAAAATGAATCACCTAAACATTTTTAAGCGCAATTTATTGCAAAATCTGTTGGTTGACAACTCAAAAACTGGACTGATCGAATGAATCATGTAACTCGTAGCCGCGGCGGACATATACCAGCAGCCGAATTCTGTAACTCGCTTTGCAAAAGCTAAATCTCGATCGCTAAAATGCCTTAGAGAATACAAAGTTCAAATATTTTGGCGATGACATTAAAGGCTTAAATTGCGACGAATTAAGTTTTTATGGCATTGCCAAATTTAGCAATGCATGTTACAGAATTGCATTCGTAGCCAAAAATCGCTGAATCAACTTTAAAGATTTTTAGCGATAGAGATTTAGCTTTAGCGAATTACAGAATTCGGCTGCAGATTATAATAAAAAAAAATCATTCCAACTATATTTCTGTCTTGTATTATCATTTTAACTTCTCATGCAGTTAAAAAAAAAAAAACACCCGTTACATGTATCCATATGTCTCGTAAGAATGTTTGTGTATGTTTTATGAAATAATGAAATTCATTTCATTTGGTTGCATTTGTAACGGTAATAAATATTTGAAACACCCGAAAAAAACAGCACATAAAATTAAAAAAAAAACAACACAAACAAATACATGTACGTGTAATAAATTTTACACATACTAACACCAGTAGCACACAAACTCCAACTTCTGAACTCTCACTCTGAGAGAGAAAGAGAGACGCACACAAAACAAGTTTAATCCTTTGAATTAAAAAAAAGGAACAAAAACCGAACATGTATGACTTTTTTATAACCAATTTACACGCACATTTATCAACTATAAAATTGTTTGTCTCTGTGTGTGTGTGTGTGTGAAAGTGTAATTCATACGTGTTGCTGGTAGTGCTCAGTCAGTTAGTCCGTCAGTCAAGTTTTTTAATTCCTAAGAGTTGTAAAACAACCAAATGTTTTCATTTGTAGGGATGTGTGTTAATATATTTGTACAAGCAATTTAACCCTTTCGTTACACACACGTTATCATTATTATTGTCATTATCATCATCATCGTCATGTCGTCGTCGTCATTCACAATAAAAACAATAGCAGCCTCTTTATTAGGGTAGTATATAATTCTAAGGCCCGTTTTCACGACTTAACGATAGCTAAATGTAGGAAGTTATCGAACAGATAATGAGTTTTTAATCATCACAAGTTCTCTTTAACCTAAAAGTGAAGGATAAGCTAAAGAGAGGAACGTTCTACCTTTAACTTTTGTCGTAAGGTTTAGATTTGAGATTGCCATATTATATTCACATATTTTTTATATATGGCAACTCCAATTATTCGTATATTTTGTAAATGCAAAAAAAGTACGTAGTTGCCAGTTCGTATTTTTATTTTGGCAAAAATAATCGGTATTTTCTTTAGTATTGCCACTTTTTTAAAAATGTTAAGTTTATTTTATACATAAGTTGTGAAAACGAAAAATAGTTAAAGGTAACTTTATTCCTCACTAGTGCTAAAGGTAGCGTTAACTATATCGAACTTAAAAGGTAAGTCGTGAAAACGGGCCTAAGAGTTATTCTTTGACGTTAAGTAAAAAAGTCTTAAGACAAAAAAACGCATTTTGAGTTTTTGATAGGCTTTAATTTAATGTTTTCTCTCTTCTGTTTGGTATCAATAAGTTAAGTCTAGCACGACTGCTTCTAATCATCTGCTCTTTAGAAAAAAAGTCTAGGAAATACACCAAATAAATAATTTTCATTTTAATATAACGAAAAACTACACAGAAAAAAATTAAAAATTGCCTTTTATCACCAAATTCATAAAATCAAGCAAACAATTTGTTGATTTTGCACATATTACCAAAATACTTATATGTATTGATAACTAAAAATGCTAAATATTTAAAATTGTAAATATTTATTTTCAATAAATGATATTTTTAATTTTGATTAAAAAATTATCAAAAAACTTTGCCATTTCAAAACATGTTTTAATTAATTTAATTAAATATAGCTAATGTTTTAGCAACTCCCAACTACAATTCTACAAGTTAAAATTATTTTATTTAAAACGAAAAAAATAATTAAGATTTTTTTTTATTAATTAATATTTTAATTAGAAATTTATTACAAAAGAAATAACATGTAAATAAAATCAAAATGATATTTATAATTTTCATACAACAAAAAAAATTATTGATTTAATTACCACATTCATTAAATTTAGACAATTTTTTAATTGATAAAAAACTACTGATAATGCTTTTTGTGTTTCTACAAGTTTAAATTATTTTATTTTAAACGAAAAAATTAATTAAGATTTTTTGTTATTTAATTAATATTTTAATTAAAAATTTATTTCAAAATAAACTAAAATGTTGATAAAATTAAAATTATATTTTTAATTTTCTTTCAACCAAAAAAAAAAATAATTGATTAAACTTTAATTAAATAAATTGAAATACTTTTTTAAAAAAATTTTTAACTGATAAAAAAACTACTTATAATTTTTTCTGTGTTTTGAAAAATACACAATTCTACAAGTTTAAATTATTTTATTTTAAACGAAAAACTCAATTAAGATTTTTTGTTATTTATTTGACATTTTAATTAAAAATTTATTTAAAAAGAAATAAGATGTTAGTAAAATCAAAATTATATTTTTTATTTTCTTTCAACAAAAAAGAAATTTTCTGTGTTTTGACAATTCTTTCTACAAGTTTAAATTATTTTAAACGAAAAAATTAATTAAGATTTTTTGTTATTTAATTAATATTTTAATTAAAAATTTATTTCAATACAACTAAAACATTAATTAAATCCAAATTATATTTTTAATTTTCTTTCGGCAAAAAAAAAAAAAATACATACTTGGTTCAATTATCACATTTATTAAATTGAAATACTTTTTAAGCAATTTTCATAATTTTAAAAAACTACTGATGATTTCTTCTGTGTTTTGATATTTCATAACAAGAATTCTACCAGTTTAAATTATTTTATTTTGAACGAAAAAATTAATTAAGATTTTTTGTTATTTAATTAATATTTTAATTAAAAATTTATTTCAATAAATCAATTAAGATTTTTTGTTATTTAATTAATATTTTAATAAAAAATTTATTTCAAAAGAAATAAAATGTTAATAAAATCAAAATTATATTTTTAAATTTCATTCAACAAAAAAATAATTTATTTAATTATCACATTAATTAAATTGAAATACTTTTTTAACAATTTTTTTAATTGAGAAAATAACTACTGATAGTTTTTTCTGTGTAAAGTTTCTGACTTAAGACCTTTTTGCCTAACGTCGAAAATTTATTTGAGATGAGGGCAAGAACTAAATAACTTAAGCAACTTTCTGAGAAAAAACAAGTAATACACATCTTTAATAACCTCCACCGACTGTTAGAATATTTCAGGAGCGGGCTCTATGGGTTTCGGTTTAGACCTGTGTTATATTATTGAACGACAATTAGAAAATGTTATGCTTTTATTTCTATCCACATAAAACTTAATTTAAACTAATTTGAGCAAAATATCATGATTCGTAACAGTTAAAGCCGCACTGAAATAATCAGTAGGAGAATTTATATTGGACCCATGGAAAATTTTGAATCAATTAACCATTCTGTAGACTAATTTCTATTGGACCTGTGGTTATTTATGGACCAATCTTCACGAAATTTCACAGTATGATTTCTAGTCCTATAAAACTGTGGCAGGTATTAAGTACGCCTAGTTCCCTCGAAAGAGCAAACGAAAAACCCCGGTGACAAACGAAATATATATTACCCTGCAACTTTAATTTTCAAAGAAGTAAAATATGACGTTCCAGTTTCCAATCCTTCCGATTTTAATGAAATTTCACTTATTATAGCAAAGTTATAAGTTTTAAACATGAGACCCATCTCGAAAATATTTTGCCGGATCATGAAATTTTTGTTTATTTTGCTTTATTAAGGCCACAAATATTTTCTGTACCAGTTATAAGTATTAAAAATATTAGAAGGATAAGCGAAAATAAGTGCCGCCCTAATAACACTTTTTGAACGTAGACACACACACACATTTACCAATTCCATGTATGCATATATGTATGAAGTTACTCTCTCATGTGCGATACTAATTTTATTTTAGATTTTTTTATGTTCCATTTCAATTTAGGTCCTTAAACAACAACAACAAAAAAAAAAAAAAAATAAGAAATGTTAAAAATAGCAATGAATTAGAAATAACAAATGTAATTTCATTTAAAGTTTATAGCACTATTTAAATTAACTTTTGTTGGAAAAAAATAATCCCCTCCTTTTTAGCAGGATGAAAGAAGAAATAAGACAAGACGAAAACGCTTATATGCTGCTAAATATATTTAAATATCAACAAAAGAAGAAGGTTTTCTGGCGACAAAGATTAAACTTATCCACCTCCAAAAGATTTTGTTTAATGAACAAAATATTTTAGTTCGGCTTAAGTTATTCAATTAGATGGAGAATTCTTTATTGAGAAACTGGGAATTAAGGATTTTTTTTGGGTTTAAGAAGACAAAAACTTTCTGTAAACGAAAATCTCTGCTATAAAGCAGCAAGCTAACTATTTAAGATATGAACATATATCGAGAAATATAAAGACGTATATTTACGGAAAGTAAAGTTGTTATTCAAGCTCTAGCGGGTGTCTCCACGACGTTGATTAAATTCAACTGCAGAATGTCAGATGTCTCTAAATGAGGTTGCGAATCATTTTAACGACTATACAGATCCCAGGATACAGTGTTTATCAGGTAACCTACACTGCAGATGAGTTATCCACAAACCTGGATGTCTAGTGTGAACGAGATGATCCTTGACAACCTAGTCAGCATTTCAATTTGTGACAAGAACTTTATGGTCAAAGTATAAAACGCGATAAGCTAGCACTACTATGTTTCGGCAGGGACCAAACCAGAAACTCATTTGATAAAACTAGGCATAGAACACAAAGCCTACTGTGACAGTTGTTCTCCACGGGGGACGTGCTGCGCCTCTCAGGGGACGTACTACGTATACTAACCATCTTGAGACATTTCGACGTCTTGGTGTTATATCCACCAAAAAAAATCCTGTATGATGCGATAAACATCCAAAATTACAGGGCTCTTGACGTCTTTCGATTTCTTAAGTCAGGGGTACTTACCAGAGTACTCCTTGTTTTCTGGTACTACGGGAGTTAGTAGCCCCCGGTAATACGGCACTGGTCTGACTATTGGTTCAAGTCCCCGATGGAATATTCTCTTTTGCTTTTCGCGAGAAAAGGTTGCTTTTACGGGGTGAGTATTTTACTTGGAAGCAAGTGTCTTTGGCCTTAAGATAAATTCTGTAATAAGTATATTCTATATGCGCCTTGTATTTGGGGTGTTGCTGAGGTGACAATCCTTGGTGGAAGTCCTGGGGGCTCCAAGTCGTTCCGGTGCGTAAGACCGATTGTCGCGGGAATGATTCTATATGGTAGTGAGTGGTGATGCTGGTTGTGGCGTAGGCTGTTGCTTTGGTTAAGAGAAATGGGTTGAATACTGGGTAAGACTTTGATTTTGGAGTGATAAAGAGTCGAGGGCCCACGGAGGGACGACGGAAAAGATGCTAGTAGTCTGTTTTAGTAGTAGTAGGGTTGTGACTATCGGTTGTCTTACCATAGTAAAGTTGAAAGGTTGAGGTAACGAATGCGCTGGTTGATTGGTGAAGACTGCAGTGATGAGTAGATGAATGGTTGGTATCGTTTCGATGGGTTTCCCGAATCGGTAACGGCCTGCATTTTATTAAAAGCGAAGGTTGAGGTACCGAGGAGAAGTGGCCCTGGTGGTGCGTGGTGGGTTGGACGATAGGTTAGACTTGGATTTTGATGAAAGGTTGAGACCCTTGAGGGGTATTCTTCACAGAATGATGATTATTAATAAAGAGTGCTTTTCCCAAGGAAATTTGCACAAGGGGATCATCCTCTTGTGGATGATTAGAATTGTGAGGACAGTTTAGCTCTGTGCGCTCTTTCTATCCATGCTCCTGGCTATTCCTTGAGTAGCGGGGGTTAGATAGCTCCAGCTCCTAAATAAAGGGTCGGGTGTATAACTTTTACCTGTTTGTTGTTTGCTAGCCAAATCAAACATGGGGCCATAATTGTCACCTAGTGGCTAAGAACCATATCGCAGGTTCTCATTTTAAAATCAATGAAATATTTATAGAAATTGTATTAATGAAGGGGAGAGAGAAACAGTATTCAACTTTTTTGAATCAATGCACTCGTTCAAGAGATATTGGTAAAAAGTGTTCTAGAAAACTAGAATTGCCTTGTTTGCATGTTTTATCAAAGGTAGGAATAAAATCGGTTTTTCTTTTCAATAGAGCAACGAAATGCTTGAAACATGCAGTAATGCACACGGTGCATACAAGTCACTGGCTTCGGGTTTTCCAAAGAAGACAATAAAGGACTAAAGTGAACCGCCCTTATGATAATGATGGTGGCCCATTAAACTTAACCAAAACTTCCTTTCGTGATTTGCTTTACGAAATATTTTTTTTTTAATTTTTAAAGTGCGTTCCAAAATGAACACAAAATTTGTAGAGCAATTCAATGAAATCTTTCCACTTGTGGATGTTTTAAGTTGTGAGAAGTAGAAGAAATCCTTAAAAAAAAAACAATTGGACAACTGACAGTTTACGGTTAGGTGAAATATCCACTGGAGAAAAACAGGTTTAGGTATACCTGTGATGCGATAAACATCAAAAATGACAAGGCTCTTGAGCTCTTTTGATTTCTTGAGTCCGATGTACTTCTTGTTTTCTGGTACTGCGGGGGTCAGTAGCCCCTCTGCGAAGAGCGTACGATAAATGGATTAAGTATTTATCGCTTACTTGCATTTGAAATTTGGCACGTCTTTTGGTGCTTTTAAACGAGAAATGCATCTTTAAAAACTCGCTTAGTTGCATATGCAGTACTTACATAAAAATCTGCTTACTCCTTTCTACATCATGAACAAAAACTATTAAATTTGCATCGAAAGTATATGTATGCATTCGAAGTTTATTTAAAATTTTGTAAATTTAGTTTTAAAGGACCAACTTTTGTGCAGTTTTTTTTTTTTTTTTTTTTTTTTTTTTTTTTTTTTGAAATGGGCTCAAGTTTAAAACGATTCTTACATGAGAGTTTCTTGAAGGCAATTTAAAAAAATTGTTTTATGTATATTGTGATGTTTAAACGCAGGTTACGAAATAAGCGATTATTTTAAATAGCAAATTATAGTTTTACCAGTTGGAATATATAAAAACGCTAAATGCTAATAACCGATGTGCATTTAAGCGATAACTACTGTAATAGCAAGTGAATGCTTGTTGTTCCTAGAACCCCTTATGCTTCAATTAAGAAGTATAAAACCTAGTGACTGTATTTAATATTTAAAACTTTTTTCGTTAAATTTTCATAAATTAAATTTTTTTTTTTGCTTATTCTTAAATTTCAATTCATCTAGTTATTTTATGAACTTTTACTGTTTTAATTAAAATTTCCCACATAAACCTTTAAAAAAATTGCCCTTGAAATAAAAAAAAAATGTTACTTTTATTCAATTGAATTGCAAGAACATGAACAAACATTCATTCGTGTATTCATTTCTTTTTTGCGCGTTTCTCTGCTAAATTACTTGTTCAAGGACTTGCTTGCATTTTAACCCTTGTCTAAATAAAAAAAATATATTTATGTTAAACTCAACTTGGAATATAATGAAACGTTCTTTTGTTTTAATTAATCTCTATACGAAATTATTTTATAAGAAAAAAACTCAAAATATTTTTTTAATTGAAGTAAATTTTGAGTCCTTTTTGCGTTAAATTTATCACATTCGCAACAAAAAAAAAAAAAATAAAAGGAGTGTATTTAAGTTATTTTTAAATTTGAGTTTTAATAAAACATAAGGGGAAATATTGGTATATTATTAATACCCCTTAAAAAGCTGGGATATTTTTTAAGGACATTTAGCTTTACTTGTCAGTTGTACTTTATATTTAGGAGTAACATTATTATCAAAGATTAATCACTTACCCGGTAAACAAGATCCTGCTGTTTGGAAGTTCTTTAACTGGGGGAAACCTGTTAATATTAAAAATTTAACAAAAAAAAAATATTGTTATTACAATTTTTAACAAAAAAATAAATAAATATAAGCAATTAAAACCGACTTAATAATACCCTGCATCATCTAAGAATAAGCAAAAAGTAATAAAGCAGATTTAAAAAATATATTTCAAAGAATTTTCCTCGATTTCAAAAAGTTATTTACGAAAATATAAGCAGTTCTTGCTAATGTTCCAGAAAGAGAAATTCACAAACTATCTATCTAAAGTTTATTCACAAAATAGACCAAAATAAGCCAAAAGGACTTTAATTATGGAGTAAAATTATTTCTCCTACTAAAATCCGTTGCTTTTTTATTTATTAATTTTCTATTATCTTAAATAGAAACATTTATACAAAAATTCCATAGGATGGAGGCATACTAATTTTGTAATTCCGTTTCTTACACTTCGAAATAATTATCGATCCAGCGGTGTCCTTACTCCTGGCGGTTAAAGGCACGTCTAAGCTCCCCATAGAGGATTTAGAAAGGTGAAATTTGTTAAAAAGATTTTCTATACCAAGACCACTAGAGTATTTTGTGCAGACAATATTGGTTCTAGTTCTACGTTTTACCATATCGATCTATTCAAAAGTAATTTATGAATGGATCCAACGATGTCCGTCCGTCCGGCTGCTTAGTTGTCTGTCCATGTAATCCTTGTGTGCATACTACAAGTCACAATTTAGGAGGTTATTTGTAGAAATTTAGTACAATTATAATTTTCCCAATGACGAAGTCCATTGAAAATGGTGAGAATTAATAAATAGTTCGCATAGCCCATACAAACCGTTAGCCGGAAAAGATTATTTGTGACAATAAATCATTGTATTATGTTGTTTATTATATTTGGTATTTAGATCAGTGTTCGAAAATAAACACTAAATATCGCTCGTTAGTATTCGGTTCGGTAGATTTGTGGAAAACACAAACGCTAATAGTGTTGTGGCGGTGTGCCCCTGTAGGCTAGCTGGTTGTGAGCAAGGTATCAGCGCCGGGGTTGCGGGTTTGATTCCTGCCAGAGACATTGGTTTTTTTCCAGCAAACAAGCGCTTCGCGGGATAAGCTTAGGAAATTAAATTAAAAAAAAAATCATTAAAAAAATTACGTTTCCCTTTTAGTCATCTTTCGAACACAAAACTAATACTGTTTTTATCCAACTCAACAAAAGATAAGAACATTTAATTCCGTTCTGTTTTCTTTAAAAAAACCACAAACTGCATAGTGTTTGGTTCAGCTCATTAATACTGGATTTTACTGAAATGCGTTCGCGTACACATAAATTTGTACAATTTTCATATTGCTCAGCTACTGGATTTTACTGGAAAAGTAAACGAACGCACATAATGTTCGTCCCTTTTAGCTGGTAAAAAAAACCAAAAATTTTTACAAAAACAAAATACACATACGAAAAAAAACAAAAAGCCAGCAAAATAATTTTACACAAACAAAACATATACACAATACAAACACAAGCTGTTCGTGCTGCGGACGTTGCTAAAATTTTTTGTTTGTTCATTTCTTTATCAATGTAAAAAAAGAAACATTATAGTACAGTAAAATATAATGTTTGTCTACAGTATCACTACAATTGTTCTGTTTTTTTATGAAGAACAGAACACTATATAATGTTCGGCTCTTTCTTGAAAATAGTTACGAACGGTATTAAGGGTTGTGTTCGTCTACACAAACACTAAACAAAAAGATATCGTTCCGGAGTGTGTGAGCCGAACACAGATTTAGATTCAATTTAGCCTAAATTTTTTTTTGGCTACCTTTATCGACTTACTAAATTTAATCGAAATCAGTTGATATTTAACCATAACGAGCCCTTACCGCAAAAATAGCTGAAGCGACATCCTCTTAAATTATCGTTTTTTTTAATGAATAAATTAAAGAGGCAACACTTGCATTATCTTCTAAAATGTCATGGTCACATAAGGTACAGTTGCGATGTTATAGCAAATACAACTTCAGCTTAATAAAATAAAATAAAAACAGCATTCTCCTCTAAAATTGTGTTATTGTCGCTTAAGCTTTTTTTGCGGTAAGGGCTCGATAATAGCTTCAATACAATTTTTTTTTGTTCATTACCCCCTTAGGAAACAAATGGGCTCCACAAAGCATTTCAATCTTACACGGTTTGTTGCAGTTGTTTTCGCGTCTTTCAATGTAAGATTTTACTGCCCTTGTTCTGGGAGTATCGTTCCATTCAATATTGTGTTTTTTGCCTTCTATCAGTTTCGTCAATCGGTTGTTGGCCAGCTAATTAGATGATTGGTCTGGTGTAGCAGGTAAGATTGTTAAATTACACTGCCCTAGTTCTTGGAGTATCGATCAGTATATTGTTACTTTGCCTTGTTTCACAGTTTCGTTGTTGTTTCAGCGAAGTAGACGATTGGTCTTTGTAGCAAGTCCTAGGATAGGTCCTAGGTCCTCCGTGTATTTAGTGTAGTGGCGGGGAACCTTACTAATCTTTGATTCCTACCTTTTTTCGCATTGGGTGGCTGCTAACTGATCTCCTTTTGTCTTGGGGCAAGGGAGGTCAAGGGGCTTCTTGGATGGATTGTTATTGATATTGCAAAACTAGATGTTGAATGGAATCCTCAAGGCAGTTGACGTATAGGACGACCACCGTACACCTGGTAACGCCAAATAATATTCCAACTACACGTAAATTGGCATATAATAAAACACCGAGCAAATGATCACGAATATTATTATTATTATTATTATTTATTAATACATTTAAATTAAATACATTTACAATTTTAGAGATATAAACATATTACGAGTATAATAGCGAATATTAGAATCAACTTGTTAAGTCCCTATGCTCCTTGCAGTGGATAAAGAAACAAACTAATATAATACATGTATATAAGCATTTTTATTGAAAGCAAGACGGATACAAAAACATAACGAATTTTAACTAGAAGTCCTCATAGTTTTGGCTTAATAGTCAAAAAAAAAAAAAAAAAAACTTACAGTTGGGACAAAAATGTGACGGCGTCGCTTCTAGTGTTAACGTATTTTAAAACCTGTTTCGAATAGCTCGGAGTACAGCATGTAATCGAGTGTAGAATGTTCAGTCGATTAATTTTTGTTCGATTAATCGAACAATTTCAGACGGTTAATTGTTCGAATAATTTAAAATTGCTAATTTCGATTAGAGGATTAATCGAAGAATTCATACCGATTAATCGAAAAATAATAGTGCATAGTATTTCTGTTAAATGTATAATTTTTTTTAAAGTTTTTAGTCGAATAAACAACCCAAATGTATGTGTCCGTTGGAATTAAAAAAAAAAGTCATATTAACTAAGTGAGTAATTAAGCTTATTTTTTTGTAAAATTTTTTCAATACAATTTAATAATTCGTTTCACAAAAGAAAAATCGACAATGGTATGTTAACTCAAAGATTTAAATTAAATTATCGGGTATGTTCTTGAAATCGAAATGAAGTGAAATTGAAATCGAAAGATAATTTCAATTAATTTACTATTTACAAAATGACCGTAGTTTTTCGTGGTTTTCAGTGTTGTTCTTGCAATAATATTAGATATGCAGTAGATAAAATGAAATATTTTAATGAACTTTCATTACAGGGTCGTTTTTAAAATTTGCTCGATTTTAATTCCACTTTATTTCGATTTCTAGAACACGCCCGTATTATTTTTTAATAAAAAAGCTCATGCGTTTCTCTCTAAAGAATAAATCTTATAATGCTAAATGTAACAGGTGTCTAAAAATGTAAATGTTCTTCAACAACTTCACTTATTTACCACTTACACAGTGACTATAACAAAGAACTTGAAGAAGATGCTCCACCAACAAAATCAAAGGGTTCTACAAGTGGTTCAATGAATAAATATTTTAAACAAGATACTTCGACCGATTCTCTAGAGGAAATTATTTACAGAAGCAAAGAAGAGGATGGAATAACAGTGAAAATTTTACAAATTCCAAAGTTATATTGACTCTTAAAATCTTAGTGCCCGAAAGTGAAGCAACAATTTGGAGCTCACTCAGGTACTAATTTTTTCTGATATTATTAAAAAAAAATCTCGTAAAGTATAAAATTTCTGGGCCCAATTCGTAGCAGTCGTGATCTAGTGACTTTGATCGAAATTTTTTTTTGAGATTATGTCAATCGATAACGTGTAGTCCATCGAATGACTTTACTCGAAATGTCATTCGATAGGTTAAGAGCTTTCGTAAAAACATTTAATTGTTTTTTTACAAACAATTTAGACACTTTTTGGGAATAATTATTAGATTTCTTTAACAAATAGATACAAATTTAAGTATTAAACTTTTTTCAGCAATAAGAAATAAAATAATAACATTCAGTTTTGCAATTTTTCGCAAATTATAGTCACAGATTCTTTACAGCTTTAACGATTTTTAATAAATAATAGACTTTGCTTTCATGCCGCTGTTTGCAAATTTCCGCTAATTTAAACTTTTTAATCGAATTTTTGCCATTCCTTGTAATGGGTGATTTTTTAGCTATTATCTTTTTGGCAACACTGGTTTAAACAGCTGACGCACGTTTCGTGTTTTGTTTCACTGTCAAACATCTTCAGTTTGGTCTATAATTTAACCATGAATCGTCTTACAAACGAACAACGCTTGCAAATTATTGAATTTTATGATCAACAATTATCAAAAAATTTATCGAAAAATTGTGTTCAACGACGAAGCTCATTTTTAGCTCAATGGGTACGTTAATAAGCAGAATTGTCGATTTTGGAGTGAAGATCAGTCAAAAGCATTGCAAGAGCTACCAATGCATCCAGAAAAAAAAACAGTTTGGTGCGGTTTATGGGCTGGTGGCATCATTGGACCGTACTTCTTCAGAGATGATGCGAATCGTAACGTAACTGTGAATGGTGAGCGCTACCGTGAGATGATATCAAACTTTTTTTGCCCAAAACGCAAGAGCTTGACTTGCATGACATGTGGTTTCAACAAGACGGTGCCACATGCCACACAGCACGCTTAACAATGGACTTATTGAGAGGCGAGTTCGGTGAACATTTTATTTCACGCTCGGGACCGGCCAATTGGCCGCCTATATCGTGCGATTTAACGCCTTTAGACTATTTTTTGTGGGGCTATGTTAAAGCTTATGTCTATACACACATGCCCGCTTCAATTGACGCATTGGAAGACAACATGGAAGCATTTATTCATGAGATACCGGCCGAAATGTTGGAAAGAGTATGCCAAAATTGGACTAAGCGGATGGACCATTTGAGGCGCAGTCACGGTCAACATTTGCATGAAATAATCTTCAAACATTAAATTATATGGACCGTACTATCGATTCAAATAAAGATTTCATGCATTTTTCTGAATTTTATGTGTTTTTTTTTTTTAACTTTCCTATAGCTCTTAAAAAATCACCCCTTAGCTTTAGGGACTTTTAATCAATTTAATGGCTTGTTTGATATGTTAAAAACTTTCGCGAATTTTCGCTATTTTTGCAAATTTTCTGAATTTGTAAAATGTTTTCCGAATTTTTGCTATTTTTGCGTTGCTTTGTTGCTCTTTTTGGCAAGCGCCGCCGCTATAAAAAAGCCACATAAATAAACCGAAGTCAACTATTTTATAGGGCACTTTCAACATTGTTGATTTATATGAGGCGAAAAGTGCAATGTCTTATTCGATTAGTATGCAAGCAAAAAAATCTATTACATTTTTTAAACAAATTTCGATACGAAAGCTTTCGAATGCCGCAATCCCGTTTTTGATACGTCACGAAGTTTTATTCGATACGAAAGTTCATTCGATCACGTGTGCGACGATTTGGGCCCTGGATTTAGAATTATTCGATTAATTTTAAAATTTTATTCGTTTAATCGAATAAGTTAAAAATGCCAAATATCGATTAATCGTTTAATCGAACAAAAATAACACCCGATTAATTGAACACCCTAATCGAGTGTATTCAATTAAAACTTTTAGTGGTAAACTGGAGCCAAATTACGGCACTCGATATCGTGTTGTAAAATCGATCGATATCGTATGACGTAACGCTCACAAATTTGAAATATCATCGGTAATATTTTTTGTTGCCCAGTGCTTTTTAAAAATTAATTGTGTGGTTTCTCATTTTTATTTGGTTTTTTTTTGTTTCATTTTAAAATCTCAACTGTTTATAAAAAATTACCACAAAATAAGCTGTTCACAATAATAACTTTCTAATTATATTTTAAAGTGGCATGATTAAGCAGATTTTGGGTAATTTTTTTGTTTTTTTTTTTTTGGCTAAAGAGTTAAAGCCAATTATAAATTTAATTCAACAATAACGTTTTTCAATAAAGTGTTAAACGAGAAAAAAAAATCAACAAAATGAATTATTTTTGATATTTTTTATACATTTTTTTGTGCAAAATTTTTTGTTTTATTTTTTTTTTTTACTGCATAAATTAACCCTTCAAAAGAGTCACTTGAACACTGACTTAAGTTCAAAATTTAATTGACTTTCTGTATGAGCGGCAACCTACAACTCTTTGTGGGTTTATTTTTTTTTTCAAAAACAAAAGCAACAAAAACAAGCTGTTGCAAATTTTAACACTCCAACGTTTTAGAGGCATTCTTCAAAAGAGTTAAAGTGTGTAAAAGTTATGAAAAAAAAAAATATTTCACACCTTAAAACAATGAATTCTATAACAAAAATTAAATTGAAAATGCACTTAAAATAAGTATTTGAATCAGAATCAGGCAATGGTTATTTTAAAAAGAGAAAGAGATCGAAAGAATGGGTTTTAACATGGCAAATACTTGTGGGTTGCATACTTTAGGGCAGTTGTTTGAAAAAAAGGTTAAAGTATAAAAGAAGGGTTATTAAAACTCATTTTAGACATTTAACACTATTCGAACGGTCTTCTTTTTAAATAAAAATTTTAACAAATAATTTAATTAAAATGGGTTCTTATTTTGTCAAAAACTATTTTTATAAATTAAACAAATTTTTGAAATTTTTTTCTATTTTTTCTGGTCTAACGCCAAAAAAATTTTTTTTTTTCTGATTTTGAATTTTTCTGTTTTTCTCAAAATTAACAATTTATTTTGTCGAAAACGACAGGACTTGTTTTTATAGAAAGAAACTTGATTGAAAGGCACTAATAGAGAGCCAAAAGTAAGAACTCTTTGAAATTTGAGCTATTTTGCTAATTGCAAACAAATTTGCATTAATTGAACAACTTAAAAAAAAAGATCTAGAAAAAATTTTTTAAATTAAATTCAAAAAGGGCAGAGTATTTGTAAATATTGCAGTATAGCACAGTGGCAAAGTATTAAAAAGAGTGGTATTAAATATAAGTACGACGAATTTTGTGTTTTTTCTTTAATTGAAAGACTTTTGGGTTTGGTTTGGTTTTTTAAAAAAGTACAATCGACGAAATTATTTATAGAATACATCGTTGAACTCGTTGCGCTAAAGTGCTGGAACTAGTGAAGTTTACTAAAGGAATACACCAGTCGCAATTTTCATTGTCTTAAGCACACAAATCAGCCGAAATACTAGGAATTTCGCGTTCGATGTTGGCCTACTTCGTTGACGTTATAGATTACCTTAAAAAAACGACTGATACGGGTTAAATAGACCATTCGCTAGAACCGTTGCGCGATATTTTGCGTATGTCGAATTTGTTTTTCAATAATTCGATTGTGTTGTCGTACGCTGTATTGCAATATGCGCAGTCCTGTTGTGAATACATGTCGCCCAAGTACAAAGCTAGTCCCAAAGGGTCTCCGAATCTGGTGTAGACCTCAAGGAGCCCTGTTGAAAATATACATGTCGCCCAAGTTTAAGGCGACCAGCTAGTCGCAAAAGTACTCCAATTCAAGGTCCTGCAGCGAGCGCCGTTGACACCCCTTTATAAGAATACTAAAATAGACCTCAAGGAATCCTGTTGGAAATACACATGTCGTTCAAGTTCAAAGCGTCCAGCTAGTCGCAAAAGTACTCCAATTCATGACCCTGCAGCGAGCGCCGTTAACATCCATTCATAAGCATACTGGTGAAGACCTTAAGGAGTCCTATTGGAAAAAGATATCGTTCAACTACAAAACTAGTTGCAAAAGCACTCCGAATCTTGGCCCTGCAGCGGTCGTTGTTGATTAACCTTCGTTAGAATACTGGTGTACCCTTAAGCCAGAGTTCCACTTTACGACATTCGTTTAATACATTCTGTGTAACTTGTCGATACAATTTTACACTAAATGTATTTTTTTTTTGACAGATAGTTTTATACATTAAACGCATAAATTTATTAAATGAGTGTCGTATACCTCCAGCTTAAAGGAGTCACCTCACTCCCCATTTACAAACTGCTGCTGGAACAATTTCCTGGGTTATTTGGTCTAAAAAAATTTGGGAATTTTATTTATGTATGAGACTGTTAAATTTTTTTTATGTCAGTATTTTTTCATAAAACATTTTTTACATTAAAAAAAAATATTAAACATTTTGGTGAAAATAAAAAGAAATAAAAAGTTCAGCTAAAACTTTTGACAGTTGAAATTTGTGAAAAAAACAAGCAATTTTTTAGAAATTGTTGAAATAATTTCGCTTCACAAGATGATTTCACTTATGGCCAATTTCACCAATTCTATTTAAATAGCAATTCATATTTAAATATAGTTTTGCATATAATTTTATTTTTATTTGACATGAAAAACGAATTTTAAGCATTAATTGATATTAAAATAAATTGGTGAAATCGGCCATTAGTATTCAAAAATTCATCATTAAAAATAAAGTCTCTAAAAAAATTTTTGTATTTTAAGCTTTTTTTTCTAATTAAGCAGATTTATTAGTTGCTATTTATAACAAGATTCTCCTATTTTTGAACCATTAAAGTACTAAAAATTTGTATCTTTTCTTCAGGTTCTTTATGTTAATTATTTTGTTTTTAATTTTATTTCTTTTTTTAAATATTTATTTTTTTCTGTCTGGATGTTGCTTTTAAGTAGCAAAAAGATTTTAGAAGAAAAATAAAAATACAAAACAAAACACAATCTATTTAAAAGCAAATTTTCGAGAGTGTACCCAATTTGGGACCTATGGGCGGTGCCATAATTGTAAAACAAAATTATGTTATGATGTTTTAATTCATATTAAACTTCTTTCTGCCGAATATTTTTTAGATATCTTCCTCTATATGAAATTGGTTTGTCATTCCGTCAGCTCATTTTTGGTTTGGCGCATATGCCAAAAAGTTGTATTGGAGAAAAACGACAAGTTATTATAATGTATTTTATTTAAAGAGAAAATTATTGTTTGTGCCGCATACGCCACTTTTCTAAATATATTTTTCAGAAGTAGATTTTTGTGCTGCTTACTGCTGAGTATTGAGTTGTTGACATCTTATTTTGTTTTTTTTAAGTATTTAAGTATGAAGCAAAGCCAGATGAAATTAATTTTGTACGTTTTTGTAAAAGGAGTTTGCTGCGTTAGACAAATAGTGGCTTGTAGAGCAAAACAATACTCAATAAACGTGAAACCGGTGAAATGCCCATAGGAATAGCTAATCCCATCATTAATAAATTTCAGTTTATCAATAGTATGAAAGGGGAATTTAGCACATTTAAACGAAACGTTAAAAAAAAGGTTTGGATTCAGACAGGGGTATTGAAAATATATATATATATCCCATACCTAACTCAATTTTTTAAAAAATGGCCGGTAGGTCAAACCAATTATGAGCTGACGATTAAGTGATTTTAGGGAAGGGGTTTATATAGCATCTATTTTTAATTCTGGACCTACAACACAAAATTTTGACACGAAATACATAGCAGTTATCGTCAAAGTGGCTGTCGCCAAATTTTATGTCATTGACAACATTTATAATAAAGATATGCCATTAAAAGCTATTTTCAGGAGTTGTATTTGTATGAAACCTGCGTTTGAATATGGAACGATTTCAGTAAAATTTGGAAAGACAATTCAGATTGCAAACAAATAGTTTTTAATATAATTTAATCGAACTACCAACATAATGAAGTAATTTATGGTCACAAGGTCTCTATGGCGGAAAGAAGCTTGTATGGGAGCTATGTGAAATTATGGACCGATATGGATTTACCATTTTCAAGAGGCCGGGTACCTTTGACAATTAGAATCTATGTACCAAATTTCGTCAAATTAGCTCTAAAATTGCGGCCCATACTTTGCGCACAAGTTTTATATGGACAGCCAGCCAGCCTGACGGACGGACATCGTTAGCTCGACTCAAAAAGTGATGCTGCGTGATTCGGTCTACTTAAAGGTGGGTCTAGGAACAATATTTTTAGATGTTACAAACACTAGCACACACACATAATACCATCTGTACTATTGTGGCATGAGTATAAATAGAAAATATCAGCCATGCCGTAGACCACCCAATTAGATGACTTTCAAAATGAATCACTTTAGAGAAACTAATGAGAAAATAATTTTTTTGAAATGACAGCTAATGTGTTACAATTTTTTTTTTTAACAATTTTAATTATTTGTGATATAAGAATCTATAATTTAAACAGTTTATAATATTTTAATTTGATCAGTAAATAGCAAGAGGAAGCTAAAACAGTTTTCAAAATATTAATATTAAATTAAATATTAATATGTACTTTATTATGGAATAAATTATTTGTTTATAAACACAGAAAAAATTCTCGCAATTTTTTTTTTGTTGTTTCAATTAAACCATTAATCAAAAATAAAATCAGTTTTAAATAAAAGTTTAATCAAGTGAATAAATATACACTTGACAAATACTTGTCCAGCAGGCGAATTCCCTGATGTAAGTGTGGTTGACGTAATATTCGCCGTCATAGCTAAATTTTTTGATTTTTCATCCAGCATCGTCGGTGTCAAACAATTACAAACACATTTTCACTAACTTCAACTACCACAATGCTTGATGAGTATTTTGATAAGTGTATTTGGCCCTTTATATTGAACAACATTACTGCAGAAAATGTTGTGGTATCTGTGGCATTTTGACAAAACATCTTTAGTCAAGATAAGATAGCAAAAAGTTAAAAAAAGCATTCGGTGATAAAATCATTTATGTTAAATAATAACATAAACCAAAACTAAAGAAAAATTTTGTTTACAATACAAAATTTTAAAAACGTAAATAAAATGTTTTTTGAGTGAAAATTCGTATGATTAACAGCATTTTTTTTTTTAACTTTTTAAATTTGACTTAAGATGTTTTTTTTTTTCAAAATGCCACAGATATACTTGTTGACTGGTTTAAATTTAATTAATTTTGGAATTTTTTCTTGCAAAAAATTGATTTTTGGCGGAAAGTATTGACTTTTCAGAAACTACATAAGTATGCATATTAGGGAGGCTCGATTTTTTTTTTTAAAAAATCGTGTAGAAAAAACGTAATCTACATAAAATTCTAAGAGAATTCTCCGAAGAAACCATGGGTCTAAAATAAAATCCTAATCCGCGCCTCGACTTGAAAATTTATATGCCCGTCTTTGGCAAAAAACATTTTTTTTGAAAAAATAGCTTTTTCCAAAAAGAAATCGAATTTTCTGAATAAAATTGTTTATTAAGGTAGTTAGTTCTTTTGTACTTTATATTTTTCTACACTCAAAATTTTTTTACATAAAAAAAATATTCACCCAAGTAAAAAAGTTTGTATATAATTTTTTATTTAATATTTTTATAAGGAATTAAATAAAAAGATTGAAAATACAATAAAAAAAATATTATACTCAAAAAATTGTTTTCAGTATTTATAAAATAATGTTTTTTTGTTAACTTATGTGTCCCGACGTGTCATAGAAAAGAATAGAGATGATGTTCAGAAAATTTGATTTCATTTTGGAAAAAGCTATTTTTTAAATTTTTTTTTTGAAAAGGCGGGCATATATAAATTTTCAAGTCGAGAGGCGCGGATTAGGATTTTATTTTAGACCCATGGTTTTTTCGGAGAATTCTCTTAGAATTTTATGTAGATCACGTTTTTGCTATACGATTTTTTATTTTTTCATTTATCCATACAAATCGACCCGGCCTAATGCATATGTATGGACAGTGTAAACACTATGTACAGTAGATAATGGATATAAGGACATCACATATAAGAAAAAAAACAGCTTTTAAGAAAGTATTTCAAAAGCACCGTTTCTTTCCATATGTCTAGAATATTAAAAGTATTCTGTACGAGAAAACTTTTTATAAGAAAAAAACTGATACAAAAAAAAAAAACAATTTTATCATCTTTTTGTTTCGTAAAATGTTTGTGATGCGCTAACGACTACACAGAAAGAAAAAAACTCGGGATAAATCAAGTTTTTTATGATTACTTTAAGTACGGGTCGTACTCAAAAATTCAAGTGCGAATAACACTTAAACGTACCCAAAACAATCCTAAATGGGATTACTTTCGAAAATCATTCCCGGAATTTCTTGAAATAAGTATTAAATTCTTAAATGAAGTAAAAAAAAGATTAAACTTTTTGTTGTGTTTAACCCTCCGGCCTACGCATGTTTTAATTTTCTATACATATTGAAAAAAGGTCTGGCGAGACTCATGTGCACCACTTAGGGTTAAAAAGTAAATTTGAACTCTTGATTCTCATTTAGTTTATATTTTTAGTTAAATATGTACATAAGATTTCTAAAATAAAAACCATATCGGGCATGATATTGGTGTTTTATCATTCTATAAGATGTAGTACGGGTAAGTAAATCAATCATTATAACTTTTTTTTCTAATTTCTAATTTCTTGATAAAATCAACTTTATAATACTTGAGTCAATCGCATTTTGAGATTGATTCAATCTTACTTTTACATAAATCAATCTAATTTTCGGATTTTTTTTAGTACGAATTCGGATTAAAACAATTTTATAATTCTTAATCAAGCGTATTTTGAGATTGATTCAATCTTAGTTTTACTTAACTCAATCTCATTTTCGGGTTATTTCAAGTACGAAACGGGATTGAATATGGATAATTTAAGTATTTTGCGATTGAAACTCCGTACTTGAATCAATCTTTCTGTACTTGATTCAAGAAAATCCGTTCTCACAGTACTATTAATACCGCTTCTGATTATTTTGAGTACGGATGGATTGATTTTTCTTTTGAGAGTACATAATTGTTAAATACAATAACAACTTGCAGAAAATAAAACTAATGCTGTTGTTTAAACGGCATATTTTTTACTCTCCCCACTTTTCCCTTTATTTAAATTGCTAGAATAGGGGTTTAAGCCCCTTTTTATTTGATTTCCTTTTACTCCTCTTTTTAGTTTCTAGAAAATGTTTTAGTGCGAGAACGTGTTAGTAGATGCTCTCTGAAAGGCAAATATAGAAGATATAATCCTTTACTTTGCAAGTTCTTTAATTTAATGTCTAGTCTCTAATTTAATTAAAAATCGCTGTATATTTGGTTTCCCCTTTTAAAAACTACTTAAAAATTTTACTAATTTTGTACCTGTAGTTTTTTATTTTAGTTTTATGTATTTATAAAATTAATTTTTTTCCTCAATTTATTTATCAATTTCCCCACTTTTAAGCAATTAAATTTATAAACTTTTTGTTTAAAGACTATTTGTTCAAATCAAATTTGTGTAACTAATATCGATATTTATGCTAGAAATTTTTATTCGAATAATAAAATTTTAATTTAATTTAATTTTTGTTTTCATATAATTTGCATAATTATTAAGCATGACAAACAAATTAATATTAAAAAAAAAAAATTTCGACGACAAAAATAAAATTTAAATTGAACAAAATTTTTTACCGAAGATTTAGTTGCATTCAGTTCACACAAAGCTTAAACAAATTAGTGGCTGTAAAGTAAACAAAATAAATAAAATAAAAATATTTATAATTAAAATAAACATTGTACAAATAAACCAGCAAATAAACTCATTACGTTGAGAGTTCAATGGGATAGATGGACGGACAGACACACAGACAGACTGACAGACGGATGGTTGGTTGGTTGGTTGGCTGGATGAAAAGTAGATGGTTAGTTGGCTGATGTTGTTTAGTTAACTGGCTTATAAGTCCCACAAGTGTTTTATTTACATTCTAAATAATTTGTACAGTGGGCTAGAAGTGATATTAAGAAGATACAATTTGAAACTTTATGATAAAAATCTTCATTATGATAAAAATGCGATAGTCCAGATTTTCAATATATTTTTATAAAAAAAAAAACATCGTGGGCTAGAAGTGATGTTAGGGAGATACAATCCGAAATTTTATGATAAAAATCTTCATTATGATAAAAATGCGATAGTCCAGATTTTCAATATATTTTTATAAAAATAAAAACACCGTGGGCTAGAAGTGATGTTAGGGAGATACAATTCGAAACTTTATGATAAAAATCTTCAATATAATATAAATGTGATAGTCCAGGTTTTCAACATATTTTTATAAAAACAGAACCTATGTCCGAAAAATTTCTTTGTTGAAACATTTAGAATAGATGCCTTCCGAAAACTCCCAGAATGGAACACGTTTTAAAAAAAAACTTAACAAAAGTCCGTATAGTAAAAATTTTTCTTAAGAGACCTGCTGACAAACAGCTGATTTTTCTCCTGTCTCATAGAACTACTGCTGACAAACAGCTAAATTTAAGATGGAGGTGATAATAAACGCACCATGTGATTGGGCCGTCCTGGCGCGTAACCACGTATATTTCTAACAATATTGCTGCATTACATTGTTTCTTTATTCATTACCCCCTTTTTAAAGTACTTTTATCGCCCACTGTACACAATGACTTTTAATTTAAATGCAAATTGTATCGGAAGTCAATCTTTTTTTTACACTCAACAATGGATTTGAAGAAAAAAACAACAATAAAAATTGCATCCAGTAATGAAATCAACTTACATTGCAAAATATTTAAAAAAAAATCAAGCAGTTCTCATTTAATAAACTTGAAAAAAAGCAAAATTTAAATTGAAATAATGATAAATCATTGTGTCTCCATAAAATAACAAAAGGTGTTTGAGAATTTTACAAATAAAGAATACAATTTTATATATGAAATGATTTTAATCCGCTCGTACGCTAATTACTTGAAACAACAACTGCGGTTACTAATCTAAACGTGCATGGAGGTACCCTGCAGTTCTGGTAAATTAAAAAAAAAACAAGCGATATAGTTAGTAGTTCACGCTATGACGCTAGGTTTAAAGATGACAGGGGAGAAAATAACAACAAGTTCTCTTCCCCTCTCACCAATAAGCTCAGACTTTCTGAAAGAAAACTTTCATAGTGTGAACCCAGACTAAGTGATATAAATAAGACATAAACTGAGAGCTAGAAAAAATATATCAGCCGGTTTTATATATAATTTTTTAAATAATTTATAATTTTCTATGCGAACATTGACGTTGAAATCGTTAAACAGGCAGTATGTTTTAATTTAAAATCTTCTGAAAGAAAGTAATTTGTCTTTCCATGGGTTGCAATGAGTGAGTAAAGTGGAGAGCCGATGTTCTATGTAAGTCTAGGTACGCTTTAATTGAGCTTAGTGATTATTTTTGCATTGTAAAGACGACAAAATAGTCAATTATAGATCCTTAATAAAAAAAAATCTGTAATTATTGAAAATACTTTAGAAAAAGCGTATTTTTTCAGAACTACTGGACAATTTTGAAGATGTTTCAACTTTAATCACATTCTGTTGAGTCTTTTGGTTTATAAAAAAGCGTGTTAATGATGTTTTTGTTTAGTTCTTTATTATTGTAAAGTTACATTTGCAGTTGTCATGGTCTGTTATAATTGTAAATGACAAACATATTTGTGTTACTCAGCTGCAGTGAAATCTTAATCGCTGTGGCCTCTTAGACACAGTGCAGCTAATGTTTTTTTTAATTTTTTTTTCTAACTCATCATTTTTTAAAAAAATATTAAAAGACCATATGAATGCAATAAGGTGCCGTGGTGCCTATACTACAACAAGTACAACACCAAACAAAATCAACATTGTACATAAATCGTTGGTTAATATATGTGCGTTCGTTTACTTTTCCAGTAAAATCCCAGTAAAATCCAGTAGGTGAGTAATATGAAAATCTTACAAATTTATGTGTACGCGAACGCATTTCAGTAAAATCCAGTACAAATTTGTACAAATTTTGGGGTAAACGAACGCAGCTTATGTTAAACACACAAGCAACACTTGACATTTCCCTCTCTTAGTAAAAAAGTAGCTTAGTTGTCCTTTCAACGCCACCTGAAAAATAAATTCGCCTTAGACTCTCGGAAAAAAAAATTTTAAAAGTGTGAAGACAGATTAAGTGATCTAGTGTTCGTCTAATGGTTAATATTCGACCATTAATTTTTATGTAAATATGAAGAAAACATAGTTCATCATAATAATATAGATGTTTCGAGCATTTATTTATTTTCCGTCTTAGTGAATCGATTTGGCGAACGACCAACATCCGGTTCACATTTAATCTTCTACGTGAGTTAATTTAATTTTGCAATTTCAATATAAAAAATATCAATTGAAAAACAAAAAGGTATCGGAGTCACCTTTATAGATTGTCATCCACTCAGGGCACTGCATGAAATCAATTTTTTTCTGTGTAGAAATATAAAATTAAATATTTCTACACAGAAAAAAAATGTATTTCAATTAAAAAATTTGTGATATTAATTAAAAAATTAATTAAATTTGCACCAGTAAACAAATTAATAGTATCAATTAAACCAGTTAATAGTATTAATTAAACGTTTAATTCACTTGATTAAATTTTTAAATAAAACTGATTATATTTTTGATTAATGCTTTAATTGGTGAAAAATTTTTTGATAATTTTTTCTGTGTATGTTTAATATTAACGAAAATTAATCAAAGTACCAGATGTAGAACGCAAAAGTACCAAAATGCTCTCACTCTTATACATTCTTATCCACTCAGGACCATGCATGTTTATTTTTATCTGTGTAGGTAAAATATTTACAAAAATTCAAAAAGTACCAGATGAAAAACAAAAAGTACCAAGCTTTTTCATCTTAAACTTAAAGATTATCATATGAAGCACGGAAAGTAAAAGAAAGAAATTTAATTTTCCGTATTGCCCCTTTTTGATACTTTCTTTCCACATAGAGGTTCGGTTGACAAACAAAGGAAGAATACGTTCTTAACTGTTTTGCCTGTGTCGATTTATACATAAGATTTATAAAGTCAAAATATATCAAAACCGGTTTATGAAAAATGTCGAATAATCGACCACCTTATTTTTTTATTATTTGATAATTGAAAAAAACTAATTTTTCATTTATGTATGAGTTCTGCATTTGTGTTAGTAGCAAATTTGAACGCTTCCCAGCGGTAAATATTGAAAGGACCGCAAGTGGCAGGCCTTTTTGAAGGCCTCTATACTCCTTTCTTAAAGATGCTCTTCGAAGTATGCCTTCTAGAAGGTAGAAACTTCTTTTTGAAAGGCCTTCTTAAATATTCAGTACACATTCGCTACTCCCTTCTTTATAAAGGAAGAAAGGAAGTTGTTCAGTTTTGTTTACTTTTTATTTTTACTGACCTTCTTTACTCCCTTCTTTGGAGAGGAATCGAAGTTGATATTAAAGGCAGTGTGGAAGGAGAAGAAGCTCCTAGTGACAACCTGTGTAAAAAATAAACGATTATGGAATGCGGCGAGAAGGGCTTGTGACTGCTAAATAAGGCCTTTTTACTCATTCTATTTACCACTGGGTTATAACTCTGTAATTATTGAACAGATAAAATATATATTGTACACTTCTGTGAGTAAATTCCTTTCAAATGGTGTATATTTTGTTCAAATCTGTTGGCATACATTTTAAGGTGTACGACGTGGCAGCATTTTGTTGCCTGAGCGTGAGAAATTGCCTATCACTACTCTCTGTACACAGAAAAAATTTGTTAGGCCAGTAAAAGAATTAATCAAAAATAAAATCAGTTTTTATAAAATATTTAATCAGGTGAATTAAACTTTTAATCAAGTGAATTAAACTTTTAATTGAAATATTGTCAATTAAACATTTTATACACTTGATTAAAAAGTTTAATTCACCTTATTAAATATTTAATTAAAACTGATTTTATTTTTGATTAATTCTTTTACTGGCCTAAAAAATTTTTTCTGTGTATTTGGAAGATAAATCTGATTTTTTTTTCTATTATTAATAGAATAATGATCTTTACTAAACTAGTTCGTAGATCTTGTGATAGGAAATAGCAATAACACGAACAATGTTGAAGTCAATTGTTGCTGATTTATCAGCATAAGCCAGTATGTAATTTTATGGAGCCTAACTGAAAGTAATCTAGAGGTGTTAAATCGTACGACCTTAAAGGACAATTAACAGGTCTATTTTTCTAAATCAACTCTTGGTCCAATTAAAATTTCAATAAGTCGATGGATGCGTGGCGCCATCCTACTAAGACCACATCGCGCAAAAAATAACATTTATCATGGTGCGGTAAAGATTTTCATTGAACGCAAAGCGCGATCCGGCTTCATTTTTGAAGTAATACAACAGTTCGTTTCACAGCGAAACCTTTCGTAAGTTTTATCTGGCTTAAAAGAAAAAACTTTTTGAAGATAAATATGAATCCACTGCTTATGATTTACGATCTTGGGTTATATTTTCTTATGTACCTAAGTGGCATATGCCAAAGTATTGGGCCTAAACAAATGTTGTGAGTTTTATGGGATGTTGGGTTAAAGTCTTAGTTTTGTTCTTAACTTGAAGACGAATTCGGGCTGCCGACGGGCTTCTTTTTTGCTCAAAAGAAGCCCTACGAGAAATGAATGAGAGAATCATAATTTTCTTAACACCAACTTGAAAAATGTTATGATTAGCTCATTCATTTCTTGTAGGGAAGCTTTATAAAGAGCAGAAATTAAACATATCCGCTTTTTATTCAAAGAGGCTGCAGTAGAAGGCAGCCGTTTCCGCTTTTTTATACACAGGGGATATTGGTGGGCACATAAAAGTTTTAAGACTAACATTTTCTGAATAAAAAAAAAACTTTCAATAGTTAAATGGGCGTAAAGTACCAATAAAAAAAGTACCATGAGAAAAAATTGTTGACAAAACATCAGAAGGAATTGAAAATTACTTAAAGGCATCGATCGCTTTATGAAACTATTTTTACTCTCTACTGTATATTCTTAACAAAAAAGACCACAAGAAAATAAAGTCTGGTGGCTGGCCTCCAAAAACACTTGCTCCACATACCAAAATACAAAGTATATCTCTTGTCATAATTACGCAGATGAATTTAAATTACTTTTATTTTATTTTTTTTTTTTTTTTTCTTAAAAACTTTTTCAGTTAATTTAGTCCAACACTTGTGTTTTAAATGAAAGGCAATTAATAAATATATAAAAAAAGAAATTCTTTTGAAATGTTGTAAAAAAAAAAACTTTAAGTCCCTCGAAAACTGTACATTTAATTAAACTGCAAAAAAAAAAAAAAAAAAAAAAAAAACTGAAAGAAATTGAGTCCCAAACTCAAACCCTTATCAAGTATTGTTTTATTTTAATCAGTTTTTAATTATTTCATCACTTGCAAAAGTATCAGGTTTCATTTGAAAATCCAAACTTTAAATTCCAAAATTTAAAAACTTATGTTGAGCTTAATTCCTTTTAATAAGAAAAATTTTTTTGTTTTGTTTTCAAAATAAGAGAATAGTTTTAAAACAAATCGAAATTATCACCCCTGTTTTAAATGGCAGATTATTTTTTTCAAAACAAAAAAGAGGCTAATAAATACAACAAGAATAGTAACGAAAGGTCAAGGTTGATTATGAGAGATACCCTACAAAAAATTAATCAAAATGTATGCCACACACACACACAGAAAAAAGTAAAATTAAATTAAACAAAATGTATGCCACACACACACACACACACACACAGAAAAAAGTTAAATCTGATTTCAATTAACAACAATTTGTAATATTAATTAAAAAATTAATTAAATTTGCACTAGTGAACAAATTAATAGTATAAATTAAATGTCTTTCGATATTAACAACATTTTCTGCAGTAATTTTGTTGATAAAAGTAAACTTTTAATTCACTTGATTAAATATTTAGTTAAAGCTGATTTTATTTTTGATAAATTGTTTCATTGAAAAATTATTTGGCGAGAATTTTTTCTGTGTAGCAGTTGATAGCTGTCATATTCTTGAAGCTAAATCGGTCAAATTGGCTGTCATTACCACACTTCAGTCTGTGTTGGCAAATCACCATTGATGGATATGGCGTTCAACAAGACGTAAAGGCGGTACAATTGAAGCATTTATCTTCCTCATTTCAAAAAATAAAAATAAACTTCAGCGATGTGGCCCACCTCAACAAGCAAAATTGTCGACTTTGGGACGAACTTATTGGTATTGTAATGCGTACTATTTTGCAAGAATTAAGTCTATTGGATCTAATTTGGTGGAATTAAAATGTCTTATGAAATAATTCCTTTCACTCTCTTTCCCGACTAAAAGATCATTAAGGAAAACGGATTTTATTTTCAGGGAATGAGGCTTTTAGATTATCAATTAAAACTGATAAAAGTTTAAGGGAATAAAGCTTCCAATAGAATTTATAAGGTAATGCATTCGCAAGAAAAGGTTCTGTTTTAAACCTGACATTTTATCTCTCGTTAATGGGAAGAGATGTTTTAAATAGAAAGAGAGCGAAAGTCGCTAACACAGCTTTAGGAAATGTGTTTATATTCCTATTACAACTGCACACGTAAAGAAGTTTAAGAAATTTTTTCCTCTCTTTCTTAGCCAGACAGTCGGAATTCAGGGTCAGTTTGTTAGGGGCTGTAAGCAAAATGGCCCAAATCAAAATCGCCCAAAGCAATGTGTGAAAATCGCCCCAAAGTTTTCCATACAAATTTGGGAAATTTTGCCGAAGAAATAAAATCCATTTGTTTTTTGGGCGATTTTTCGCCGTTGTTGGGTAATAATTACTTTTTACCATGGTTTAAAAATATTTTTTGGTCGATTTTTCGTTGTTTTTTTTACATATTCTTTAATCAGATGGTAAAAAACGACGGCTGTAAGACTTTTGTTGTTAGTACTTGATATATTATTATTCATTAAAATCCCGAATCGTTTGCTAAAGCCTCTCTGCCTAGCCGGTCTTCGCTCGGGCGCAACGGCTTTCTCCTCTATAACAAACCCCTGTTTCGCTTAACAATGCTGCTCTCGCAAGGACTTTCTCCTCTATGGTATAGTGAACATGAGCTTCGCTAACTTAAGCTTCTAAATCCAGGCTTGCGCCCGGCCTAATGCCGACTATGCGTGGCAGCTGTGGTTAGCGAAGCAGGGTTTTTTTTATACCATAGAGGAGAAAGTCCTTGCGCCAGGCTTTAGTTACCGATTAGGGATTTTGAAATTCGCGATTTTCGAATACGAGATTCAGTGTTTCGAGCAAATGACCCCAACCCAAATAAGTATGTATGATTTAGACAAGTTTGTAAGCATAATTTAAAAAAGTAAACAAAAAATAAAATAGTTTTAATTGGCACTGTGGTTTTTTTATTGTACTGTGCCCATGTTCTGTAACTCTCGCGTCGAGAAATCTTTCAATTGAAATATGTGAAATGAAACAAAAATGCCATATATTGAAACAAACAGCGGTTTTTCTTACTAAACTGTGTCTGTAACTTTTTTGGCGAGTTCTAGCTGTCACGTAAGGAAATTACTCTCCAATTTACATAAAAAGTGTGTCTGTAACATTTTTGTGAGAAAAGTTTCCGCTTTGAACTGTCAAAAAACTCACGAATAAAAATGGAGCGAGAAAATATTTTAACACTAAAAAACAATTAAAAATGCAAAATGCAACGAATAACAATAATAATAATAATAATATTTTGTTCTTGGCACATTTTTCCATTGTTTAATTATTCACATTTTTATAATATACATATAAACCCCTTTCACACTCGGCAAGTTACAAGAGACTTGCGCAACTCTTGGTTTGTAGACGTTAGCGGTAAGGTCGGGGTAAAGAAAAAAAAAATTTGTACAGACTTTGTTGTTGTCGGCAAGTAACTTGCGCAACTAACTTGCCGAGTCTGAAAGGAGTCATACGAATTTTCTTAAAACCTCGTTTGCAAACAGCAAACATAAAAGTCGGTATTTACATTATTTGGTATAGCCGTCGGTTGTATTTTCGCCGCCGTCGTTGAAAAATTTTCAAATTTAGTAAATTTTGGTCGCCGTCAACGATTTGTGTTACTGACGTTCTCAACGTCTGCAATGTCACATCGGCTTCGGGTGCAATGTTATGACATTTACAACGTTACGACGTAATCAAGGCCCATTGAAAAGGTCTGCGCAAGAAGCCTGATGATCATTGTTTATGTTCTTTTTAGTTGTCAAAAGTTGTTTACATTTTGCTTACATGTGCATGTATACGTTTGTGGTATGCCACACATACACGTTTTTTCCTTTTGCTTTGTATATGTGGTAGTAAATTTTTGACAACTAAAAAGAATCGTTTTTTGTTTTTGTACAAGTAAGCAGACCTAATAGATGGGCCTTGGACGTAATCTCTTTTGATAGTTTCCGACATGAGTTACAGACACAGTTTTTTCTCACTTTTCGAGAAACGATGGAATATTTTGTTTCACATCTTTTCGATGCGAGAAGTTCTCACTAAAGTTACAGAACATGGGTACTGTTTATTGTTTTCAATTCAAATTTTCATATTTCAATCAGGCTTTAGTGTATTAAATTTAATTTTACAAATGAATTAAAATTTATTAATAATTTTTCATTCTTGACTGACCGGGGAATTGAAACCACGTTTACGGACATTGACGATGGCTGGCAGTCATTAGTCAAACATCAAACCAAATAGTATTCATACCTTGGTTGATTGAAATTTGCTTTGAATGATTATCTATTTTAAAGGTTTTTTACATGTTCTTTCTAATTTCTTTATGTCAAGTATTCTTCTTGAAGTGCACAGAACATTTTACTGTTTTTTCAGCACAACTTGAAGGACAAATGTTAACATAGAGCTTGTTCCTTAGCTGTTAACAATAATTAATATTGTGGTTATTTAATTGAACTGTTTATGGTTTTTAGTCCAAATTTTCATATTTTAATCAGGTTAAATTCATTAAATTATTTTTATGAAGAAAGGAATTTTACAACAAGAAATGAATTAAAACTTATTGAAAAGTTTTTGTTCTTCACTGTGGTTACTGTCGAAACATATCAAATCAAGCTGTCCGTGAACGTGTGTTCGATTCCCCGGTCAGTCAGGAACGAAAAATTATCAATAAATTTTAATTAATTTCCTGTTGTAAAATTCCTTTTTGTTATGAACTTTAGCCTGATTAAAATATAAAAATAAAATAGTTGTTTTGAATAATTTGTTGGGCTTTTTCACGATTTTTCATACATGGCTTTGGGTCATTTTACCTACAGCTTTTGTTAGGAGCTCGTTAAGTCATTTTGTATGAATGGGGTAACGTCGGAATGAATGGTTAGCCCATTGTAAAAGATATTTAGGAAAAGTTCAACATGTTTTCCATGACCGTCCTACCTTGCGGGAACACAGATTTTATTGCATTCGTTAGCAAAATTATTTAAAGCAATATAGGAAAAGCCTATTTCTAAGGGATGTAAACGGGCATTACAATAGGTCAATTGTCTTCCAACTGAACTCCCTTGAATATGGACGTGCCCTCACTAACTCCATATATTCGAAGCTATTGCGTAATGCGAGTAAACCAGAAACTTTGTTCGTTACCGAGATACGGCCTCAAATAATAAAAAATTTTATAAAAAAATTTATATTCCAAAACATGCTGCCTTCGAAATGGCTCAGTTTGGAATCTTGAGAAGTGCCTCTTCTAAAATTCCGCAATCCGAATTTAAAACTTTAATGAAACTACACACCGATTTTGTTTTTCTAAAATACCCCCATTTTGCACCGCTGGCCTGCACATTTAGAAATCCCTGCATCTAATTTAAATAAATCTCAAATATACCAACTTTAGGGCATTTTAAACAAAACCCACTCACATTGTTTAATTGTTAAATCCAAAACATATTCGATTGTTTTGTAGGAAATTCCTAAAAAAAAAAATTAAAACTAATAGTGTTAAATACTGGTGTATACATTTTGCAACCCTTTTTTCTCGATTCTGCTTTGAAAAATTTTAAAAAAAGTACAGAAAAAAACAAAGGGCAGACACTTTGTCTTTCGAAAAAAAGCATTCCATGGGCTACATGATGCAAAATCAGTCAGTTTGTTAAAGTTTGTCGATTTGTTGTTGGCTGACATACAAACATATTTATTTGCTGCTGCTGTTGTTGTTGTAAAATAACGGACATGACAACACGCCTTAAAAAGAAATACAATGACAGGAACTCGAGGAAATTAGCGCGCTTGTCTGTCAAATTTAATTTTACTTTGATATGTCACTTGTAGTACTCGGTACTTAGACCCTAAAAAAAAACAATAACGTTGAAATAATTATATTGTTGTTTTAATGCAGCTTTTGTGGTTGCCACCATAAAGTAAGAAATCGACACATCCAACGTAGCACACACATACTAAAATAGGAACGCAAAAGGAAGCATTATGCAAATGCAAGCATACAAAATGGGATTTAAAGGAACAAATTCATGAGAGAAACTATATTCATGAGAGAAACTATTTTGAGGCAAAATAAAAATTACTAAAATTTTTTTTAATTCAATTTTATTTGATAAAAACAAGAAAACAAAACGTAATTCACTCCAATACATTAAATGTATTTTTTGAAATTAAAAAAACCGTGTCGTTTCTTATATTTGGAAAACTATCCATTGCTTCCACGGAATGCATTTTCATCTTTATAGGGATATTCCTCTCTAAATATTTTTTTAGCTTTCTCTTTAAACCACTCATACAGACGACTTACCATATTTGGGTATTCAGCGCTGTGCAAAGATTTATTGCTTGCTTCCTGATATGTGTTGAAAACAGCATTTAATATTGCTGTTCTATGTGATTTGATATAGCTGATTGAATATGTCGTAACATTAATATTCTCTTCAAACCCTTTGTTAAGCTTTTTTAATATTTTGACCTTCGTTTTCAATGATAGAGTTTTTTTTACGTTTATTTGACATTTCGAATGCTACACTTTCACTTTTTAATAGAGACTTCCAAAATATGTACACATGTTTCGAATTTCACAAATAAACTAGCCACAAATATATATAAATGCGACATAAAAACAACAAATAAGGAAACACATCTAAAATTTGGTAATTCCCCTTTTTAGTTTTATATGTTCAAATAGAATAAAAATAAATTGCGGATTTCTTCTGTTCAAAAAACAAAAAAAAAAAAAAAACGCTCTGAAATTAGAACTATAAATTCGAATTTTAAAGCGTTTAATGTATTGCAAACACTGATTCTAATTTCTGGACGTTCGAATTACTGAAAGCTCTAATTTGTGAGCGTCTACTGTACTATAAAGAAAAGAGCTTAGGAAAACGCTCTTCTCTTTTATCGTTGGCAGCCAAAAAATTGTCTGGACTTTTGAAGACATTATCCATTTTTTACATCAAAAAGTCATAGTGACACTTTTAACAATTATACTCTAAAGGCACGCGCCCCTTAAGTAGTATAAAAAAATATTTCTTTAAGATTTAAAACGTCCCGTCTAAACAAATTTCAGCATAAGAGGCGAAATATAACAAATTCAAAAGAACGGTCTCAATCGTGTCAATCAATGACCCTGTCATTTGATAAGATTAACTTTGTAAGATTGCGATCCCGGAATCATTAAGATGTTTCCACAAGGGGGCAAGCTGAAGGCCACCGGACGGGTCACAGGTTGCGAAAGATTAACGACCTTTAGATAGAAAGACCAGATGCGAATCAGTGCCTTGGCATAAATAAGCAGTTTCAGATAGCCAGCTGGTGAAAGAAGTGTTTGCTTCACGTATGAGACAATTAAGACCACTATTACGGTTTACAACTCAACTTAGGCCCGTTTTCACAACTTACCGATAGCTAAAAGTAGACTTTAACCGGCCTTATAAAAAGTGTTGCTTTATTAAAACTTTACTTTAACTGAAAGTGAGCGATTAAGTAAATTAAGGTTCATCCTACCTGGTAGGTTAAAGTAAAGTTGTAATAATGGAACACTTTTTATACTCCCGATAAAATCCTACCTTTAGCTGTCGATAAGTTGTGAAAACGGACCTTAGAGTTTTAATTTATTAATTTTTCGTATTTTGGTTAACAACTTTGCTATATTGCAGCGAACAACAACATCTAAAAATTACAACTAAACACAACCAGTTGTCCGATTTAAAACTCAACTGAGTTGATTTGAGCCTTAGTAACGTCTCTTAATCTTTAGTACTTTGCAAATCCTTCCCTTCAACAAGTGTCTGTTTCGAATCGAGCGGCTTCTTAAACTCACGCTGTGCCTTATCTCAGATGAAATCCTCCTATATAAGGCTGAGGAACTTGGGCTTATAACATACTGCTCCTCAACTAACTTTCTGCAGGGGTTGTATGGATATTTCACCTTTTGGTGTTACATCCTCCGGGCAGCCAAAACCTGGGATTCGGCAAAAATCCCAAATCGACAGATCACAAGAGATCGCGGCTGGCCAGAGATCTTATCTGGTACGACGGGAGTCAGAAGCCCTCGGTGACACGGCACCGGGCTGACTATTGATTAAGGCCGCCGTTAGTATTCTTCTGGCGTCAATGCTTCATGTTGTTCGAGGAGATTTTATTTGCGGAAGTTTCACTTGTCCCCTGACAGGATACTTTCGGGGATTAAGTATTGGTTATGGTTTACTACTTAAAGTCGTCCGGAAGGGGGATCCCGAAAATACGACTAAAGGCCCATTTGGCGGAATCTTCGGCCTGGGAGAGAATATTCCCTAGATGCTGTAGCTAATCAACGGAAACTGCTGGCATTTTTCCAAAAGCAGAGGAGGTTTGATAGCTAGTTCCTAAACAAGGAGCGAGTGTTTAATCTTGACGGATTATGCAGTTAAATTCCAAACTGGCTGTGAGGGTGTCTCTCGCACTCGGGGGACGTTTAATAAACGGATTTTGTTGCCATCAATGTGGTGGAAATCCACGATAAGATAACGCTATATGGGAAGTGCTCATGTAAATCTTTTAAACAACTGATCCTTAATTAACTATGTTACACATTTTGCCACTATGCACCCACGACATGACATAAAAGCAATAAATAATAATAACGATGTAAGATGCCAATCTGATTTCTAATAAAGTAAAATTTGAAGTTGAATTCTTTTAATTCTCTGCTATCAAGTGACATGTGTTGCTTTAACGTTTTTTTTTTTGTTTTTCATTGAAAATAAGAATGAAACTTACAAAAAAAAAAAAAAATGCATAAACAACAAAAAAAAAAAAAATTAAATGATGGTACAGCTAATAAATATTTAAGTTCTTTGTTTAAAAAAAGCCACATATAGAATTTTAAGTTCATATTCCCCCATTTTTTCCTCTTTAATTTAAGTAAAACCGAGTATTTGGAACTCATTGTACTTACCCTGGCCATGCAACATGTGCTGATGGGCAGCGGCAACTTGTGATTGTGTTACTTGCAAGTGTTGTTGCTGTTGCAAATGAGTTGGTTGATAATGATGTGAATGTTGGTGATGATGATGATGGTGTGCAAGCGAATGAGCATGAGGAGATTGTTGTTGTTGCTGTTGCATTTGTTGGCTGTGAGTGGTAGGAGATGAGGTTAAATGATGTGGTAAAAATGCTGCTGCTACAGCAGCATGAGCATTAAAATAAGCCATTCGAGAAGCTGCAGCCATAGACAATTGATGTTGTTGCTGCTGTTGACGTCTCTTATCGGTTTCCTCATTATAAGAAGATAAAGAGGAATTTACCGATGAAATTGAATTTGTTGAAGGTGATATTGAATTCGGTGTTATTGCAATATCCGTTACCGTAGATGTTGTTGCTGCCGCTGCATTATATAAATTGGAGGAAATTTTAATTGTTGCTGTTGTAGTTTCACTGGTAACTTTATCTGCTTCACTTTTCTTTGATTGTGCAGCAGTTTCAAGCGTTTTCTGTTCGCCATTTATGGCTGACGGACTTTGGTCCTGTTTGGCATTTGTGTCAGTTCGAATTTCAAAATTCTCATTTTTATTCGCTTTTTCTTTTTGTTTTGCCATTTGCACTACTGCGGATGCAGCTGCCACTTGTTTACTGTTCAGGCCCAAAAGTTCTTGTATGGCAAACGGTGAACGTTGTGGCATGATTAATTTGAAAGTTATTGAATAGTTTTCCTTCTTGTTTTTAAAGAAAATTAATACGTTTTTCATTAATCTGCTTTTTATTTTTAAATTTCTTAATTTTTTTTTTAAACCAAAAATAAAAAGGAAATTAATTGGGGCAATTTTGTAACTGGATTTTCCTTTTAATTTTTAAAATTTTTTAAATCACTTAACAGAAAATTGAAAGCAAGGCGAATTCAATGCAGGTGATCTTAAAATCCCTGCTGAGCTTTATAAATATAATTGGATGTCAAAATTTTTTTTTATCACCTTTGTTTCTGTTTCGTTTCGGTTTTTGTACAATGATTTTTTTTGCTGGTGGTTTTTGTACGAGTTGTACTTGTAGCAGCCAGATTACCTGTAATGAATTCGCCTTGATTGAAATAGAAAACTGTAACAAATTTTAAAACTTTTTTATATAAAACTTTCAACAGTACATTAAATTTATTTTAATTTTAAAGCAGTTTTGTTACTGCTTTTAAATTTTAATTAAACTTTTTTTAAAAATATTAGGGGCAGAAAAAAATTTCTGCCGTCAAATCTAAAATGGATTAGAAATTCCTAAAGAGTGATTTTAAACCGAGAAACATTTCTGATTGAGTCCCATTTTGTTTAAGCATAAGTACCTTTTGCGTTTAATACAAGTGTACCTGCGGCCTTTCATACGTTTCTTTTACTCGACTTTAAAATCATCGACTTATTAACAAATAAAATCACTGACGACAGCTTATTCATATTTCCCTTTTTACCAAGAGCAGCAACGGAAACATGTTCTTTCTAAAGAAACAGATCATTCTCAATTATTATAACTGAACAAAATCACTAACACACAAATATCGCATAAATCGCAAAATTCACAAAATCGCCAAATTTAGAAAAATCACCAACAAGAATAATTTTGCAAAAATCTACAAGAAAATCGCTTGAATAAAAAAATCTGTAAAAAGCTATTAATTGACAGAAATAAAAAGCCGCCAATAACTTCAAAACTAACAGACAAAATCCTTAAAATTGAATAGGAAAACATTAAAAAACGCTACATTTAGGAAGCATTTTAACAGTTTATTTGTAATCGCAAAATATTTCACAAAAAAAATCTTTAAACGGCAAAATACACACAAACCAAATAGTAAATCGTAAAATCCAAAAAAAAATCGCAAAACTTAAAATTAACGTTTTATAGTATTACTTTGCTTAAATCAAAAGTAATAAAATTGTATACATTAAAAAACGCTTTAATTAAAAAAATTCTTTAAAAATTTATAAATTGACCAAAAAATAACTTAAATAAAGAAAATTTAAATATTAAGATACAAAATATACATACATATGTACATAGAAACAAATCGCTTTACCCGGAACAAAATTGCAAAAATGGACTAAACAAACTTTAAGGCTTACACATTTTTCAGTTAACCCTTTCAGACCGTGATGCATCGATTGTGCGCGTGGGTTTCGGGCTCAATATTTTCGCTTTTATTTGACCAACGTCAAATAGACCGGCATGCTTCGACTGCAATGGTTGTTGTTTATGTTTGTTTTTCAAATTATTCCAATGTTTGCTAAACCATTACTTGAATTGTTGCGAAATCCTTGCTTTTGCCAAAATGAGCCGCATATATTAAGTTGTGTTTTAAATTACAAAATTGCAAATCGTTATGGAAGTGGGCAGTTTTCACTTAAAAAAATTATGAATTTTAATGTGCAAACCAACTGAAGTCATTTGATGCAATAAAAATGCGTTTTTGCTAAAAAAATTAACGAGATGCATAAATTGGGCGTGTCCTGAAAATCCTTGAAGGACATAAAAATGGTAGAACCTAAACATTGATTTAATTTTCATACGATAAAGAGATAATTTATTCCAAAAATTACGAACAAATTTTAAGTTGTTTTGCATCAGGTCTGAAAAGGTTAAATCGCCAAAAGTAATGAAGTAAAAATATAGGAAAAAAAATTAAATTTAACACATTAAAAACCTAAAATAACGAAAAAATAAACAAAAATTAACACTAATTATTCCTTAAGTATGTATTCCCTTAAGTATGTATTCACAAAAATGGCCAAATTTTTCAGAAACCTAAAAACTATTTAGGAATATTTTTATTTTGATTTTTTTATCCTCATTCGAGTTTGGCGCTACCATTAATTTTAAAGTCCCTAAAAAAACAAAGAAATCCCAAGAAATTCACCCCTGTCGTGAATAACAAGTGGAATTTTTGTTCCCATGAAATTTTCATTCCCCTCGAAGGAAAAAAAAGCAATCGTGAATCTCATGTGAAAAATTTTTAATGCTATCAGTTCCAGTGAATGTAAAAAAGAAGAAAATTAGAAAAAACTAAAAATCATTTAAATTTTTGTTTAAAAATATACACGTATAGGTTTATTTTAAAGGAAAGTTAATATAATAAATCTAAATAATTAGTATTGGAGGGATAGGTTGATAACAACGTTAGTTTTTTGCACTTTTTTAATTTTATGTAGTAAAATATTTTCCAAAATTCTGCCACCACGCCTTTCACAAATCCGGCGGCAATCAACCTGTTGTTTTGCATTTTGTTGACCAATATATCGGTTTGTGCCGGATCTAGCCCTTAATATTCGATTTATTGGAGGAACTACTAACATACACGTTCTTTTCCCTAGCAAAAATAAAGTGAGAAAATGTAAGGGAAATGTGAACAAATTACGAGGGAAAAAACTTTTCACGATAAGGGGAATTTATTCCCGTGAACATTTTTTTACGTTATTATTCTCCTTTGAATTACATTTTTTTTTTATGGGAGCTGTTCATGATCGCAAATATGTAAAATTGGGAAACATTACGAGGGAAAAATTATTCACGATAGGGGTCTATTTTGCAAGATAAAAATTTGGAAATTTTAAAAAGAAGTCGCTAAAATAGAACAATATAAAAAAACAAGGCGAATTCATTACAGCTGATCTTTAGAGCCGTGCTGATAACTTTTTTTAGCTTTGTAATGGTTGCATTAAAAATTTTGTTTATTATCTTCGTTTCTGTTTTTTAAAGCTTGTGGTTTTTGTACGAGTTATACTTGTTGTAGTACCAAGATAACCTGTAAAGAACTCGACTTAAAAAAAAGCAAGAAGAAAAAATTCTTATTATCGCTTTAAATACTAACGGCCTGTTTTAAGAACACGAGCGCAAAAGTGACTCGTTTAACTTACATTTAAAACAAAAACAAAATTTCAAAAATATATAAATAAGAAAATCGCTTAAATAGCAAACAAACCGAACATTTTTTAAATTATAAACAATTTCTTTCAAGGTACATATTTGTTAAGGAAAAAAATACTGAATTTGATAAAAAAAAATAAGATTTAGTCCTGAAATTTTATGAAAATCGAAATATCAGGAACCTAATTACGGCACCCGATATCGGTCGAAATTTCAATTAAAATTTTATTGTAAAATTCGAACGATATCGAATGCCGTAATTTGGCTCCAGAACATCCGTTTTAAAACTGCAGCTTTATAAATTTTTTACTCAAATTTTTCCAATTGTAGTAGGTACGATTTGTTATTGTAGTTTGTTTGTGTGGAAAGGATAGCAAATTGTTCGGGGTACAGTTGCATTTAGGGATGTTTCGAATATGGTAGTTTATAGTATTTACAACTAAGAGCAAGAACACATTTAAAAGCAAAGCATTAAATCAAACAGAATAATAAATATCTAGTAGAAAAATTTTAAAGTTTTCTGGAAGTAAGAAAACTACATGTGCGCTAAAATATGCGCTGGCTATTACACACTAATAAGAAGTAGCAGAGAAGCTAATACAATTTAAGTGAATTTTTAATTTAAGTTAATAAAATTGATTGAAAAACTTCGCATTATCTGTTATTAGTAAGCAGGTTGTAAGTGAATAATTAAACATTATTTAAAAAAAATCACGCACATGCACAGAAAAAAATATCTCAAGAAAATTTTTAACAACACAGTTTGTTAAAAATAAAATTTTAGGTCAACAAACTTTTTGTTTGATTCAAAGAAAAAATTTATCAAATTTACACTTTGCAAAATAGCTTTCAACAAAACATATTTAAAAATGAAATAATTAAATATTTCTTCATATTCAATAAAAAAATATTTGAATCAAAGTAAAGACAGTATTTTGACAACTCTTGTCCATTTTTAAATAGCTCATAATTCTCATTTGTTTTACAGTTTTATTTGAATAATATATTTAGTTTTGCCAAAGTCTTTGGAAAAGGTTTCCTGATGATCTGGCCTAAGCAACCAGTGAAATGCGCATAGGAACTTACTTATCCCCGCATAATAAATTTTAGTGTTTTTATAAAAATATAAAAATTTAAAATTTATGACATCATCATAAATAAATAAAAAAATAAAGATTCGATTAACATTTTGTTTGATTTATTCAACATTTTCAACAATTTATTTTAACAAATCAAGTAAACATTTTGTTGAAAAAAATTATTTTGGGCAACAACTTTTTTATTGACTCAATAAACTTGGTTGTTGACTAAAAATTCAACAATTATACATACAAACTTTTTTATCAATACCGCAAAAATCGTCATAGCAGAAAATTTTGTTAATGTCAGTTCTTTGACCGAAAATTTTTAGCGGTTGTGCTGCTAAGGGTACTTTTTTTCGTTTTTTTCCAATAAAATTTGAGTTTTCAAATCAAATGACAATAAAACGCTGTCAAATGCTGTCTTCTAACCTTTTGGAGGTTACTTGGAAGAGTATTAACTATCGATTAAGCCAAAATTCAGCTGCCACCTCCTGCTCCCTGAATTTTTATGGGCTGTTTTACTAGAGATGCTTTGCCAAAACCTCCCGGTCTAAAAATTTAATTTTATTGAAATTTCCTTACTTCAAAAAATTCAGAAATATTAAACAACAATTATCAATAATAATGTTGCCCAAAAGTTATTAATTATTCAACAATTTTTGCGATAATCTATTATCTTTCTTAAACAAATCGAATTCGTTAATTTTTAAAAGAACTCATATGAATTTTTTCAGAATTTTCTCTCAACTATAAAAATAATCTTATTTTTAGGTTGCAGTATGTCCACTACTGGTGATTTACCAAGGTTACAATTATTCCAAGTAATAAAAGATATTTTGAAGGATGATATCTACGTGATTTATGAAAGGATTGAAACATTTTTGTCTGAAAACCAAAATGCGACTTCCCAATAAAAAATTTTATCATTTTGCGAAGCACTAAAGGTACATTTAAAAAAATAAGCGCACAATTATGCGCTACGCAATAAGACATACAGAAATGCAGTAAAGTAAGTGAAAGAACTCTGAACAACTTTTATAAAAAAATAACATTTCAAGTGCCACGGCATTCCCTTACTACGAAGCAGGTTTGTAAGGGAGAATACTTAAAAATAACGGTATCTAAACATTCAGCGTGCAATTTTTATATGCGCTGAATAATGCGCTTTATGTGTCAAAAATGTATTGCTTCAAAGTGGGAACTCGCCATAAAAAATTCATGTCTTCCGTAAGCGAGATGGTAATCGCAACTCTCACATTTCTCCCTTACAAACCTGCTTCGCTCGAAGCATAATTTTTTATTGGGTTATTATTTATCAGAAAACGAGAAACGGCAAATATCAGAT
This sequence comes from Pollenia griseotomentosa, assembly GCA_963931875.1. Taxonomy (NCBI): domain Eukaryota; kingdom Metazoa; phylum Arthropoda; class Insecta; order Diptera; family Polleniidae; genus Pollenia; species Pollenia griseotomentosa. The sequence continues at coordinate 181,298,159 of OZ007563.1, read as the reverse complement.
TTGGTGTACAAGATAAAAACAAGCTGGGATTCAAGTAAGAAAAAATTATGATTTTTTGAGTAAGACTGTTGAGTTAAAAAAAGATGAAAAAAAGCAAGGCTCTGACAAATGTGAGGTTGGCCCGTTTGGGGTTTAAATGCCCTGGGCGACGCCATCTTGTATTTTCCATTTCGAATTTTAAAATTCTGACAGAAAATTCGTAATCAGCGACCCCAAACCCCTCAAAAACGATATGTTACTTGATTATGATAAATAATACATGATTTTGTACCCCAGAGGGAGATCAATAAGGGGTGAAGGGGGGTGAATTTCCGCACATTTGATATAAAATTTGTAATCAACGACCCCAAAAAACCCCAAGATTCCATTTTGGAGTGAATTACTTGCATTTTCGAATTTTGGCCAGCTTTTTGGCAATCGGCCGTACTTTGTGCCGGTTCAATAATGTTTCCTACTATTTTCTTCCAGGACGATCATTTTAAATGGCGTTGTGCTAAAGATGGTGAGTCCATCTTCCTTTATAATCGCTTGTACTGTGTTCAGCAAGTCATACATTTTTAACAGAAATTCACATTTGGCAAGATCTTGACACCATTTTTCTAACCTTTCCTCTTTAGCCTTAAATTTAATATTCGTATCGGTATCGGTATCGCCGATATTTCTTTTTGAGTATCGGTATCGTAACAGCAAAAAGCCGTATCGTTACGTTCCTAATTTGTATTCATTGAAGAATTTTTTTATTAAATTTGTATTTTTTTGAAAAGGCACAAGGCTAAAATAAATATTTTTTTAATTTCTGTTTTAAATTCCCAATTTCGGCAAATTCGTATTAAATTTGTTTAATTTTTTTTTTTTTTTTTTTTTTGGAAAATCTTTTAAATGGCACTTAAAAAATAAAACTGTTGATTTTCAAAAAGTTTTTGTTTTATGAACTGTAGTCTAACAAGAAGTGCCGTTATGTTATTTCTGGAAAACCTTTGTTTTTATTTTTTTTTAAATATTGCTAAAATTTAGTTATTTTTTTCAAAGTCGCCAAAAAAAAAAAAATTAACCAAAATGGCTGTAAAATCATGTTCATATTGTTTGGTGGCAAAAACATTTAGGCTTTTATTATATAAAACGCAACACAACATTAAAAATTGTATTGAAAGCAAAAACAAAGTAAAAAATTTTTTAGAATTTTGTTGTTTCTTTCTACAGAAACTCATATTGAATTTGAAGCGCTGCATACCTATTGTGGCGTTGAAAAAAATAACGAAAACTTTAACAAAAAACTCCAAAACCATAATCATTTTATTCGTTCATTTCAAGTGATTTGTTAAAACATTTTCCCCCTTTATTTTCTGTTAATATTTTCGATAATTCATTGCCAACACTATTAATTTTCTTTATGAACAACTAAAATTAAAACAAAAAACGAAAAAAACGCGCACTTTTCACTCTTTATTAACAATTGTTATTGTTGTTTTTAATGTAATTTTAACAACAAGAACATTTAGAGAGCATAAAGTCATAAAATAAACAACAAAACCAAAACAAAAATATTTATGAACACCTACAACAACTACAACAGTAAAACAAAAATTTGTTACTACATTTCACACAAGACGAATGTTTTTTTTTTCTTTCGTTCGTTTGTTTATTTGTCTTTTTAACGTGTTGTTATTGTACGCACGAAATTCTGTTAATAAAAAAATCTCAAAATTTGTTGTTGTTTTTTCTTCTAACTGTTATTTTTAATGCGTCTTTACAACGTATACAACAAATTCGTAATAATTTCCACGTTAAACTGTTGTCAAACTAAACATCAACCAACAGTTTTGAGCTCTGCAACAAATATATTTTTTTTTCTTTTAACAAAAAAACAAAAAAAAAAACAAATCGCACAAAAAAAAAGATCGCAATAAAATAAATTGTAAGAAGAAACGGCAAAAAAAACTTTAAGCGAAAAAAGCTGTAGTAGAAAAAACAACAACGTGCTTTCATTCAAACAAACAGTGGACTGAGTAGTGACGATTCACAAAGCAATGATGACGTTACACTGAAGCTCAAGCAATTACATAAAAGCAATACCAACTACAACTCACAACAAAAACAAAAGAAAAAACAAAAATGGTAGAAAAAGGAGTTAAAACTCACACACAAACAAAAAATTCTCATAAAAATATGAATTTTTTTTTCTACAAAAAATTTGAAGGGGGAATTATTTAAGATTTGCGCAAAAAATTACAACAATAATGAACAAACGTAGACTCCATAAAACAAATTCTCCCAAAATATATCAACAACAAGAATAAAAACAAATATAAAATTGCAATATGAATCAAATAAACAACAATTACAACAACACAAACTAAAAAAAAACTAATGGCAAAAGTCCGAGCAGTTATTGCTGTACAAAAAAAAGAGTTAAAAAGAATTTTGCTCTGGTTTAAATTGTTGCTGTTGTTTTTGTTGCTGTACTTTTATACACACACGCACTCAAACAAAATCAACTGGAAAAACTCTTTGTTGTTTTTTTTTTTTACAAAAAACAAATTTTTTTAACTTTAAAAAAATTAAGAAGAAACGAGAGTCCAAGAAATAAAAACAAATAACGGCAAAATAATTAAAGCTAGTGATGCCAGATACGGGGGATATTTAAAACGGTAAGAAAACAAATAGGAATTAAAGAAATTCAAATTTTTTTTCGTTTTTAAAAGAATTAATTATTGTGGTTATTTTATTATATTGTTTATGGTTTTTAATCTAAATTTTCATAATTTAATCAGGCTATAGTTCATTAAATATAATTTTCATTAACTGCCTGGCCCACGATGTCGACAACAACATTTCTTTTTTATATTTATATAGAAAACAATAATAAAAAACAAAAATTTGTTTTTGTTTTAAATGATAATATGCGAAAGAAATTTTCGTTTCGATATTGTGGGCCAGGCTGTAAATTATTTTTATGAAAAAAGGAATTTTTCAACATGAAATTAATTAAAATTTATTGACAATTTTTCATGCTTGACTAACCGGGAAAAGGTTGATTTGACATGTTTCGATAGTAACAGCACTTTCTCTTCAGGAAGTTTTGCCATTTAACACTCCCCGCCGTTGACGACGGCTGGCAGTCAATATTAAAAATGAATTAATGAAATAAAAAAAAAAATATTAACAAATACACTGATAAACACTCAAAAATGGATAAGTTAAAAATTATAGAGAGCTTAAACACACAAATTAAAAGAAACCTTTAAATTTTAAGCACCACTTTTATGTTGAAAGATAAGCTTTATATCAAAGGTAAAACCTAATTTAGATTTTTATTGTCTGGTTCCGGCAAAGCTCTTCAGAAACAGTGATTACATACTTAATACGTGTGTATGTATGTTTATATGTATGTATGTATATATGCATAATATTATTTATGTATGATTTAAAAATCATTTGAAAATTATAGCATTCTCAACAAAAAAAGGAAATTATTTTCAAATGTACCCAAAACGCGAGAATTGAAAAGTGGTTTTTTATACACCTTTAATCTCATTTTTATAATTTTTGCTATAAAATTTTTTTTGATAGAGAAATATTTGCATTATATTTGTCACAAAATGCTTTTATTACAGAAATCCTATTAAAAAAAACTTTTAAAATTCTTGCATTTTACGTTTTCGATTTCCGGCACACCCCAGATAGTCATTAAACTACCAATGAGCAGATATGACAGGGTTAGTCATTTTGTCTCCGAAACAAAGAACCATAAAATACGTCGTTGTTGTGCTGATATGTTAAGATTACTACCAGCGTTGCCAAAACGATGATTTGATAATATGTTGGATGATCTTGTGACCAAAATATTATTTTTTTTAATGAAGATTTCTTCATTTTAAGTTTTGTATCAGCTTGATGTTTATTGGTTTTGCACACTTTTGTAGCCAGTGTCATGCGTACAAAAAAATGCATCATTATCTGGGCATTAGATAACAAAAAAAGCGTCTTAGATTAGCGGTTGTTCATTTTGAGAATGTTGATGAATTATGAAATTCCATTGTCTATGTTTATGATATTTTTTTAACAAAGTATATATATATAATAGCTTAAAAATAGTGTGGGAATTAGTTATTTTTCATAAATTATTTTTTTGATTAAATTAACCAAGAATATCTTTAAAAATGAGTATCAACATTATTTTAATAACTATCCCACTAGAAACTTATTTAGGAAAATTCATATATTTTTTTAATGCAATTTTCTGAATATGTCTTAGATATAACAACGATATCAAAAATAATATAATATTAAATTAAGAACCCTTAAGATTTTATATGATGCATGAGCTGCATAGTTCCCAAATTGAAATCTTTTTGCCAAAAATTTATATATCACTAATTTTAGAATTTAATTACTTTCAATGATACTTCTTTATTTAAATGGACTTTTCAAGTTTGTATTTATTACAAAAAATAAATGGATTTAAAATTTATTTTTAGAAAAATTTTTATTAAAAATTTCACTGAAAACACAATTTAAACCTAATTAAGTTTATATAAGTACGGCAATTATGTCGTTATGTACTCATGCATTTTAATTTGTACAGTTTTCATAATAAGAATGTTTTAAAAAAAAATAAATAATTTTCTTGTCAAAAAAAAATTGACTTAAGAAAAATTATAATTGCAATACCAGCAGAAATTCTTTTTCGTATCCTAATCTTCCTGCATGAATAACAGGAGTTGACGAAAAACTTCTGCAAAATGTAGGAACCCTTTTTAGAACTATCATCTATGCTCTGGAAATCGAATTCGAGTGAAATTGAAATCGAAACAAATTTTGAAAACTATCCTGTGTTTAAGGATCATAAAAATATTCCCTTTTATATATCTCAAATTTTAAGGATCACTTATCTTTACCAGAATTCCTTCTGAAATCATGAAAATCCGCGTTCATTTTTAAAAAAATTTAATTAAAAATCTCTATCGATTATAATTTGATCTGTTTTCGAGAACATGGATGTATGGCTTAAGGTTATGCTGTTTATTCAGAAGTCTTCAGAAAACTTACTAGTGAAACAACTCAGCTACATTTTAATATATACAACATTCCTTCCGGCCTAAACAAAATCTTAATTCATAAAATAATTTGAAATAATAAAATCTGTATCTGTATAGGCAGTTTCGCACCAGAAATATGGCTCGCGAATTAACCATGTGGAAACTATTGAATACTTCACTCTATACTTCAGACCCCGTTATATCATCGATATTGTCGATGACGTCTCTATAGTTATCGGCTTCCCCAAGCCCTACAAAATTTATTGTAATAATCTAGTGCCCAAAAACGTTTTTTTAGCTATTGATTAACTTATAAATGATTCGGAACTATGTGACCAACCATGAAATTTCGCCATAAGGCCTTGCGCAACTAAAAAATTTTTTAAATGTAAGCCAGCACTAGCCACATTCAACTTCCTGTCAAATATTTCTAATCATAACCCGGCTACGAGACTATTTTTAAATCAACTGATTTTGAATCCAATGTGCTTTCGGAAAATGTTGACCATAGTATGGTTAATTTCGAGCAAGTTATGATTAATTTTAACCTACAAACATTAACATGGTTAAAATCCAACCATAGTATGTTGCTCTTAGAATCTAATTAACTTGATGAGTTGTTGATGAAATTTTCCTGTAACAATAAAAATATAAATGTATTCTGAATTTCCGTTTTTTTTTTTTTCAAAATATTCTAAAAATTATGGTATGTTACCACTTTGAAAAATTTATGGACTTATATTCATAAACGATTATTAATTTTAACAAACCTTTATTAAGGAAAATTTTCATAGAAAATTTGTTCTGTAAGCCTTTATTAAATTTAAAAAATTTTGTCACTTCTTGTCTTTGTATATTCCGACGGCAAAACTCTTTCCGTTTATATTTAGAGAGTTATTGTTAAAATATTTATGTTAATAATTTGTAGTTTTTTATTTATGTAAATAATAATTAGCTTATAAATTTATTTTTATTATTTTTTTTTTTTATTTCAATTTTAATTTTTTGGGTTTCTTTTCTTTCGAAGTGGTAACTTAGTAAATTTTTCCTAAACACTTTCAATAGCAAAACTGTTGACTTTAATTTAATACGTAATTTGTTTTTTTGGGTATTTATTTCCCTCAATATGGTAATTAATCCCTTTAAAGAAAATATGGTCAACTTTTGTTTTTAAGCCCACAAAACAACAAGAGCTTAACTACTCTTCAGTCGGTTTTTTTCTTTGTGCATTTTTTTACTGCAAGAAAACGTTTTAAAATGTAAACAGGGCAGGGGCGTTAACCAAACCCAACATGTTTGCTTTGCTGCTGTAGAAGTGGTAGTGTGTAAAAGTAAACAAAAAACATAAAATAGAATTTATTTCTTATCAAATTTGAATTATTATGTCTAATATAGCTTAACTCTTTTATAAGGAATATAGCTAAGCTCTTTTCTCCTCATATATAAATTAGGAAAGAGAATTTCTCACTTAATTCCCCTTTAAAGAAATTGCTCACAATAAACATGGCGCATGCTTTAAATTGTATAGCGTAACTCTTCTTAAAACAAGTGCTCAGCTCGTTACTCTTTTATTTTTCTTATTAAAAACTTCCAATTGGAATACAACTTCCCCTGTTATCTAAAAATTTCCAAAATAACAATTTTCCCCTGAAGGTAAGTAAAAGTTCCATTGACTTTCTCCTAGTGTGTGTTTTTAAATTTGTTGTTGTTTTTTCTTTGTATTTCTTATTTGTAAATAAAGTTTGCTTTTGTATTCATTCTCCTGTTGTTTATTGCTTTTTTATTTTTTTAATTTTTGATGGCTGCTGTAGATGTGTGCTTGCGTGCATTTGTTTTCTTTTTGTTGTTGTAGTTGCTTACGAAAAATCATCATTCTTCAATGGAGTATGCCAATTTATAGCATTTTTGTTGTTTTTTTCTTTAAGTCTTGCGTTGTTCTTGTATTTATTTGCTGGTTTTTTTTTTAAATTCTTGTAACGTCACTTTGTCTAGAACTTGGACGGGGTATTTCTTTTGTTGGATTGTAGGTATTAGAATTTTTTTGTTTTAAAACTTTGAATTCAAAAGTTTTTTACTATAAATTTTAGTCGTTTATAGGTAGGTATAATTATTTTTTATAAAATTTATTATAGGTAGGTATGCGTGGTATTATTTTGTTTACCTAATATGTACATACAGTGACTCTTATTAATATTCGGTTTTTTTATTCAAGTTAGGTATAAAAATAATAGAAAATAATAAAAAAATGGGGATATTATTTTTTTATTCATGAGATACCTATATTAAGAGATCAAAAAGAAAATTATTTCAGAATTCTGAATATTGAACAAACAATATTAATAACAATAAAAACCAAAAAACTTAAATAAATGAATACCTATTCGGTATTTTAGTTTTACCACAAAATGCAACGATGAATTACCTTTTTGTAAAATGGGGAAACCCACATTAATCAACATCAAACAAATAAAGTTAGCCATTCTCATGTTTTTTTTTTCTTTTAAATGCGCGATTGGTCGTAAGGGAAAAAATACTTCATTATAGTAAAGAAAATTAATTAGTGATTTTTTCTTACTAAAAAGGAAAAAAAATATAAAAATATTGCTGAAATATTGAATATGAAGCCAAATACTCTCGGCGACATTATCCGAAGATCTAAAAACGAGAATGACAGTTTCAGAAGCAACAAAACGTGGCACAGTTAAAAAAGAAGTGTTCAACGGCCGTATTGTCCGAAGAAAGCCTTTCGTTAATTTGAAAAACAGAAATCATCGGCCAAAATTTGCTAAGGACCATATAAAAAAAGTTGTAAATTAATGGGATGACGTAATTTTTCGGGTAAATGCAAATTAAACTTATTTGGAAGTAATGGAAAAACTATTGTGTAGCGGAAACCGAATAAAAAGTTGAAAGGAAAAAATATTACTCCAACAGTTAAGCATGGAGGAGGAAGTGTAATGGTGTGGGGCTGCATATCAGGAAAAGTGGTTATGAAACTGGTATTTATCGAAGGCATTATGAACAAAGGTTTATTTGAACATTTAGAGAGATAATCTGAGAAAAACTGGGAACTTTTAAATTGTAACCTGACAACGACCCTAAACATAAAGCCATCGCGAAGTTTGCCTTATAAGTGCCCAAAAGTGATTAATACGCCTGCTCAAGCCCCAGGCATGAATCCTATAGAAAATTTATGGGACTATTTAGATCGCCGAGTCCGCGAAAATCCCGTTTCTTCACAAAACGAAATTAAAAAAAGGCTACAGGAAGAATGTGATAAAATCAGTGTTGTTTACTTGCAAACAATTATTTTAAAAACGCCAAATCGTCTTTCTGATGTTATAAAAAGTAATGATTATCCAACCAGATATTAGTTCATTTCTTTTTTTATTTTTATTTAAACCATAGTGTTATATCTGCTAAAATAATAGAATATAAATGAAGTGTCAATTATTTAAATTTTTTTGTTTTTATTATTATTGTTTGTTCAATATTCAAAATTCTGAAATATGTAAGTTTTTTGTTGATCTCTTAATATATCTTATGAATAAAAAAAAAATATCACCGTTTTTTATTATTTTCTATTAATTTTGTTGTCTTTTAATAACTCGGAATAAAACATAAAATATACTTAACACAGACTTTTATTTGTTTCTTTTAAGCATGGAAAGAATTTCATAATATTTTCATTCTAAGGTTAAGGTAAGTTTAATTATAACAGCTGAATAACATTTATAATATCAAATTTACCTTTTATATTTAAGCTAACAAATGCATTAGGCTTTATAAAGCCAGCGAACCCTAACAACGTCAAAAATTTTACAGCTGAATAGGTATATTATTTAAATGCAAACAAACTGATGACATTTTCATAAAAATTTATTTTTAGAACTAAAAACAAAATTTCCTAATTTTTAATTTGATGTCTTAACACAATATTTTTTTTTAATTAAAACTTAAAATTTTAGCAATAAAATTTCTTTAAGCATAAATAAATCCTTGCTGAATGACTTATCTTGCCTGTTAAGCGTAAGTAGAATTAAAAAATTGAATATAATTTTTCAAATTAAAACTAGTTTAGAACATTTTAAATGTTTTTAATTTAAAGCTCCAGGTCCTTCTTTTTATATAAAAAATATGTATTTATTTAATTAATTATTATAATATTTAAATTTTTTTTAAATAGTCAGCTCCATGGATATAATGTCGCTTTTAAAAGTGTTTTAAAGTTTATGTACGGAATGTCATATGATCCAGGGAAATTATGGCCCTTTTTGGTGTGTTATAATCAATTATTTGTTGTTTCTATTATTGTTAAGTTTTGAGACGAAAGAATTAAAAAAAGAACAAATTGATTATTTCGAATACATCAGCTTTAAAAAACGTCAGTCGAAGTAGAAAAACTGCCATTTCTTCCACTTCTTTATTTGTCATTGAAACAAAAAACAATAGTTGCTTCTGATTCATTAAATGTAAACTTAAAAAGCGAAAAATTGTACACAAATTTTCGTTTTCTGGTTGACAGTTTTTGGTTTCGACTGCAGTTTTTTAAACCCTGAAACACATAGTTGGGGAAATCACAAGGTGTCATAAAGTCATAAGTCTTAAAATAATAACATGAAAAAATATGACTGTTGTGAACAACCCCTCATAATTTAATGTGTTATTTTGAATTTAAATCAGCTGATTTAAGACAAATATAAAAAATAAATATTAACCTAACATCAAAATATTTTTTAATTCTAATCCATGAACTAATAAGTTATATTAGATCTTATCTGACTATTTTCCATTTTTTAGACGCAAATCACAAATAAATTTTATTTTGTTTGTTTACCAAACATCAGAGTCCTAAGCCGATATAATTTGACGCAACAAGTGTTTTGTTGCGAAAATTGCTAGCCGAAGGTTAATTTCGGATATAAGCCGGATAAAACTATACAATCAACGGCGACGGCTACAAAAACTAATGCGGCTCGGCTCAGCCGCTCAGCGCAGGTCTCTTCTGATTAATTACGACAGCACAATAAACATAGCAAGCAAAGTTCTATTAATTTAAGACACTTTTTGTTTACAAAGCAACAACAATATTTTTAAACCATTGTAAAATGTTAGAACAGTATGACAATATAACATGATAACCCACCTTGTGAATACTTCAAGTATCAAAATCTTGATATGGCAAAATCGCGAATTTCTTCAATTCCGAATTTCCGAATCATTATCTTGAATTCTGAAACCCTAAACTTAAAAATTCCGCTATTAAATCCATAATTTAGAGGCTATAATTAGCAAATCCGGTGTTTGATATAACATTGATCTTACAAATTATGTAAGAAATATTTTTTCGCTTGAAATGTTCTTAGCTGAATAGATAATTCTGCACCTTAATATTATTTTAAACGCTTTTCTCAAAACTTAAAAAATATTTTAAAACGCCTTGCGTACAAAAACTTTGCTGAATGAATGAAATGTTATCTTAAAAAGAAAATTGCAAGCTGAATAATTAATTAAATTATTCAATTTAATTTTTTTTAACTTTTGGCTCTTGTTTATTTATAAATTGAGCTATAATAGATAAATCAAAGTTTATTTTGGGAATACAAAATTTATTAATATTCAGATTTCTGTGTGTGAGAAATCTGATTAATAATAGATAAGATTCTAAAATTTATTTAAAATATTTGTTTTTGTTAGAAGTTGTAATAGTGTTAAGTAGCTGAATATGACTTTTGCAGTTTTTTTGCTTAAAAATTGTAATAATAAGTTGTTAAGTATGACTTTTAATACTTGTTTTATAATGTCATTTAAACATTTCTCAAAAGCAACTTAGCTGAATTTAAACATTGCTAGCTGAATTGGTTATTTAAACCATAATTTAAATTACTTAGCTTAAACTGTTTCTTACTTAAAAGAAAACACATGCTAAATTCTACATTTTGCCTCAAAAGCTTAGCTGAATTTGATTTTTTCTAAGAATTTCCTTTAGAAATAAGTTTCTGTTTAGTAATTGATTAGCTGAATTGATAAATCATTACCTTAATATGATTAAAAGTTTAATTTTATTTATAAAAGTAAATATTTTCCAAAAACTACTTAGTTGAATTATGTATTTGTTAGCTGAATCTAAAAATATTAAGTGTTATACATTTGCTTGTGCAAGCTTTGCTGAATTTTCTTTTCTTTTTTAGAAAATGACTCACTATGAATCACAAATTAAAAAGCTTGAAATGTTAAATTCCTAAAACTTCATAAATTCCTTTAGTAATTAAACACTTTATTTAACAATTGATTGATTAGAATTCTAAAAAGAACGAAAAAGTGCAAAAAATTTGAAAATTTGATATGTTGCCCTCTTAAAAGGACAAAACAACACCAGGCTGTCTGTGAGTTTTGTTTAGTTTTTTTTTTTATTCCTATAAAGTGAATAGAGGATTTATGTGTGTGTATTTTCAAGGAATATAGAAAAAACAATAAAAAAAGTGATATTAGAAAACGAAAACAATGTTTGAAATTACTCGAAAACTAAACAAAACAAGAATTTACGCTCAATGATTTTGTTAAATTAATTTGGCAAGAAATCAAGAATGTTCCAAGGCCTCTTATTTTTTTTAAAAATTTACTCTCTTTAAATACTCTTTCTTTTATTTCTTAATAAAGTGTTATTATGAAAAAATCACACATATTACTCAGGTAATTCGATATTTTTTTGATTTACAAAAAACAATGAAGAGGATTTTTTCACTTCTAAGCAAAAAAAAATTGGAATTTCTATTTTAATCATGAATCCTCCCAATTTTTATTTTTTTTACAAAATTCTAAGTAAAAATATTATTTATTGTTAATTAACCTAAATTTTGTGTAAATGATTTTTAATATTTTAAATGAATTAAACTGTCAAAATAAATATTGAGTTTCCCGTAGAAAAAATGTTTCCAAAGAAAAAAGTTTGTAACGAAATTTAATACTTTTTTCAGTTACAAGAATATTTTATCAAACAGAGCACCTTTTTTGGATTGTTGAATTAATAATTATTATTATTAAAATATAGGAATTTATTCTGGTACTTTTTGTTTAAAACAAACTATAAAATCCTTGAAATACTTGGTTTATTGTCTTTTGTTGTACATATTTACTTTGCGAATTATGCTTCATCCTGTTTCTTATTATTTTTGCTTTTGTTTGGTAAATATTTTGACAGCATGTACTTCAGATTTATAACCATACAATTTTAATTTTTTTTATTCTAATACAATTAAGTCTCTAAATCAGCAGCTGAATATAATCTTTTATGATTTAAAAGCAAAATCTAGTTCAAAAAGTGTTAGCTGAATACGAAAATTTTTAGCTTAATTAAGATTAAAAATGCGGGTTTTTAATAATTAACAAAAATTAATTTACAAGTAAAAAATAATTCTTGCTGAATTGTATATTTTTTTTCAAAAAATCTTAGGTTATTTAGATTTTTTCTCATAAAATGTATGATATTATAAAAAAAAGCTAGCTGAATTCGTTAATTAACAACCAAGTTATGATTAAAAAGCACTATTATACGAATTAAGTTTAATAATCTCAGCTAAATTAGAAAAGTGTTAGCTGAATTAGAAAAATGTTACCTGAATTATATTAAGCATCTTATTTTAAATTACCGAGCTAACAAATTTACATAGCTCTAAGCTGAATTCCAACATTTTAGCTAAATTAAGTTTTAAAATGCTAGTTTTTAAATAATTAACAAAAATTGATTTATAAGTGTAAAATAATTCTTGCTGAATTGTATACTGCTTCAAAAAATTTTGGGTTATTTAGATTTTTTTCTCATAATATGTATGATATTTAAAAAATAAGCTAGCTGAATTCGTAAATTTACTACTAGTTATGACTTATGGGCATAATTATACAATTAAAAATTAAAATGGAGTTAAATAATCTCTGCTGAATCAGAAATGTGTTAGCTGAATTAGAAAAACGTTACCAGAATAAGATAGGGAAAACTTATTTTAAATTATTGAGCTAACCAGTTTACATAAATACTTGCTGAATTAGGCACTTTGTTGAAAAAATCCAAAGGGAATGTAATTTTTTTAACAATATTATTTAAAATTATTTATTTTCTAAAAAATTTTATCCGAATTTGCAAAGTAATAGCCTTTGTTCAAAACTTTAGCTTTGTTTTAACAAACTTAGCTTTAAACTTTAAAAATGTGTTAGCTGAATTATGTTTAAGAACTAATTAAAAATTATTTAATTTAAAATTTTGTGTAAACTTCAAAAATACTTGCTTTTTTATATATCGAATTAAAAATTTCATTCAAAGATTTAAAATAGGAATTTGTAGTGTTTTAAAAAATGAATTTGAATATGTTTCTTTGTAGTTGAATAAAAAAGAGATGCTAGAAGGCGAGTCGTACTACGCCCCTGGTTAAAAGCAAAAATCAAGCTCTAATTCGATGTCAGGGGGTTTTTTATAAGCCAACCACTTGGAATCAATAAACTTCTCAAAAGTTCTAGATATTGTGTTTAAAGTTAAGACTTTGGTAAATAAAATCTGCTAGTTTAGAGCCAGATTGGATAACCGTATAACAGTAGAAAAAGTAAAGCGGTTTCAAGTACACTTTAGAGAAAATTTGAGTTTCGGGAGCCGCCCTAATGTTTGTTAAAATAAAAAAAAGTAAAGCTTCTTTGGTAGTTAAAGTGGTTTATAGGAAGGAAGTTCACTTAATTATTTAAACATTTTTTAACAATCAAATCATTTGTCAAAATGTAACATTTTCTCTGTCTAAATGTATTTAAATTATATTAAAAGAAGTAGTAAAATTATTTTTAATTAAGCAATTTTAATTATGCTGTCAAAATTGTTTTCATAATAAACAAAATTTTAAAAAATAACAATAATAATAGGCACAATATTTAACTATAATAGTAAACAATTTTTGAACACGACAGTTAAACTTAAACAAATTTAAAAAATAAAGGGTTTTCAATTGGTTTTAATCGCTTTAAAGTGTAATTAAATATTAGAGATCAATTAAGTTGTAGTTGTTTTTATAATCATGAAAACAATAACCATTAGCCGTTATAATTGACCACATTTCTGATTGTTTTTGTTTTTTTTTTTTTTACTTAATTGAATTAAAATTTGTAAGTTTGAAAATAAAAGTAGGCGTTCTTTTTAAGCTTTGGAAAGGGCATACATAGAATATTGACTAGAATAGAAAGAGAGAGAAAAAAATCTAATGGTGTTTTCTTATCTAAAAAATAAAAAAATAATGGTTACACGAACCTTTACAAAGTGATATATTTTTCTAAATTACAGTGGAACAAAATAATAGCTACGTTTTACACTTAACACTAACGTGTATTTAGCGTGTTAAATATTGAATGAAAAGTTTGTACTATGTTAGACCCCTTTCACACTCGGCCAGTTACTTGCGCAAGGGGGGGTGCTTTAAAGTCATGCGAAATAAGGCCATGATGGCTATATTGCTCAATTGAATGGGAGATAAAGCCATAATGGCCTTATTGGACAATCATTAAGAGATAAGGTCATATTTAAAATTTTGCGAAATGAGAGATAAAGTCATATTTTTCCAGAATATTGTTACTTTACTTTAGTGTTTCCGGGAAAAGTCATTTTTTTATTCTTGCGACGCATGCAGGAAAACTTTATTCAGCGAAGCCACCTGCCGTGTCCTACTGGAGGCGAAAACCTGTAAGCGCGGCCGCAGGCCGCCACGCAGAAAAACTTTAGTATGCGAAGCCAGATTTCAATACTTAACTTTTGTGTCTCCGGGAATACTCTTAATTATAAAAATAAGAAAACTATTAATCAATGTAAAATGCAAAAGATCTTCAAAACTGAAATGAGAGATAAAGACATTTTCTAATATCGCGATGGCTTTATCTCCCATTAAAATGGGGGAAAAAAACAAAAGGCTTTATCTACCTATTGAATGAGAGGTAAAGCCATCATGGCCTTATTTCGCATGACTTTAAAGCACCCCCCCCCCCCCCCAAAATATTGGTCCTAGACCCACCTTAAAGTATTCCGATCGACTTAGAATTACTTTCTAAGTACAGGTCGCAATTTTGGAGATAATATTATAAAATTTAGGACATAGGTTCTTACTGGCACAAGGACCAAGCCTATTAAAAATGGGCCGAATCGTAGGACTACGAGGGGATATAGGGGAAATTTCTGCCTCTTAGAAACTATCAAACCGATTTTAATGAAATTTAAATCATAGATAGAAACATATTTATATGGACACATAAGCTATGTAGTTCTTCAAAAATAGGACCACAAGGGGAGGTAGGGGGCAATTTCTGCCTCTCACAAACTTTCAAACCGATTTTAATGGAGTTTATAAACATAGATAAATTTATATTAATATGGACACAAAAGCATGATGTGTTTTTAAACACTGTGGTGTAGGGTATCATATGGTCGGGCTTGACCGACTATACTTTCTTACTTGTTATTAATTTCAAAGGCCTATCGAATATGGAATAAAACAGTGTACATATCAACTGCGGCTTCGCTTGTTAAAGTGCATCCCATTTGCCATGACCCTGTCGAAAAAATCAGACTAAATTTGACCGATGCCTTTGGTAATGATGGCTCTTGAAGGCCGCTATTGTTTGTGGCTTATAAGTAGGGACCTGAGACTTACGAAAACTTTTACAAGAAAAAGTTTAAAAAATCGCTCGTGCAGAATGTCCAATGTGTTTTGTCTTCTAAAAGCTTATCTTGTTAAAACCTCATGCCGTTAGTGTTCATGTACTGTAATTTAGGTCCAAAGAAGTTGTTAATCATCGACCTCTGTATGTATGTATATCGCTCGCTGTTAACGATGATGGCCTGGCAACGTCGTTCCTAAAGAAATATGGACCCCCATCCCAAAATTCACATCAAACTGTGACTTTTTCTGGGAAGCATTTAACGCTCTTGTGAATTGGTATCGTCTTGCATCTTATCTTACCTGGCAGTTGACCTTCTCACCCAGCCATCTGGTTGATGCAATAAAGGAATGGATCCTGTTCAAATTATTGTCAGAGAGACAAGTCTTTTCCCTTAGGGTGCTTAGATCAAACAGTTTGTGTCTTAGGTCTTCGAATGCCGGGCAATATCAAAGATGTTCCGTTGACTTTTCCTTGTCGCCTCAACTGCTAGATAGGTCATTGTAAAGTAGCTTAAGCCTTTGGGCGCGCTTTCCAATGGCCCAGTGGTCAGTTATAACTGCAATTAGCTTCCTGAGGTAAAGTCTGGACAGCTTTAAAACCCGCACAGTCCTTTTTTATCTGTGATGTAGTTACTTTAAATTACCTCCGACTGGCAATGAGATTAAATTTGTGTGCGATAAGTTGTTAACTCCTTGGGAGCGAAACACTTACATATATCTTATGTCGAACCGCTACGATTCAAGGTGGTTCCTGCATGCGCCAACGAGTCAGCTATACAGTTTCCATGTGTGCCCCTGTGTCCATTTAAACATAAAAATTATACGTTTTTCTTCTTGTTAGTGCGGTGTTGTTTCGGCAACAAACATCTACAAACACACGCGTATGCAGGTATATTAGTCTTGCCAAAATCAAAAGCATTCTAATTTTTTTTTTTTTTTTTTTGTTTTTTTTTTTTGTGTTATGATTTTTAATATTATCATTTTGTTAGTTTTCAATTTTATTTATTATTTAATAATTTTTTTTCTCTTTTAAATTTTTTCTTTTGTTTTAAAATTTTATCATTTACAAATAATAATTTTTATTTTTAATGTTTCTGCTAAAACAATAGTGGTATTCACACCGAACTTGTTAATTTGTTACTCGGTAGATTGTTAATTTGTTAAAGTTACCAACTGTGAACGACCCCCTTTTTAAAACTCTGGTAACTTTCGTAGTAAAACAGTATTTAATTAACATACTTACTCTCAATGTACACGAAAATTGCCAAAACACAAATATTTTTTTAGAAATGTATCACAAATGACTTTTTTATTATATTTATTTAGAAACTGCAACAGCTGATTGTGAGTTACCAACTTACAACTATTTTATCAGGGGTGCCGTGTCGTTAATTTGTTAAATGTTAATCCGGTAGCGCGTTAAATATACAAAAACAAAATGCGTGTAAAAAAGTAACGATTAACGACTAACAAACTAACAAGCTCGGTGTGAATCCCACTAATGTTCTATACTGCAATAAGAGGCTTTAAGTCTTGTGTATAGAATTGGAATAAATAATGAAAAAAAATCAAATTTGCAAAGTGCTTGACATTATCTAAAAAATCTTGTTTTTGAAAAGAATTCTTGAAATTAAAAACTTCCTTAAATAATCTCTTATAAAAATAACACAATTTTTAAAACCAGTTAAGAGTAAAAAATGTAAGCAAACATTTCTGCAACCTTTCTTTTTGAGTCAGCTGTTTAACGTTTTTAATTGAGGTTTTATGTTTTTTTTGTGCTGGGCTTTATAAATCTTGACAAAACATATTTTTCCTGATTCTTGAAGACATAAAGCATATAGAATGCAAAACTAAGTGTTATTCGTACTTAAATACGACTTCTTCTTAAAGTAAGTAGAAAAATCTTTAATTTAGTACGAGTTTTTTCTGTCTGTGTACTTTTAACGATATGTCCGGTATTAACTGTAAAAGTTTGGAAGTTAGAAATCATGAGATTTTTTAATTTACAAATTTAGTTTTAATAAAATTTTAGTAAATATTATATTTTTTTCGCCGAAAATAATAAAGTTTTCTGACTCCTTTTGTTAATTGTATCGTATCGTTTGTTTTCATCCCTTTTTCAATTGCTTGTTTAAAAATTTCAGTGCTTTTTCTATTTGTTTTAAAAAATAATCTAAATTTACGACAGATGTCGCTCGGGGCCAAATTTTATAGCTAATTGTTTGCCTGGGTTTGTGACTGAACTAATTTTAAAGCTAATATTCTAAAGTTTAAATAAAGGTAATTAAGTAATGAAGTAAGTTAAGAAATTAATTTTATTTAATATCAATTAGGACAAAACATTTCTAAGGGTTTTAAATTGATTAATTAAGGTCGAACCTCATAAAACACGAATAATTTGTTCCGTGTAAAAATTTAAGTTCGGGTTTTGTAGTGTTAAAGCGAAACTTGCATTGTTAACAAATCAAAGGATTATTTCCTTGCCGAGTTTGGTCTTTTATCAAAATAATATGATTATTGTAGAGGTTACGTGATTTTGAATGAAGTTAAATTTTTGTTCGCGGTTTTTTGCTATTTTTTATTTGCAATAAAACAAAGTTTCTTTAAGAAAAAATTTTAAGTTTTACAATAACCTCAAAATTGAAAATAAAATGGCATGAAAACAAACTTTGTAGTGCAGGGGCTGTTAGTCACTTTAATGTTTAATTTGCGGTTATGCAAAGGCATTCCTGGTAAATCTAATAAATTTACAAATCCTGTTAAATAATTTGAAACAATACTCATTATTAGTAACAGTAACCACAGAATTGTCGCCTCAACAAAGACCGTTTTGAACCTGGTAATGCTTTAATAGTTTCCTAAATAATCAATTAAACCTGATCACCTTGTATAGAAATTAACTATTGCCTGCCACTACTGACGCAACTTTAACGATAACTATTAATCGCAGTGTATGGGGGGTATCTTTCCCCCTTCTCCAAATACTGCAATTTTGAAACTGATAAAGCACATTGTCACTTTACTGATCCTTATCCTCGTCCATAATATGAAAAATTAGCTGCAAAAACTTTCTATAATTCTCTTTTGAAACTGCATTCGTGTTCATACAGTAAAACTTTTGTTTTGCAGCTTTTAAATAGTGAGTTTATCTTTTCTTACAGTCCCCACTACAGTTTGTTAGAATTCTCCCAACATTAATTGTAGTTGTTAATGGGTTAAGAAAAAACAAAAACAAATTGCTCTATTGTTTTACCAAGAAAATCAAAATAAAGCAATTTGCCAGTTCAGTTTTTTGTGCCGTGCACTTGCAGAATTATTATTAAAGTAATTTTTTTGGTAATACAAAATTTTTGATTAAAAGAGAATTTTTTTTTTTTTTTTTTTTTTTTTTTTTTTTTTGCAATATTATTTATTGAATCTTCATACATTAAATATGAACTAACAATAATTAATCAAATCTTAACCTAATACTTTCCTTCTTTAATAATAAATTGACGACCGACTAAGTAGCTTTCTAGCAGCTTGTGTGTGTTTGCTGGTAAATTTTGCTTCAATTTATGTAATAAGCCTTCATGCCAGACTTTATCAAAAGCTTGAGAAACATCGATTAAGAGTGCGGAACAATATTTTCTTTCTTCAAAGGCTTTTCTTATGGCGTTTACTATACGATGGGTTTGTTCAATTGTGCTGTGTTCTCTCCTAAAGCCGAATTGGTGATTAGGAATACATCTATTTTCACTTAAAATTGGAGTTAATTTTGATATATTAGAAAGTAAGCTTATAGGCCTATATGACTCAACTTTTGTGTGATCCTTTCCTGGTTTAGGTATCATGGGGACTAAGAAAACCTTCCACTTTTGAGGATAGTATTGAAGACGTAAGATAGCATTGAAAATTAATAGAATAATTTTCTTTGCTGTGCTGGATAGCTCCAAAAGCATTTTGTTGCTGATCTTATCAAAACCAGGGGCTTTTTTGGGGTTTAATTCACAAACAGCCTTTTCGATTTCTCTTATCTCAAATCTTAGGGGAACAGCTGCTCTAGCAGGAACAGGTGGTAACTCGACCGCAGTATCGTGAGATATATTTGGCGTAAATACGTTTTTTAAATGATTAACAAACAGATTTCCCTTTTCGTTATCATTTCTTGCCCAACTTCCGTTCAAGTTTCTTAATGGTGGCTTAGAGACAACTGGCCTTTTTAGATTTTTAGCTGCACGCCATAATGAGTAGTCTGATTGCGGAGTTGCATCAAGTTCCTTAAGATATTTTTGCAGAGAATCCGTTTTCTGTGTCTGTAGTAACTTTCTTAGCCTTTTTGTACACTCTTTAACAAACTCTTAAGTTGAGGGGATCTGTGCAATTGCCACTCTCTTCGAGCTCTTCTTTTTTCAGACAGGAGACGCTCAACATCTGTGGAATAAATTTTAATATTTTTAGTTTTTTTTGGGGTAATACTGGAATGTTGTACAGCTAGCTTCAGAAAACTGTCAAAATTAAGAATAGCGCGATCTACGTATTCCGGTGTACTAAGCGGAATATTTTCTGTGCAATGGGTGCTGAGATATTTTTTATATTTTAGCCAATTGATTTGTGTAGCTGGCGTCGCTAAGTAACCAGTTGGAGATACAATTCTATTGGGGTTCATTAAAGTAACAATTGTTGGTGTGTGGTCGGAAGATAATTCTAAGGAAGCTTCAACAAAAATCGTTTCTAAGGGGATGTTTTTAACCACGCCAAAATCGATGACATCTGGTATTTTTTGCTGATCAGTAGGCCAATATGTTGGTTGTCCGCTCGCTATCACATTCAAATCCATTTTAGTAATAGTATTAAATAGAACACGACCCTTTGGTGTTATAAGTCGGGACCCCCAGAAGGTATGTTTAGCGTTATAATCGCCAGCGGCCAGGAAACAGGGTCCTAATGATTTAAAATATTTATAATATTGGCCTTCTGATATTGAATGTCTAGGTGGGGAGTATAGCGATGAGATTACTACGTTTCTATATAATTCTTCAACGCAAATGTTTGTTGCTTGAAGATAATCTTCACGATGATCACCCATTAGGTAGTGTTTGACTCTGGTTTTTATTAAAATGGCAGAACCTCCACAAGCTCTATCTCGAGGGTCCTTTGTATCATATAATATATAACCATTTATTTTAAACGTATTTTTTGAGGTCAAATGAGTTTCAGAAACCATCGTGACATCAATTTGTTTATTTTTTAGAAAGTATTCTAATTCATTTTTAAATTATTTTTTTATTTTTTTAGTCATACATATATTACGACAAACGTATATATTGTCGACATTTCATTAAAATTTACGATTAAAAAAAAGCCATCCCAGGAGAGTTTAGAGCTGTCGTTATATTCAAGTGTTGAAAATAATGATCCAGACTTCTTCAAATAAAGGGTATAGTATCATCGAGAGTTGTTAGTCGTTAAAAGGTCTTTAAATGCAATTTTATATGTATCATGGCATCATACAAATGTCCGCCGCGTCTTCGGTGGGTGGCTCCTATGCACTCCAATGTCCGATTTTCTATAACCCGCATGAATCAGGCTGAATTTGACCGACAACATGAGCTATGTTGGCTTTGATGTGGAGGACCTGTGACTTAAGAAAACTCCATATGAAACAGTCGAACGGAATCAAATCGCACGATCTCACATCAACTCGACGTAAGATAGAAAGGCCCTTAAATCGCAGGTGCACAATGCCCAAGGTAGCATTGACGTCTAATAGAAGTTAGTAATCATCGACCTATAGCGCTTATCGTAAACGTTAATGGCCTAGTCAGTCCCTTTTTCGGAATGCACTGAACACTTAAAAATCTCATGTGGATTGGTATCGTATCCAGCGTTAAAAACACTGCAGTCAAAGTAGAAAAACTGCCATTTGTTTCACTTCTTTATTTGTCATTGGCTAAAAAAACTGTTGCTTTAATTTCTGATTAATGTACACAGTCGCTGTCAAACCTACTTAAAAAGCTTAAACAAATTTTCGGTTTTTGTTCAACAATTTTTGGTTTCGACTGCAGTTTTGTAAACCCTGATCATATCTAAGCATCAGTGTTGCCAAAACTTGGTGACCAAAAATGGCTAGATTTACGGAAAAAATGGCTAAAAGTTTTTTTTTCAATAACAACACATTAAAATTCAATAACAAAACAGAAATAATTCATTTAAAGTTGTTTACGATGAAATTGTTAGTTAAGATCAATTTGTTTAATAAGAATAAACGTAAATTAAAGGTAAATCATAATCACGACAACATTTACCCAACCTTTTGAGTCCAGATCTACAATAAAAAAACAAGTAAGAAAGTATTGTCGGTCAACCCCGGCTTTTTGATACCCTACACCACAATAGAACCTATGTACCAAATTTTATAAAATAATCTCCAAAATTGCGGCCTGTACTTTGCGCACAAGGTTTACATGGACAGCCAGCCAGCCAGCCGGACAAACATCGTTAATTCGAAATACTTGCAACCAGAAAAAACACCGATGTTGGTGTTGATCCATTTTATAAATTTAATATTGGAATACTGTTCCTATATTTTGAAAGATGTTTCATCCTCGTTTATAGCGATTTTCAACATTTGTAAAAGTTTTGATTTAAATTAAAAGCATTTTAATTTGTAAAAAATGTTTATTTTTCTTTAATAAATTTTTATAATAAAATAATAATAATTATTATTTTAAAAGAAAAACGGCAAAAATTTTATGGCTTAACAAGTTGAAAAATGGCTAATGGCTAAACTCATTTTTTAATGGCTAAACACGGTGAAAAATGGCTATATCTAGCCACTAAATGGCTAAATTGGCAACACTGCTAAGCATACAGAAATGGGTTCTAAAGCTTAAGATGATTTTTTGATAAAAATTAGGATCAGAACAGAACACCCTTTATGATAAAAAAATTCTATTATTTCACGTGTTGTTGAATAATTTATCCGTTCATGGAGATTTGAAAAAAACAAACTAAATAAATTACAGCCAATTCGGTTGGTGTAGCTTTACCAACATAGGCGCTATCAACGGTCAAACTTCGTAGGTCCATATTGCAAGAACCTTTAGTTACTTTAGTCTGGGTTCACATTATGAAAGTTTTTTTTCAAAAAGTTTGAGTTTATGGGTGAGAGGGAAGAAAAGAATATCCTGTTCTCTTCCCCTCTCACCTATAAAGTCAGAATTTCTAAAAGAAAACTTTGATAGTTTAGTCTGGGAAGAAGTTAAAAATCTAATTAAATCTCTAAAATGTTAGGAAAAATAAAAAATTGTATTTTTCTTTTTAATTTGGGCATATACAGAGAAAATATTCTCCAAAATACTTCACCAATTAAAGCATTAATCAAAAATAAAATCAGTTTTAATTAAAAATTTAATCAATGGAATTAAAACTTTAATTAAGTCAATTAAACGTTTAATCAAGTGAATTAAACGTTCAATTGATACTATCAATTTGTTTTCTGGTGCAAATTTAATTAATTTTTTAACTAATATCACAAATTTTTTAATTGAAATAAATTTTTATTTTTTTCTGTGTAGATTTGAACAAAGTACTCCGGTAGTCTAATTGAAAGTCAACTGGGCCATCAGTGCGAGGGTTGTGGGTTCGATTTCCACCAAAAACTCTGGTCTGTTTTACTACAACGGACTCTATTGTTCGTTTTATTAAGTTACAATATAATTTGTGATTGTATTTGGAACATTAAATACCAAATAAAAGTTTTTTATTATAAATTCTTAATTTAAATTAATTTTGTTAAATTTAATAAAAAAAAGTTTACTTTTTTTTGCATTTATTTTTTCTTTAATTTTAAACAGTTCTTTTAAATTTTTCTTTCAAAGTAATTTTGTTTATTATATTTTATAAACATCCACCATTTTTTTTCTTTTAAATAAAATTATTGCAAATCATCATCAAACAGCAGCATATTAAAATTAAAATATAAAAATTTGTATGTCTGTAAAAGTGTAAAAGAGAAAATTGCACCCTTCAACTTGATAATAATCCTATTATTCACACTAATTTCATAACGAGTATTTAACAAATTGGTTTATCATCCACTTGAAATGACACTTCAAAAATACGCAACACGCACAAACACACACTGCCAAAGAACCAACAACAAAAAAAAACTACTGAATTGTAATCCAAAAGATCTAAAATATTTAGATATGTATACATTTTTAGGGGGTTGCCAGCAGGAACAGCCACCACCATCTTTTAGCACACAATTAAATTTTAACAGTAGCAAATGCTAAAAAAAGGACCTTTTTTTATCATGTTAGTTGTAGAAAGGATGATGATGGTGATGACATTCTCTTATATGTTTTGTTAAGTTTTTAGGAATTATTTGTTGATTTGGGCACTATTGGAAAAAGAAATAGTACTTGAATTTAAAACCGAAATGCAAATACACTTCAAAACAGATTCAACCATGAAGTTGAAATATTAAAAAAAAAAATATTTCAAAAACTTATTCCAATTTCAATTAGAATTCTTAGAGTGCAAAATTTACAAAAATCAACATATGAGGGTTACATTTTTAAAGTGGCCAGAAGGTTTCTGTTAAAAAATAAAACAAATCGGGTATTTAAACAAAACAAAAAAAAAAAATAAAAAACAAAATTTTTCTATGGAAACCCGGTTTTAATGAACACTTCAAGCACACATTAATTTGAGTGCCCCTCACTGAAGGTAAAAGGGTATTTACCCTCTACAAGTGTATAGCTCTTCTGACGCTTCATGACACCCCTGCCCGCGATTTGGTTTTCAACGTGATCCACGAAAGTATCTTTTCAACGAAATAGTAGTAAAGCTTCCACAAAGGCAATCATTCTGAATGACAGGAAGGATTTCCCGCAAGAAACATACTAATGGAGGCCTCAGCCAAAAGTCATACCGGCGCCTACATACCGGGAGCTTCTGACTGCCGTGTTACCAGATTGATAGGATCTGGTCAGCCGCTATCTGAAGAGATCTGCCAATTTGGAACTTTTAACGAGTTCCAGGTATCAGCTATATGTACCTGATTACGCCATAGGTTTTCAATGTTAAATGTCATGCTCATTTAGCCCATCCCTTTTAAAGAGAACTCCATCGTAGTACGACTATAAAAAAGAAGAGAAAACTCTTCCGAAGGCTCTAATAGGCTTTTCTATGACCGTTCCAGTTGCCTGGAGCTAGGTAAATTTTAAAACCTTACTCCAAGTATTAACCACACCTGTTTTCCTCAGACGAAGTAACATAATAAAGGAGTTATCCTCTTAATGCTTAACTACGTCTCCTGGGGCTCTAGTACATCCCACTGGGAGACGTTTTCGGAAATAATGTTACAATATAAATTTATTCACACCGATGATCAACGTTAGCTATGAACTTTTTCCATTATTCTAGCAATATATATAGATTTCACGCCAAAAGAGCTGCTCATTTTTTGACACCAAATCCGATTAAAGTCAATTAAACTATTCGAAAAGAAAGCATTTTGCATCGACCAAAACAAATTGAAGTCGAATGGGACAAGATTTGGACTATAAGGCTGAGGAGACAAAACTTCAAACCCTCATTTTCTAAACAGTTTTTAACTGGTTTTACAACATGTGGTCGGGCGTTATCATGATAGAATATTTAATCTCTATATCAGGTCGCATATTCCTATCGTTTTTCCATTAACGATCACTTTAAAAGAGTTAATTGTGTTCGGTACATGGCTCTTGTTATCACTTGGCTCGATTACAGCAGCTCATAATAGTAACGACCCGTCCGGTCACGCCAAATACAAAGAAAATTACGTTGGTACCATGGTATTCGGTTTTGATTCGACCGAGCTTTACATACCATTTTTTGCGCTTTGGGTTTTTGTAATCAATTGGCGTTCAATTAGCATTTCGGACATACAAAATCGTCTTTTAACATCTCTTGACTCTTCACTTGTATGGTGTTTTAGTTCCCCGAATTAAGATAAATTCTGAATTCTGCCAAATATTTTGAAGTTACTGCATAAGTGGCTCTCAATTATTTTGCCAGTATTTTTTGAGTTTGGCAACAATCTTTATGATGTAATTATTGTATTTGAACTTTTTTAACTGACCTCGGCGGTCTTAGTGTTTCGCGTTAAATTTATCACTTCGTAACCGCACAAGCAATCCTTCGAAGGTTTAGATCAATGGTACGGTACATATTCAGGCTAAGCATCGGTGAGCAATCGCTGTGCGTCAGCTGCACTTTTGTTTTAAATGGATGACAGAAGTTAAGCTTTTGATATTATCGAAGAAAACGAACCGTGTTTAATTTTTTTGGTAAATAAGCCAGAATAACTTGAAGATTTTATAAAAGTTATTAAAGACACAAACCATTAGTTGTAATCCCGCATTTTTAGTTAAAACCCAATAATCTTTGGCGGAGGTAATGTGAATTGCTAAATAAAATCTTTCGATTTGGACAAGCTTTTGTTCTGGAGTCTAGAGCTAAACTAGAACTAAACTTATTCTGAAGTTGAACTGAACTAGATTAAAAATAGAACTGACCTGGAACTAAACTAGAACTGAACTAGAAATTAAGTAGAACTTAACTAGAAATTAAGTAGAACTTAACCAGAATTGAACTCGGCCTGGATTAGAACTGAACTAAATCTGTAAGTAGATATGAGCAAGAACTGAACTAGAAAAAAAGTTGATCTAAACTAGTCCTTGACGAGAATTGAACTAGAACTTAACAAACGGGCATGTTGTAGAAGTCGAAATGAAGTGAAATTTAAATCGAACGAGATTTAAAGTTCAATTATTCACAACATGATCGTCGTTACCGAAAAACTGAACTGTTACTAAATTAGATCTTGTTTAGTTTTATTTCCAGTTCAGAACTTAATCTAATTTAGAACTGAACTGCAACTGATATAAAACTGCACATTCTGAAATTCCACAAAATATTTGTAGGAAAAGCTAATCTTATTAAACAGTCTGGCATCACTATTTCAACTATCAAAATAGTAACTGTTAAAATTACCATTCAATATGAACACAAAATTAGTTACAACAACAATTTACAAATGTTTAATAAAAAAAATGGCTGCAACAAAAGAACCCTCTCGGCATGACGAAACTCTGGTCATGTGAAGTGTGAAAATTACGCCTCATATGAGTTAATCAAATATTTTTTTGTTTTTTTTGTTTGTAGCAAAACGGTCCCTTCTGCCTGCTGCTGTCTAAACCAAAATTCTAAGCACCCCTGGTTATTATGAATTTCTTTCTTAAAAAATCTTAAGGGTAAGTAGTGCCGGTTTAGACACCATCATTATCCAACACCATCATAAAAATGTTTGAGAAATACTTGTGTTTGAAAAACTTCTCTTTTCAAGCAGAAAACGCAGGGAGGCAGTTTCAACCAATTTAGCAACCAACCAGCACAGTTGAAGCTACTCTATAAACAACCATAATTATCCATCCAGTTCAGTTCAGTTCAAGTCATTCATTTCGCTTTATTCACTCACTCCTCTTCCAACATGGTTGCTAAATTCATTGTTACAAAACGCCTGCCACTCGCGACCACTTTGTTATTTAAATTTTGAATTTGTATGAACAAACGAGCGAACGGAAAAAAAACTGCAGCCGTTTCCGGTTGCCATTATTATTTATTCACTTTGTTTTTTTAATTCTAATTTCTATAATGTTGATTATAAAATTGTATTCCATACATTTTCATTTATTTAAATCATTCAAAAGTTTTTATTTTTCTGGTGGGCTGTTCCTTTAGCTCGTTCAAAATTTGCTGCTGTTTCAATATTTTCAAACATTTTTTTTGTGCTTTTAATTTTGATTTGTTTATGACATTTCAATAAAGTTAATGTTGAAAAAAAAAAAAATGTGAACAAAAGCCCATTAACTACAAAAATAACTCATTAGTGACCTTTTTTCACAGCTTATTTGTATGAAGTTAAATATTTTATTTTCAAGGTGAGCAAAGAGGTGTCTGTCACACTGATAACGGGGTGGAGATTTAGATAAAAAAAATCACATAAATATTTACTGTACTAGAGCAGGGACAGCCTCTAACCGATTTAACATCGTAATCAATTTTTTGCTTGTTAGAATTAGATGTATAGTATATTTTAATTTTGGAACCAGACATTCTTTCAAGTTCAGATAAATCTATATTTAACTGTAATGCAACTTCCTCCGTTGTTCTGAATTTATTCTCAACAGGATTTTCTAAACAAAAACTGGAAAATTTTTACTCTTAACTTTTATCTTTTGGAAGCGCATCACATTCATATCGAATGATTTCCTTCTAGAATCAAGATGTTGAAGGTTTTTAGTTTGCATAACCGTCGGCTTTGTTAAAACTACGCCAGAAGATAGATGGGAGCAACATTTTCATCAGTTCTTAGTCTTCAAGCCTTATGTAAATTTTAAGATCTTTTTAACAAACTTCTACTAGTTTTTTTTTAGCTTTTACCGAACCGTCAATTGAGAAAATGGCATCTGTGAATTGATAAATCACACCTGAGTCCAGTGCTTTAGCACCTAAATAGCGAATTTTCTTCAAAAACGCTTTGATTCGCTAAATTTACATTTTCTAAATTTTCGCCAGTTTTTTTTTTTTTTTTCAATTAAACCATTAATCAAAAATAAAACCAATTTTAATTAAAAAATTAATCGAATGAATTAAACGTTTACTTATAATAACCACATTACTGCAGAAAATGTTAAAAAAAAATTAATTGATACAATTAATCAAAAATAAAATCAATTTTAATAAAAAAATTAATTAAGTGAATTAAACGTTTACTTATATGTATCAACAATATTACTGCAGAAAATGTTAAAAAAAAAAATTAATTGATAGTACTATTAATTTATTTACTGGTGTAAATTTAAATAATTTTATAACTAATACCACAAATTATTTAATTGAAATAAA
This sequence comes from Pollenia griseotomentosa, assembly GCA_963931875.1. Taxonomy (NCBI): domain Eukaryota; kingdom Metazoa; phylum Arthropoda; class Insecta; order Diptera; family Polleniidae; genus Pollenia; species Pollenia griseotomentosa. The sequence continues at coordinate 181,269,499 of OZ007563.1, read as the reverse complement.
TTTTAATTTTCTTCTATGAACGACTCCATGGGGTCCTTAACAGTATTCTTGGGGGTACGTGAAATAGAATATAAAATTGTCCCTGTTTAAATTTCAAACTATTTTAGTTTTACTTTTAAAAAGTTTTAAGACATCGTTACTCATACGGTAATGCTGCGGTCGACTTCAATGATTAGTAGTTACTAAACGTGCTTAAATGTACTAAACATGTATCCGATGTTGGTGTTATGAGGCAGAACATGAATGATACGCTTGGCGGAGACCTTGACATAATCTCGGAATGAGGTCGTGCGGACAGAGTCGATTTTAATGCCAGAAAGACCCAATGTTAGTGCCTCATTTTCATATATAGCTGGTATAATTATAATTATCATCGTCCTACGCGCTGTACCGGCTAAACTTAAAAATTTCAACCATACAAATATGGCGGTTTTATAAAATTCTTAAATTTGGCGCCTGCCGCGCATAGAATGCCCCTAGATGGCTCAAATGTATGACCAACCCCACTTTTTTTTCATCTCAATCATTAATTTCTCACATACCTACCCGCTATCTCCATTCCTTAAGGGGGCTCCCATACAAAATGTTCAATGCAGACTAGAAATATATTGAAGAATAAGTCCCATAAATGCACAGGAGTCGCCCCTAGTGGGATAAAATGTATGCCCGACCTCAATTAGTTTTTTGTCCTTAACATTTTCTCGAGACATACTTGGCCCTTATTACCACTTCTAAGGGGGACTCCCATACAAACATTGCGTTTTATGAAATTCTTAAATTAATTAAAATTTTTTGACTTTTGTGAATAAAATCAAAAGTTGCTTATAGATTTTAATCATTTATGGCTTGTTTTGTTTGCGTTTTTAATACGTTTGGATAAAATTAGAAGCCTAGCTGCATTTTCCAATTTTTTATGAATTTTTAAAAAAACAAAAAAATTCAAAATTTTGATATAGAAATTATATTTAAAAAAAAAAAAAAAATATGTTTCTAAAACGAAAAAAAAAAAGTTTTACTTTTTTTAAAGGAAATTTTAATGCGAAATTTCGGTTTTTTTTAGTTTTTTCAATAAGCTGAAGCATTTTTGAGCTACGAGAACATATGTTGTGCAACCTCCTCCATTTTCGAAATAACGGTATATCCCGAACACCAGAGCTAACCTAAAAGAACGGCTAGCCCCACTGGATTCAGCGTACCCGAATTAGGTTAAAACGACAAGTGCCCAGCTTGTCTGAAAAAAGTGTCAATTTCTAGCACAGTGTTATTGAAGAATCCGAAGCTCTTGAAGTTCTGGGCATGATGGACTCTGATGATTCAAGTGCCTCGGTTTTTTAAGACGGTGTAAGATATACTTTACTTCATCTGATTTCCATACTATTTATGCCACGTATAGCCGACCGTGAATGGAATACAACTCTCATGTGTAGGCCGCTGCTTCAAAGTCTATTTCGAAGCTTCTTTACTGCGTGCAGGAGAAGGCAAATTCTCATGGATGACAGTTGGTGACAATTCTAGTGACTCCCTTAAGTACCGTCGCTATGCGGGTTGTATTTGCCGTTATTACAATTGGATGTGTTCTGATGAATCTAGGGATCTGGTTCTTCAAATCCATATGTTTGTTCGTAGTACACGTTTTTCCTCAAGAGCCCATCCTTTTGCGGCCGGTGCATCGTACAACGCATTACAGGAAAAATTCGTTTTTTTAACAGAACTCTTCGTATGGAAGAAAACGGAAATGTGGCAAACGCGCATACAAATTAGCGAAAAGTGTAATAATCAGCGGAAAATGAAGCCACTGGAGATGAACTTGTACTGGAGTACCCAAAACTATTCCTACGAAAACATTACTATAAATTCCTTTTTCCAAGTCCATTTTACAAAACAACTTACAAGTCAACTCTTCAGCGCTTAATGTGCAAGTTTTAAATGAATTCGTTATAGGATAATTATAACTTAAAAGTTAGCTTTGGTAGAAAGGCTGGTGTAAAGTCAACTTCACACCCTCGCCCAGAGTCCAATGTGACGCCTTAGGTAGTGATAGTGTATCAATTAGAAAATAATAGGAGAAATAAAACGTATAAAACGTAAGAGCACAAGAAAAGATAAAGTAGTGGAGGACAAAATTTGGACCAAGTAAGAAAAAACAATCCTACTAAACAAAAAACTGCACTACATAAACGCAGTCTCCTGTTACGGAGCCAAGTCATTCCCATTACGAACCCCGTTATTCCCACAGAACGATTGTCTTCCAATTGACTGCTCTGCAGCCTGTAACAGTGAAGTAGAATATGCTCAACTGTCTCCAACTTCTCTGGGTCTTCACACAACCTGCATTTATCCGGCAAGTCAGATCCTATTCTCACCGCCATCTTTCCAAGCATATAGTGGCCCGTGTTAATACCTTTCATGGTCCTAACGAAGACCCTACTTCTGCCCAGTAGAGAATCCGAATCTAACTTTCCTTTCCCTGACTTCGTTATAAATATCAACTAATATCGCGAAATTTTATAGAAAAGCCTGAAACTGCGTTGCCAGTTTAATAACTTATCTTCGGAATATTTCCTAGTTATTGTTACCTATTTCGGGAGAATATGGAAGACAAGCTTTAAGTTTTAAAGACTCAAGAAAATTTTTAACAACACAGTTTGTTATTATATTATTTTATATAATTCAAACTTTTTATTTGATTCAATGAAAAAATTTATCAAAACTACACTTTGCAAAAAAGCACTCAATGAAACATATTTAATAATGAAATAATTAAAAATTTCTTCATATTCAATAAAAAAAATATTTGAATTAAACTAGACAGTATTTTTACAACTCTTGCTGATTTTTTGATAGCTCATAATTTACATATTTATTTGTACTAGTGTTCGCCTACTGGTCAAAATTCGACCATAAATTTTTATGTAAATATGAAGGAAACATAGTTCTTCTAAGTATATATGAACTTATATGTTTCGAGCATTTATTTTTTTCTGTCTTAGTGGATCGATTAGGCAAGGGACCAACCTCCGGTTCATATTTTATCTTCTAAGTGAGTTAATTTAATTTTGTAAGTTCAATATAAAAAATATTAGAAAATATCAATTGAAAAACAAAAAAGTATCAATAAATCTCCTTTATAGATTGTCATCCACTCAGGACACTTCATGCTTAATTTTATGTTTCTATGTCTTAAATTATGGAAAATTAATCAAAATACCAGATGTAGAACGAAAAAGTACCACCATTTTTCATCTTATAAGTTCTCATTCAGTCAGTAACCTGCACCTATAATATTATGTTTCTAAGTTCAATATTATAGAAATTATAGAAAATTTATCACATGCAATATTCGAAAACTGGTTTCTAAAAAATGTCAAATAATCGACCACCCTATTTTATTTGATAATTGAAACAAAAAACAAATTTTTTTTGTTCTGCATATGTGTTAGTAGCAAATTTGAACGCTTATAACCAGGGCTGTGGAGTCGGAGTTGAAGAGTCGGAGTTGAGGTTTTTGTACCGGAGTCGGAGTCTGAGTCGTAGTACCCACAAAAACTAGCGACTCCGACTCCGACTTTTTTGCAATAAAATTTTTTCAATATTTTTCAAAATAAAAAATTTTAATGTCCAATTTCTCCAATTCTTTTTAAATATCAATTCATATTTAAATATAATTCTTCTTATAATTTTATTTTAATTTGACATAAGAAAACAAATTTTAAACATAAATTGATATTTAAATAAATTAGTGGAATTGGCCATAAGAGGGTCTGCTTTTTGAAATTGTGAAGTCAGAAAATAAGGACCAGTATACTTTTCATATCAAAAATTAAAAAAATTGAGGTAACATCTTACTTTGACAATTTATAAGAATAGTTATATAGATTGTATCGAAGCATGTCCTTTTCTATGTTTTAATGTGACCTCAAATTTCTGTAACAAAAACCAGCGGGTTCACTATTTGAATTTCGCCAAGATATCGTTAATGAAATAGAGCCGAATTAAGGAATTTAAAAATTAAATTTGTAAAGATGTTGTTTTTTATTTATCGTATATTAACAAATATTTTTGTAGCCATGTTCATGAATATGACTTGAAATCAGCTGTAGCTCCTGTGGTGAAAGCATTAAGTGAACTACATTTTAAGTTCCAACCTTCAAGGTGAATTATAATAGAATAAAAGGAAAAGGAACTCGGAAAAATACATGACATTGTTCCAGATATAATTCCCATCAATGTGGGGGTTAACCCGAAAAATTATTTGAGAATACTTTTATCTACTCACTTTAGGGAAAATCGGAGAGATAATAAAGACTTGCAATTTCAAATTTCGGGCTTGGACAATAATAATATTGAATTAGGAACGGAAAAATGCAATGGCGAGTTCTTGATGCCTTTAACGTCTAAGCCAATTGGGCTTGGTGTTGTTTTCAACTTTTCTATCTCGAAAGCTACATTAGATAGGACTTATACTACATTTACACCTACGCAAAATCTAGTACTTACGAGATTTCGAGCCAAATCTAGTTGTTTTTGACTAGATTTCCCATACAAAACAAAATCTACTTCGTGACAAGATTTCGACGAAATCTACTCAAAATCTAGTAGTACTTAATGATGCAACTATGGTTTTTACAATATAGCACTAAAAAATATTTCCCTGCACAAGAAAAAATGACATTAAAAAAAAAAAACAAAACAAAAATTGTTAAAAAAAATATTAAAAATTTTTATAAAAATTGTAAAAAAATTAAAAACACGAATAATATTGATAAAATAAATATCGTTGATTATTAAAAAAAAAGGTAATGCAAATTTTTTAATGTATATTTCCTTTTGTGTTTATGTGTGTAACGAAAAAACTTTAAGTCAGCTGTTGTGTTATAAAAACAAAATCTCGCTAATGTCAAAAAAGTACAATGTAAACGCACTAGATTTCGAAGAAGATTTTAAATCAAATCTACAAGATTTCGGCCTAATGTAAATGTAGTATTATGGAAATTCACACATCTATAAATTCCAACAGTATAAAAAACGTTTTTTGAAAAAGATGTGAATTGGTGTAGTTTATCTCTCCCCTACAGAACTATTTTTACATTTTTTAGCACCATTTGCATAATTTTAATAAATTAATATAACCTTTAAAATATACTAAAGTTCAATGATCCCATACGGATTGAAGCAAAACTCGTTTCTTTCGAAAGTTCGTAACAAAACTCGTTCGTTCCAAAATTAAATCCATTATTTTTCTATATTTCAGTTGGTTTAAATTTCTCAACTGTTGAGTTATAAGTCAAGAATGTCATAACACTTTAGAACTAAAAACGTTCAACTCATTTGGTCTATTGAATCGGACGGTATATGTTTTTTACATTTTTCCAAAATCCAAATAAAATATTTTGCAGCTTTCCTACTCATATGTTAGTAACTAGTAGGTTAAAGCTCAATGCGCGGCACGTTAGAATTAAAATATCGATTTGAAATTTTTACAGAATCATTTTCTTGCTATATTTAACCATTTAACAGGTACTAAATTAAAAAAAGAGTTTAAAGTCAAATAAAAACTTGTCTCTTAAATAATGCTAGGTTAGAGTAGGAGTTGGAGTCGGAGTCGGAGTCGTACTTAAAAAATTTCAGCAAAAGGAGTCGGAGTCGGAGTTATAACTATTTCTTAACGACTCCACAGCCCTGCTTATAACTCTGATATTAGTAAACATTTATATAAAATATATATTGTGCGCTTCTGTGAGTAAATACCTCTCAAATGGTGTATATTTTGTTCAAATCGGTTGACATACAGAGGAGGAAAATGTTCTTAACTGTTAAAGTAAAGAAAATTCAAAAATGTTTTTTTTTATCAAATATGCGATTTTCGCATTCAAATATAAAAATTATTTTTATCTATGCACTTATCATTGTTGTGAGTGTGAAGCAGATGCAGAAAAATATGTTTATGACTGAACATAATTGATAAGTTTGAAAATTGTAAAGTTAATTTAACATATAGAAAAGCCTTTTACATAGAAAACGGATCGTATAAATAAAAAATATATAGAAAGTCCTTTAAGTACAAGACACACTAATTTCTTCCTTTGTACGTGTACATTAGTAGAGGCACAAGGTCATTTAATAAAAGCTGATAGAATTTTTACACGCGGTGATGTAAATAAGGCCAAAGTTTTTGCTAAACGTTTAAATAAATATCCCAACAAAGGGTCTTAGTCTAAGTTAGATATGTACCAAGTTTATTATTTAATGCAATTTTTTTATACCATACCAACGCCAAGCAAGGATTTAAATCCACCATCTTATTCCTGGTCTATCGAAAAAGTACTTTAATTGAAAATTATCCCTTATTTAAATGACATAAATAAAATCCAAGTCTACTTATTTGGTTTCCCTGAATACGTGAATATCACTGGTGTACAGCCAAAAAATACCAAGAACGCCAGATGCCTAGATAAGTTAATTGAGACCTCCTGAACACGAAAAACGCTGTAATTTTTTTTTTCTAAGTACCGTTTTTTAGATAACGGTACTTTTGTGTTTTTAGGTGTATGGTCCCACTTAAACCCTTGTGGAGCCCAACCGAAAAGTCCGATCGAGATAAATGGCATATTGTTGGAAAGGTAATTGAATGCCATTTCCTTCGATATGCCGCATTTCTATCTGATAAGAATTGGCTGAGGTATGGCAAAGTTCAAAAATGTCCTATTTTTTACGTTTTTTTTTTAAATTTTTCATTTTTATTTAGTTTTTTTCTACGTTATAGTAAAGATCTGGAATGTTTTATTCTTTTACCAAATAGTTTATTTAATTTCCAACATGTTAAGCTTAATTTGAAAAATCGGATAAAAAATAAAGTTTTTATTAAGGATTTTGTGGAACGACTATATTTTCATCTTCATTGCTCACACACTATATTCGACGTAAATTCAAAAAATTTAAATTTAAATGACGAGCGTCTTGAACTTTTGCGTATTTTTTTCGGATGGATCTTCGCGAATGAGGAACCAACAATAGTCCGTCATCATTTGTTTATCCCACCTCAATCGGACTTTTCCGTTGGGCTCCACAAAGGTTTGAGTGGGACCATACACCGAAAACCACAAAAGTACCGTTATCTAAAAAACGGTACTTAGAAAAAAAAAATACAGCGTTTTTCGTGTTCAAGAGGTCCCAATTAACTTATCTAGACATGTGGCGTTCTTGGTATTTTTCCAAATTAAAAATTTGTAAAGCAGTGTATTTAGGGTACGAAACAAATAATATGTGGCAAGAAAATACGAAACAAATGACTAGAACTTAACTGGGACTGAACTAGAACACTTAAACTGAACTAAACAAGAACGTAACTAGAGATAAACTAAAACTTCACTAAAATTTAACTAAAACATGTTTTTTGGTTTCAATAATAAAAATTAATCTGAGTTATTTTTCAAAACTTGACATTTAATTAAGAACTTTTTGACACTTTATTTTTTTTATTTTTCTAAAACTCAAAACTTGCTAAAGCCATTCAAAAACACCAGTATTTAAATTTTCATAATAGTGAACATATTTTTTAATTAATATTTAATCAAAAGGCTGTTTTATTTACCACAAACGAAATTTTAATTATATTGTCAAATTGTCAACATCGCGTATGTTAAAAATGTTAACGACAAAATTTTATTGAAAAGTTAAAATTCCTGAAAAAAAACTCATAGAATTTCCTGTTGCATTAAATTTTTTTTTTTTTGTTGTAGGTTGTTGTCTCAGTACCAAATAACAAAAGGTCCTGTGCACTTTTTGGCAAATTTTTTGTTTGAAAGTCTCAATGCTTTGAGTTGTTTTTTTCAAAAGAATCGTTTGGAATTGTTAAAAATGTCAAAATATTTGTACAGCAGTTGTCATCAAGTCTACCCTCACAATTCACACATGAACGCAAAATTTATACTCGTACCTGCCGCAAAATCTAAACATATTTCGAAAATGCAGACATTTCGGTGCTAAAATATAATGAGCGGTGCGGTTTATTATTATTTACTTACTTCCTTCTTTTGAGGTTTTTTTTTTGTCTTTTAGTGGTACTTGTTTTTGCGTAAATCCTTATAAATCCTGGTGTCTTTTTTTCAATGCTGTTCTTCTTCTCTCTAAATCAGAGTAAATAATTTCTTTGTGATGTTCTTTGGAAAATCTTGTTATATAAATACAATTAGTCAAGTGCGTTTTGTGTAAGCAGAAGGCGTTTTTACTGGTCATTTGTTTTTATTGCTTTACAAAAGGATTTACGTCTGTTACTGTTTGGAATTCAAAGATTTAAAATTTAAAAGTGTGAGATTTTCACACGTTACTTTAAAATTGAAATAATAACACATGTTCTGAGTTTAAAAAGAACATCAAAATTTCAAGCAGGTAAAAACGATTCCAACAAATTACTTAATTAACTTATTTAAAGAAATTTTTTATACAAATAATTTTTCCGGCAAATGTTTCGAATTTAATAAATTTTTAATAGAAAATTTCTTAAGCTTTAATTTTTCATAAAATAAGTTTTTCATAATAAATTAATAAATCGATTAAAGTTTTTATAAAAATATAAGAAATCGATTAAATTTTCTATAAAAAATTATTGAAAAATTAAATTAAATTTTATATGGAATGTCGACGAATTGAGGAAATATTCGGATAAATTTTTATAGGTAAAATTTCAGAGTCGAAAAATTTTTCTATAGAAATTAAATCAATTAGATACATTTTCTATAAATTAACGAAAACATTTTTTTTTGGAAAATTAATTAATCGAAAAAATTTTGTATTATATGAATTGAATACATTTTCTAAGAAAATTATTAAAACGAATACAATTTTAAAAGAGAAATCATGAATTAAATAAATTTTCTATAGGAAATTGATGACTCAAATAGATTTTTTATTTAAAATTTATGAATTAATTCAATTTAGAATAAATTTTCTATAGAAAATTGATGAATCGAATACATTTTCTGAAGAAAATTATTGGATCGAATAACTTTTCATAGAAAAATTAAGACTCGAATAAAATTTCTATAGCAAATTAATTAGTTTAATAAATTTCATAAATAATATAATAAAACGAATAAATTTTTGAATGAAAATTAATGAATCGAATAAATTTCCTAAGAAAATTAATAAATCGAAAAACTTTCTAGAGAAATGTAAAACGAAAATTTCTATAGAAAATTAATAAATCAAATAAAAGAAAGAAGAAATCAAAAGAAAACTAGTAATTGAAAAAATTTTCTTTAGAAAATTAATGAATCTAATTTTTTTTCTATAGAGAATTAATTAATATAGTAAATATTCTATAGAAAATTTAAGAATCGAAAAAATGTTCTATACAAAATTGATGTATCGCAAAAAATTTTCTATAGAAAATGAAAGATTATCAATAACAATTTTAATTAATTTTCATGTTGTAAAATTCCTTTCTTCATAAAAATAATTTAATGAAAATTAAATTTGATGAACTTAAGAAAATTAATAAATCAAATAAATGTTCTTTAGAAAACTAGTAATCGAATAAGTTTTCTTAAGAAAATCAATGAAGTGAATATATTTTCTATAAAAAATTATGAATCTAATAAATTTTCTAATAAAAATAAAAAAATCGTATACATTTTCTATGGAATTTTAATGAACCGAATAAATGTTCCATAGAAAATTTATGAATCGAATAATTTTTCGATAGAAAACTTGCCAATCGAATAAATTTTCCATAAAAAATCAATGAATTGAATAAACTTTTTTTAGACAAATAGTGAGTCAAATAAATTTTCTATAGAAAATAATTGAATCGAATAAATTTTCTATAGGAAATAATTGAATCTAATAAATTTTCTATGGAAATTTAATGAATCGAATAAATTTTTTATAGAAAATTATTGCATCAGAAAACTTTGTATAGAAAATTTGTGAATCGAATAAATTTTCTATAGAAAATAATTGAATCAAAAAATTCGACAATTTTTTTTTGTTTTAAATGTAATTTTCTATGCGAACGTTAACGTTCGAAATCGTTGAACAAGCTGTTAATGAATCAAAAAATTTTCTATTGAAAATTAATGAATTAAATAGATTTCCTATAAAAAACTTGTAAATACATTTTCTATAGAAAATTAGTAAATAGATTATATTTTCTATAGAAAATTGAAGAATCGAAAAAATTTGTTACACAAAATTGATGTATCGACAACATTTTTTATAAAAAATTAATAAATTAAATAAATGTTCTTTAGAAAACTAGTAACCGAATCAATGAATCGAATATATTTTCTATTAAAAAATAAATAAATCGTATTAATTTTCTATAGAATTTTAATGAACTGAATAAATTTTCAATAGAAAATTTATGAATGGAATAAATTTTTTTATAGAAAATTACTGATTCGATTCAGTAAATTTTCCATAAAATCTATTCCATGAATCAAATAAATTTTCGATAGAAAAGTTGTATATATCGAATACATTTTTCATAGAAAATCAATGAATCCAATAAATTTTCTATACAAAATAATTAAATCAAAAAATTTTCTATAGAAAATATTTGAATCAAATAAATTTTTTATAAGAAATTAATTAATCGAATAAATTTTCTATAGAATATTATTGAATCGAATAAATTTTCTATAGAAAATTTATGAATAGAATAAATTTATAATAAATTTTCTATAGAAAATTAATTAATAAATAGAATAAATTTTCTATAGAAAATTAATGATATGAATACATTTTCTATAGAAAATTAATGAAGAGAATAAATTTTCTATATAAAATTAATATATATAATAAATTTTCTATAAAAAATTAATAAAAAGCATAAATTTTCTATAGAAAATAATTAAATAGAATACATTTTCTACAGAAACTAGTAAATAGAATAAATTTTCTATAGAAAATTAATAAATAGATAAAATTTCCAATAGAAAACTCGTAAATCGAATAAACTTTCTTTAGAAAATCAATAATCGAATAAATTTTTTATAGAAAATTATTGAGTCGAAAAATTTTTTATAGAAAGTTAATGAATCAAAAAGATTTTCTATTGAAAATAATGAACTGAGTAGATTTTCTTTAGATAATAAATGAATCGAATATATTTTCTATATAGAAATCAAAAAATTTTCTATAGGAAATTAATGAATCTAATAGATTTTCTATAGAAGACTTGTAAATCGAATAAATTTGTTTTAGAAAATCAATGAATCGAATCAATTTTCTATAAAAAATAATTGAATCCAACAATTTTCTATAGAAAATAATTCAATCAAAAAATTTTCTATAGAAAATAATTGAATCAAAAATTTTCTATAGAAACTTAATGAATCAAAAAATTTTCTATTGAAAATTAATGAATTAAATAGATTTCCTATAAAAAAATTTTAAATACATTTTCTATAGAAAATTAGTAAATAGAGTATATTTTCTATAGAAAATTGAAGAATCGAAAAAATTTGTTACACAAAATTGATGTATCGACAACATTTTTTATAAAAAATTAATAAATTAAATAAATGTTCTTTAGAAAACTAGTAACCGAATAAATTTTCTAATAAAATCAATGAATCGAATATATTTTCTATTAAAAAATAAATAAATCGTATTAATTTTCTATAGAATTTTAATGAACTGAATAAATTTTCAATAGAAAATTTATGAATGGAATAAATTTTTTTATAGAAAATTACTGATTCGATTCAGTAAATTTTCCATAAAATCTATTCCATGAATCAAATAAATTTTCGATAGAAAAGTTGTATATATCGAATACATTTTTCATAGAAAATCAATGAATCCAATAAATTTTCTATACAAAATAATTAAATCAAAAAATTTTCTATAGAAAATATTTGAATCAAATAAATTTTTTATAAGAAATTAATTAATCGAATAAATTTTCTATAGAATATTATTGAATCGAATAAATTTTCTATAGAAAATTTATGAATAGAATAAATTTATAATAAATTTTCTATAGAAAATTAATAAATAGATAAAATTTCCAATAGAAAACTCGTAAATCGAATAAACTTTCTTTAGAAAATCAATAATCGAATAAATTTTTTATAGAAAATTATTGAGTCGAAAAATTTTTTATAAAAAGTTAATGAATCAAAAAGATTTTCTATTGAAAATAATGAACTGAGTAGATTTTCTTTAGATAATAAATGAATCGAATATATTTTCTATATAGAAATCAAAAAATTTTCTATAGGAAATTAATGAATCTAATAGATTTTCTATAGAAGACTTGTAAATCGAATAAATTTGTTTTAGAAAATCAATGAATCGAATCAATTTTCTGTAGAAAATTAAAGAAACGATTAAATATTCCATAGAAAATTATTGAATCCAATAAATGGAATAAGTAATTGAAAAATCGAATAAATTTCTATATGAAATAAATTAATCAAATAACTTGTCTAAACACAATTAAAAAGCAAATAAATTTTCTATACTATATAAAGAATTAATCGAATAAATTTTTTATAGAAAATTTATGAATTCAAAAAAAACTGTCTACAGAAAATTGACGACTTAAATAAATTTTCTATTCAAAGTTAAAGCATCGATATTTTTTTTTTTCAAAAATAAAATATTGAAATAATTTTTCATCGAGTATTTGTGCGATTATTCGTTTGCTCTTATTATTTCGAAACAATTATCAAGTTTAAGCCATTTGATTCTTTCATTCTATATGTGTATTAAAATTCATTATACCAAGTAATTGGGAGGTCTTATACATTCCAATGTACACCTACTTCCCTTCTTCAATTATTTTTTGTTAAAACGAAACAAAAAAAAAAACAGAAACGTTTCAATTCGGTTGGTTGCTTATCTGTTACATTAGAGTTTTGTGGCAAAGATGATAGTGCCACTCTTACGTATGAGTATTTATACTGATGTAAGTGTTCGTTTGTATGTGGAGAGTGTAAACAAACAAATGATTATCTGAAATTTTGCCTTCAAGGCAAATGATTACGAAAATAATGGCATAAAATACGAGCAAGCATACATTAGAATTATGCTAAAATACAAATACCGTCAAACAAAGCGACATAGAAACAGAGCTGTGATAGAGTTTTTACTTTACAAAGCCATAAAGATAAATAAGTTTTGTTGGATTCGATTTTTTTTTTTTTGATATTTTTCATAAAATATTTTTTACAAATTTAAAGTTGTAAATATTTTATCTCACTTTTGTTTTAAGACGTTTCTTTAAGAGTTATTTCTTTCTAAACTCTGCCTGTAGCACTTTTGTAATATCTGTAAAGTTATAGCAGGAAGTATATTTGTAACACAGTCATCTATCTAGTTACTGGTTTATCTCTACATATGCATAATCAACACTAAATTCCACTCTTGCTACAGTTGGCCAAAAACCACACAGAAATTTTACATTGTTTTCAAAACCATGTGAACATACAGTGAAAAACAAAATAAAACAGAGTCTTTGAATTTTTAGTGGACATCTTAGGAAATTTTAAACCTATCTGACGACCTGATATAGGAGGGCGTTCTTAAAATTTATCGACCTTACAATCAAAGCGCTATAAATTTTGAGATATTTTTATTTCCTTTATTTCTCAACATAATCTTCTTTTAGCCTGATAAACTTTTTCCAGCGCTATTTAAAAGTTTCGATACCCTGTTTATGAAAAGACCTCTTCGCGTTCTTTTGTGCCAATTCTTCCATTTGACTATTCCCTTGTCTAAGATGTGAAGTGGTGGACCCATATCTAGTACATCGATACAAATCGACATGGGTGAGAGAAGAAAAGCATGTTCTCTTCCCCTCTCAACACTAAACTCAGACTTTCTGAAAGATAACTTTCAAAGTGTGATCCCAGACTTAGTTCTGTTCCATAAGTCAAGAGCAGTCTTTTTAACAACGCTCTTTTTTATTTCAGAAATCATTTCAAAACGTTTACTCCTCACTTTAAAAATAGAAAATATGTATAAGCGGGAACTTATAATGATAACAATGGCTGACTTAAATTGCACACATACTTTCATATAAATTATCATACACAGGATGCAGTATATACCGATGTATTCGTATATATTTGTAAATGTGTTTATGATAACAATATATGGCTTCTTTCGTATTATACGGTTAATTGTGGTTTTTATGTTTTTTTTTTGCTATTTTAGTTGTTGCCTTTTATTCTGTTATGTGTTTTGTTCTCTAGGGAACTGTGTTTTTTTTTTCAACAGCACTACTTCTTTCCCATTTTCTTGTACAAATGCCAGTTTATTTGTACTTGAAAAACCACCCGACCAAACCATCACCTCAATCATGATTTTCTTGATATGGCCACCTCCTTATTATTGTTGTTATTATTGTTATATGTTTTGTTTTTGTTAAGTAAGCATTGCGCAATTTTCAATTATTTTGTTGTAGGAATTTTTTTTTTCATATTAATATTTCTTTTTTTTCCTCAGCAATTTTTTTCATTTTTCTTTTAGAGTTATTGTTGTTGTTGGTTTGTGTACTTTTTTTTTCTTTAATATAAAAATTATTATTTCTTGTTTTATTTCGTATACGTTGCCATACTTTGTGTTTAATTAAAAGCTTGTATGCGTTTTTTGCATCTTCCTCTCCTTCTTTTTTTTTTTTTTTTTGGTTCTGTAAAGTCGTTCTCTCTCCCATCACTCCCGTTTTGTACTACTCTTCGTATGGCTGCCAGTGTTGCAATTAAAAATGTTAAATATGAAAAAAAATCATGCTACTACTGGCAAAATATTGTTGCTGCAAGTGCACAGTGGGGGAAATAATAAAAAAAAAAAAATGGTTAGAAATAAAGTAAACTTCTTAAATTTTTTGGCAGAACAGTTATTTATAAGAAGGATCCTTAACTTTTTATAGAAATTTAAGTTTACCTTTTAAAGTACAGGTTATTAAAGTAGAAAATCTCGTTTAAGAAAAGTCTTTCGGAACATTTATAGTCTGTAAATTTAAAACGATTTTTATGATTTTTTATTTAGGGTAATTAACATTCAAAAATTAAGTGATTTAAATCGTTATTTCTTTAATTTCCAATAAGAGACCAGCCAATTCTGAATAATTTGTTTAAAATTCTAGATATTCTTCGACACAAAAATTTTACATAATACAAAAAAATCCCAGTTTGGGAATTTTTTTAAAGTTTTTGGGAATTCTGGGATTTCCACAACCAAAACTTAAAACGCTTAAAGATTATAAGATTTATTTGAAAACTGCCTAAATACCTGTTTTTCTCAACTCTTAAAATAAATGATATCGTATCACTCATAAGAGTCTCCGCATCCCTGACATCTTGAACTTCTGTCTGTTTTTATAAAATCGCCAAGACATTCAAAACTCTGCGCTCTTCCGATACTAGAGTTCTGTACCCCTAAGACAGTCCCGTTATGTGTTTGCTCTCATATACCTTGTTCTGTGAAAATCGTTAACAGGGTTAACAGGGGTTTTCTCGCAAAGTTGCTCTTCCCCCCATAAATTTTTTAGGAAAAAAAAAAAATTTTAAAGAAATTTAATCATGATAGGGTTGAATATCACGCCAATATGAATCACTTCATGAAGTTAACCTTGTGATAAGATTCTGAATGCCAGCTAAGCTGTCGGACAGATATTGGTAGATTTAAATGAGCACCAGCCTTGCGGGCCACAAATAATGCGTTTATCAACCGCCCCTGTGTGTGGGCCCCACCAACACGCGCAGTTAGAAATTTTGAGTTTACAATTCGTCAGATTTACACACTTGTCCCTTGTTTAGGAGCTAAAACTATTTACTTCTGCTGCTCTAGGAATATCCAGCAGAACACGTTAAATAGCAACAGCATTTTGGAATGATCCGTCCTCCCAATTTGAACTTTTCACAAGTGGAAAGCTTTGTTGCAGTTCAGGAACTCCCTTCTCACGATTTGGGTTTAACCTTCAGTCCCCACGTGCTCCCCAAAAGCACCTTCCCAAGAAAAAAGCACTCTCTGTAGAAGAGCATCCTCCTGCCAAAAACACATCACGAGAGTAGTCGTCCTCTGCTCTATACTCTTCATCCGCTCACCGAATCTAAGTCTTAACTTTCTTCCAACACTCTCGGTTCCTCAAACCTTTATTCACTCACAAAATCCTTTTATTCCCTTACCAACTTGGGTTCTCGACTCTTCATTCTTTCAACAAATCCAAGTGTTTAGAACTTTAACCAACACACTCCATGGTTCTCCCGCTCTTCGTCCACTCATCGAATCCAAGTTTTCAGCCTTCGAATAACTTTTTCGAGATTTACCGCTCTTCATCTAGAAAGAGCATCACTTCAATCACAACTTATCATCTTAACGCACTAGTAAATTTTTCGCAACATTTATATCTGCAAGCACAAATACATCTCTTCTCTAGAAAAGTACGCTCTTTGTAAAAGCATTTTTTCGTGGCGATCTGTTGATTTTGAGATATCTGTTGATTTAAAATTTGTATTGCCGAATTCCAGGAATTGATTACACCTGATTTCCCCGAAGAATGTAACACCAGAAGAAGAAGAAATATCCTTATGGTGATCCCTTCAAACCCCCGGGGGATACTGTCGGGCAATAAAATATTGTTCGCATCTTATCGGATTTCGTTCACATAAGGATTGTCCACATCTTTTTATAACCACTTTTTTTAAATTAAGGCCACTGTGTGTTTTCGTAGTGGCAGTATGTAGTGTAGTGGCATAATGATTAAGAACAAGTACTCATATTATTTATTATTATTATTATTATTGTTATTATGCTGATGATGAGGATACTTTTTTTTTTTGCCCAGAACAATATTTTTTTTATGAGTTTAGTTATGTGTTGCTGTGATAGTGATACGAGTACGAAGAAGTAATCATAAAAAATAAGTTATTTTTATGTGATTTTCTGTGTGTGTGTTTTTTTATTCTGCTTTCAGAGCAAGAAATTATATAATGGTCTCATTAAAAATATTCATTTTGCAATTTTAATTTGCATTTCTAAAAATTAAGTTTAATTAAATGCTTAAAGCCAAAAGAAAATAATTTTTAATAAAGAAAGCATTTTATTGAAAATTTATTTAAGGATCTCTAAGATAGAAAAAGATTGCTGAAAGCAACATTTAGAAATTGATGAAGAAACTGGGAATATCGATGCAACGTATCAGATCAATAGGTACAAATTGGTATTATAAAAGTTCTTTTAAATGTGACAAACTCTTATTTGTATGAGTCGCAGTAGAATGTTTTGAATAATACTTTTAATATCCGCAAATTTGAAGATCCAAATATATTATTGGTTTTAAAGATTTTTTTTTGGGTTTTGAAGTCCAAACTTCAACTTTTTAATAATACGAAGTCCATTTATTGGATTAGATGGTCCTCAAAACCATTTTGAACAT
The DNA here is from genome assembly GCA_963931875.1 of Pollenia griseotomentosa. NCBI lineage: Eukaryota > Metazoa > Arthropoda > Insecta > Diptera > Polleniidae > Pollenia > Pollenia griseotomentosa. Next base: position 181,252,110 of record OZ007563.1, on the reverse strand, counting down.
TGACAAATTTTTGAATCTGTATCTGAGACAAGTCCGAATATCCATTTTTTTAAGGTCGTGGATCGTCTAAAACTACCTTAAATGATTTCGGTAGCAATATACCGTTTAGAGCCCTCGTAATATTTAATAGGCTTTCGCTTGATCGTAGAGCCTACAACTGGCTTTTAATTCAGTGATAGGATTTCACTTGTGCATGAAAGACCCTCAATGTTTAACCTACAATTATCTTGACTAATAAAGTCAGCATACATTTTGTTGTGTCGAAATCAAATGTACTATCTATCTGTTATACTCTTCATATTAATAAGAATCATGCCTCAAGGAGCAATAAAAATGCAGTATTATGTAGGCTGAGGTTAATCTCAGCTTTTAAAAGATTGCTTAAATGGCTGATATGCCATGAAGAATTTGGTTGATCTTGATGCGTAAATCCTTGATGACAAATTGTCTAGGAAAGAAACAAGGTGGTGCAAAAGTCATCACCCAAGTGGAAGATGCTATAATTGTTGCAAATGATGGTAAATGTCAGTTCTGCTTTGACATTTGTAAAATAGAGAGACGTCAATAAGAAATGGAGCATTATTTTCCTCAAGAACGCGGAATAAATGTTTCGATTTTCTGAGGGTTGCATTTCCGTGTCGCCAAATCCTTGATTTTGGTAATTTGCACTGGACAGCAAGACCGCCCGATTCAACCGTTCCAGACTTATTTACATATCGATTGCTTAATATAAAAAAGGCGTAACTTTTTTTTTTTTTTTAAATAGCTTTTTTTATTCTGGTAGCTAATGCCACATGTATCTTGATTAAAAATTTTTAAGGGGCTGTAGTTCAACATTTGTTGGATATTGTTATTAAAAATTGCATTACATACAACTTTTTTTATCTAAAATTTTACGGATTTTATTAAGTTTTTCTTCCGATATCGTATTTTCTACTTAAGGAAAACCAAATTCAGGCATCATATTGCATCCAAAAGCAAAACTAAAGTATTTTTTTTATTAAAAACTTACAGTCAAGGAACATCAGGTGAAGATAAAAATTAAATGGTATACTTTTCTTGGGTTCGAGAATGTAAGTCTGCTTTCACACGTTTCATCTTTTGATGCTCAACTCGTATGTTTTTAGGTGAGGGAAGAAAGAAGAAAGGGGGTTAGTACGGAGATGCCTGTACTCGGTCAGTACGCTTTGTGTTTTTATTCGTTGGTATATGCACAACGATGGCTGCGTGTAATTTTTTCTTTTCTTTTTTCTTTGATTTTCTGTTATTAAAATTATTCTTGTTTTGAACAGTAAAAAGTTGAAACCCGTTGCTGCGTGTGATTATAATGGTATCTTTAAAAGGGAATTGAAAAGAAGTTGAGCATCAAAAGATGAAACGTGTAAATTCAGACTAAGTGAATAGTTTATTGGATACGACCTCTAGAGCAAGACTAGTCGACGGGTACTACTTCTTGAGTCATTTAGTTATGAAGTTAAAAAGAAGGATATCAAATTAGGTCAATAGTGATAAGAGGCCCAACTGTCCTTCACAGTATCCTACATTTAAATTGAAGGAAGATCTTTGTATCAGAGTCGAGATCAAAAGGTTTTTGATAAGACAAAGTAGACTAAATATTAGACTTTAGACTGGTTTAAGTTTGATTATTAAAAAATATTTTACGATTAAAATTTTTTGATTTTTTAGAAAAATCAGGTGAATTTTGTACTACAAACAATAGATACCTTAAGACTCTTTTATACATACATATTTAAAACGCCTACTTTTCCTACTCACAACATTTAGAACAAGTTTTTTCTAGTCACCTGTTATTTTTCTGAAGATCTTTCTCTTGTTATTTAGCACCTTTTTTTTGGAAATGTATTCATTATCCTGTTAACGTGTTATTTTTATAAGAGCCATACCAAAAAAAAAAAATATTACTAAAAAGTCATGTAACTACTTGAAAGGCATGTGAAACAAAAATCACACGTTTTAAAATTTGTTTTTTTATTTTTTTCAAAATTGCTATAAAAACAATGAGACGAATAGAAAACAAAAAGAAGAAAATACAACAGAAAAATCAGCCACTTGAAATCCAGAGCTCATACGGAGGTGTGACAAGAGTTTGTTAAGCAATTATAAGTTCAAAAAAATAGAACAAATTAGAACTAAAAACAAATTGGTTTGTTAACTAGACAAATTGTTGAGGGCAAGCAAAGTCATGGAAGTTAATGGTTAATTGAAACAAAAATTAAATTTAAATAAACGCACTTTTCTTAAGCCCAGTGAAAAAAAACTGAAACCCAGTAAAACTCTCTAACCCTTGAATAAATAAAATTAACATCAATTTAAACAAAGTTTTTGTGCAAATTGTTTGCTATTCTTCCAGTTATTTTAAATATATATTTAAGCTCAGTTAAGTCTTACTGATATCTTTAAGCCTCTTTTACTCTTTAAAGAAAATGACATAAACTTTAATAATATTATCCTAAAGCTCGCTTGCTTTCTTCACACGTATTTTACCAATTACTCAATGTATAACACACATTTAAGTGGGGTGCACAATACCGATGATTAGTGCCAGTCAAAAATTTTACACACAACCACAAAATAATCTTATGGTTGACTGTTGACTGACACAAATGAATGGCCAATCTACCGATCAAGCAAAAAGTGTGGGCAAGATTGTCACCCATGACCGATAGTGTGCACCCCACTTCTGAGTAAATCTCTTTTATTCTCAAATAAATGAAAGTTCTATCTAGCGTTGAAAATTTAGCGCGTTACGCTACGCTTTTTTTCGTCGTAGCGCGTTATTTTCGTACTTAGAGCTCGATACACAGAAAAAAATTTTTGCGCCAGTAAAAGAATTAATCAAAAATAAAATCAGTTTTAATTAAATATTTAATCAGGTGAATTAAACTTTTAATCAAGTGTATTAAATTTTAAAAATTAATTGAAATATTGTCAATTAAACATTGATTAAAAGTTTAATTCACCTGATTAAATATTTAATTACAACTGATTTTATTTTTGATTAATTCTTTTACTGGCGCAAAAATTTTTTTCTGTGTATGCCAAACGAATATAGGAAGTTTTTTTATATTAAAATGTTTACTTGTATTTTATAATTGAATCGACAAGTCACCGTCTAGACTTGCAATTTTTGTTGCAGAAATTCTTGAGTTTATATGTGAGAGGGGTGAGAAGATTGGGGAGAGGTACTCAGTGTCATGTACTCTACAATTCTGTTTTGTTTTGTTATTCTCACACTTCTAACTTGAATTCATAATCCGGACACTAATACAATTTCAAAGCAGAATTTTAAAAAATTGCAAGTCTGCACTTCACGATGACTAAATGCAGAAAGGAAACTACTGACCATTTTGGTCGAAATGAGTTAATAATTCATTCATTTAGATTCGAATGCACTCTATTTCAATGAGTACACGAAGAAAATGATGTGAAAATTATTTTTTTTAAATACGAATAATTTTAAAAGTTTACAAAAATCCATTTAATGCAAAAAGGGAACATCTTCAGCAGTAGACGCTTTTTATTGTGCAATAAAAATCGAAAGTATTTTGATTGATGCCAATATATTAGGCCACCTTTAAATATCACATACATATTGACGATGTAATTGTTCATTACGAAAAATTTAAGAATTCATTGCAAGTTGTGATCCGCTTCACATTTTGTTAATAGTTGTAAGCATCTCCTTTTTGTATCTGAATAAACTTTAAAAAGAAATATGTAGACGGTTATTTAGTTTGTTGCGATAAATATTGGATTTTTTTCTAAAATATGCATCGACTTTTACATAAGTTTAATTATGCGCGTTCAAAATAGCGCGTCTTGTTTATAAATACTTTTCAATGCTGTGAATTAGCGCGGTTTGAGAAGGGGAATAACACGTTTTCGTTATAAAAAGTTGAAAACGCTGGTTGGTATGTGTGACACCGACATTGCTGGATGGGAAATCAAAAATTTTGTTATGATTTGTAAAATTTAAATATTTGACGATTTGTTGACGATTTTGTGAAATGTTCGTGACGATTTTGACGAAACTTTTGACGATTTTTTAAGAAAAAGCCTGACAACCCTGCCTGCATGACAAGCATTTGACAAGTGTATTTGGCCCTTTAAGACTTTAGTTCGACCTTTTTTGGCGTTGAATAATAACTGTTTTAGATGGATTTTTTTATTTCACAAAATAACTGTTATAACAGAATCTTTTTTGGTAGAACTTATAACCGTTGCGGTCCCTGCTTTATTTTAATTATGATAAATTTTTTTTATTTTGCTTTGTAGGTCCCTTGAATTTGAATATATTTACAGGATTTAATTTATTTTCAAGCTCTTTTTATTATACAGTAAAAATTCGATAATCCGGATAATTGATTGCAGACCCCAATCCGGAGTAGCGAATTATCCGGATTACCGCATGTATGTATTTATTAAAAATTATAATAATTCATAGCAAAAAAACGCATGTGCAAACATACTCATATCACACTAATCTTACTGCATTTTACAAAGCATGCTGTGATTTGAAAAAAAAAAAAAAATAATAAAAACGGGTGTTATTCAATCCGGATTATAGAGTTGCAATCAATCCGGATTATAGAATACGCAATGACTGTAGTTTTCAAAGCATGCTTTGATTTGAATAAAAAAAAATAGATTAAAACGGGTGTTATTCAATCCGGACTATATAGTTGCAATCAATCCGGATTATAGAATACGCAATGAGCTGCAAAATTCTGTCCGGATTACCGAATATTCCGGATTAGTGGAGTCCGGATTATCGAATTTACATGTATTTTAAAACATAATTATGTATTTTACATTACATATCGTCACCTAAAATCCTAAAGTCCGTAAGCGACAAAAAATTTTAAATCGACTTTTTGATTGATTATGATGTGATTTAAATAGTTTGAATCATAAGCGATCAAAACATCGATTTTGGATTTTTTGTCGGTAACGACCTTTTGGATTTTAGCTGACAATATGTAATACATATTATGTATGTATGTATTTTATACATATTTCGCCAAGCACGCATTTGCAACACCCTAATATCAACCCGCATTTAATGCGACAATATGAATTGATACGATTTAATTTCACAAAAGAATGATTCTTACTCTAAATTTTTGAAGGAAACAATATAAAAAACCTTACAAAAATCAAAAAAATCAATAAACTTTCCACTCTAAAAATAATTTTTTTTTTTTAAATTCGATAGGCGACCAGATTTTGAAAATAAAAATAGAGGACATAAAGAAAAAAAGTAAACACCAGATCCCCCTGATGATGGTCAAAGATTTTGACCGAAATATTGGAAAAATATAAAAATTAATAAATAAAAATAAAATTTAAAGTTTTTGAATTTTATTTATTATTTATATAAGACCTCAAGCCAAAATAATAAATCAACAAAAGTAAACAATTTTAAGAATTTCAAGATTTTTTACATTTTTTACATTTTTTACAGACAAACTTTCTTTCACATATTTATATATGTAAAGTATGTAATTAAAAAAAAAGTAATACCTATAACATACCTATATAAAAATTTATATTTACTTATAAATAAATTACAATACATAGTTAAAAAAATAACGAAACTTAAAAATTCATTGCACTAACTTAAGGCTCAGTTAGTCTTTACTTTCTGTTTATGTTCTGTTCCGTGCCGTTCTGTTACAAAATCGTTATACATACATAGTTACTTTTTTTGTAGCAACTTATCAGCCATTTATGACAAATTTATTAGTTTTGCACCGTCCATTGTTGTATTTCAATAACTTTAATGCACATAAATTTGAAAAAATTAAATTTTATGAATTCTGCAAATCAAAAAATAGTTTATTTCAATATTAATACCTACATACCTACCTACTTATGTATTTTTTATTATTGATTTTGCTGTCACTTAAAATCAGCGTTGCCACGACCAAAAAAATTTTGTAACCAAAATGTAAAAATAAAGTAACCAAAAGCGAAAAAAAGTACCCAAAATTATTTTGTATCAAAAGTACTATTTTGTTCGCACTTCAGTTTAAAAATATGTCTAAAGAAGAAATTGTGTTTGTTTGTATCTTGTAGGCTCATTAGCCGCTGGACCGATTTCGGAAAAGAACAATAGGATATACAATTTTTCAAAATTTTTAGTGGAAGTGGCACTTCCTATACAAAGTTTAAACTTATTTTCGTCATTTTTAAAAATTTTATGAGCTATAGCTTTCATTCTTTTTATATGAAGAGCTCTTACTGTGTGTAATATTATTAAAGTGCAAAATTGAGCTAAATTTTGCGGTAGATCATTAATTTATAGATGATTTTAGCCCAGTGGAATATACTCATATTAAATGGGATCGGATCGGAAGGGCCTTTGACCTTATCGTTTATCTAGAAAAGTGTTTCAGTTAGCCATATGAAGAATGAAGAGTAGCAGATAATGGCCATTTACACTTGATAGTCTGTTAAAGCTTAAGCTTCTAAAAAAATTATTTTTAACTAGATGAAAAAAGTATTGGTTTAAGATGCACAAAAACCACACACAATTTTTAAAGGTCAAAAAAGCGAAGCGGGTAGTTCTTGCTCCAAAACAAAAAATTGGTTATTTTTGTGTTGAAAAAAAGTAACCAAAATGGAAAAAAAGTACACAAGTACACATTGAGAAAAAAAGTAACCAGTTTTGGTTAAAAATAACCAAAACGGCAACGCTGCTTACAATTACGTAACAAGTTTTTTGATTTTAACAAACTAAACCGCAACAGAACAGACAAACTAATCAATTTCACAGGTTTTTTAATAATAAAAACAAATCTGCTGATTCGTAACAGAACAGAAAGTAAAGACGAACTGAGCCTTTATTAAAAATTTCATACTGCAAGTGTGTGAGAGTTCAGTAGCAGTATGAACAAAACAAGCATGTCACGGCATTTTCCATACGATTTGAGAGAAAAAAATTTTTTATTAAGATTTTATTAGTCGTGCTTAATTCCCAATTTGGATGAATTTTCCGGACGATCTGGCCTAAGCAACCAGTGAAATGCGCATAGGAACAGCTTATCCCTTCAACAATAAATGTCAGTGTTTTTATCAAGAATAAAAATGTGGAATTAAGCACGACTAACAAAATCTTGTTAAATTTTGAATTCCCAAAAATTACTTTGATTTTTTTTTATTTATAAAAATAAAAACAAGTATTGATTCTGCTTTTAAAAATAAAGATGACAAAGATGACAGATTATGAAAAAAGATGACAAAAAGTGGACACACATTTTATAGATGACAGCCAGTTTAAATTAAATTAAAAAAGAGTATGAATGGTCACGTTACTATCAGAGTAAGTTTTTTTTTTATAATAAAAAGTTTTCTGAAGAAACAATCCTTCCAACAAACAAATAAATACATACATAAATATAAAATAAACAATATCTGGCCGTTAATAAGTTAATATTTATATTGAATTTTCCAAGATTAAAAATTTTACAATTGAGTTTAATAGTCATTTAATTAAAAAAAATATTCAACATTAACTTACGCTGCACATTAATTACTTCCAATATTTATTAACTCCATTTTTAGTTTCGACAAACGCGCGAACCGCTTCCCGTTTTATTTACCCTAAAACTGACTTTGGTAACACTATCACAAACTTTTTGCTTTCAATTGTAAACAAAATTAAAGTCATTTGCATTGACAAAAACAACAAATACATGGCTTTACCTTTTCTTTGCTTTTGCCTTTTTGAGACATTTTTTTCTTTGCTTTTTACATCACTTTATATTTCGATATGCTAAAACAAAATATCAAACACCAACAACAACGCCAATAACAGCAACAAATTAGCTCTGTTTCTTTACTTTTTGGGTAAAGTTCGTGAAAATGAGCGCAAGCATAAATTTCTCTCAGAAAGAGACAAAATTACACAAAAGTACGGGAACAGAAAAAGCCAAATTTTAAGCACGAAATAAAAAGTCATTGTTTTGATAGTTTTTACAAAACAGAAACTGGGAATTATTTCCTTTCGTAGGTTACATTATATTATATTCAACATATTTTATTTTTCGAATTTATTCTATGAGCTAAATTTCAGTTATGTATTTTATAAAGCTTTTTTTGTAATAGTTCTATTCCTTAAATTTTGAGGAATGACTTTTATACACCACCAGACTATTATATTGTATTTTCTTGTTACATTTTACCTTAGCTATCCTTTGGATAGCAATGAAGTATATTGTATGTACAGAAAAATTTACAATTATTAGACACCAGCAGAATGTAATGCATTTTCTGGCCCGCTACGGCCTTCGTCAGCATTCTTTGTGTCACACTGGATAGTGATACTTTATAAATTGAATGTATTTAACTCAACAATTTTAACAAATAGAAACTGGGAATTATTTCCTTTCGTAGGTTACTTTATATTATATTAAAAAAAAAAAAACAATAAAAGTTTATGCCACTTTTGAAAAATTGTATATTGTCTGCAGAAATACACTAATTTTACCAAAAATTAAACCAAACAACTCGCTTTGGGGTTTTATTCGGATAATATTTTTAGCTTTTCTAAAATCTTAGGAAAAGGTTTCCTGATGAGCTGGCCTAAGCAACCAGTGAAATGCGCATAGAAGCTAGCTTTCCCTCAACAATAAATTTCAGTGTATTTATCAAATATGAAAAATTGGGAATTTAGCACGTCATACAGAAATCGTATTAATGACAAACACTTTTACAATTACTAACATTATGTTTTTCTAATATTTCAACATAAAACTTTATATTTAAGTACATTATTTGACTCCAGAACACTTTTTCCAAAATTGTGTTCAAAATTTTGTTGCTTTGCACTTCATTGTTTTGTTTATGTTTTACAGCTGTTTGACAATTTACACAATTTGCACGAAGAAAAATTCTGGGCTGTTTTGTGCGAGAAGAAGAAGAATTTTATTCTCTCAAATCCGCTCTCATTTACACATATTAAAAGTACGGGAACGCTTTTCGTGCAAATTGGGATCCCGAGGGATCCCAAAGTAGAGTAAAGAAACAGAGATATTAAAACTTTTTACACATAATCTGCTTAATGAATGATATTTTTACCGCCATTTTCATTCACTAATAAATACACTTCGGCACTTATTGTTATAAAGGGCATAATACACTTGTCAAATGCTTGTCCAGCCGGCGAATTCAACGTGTACGTGTGCTGGACGTAATATTCGCCGTCATATCTAAATTTTTGGATTTTTCATCAAGCGTTGTCGGTGTCACACGTACAAACACATTTTCACTAAAACTACCACAATGCTTGATGAGTATTTTGATCAATGTATTTGGGCCTTAACGCAACACCAAAAATTACATGGAAAGCACCAACCAAGTCAAAAATATTTTATAATTTTGTTGTTGCTTTCTACAGAAATTTATATTGCGCCAGGCGAATTCAATTACAGGTGGTGTCGGATCTACAGCAATCCAACAACAGAAACAACATAGGATTTGTCCACACCACCTGTAGTTGAATTCGCCTTAGTTTTGCGTTTTAAAATTTTTTCAACGCCACAAGATATGCAGCGCTTAAAATTTTAAAATTAAATACAAATTTCTGTATAAAGCAACAACAAAATTATGAAATTTTTTTGACTTTGTTGGTGCTTTCAATGTTATTTTTGCTGTTGCGTTTTATACAATAAGGGCCGAAGTGTATTTATTAGTGTATGAAAATGGCGGTAAAAATATCATTCAATTTCGTTCCGTTGTGTTTTACACAATTAGGGCCTAAAATTAATAATTTTTTTATATCAAACTAAAGACACCACTTGTAGCAAAAATACTTTATGAATTATTTTTAAATTTACACTTTTTAACTTTATTAACTTTTTGTTTAAAGACGGACGACACTCATTAGACGACCGATTTAAGAAGCAACAGCAGAAAACTAAATTGATGTTAGAGGTAGAGTTACCAGATGCCAAAATTTTATGTACGATACGGGGGAAAAAGGTTAAGGGTACCAACTTTAAAATAAAGCAACATTCTTCAAGTGAGTTCTTGCGTTCTTTGGCTGGTTTCTAGCCTTAATTTTATGATAATATTGAGTGATATTAAAATTGCGATTTGCATAAAAGTTATTCCTTCCCGATTTGATAGCAATACAATTTATAAGATATTTGTGGCATGACAGTGATTTTGCAAAGTGGAACTTGTATATAATTGTTCCTACTGAAGGTATTGTATAGAAATTAACATTTTGGAGAATAATGATTATAGGGAAGCCATAATTTATTATAAACCAAGCACTGTTTAGAGGCTTTCAGCCGCATAAAAGCTGTTTGTGCCCAACTTTATCCCATTAAGAACATTTTTTTTAGATATTTTTAGATTACAGTCCAATCAATTTTAATGTGGCTACGTTACTATTATTTCGTAGGTTGTTTGATCGGCCCTATATAAAATCTTGGACCTACTGTTAACAATTTCAATATGATGAATTATAATGAATAATGATATTATCGGAGTGTTATGTTATTTCGGAGGTTGTTTGATGGAGGCTAGATAAAACCATGTGGAACCACCAACCCAATATATGGATAATTTTGTTAAAAATACTAACACAAATAGTGTTGGAATTCACACATTGATATACGATTTTGCACAAGTCCGTTCTATACGACTATCAGAGCGGTAACGATCGGTTCATAATTCACCAAGTCCCCATATAAAGCCCACTTGATGTGCGTGAAACCGTTACAATTTTACGATTAATGCTATTCTAATAAATGTTGGTCTGTCGCAGTTTTATATGACTAGAAATCACACAGCCAAATTTCTTGAAGATGGGTCTATAATTAACTATAGTTCTTATCAAAAGCCATAACCTGATATATCCTTACTGTCGGTGGAGGGTATTAAAGATTCGCCATAGCCGAATAAAGCACCCTCACTTGCTATATAATAACACAGGCTAACAATTTTTTAACACATGGAACAGAGTAAACTTTTCTAAAGGTTTGAGTTGCGTTGAATCAGAATCTTTTCTCAAAATTAAAAATAAAAAATCAAGTCCAATTTATAAAAAGAAATAAAAAAAATTGCGGAAAAACGTGAATATAGCGAAAAATTTTATTTTCAAACTTTTGAATTTTTAAAGGGTGATTGGGCTTTCAGCCGACATATCAGGTTTTATAAGTAAAGATTATTTCGCGAAATTATAACGTCTCGAATGTAGCTAAAACAAGGCTTTTTTTAGTTTAAGTGAAGTTATCGCAAAAACCTGATGTGTTCTGAGTTAATGATGAAACAGAATTGAGTCTTCAACTTCAAGCAAAAATTCTATAGCCCATAATTAAAACGTCGGCAGTAACTTCAAATTCTCTCTCATTTCTTTCTTTTTCTTTTGTTCTTATTTTTCTGTGTTTGCAAAATGTATGAAATTGAATGAAAGTATGGTAGCATTGTTAAGAGAATAAATGTCTATATGTGAGAGTATTAGAAAAAACGTCCTCAAAATAAAATTGATTTTATTTCTCGACCGCATTCTCTGGCATAATTTTATGTCAAACTGTATGAAAAACATCGTTCAGCCCCAGTTCTGTTTCATCATTAAAGATTCCGATTCAGCACCTAAAAACCTTTAGAAATGTACAGTGCACTCGCGATAATATGAACTAATTAAAACAAAGCCAGTTCACTTTTACAAGATTGTTCATATTTGCGAATGGCATTTAATTTCCTCTCAAAAACGTTTTTTCCATAAAAATAAAAATTTCTAATGTCAAAGCATGCGACAAAGTCTGTGATTTTCTTTCGTTCAATCTCTAATCTCCAGCTATTTGCCGTGTCCGCTAACAGTGATCTTTTTGTATCTCTTTTTCAAAAACCATCGGTGCATGCATTTTCCATTTTTTGGGTATTCGGAAGACTGCACATTTTTATTTTTCCAAGTCAAATAAACGTATTGTTAGAACATTAAAAAAAAAATCAAATTTATTCGCTAAATTAAAAATACCTTTTTCCTAAATGGTCTTAATTTTCTGATTTTTCTTTTTTAAGTTCAAAACGTATGCTTGTTTTAATTCATATATAAGAAATTTTCACGTTAAAATTATGTTTTAAAATGAAAATATATAAAATTCCATGTTAATGTGAGAACTTACTAAAAAGTGTATGTAAAACATTTTGATTAACAACTGAAGACAATTTTAAAGCGATAGCTAGGGAAATCCCCAAGTTATTATGCAGTTGAATCAAAATTGATTATGATTTTAACAATGTGACAGTAGATAAAAAACGTGAAAAAAAAACTGTAAGTTGTTCATATTTTAAAGCTTTTGCACAAGTTCATATTTTAGAGTAGTCAATGGAAGAAAAAAGGTGTTCATATTTTGGGGTGTTCATAAATTAGGGTGTTCATATTATCGCGAGTGCACTGTATACGTAAGTCGCAGGGTTTCAACATTTTTCGAATTTCGCAAGCCTGTATAATTTATTCATTTATTTAATTTCATATATTTTGCTACAAATTTTATGCAATATTTTTGTATTTTATCGCTTACACAGAAAAACTCGTACTTATGTACATGCCAAAATATTTCATGGTACGTTTGGACAAAAACATGTTGAGTTCAGCAATACGACAAAATAATTTGAACAAAAACTTTATGAAAGTTTACCAAAACTTCTTTAATCAAATATAAATCTACTAATTTATGTAAAGTTAAAAATGGGTTAAAAGATAATAGTCGGTATGATTATTCCCTTAAATATTAGAGCAATGTGCGCTAACTTTTGATGGAATTAAAAGTGTAAAAAGGTTTTTTTGTTTTTTTTTTTGATAATTTTAAATTAAAAAGCCGTTTTCTAGGTGTAACTGTTAATTAAAATTCTTTCAAAATGTTTACTGTCAATAAAAGTTTTTTATTGGAAAATTTTCGTTAATATATTAACGGAACGTGCGTGTTTATCAAGCCGTTTGTGTGGTTTGTTTGGCTCTTAAGGCCCAAATACATTGATCAAAATACTCATCAAGCATTGTGGTAGTATTAGTGAAAATGTGTTTGTATGTGTGACACCGACAACGCTTGATGAAAAATCAAAAAAATTAGATATGACGGCGAATACTACGTTCAGCACACGTACACGTTGAATTCGCCGGCTGGACAAGCATTTGACAAGTGTATTTGGGCCTTTAGAGCTTGCCACTGTTATACGAGTATGCGTTAAGTAAATAAGGTAAGATTATGGCTTAAGAAATAAAAATAATAAAGCAAAATTGAAAGTGAATAATTTTAATGTTACAACTCAATATATGCAAAACTTACAAGAAAACTTATTTTTTAAACAAAGAACTTCATAACCGCTCAATGCTTAGAAAAACTGCAAAATGCAGATAAATTTGCACATATGGCAGCGTTGGTCTCCAGCCAAAGAACGCCAAACAAATCCTATAAACAACATGAAATTTTTAGCTAACTTGAAGAATGTTGTTTTATTTTAAAGTTCGTACCCTTAACCAAGGTACACTAACACAAGGTAGACTCATTTGGGAGTGTAGACATGCTGCTCTATAAAAATACCCGACTTTTCAAAATTTTCGTATACATAAAACAAAAACAATTTCACGCACACATGTACAAATTTTGGCTCATACAGACGAATTTGACAATTGGGGTCCGCTAACGAGTCTAGCTTGTGTAAATGTACCTTTCCCTTAACCTTTTTCCACTGTTTCATACATAAAATTTTACCATCTGGTAACTCTACTGTTAACATCAATTTAGTTTTTCTGCTTTTGCTTCTTAAATCGGTCGTCTAATGAGTGTCGTCCGTCTTTAAACAAAAACTTAATAAAGTTAAAAAGTGTTAATTTAAAAATAATTCATAAAGTATTTTTGCTACAAGTGGTGTCTTTAGTTTGATATAGAAAAAATTATTAATTTTAGGCCCTAATTGTGTAAAACACAACGAAATGCCAAAAATTACATTTAAAGCAAAAACAGAGTCAAAAATATTTTATAATTTTGTTGTTTCTTTCTACAGAAATTTGTATTCAATTTTAAAATTTTAAACGCTGCATATCTTGTGGCGTTGAAAAAATTTAAAAACGTAATATTAAGGCGAATTCAACTACAGGTGGTGTGGAAACGCCAGCTGATTTTGACAGATCGAACCTATTTTTTTGATTTGTTAGTGTTTTTCTAAGAATGGTTGACATTGCGAGCTGCAAACACTAACAATGCTATGCAAAAAATCATATGTTGTTGTTGGATTGTTGTAGTTCCGACGCCACCTGTAGTAGAATTCGCCTGGCGCAGTATGAATTTCTGTAGAAAGCAACAACAAAATTATGAATTTTTTTTGATTTTGTTGGTGCTTTCAATGTAATTTTTGGAGTTGCGATGCTTTTTACACAATTAGGGACTTACTGCCTATTTCACGATTTCACTCGAATGTTTACGTTCGCACAAATAACATAGAAAACAAAAACAAAATTAAAAAATTTGTTTTTGTTTTATATGTTATTTGTGCGAACGTAAACGTTCGAGTGACATCGTGAAATAGGCAGTTAGTCTATTTTATAATACAGTAGTTTTGACTTAACTGCCTTTTATTTACGTGCACTTTTGACTTAGCTGCACAACATTGATAATTTTTGGCATTATTCTTTATAATCCCATACAAATTCCTTTTTTAAGTGCACTTTCTTTACCTGCACATTTAAGATACGTGCCCAAAATTTTTGGCATTTTAAAATTATTTTCATACAAAAAATCCAAGTTAGCTGCACTTTGACTTAACTGCCCAAAATACATATTTTCTGTAATTATTCTTCAAAATCTTCGTTTACGTGCATTTTGTATACCTGCACATTTTTCATATTTTTGGGCAGCTTTAAAATATTTTCATGTAAAACATCAAAGTTAGCTGCACACATGAAAAAATATGGTGGCCACTTTTTCACATAAATATCCAATTTTAGCTGTTTATAAAAAAAAATCGCAAACAAGTCAAGTTGGTATCATTATAATTCACTTATTTTGTTTGCATGTACCTACATTTATGCATATGGGTTGTGGTTACAGCAACTTTACCACGACTATATGAAAGGAATAGCAAATCTTAGGTCTGGAACAGAATAAAGTAGTTGTAGTAGTATTTGAAGCTGACGAATGCTCTGTAGCGTAACAAAGTTCAAAATTTCTAATTTTGCGCTTCAACGGCAACGTCTACTACAACTACGTATTCTGTTGACACTACTTTGAAACTGCTGTTTTTAACTTTTGACAGCTTGCAACGCTATTCTTAACTTTGTACTACAGCGACTTTTCCGTCCCACACTTTATTGTTACCAATTTGGCTACCCATTCATTATAAAAATGCATAACAAATGACTACAGGTTGTTTGAACGTCCCTGTTATTATCAATTTATTAATAAAAACGTTGTTATTCCTGTTTCAAACACTTTACTTTAGATGCACTTTTATTCAGGTAACCACAATTGCGTACCTGCACATTAAGGCAGCTAAATACATTTAAGATAGCTGCATTTTTGATTTACCTGCACAAAAAATCGTGCAAAGGAGATTGTGCAGCTAAGTCAAAATTACTGTAGTATGAAAATTGCGGTTAAAGTACCTATCATTCAATAGAGTAGATTATCTGTAAAAATTTTTCGTTTGTTGTTGCTGTTACATATTACCGTTGTTCAGTTTTTTTGTTTTTGTTGTTGGTGTTTGATATTTTGTTTTTGTATATTAAAATATGAAAAGATGCAAAAAGAGAAGAAAAAAAAAGACAAAAGCAAAGGAAAGGTAAAGCCATGTTTTTGTTGTTTTTGTCAATGCAAATTCCACGCATCAGATTATTTTAATTTTGTTTACAATTGAAAGCAAAAAGTTTGTGATAGTGTTACCAAAAAAATTTTAGGGTAAATATGTAAAACGGGAAGCGGTGCGCGCGTTTGTCGAAACTAAAAATGGAGTTAATAAATATTGGAAGTAATTAATGTGCAGCGTAAGTTAATGTTAAATATTTTTTTTTTTAATTATTTATTTTTTTTTTTAATGAAACGACTATTTTAAACTCAATTGTAAAATTTTTAATTTTGGTAACAGTGCAGCCACACGGTCAAGTTGTTCTTGATAGTCTTTTACATATACTGTTTGTCAAAATTTCCAAAAATTGATAGTTGTGACGTAGGCTGCATTCAATTTTTGAGCAATTTACTTTCAAGATGCCATCAAGAAAAAAATTTATAAAGAGAAACGAAAAATTTGCTCACTGACCTTCAAATCAGCTGTTTTCTTGAACGTAAATTGAAACACTCACTGGCATGAGAATTTTAAAGGCAAGTTCGCATCAATTCTTAAAAGTATGAGTGTATTGGTAAAAAAGTGTGAGTGTATTAAAACTTGATAGGCAAAACTTGATCGTGTAACCCTCAAGTAAACTCAATAGAAATTTTAAATTATATAGGGCCAGATTTTGTTTGTTTTATATACATACCTAGGTATTATTATTTTTTCTTGGAACATTAAATGCGGATTTTTACCTGTGTATAAGGTTGTTGCAAATGTGAGTTAAGCGAATGCGAACACGTATAATTTAGTTAAATTTGTGCGAAAGCGAAATATGTGTAAAATACATAGGTACCTACATAATCACCCCTATCGTGAATAACTTTTCCCTCGTACTATTTCTCCTTTTCATATATTTGCGATCATGAACAACTCCCATGGAAAAAGGTAATTCAAATGAAAATAATAACGTGAAAAAATTTTCACGGGAAATAATTCCCCTTTCGTGAAATGATTTTTCCCTCGTAATTTGTTCACATTTCCCTTAGATTTTTTCACTTTATTTTTGCTAGGGAACAAAACTAGATCTGCTAGATCTGTTAATAAGGCACAAACCGATATATTGGTTAACAAAATGCAAAACATAAAGTCGATTGCCTGCGGATTGGTGAAGTTTTCGAAAGACGTGGTGGCAGAATTTTGGAAAATATTTTACAATGTAGGTACATAAAATATAAAAAGTGCAAAAAAACTAACGTTGTAATCAAACTATCCCTCCAATACTTCTTTAAAATATATATACGTGTACAAAAATTTCATTGATTTTTAATTTTTTTAATCTTTCTTCTTTTCAACATTCACTGGAACTGATAACGTGAAAAATTTTTCACATGAGATTCACGATTGCTTTTTGCCCTTCGAGGGGAATGAAAATTTCAAGGGAACAAAAATTCCACTTGTTGTTCGGGATAGGGGTGAATATGTATTACATATTGTCCCCTAAAATTCATAAACGACGTTTTGATCGATTATGATGTAAATATGTAATTAGAACACATCATAATCAATCCAATAACCGATTTTTAATTTGTTTTTGCTTACGGCCTTTAGGATTTTAGGTGACGATATGTAATGTAAAATACATAAATATGTTTTAAAAAATAATAGAAAGAGCTTGAAAATAAATTAAATCCTGTAAATATATTTAAATTCAAGGGACCTACAAACAGGGGTGCCAGAAGATTTTAATAAGAAATCGGAAAAAATTTTAGTTAATTAAAAACAAATATGTAGGTATATGTATATATTTTGTACTTTAGGGTAAATTTTTTTTAACTTTTTTTATTAAAGACAAATATTAAAATTTAACATTTTTATTGAATCATACTAGCTAATTCTGGCAGTCGCGATCGAATACTTTTTCGATTCGAAAGCAATTTTATTTCTTTTTTTTTCAATGCTGTAAAGCATTTATTTAAGTTTTTGGAATACTGAAAAAATAATTTCGATACATTCAGCATTGACTGAAAGAATTGGAAATAAAATTACTTTCGAAACGAAAAAGTTTTTGATTAAGACTGCTAGAATCAGCCCCCTGAAATCAGTTTCAAAACAATTCGAATTATTAAAATTGAAAAATTAAAATTCCTCCCAAATTTTAATTTTTCAAGGACCATCGATATTTTGTTTTATTTAGGTTGACTTAGCTACAAATTTTTTCATAATTTTCGAAAGATTATAAGGAAAATAATTTTTTGGAAATGCACGACTTAAATTCTCAAGTTTTTAACATGAATTTTTGCCAAAAAGCTTGCAAATTTACTTTACTTCCTTACATTAGATTGGCTATCGGATGTATATATAGCTGCATCATCCTCAATTCAGTAAAATCTTATAAGAAAAATTTTTTGATTCAAATTATTTTTATTCATAGTGAATGTAAATTTAGCTTACCCTTTCTCTTTTGTAAGCGTCTATTCATTTTCAAACTCATATACATATGAAGTTTTTTATATTTTCCTTATAGGAAAAGATATTTTAAGCGTTGACTTTTTTCTTTTATTTATTTAGATTTAGTTCTTTAATTTTTTATAGTTGAATATTTTTCAAATAGAATTTAACAAGTGTTGCACAAAATTGATAAGTTGTACTAAAACAAACTAAAGCTAGATTAACACGATTGAAATTTTCTTCAAAATTGCTCTTCAAAATGCTTCAAACTCGTGTAAACATCAAAATTTTGAAGAGCAAATTTCTTCAAAATTTTGCTGTTTACACGAGTTTGAAGCATTTTGAAGAGCAATTTTGAAGAAAATTTCAATCGTGTAAATCTAGCTTAAGTTACCATGTTTTGTCATTTATTGAAAAATCGGCATTTTTTGAGCAAAAATCGGCAAATCGGCAAAATGCCGATAAATCCGCAGATATGGCAGGCAGGCCTGCCTACAAAGCAAAATTACAAAAAAAAATGTCATTGATCATAATCAAAATAAAGCAGGGAACGTAACGGTTAAAAGTGTTATCAAAATTTTTTTTGTTATACAGTTAGTTATCTTGTGAATTATAAAAAAATCCATCTAAAACAGTTATTATTCAACGTAAAATAAAAGGTCGAATAAAACTCTTGAAAATAGACTTTTATGTGTGGTTTATAGAACACGAGCGAAACACTCGTCCGTTCAACTTACATACATTTAAAACAAAAACAAATTTCGAAATTTTGTTTTTGTTTCAAATGTAATTTAAACGGACGAGTTTTAAGTTTTTTTTATTTTTTTCTGCCATAAAATAAAACTCATCTGAGGAGTTTTTTGTTTTATGTCATAAAATAAAACTTAGTTAAGGAATAAAAGGTCGAACTAAAAAGAGTGTTTTATTTAGCCTTCATAAAATAAAACTCATTTGAGGAGTTTTACCTCACCCGTTAGAAAATAAAACAATGTATAGGTATTGACACCCAAAGCTTGCCGCTGGTCAGATCATGTCAACAACGATACCAATTCAGCGTGTTTCGCGCTAGATCTAACTAGGCAAAGCGCGCATTTTCTCGTCTTAGCGAGTTTATATTCAAGTCAATAAAAATGTTTAAATTCGACATTTTCTTTCTTTTGTTTTTGCCTACCAAAATTATCTTAAGTTTTAGCACTAAAAATATTTAGGTAAAACTATAATATTTTGAATAGGAATCCACAGTTTTGAACATTATTTTAATGAAAATCGCTTTCTTAAGCTGTCTTTATTGTTTTAAACTAATTAAGCTATCCATTTTTAGTTTGTCCCAATTTACACTAGGGACATTTCTTGCCGGACAGACGAAGTTTGATGGCGAGGGGTCGAAAAGATAGAGTGTGTAGTACATGACTATCTGTACTGGACATTTTTTCATTTCTCTTTCTTACTTTTCGTAGTTTACATCTTGTTGCTTTATATTATTTTCATTATCAGGTAAGATTAAAAGAGAATTCAAAAAATATCCGGCAAGAAATGTCCCTAGTGTAAATTGGGACTTTGTTTCGATAAATATTGGACTTTTCTAAGATATGCATCGAGTTAGAGCACGTTTTGGCTATAAATATTTTTCAACGATATGATTTAGCGCGTTCCAGCGCGTTTTTATGAGGGCAATAGCGCATTTTGGTTAAAAAATGTTGACAACGCTGTTTCTATCAGCTTAAACAATTTTTTTTTCTAAATATTACTTGCTTCTCCTCTTTCCTAATTTTTTTATTATATTATTTTTGTTTGAAGTGCTATAATTACTATTTTTAAGCAAATTTTTTTTATTAGAATCATTTCAGTTTTATTTTTTTTTTTTGTTCTTTTTCGTTTAATCATTTCTTTTTTATCCTTGCCCACCTTCAAGCTTTTATTCCTTCATATTCCTTGCTTTTAAATGCTGCAGGCCTTTTTTAATATTTTCAATGTTCATTCCTTGTAAAAAGATCAAAGTCAATTGCAACATTTGCGTTTATTATTCGGACTTTTTTTTTTTGCAATTTGTTTGCAAATTATTTGTTGTTTTGCTGAATTTTATTCGTACTTGATTTGTTTGAGAATAAATTGCAATTATTTCATTGTTGTTTTAATCAAAACAACAATAGAAATTTTAATTTGTGCGAATTTGAGAAGAAAAAAAAACTAGGAAAAAGGAGGATATTAAAGCATTTAGATCATTGGTGGGCATTTAGTTAAAGTACCGATTTCGGAAAGTTGGACGTCATTTTGTAAATTTTAAGAAAAAATTCTCGAATTCTTTTTGTTAAAATTATTTAATTGAAATTGTTGTACAGTAAAAAAAAATAAAAATTTATTTCAATTCAAAAATTTGTGATATTAATTTTCAAACAAATTGAATTTGCACTAGTAAACAAATTATTATTATCAATTAAGCACTTAATTCACTTGATTCAATGTTAAATTCACTTGATTAAACGTTTAATTTACTTGATTAAATTTTTAATTAAAACTGACTTTATTAATGCATAAATTGGTAAAAAATTTTGGGGAATTTTTTTCTGTATGGGCATGCTGCTGGTGTCTAATAATTGTAAGTTCTTCCGTTAACAAAGGAGGAGATACAACAAATATGTAAACGGTTAAGTAAATATGTAATAATAATCTTCTTTCTCTGGTTCTCTGGGGTAAGTGTTTTAGGCTATAATCAAAATCTCACTTTCGGATTATTTCACGTACGAATTTGGGATTAAAGCCAACTTAGAAATTCTTGAATCAAGCATAGTTTGAGTTTGATTAAATTTTTGATGTCACTTTTATTTAAGTCAATCCTGTTTCTGGATTATTTAAGGTGCGTGGCACTTGAATAGTCCGCACTAGAATCAAGCTTTCTATACTTAATTTAAGGAAATCCGTACGTATCGTGGCGTACTATTGGCACCGCTTAGGCTTGATTAAAGTGCGAATGGATTAATTTTTCTTTTCAGTGTAGCATTTATTAGAAGTGCTTGGAAAAATTTAGTTGTGGCCCTATGATCCACCTTGAAACTTGGATAATAAAGCTTTTTAATTGAAATGTAAATCTATTGCAATCGTTGCCAGCAGCAAATTACTTAAAGTACCATTTTTAATTGCAAATTGACTTCTGAAGAAAACATTCATTAGAATATTGCAAATAAAGCAAAGAGGATATTGGCTTTTTAAACAAGCTGCATAATAAATTGAAATCTTTTGTTAAAAAAAAAATACAAATAAGTCTTAGTAAAAATATGCAAAAATGCAGAATTTATAAATAAATATGAAGATATTAGAAGGCAAATTCTAAGAGATTTCTAGAATTACTGAATTAAACAATATTCAAATTAAATCCTTTTTTTAACTCTAAAAGGAATTGTTTAACTAAAACAATACGAATTTTTTTGTATTTTTTTTTTTCTTATTGAAAGCTATTCTAATGAAAATAAGGCATCAAAATTAATCTAAGACCGAACATCCAACCATCCATCCATTAAGAATTCATTACTCAAGAGCATGGGAAAAAGTGTGAAGGCGACAACTTAGGACATGCACTGGTTTGGCAGAGCATTTAGTTCAAGATTTTTTTATTTTTTGGCAGCAGGAGTAGTTAAAAATTCTGCATATGTTCTTGTCATTTAATGGATGCATTCGTTCGTTATTATACAACAAAAAAAAAAATGCAAATATTATAACAACAGTGATGAATGCAAATCTTAACAAAATTCTACACTTAAGGCGACACAATTCATATTAAACATAAAGAAATCCTTTTATGATAATTTCTCAAGAGTGTCGTCCTTTGATCATTCAAGTAAAACCCATTCAAGCATAAAACAGTTTTTGTTTTTTCCCATTTCTACAAATGCAAAATTTTTTATTTTTATTTTTTTTCTTGTCAAATTTCCCACCACAACCTCCCACATGAGGGGACTTTTGCTTACACTCCTGAATCCAAAACAAAAGACCTCTTATATTTTTAAAAATCATAATTTAAAAATTTTATTTTCATTTTTTGGTGGCAAAAAAAAAACCTGGCAAAGTTTTTATGCGGTTTTGCTTTTGTCTTAACAAAAAAAAAAATCTTGTTATTAGGATTTTGTATTTGCTTGATGTTAATAAAGAAATTATGGAAATTGCAGTATTTTTTTGGATTCTTATTAACAAAAAGCCTTTTATCCTTGTTTTTTAAGGAGCTTAAATAAAACTGCATTTATTGCTTGATTGCAATTAGTATTTGGATTGTTTTTAAGCGTTTTTTGTTTAAACGCCTTGTTGATTTCTTTTTTTCTTATTTCGAATAACAAAATTCTTAGAATTTTTATTTCCAATTTTCTTAATTATCAACATCTTTGTGTATATTTCATGTTTTTTGGTGGGTGTGTCCTCTTACATTTACATAATTTTTTAATTATTCATTCAATTCGAGTGTGAACAAAAAATCCACTTCTTTCCATATTCATTTCTCTTAATTGTGGATTTTAAAAAACTCAGTCGTCATTCTCAATGTGTCCTTAAATTGCAGGTGGTTAAAAAAAAGTACCATATAGAAATAAAAAAAAAATATTTAATAAAAATCCTGCGTAAATTTATGCAAAAATGAAATTCATTATAAAATATGTTAATTGCTTTGGAGATTTAATGTAAAACTTTTAGCGTTTTATAACTCAGGTACTCTTGATGATTACTTGATAAATTACTCTCTTATATTGCGGTATGAGTTTAAGAGTTAACCAACAGCTAGACTAGGTTCTCGCCGCAGCGATCTAAAAGACAACTTACTTAGGCTCTAAGGCGACCCATGTGTGATACCCAGCTTCCCATTCTTAAGAACAGCTACTCCATAAACAAGGCGAATTTATTGTTTCCAGATACGACAATACTACAACAAGTACGACGATAAAAAAAACAAAATTGTATTTTTTGTTGTTGCTTTAGTTGTTTGTTATGTCAAAAACTTAAGCAACTTTTGAATTTTCTCTCTCTAAAGGGGTCAAAATGCTTGACATCGCGGCGAATTCACTCGTATACGTGTGCTTGACGTAATTTTCGCCGTCATATCTAAATTTTTTGATTTTCCATCCAGCAACGTCGGTGTCACACATATAAACACATTTTCACTAGTTCTTCAAAAGCGTTTGTGAGAAATGTTCGCCGTGTACAGACTGTTTAAGTGCGAAAAAACAAGCTCACCTGTGTTTTTAACGCGACCTGTAAAGTAATTCGCCTTGTCCATACATGTCACTTCGTGTCCCTTATAAAAAGAACCAGGAAACTTTTTTCTATCCTAGAATTTTTATCTAAACAGATAGATACTGGTTTCCCCAGGCACTTCTCCCAAATGTCCAGAATTATCAGACTTTGAATAAAACACAATATCCTCTTTCTCCTTGTCATGACATATTTTTCATTAGTTATTGACTCACATACCCATTCTCCTCGCATGTGTTCCCCATCAGCCAGTGCCCTGATAAATATTACAGAGATCATTGACCTAAATTGTTATCTATCGAACTTAAATAGAGAGCATGTCCTACCTTAAAGCGAAAAAATCTCTCAAATCTTATCAAAGTTATTAAAAAGTCAAATGTTCTCGACAGACCTAAGAAAGTGGTTTTAGCTTAGGTTAACGAATTTAATTGAATTGGTCTAAAATTTTCATGTTCATTATTTTAAAATTTTTTTGGGACAGTTGGGTTTTATGGTTAAAACCGTACAAATTTAGGATCTGGTGTCTAGTCAATTTTATGCCCCTATTATGGTTTACAACTCAACTCAGTTGAGTTGTAATTAAGACAACTGGTTGTGATCAGTTGTAACTTTTGTTATGTTTTTGTTCACCGCAAAATAGCAAAGTTGTAAACCATAATACAAAAATTAAGAAATTACAACTCAACTGAGTTGAGTTGTAAACCGTAGTAGGGGCCTTGATGTTTTCCTCTGCTTAAGGCCCTAAAGTAAATATTTTTCCGATAAGGAAGTCGTTTGCTGCACAACTTTTTAGTTTAACAGATCTCCTTCGAGATTTAAAAGGTTTTTCCTAAGGCTCTTAACGGAAAAGTATACTTACTAAATGTTTTTTTCTGCTTAGGTTACACTTCAACAGATCATGATTTGGATTTTCAGGGTTGAAAACTTAAAAAATCCAAAAAGTTATGAACCGTCCGTCAACCCTAAAATTAAGATTTTTTGAAATGAAAGCGATTTTTTTTCCATATTTTTGACTGTTTTATAGAATATGGTAGATATCAATTAGAATGTCGAAAGCAGGCGATGTGCGAATTCCAACAGAAGATTTATTGTTTTGAAATTTATACCGAAAGGTACATTTCCTTCGATAAATTAGATATACGTAAAATATATAGACATTAATGGTGTACGATTACAGTTTGAAGAATGTTGAAATTTTAGCTTTTTTTTTTCTTATAATAGTAAAAATTCAAAAGAATTACGATTAACAAAGTCGACATTCGCTTTTTTTTGACATTCGTAGGGTTAGTTTTTCTTTTTTTTTTTGGCTTCTCTTGTGTCAAATCTGACTGTCGATGGTCAGAGTCGTAACTAAAATTTCGTTCTAGATACTGACCTTGGCGTTGGCAAAATTTTTCTTACTACCAGGGCCCAGATCGTCGCAGTCGTGATCGAGTGACTTTGATCGAAATTTTACTTTTTGAAATCGTCCCATTCGTTATCAAAAAACTTCTATCGGAATTTGCGATTATGTCTTTCGATAACGAATAGTCGATCGAATGCTTTCACTCAAAATGTCATTCGATAGGTTAAGAACTTTCGTAAAAACATTTAATTGTTTTTTTCCACACTTTTTGGGAATAATTATTAGATTTCTTTAACAAATAGCTAAAAATGTAAGTATTAAACTTTTTTCAGCAATTAGAAAAAGAAAAAATAACATTCGGTTTTTTTCATTTTTGCGATAGAAGCAAGCGATTTTTGTATTGTTAGTTTTTTGATTCTTTACAGCTTTAACGATTTTTAATAAATAGTAGACTTTGCTGGTACTGTGCAATAACTCCCAAATGAAATAAGTCCCAATGAAAAAATGAAATAAATCCAAAAAAATTTTCCATGCAAATTGGGACTTATTTCATTATGAAATAACTCCCAATGCATTGGGACTTATTTCATAATTTTTGTTGGAAGTTATTTCATTATGAAATAACTCCCAAATGAAATAAGTCCCAACAGGTTTTTTGTTGGGAGTTATTTCATTTGGGAGTTATCATTGGCACTTATTTCATCGCAGTTGGGACTTATTTCATTTTAATTGCAAAAACTATTTTATCGTTTTTATGGGCTCAGCGAATAAAGGCCTAACGAACTAACGCCTAATTTTTCAAAATGAAAGAATGCCTAAACAAGAACGCCTAAGAAGAAAGTGAAAGAACGTCTAACTTTAAAAATGAAGGAAAGTCTAATTATAAAAATGAAAGAAAGTCTAAATTGTTAGGGTTTCTTTCATTATGAATTAACACCTAATGAAAGAAAACCTAACCTAAGAATGTTTACAAGATAGTGTATGCATTTTGTAAAAGGGAAAACCAATTGCTTTTATAATTTTAAAAACTAATAACACTACGTAACAATTTTTTGACCAAATGCATTTGAAACGTAATCCTTATGTAAAATTTTCCGCTGAATCCGAATATGAAGTCAGAATTGTCAAAAGTAGAACAGTTTTTGAGATATTCCAAAATAACAGTTATTTGTGTTTTTAAAAAAGATGATGTGACTGATATGCAAATATCCAAAAAATAAAATTTTAGCCTATTTCAATACGAACATTTTGTGCCCAATAGGATCCAGATCGGTGCAAAAATGACAAAGTTACAGAAGATTAATTGAATTTACCCACAACAAATAAATATACAAAGCTAAATTTTTAGTAACAATAAATATTAAAAGTTGCTTGAAAGTTTTGAATTTCTATGTGGGTTAATTTACTAAATCTTCTGTAGCTTTGTCATTTTTGTACCAATCTATGTCTTGTTGGGCGCAAAATGTTCATATTAAAATAATCTAACGTCGCATGCAATAAAACATTAGGATTTTTAAATGATTGGTTTAAAAAAAATAACTTTAAAAGAGCAAAATTGAACAAAATCATAAAATTTTCAATGAAGCTTGAACTTTTGTCCCCTGTAACTCTGTAATTTCTTGACCAATCTTCACAAGCAATCCATGGTTATTTTAGAAATTTTATAACCTTTTACTAAAAAGAAAGAAATAGATAATTCGTTTAAAATTTTTTAAGATATTTGCATTTCAGTCACATCATCTTTTTTAAAAACACAAATAACGGTTATTTTGGAATATCTGAAAAACTGTTCTACTTTTGACAATTCTGAGTTCATATTCGGATTCAGAGGAAAATTTTACATAAAGATTAGCTGTCAGATTCATTTGGTCACGACTTTGTTGAAATTTTGTCACGTAGTGTAATTTTCCCTTTTACAGAATGTTTACAAGATAGTGTATGCATTTTGTAAAAGGGAAAATCAATTGCTTTTATAATTTTAAAAACTAATAATTTTCCCTTTTACAGAATGTTTACAAGATTATGTTCAATGTTCAATGATTTTTTTTGGTTTTTGACACAAGTCATTCACTAATTCAACCTTTGCCTTGCATTTTTTATTTAAACATACATAATACTTTTTATTTCTTATTAATGTTTTAAATTTATACAACTGTTTTTCTGATATTACATAAAGTAATTTTGAATTAATCCTCTTGCCAGAAATAATTTCGTAATCCATTTTTAATTATAATATAATTTTTAATGTCCAACACTTATGAATGACTTGCTCGTAGTGATAGAAGTTTAACGAATGACGACAACTGATAACAAATTGCAAAAACATTTGTCTAACCGTAAATACAACTGTTAGTTTTCAATGAATTCACGCATAATAGTAATAAAAATCACACTTTTAGCAAAATGAAAAATCGCCTAACATTAATGAAAGAAAGCCTAACAATCAAAAATGAATAAATATCTAATTAGGCGTTTTTTCATTTTTGATTGTTAGGCTTTCTTTCATTATGAAAAATCACCTAACAATTTTAATGAAGGAATGCCTAAAATATTAGACATTCTTTCATAATGAACAACCGCCTAATTCCTATATAATTTTTTGTTGCAATTTTTAGGCATTATTTCATTTTTTTTTAGGCGTTAGTTCGTTAGGCCTTTATTCGCTGAGCCGTTTTTATGAATGTTTAATTATTTTTTTAATTATTTTTGTCATCAAAGAAATGAATGAATCTAGAATGAAATGAATGTTTAATTTTTTTTTTAATAATTTTTGTTATCAAATTATGTATAATATACATAAATTTATACCTATAATTATTATTACTATTATGTATATGCTTACATATAATTGTGAAATAAAAAGCGTTCTGTAAAAGGAAACCAAAAAAATGGGAGTTAATTCATTTTTGTTGGGACTTATTTCATTGGAAGTTAATTCATTTTTATTGGGATTTATTTTTACATTTTGAAATAAGTCCCAAAAATTGGGACTTATTTCATTTTTGCCTTTGGAAGTTATTTCATTTTTTTCAGTTGGGCGTTATTTCATTTTTCATGGGACTTACTTCATTGGGAGTTATTTCATTGGGACTTATTTCATTTGGGAGTTATTGCACAGTACCGACTTTGCTATTATGCCGCTGTTAGCAATTTTTTTGCGAATTTCCCCTAATTTAGCAATTTTTACAGAATTTTTTCCCTTCCTTATACTTTTGTGGACTTTAAATCAATTTTATATATTCGTTCCTTTTACTCCTCTGGGGAGCTATTTTGCTATTTTTGCAAAAATTTTTTTTGTTAATTGTTGACATTTGTTTTTTTTTTACCGATTTAGCGATTTTATATAAATTTTAGGGTTTGTTTCCAAGTTTGCGATTATTCGCGAATTTTAGCCATGTTCGCGAGAGCAGAGATTTTTTCTGTAAGTTTTCTGATTCTTTACAGCTTTAACAATTTTTAATAAATACTAGACTTTGCTTTCATGTCGCTGTTTGCAAATTGTCGCGAATTTCCGCTAATTTAAAATTTTTATCGAATTTTTGCCATTCCTTGTAATTTTAGGGACTTTTAATCAATTTAATGGCTTGTTTGATATATTAAAAACTTTCGCGAATTTTCGCTATTTTTCCAAATTTTCTGAATATGTAAAATTTTTCCGAATTTTTATAGTTTATTTTATAGGGCACTATCAACATTATAGATTTATATGGGGCGAAAGCATAACAATCTATTACGTTTTTTAAACAAATTTCGAATCGAAAGCTTTCGAATGCCGCAATCTCGTTTTTGATACGTCACGAAGTTTTATTCGATATGAAAGTTCATTCAAACATAAGTGCGACGATTTGGTCCCAGGTCTTTTGTTGGTTTTAAGGTAACTAATGTGCCATTTGCGGTTTTATATAATCGCCTTGAAATTTTTTTGGTTTCACTGTCAATTTATAAAAAAAAAATTGTGTCTAAAAATAAGAAAAAAAATAGTATTTTTCTGTGCTTAAAAAAATGTATGTTAATTCAAAAGGATTTAATTTACAAATACTACCAACCGAAAGGCTTAGAAATTCAAATCCTTTAACGCTCTTGCAAATTTATATTTTATTTTTTCCATTTTGGAGGAGCATCATCAGCATTAAGACAAAACGCATTTATTAAAATACAAACAAAAAAATGCTAAAGCAGCTTTTAACTCATAAAACATTTAGCACAAATAGAAAATACAGAAAAAAGCATTAGAATGGCAAAAAATAAAGAAAAAAAAACTGACAACAGAAGACTTAAAAAAATAAATTGTAAATGATAAAAAAAAATTGTACTTAAATTAAAAATTGCGCATACAGTGAGAAAGAAACTACTGCCAGACAGTGGCGTCAAATAAAAAAAAATTGCTAATGAATTTAGAATTTCGGAACTACGTAAAGGATTTACTTACTTTCTTATTCCGGACCTTTTCTGCATCTCAGTCTAGACGTTTTTACAAATGTTGCGCAATTTCTGTCTGTCTTGTGTTGCTGATTTGGCAATTCGTTTGTCTGAAACGTTTTCTTTGAAAATAAAATCTATTTTGTCTTGACAAGTTGTTCTCTTGCGTCATCTTCCTCTTGAGCCTTATTATCAAGTCCCTTATGTTGTTTTTGGCAGTCGTAGTATGACATCTTGGCAACGTACCCATACCACCCATACCTGAAGTTGAGTTGCCAGCAACGAAATAAGGCAATATCGATCATGTTGACACTTACAACATTGTTGTTTTGTTTTATCTTTTAACATGAGCGGCGCTTCTATTAATTTTGGAGCGATTTTTTCTAATTGGTAAGAGTTATGTACTTAGATGCGCTCGGATCTTTTCGTTCCTTATATTGTCTCTTCTGCTCTTTCCGGCTACTCGTCTTAGGTACTTAATTTCAACTGCTTGAACTCGGCTTTGTGGCTTCGTCTTTAGTGCACACGACTCCCAAACGTATGTAAGGGGGTAGGTGGACACCTCTCGTTTATTCAGGATGTATAACTTATGAGTACAATCCAGCTGCCGCCTATATTTTGGCGTTTAGGTTCTTATCTAATTTGCCATCCCCACTAAGATTCTTAGAATTATTGCAATCTGAAACACCCTGTTAGGACAAAAATTAAAAAAAGTTGTTTTAAAAAAAATCTATCGAGGTATTTAACTTCTGTAAATTAGAACCGTTTTTTATTTGTAGTAAAATTTGTAACATCTTAAAGAAAAAACTGCCTTCTTTTGTTATGATTATCTATCACGGAATGATGAAAGAATGCTCTAAAATTTAGTAAATTTCAAGCACAGAGTATCATCTTACATTCCTCTGCTATGAAAATTAATGGTGTCTCTTAAGGCCGCCTCACATAGAATCCTTTAAACTTTATACGTCGCTTTTTGCAACTGACAACTAAGTTAATATTTAGGTTTTCTAATGAGCTTTGTCCTATAACGTACGTCTCCGTTAATGCAAAGCACTAAAGTTGGTCAACTTTTAACGTACGTTGAGTTATTGAAAGTTATTAGTTTGTATTTTGATTGGTTTAAATTTAATTGATTAAATTAATAATTTAATTGGTTAAAAAAAAATCAATAAAAATGTCTTGGACTTTACATTTTTATTTCGTCATCCGTCATCAAAGTATTAATGGTGTGCTCTTATCCGTTGCTACTTTTGCGTCAGTCAGTGTTACCATATTTAAAAAAAAAAAAACTGTCAATTTCCAAAAAAATATTTTTTATAGAAAAAAAGTCCTCCTTAAAAAACTTAAAACAAGCGACGTAGAAAATACAACGGATTATTCCAATGATTATGATACTGCTAATATATTTCCCGATTTCTTTCCTACAATATTCCCGGCTATAAATTATAACAACGCATCGTATCGATATGAAATTTCTACAAACAACATCCGCAAATATTTTTTCCTTGAAAATATATGCTGTTCCTACATGTCTTAGGAGCTTAAAAACTTCTTTTAATCCTGAATTTTATGGAGTTCCGAGCTGTGTATATAAAAAAAATATAATCTATTTGCCGTTCCTTTCATGTTGTTGTTTAATTCATCTCTAAAGTTAATTGAATTTCCAAATTCATTATGTCGCTTCATTAGTCTGGCAACTGGTTATATGTGCCTAATTTTAGAGCTATATATAAACTTAGCGCTACTTCTAAAGGCTCAGTTAGCCGGGAGTAACAGTAACAGTTACCTTACCTTAAAAAGACCAATCTATTTCTTACAGATTGAGACGTAACATCTTACTGCTAACTATAATCGTTCTAATTGCTTTACATACAACAGAATGAAGCAGATGATTTGCAACGTTACTGTTACTTCCGGCAAACTGAGCCTTAAGCTGTT
Source organism: Pollenia griseotomentosa (assembly GCA_963931875.1). Classification (NCBI taxonomy): domain Eukaryota; kingdom Metazoa; phylum Arthropoda; class Insecta; order Diptera; family Polleniidae; genus Pollenia; species Pollenia griseotomentosa. The sequence continues at coordinate 181,220,930 of OZ007563.1, read as the reverse complement.
TGAAAAAATTAAAATGGCTTTTTTAACCCACAAAATGTTATTAACACTTTTCCGAAAGCAAAATGGCTTTGCCAAGGAAGACCAACAGCTAAAAATCTTTAATTGTGTTCAACTTTTTTTTTAAATATTGAATCCTTTTTTTTTGAATCTTCATATTTAAAAAATATGAACTAACAATAATTATTCAAATCTTATTCTTAATTTCCCGTCACAGTTTCTATTCTATTCGAATAAGTCCTGCGGTATCTCTTCTCCTTAGTCGGGTGTGAAATTTTTCGAGCTACATTCAAGCCTGTCTAAATATTTTACCAACTATTCGTGATCACAGTTTTTACTAATGGCAAATTGAGATCCTTGTCAATATTTGAGTTTTTAAGTTTAAGTGTATTTTGGTGCCTTTGGATCCAAATCCAAAGATGCAGAATGATTTACTGGTATCAGTACTTGATTTAATTGGTTTTTCTTTTAACTTCCTAAAGTGAATAATAGTGGTTTTCACCATCTGTTTTAATTATAACGATTTTATACTACAAAGCTTGAGTGTTCTTTTCGTATGTATTGTAAATTAATGAATCTGCTGAGTGAGAGAAAGAGAGATGTAGAGTTTCGTCAACTGTATTATTCTGGTAAATTTAACTGTTTACTAAATCAATTTTTGGGATTTTTCAACCACAATTTAAGTCTAATACATTTTGTTGTTGCAGTGTATGTATTAACATTTGTACATTTGCTAAATTGAGATAAACAAGGTCAACAATGGTTTTTACTATCAAGGGTGAAACCCGCTAATATCTTATCTAAAAGGTCGTAAACAATGCGCCTCATTCAGTAATTCAGCATCGAGTAATATAGAAGCAGTGTTCGAAAATAAACAGAACATTATTTAGCGTTCGGCTCACACACCTAGGCACGATATCTATTTTTTTTAAGTGTTTGTGTAGACGAACACAACCCTTAATACCGTTCGTAACTATTTTCAAGAAAGAGCCGAACATAATATGTTCTGTTCTTCGTTAAAACCAGAAATAAATGATAAAGAAATGAACAAACAAAAAATTTTAGCAACGACGGCAGCACGAACAGCTTGTGTGTTTATTGTGTATATGTTTTGTTTTTGTAAAATTATTTTACTTTTCTTTTGTTTTTTTTTTTCATATGTGTAATTTGTTTTTGTAAAAAATGTTTGGTTTTTTTTACCAGCCCTAAAAACGCTACGCACAACAGAAACGAACGAACATTTATGAGCTGAACCGAACGCAATGAAGTTTGTGGTTTAAAAAACAAACCGGACGGAATTAAATGTTCTCATCTTTTTGTTGATTTGGATAAGAACAGAATTATTTTTGTGTTCGAAAGATAACAAACAGAGAAACGTTATTTTTTATGATTTACTAAACAAACACTATTAGCGTTTGTGTTTTCCACAAATCTACCGAACCGAACACTAAGGAGCGATATTAAGTGTTTATTTTCGAACACTGTATAGAAGTATCGTCTGGAGTTCCACAGGCTAATCATCCTGGTCCCCTTTTAGCTCATATTTTGATGGATGGTCTTCCAAGGGCCATTAGGAATTGCAATATTCTCTTATGTATATGCAGATAATGTTAATTTTTTGGCAGGTATCGCAAAATATAGAGATGCCATTTATCTCCAGGATGATTTAAAAAATTTGGTTTTCTGTAAACCTTATGGATATGGATGTAAACAAATGTAAATCGGTGTGGTTTTCCAGATACATGATAGAGTATTGTACGGTAGAAAAACTGAAAACACAAATAAATGGTTAATACCTTAAAAAACGTTTCTCTTTTTATGATCTTCATTCACAATAAGAAAACTGTACTAAACCAACTCACCATAAAGATAACAACATTTCATTGCGCCCTGTTTTTCGTAAAAAACCATTAACTCCGTTGTGTTCGGTTCAGAAAATTAATGTTCGTTCGTTTCATTTGTGCTCAGTCAAGGCGAATTAAACAACATGTGGTGGCACTACTACATCAATGCAAAAACAATAGGAACAACAGGTTTGGATGCATATGAAGAAACAATTTTAAAATTCTCTGCAATGTTGTTTCATTAATGGCCAATTGGCCGAAACGACGACGATTTGGCATATAAAAAAGTTATGAGTGCTTAACATGGGTAGGTCTTATTTGGACCAACCTTTATATTAATAATAATGCTTTAGTTTAAGAAAAATTTCTGCTGTTTGGTTTTTGAAATCTTAAATAGACGTCTTTTAAAAAATCGCCGTATCGTTACCTTCAACACTGAAGAGTCGAGGTACTGTATCCAGCATAACATTTTTCTACGTCAAGGTAAAATGAATTCCTCATGTCTTCTAAAGACAGATTCACACTATAATAATAGTTTTAAATATTTTGAGAAAAATACAACCTTGATATGATAAGTTGTTGTTGTTTCGGTGAAGATCGGTGAGGAATTTTCGCCAAAATACTTAAGACTTGAATTATAGTGTAAAACCGCCCTAATTAATATACTCGTCGATGTCGTAAACAAGCTGTTTTGACCGTAGGAGCCATTTAATATAAATATTCAAAGTTAAAATTTCATGAAATTTTATACAAATTTTGTACGGAAATCAGTAAATTTTGAAATAACATTGATTCATCTAAAAGCGCGAAAAAGTGTAGAATGCTTATACATACCTATAATTTTGTATAACCTTAAAAATCAATGTTGTCAAATCGAAAATCCTGTAGTATTCTTTTGTGAAACAACAGGGTGTCTCAGGTTATAGTAAGCTAAGAGTCTTGTCTTCGTTGCAAATTCCCCAAATAATTTTAGAACTTTTTCTTCCCCTTTTTTTCTAATATTATATTGTCCCACTGTTTGCTAGTTCCTTATAAAGAAAAAGGATTTTTGGATTCATATGTGTGGAGGATTAAAGTGCAGCATAATTAAGAATAATGGCTAAAAAGTTTAGGGAAAACGAAACTCCCACACCACCTCAAAAAACCCCTTTCCACCCACTTACCTTTCCCTAAGACATTTACCCAAAACAGTAAGCAGCAGTAGGTTTGGGTAAGTGGGCGTTTGGTTGCTGTGTTTTAGAGCAGAGTAGGTGCTTATGATTACATTTTATCATAATTTGCATTAAGGACAAATGGAAAAAATACTAAAATACATACGAGCAAAATGAAAAAAATAAAATAGAAGAATCATTTGAAAATAAAACGTTTATACTCAAGAGATTTACAAAATGGTGACAGAAAAAAGTATTAAAACCCATTATGATGATGTGCGAAAACAGAAAGAAGGCGAAAAAACTCATCAGTTTTTTCTTTCTGCTTTTAAATGGGGTGGTAAATTTTGCTGTTGTTGTTGGCATGGAAGGAGTTAAGGAATTATTATGTTAATTCCATTTTTGTTATAATGACAACAGCAACGATGATGATGTTGATGAAATTATTGCTTAAAAGATAATTTTCTATATTGTTTGTGTAAATAATGGAACAGACTTTTATTTATTATTTTGATTTAAATGATGAGTAACTTGTTTAGAAAAGGGAGGGGTTTTAAATCTTTAACAAATTGTTAAGGCAACTTTTTGGTTTTTTAAAATTAAAATTTTAAGGATTTGGCGAAAACTTCCCACTTCCTTTTAAGTTTGCTTTTTAAAATTTTCCTAACAAGTAAGAACATTAAGGTCCAGAAATATCATTTTAAGGGCCTTTCAACTTTCCTTTAATCTTCCCGTTAGGATGAACTTGCCTTTAACATAACAATTGCTCACTTTTAGTTTAAAGCAAAGTTGTAACAGTGAAAAGCCTTTTATACGTGGGACACAATCGTACCTTTAACTAACGGCAAGTCGTACTAATGGGGCCCTTTATCTATTTTAATGCAATCACCAACCCAAAAGGAGAATTAATTATTGAAAAAAAGCAGTGTCGTTTGTTTATATAAACAAGTCATTGTCAAATTAAAGGCCCTTCAATAAATAATAAAAATACTAGATTCTTCTTAAGAAATCTTTAGATCGTTTCCCTTAACTTCTTCCACTTAAGACCCTAATTTCCCAATTTCTATCACGGTGCAATCGAAGTAATTTCGGAGTACCTCGTCAGAAGACCTCTTATTCAGGCAAACTTGAACTTGAGAACTTAAGTTTCGTCTGTCACTTTTCGATCTAAATTTCATAGTTAGATCATGAAGATTAAAAAGATTCTTAAGATCTTTCAAATAGGTTACAATACATTTTGCTTATTCTTATAAAATGTACCCGCCTGGATTTTTATTTAAACTGATTCATGGACTTTTCCGCAAAGCCTTGTTTTTGAGGAAGAACTTTAGGCTTGGAAAATGTGTCTTTTAAGCCGGAATTTACTTATAAGTGAAAACAGAAACGGACTGAAATTTGGTAAAGGGAGTCATTACCGATATCGAGCCCTACCTCAAAAATAGCTTAAGCGACATTATTTTTAATTTTAGTTTTTTTTTAATAAATGAATTTATTGGCATCACTTGCATTATCTGCTAAAATGTCATGGTCACATAAGATACCGTTACGGTTTTATAGCAAAAATAATTTTAGCTTAAGCGACAACCTTCATACAAAATGGTTATACTGTAGTGACGTAGTTTATTTATAAAACTTGTTTATTTATTTTTAATAAAAATTTATAATATTATCAAGTAATCTTTGTTTTTAGTTTTTAAAAATGGATTGTGATATATATATATAATTTGATTATAATTTTGGTTTTTGTTCTTGAATAATTAAAAATTATTAAAAATATTTAAAAAGAAATTGATAAGATTTATTTCCTGGAAATCAAAACTACATTGGCGATCCTGCCAGGAGACTTACTAAAATATTATTCAAACATTGGATTTATTGGTAAAGAATGGAAGAATCTCCGACGAAATAAGAAGGAATATCTCAATTAGATTTTTTTTAAGCTTGAATTTATTAAACTGAACCAGGATAAATTTCAATTAAAAACAGCAGTAGAGGAAGTTAATTAAATCAACATTAATTTATGCTGTATAATTTGTTTAATTACTATTTTTTTTATTTGGAGCGGAAATCAAGATTCCTATTCACAATTGGTTTCGTAAATTATTAACACTAATCAAACTAATGAACTTGGATAACTTCTTTAATATCAATTTATAAAAGATAAGTCTTTTATACTTAAACATTTTTTTTTTTTTACATATATATATCTTATTTAGTTAATTTAATTATTTCAATAGTATTCGCATCTTTATTATTTTAATTCATTATTGTAAACGTCACTACTAAAATTAAACATGCATAGATCTCCCCCTCGGTTACCTGCAGTAGTTATTCAGGAAACTACTAACGATACTAATGACAGAAATAACACAAATAGTTCTCTTAGGGACAATAATGCGGGAATGGAAGTTTGTGCTACATCTTTTAAACTACCATCTTTTTGGAATGAACATCCAGAAGCATGGTTTATTCATGTAGAAACGATGTTTAGAAGCAAACGAATTCAAAATGATAATACGAAATATGAACATATTATTATATCACTTCCGCAGGAAGTTATTATGTCAGTAATAGATATAGTACAGAATCCACCATTGGAAAATCGATATATTGTTTTAAAAAACAAGCTTTTAGAACGTCACTCTTTAAGTGAACAGAGAAAACTTGATAAACTTCTTACTGACTCAGTGATTGGAGACCGAAAGCCTTCAGAATTTTATAGGTGTCTTCTACAATTAGCTGGTCGTAATATAGACCCTGAATTTCTCAAAAATTTGTGGCTTAGGAAACTTCCGAAAACTCTTAATATAGCCCTTGTCGGTTCTAATGTCGTTAACATCGAAGATTTATTAAAATTAGCAGACAGTATTTGGGAGGTATCTAATAAAACTGAAATTTATAATATAGAACCATGTCATTCTACTCCAAAGCATTCAAATATAGATACAGTTGTAGAAAATTTGGTAAAAGTTACTTCTGCAATGTGTGAGCAATTTAATAAGTTGACGTTAGAAATTTCAGAGGTTAAAAATTCTATGGGAAGCTTTCAGCCTAGATATTCTAGTCGCAGTAGAAGCAGGTCTAGAAACAGTCAATCAAAGCAAGAGTGGTTTTGTTATTATCATTACCGATTTGGGAATAAAGCTAGGAAATGTGTTCAACCATGTTCGTATACGGGAAATAATCAGGGAAACTAAATACTCCTGTTGTTATGACGGCTAACAATGGGTTAGATAAATCAACACGTCGTCTCTTTGTGTACGATATTGAAAATAAGTTAAAATTTCTAATTGACAGTGGAGCAGAAATTTCAGTAATACCAGCATCAACATTTAAACAATTTGCTCGTACTTCAGATATTGTTTTGACTGCAGCAAATGGAAGTAGCATTAAAACATTTGGTACTAAAATTTTAAAAATAAATTTAGGTCTACGAAGAGATTTTACATTTGTTTTTACTATTGCCAATATTAATCGACCAATTATAGGAGCAGATTTTTTGATAAAATTTGGGCTATTGATTGATCTAGGAAATAAGAAATTGATTGATCCTGTTACTAATTTATCAGTTAATACAATTGAAGCTTATAGTAAGATTTCTCTTCCGAAGATTTTTTTAGTAGATAACAAATATATAAAGATTTTAAAGAACTATCCATCTATCACTGCTGCTCCGGATTATAACAAGGTAGTCAAACACTCTACGGTACACAAAATTGACACTTCTGGTCCACTTCCATTTTCAAAAGCCAGGCGGCTTGATACAGTTAAATATAAAATAGCAAAAAATGAATTTGAAATTTTAGTAAAGTCAGGAATTTGTCGACCATCTAGTTCTCATGTAGCTTCGCCATTACATCTTGTACCTAAGAAAGAACCGAATGACTGGCGTCCTTGTGGAGACTATAGAAGATTAAATGTTGTAACTATACCTGACCGATATCCCCTACCTCACATTCAGGACATTAACATTGATTTAAGGGATAAGACTATTTTTTCGAAATTAGATTTAGTTCGAGCATATCATCAGATCCCAGTCGCAGAATGTGATATACCAAAAACTGCAATTACTACACCTTTTGGATTATTTGAATTTGTGAGAATGCCTTTTGGTCTTAGAAATGCGGCTCAAACGTTTCAACGTTTCATTAATGAAGTTTTAGCTAATTTAGATTTTGTTTTTGCATATTTGGATGATGTTCTTATAGCTAGTAGGGATGAAGAACAGCACTGTGAGCATTTAAATATAATTTTTGAAAGATTATCTAAGTACGGTCTAAATATTAAAATGTCTAAATGTATTTTTGGAGCAACAGATATAGATTTTTTGGGATATAATATTTCTTATGAAGGAATCAAACCATCTAATGTAAAAGTTAAGGCAATTCTGGACTATGAAAAACCGAAGTCAGTAAAACAGTTACAAAAGTTTATAGGCATGGTTAATTACTATCATAGATACATTCCTAAAATAGCTGAGTTGCTCAGTCCAATTCATGAGATGTTAAATAAGGCCAATAGAAATAAAAGTAAAATATTATATTGGTTTGAGAAAGCAGAGGAAGCATTTACAAATATAAAAAACAGTTTTTCTAAAAATATAATGCTTAATCATTTTCATAGGGATGCGACACTCTCATTAATGGTTGATGCTTCAAATGTAGCAATAGGAGGAGTTTTACAACAGAAAATTAGTGATACAATCGAGCCACTTGCATTTTATTCAAGAAAGCTTTCACCTTGTGAGATGAAATATAGTTCATTTGATAGAGAATTATTGGCAGTATTTTTGAATATAAAGCACTTTAGACATATTTTAGAAGGAAGAGTATTTATCGTATACACAGATCACAAACCGCTTACACAAGTAATTAATTCACAAGTTGAGCGTAGCCCGCGTCAGACACGTCATTTAGAGTATATTGCGCAATTTACGAATGACATACGTTATATTAAAGGTGAGGACAATGTTGTCGCAGATGCTCTTTCGAGAGTCCCTGAAATAGATTCGATTAAAATTGATACCTTTGATTTAATTCAATTGTCCAAAGAACAAGAAAAAGATTTATTTTTGCAGAAACTTATAAGTAACGTAGATAATCTTTACAAGTTTAAAAAAATTCAAGTACCAGAATATAACGTTTTTATTTGGTGTGAGCAATCAGGAAATAAATTGCGTCCATATATCCCGCAAAGTTTAAGAAAGGTAGCTTTTGAGAAATTACACAAAATTTCTCATCCGGGAACTAGAGCTTCAAGGAAATTAATAACGTCTCGTTATTTCTGGCCTTCTATGAACACAGATATAAATCAATGGGTTACTAATTGTTTAGATTGTCAAAAAGCTAAGGTTCATAGACATATTAAATCTAAAATAGAAGTGATTAAAATTCCAGATGGAAGATTTACACATATGCATATAGATATCGTTGGCCCTCTTCCAATATCAAATGGTTTTCGATATATTTTAACTATAATCGATAGAACTACTCGTTGGCCGGAAGCATATCCTTTAAAAGATATTACTGCTAAGACTGTAGCTTTTACATTTTTAAAAGAATATGTGTCTAGATTTGGTGTTCCAAAACAGATTACAAGTGACCAAGGCAAGCAATTTACATCGTCTATATTCAATGAATTAACAAAGATGTTAGGTATTAACAAAATTGTAACTACTGCTTATCATCCACAGTCGAATGGAATGGTAGAACGTTTCCATCGGCAATTAAAAGCATCAATTCTTGCCCGGGGAGATTCAACTAATTGGTCTCATGAATTACCTATAGTTTTATTAGGTTTGCGGTCTACTGTCAAAGAAGATATTAAGGCATCAGCAGCAGAAATGGTTTATGGACAATGTTTACGATTACCTGGAGAACTAGTGGTGGATTCGGGACTAGATTTTAATAATACTGAATTTTTAAACAAAATAGGAAAATATTTTTCAAATGTTCGTTGTGATATTTCTCATCATAAAAATAATATGAAAACGTATATTCCCAAGCATATTGAGGACTGTAAATATGTTTTTGTAAGGGCTGACTCAAATAAATTTGGCTTTTGTTGTCCATATGACGGACCATTTGAGGTGATGGAAAAAAAATCAAAATTTTTTAAAATTAAAGTAAATTCTTTGATCAAGACTGTTGCAATTGACAGTCTAAAACCAGCATTTATTGAAGATAGTGTTTTGAACACAGAGAAAAAAAAGAAAACCGTAACTTTCGCGTTGAATGAAGTTTTTATTTTGAAAAGGAGGGTAATGTAGTGACGTAGTTTATTTATAAAACTTGTTTATTTATTTTTAATAAAAATTTATAATATTATCAAGTAATCTTTGTTTTTAGTTTTTAAAAATGGATTGTGATATATATATATAATTTGATTATAATTTTGGTTTTTGTTCTTGAATAATTAAAAATTATTAAAAATATTTAAAAAGAAATTGATAAGATTTATTTCCTGGAAATCAAAACTACAATACAATTTAATAAAAAAAAACCTTTTCCTGTAAAATTATGTTTTTGTCGATTAAGCTTTTATTGCAGTAAGAACAGTTGGCTGAACAATCACGAATTAAGCTGGAGGTCCGCACCATGCATTCCACGCTTTCTCCCATACTACGCAGCTATTAAAAAAGTAGAATTTATGTTGTTTTACGTAACTAGTTAAATGCACAAGAGCGTGGATGCCTTAAGGTGTTAAATACGAAAAGTAGGTTTACTTTCTATTTTTGCAAGTGTCACAAGCAGCGTTTGAACAAATCAGCTGGGGCCTATTTCTGGCAGTCGTGATCGAGTACTTTCTCGATTCGAAAGCAATTTTATTTCAGTCGATACTGAACGAATCGAAATTATTTTTTCCGTATTGTGAAACTCAAATTAATGCTTTATAACACTGAAAAAATAATTCAGATTCGTTCAGTATTGACTAAAATAACTAGATATTAAATTGCTTTCGAGTCGAAAAAGTACTCGATCACGACTTCCATAATCAGGCCCTTGACTTGCAAATAAAATTTTAGTTTAATTAGAACGCAAGTAACGTATGAAGAACATTTAAGGCATGGAGGAGGAAACGCGTGGTTTGGATCGCCAGCTTTAAGTGGGTAGGACATAAGAGCGGCCAAATAAGTCTTCCACTCAGCGAAGTAAAAGCCGTACCTAAACAAGAACTGTAGAGCGGATCGTTTTCTTGCGCTTAGCTTTTACGCTGATATGCCATACCTAAACAAGAGCGTCAACGTTGTGCCACGAACAGTAGTGTTAACTCTCTTGTTTAATAAAACCCGCAAAACAGAAATAAAAACTGGGGATAAAACCGCTAGATTGAGAAAAAAGCCAAAACATTTATAAACAATGGCGGCCAACTTCATTATTTAACGCACTGTCAAAATCGGATTTACAATTGCAAAGCGTTAACGCCGCGCTATTTAGGGATGTTTCATACAATTTGTATGGGCATGAGAAATTTTGACAGCAAGAAAACGCGTGACGCTTTTCTTTAGGTACGGCTTTAACACCACTTGGTTTGATGACGATGGAACTGGTTTTAGTCGGCAAGAATCCGACATACCCAAACGAAAGCTATCGTAGGTTTCCATCTCAATCATTTAAAAAAATCTGTAGACGGATCTATAGTCTAGTCTGTAGGCCAAATTGTAGTCTGTTGTTTAAACTTACTAGTCTAGTCTATCTACAGTGGTGGCCATAACATATGCAACTAGCAACTGAATCTTATATAAGTTCTTTAAAAAAAATTCAAAGACAAAAAAAATTATTTATGTGTTTGTAATATTTTTTTATTATTTTTTTTTTAAAATGAGAAAATTAAGTTAAATCCACAATTATTTACATTGAAATAAAAAAAAATAAAAAAACTAAGTATAGGCTCATATTTCATTGGCCAAAACATCTGCAACAAATTGCTTCGACAACATTTATGCCTATAAAACTTAATATTTCGTGGCAAATCCTTTATTTTTAATGACGGCCTGACATCGGCGAGGCATTGAAGCTATTAAATTGTCAATAAAATTGGTAGGAATAGCGTTCCAAGCATCTACCAATTTTTGAAACATAATATCTAAATTAGTGCAATTTTCTCGATCAATTCTTTGGTTTACGATTTCCCAAAGGTTCTCAATGGGGTTAAGATCTGATGATTGTGGTGGCCACTCCATTACCGAAACTTTGTTTTGTGCAAACCACGATTTAACAACTTTTGAAGAGTGCTTGGGGTCGTTATCGTGCTGAAAAACCCATCGCAGCGGCATATTATCCTCTGCATGTGGAAGCATTATTCTTTCCAAGATGTCTCTATAGATAAATCTATCCATTATTCCATTGATTCTGTGCAATGGGCCAACTCCAGCAGCAGAAAAACAACCCCACACCATTACGTTGCCTCCTCCATGTTTCACTGTCTTTTTGCAGTATCGCGCTTGAAGCCGCTTATTAACCGGTCGTCTTACATAACACATGCCATCACTTCCGATGATAGCCAAAAAACTTTATTTTTTTATCGATTTCATTTCTTTGAATAATATTCTTTGATAAGTAGTAAATTATTGACATGTTTTTGAAAACAAATTTGTAAACTATAGATCCATTTAACCTTATAGAACCCCAGTTGCATTTGTTTTGGCCACCACTGTAAGTAACATCCAACTCTATAGTTAAACTACAGTTTAGTCTGTTTTCTAAATTTCTATCTACATAGTCCGAAATTTAGTCTGATTTGTTACCCGATCTGCAGTTGAGCTTAAAGCCTTTACAATCGAGTGTAGTTTATTGTCAAAGAAAAATTCTAGGCTATGAAGAAAACTTTAATTTATTTTAAGATCTATAATCCAAAACTTTTAGCCAGTTGTTAGATTTTAGTTTAGTCTTTCTTTAAATCTCTCTTCGTTTTAGATTTTTAATAAATTTCTCATAGGAAATTTTAAAATTGTACTAGAAATTTAGTAAAAGTCTTAAATAAACCACGAACAAACTTTTGTATTATTCCTTTCATTTATAACCTACTGAAAAGTTCGAACTCTTTTATTTTTCTTCCTTAAAAAACACCTTCTTCAGGTTGTGGTCTGGACTAAATTTAAGGTGTCAGTGGTTATCCAGCTGTGTGTTGAGTGTTCGAAAGTTTGCAAACATTAATAGCTTTTCGCACAACACCAACACACAGGCAAAGAAATAAAGCTTTTTTTCGCTGCGGTTAAATTGGTGTGTAAGGGAATTTTATAAGTTTCTGTGTGTGGATGTAAGACTAAAGGAATTCTAATTGTGTAAAGAATTAATGTTAAGGAATTCTAGTTAGAATCATGGCGGGATTTTTTTTACAAACAATGGCAAGTTTAATTTATTAAAAGATTAAGAAAAAAAAAGGAAATTATTGTAAAGGATATTAAAATTATCTCTGCTTATTTCCATTTTGAGGTTAAGGTTTGTTTAAACTCTTACCTCCAGGCACTTTTAAATGTTTCTTAGAAATATGTACTTAGGTTTTTACGATGTTCCAAATTTAAGAACTTCATCTCTTACTTTAAAATATTGCTCCGCTTGCATTTCGCATTTTTTTCTTCTTTGTGGTGGTAATAATTTGAAAATAAATTATTATTTCATTTGATGAATTTCTTTTGATTATAATTTTGCTTTATCTACGATTTTCCTATTTTCCATTGAACAAAATTTACGCTTTTGCTTCATTTTTTTCTTCTCTGCCGTATTTGTATATTATTGTTGTTAATAAAAAAACCCTGATACCACAGCAATGATTTACTTGTCTTTTTTAAAATAAATTCTCATGCAAATGAAAAATTTTTGCTTATTGAGCAAATTTGCAGCTTTTGAAAATTAAAATTTTTGTTTTTGTTATATTTTTTTTCTTGGTGTTTGAGCAGTTTGGAATGAATGAAAAAGAATAAAAACGGAAACACTTTGAAGTCTTAAGAGACAAAAACACAAACAAATAAAGGTTGGTTTTGGCGAGGGAGATGAATAAAAAATTATGTGAATAAAATAGACAAAGCAAAATATGAATATTTGAAATTATATAATCTAAAAAATGATAAGGTGATACAATAAATTTTAGGAAGAAGATGCATAAAAAAGTCTTAAATTTATAGCTTAAGTTTGCAAGATTTAAAAATCTAACACTTAAAGATTAGAGTATGTTAAAATAAATGAAATTCAGCTAGCTGAATATAAGATATATTGAAGAAACTCAATTGGCTAATAATTAAAACTTATAATACAGTAAAGTAAAAAAAATTCAGCAAGCTGAATACTCATATTAATTAAAAATTTAAAGAAATAAATCAAGCTTACTAGGAAAATAACGCTTTCGTCCTACCTTAAAGCAAATTCAGAAAGCAGAACTAAATTTTATTTAAATTCAAGATAATAAAAATGCAACTCAGCTAGCTGAATATAAGATATATTGAAGAAACTCAATTGGCTAATAATTAAAACTTATAATACAGTAAAGTAAAAAAAATTCAGCAAGCTGAATACTCATATTAATTAAAAATTTAAAGAAATAAATCAAGCTTACTAGGAAAATAACGCTTTCGTCCTACTTTAAAGCAAATTCAGAAAGCAGAACTAAATTTTATTAAAATTCAAGATAATAAAAATGCAACTGAGGTAGCTCAATATGAGATATATTGAAGAAATTGGCTAATAATTAAAACTTATAATACAATAAAGTAAAAAATTCAGCAATCTGAATACATACTCAAATTAATTTAAAAAAAATCAAACTTACTAGGAAAATAATGCTTTTGTCCTACTTTAAAGCAAATTCGGCAATCAGAATTTAATTTTATTTAAATTCAAGATAATTTTCTTACAAATTAAGCGAAAAAAAATATATATATAAAATTGACAGTTATATGCTGTATTCAGCTAGCAATTTAATTACAAATTAAACGAAAAAATTGTAATACAGTAGTTTTGACTTAACTGCCTTTTGTTTACGTGCACTTTTGACTTAACTGCACAAAATTGATAATTTTTGGAATTATTCTTTATAATTCCATACATATTCCTTTTTTAAGTGCACTTTCTATACCTGCGCATTTAAGATAAATGCACAAAATTTTTGGCATTTTAAAATTATTGTCATACAAAAAATTCAAGTTAGCTGCACTTTGACTTAAGTGCCCAAAATACATATTTTCTGGAATTATTCTTCAAAATCCTTGCTTACGCGCATTTTGTATACCTGCATATTTTTCATATTTTTGGGCAGCTTAAAAATATTTTTATACAAAACATCAAAGTTAGCTGCACACATGAAAAAATATTTTTTTTTTTTTTTTTTCTCATTATTTATTTATTGAATCTTCATATATTAAATATGAACTAACAATAATTAATCAAATCTTAACCTAATACGTTATTTTTTGTCCTGCCAGTGCCAGACAAAAATTTTCTTCATCACGGGTTCTGTTCACTTATATAGGTGTTTATCGCTCATCTAATTGGATAAGTGCTGCAGTGTCTCTTCTTCTTAAGCGAGTGTGGCCGCCATGGTTTAAAATATTTCGAGCTAGTGGATTTGGGTGTTGTTCAAGCCTTTTTAAATATTTTACTGCATATTTTGTAATCATAGTTTTTACTAAAGGAACATTGAGATCCTTGTGAATATTTGAGTTTTTAACATACCAAGGGGCAGCTGTGATTATTCGAAGAATTTTATTTTGGCGTCTTTGAATTTTTTCTATATTAGAGGCCGAGGCAGTGCCCCATAACTGAATACCATAGCACCAGATTGGCTTTAAGATGGAGTTGTAAAGAAGAAGTTTGCAGTCGAGACTAAGGACAGAGTTTCTACCAATAAGCCAATGAATTTGAATGGCTTTTAGTTTCATTTGAGTTAATTTTGCCTCTATATGGCATTTCCACGTTAATCGCCTATCCAGATGTATACCGAGATATTTTACATGCGAATGTTGAGGAATTATTTGATTGTTGATTGTAATATGGGGGCAAGATTCCCGGCGCAAGGTGAATGTTACATGCACGCATTTTTGCTCATTGACCATTATCCTCCATTGTCTTAACCATATTTCTAGTTGAAATATATGATGCTGTAAGTAACGAGATGCTTCATAACGGTTTTCGTGGACGCTTAGAAAAGCTGTATCGTCTGCAAATGTTGAAGTTTGGGTGTAGTTGCTTGTTGGCATGTCCGAAGTATAAATTAAGTATAATAGAGGGCCCAGGATGCTGCCTTGCGGGACTCCAGCACCAATGGGCTGAGGTGAACTTAAGAAATTTCCTTCTTTAATAATAAATTGACGACCGACTAAGTAGCTTTCTAGCAGCTTGTGTGTGTTTGCTGGTAAATTTTTCTTCAATTTATGTAATAAGCCTTCATGCCAGACTTTATCAAAAGCTTGCGAAACATCGATGAAGAGTGCTGAGCAATATTTTTTTTCTTCAAATGCTTTTCTTATGACATTAACTATTCGATGAGTCTGTTCGATTGTGCTGTGTTTTCTTCTAAATCCGAACTGATGGTTTGGAATACATCTATTTTCACTTAAAATCGGTGTTAATTTTGAAACTAATAATTTCTCAAACAGCTTTGACATATTTGATAATAAGCTAATAGGCCTATATGACTCAACTTTTGTATGATCTTTACCTGGCTTTGGTATCATGGTAACTAAGGAAACCTTCCATTTTTGAGGATAGTATTCAAGGCGTAAAATAGCATTAAAAATAAAAAGAATAATTTTCTTTGCTGTGCGAGGTAGCTCTAAAAGCATTTTATTACTGATTTTATCAATACCAGGTGCCTTCTTAGTGTTTAAGTCACAAATAGCCTGTTCGATTTCTCTTATCTCAAATCTGAGGGGAATAGCTGCTCTAGCAGCAACAGGTGGTAACTCGACCGCAATATTGTGAGATATATTTGGTGTAAATACGTTTTTCAAGTGGCTAACAAACAGATTTCCTTTTTCAATATCGTTTCTTGCCCAACTACCATTCAAGTTTCTTAATGGTGGCTTAGATATAACTGGCCTTTTTAGATTTCTAGCTGCACGCCATAATGAGTAGTCAGATTGTGGAGTTGCATCAAGTTCCTTAAGATATTTTTCTAGAGAAGCCGTTTTCTGAGTCTGCAGTAACTTTCTTAGCCTTTTTGTGCACTCTTTTAATAAATTCTTAAGTTGCGGGGATCTGTACAGTTGCCACTCTCTTCGAACTCTCCTTTTTTCAGTCAAGAGCCGCTCGACATCTGAAGAATATATTTTATTATTTTTAATTTTTTTGGGGGTAACGCTGGAATGTTGAACAGCTAGTTTAAGATAACTGTCAAAGTTAACAATAGAGACATCCACATTCTCCGGTGTACTAAGCGAAATATTTTCTAGGCAATGGGCACTGAGAAATTTTTTATATTTTAACCAATTTATTTGTGTGGCTGACGTCGCTAAGTAACATGACGGAGATACAATTCTATTTGGGTTCGATATAGTAACAATTGTAGGTGTGTGGTCGGATGATAATTCTAAGGAAGCTTCAACATGAACCGTTTCTGTGGGGATGTTTTTAACCACGCCAAAGTCGATAACATCTGGAATTTTTTGCTGATCAGTAGGCCAATATGTTGGTTGTCCGCTCGCGACCACGTTTAAACCCATTTTAGAGATTGTGTTAAACAAAACACGACCTTTTGGTGTTATAAGTCGTGACCCCCAGAAGGTATGTTTAGCGTTATAATCGCCAGCGGCGAGGAAACAGGGTCCTAATGATTTAAAATATTTATAATATTGGCCTTCTGATATGGCAAATCTAGGTGGAGAGTATAAAGAAGAAATTACTAAGTTTCGATTAAGCTCTTCAACACAAATAGTCGTTGCTTGCAGATAATCTTCACAATGATCAAACATTAAGTAGTGTTTGATTCGGGCTTTTATCAAAATGGCAGAGCCTCCACAAGCTCTATCTCGAGGGTCCTTAGTATCATATAGTATATAACCATTGATTTTAAACGTATTTCTTGAGGTCAAGTGAGTTTCAGAAACCAACATGACATCAATTTGTTTATTTTTTAGAAAGTATTCTAATTCATTTTTATGTTGGCGGATGCCGTTTGCGTTCCAAAAACAGATTTTTAAACAGTTCATGGCTTGTTAAGTACAGCTTGCAATAACATCGATTGCATTCTTAGAATTTCCTGCATCATATTACCCATTGTGTTCGTAAAATTATTAACTGTTTGCACTAATGTTTCCATGGTTTTTTCAAGACGACTTAAATTAGAAACTGGAGTTTCTTCATTAATTGGCGAAGAACCTTGCATTGGCACATGGTTTGATTTTAGAATGTTAGCGTAGGAGGTTCTGTTATTACTAGGCTGTGGAGCCTGAATGTCATTAGTGTTTAGCTGATTTGTTACCTGCATTTGAGGGGAATTAGTTTTCGGTCCAACCGACTGCTTTACGATAGTGTATACAGGGCATCCTCTATAATTGGCTGTGTGATTACCGCCACAATTGCTACATTTTTTAACGTTGGGGTCATTTTTAGATTTATCGCAAAGAACTGTACCGTGTAGCTCACCACATACTACGCAAACAGGGGGTAAGTAGCAGTATGCCTTAGTATGGCCAAATTCTTGGCAGTTCAAACATTGAACGGGACCACCTCTCTTGTGCGGCTCCTCTATAGTTACTTTTCTGTACAGAATGTATTTTAAATCATAGATGGGATGCGTTTCATTTTTTTTGAGCTTTACGTCGCCGGGTTCAAACTCCACTCGAAAAAGTGGTTGGGGAATTTTTTCTCTATTTTTAATGTTTGCTACATGTTTTACCTTGAAGCCTTTTTCTTCTAGGAATGTTTTTACCTCTTCTGGGTCCACACATGAGTCAATACCCTTAATCACTACCTGAAGACCTTTACTGCTTTTCAGTTGGTATGTATAAAAGTTTTTTTTTAGTGCCTCAAAGTTGTTTATTATTTTTCGAAAATCATTCTCATGATTGACTTGAATTTTTGTCTCGTTTATACTACCACGCTTGATAGCCGCTACGTAAAACGAATTTTCACCTATCACTGATATCAAACTCTTTATGAGCTCATTTGAATTTTGTTCCCTAAGATATATCGGGGGAGGCTTGGACGATTTAATGACGTTTGGTGCTTCAGAGGATTCATCCTCCAGAATCGCAAAACGATTTTGACAATTTATTTTATCAAAAGTTGGTACTTTTGAGGCCGAAGCAACTGCTGCAGAGGTAGGGCTGCGTCCCCGTTTGAGCACTGTTATGTACCTGTCCATACCAACTTGTACTGTAGGCTTTTGAGAAGTTTTTACTTGAGTTACTGAGTTGTCCATAGCGGCCGTTTTGGGGTTAACCGTATCATCACTTATTAAAGTTTTTTTTGGCTCTGCGGCAGCGCTTGCAGTTAACAGACTTGTTATTGTATTACGATCGACCGTATTTGTAAATAAAGAGGGTGAGAGCGAACGCGTTCGAGTAATAGGTTTAGCCGTTAAGTAATTGCTATCATCGATTCTTTTTTTTGTTTCTACTTTTGTTTCGTCGACACTCACTGTAACATATGCATTTCTTTCATTATGTTTTATTGTTTTTGCATTATTAGCATTCATAAGCGTTTTTTTTATATATTACTGTTTGTTTAATTGTGCTCTTCTTTTTATTTGTTGTTTAAAAACCCCGAGAATAAAAAAAAAAGAATAAAGAAAAACAAGAAATGTTTTTGCTTAAAATGTATGTATGTATATGTATGTGTGTACATACATATATTTTTGTTATTTGTAATTTTTAATATTTGTATTATAAATATTATGTTCACTAATTTAAAAATTATTTTAAAGCGTCCATTCATTCGCTGATCTTATATTATTTTTTAAAAAAATAATATGATATTATAAATATACAATTATTTATGTTAAAAAAAAACCGTATGCCGTGTTAAAAGAGAAAGACACGTCTGCATTCAACGAGCACGCAAGCAAAACGCAATGAAAAAATATGGTGGCCACTTTTTCACATAAATATCTAATTTAAGCTGTTTATAAAAATATAAACCGCAATTATTTTGTTTATTTTTTTCATAAATTGTTATGTTCTTTGTGAATTCTCAAAGTTTTTGTTTAAAATTCTTGCTTTTTCGATTCCCAGAACAACCTTGTACAACTGTTATTCCAATACAAAAAGTGCTATTTTAGTAAAAAAGAATTCAAATTTTTAGAAGTTTATTATCATTTACAAAACTTTGGACAATGTTATTATAATTTAAAATTAAAAATTTTAAATACTTCAAAAACAACAAAAGCAGTACAATAAAAAACTAATTTACTCCGTGCAGTTTTAAAATACTAAGAAAAGTGAAGTGGGTTATACTTTGTTTGATTTCTTTTTGCTTTTAGGACGGCTTGTAGTCTCTTTGCCATCGATTCCACCCATTTTAAAGTTAGCTCAGTAGACTCATGTTTTTTTTTTTTATTTGTCTGTCCAAATGCTTAGTTAAATTGATATCGAGCAACTATTGGGCTGATGCAGCTGTTTTAGGACGTATTACAAAAGCCAACCCTATCAAGCTTCACTATAGATACTGTATATTTTGCATTAAATTTCTTATTTCTATCTTTTATCACGTTTTTCTTTGTCCAACTTGATTTTGTCAAATTTTGGAGTAACGTATTTTTCACAGATGACAGCAAGCTTGAAGTCTGATCAAATTTGGCAAAGTAGAAATTTAACTTTTTATAACTAACATAACACTTTTTATATTGGAAAACAAGCTGTACACTTTATTTTGACGCTCACTGTAGGTTATTTGAAATAAAATTTTAATAAAATATAAATTTATGTATTAATAAAATAATTTTTTTATTCTACTTTTAAATCAAACACTTTACTTTACCTGCACTTTTGTGCAGGTAACCACAATTGTGTACCTGCACATCAAGGCGGGTAAATGCATTTAAGATAACTGCATTTTTGATTTACCTGCACAAAAAATCGTGCAAAGGAGATTGTGCAGCTAAGTCAAAATTACTGTATAAAAATGGACAGTTATATGCTGTTTTCAGCTAGCTGAATATAAAATAGTTTCTAAAAATTCATTAAATATATGATTTTAAGTAACAATTTATAAAAATTTTAATAATTTGGCTAGCTGAATTTTCAATGTCATAGAAAATTATAAAAATAATATGATTTTTGCCAAAAAAATTAATGATTTTATATCACATTAAAGCAAGTCTAAAGCCAGTCTAAAAGTTTTTTTTTAATTCTAAAAAAAGCTGTGATTAAAACAGTTTTATGCTGTATTCAGCAAGCTGAATATAAAGTATATTTAGAAATTAAAAAAAAACTAACACACAGAAAAAAAAAATTCATACAAAATTCATAGAATCAAGCAACCCATTTGTTGATTTTGCACCTATTACCAAAATGATTATATTGATTACTAAAAATTTTAAAAATTTAATATTTTGAATATTTTTTTTTTTCAATAAATGATATAATTTTAATTAAAAATATGATCAAAAAACTTTGCCGTTTCAAACAAGGCTTTGATTGATTTTGACAATTCGTAGTGCGGGAGTTTATGTGCTCTATCCGCCATTTTACACATTTCGAGTTAATTACGCCACTTTAGGTTTTCGACCCCAAATTTTTCAAATATGTAATCCGTTTTCGGCTTTCTCATAAATTTTATCTCAGAAACTAGATGAGAAAGCCGAAAACGGATTACATATTTGAAAAATTTGGGGTCGAAAACCTAAAGTGGCATAATTAACTCGAAATGTGTAAAATGGCGGATAGAGCACATAAACTCCCGCACGACGAATTGCCAACAACACTTTCACAAGTTTAAATTAATTTATTTTAAACGAAATAATTTTTTGTTATTTAATTAATATTTTAATTCAAAATATATTTTAAAACAAATAAAATGTTAATTAAATCAAAATTATATTGTTAATTTTCTTTCAACAAAAAAAAAAAATAATAATTGATTCAATAATCACATTAGTTAAATTTATATACTGTTTAAATAAATTTTTTTAATTGATAAAAAACTACTAATAATTTTTTCTGTGTGATTGCAATAATTATGTTAGTATAATTCTGGTAGTTAAGTACAGACTATTTAAAAAAAACACTTAGGGTGGGTTTTTAACATGAAGATTAGAGATTTAGTCATCTTGAATCTGTGTTTTTAGTTTTTAAGATGAGGATTAATTTCTTTTATTTGCCAGTTTAAGCGGCCAATGTTGGTAGTTTAAACTTACTCATCAAATGTCAACACAAACACATGGATAACAAAAGCAGCTGTTAAATTTTTTTTTAGAGAAAACAGAAAAAAGACTTATTCTAGTAAAGATGAAGACTTAAGTGATTCTGAAACATATGAAAACCTAAATAAAATAATTATAAGAATTAATATTCCTTTTATAAGAATTAAAAAGGCGAAAATTCTTCTTCTTCTGTATAAAATGCTAAGTGGATTGATATAAAGTTGCCATTTTTAAAAATGTTGTTGCCATTGGTTGTTAATCAGTATGGCAATGCTGCGAGGTTTAAACTACCTCTTAAAAACGGCAAACACAATTAGTACTAAATTAAATTTATTCTCAGATTAATTAATTATAGTTTGCCGCTAAGATTAAGCTCGATGTTAAAAACCCGCTCTTAACAACTAAACAATTTTGTTATAAAAATAATGAATTTTTGCAGCTTTAAGGAAATTCAGCTAGCTAAAGAAAATTTTGGTGAGCTTTATAAAACTTCTCAAAAATTTAATTGATCTAAATAAAAAGATTCTTTTAATTGATTATTTACCAACTTTTTCTTAATTCTGCAAACCTCTTTTATATTATATCTGCTCCATTTATGATAGAGGGCATTTTTATAAACATAAATTCTTAAATACATATAAAAAAAGTTATTTTGAATACATAATTTTGAGTAAAATTATGTAAGATTTCGTCAAATTAATGAATTTGAAATAAACAGAAAATTTTTTTAAATTTAATAAAAAAATTGTGTCAGTTAAATAATAATCCAACTTTTTTTTACAACTCTTCGAATTTTTTACACATTTTTTTTTTAAAAGAACGGTTGTGATGAAAATAATTTTTCTTGCTAAATTTTACCTTTCTTTTTTACCAAGTACTGTCATAATTTTAATAACAATTGTATAACATCTGCCAATTCTCTGAGTTCTTATTATATTCTACTGTCTATATACATTTTTTATTTATTTAGATGAAATTGTATATAAATGTGATAAAAAAAAATATTATTTACCTTCCATTCAGCTAAAATATGGAAAAACCTTCAGCAGCCCTAAATTTTTCAGAAGTTCTAATGTACTACTGTTCTTTGTACTTGAATTTTGTCATTGTTCCTTTTTTTTTGTTTGTTTTTGTTTGAAACTGTCATAAACAATGGCTGATGATGTGTCATATGTGACACTTTAACACTCATCTTGTTTGACATTCATTGTTGTTGTTCTTGTCTCTAATATAATCATTTACATTATGTCAAAAACATATTTTTTGATGATTTGATGAAATGTTTCCAAATTTATAATTTACTACCAGTATTTTAATAAATACTGGAATAAGAAGCGACAGAATGAATGAATGAATGAACGAATGAGTGACATATCATTTGTTTAGGTGATTTTATCTTCTCTCTTTTATATTGTTGTAATTATTTTCTTTTTGAGAGAGTTTTTTTGTTATAGTAGTGTTAGTGCAAATATTTGCGTAAATTATCTAATAGTGTTTGATTTTTTTGATGACATTTGTTTGTGGGTTCTTTAATGCATGGGAATTTGATCAGATGTTTATTTGCCATTTGTGTTTTAAAGGTGTGATATTTTGTTTGTTTTTAAACGGGAAGATTGCTATCATATTGTTTGGTATTCTTGGTATTTTTTGAATTCGAGGTTTTTTTTAGAAATTATATTGCAGAAGATGTTAAAAATTAGATAAACCCATTGAGAATTTTTATGTCACAAAAATAATGTTGCACAATATTGTCTCTAAACGAAGTTTTTCTCCTTTTTTTTTAAGAAATAATGAATATCAATACAGAATGGCAGTTTAACTAATATTTTTGCTATTCAGCTACTAAAACTATAATTCAGCTAAGAAATTTTTAAAGTTGCTTAAATTAGGTACGCATATATTTTAATAAAAATATTTGCTACATATTTTGCTGCTAAAAAATCAATTCAATTTTAAGTAAAAATCTTTTAGTAACTTTAAATTGTTTAGTAAAATTCCCCTAAAATTATCTGAAAAAAACTAAACTTAGTTAAGAAATTTTTTACAACTCGGTTACCAACTTCTAATTCAAGTAAATAATATAGTTTTTTGATAAATAAATCAAAATCGTTTGTAATCAGCTACTAAAACTATAATTAAACAAAGTAAAAAACTTAACCAATAAGAAAAAATAAATTCGGATTAGCAGTGTAGCTAATATTTTTGCTATTCAGCTACCTAAATTATAATTCAGCTAAGAAACTTTTACTTATTAAATTTTTTTAATAAAAATGTTTGCTATTTTTATGCTAAAAAATCAATTCAGCAAGACAAATTTAAATATTAAGTAATAATCTTTAAGTAGCTTTTAGTAACTTTTAATTAAATTCCCCTAAAATTATCTAAAGAAATACGTTGTTTTACAATTCAGATACTATTTTTACAATTCAAGTAAGAAATATAGCTTGTTTAAATAAATAAATCAATATTGATGATATTCAGCTATTAAAGTTATAATTCAGCAAGGTAAAAAAGATTTACCAAAAAATTTAATTTTACTCAAAATTAAAAAAAAAAACTAAATAAATATATATTTTTATACAAAACAAAGGCGAATATGCTTTTATCTTAAAGTATTTCAGCAAATTATGTTACAATCTAGCTATTTATAATTTACATAATATCGATAAAAAAGTGGTGTAATTTAACTTCTGAATTTAGTTTTACAAATACATTTTTATTTAATTAATTAATTTATTCTTGCAAGTATACTGCTCAATTGATAATTTATTAAGAAAAATTAAAATATTAAGCAAAAATTTTAATTCTGCTTACAAATTTAAAAAAAATTTAATTTTTGACTAATAAAATTTACTTCTTTGCATTTTGCTCCTAACTAATATTTAAGTTTGAAAAATAAATTTAAAACTAATTTATGGATGAGTCTAGTTTTCCAAATATTTTAACAAACAATTGCAGCAATTCAGCTTTTGAAATTTTAATACAGCAAGGAAAAATTAAATTATTTTTTTCTGCCATCTAGTTGCTAAGAAAATTAGCCCTTCTCTGCTGTTTGCTGCATACATCTTGTTTGCTGAATTGCCTTTTTTGCAGTTGAATTGTAATTTTGCTATTGCTATCAATTTTAATTACTATTTTTATGTTTGGTTGGTTGAAATATTTATTCAGCTAAACTTTAAAAAAAAAATTACTGGCTTAATGGTTTTGTTTACAGCTAAATAATTTTTTTATGTTTGGTTGGTTGAAATATTTATTCAGCTAAACTTAAAAAAAAAATTACTGGTTTAATGGTTTTGTTTACAGATAAATAATTTTTTTATGTTTGCTCGGTTGAAATATTTATTCAGCTAAACTTTAAAAAAAAAAATTACTGGCTTAATGGTTTTGTTTACAGCTAAATATTTTTTTTTTATTATTTTATCCTATTTAAGATCTATTATAATTCATTGAAGGTTTTAAAACTACTATTCAGCAGTAAATTTGATAAATTTAAAAAAATATTTGAAAAGTATATATAACTTCTTAAGCGAATTTGTAGATGAATATATTAATATTACTACTCCAGTTCGGCAGAAAGTGTTAAATTTATATAAAATACATATTGCAAAGTATATTGTTAGAATTTTGGTAGCTGAATTACATTTTTTAGAGCTTAATAGCTTTTTTTGAAGTTACAAAATCTCACAAGCTCCGTCTGTGTTATTTTAATACTTTGTAATCTTTATTCAGCTAAAAAATCATATATTGTATATAATACTAAACTAATATTTCATTATTTACCTAAATATGTTTAATTAAAGTTTTGTATTACAAATTCTAGACTTTGAAATCAATATGGTGCTAAAATTTTAGTAAATTTTCATAGCTGAATTATATTTTTGAAGCTAAATATTATTGTTTTTTGGCCATATTAATTTATAATTTTCGGGTTTGTAATGTTATCAATATTATAAAGTTCTTTTTAGCTATTTGTGCCTCTGATTTAATTATATAACTTTAAAAATAATACTTTTAATACTTTTATTCAGCTAACATTTTATTTGTAGTCTGAAGCAGAATAATATCTAATATTTTTTGTTTGCAGCTGAATTCTAATTTATTGCATACATATTACTTTTCATATCCTGTAAAATTGTTTGTTTTTTATTTCGAAATAGTTTTTCAACTGTAAATTACTTTAATAGTTGAGGAGTTTTAAACATTTTTATACTTTTTCAGCTGAATTGTGTTTTTTTTTGCAGCTAAATAAAATAAATAAAAGTTGTATGTTCCTAACTATAGGGTGTTAGTTCTTTTCTTAAACTAACAAATAAATCAAGCTCACTGGCTTGTAATTTTTACGAGACGTTTTGACACAACCCACAAAAATTGAGATAAACAGTAGTAATTGAAATAAATTCAACAAATAAACATCAATTTAATACAATTTAGTTAAGAGCAATGGCTACGAATAAGGAAGCTTGCTTTTAACTTGCAACTAAACTGGACCCCTATACACAATTATATTTGAGGCATGTTGTAACTACCCTGTAGTTCTAATGACAAATATCGAAAGAGTGACTTAAGTAGTCGTTTAAGGTAAGCATAATGCTACGTTTTAAATTTATTGTTTTAAAGAAAGTAAATAGTTACACAATAGATTACAAAACGTTAATTTGATAGTTAAGGCCCGCTGGTAACTCCAGCGTAAACACTATACAATACAGCCACTTTGAGAGGGTGTAAGGGCTCTCCGCGTTTTATACGCGCATTTTCGGTAAGATCATTCTGCTTATTCAAGTATCCACAGAGATTGTCGTTCTCGTCGTCTTGAGGAGCATAGCGCTCAATTTCTTAATGATATGTATTTTGTATCTGTTTACTTCACAAATTTTAAAGTAGAACTGACAATTGCCGCCATTAGCAAAAACTATAGCATCTTCCGATGGGGTGATAATGACTTTTAAACAGGTAAATTTAAAATGTTATAAACATACTAGACTTCGCTCTAGTAACCCGTCAATGTTGCTCCGATATTGATTACAACATTTTCAACATTCAAAACTACTGGGTACTCATGCTCCCCAGTACAATTGCGTAAGTAGTTGCGATTGTAGTAGCAATTTAAGTTACGAGTATTTAAGAGCCAAAAGCTGCTGTTGACATGTCAATGGTTTCTTTTTTCTTCGTTTCTTTCAAAATTTCATTGTCTGCTTAAAATGTATTTTAGGGCAGATTGAATTATTGAGTTTTTTTTTAATGGGTGTAAACCGAATAGAAATTATACGAAGTAGAAAACTAAATGTAATTGAATTTTATTAAGAAAATTAATATAAGACATTGTAAACTGCTGAGAGTTTGGGCAAAAACTTAAGGAAATTAAATAATTTAAAATAATTGCAAAAAAAAGGTTTTATAATTTTTTTTAAATGGATACAATTTTATAATAAACGAAAAGTTTTAGAAGGCATGAAACAGTAAAAGGCCAATGTTAATTAAATTCAATAAAAGTACTTTTCATAATTAATTTCAATGCTTCACTTTTGGATTATTAGATCCATGGAACATTAATCGAATTCATCTGTATATAAATCGACAAAGGCAAAACAGTTAAGAATAATTTCCTCCTCTAATTATCAAGAATAAGATACGCCTTATCGACCAGCATGTTGTTTTTCTTCACTTTAAGTCTTGAAGTATAAAAAGGGGAAATACGGGAAACTAAATTTCTTTCCATTATTCCATTAGGTAGTTTTAGAATTTTCTATAAAATTATATTTAGAAACATAAAATTATTACAGGCCTGAGTGAATGAGAACCTATAAGATGAAAACTGTTGGTACTTTTTTCTTTTAAAACTGGTACTTTTTGAATTTTCGTTAATATTGGGACTAGAAACATAATATTAAACATTCATTGCTCTGAGTGAACAGGAATCTGTAAGAGGGAGAATTTGGTACTTTTTCGTTCTTAAACTGGGACTTTCTATGTTTTTTTTTTTAATGTTGGACCTAGAAACATAAAATTAAACATACAGTGTCCTGAGTGGGTGAGAATCTATAAAAGGGAACGTTTTGGTACCTTTTGAATATCCGTTAGTATTAGATTTAAAAACATAAAATTAAACATGCAAGGTCCTGCGTAAATGATAATCTGTAAGAGGGATCATTTTGGTACTTTTTCGTTCTTTAACTGGTACTTTTGGAATTTTTATTTATACTTAACCAAGAAACATAAAATTCAACATGCAGAGCCCAGAGAGATTGAGCAACCATAATAAGAGACTTTGGTACTTTTTCTATTTTCAATTGGTACTTTCTGATTATTTTTCTATAAGTGAAGTTGTAAAACTAAATTAAACATTTACAGACTTGAGTGGAAGAAAATATATGGACCGGAGGTTGGTCCTTTGACAAATCAATCAATCAAGACGAACAAAAAAACAAATGCTCGAAACATATTAATTCATGGGGAAATGCCCACATACATGTAGAGATTTGTCCAACTTCTTGCATATTAATACTGGCTACTGTATTAATTCATTTAAAGTATCTTTATCACTGCTTCTTAGTTCATCTTATAGGTAAGCAATATGTGCTTTTAAACGAATACTTTCCTTTAAAGTTCACTTGAAATATTCAAGCGAAGAAAATACATAAAGAAATAACATTTTTATTCCAGCATAATTTTTTAATATTCTTTTCATAATTTCTTTAATCAAAAATTATATATAAAAAAATCTTTAAAATTGCTTATTTTATTTACAAGTTTTCTAAATATTTCCTGCATTTAAAATATTTTCTTATTTACATTGCACTTGTTAAACCTTTCAAAAAAAAAAATTGTTTGATTGCGTTGTAGAAAATTGCATTTTAGTTTGTTAAAATAAACTATGAAATATCCTTTTTATTGCAAATGTTATTGAATTGTCACAAGATTGTTATGAATTCTCAGATTATTTCATACGTTTTGAGTTGAAAATTGAATTTACTTCACACAGTTCAACACAGCCAAGTTAACAATTTCCGTTGTGTCAATATTTGAACGGTTTAACTTGACTTGCAGTTGATTTCGTTTTTAGAAAATGAATGGAAAAATATTGTTATTTACTTGCTGCAACAAGAAATTGGATGGCAATAGTTTTTTCTTTATATGAACAAGAAAAATATTTAGTTAAGGAAGTAAATATTTTAAAAATTTTTGCGAATGTGCTAAAGTTAAGTAAAGTAAATATTTGAATTAAAAAGTTTTTTAACATTAAAATCTTGAAAGAGGTGAAAACATAATTTTAACTTAAGCAAATAGAAAAGCCCAGTAACTGTTACAAGAAGCCGAACGCTTTAAAGTAAATACGAAAAAAACAACTTACCGCAGAGTGTGTAAAACCCTAAAAAATTCTCTTTTATTTAGCCTCATTACGGTCGTCGTTGTCGTCAACGACTGATTAAAAAACTTAACGATAATTTTTGCAACAAATACGCTAACCAAGATAAACTTAATTGTAATAGGTTTTCAGGCAGTGTCGTATTTGTTGTCGTTTTTGCTTACCACTACACCATTAAAAACTCCTAACTTTCGGCACAAAAACGCCAACTACGATAAGGGTGAATATTACAATGTTAAAGAAAAACGTGAATAATGTAATGTTCTATCCATTCTCTCTTTTTGCCTTTCCCTGGTTTAGGTGCAGTAAAATACAATCCATAATTTTGAGGAAAGAATTTAAAAAGGAACACAGACCTTAAAGGCTTAATTAATGATCAAAACGATACTCGATCTTGGCTATTATGTTTAAGTATCTAAAAAGGTCTCATATAATCTCACATAAATCAAATAGATCGTTTAGTATACATAACAGCCGTATCTTAACAAAAGCGAAAGGCGAAACGTGGTCTTCCGCTTAGCTTTTATGCTGAAATGTCATTCCTTTCCTGATTAAAATAAAATTTAATAAAAATTCGATTTGATAAACTTGAGCCTGATATAAAATTAAATAAAATTTTGATTTAATTGTATACTAGCCGTTCCCGCGGCGTTGCCCGCCCAGAATGAATTTTGGACTAACTATAAGTGTGTGTTTTATTGTGTGTAGATCGAACTACATAAGTTTTAAATTTCATCAAAATCGAAATTGCCAATTTGTCCTTTCATATTCCTTGCTTTTAATAAGCCCTGTAAGATATTTTCGGAGTGGCAGTAATTCTCCGTAGGTTTCCTCTTGGTCGCTTTCGCATTAGGTCAGGGGACGGTCGAACGGAGAGATAGACTGGAGGCGGAATGGTGGGTGAACAGCGCACTCATGTTAAAACTGCTTTCCTTCTCTTTTAATTACGTAAACTATTGCTTTCTTCTAAAACGATAATTAATATAGTCTGAATATATGTAGATGGTTGAACGGCCCTGAACCCTATCCTAAGTTAGTATTAGTTAAAGAAATACAAAGTACCAAAAAAATCCATCTTACAGATTCTCATTCACTCAGGACTTTGCATTTTAATTTTTATTCTTCGAAGCCCAATACAAATAAAAATTGAAAAAGTACCAGTTAAGAACAAAAAGTACCAAAAAGCCCCTCTTACAGATTATCATTCACTCAGGACATTGCATGTTTAATTTGATGTTTCTAAGTCCAATACTAATAAAAATTGAAAAAGTACCAGTTAAAGAACAAATAACTATCGAAGAGTTCTGTTACAGATAGTCCAATAATAATAAATATTGAAAAAAGTGCCAGTTAAAGAATAGCTACCAAAAAGTTTTGTTACAGATTCTCAGCCACTCAGGACCATGCATGTTAAATTGTATATTCATAGGTCTAATGTTAACGAAAATAAAAAAAGTACCAGTTAAAGAACGAAAGTACCAAATAGATCCTTTTAAAGGTTTTCATTTACTCAGTACCTTGTACATTAAATTTTATGTTTTGAGTCCAATACTAATGGAAATTCAAAAAGTACCAGTTAAAGACCAACAAAGTACCAAAAAGTTCCCCCCCCCCCCCCCCCAGAGTCGAATCAATCAGGACATTGCATGATGAATTTTATGATTCTAGGTCCAATATTTACGGTAAATAAAAAAATACCAGTTGTAGAACCAAAAACCTAAAGAAAAAAATTAATTTTCCGTATTTCTCCTTTTTGGTACTGTTTTTCTCCCAATTGAAGTATCAAAAATTTCAATATTGTAGTCGGAGCCCATTTAACACGTTTATGCCAAAGAATTGAGAAAAATACTTTGTTAAAAACACTACCAACAATAGTTACGAATTTTACCCCTTAAACGTTCGAATTTCTAAAAAGTACCAAATTTCTATTTGTATTTTTTGATAAGTTTTGAATGTGATATAATGTTTATTTTTACGTTTATTGGTTTAAAAGATAGACGTGACAAAAAATTTGTACCAAAATTCAGGTTTTATCCGTGTACTTCCTAAAAGGGCCGAATTTCAGAAAAGTACCAGACACCTGTCCGCTTATTTTACTTAAGAACAACGATAAGTATTTTTTTTGTCTCTTTTAGCTTTAGAGATATGAGTGAGGCTATAATAGGTTTAGCACCCCTGGACCCTATCCGAAGCATTTTAGTAGAACTTTATATAGCCTATGTCCGTTAGGAGCTTCCATTCTTCATTTCATTCAGAGTGCCTCGGTAGGCTAGCTGGTAGCGAGCTAGTCTATCAGCGCCGAGGTTGCGGGTTCGATTCCCGCCAGAGACACTGGTTTCTTTCCTGCAGACAAGCATAGAGCTTCGCGGGATAAGCTTAGGAAAATTAAAAAAAAAAAAAAAAAAAATTTAAGAAATGTTTAAAATCGGACCGGCAGTTCCGGAGATTACCTCTTACAAACATAGAAACATACAAACTTTTCCGCTTTGTAATATTAGTATAGATAAAACATTTAAAAAAAATTCTATTGTTGAAAACAGATGTGTTTGTTTACTCCTTTGTTGTCATTTATAGCAAATCAAGTAACACAGAGCTGTATTTTTCGAGTAATTTACATGGATATTGTTAGATTCGTAAACCCTTAAGACCGGCTGTTAGTAATGCGCTTATGAAAACGATAAAATGTGACATGTTGTCGCTCGCTTAAGTTGTCGATCGACATCGTAGGTCTGGCTGTAAGTGCTAGAAGGAATATGTAGTAACCCCAACAAAACCTCCCGACCTTTTTACAATATTTAAAGTATGTAATCAAGATGAAAAAATAATCGATCTTGAAGATTTAAGATTTTATGATAATTTGCCAACACAGACTAATGGCCATTTCCTCAATAGGCGATTATCTTTTTTCCCAACGAAAAACTGCACATTAAAGAAATTTGGTTTTCTCAATGACTCATTTGCTACTATTTTGTCGCAATGCTAACCGGTACTCATCTGCCAATTATTTATTTTCCTTTTATTTGACGTACAGTTAAATTCAATCAGCTGACTCCCATCTTTTACATGTATTTTAAGTGGTGTTGCCAACTCAAACCAATGTTTTTTGTCGGTATATTGAGAAACCCAAAATCGTTAACGGACAGTTTATCGCTATAATAAATTTAAGTTGACATTTGGTAACAGACAGTTTGTCGATACATTGAGAAAATGGCCATAAATGTGTAAATGACAGCCAATCTGACCGATGTAGCTTCAAGAATATGACAGCTATTAACTGTCAAAGTTGGTCTTAACAGAAAAAATTCTCGTCAATTTATTTTTCAACTAAACAACAAATCAAAAATAAAATCAGTTTTAAATCCAAATTTAATCAAGTGAATTTAACGTTTACTTATATTAACAATAATACGGAAGAAAATGTTGTTTATAACAAAAAATATTTAATTGATACTATTAATTTGTTTAATTGTGCAAATTTAATTATTTTTTTATTTATATCACAAATTTTTTAATTGAAATCAATTTTAATTTTATTCTGTGTACCTAAAAGTTAAAGTTTCAAAAACTTTTTCGATCAATCTGTTTAATCAACTGCAACGTTCGTTAACCATTAAATTCAATTTCTTTTTTTTTTATCAAGCTTAATGTAGTGCACGATTTTTTTGATGAGCATGAAGAAAATATAAAATAATTAAAAATTTGATAATTAAAATAATAAAATTTAGCATACGCACTGATTTGCATAAAAATGCAGTCGAACTAACGTCATTGAATCAAACAGAACTCATAACTGCAAGTTAAATTAAAAGAAAGAAAAAAGAAATTGCAATAGAAATTTGCATAATGCGTACTTAAACCGAACAAATATATCCTTCAACTTATAGAAACCCGTTTAGTCTCATACTCCTTCAATCTTTCACTAACAAATGACATAAATAAAACCACCAACTACCCCAAACCAAACAAATGAAACAAATTGCATATTATTCATATATAACAAGGACACTGAGAGAAAAAATGTGCGAAAAAATTGGTGTGAAAAAAGTAGTGAGCCCGTAAATTAAAAACCTTTAAGGGGTATTACATATTTCCACAAAATTTTGTTTCGAACCCTCTAAAGAGAGTTTTTTGTTAACTTTTTTAATTCTTTTAATTTAATATATTTCTTTCAGTGTAAGTAAAGCTTAAGGCCCCTATTACGGTTTACAACTCAACTCAGTTGAGTTGTTATTAAGACAACTGGTTGCGATCAGTTGTAATTTTTGTTATGTTTTTGTTCAACGCAATATAGCAAAGTTGTAAACCATAATACAAAAATTAAGAAATTACAACTCAACTGAGTTGAGTTGTAAACCGTAATAGGGGCCTTAAATTAAACCTTAAAATGTAAAACTGTATCAATGTTTTTAAGTGATTTTAAACTCTCTAGCTTTTTTTAACTTAGGAGTTTTGTTTTCTTTTTAGATAAAATTTTTCTCCGTGTATTAAAGGACTTTTGGAAACCTTTATTGCTTTAAGTGAGTTCCCTATAATTTTTCAGTCTCTTTTCCAAAGTTGCCTTGATATATCTTTCAGTGTAATTAAAGTCCTCTAAAGAACTAAAAACTTACTAAAAAAAATTAGGAACGTTTACACCATGAAGAAGAGAGTTTGATTTTCCCGAATTAAATCGCCAACATTTCTCTAAATCGTAAAATTAAAAAACTCTCTCTCTCTCTCAGTGTAAATTAAAGTCTCTTAAAAATCGCCAATGTTTTAAATGCTACTCGAGATTCTATTCTATCTCGACTTTGGCCTAATATTTTGTTTTTCTCTCAGTGTAAATAAAGTTTTCTTCAAGATCTTAAGTTTTTTTTTAATTTTTAAACCTTTTGCTCCGCAAAGTAAATCGTTCTATACTTTCGCGTCAGACCGCTATCAATTTTTAAAAAAGTGTGATTTTTAGAGTGTCATAACTTTAAGTTGGCATCACTGCTTTATTTGAGCACCCACTTAACAGCTGATAGTTGCTTTTTGTTTAGCTTGCTTTAAAATTTCATTATGAATCGACTTACACCAGAGCAACGCGTGCCAATTGTTGAAATTTTCAATCAAAATTTTTATTGATTTAAAATTTCCATTCAAATTTTTATTTTCCGATGAAGCCCATTTCTGGCTGAATGTGTATGTATGTACGTAAATAAGCAGAATTGTCGCATTTGGAGTGAGAACAATCCACAAGCTTTTGTCGAAACACCACTACATCCACAGCAAATTACTGTTTGGTGCGCTTTATGAGCTGGCGAAGTCATTGTCCCATATGTCTTCCAAAACGATGATGGTCAAAAAGCGAAAATTGGTGTTCACGATTGCGCCTTCTATACGCCAGCCGTGGCTGTCACATAGCTGAAATCATATTTAAACATTAATTTCATAAAATTTGCTTTCTAATAAAGCCCGTTTCATTGATAATTAAAATTTATTTCCTTGTTTTATTATGATTTCAACTTGTGTCACTCTATAAAAAACACCCTTTTATAAAGTCTTTTTCTCTCGGTGTAACTAAAAGCCTTTCTAAGCCGAAATATTTCGTCTGTTTATCAAATTTATACTGTAAATGTAACGAGCCACTTGATTTTTTAGTTTGAGACTTGAAAAACTTGACTATTTCTTTCGGGAACTTATTCAGGCTCGTAACGCATTCCGATCGAAATGGTTTTGATTACGTAGTTTTAATTCCGATCGAATTTTTTTTAGCTTCTTATTTGAAGAAAGTGAAACACCGTATCCTCCTTATCACGACAACTTCTACAGTATTCATTAAAACCCATTCCCATCGTCATCGCATGACTTTTTTAACCTGTGACCCGTAATGATCGATATTACTGTTCTAACCTGGTCTTTGACTTAAAAGTCTATTTCAAAAGTTTGATTTACCCAGGCGCGACCACTTATCCCTTGTAAGACGAACTATTTAAAATCTTCTCTTTCGAGCACGGTTAAATTTTTTCGCCTACTTAATACATCTAACACTAACCCGTTATGACCGATATTACTATCCTTATCTGGTGATTTACTGTAAAGTCTACTTCAAAATTTCGATATTCCTAGACTGAAGCACTAATCTCTTGTCAGACGAACATGTTTGAATCTTCTCTTCCAAGAAGTGGTGAATTTTTTTTAAGTTATTTAACACTATCCTGTTCCTACCTCTAACTTACCTTAAATATATTTCTCTCAGTGTAACTATATATTTTCTTATTATGACACAACTATGTATACAGCACTTGTTTACTGATTCATTATACCAAATCTAGTGGAGCTTAAAATGCAATTTTTTTTTCAAACTTTTTTCCAAACCCCTTGAGCAATAAGACATGTAGAGGTAGGAAAAAAGTTGAATGTATAGAATCAATGAGGTAAAAAAAATTCTTGTTTTTTTTTTTTTTTTTTTTGAAATTTTGCAGTCAACATTATGGCAGTAGCAGAATTCAATTCAGTAAATTTGCATTAAGTGAAGTAGTCATCAGCAAATCTTCCACTATGATTTTGGTTGATAATAATACAAAAATAAAAATGAAAAAATGAAGGCAAAAATAAAGAAGGGAAATAAAATGAAATGGAATGAACTGAACCTAAGTACTATATAACCTATAACAGCCAGTCAAATATTGTTTTCATCCATTATAGATTGAATAAGTTGTTAAGTTTTATACAGTCAACCCAATTCTCCCCCTAAACTCTCTTTCCCTCTTTCACTTTCTTCAGCATCTTTGACATCGTCAGTTACACACACACACACACACACACAGTGTCATTAATATGAACTCATCGAGTGTAATCATTGAAAACGAATAAAATCATCGTTA
Organism: Pollenia griseotomentosa; assembly: GCA_963931875.1. Classification (NCBI taxonomy): domain Eukaryota; kingdom Metazoa; phylum Arthropoda; class Insecta; order Diptera; family Polleniidae; genus Pollenia; species Pollenia griseotomentosa. The sequence goes on along the minus strand of OZ007563.1, from coordinate 181,185,433 downwards.
TAATCGTCCTCATTAATGAAATGTTAATATCCTGATTTATAATGAAATTGTTACAAAGAGGACTCAACGAATTTCTAAGCACCTTATTTGAAAAAGAATGTTCATTTAAAAGAAATATTTAAACCAATTGAGCGATAATCCCAACTTTTCGACATCCCAACAAGATCTACATTAGCTTTCCCCAAAAAGTTTTAATTAACCAAAAGCTTTTTAATTAAATTCATCTATTTTTTAATTGTAAGGAGATTTAACCAGTGTTCGAAAATAAACAGTACATTATTTAGCGTTCGGCTCACACAACCAGGATAGATATCTATTTTTTTAGTGTTTGTTTAGACGAACACAACCCTTAATACCGTTTGCTACTATGTATTTTCAAGAAAGAGCCGAACATTATATAGTGTTCTGTTCTTCGTTAAAAAACAGAACAATTGAAGTGATACTGTAGACCACATTTATGCTTGTGTGGGAAGCAGCAGAAAACGAATGACGCTCATCAACGAGAAATGACAACAAAGCAACAGCCGAACGTACATTGTCACAGACCACACGAAGGAGTTTATAGTGTGTATGTGTCGACGTCACACAAGCAGCGTTTTTATTCCTAGGCACGCGTACATAGGATTTGCAAAAGTGCCCTTCACTGCTGTAGACAAACATTATATTTATAGTGTTCTATAATGTTTCTTTTTTTACATTGATAAAGGAATGAACAAACAAAAAATTTTAGCAACGGCCGCAGCACGAACAGCTTGTGTGTGTATTGTGTATATGTTTTGTTTGAGTAAAATTATTTTGGTGGCATTTTTTCGTATGTGTATTTTGTTTTTGTAAAAAGTTTTTGGTTTTTTTTACCAGCCCAAAGGGCGCTACGCTCAACAAAAAAGAACGAACATTAATAAGCTGAACCTAACACAATGAAGTTTGTGGTTTAAAAAAAAACCAAACGGAACTAAATTTTCTCATCTTTTTGTTGGGTTGGGTAAGAACAGTATTATTTTTGTGTTCGAATGATGACAAACAGGGAAACGTTATTTTTTTTAATGATTTACTACACAAACACTATACGCGTTTGTGTTTTCCACAAATCTGCCGAACCGAACACTAAGTAGCGATATTTAGTGCTTATTTTCGAACTTTGGCTAAGATGATATTTAAGAATCTTTAACTGCCAGCTGTATTATTTTTGGATTGTATACGATTTAATTAATTAATCAAAAAATTAATCAAAAACCGATCAACGAAAGAGTTGTTCAAAGGGACCACGAGATTTGTTTGGCATTTTGTACATTTTCGGTTGTAAGTTCTGTCGCTTTATTGAGATCTTAAAAGCAATTTTGCAAATATTCGACATGACGAACTTTTCAACCAACTTAAATTACTTTTGTAAAGCCCCTTAAAAATTTAAATATGAAAATAAACAATAAAAAAAAAATCCATCATAGAAAATAAATCCACTTGACAACCATCATTATCAATACAAACATTTATCATCAGCAAATTTTCCCTTTTTATTCCACTTGCTTCTTCTTCTCCCTCCAGTCTTTTGCCTCATTACAAATCAGCAGCAATTTCGAATTGAGTTTTTTATAGGAGATGGATGGGCAGGAGTAAGGGACTAGTGATGGCTAAAAGAAAAAAACCTCTTATTGCAACCCATTTATTGTCATCAAATACATAAAATTGCAAAGGAAAAAAATCACATAAATTGAAAGAAATGAAATGGAATGGAAAAAAAACGGAAAACGTTATAAGTAACGCATTTTTATTGGTAGGCAAAAAAAGAAATCCACTTGTTTAGAATTCAACTCATTCTTAAGGATTTGCTGAATAAAAATAAAGAAAAAGATAGAAAGGGGTTCCCTGCAGTTTAGTGTAAATTATGCCGCTTAATAATGTATTCCGGCATTATTTACCCCATCATTTCCTGCGGCAGCCATAAAAATGTGAAGGAAATTCACATTATGGTATGATGATCTTTAAAAGAGGACTTGGTTATTTGTTTGATTTGAAATGGAGTGTGTGTGTGTGTGGCTTTGTGTTCTGGTGGCTTCCCCCCATTTAAAAGTGTATGTGTATGTAGGTGAAATATCCTTTACAAAAGGATGTGAGTTTTATATTTGTATTGATGTTTTGGTGGCGAATGACGACTGATGAATGTTGAAAATTAAAAGGAAATCATTATGAAAATTATATGAATTATTATGATGATGATAATGATTCAATGATTTTCAAAGTATTTATTTATAAATGAATGCTTTGATTTGTAAATTAATTGTAAAATATTTGTAAATTTGTTTTTTTAAGAAATACTTTTTTCTAGCATAATTATTAAAATATATAATAAATTCAGAATTTGATATTTCAAGGATTTGGAGAGATAAAAAAGAAATTCGTTTCATTAAAAAACCTTTTAAAAATTTTATCATTTAAAAAAAAAAAAAAAAAAAAACCAAAAAAAATGTTTTCCTCCCACAATTTAAATAAAAGAAGCCCATGTTTTTTGAATTCTTAATTTATACTAGCTAACTTTTAAAGTTACACTGCCAGGGTATTACACAAGATAGGAGCCTCCTCAAAAGTCAACGGTACACTTAAACCTTCGTCTTGGAAGCCGAAAACTTCCAGAATCTGATCCTTAGTATTATAGTATCGACCACACTGAAAAAATTTGCTTCATCAAACCATAGATATCGATATCATGCAGCTAAAAAAACACCCAAAATAAGACCCCTTTCAAACTCGGCAAGTAAGTTGCGCAAGTTACTTGCCGAGTACAACAAAGTCTGTACTAATTTTTTTTTCTTTTCCCGACCATACCGCTGACGTCTACAAACGAAGAGTTGCGCAAGTAACTTGCCGAGTGTGAAAGGGGTCTACACTGAAATAATTTTCTTCACAGATCCAATGGATTTTGACATTAATCCAATGAGAAATAACATTAAAAGTCAACCTATGTAACCCTTCATTGGATTAATGAAGAATGTTACATTAGCCCCCTGTTAATGAAATGTTTCATTAAATCGATAAAAATTTTCATTTGTTCAATGACATAAATTCATTAAATTACTAATTAAATTTGGTCATGTTTATGACAGTCTTTTAATAGTTTAATGATTGTTATGGTTATATATTTATGTTATGGTTATTTAATTATGTTTATTTATTTATGTTTATTTATTTATTTATTATTTATGTTTATTTTCCAAGGTGCGTTTTTAGTTGTTGTGAATTTTTTTTATTTTTATATCTGTTTGAAATCATCAAGTTATATTCATTTTATTTCGTTTATATATTTCTGTTACATCATGTTATGTTCTACGTGTATAAGTTTATCTTTTAGTAAATTGTATTTAATTCATTTTCCAGCCCGGGACGACCTGGACGGCATGTACTACTACGTAAAATTTGTGTATTTAAACTAACAATTAAAAAAAAAGAATGTGAGAATTGTTTGCTCTTTTTGGTTCCTTCTCGTTGTTTGTTTTTGAACCTATTATTTACATTTAGCTAAATTCAGTGTATCGTTATCGTTATGATTTTTTTCATTGATGTTATGAAACATTGAGATTTACAATTTTTTTCATATATTTTCATGTCTATCGCTTAAAATTAAATTAAATTAAATTATTAAATTAAAAATACGTTTTTACAGCAGTTATGGGCAGAAAATATTTTCTAGTTATAAGTATTTTAAAGTTAGAGAATTTGTTCTTGTTTTCATTGATTTAGTGATATTTTTCATGGAAAATATGAAATTACACTTTTTTTCATTAACTGAAAAATATTTGAATACATAATTTAATAGTTCATTTTAATCTTAAAAAACAATTAGTTGAATTTTTCTTTTGAAAGAGATATTAAATTGTCATTAATTTAACGAAAAATTTTAACGAAATTACGAAACTCAATTTCGTAGTGTTTATAAAATTGCTTCATTATGTTTGTAAAATTTCATTGCCGTAATGATTTTTTCATTTGATTAAAGAAAAAAATTTAATGAAATTAATTCATTAGATTTATGAAGCATAATTCTTTCACTGTAAGGGCTGCAAATTATAACTGGTTAAAAACTTTTTTATATCAACAACTCGGAAACAACATGTCATTAAAAATAAACTTCTTGCATTCGCACTCAGATTTTTTCCAGGAAAATCTTGTTGCCATGTCGGATAAGCATGGTGGGAGGTTTCACCTAGATATTATGAACATGAAAAAAAAAAACGTCAAGTGGTCCTCAGCAATGTAAGCTGATTTCAGCTGGGAAATCAATCGTGAAACAGCAGTAAAAACTTGCGAAAGAAAGCAAACTACCAAAAAGTTGTTAATTTAAATTCATTTGAGATCTTAATTTATATAATAGAAGTCACTGGTGTGTTAGTATTTCTTACTTTTTTCAGAATAAATACGTATTTAAAATATTTCAATATCAGTATTTTATTTAAATAAAGGTGTGTTCAGACCTAACAAATATTTGACGAAAATATTAAAAAAAAAACGTGGCCAGTAAATTAATTAAAATTAAGCTTTTTTGTTAACAATTTCTATTGACTTGATAAACTTTATTTGTATAATGTTATTTAAAAACTGTTAAATGATGTTTGATTTAGCCAAAAGTTTTGAAAAGCAAATAATTTTTAAATAAAACTAGTGGTTACGTGCAGGAGATCAAATATTTAATAAGTGTGAACATAGCTTAAGAAAATCTAGACGTGATGAAAGTCAATAAAAATTACATAACAAAGTTTTTGCTACCGGCTTTTTTTGCCGACCAGTGTAATGGCTAAGCTTTTCTATTGACAATTTTTAAAAATGTTAAAAATATTTTTTACTCCTTAAGCTTTTTCCACTTGATGGCTTAATTAAAATTGACAAAGTAACATCCACCCATATGTGACATAAGCACAGCAGTATCGCTAAAAAGAAATCTTTGTAATGAATACAAAAATCTATATTCTTTAACAAAGCCACAAAGCAGAAAAATAATGTATTAAATAAATTCTCAAAAGAATTCAAAATTTCAAACAAAAAAAAAAAAAAATTTGCAAAATTCATAATAATCACTTGCATATTTGCAATCGAGGGAGTTTCATTGAAATCAAGTCATAGAGAAGAAAAAAAATAATATTTATAATAATAATTCCATGCACATATAAAACAGGTGCTTTGGAAAGGAAAAAGAAGGATAAAAAACTTTGTGCATATTCATAAAATAATATCCTGCTGCTGACAAATTGTGTGTATGTGAAGTGGAAGTGAAATGTTACAGTAGAGAGTTTATTTTTTTGTTTAGATGTAAAATTTTCAGAGCATATTCATTTGCTTCCGTTCGTTGGTTCTTAAAAATTTTTTTTTTTCATTTTCGATTTTTTTTTCTTTCGTTCGCTTATAATAAAATAAAAATGTAATGCAACATAACCAAATAATAATGAATCCTTAATATTCTTCTTATGATGGTTGTCAACGTTTAATAAACCAGAGAACAATTTTATTATAAACAGTTCAAATAGATAATTCTTGTTGCAATAATAAAGTTGTAAAGTTTGGAAAATGTTAAAAGGAAATTATATTTCTCAGATCGCATGGCAAAACTGATCTGAAGATGTTTTTATAATGTCTGGCTACTACTGGCTGTTAAAGAAAACTTATAAGATTCCTAAAATAGAATTGAAACTGATTTGAAACTGAACTTGAACGAAAGTAGAACTTAACCAAAACTGAACTAGAATTGCACTAGAACAAAACTAGAACTAAACTAGAACTACACTAGAACAAAACTAGAACAAAACTAAACTAGAACTCTTCCCTACAAGAAGAGATTGAGCGAGTTGTCACTTTTTTCACGTTGGTGTTAAGAAAATGATAGAATGAAATGACCGAAATCAAGTTTTCTGTCATTTCTTTCTATCAGTTTCTTAACACCAACGTGAAAAAAGTGGTTTTTATATTTGATTGTTGTAGAAAAATTTGTGCTGGGCTTTAAATATTATTTTCCAACCAGTCAAACAAAAATTTTGCATGAACTGAATAGAAAAAAAATCAAACACACATAGAAAATTTAAAAACTTAGCAGCATCATCATCATCACTTATTTATGAGTAATTCTTTTTATAGCCACTACTTAGCAACGAAATAATTAATACAGGTTTCGTTGGAAGACATGTAACATTTTGGATCTACGAGGATTTACGGAAAATTTAAATTCTTATACATATCAGCATCTCCAAGTGATTTAGTGGTTTCGAAACAAGTTTTAAGCTTGCTGACCTCATTGAAATAAAATTTACAAAATTTTAAACAAAAAATCTCGTGTAGCGATAACGAAGCAATTTGTACTAAATTTAGATACTTCTCCAGATATGAAGAAATGTATGCAAGGTTCCACGCTCACTTTTCCAGTTCATTTCGCTTTTTGACATATGGCCATTTCCATAAAAAAACAAAAAAAAAATATATATATAAGTTCACAGGGAAACAACCACATTCAATTAATGTAAAAAAAATTTGATATTTTTTTATAACCTATTGCGAGATTTACTGTTGCAAAGTCTAAAGCAGACCATACACGATTCAATTCAATTGTCAACTGAGTTGGTTGTTGTCCAAATCAAAGCGTGTATGGCTTTGTCAATTGATTAGTTTGACGGTTGTCGAGTTGGTTGAAGAAAAATCAAAAGATTTTGATTTTTTAAAGTTGACTACTAAGTCTTTCAATTTGATTGTATTGTGTGTGCTCAGGTCTCTAATAAAAAAAAGTTAAGTATTTTAAAAATTTTATTTTATTTAATTAAATTTTAAAATTAATTTAAAATCTTTCAATTCAGTTGAAGAAGTGTGTGGCCAAGCATCAATTCAGTTGAAAGACTCAGTTGACAACTGAATTGAACCGAGTATGGGGCGCATAACAGTGCAACATTTTTCATTTGGATATTTAAATTGCACGTTTTTTTTAATAAAAGCTCTTTTAGAGAGACATTATGCATTGACTTTTTCTATCTAAAATCTTTCGGGGGTGCAAAGAGCAAAAAAAAAAAAAAAAATGTAAAAAAAACTATGCGATTGCAAATAATTGTATGTATTTTTTTCTTTGTATTATCTCCTATTTCGATGTCACGTGCGACTTTAAAAAACAACATTTTTTACCATTGCGTTGAAAGAAAATGCAGAAAGCTCATCAAATATCAAAAACAAACAGAGATTTTTTCTAAAATTTAAATCAAAGAAACCTTTCTGAAAATAAAGAAGACTTGTGATCTTGGTACTTATATAAAGTTGGTCACCTGCGACATTGTAACTGTGAAAATTGGAAATTTGAAAATTATTTTTTTTAATAAATGATTGATTTAAGTAAAAACATACATTTACTTGCAAACACACAAAGAATCAGATATACAAATGTACATTTACACGTACATAGTCAGCCCAATTATGAATAAAAATTCCCTGGGAGTTTTTTTTTCTCTTTCCATTTGTACAATTGAATTTACATAGGAAAAATGGGAGAAGGGAGAAAACTCTCGGGGAATTTTTATTCAAAATTATCATGAGTATGTAGGTATAAAGATTTATTTTTGCAGTAACTGCCAGGTGGTCAAAATTAAGCCACCGGGCGAACCTAGTACTTCTGTTCATTTAAAAAAATTTTAACTAAGTTCGTTTCTATCTAATTTCATAAAAATAGGATAAGAAACAACATAAATAAATTGATATCAAAAAATGTCACGTGCGACATGTCACATGCGACAGTGATAAAATAAACTTAAAAAAATGAAAAATTATTAATGGGTTTAAACAAAACTTTTTGTAAGAAACATTAGTGCATAGTATGAGAGGTGCCACGCCCACTTGAAAACTTTCAAATATATTCACAAACAAAGCTTATTCAAACCTTGCTAATTTCGAGTTTAAATATACAGCCATGTCACAGAGTACACTTCCGTTCGAAAACGGTGCTATTTTGCTGCTTCAGAAAATGACGAAAAGCATTTTCGGAATGAAACCATTTTTGTTTTCATGAACGGAATGGGAGTTTTCTGTATCTGAAAGGCCAAAAAACTATCAAAATACGCTTTCTATCAATAAACAAATGTTTTCTTCGATTCCGAACGGAATTGTGCTCTGTGTCATGGCTGATAGAGTGAAACATCCTATAACGGACATCTCCCATAGCCGGTCACATTTTGTACCGGACAAAAATCCTGCGACGGTGAGTGTCCAGTTATGGGAGGTTTTACGTACAAATTATTTAGGACTCAAATTGAATTTGGTCCCAAAATGTCTGGAGTAAGTATAAGTCGTGTAGCTCATATGAAAAATTCCTTCAAACCTGTTTAAAAATTCCCACTTAGCAATTTTGTTGTTGTTATAAACATACTTCTAAAGGAAAATCTCTTGAGGTTTTATATTTTTTGCGCTGTTTCATATGAATTATTGTAAAATATTCTTTTTTTTTTCGAAATAATAAAAAATACATGTTGATTTTGCATTATTTTTCTTTAGAAAAAGTTCAAGAAAAAAAAAACTGATGCCAAAAGAGGAAAATTTTAATGAAGTATTTTGTAATATTCAACTTAACATTTTCTTTTTTCCCCCGCATTTTGCGGATTGTTAAGCAATACCCATGAGTAACATAATCTTTTCATCATCATTAATGAAAAGTGTTTTTTTTTTTTGCTTTTTAGATTTCCTTATTTTCAATGATCTATTTATTATATTTATGGCGAAAACTTTTTAAAGTCAATTATTAAATAAGGAAATGCAAGTTAGTAGAAGTTTAGAGAGAATTTAAAATATCTGGTAAAAAACACTATGGGAGCAAAAGCTTAAAATAGTAATTATTTTTTCCGCTTTGATTTGATAACGTTACAATATTTAAAATCTTTTTCTAAAAACGCCATCATATAAATTTTAACCATATTGAGATTGATCAGCCATATATGCATATGGTTACAGGAAATACAATCATTGTATCGTCAGCTTATTATTGGTTTAACGCATATACCAACAAGTCGTAGTGGAGAAAAACCGACAATGAAGATTTACATGAAGTTTTCTAAAAATATACTCGAAACAAATTTTTGTATTGTCACCTCTGTTTTTAAGAAAAATGTTAATTTTTGTAAACTTTCATGAATAAACCTAGAAGTTAATAAGATTTTATTGAAAGTGAAAGTTATCGTTTGTGCCACATAAATATATTTCTAAAAAGTAGCTTTTCGTGCTACATACGTATACTTACTGCTGTGTATTGAGTTGTTGTCATCTTATTTTGCTTTTGCTTTAACTACTTTTTTACTTATGGCAATGAAGCAAAGCAACAGTGAAATTTATTTTGTATGTTTTTGTATATTGAATTTGCTGCAATCGCCAAACCGTTGCTTGCAGAGCAAAACAGTACTTGAACAATTTTTGATATGGAGCAAAATGAATGCTTAATGTCCCATAACTGCCAAGGAGTCGCCCCTAGGGGGATAGAATGTATGACCGATCTCCTTTAGTTTTTCGTCCTTCCTTCCTCTTCCTCTTATCATCATCCATACAAATATGGCAGGTTAAATTCCTTAATTTGGCTCTTGCAGCGTCTAAGATGCCCTAGACGGGTCAAATGTATGACCAACCCAACTTTATTTTTCATCCTCATCATTTGTTTGTAGCATACCTACCCGCTTTCTCCATTTCTTAAGGGGCCTCTCATACAAATTTTTCAATACAGGCTAGAAATATATTCAAAAAATGTCTTATAACTGCCTAGGAGTCGCCCCTAAGGGCGACCTCCATTAGTATTTCGTCCTTAACATTTTCTCAAAACATAGGTACTGCCCTTTATCTCCACTCCTTAGGGAGCTCCCAAACAAATATGGCGTTTAATCTAATTCTTAAATGTAATTAACATTTTTTTCTTTTATGAATAAAATCAAAAATTGTAGACAAATTTTAATCATATGTTTGGAACTTTATTTTCTATAGGTACCTATGTGAAGAAATTAGAAGCCGTTTTAAAAAACAAAAATTTCAAAATTTTGCTTAAAAAATTAAGCCAAAAAAAATTATGTTTCTACAACGACTGAGCACATTAGAAAAAAGTTTAAGCTTAAAGGTAATTTTATTGTGGAATTTCGGTTTTTTTTTAATTTATTCATTAAACTTAACCGTTATTAAGTTACACAAATATATATATATATTGAGCAACCTCCTCCATTTTCGAAATAATGATATTATCTCGAAAACAAGAATTTACCTAAAAAACGGTTTGCACCACTGGATTCAGAGTACCCGAATTAGTTTTTAATCCAAATTTTGATACTTTAATTACGCTAAAGTTCATCAAATTTTATTTTCATTAAATTATTTTTATAAAGAAAGGAATTTTACAACATGAAATTCATTCGAATTAGGTTAAAACTCCAGGTGCCCGCTTGTCAGTTTTTATAAATTCATAGTTAGGTAGGTATCAAAATTTTAACTTAACTTTAATTAATTAAAAATCATGAAATTAGCAAAAAAAAACTGCTAAAATAAACAAAAAACAATTGTAATTTCAAGAACTATGTAGGTACATCTGCTAATTAATATTTGAAATTTCCATTAAACTTTTAATTAACAGTTGCATTAAGATGTTTCTAAGTTATAGCTTTCTAATAAAACTCTTCAAAATCTCTAAAAAAAAAAGAAAGAAAAAAAAGTATTCATCAAAATTAACTACAAATTTTTCTAAATAAAACACATTGCCCTTTAAATTCCTATTAAAATAAAACACTAACTAAACTTCTCTCTTTGCGAAGGGAGGGGCATTTTTCTAAATAATCATGTTGACTTTGATAAAAAAAAAAAAACAGTAATAAAAAGCAACAATAATGTTAAACCATTGATGTGACAAACACAGAGCTGACTGATGATAATGATGATGAAACAGTAAAAGAGAAATAAAAGTAAATGAGGGTTGATTTTTTCTTAACAGGTATTTAACAATAACAACACTTACAAAATCCACACACACACAAACCACATGGAAAAGCGATAACAACAACCCAGCAAACCAAACGTACAAACAAACCGAAAGCAAAAGCCGAGATTGCTATAAGTGCGAAAGTAAGAGATGCCTAGGGTTAGACCGAGAGAGAGAGGGAGAGAGCTAGATAACTGGATAAAGAACTGTGCAAAGGGTAGTTGTTTTTATTATTGTTTTGTTATGGCTGTATGATTATAATTATTGGGTGGAGTGGTTTTCTTACGATGGTAGTTTGAGGGTTGGCTGTTGTTAGTTTGTATTGTTGGTGACATTTGTTTGATTTGATTTTTTTGGTCGTGTAAGTCCTTTGATTTTTGTACTTATTATCAATGCAAAAAAAAAAAAAACTGATTTTGTTACAAATTACATAAGAAGTGAAAATTAACTGAAAATTTTTTTTAACAAAATTTTTATACTGACAAATTATAGTTTTATTTTTGGTAACTCAAATTTTTTTATAAGATATCTTAGTTGCACAATGGGAAACATTACAAAAAGGAATTAGGTACATGTTTTAAGATCCTTAAGTAAGTTTTTTGTTAATTTTAGATGCTTAAAATAAAATTTATGGCTAACTGTTCCGCATACATAAAGGGTTTCCAAATTAAAAGTATCAAAGGTCAATGAAAATCGAATTATTTCTCGTAGAGGAGGAGTGAATTGGCTACCAAGATCGTGTGATTTTATACCTTTAGATTTTTTTTTGGGGTTTTTTGAAATCGAAGAGTTTAAAAACAATATTATGATATTGATATCAAATAATGGCAACAGTTGATTAAAATAGGTGATTGAGAATTTTGGTAAAAGATTGGTAGCCTGCCCTGCCAGTAGGGGGAGAGGTGTCACATAACCGCCATAATATTTTTTGTTTTTAACCGGAACCTATTTGTAATAAACTAAAGTAAAATATTTTTATATCTCAAAAAAAACTCTTTTTTATTATATTAAAATAATACCTCAGTTTTGAACTCCCTTTAGGTATATTTTCAGGATATAATACAAAAAAGGAGCCTCGTTCAAAGTCATCGTCGACCTAAACTTTCATTCGGGAAGCCGAAAAATTCCAGAATTCTCTCCTAAGTACTGTGATCTTCCCCAATCCTTATTCTAAGTTTTTAAGTGGTACTGCACCAGCAATTCATCTGAGTTATATGTGTACATATGTATGGTACTCGACCAAGTTAAATCAAAGTTTTATTAAATTCTTGACCAGATAGTGTTCAACAATTGAATATGGTTAATATTGAAAACTGAAAAATTGTAGTTTCGCATTTTTATACGACGCCGTAGCTTTATGCAAAGTGAAATTAAACGCGAAACGCACAAAAGTTAGGAAAATCCGAAATTCCGAATTTACTTAAAAGTTCAGGCTAAAAACAGTGGTATGAAATTTCACAAGAGCTAAATTGGTTGTAACCACACATTACAATTTTGCTTCTTGCCGTTGTATAATTGTTTTTAATTTATCTTTGACTAAAATAATTTTCCAGAACTTCTGACAGCACTACAGATACTGTAAGCTGTCCGAAACCAACCATATTTTCTTTTCCAAAGGTAAAGATGGGGCGCTCTCTTCCCTCAGCACAAAGTTGTTGCCAATTTTAACATGCTTGGTCTTAACTAACGTACTGTTTGTTGTCCTTTTGCAATAGGTTGGTTGAAAGCATTCCTTAACCTTTTTGAGTTTCAGTCTAGATCCAATAAGCGTTTATCTTTATCAGACGAATCAAAAAACCATAGTTCCGATGTGGTAATTTTTTTTATTTATTTCTGTTAATATAACTTGAATTATTAAAATGTTTTTTATTGAAAAGTTGAATATTTTGAGACGTTTTTAAGATCATGCATGAGCATTTAGAATTTTAATTTCGAACAAAATCGAAATCTTGAGGGCATTTTCGGCAGATATATAAAATTTACTTAGTCTGGGTTCACACTATGAAAGTTTTCTTTCAGAAAGTCAAAGTTTTTGGGTGAGAGGGGAGACAATAAAAGCATGTTCTCTTCCCCTGTCACCAATAACTCAGACTTTCTGAAAGAAACCTATTGTGGACAATTTTTAATTATCAATACCAAATCTAAGTTATTACGTAGTAAGCGAATCCCCGTTTGCATAAAATAAATGTTAATTGCTGCAATCTTCACATGATAGGAAAGAGAAATAAAAAGCGATAAGAAAGAGAGGAAACCAAAATATCGAATCATGTGCAAATTGAAGTTAAAAAGACGAAATCAGCATTACTTAAAAAAATTGCTTGATGTAAAATGGGATTTGCTAAGTAAGAATTTTTAATATCAAAACTAGTTGTAGGCGAAAATATTTTATGTTTTTTTAATTTTATATCATACGCAAAGGTGTCTTAGTGTGCTCTGTTTTCTTCTGGCAATGCATCTAACATCAGCTGTTTTAATTAAAAAAATATGTTGTCAGAAATCTACGCCGGGAGGAAGCTGACTGCGGTCTTCTATTGAAGGAAGCATTAGCCGGCTGAAGTGGTTAGTTTTTAATACCGATATATGTATGTTCTCGTATTAAAATTACGAGTCTAATAAAAATTACTAAATACAATCCTAAATGGGTCTACTTTCAAAAACCTTGCACTTTTCGTTTCTTGCATGCTCGTGTGTTTGTAAAACTTTGTTATAGAAACAACAACAACACTGCAAAAATAGGTAAAACACGATTTGCTTGTTTTTAAAGTGAAATAAGCAGCAAAAATTCCCGAATTCTATTTGCTTAAACTAGTAAAATATATAAAATTTTCAAAGTAGAAACCATATTACGAAAACCATATCGGGCATGTTGCTGATGTCTTATAATTGTGATTTCTTCTGTAATCAATGGGGGGAATTTTTTTATTGCGGCATTGCGTCATTTTGGAACCGAGAACGACTTTGCTGCCTATTAATTGATTTCGAACGAAAATTTGGTTCGCTTAACTTACGATTAAAACAAAATTTGTTTTTGCTTTAAATGTTACTCAAGCGAACATAGTCTCTGTACGAAATCGATGAACAGGCCGGGCCGCAACTGGCTGCAAGAACTATGCGAAATGTATAAAAAAAAGCAGAGACCATAACAGAAGTAATTGACACGTACGTTTGTGTCGAATATTGTAAACCTTCTGCAAAACAACAATTTTTACAGAACATACAGAATTAAATGTTGACAAGTCAGATATAAAAAAAACATGTCGTGTATAGCAGGCTTGAGCACGGGTGGCAAGAAATAGAGAATCTGACCGTTCTCTAAGCAAAACAAATAATACAAGTAAATATTTTTTCAACGAAAATAAATTTTTGGCTTATCAGTTGAAGGCAGTAATCGTTACGGCTTAGTGAAAACTACACTCTACACTTTAACTACAAGGAATTAAATATTAGCAAGAGTTTTAGGTTTAAAAGAACATAAAAACAGGCGCAACACAGAAAACATTCTTGCAATTTTTTTCAATTAAAACATTTATCAAAAATAAAATCAGTTTAAATTAAAAATTTAATCAAGTGAATTGAACGTCAATATCAACAACATTACTCCAGAAAATGTTGTTTATTACAAAAATATTTTATCGGTACTATTATTTTGTTTATCGGTGCAAATTTTATTAATTTTTTAACTAGTATCACAAATTTATTAATTGAAATAAATTTTGATTTATTTCTGTCAATAGGACTTGAATTATCAAAATGTTTTTTATTGAAAAGTAGAATATTTTGACACGTTTTAAAGATTATTCATAAGCGGCGTAGGTTTTGGAATTTTAATTTCGAGCAAATACGAAATATTGAGCGCCATTTTTGCAGATATATAAAATTTACTTAGTCTGGGTTCACACTATGAAAGTTTTCTTGCAGAAAGTCAGAGTTTTTGGGTGAGATGGGATATAAGAAAAGATTGTTCTCTTCCCCTCTCGTCCTTAACTCATTAACTTTCTGAAAGAAAAAAATCAAACCCAGACTAACTTAAAGTCAGATTATCAATAATTTTTTTATTGACATGCACAAGAGTACTATGTGAGCCCGAATGTGTGAGGCTGTAGTACAAACCACGCGTTCAATGCATTGATGCGTTTATGCAATTGTCTAAAAAGTTGAGTCAGTTTAAAATTGTATTGACAAGTTGCACAGAATACGCGTCTAATGCATAAAAGCATCGAAAGCATGAAAAAGCGCTACTTTCTACTTTTGCAAACGTCGCATGTGGTTTGAAAAAAAGAGAGAGAAAATAAAACAGAACATGCAACTGGCAGATTATTTTGTGATAGTGCTCCCTCTTTTGAGCTAAGCTAACACTCATAATATGTTTTTATGCTGATTGTCGATTAACTTTGGCGGCGGAGACTTGAAGAGACGTCCGCTGATTAAAAACATAAATAGTTGTTCGTTTAATAAATATTGGTATTTTCAATTCCTTATCTATAAAGTCAACCACTCTCTATCTTAATTAAACAAATTGGAGTCTCTCAATTAGTAAAACATTTGAAAATATCATTTCAACACACATTGTTAAAGTAATTAATCAAACACTTAAATTAGTTTGCAAATAAATAATCAACTATAAAGTTGAAAACAAGACAAATTAGCTAAAAAAAAAAAAATCAAAAAATTAATATGCAAAATCATTTTTATTCCGACAAAAATGAAAGTTTCTAAACAATATGTGCTTATTACGTTTTTAATATTTAAAGCATTTGAAAAAATTCAAGGACAGAATGATTTTAATACAAAACCAATCTCGGAAAATAAGGGTAACTTAACAAAATAATTAAAAAAATGGATTTAAAAACAATTTGTTTTTCAGATTTTTATAGTTTTTTTCAAGAAAAATCTGCAGAGAAAAATTACCAAGGAAATGAAAATTTAAAAAATAAAGAAATTTTAAAACAAAACTCATTTGAAACTCAACAAATTTTCGAATTTTTAAAGACACAATTGCCACCACCTACAATTCAAGACACTACAGAACAACAGTTGCCTTTAGTCCACGATAGTTTTAATAAGTACAAAAATTCCCAAATACCTTTTACGAAACAGAATCATCAAAATGTCTTTCCAAAGAAACTGTACTCTACTGAAAATTATATTAAAAAGGCCAAATCCAATGAACCCGACAACCAGCCCAGAACTTCAGCTACGAGTCATAACGTTAATTATCCCATTTTAAGAACCTCTAACTCTCAGAGAATTTACTGCCAGCAAATAACGAAAAGTGAACTTAATGGCATGGGCGAAAAAATCGATAATGTTGAATATATTTGTAATCTTCTACCCTCTGCAGTCTCTTCATTCTCGCCACAATCACATGCCGACAAAGATAAACGTTTCGACCGTTTGATTTCCTCCACCCCAGCTGGCATTAATTGCCGACGTGTTATGAACAGTGAACTTAATGAATTGGGTGAAATTGTGGATTCTGTTGTGGAGGTGTGCGATCCTCCACCTACGACAACTACAACTACAACGAGAAAACCAGTGTTGTATACTAAGCCCAAAGTGACGACAACCACACCCAAACCTTTGGTTAAGGTTTGTTGGCCTGTAATGGATAGTTATCTGGATGATGAGGGCAAAATTATCGATTCAGTTAACATAGTTTGTAAAATGAAACCAGCTGATTGAAAATCGGAATTTAAAAAGAAAATATATAAAAACAGAAATTTTTGGAAAAAAAAAATATATAAATCGAAAAACTTGTTAGTTTTAATATTTGCAATATTCAGACCAAGGCAAAATCATTACAGGTAATCCCGTATAGAATTCGCAAGCAATTTGTTTTTGTATACTCATTCTAAAAAGTCAAAGACAGAAACAAAACAAAACAGAGACAAAGGTAATAAACAAAATTTGGATATCCAACAATTATAAAGCTAAAAAAATGTTATCAGCATTTAAAACATTTCAGCAAAGTAAGAGCAAAATCGCTATTAAAATATCACCACGAATCACGTCAAATGAAAGTTACTTCAACTTGAAAGAACGTGAATTTCATGCAGAATCCAATTTGATATGAGTGTGAAATAATAGTGAGAAGAAGCTTCACAGAAAAAAATGTTTCACCAATTAAAGCATTAATCAAAAATAAAATTAGTTTTAATAATAAATTTAATCAAATGAATTAAACGTTTAATCAAGTAAATTAAAGGTTTAATCCAGTGTATTAAAGGTTTAATTGAAACTATTTATTTGGTTACTGGTGCAAGCTAATAGTATCAATTAAACGGCTAATTTACTTGATTAAACCTTTAATTCAATTGATTAAACGTTTAATTTACTTGATTAAATTTTTAATTAAAACAGATTTTTTTTTTGATTAATGCTTTAATTGGTGAAAAAAAATTTTCTGTGTTTAGAGACAATATATAACATGATCCCCGGCTATTTTTGTTTTTATTTTCTTCTTACAAATGTCTCTCTTTTGTTGTATTTTTCTTTGTTAAAAGAATCGCTCACAATTAGCCATCGTTATGATTTGCAAATTTTATGTATTTAACTAAATAATTTTAACAAAAAATATACGCAAATTTTTTCTTCTTTTTTTAAATTGTTTTAAACATGAAAATAAAAAAAATTTTTGTTTTTTGAATCTGCTTTACTTAAAGAAAAAGAAAAAAATCATAAGAAGATAAAAAAAACATTTTAATAATATCCAGGATAATTCTGTGAACTAGTTTCCGAATAGTCAATCCTGCACCAGGTTCAATTAGAACCGGGATTTCGATTGGTCAATTTTAGACATACTAGAAACAAATTTCACTATCATTACATTACATCAACACCAACATTTAAAAGGAAATTATGTCACTTAAAGCTATTTTCGGGATTCTCTATGGGGGCTATAGTCAAATATGGACCGATTTTAAACGAAATACAGTGGGGCGATTTCCGTCACAGTAATAAATTGTTGTACTAATTGAATCTTAATACCAACAAGATAGTTTTAAGCCACAAAGAATATTCTGGAAAGAAGTTAATATGGGAACCATGTGAAATTATGGACCAATTCTCACGATTTTACATAAAAAATTATTATTGTGATTATTTTATTGAACTGTTCATGGTTTTTAATCCAAGTTTTTAATATTTAAATCAGACTAAAGTTTTTTATGCAATTGTACCAAATTAAATCAAATTATCTTCAAAACTGCGATTTGCAATTTGCGCACACGGTTTCATGGACAGGCAACCAAACAGCAGGACGGACGGACATCGTTAGATCGACTCAGGAAGTGATTGCGAATAAAACCGATTGTAATGATATTTATCGCAAATAAAATTTTTATGCAAGCACTGGATATGGATATAAGCAAGTTGCAATTCTCGTTTAAAAGCACCAAAAATTGTTCAAATCATAATTAAAATCGTGCAAATCCCTTACATGATAATCGGCCCATAATTTACCGTAGGTACCATATAAAAAGTTTTAAATTTATACGCCAACAAATAATGATATCTTAAGCAAATTAAGCTCAGTTTAGTTTTTTAAGACTGGAAATCAAACAACCAAATTTTGTAATACTCAGCAAATAATTTTGTATAGGTCAAAATACACTTAAGGTAACGAATAAAGGCCGAGTCACTTTATTTTTCAACCTCATTACATTTTTCTAGCACACTTACTCGCTATCACCATTTCTTAATGGGGTTCCCAACTTTCAATACAGGCTAGAAATATATTGAAGAAAAAGTTCTATAAGTGCCAACCGACCTCTATTAGTTTTTTGTGCTTAACATTTTCTCAAAACATTCTTGCTCCTTATCACCATCCATTAGGGGGGATTCTATACAAATGTGGCGGTTGAATGACATTCTTAAATTTGGCCCCTGCAGCGCCTAGGATGCCCCTAGACGGGTCAAATGTATGACCAACTCCATTTTATTTTTATCCTCATTATTTGGTTTTAACATACCTAACCGCTATCTCAATTTCTTAAGGGGGCTCCCATATAAAATTTTCAGTACAGACTAGATTTATATTTGAAGTAAAAGTCCTATAAGTGCCTAGGAGTCGGCCCTGGGGCGATAAAATGTATGCCCTATTAGTTTTTCGTTCTAAACATTTTCTCAAAATATACTTACACTTTATCTCCACCCCTTAAGGGGCTCCCTTACAAATAAGGCGTTTTATGAAATTCTTAAATTTAATTAAAATTTTTATCTATTCTAACTTGAGAACGGCTTGACCGATTTGGACGATTTTTACTTCAAAATGATCGCCATGGTCCAACTTAGGTTTTTACGAAGCCCCGCCCCGCCCTTTTACGCCAACTTTTTTCGATTAACCTAAAATCAGAAAACGGCTCCATCGATCATTAGTAATCAGCTACCGAGCGATGCCGGGGCGGCCAGCTAGTTGTGAATAAACTCAAAGTTGTGGACAGATTTTAATCATTTATTTTTTCTATACGTGTAGAATATAAATCAGAAGCATAGTTGCATTTAAAAGTTTATGAATTTTTAAAAACCAAAAATTCGAAATTTTGCTAAAAAATTAAGTATTAGTTTTTGCCAAAAAAAAATTGTGTTTCTAAAACGACTGCGCATATTAGAAAAATGTTTAACCTTTCTTAAAGGTATTTTTTTTTTACAGAATTTTGGTTTTTAGTTTATTCAATAAACTAAATCATTGTTGAGTTACGCGAATATATGCTGTGCAACCAACTCTATTTTCGAAATAACGGTATATCTCGAAAACAAGAGCTAACCTAAAAAACGGTTAACACCACTGGATTCAGCGTACTCAAATTAGGTTAACCCGACGGGTGCCCCGCTAGTCAGTTTTTTCAACTAGCACAGTGTAGTTAATCAAATCTTATTCTAATTCTTAAGCTTACGTTTTGTTAATTTCGGACGAAAATTCTCTGTAGTGTAGTGAACATTGACACTACTGTAACTTAGCGGTTTTTAGAAACCGAACAATTGGCATTACTGATCATCATATTCATTCATCTGCTTCATAAACTAATCAAAGCAACTTTTATACTTCTAATACATTTAATTGAATATTAAAATACAATTTTAGGACTTTTATTTACATAACTGAATCAAGTTATGTCATTCTTCTGATCACGGTTCTCATTCCCATAGGTGCTTGGCTCTCCTCTAGTCGGGTAAGTGCTGGATACTCTTCTTCCGAAGTGAGTGTGGCCGTTATTATTTAAGATCTTTCAAGCTAGTGGATTTGGATGCAATTCAAGCCGTTTTATATATTTGATTGAAAACTTTGTGATCATCGTTTTAACTGATGGCACATAAGGGTTTTTTTAAATACATGTTCGAGTTTTTTACATACATACTAGGGAGCGGATGTGATGATTTAAAGAAATTTGTTTTGACGTCTTTGGAGTTTTTCTATATTGGAGGTCGAGACAGTGGCCCATAACTGTTCACCAGATTGACTTTAAGATACAGTTGCAGAGTAACAGTTAACAATCTAGACTATTGAAATTTGATTCAATTTAGTTTTTAAAATAAGAAATCTTAAAATTTTGTGACGATCGGTCTTTAAACTACCAGCTGTCCGAACAATTTTGCGATAATCGTTTATTATTTTACCATGGTTCCATTATAAATCCGATTTTCTAAAACCTAAACGTATAAAAAAACTGTCATGAAATTTGACTCTCATTAAATTAAAATGACTGTCAATTTTAATTTTAGATTTACTGAAGATTGCAAGGCGAATTCATTACACTGGGGAACAGACATTTTGCGGTTTGAAATTTGATGGCAAATTTTTACTAATTTAAGTTCGCTGATTTAAAATCTAATCTCTATTTTTCTCTATCAGCTCTTCTTTTCGAGATATATCGTTATGTCCAAAATTAAGGCACTTTCACTACATATATTGGAATAACTTGAAAACCGTTGACCATATTCGGTTAAAAAAAAATCCGAAACTCGGCAACAATATTATGTTTTCCCTATAGTTTCAGAGATATCGTTGCAGTTTTGTAAAAAATGGAAAATTAAAAAAAATTTTTTGTTCTTTAAAAATTCATAAAAAATAAAAAAGCAACAAAAATCACAGCTTTAGTTTAAAAACGTTAAGGTTAACATATTTCGAATGAAATAAGGTTTATTTCATTGTAATCTTTGCACAACTTTTGATTTTATTCACAAATTACTAAGAAAACTGAATATCGATTTCCATTTATTCCAATATATGTATGTAGTGAAAGTGCCTTAATTTTGGACATAACGGTATATCTCGAAAAGTAGAGCCGATAGAGAAAAATGGAGATTAGATTTGAAATCAGAAAATTAGTAAAATTTGCAATCAAATTCCAGACCGCACAAAAAAAAGTTAAAATTTGTTGTGCAGTATTATTCAGGTGGCGTTGAAAGTACAGCTACGCTTATTCTTTCGTACTTTGATAGAGGAAAGTCAAAAGTTGCTTGTGTATTTGATATATTGACCAACGAAAACAACAAGGAAAACACAATGTTGTGTTTTTGGTGTAATACATGTTGTATTATCGCACCCACCGTTTACATGAATTTGCCTTGACAGATTGGTTCACAATTTCTCAATGGTTCGATTTTTTGGTAGAGAGTAATAAGAAATCGGCTAAGCCGAATATAGAATTCTTGGTTGTTAGAGTCTACAACAATATTCTATAGTCTACACTTTGGACTATTTACTGGTCTGCTCTGAGGACAAAAGTGTTTCAAGTCGCGAATTTATTTTTTTAGAACATATTTATAAGTTAAAAAGAGTTTTATCTTTGAGTACACCTTAAGTTCGACACATGCCGAGACAAGTAGATGGTTTTTTTTTTGTAAACAGCAGGATAATTTAACTTAAAAAAAATCAATTTTACTATGAAAAGCTTAAAAACATGACCTAAAGGGTTTTATTAGAACATTTTTTTCACTAGGAGTGAGGACATGTGTGTCTCAAGAGCTTTTGAGAATGAATTCAGCATAAGAAGCGCCATTTGGTTAAATAATAAATCTGATTTTGCCACATCTTCATTAAAACAGCAGGTGGCTGTTAAAATGGTTTTTCTGGCTTTTAAAAAGCCAAAGAAATTTTATTTTTTTTTTCTTCAACTTAAGTGCAGTCAATATGCAACTTTGCCACAATTAAAATGGCTGCCAAATGTCAAACATATAGCAAAGGGTTTCCCTCAAACTTGTAATTAAATTATAAGAAAAATTATGAAATAAAAAATCTCTTGAAAATTATAATAAATCTAAAAATAAAAGCTTTGAACAGACTCTTTTTTATGGCTTCCCAATATGGCCAACGTTTTTCTTTTTTTTATTGTCTAAATGCAACAGTGCGCATTACCATTACACTCGCAGTTGTTGCCAACTTGCGTTTTTTTATATTTTTCTTCCCTTTTTTTTGGAATTTTCGCTTGAGTGCAAATTTATACAAAGTTGTTTCTTCAAAGATATTTTTTTTCTTTGTTTTTTCAAATCTTTTGATATTTAAATTAAAAAATTTGTAGTGTTTTTTATGACCATTGTAATCATTTAACCGTTACTTTCATTAAAATTTGAAATTCATTAAAAAATTATCATAATTTTTTATTTTTCTCTCTCTCTCTTTGTTAGAAGAATTTTCTTTGAATATTTGTTAAGAGTTTCGAAACACTTTTTTTTTAAAAAGGTTTTGAAAAATAATGACTTGAATAAACAAGCAGAAATAAAATGTTGAAAATCAGACATCAAAGTATGAAATTATTTTAATTTTAAACAATTGTGTTTGCCTTAGATAAAGCGGCTGTTTCAAAAGTATTTTAATAAAATTTTTGAGAAGAAAGAAGAAGTTTTTTAAGGGTTTTACAAAATTTAACTTTATTACAAGTTTGAAAACTCGAAAAAAGCCTTTTTTTTGTCCATCCTTCCCCTTAAAAAAGATTTTAAAAACTCAAGAACAATTTAAAATTTAATTTAAAATTTTTGTATATTTCAAGTTTGTGTGATATTGACAAAAATTGGTGTAATCTTTGGCCCAGTTTTAGTTTTGTTTTATACATTTTTTGGTTCTTACTGATATTTCACACTATTCTGACGTCTAATCATATAAATAATAGTCTTTTGCGAGTAGTTCTCACCCTCAAAGGTACGCCAGTAGGAGCCCTCATAGAGATTCGTATATTTGCCCCGTAAATAAAGGCCCGTTGGATTTCTAGAAAATTAAATATTAAAATAAATATATATTTATTTTTCATTATTCTCTACTTACGCCTTTGAACAATCCTTAAACCAAAAGCCACCTTTACGTTTAGCAGCACAATTTGTTTCCTTCAGCTCATCATTATCAAAATCGTGGGTGCTGAATTGGGCGCCTATTTGATTAAACAAACTATCACCCGCCGTACCCCAATAACGACCCAACGATTTTAGCTTAAAATTCTCACTGGCATTACCAACAACAAAGTTATCATAACGCGCAAACACCTGACGTCCCTCAAAATTTTCCATAAAAACATTCAGCTCTTGGGGACCATTGGAATTTGTTAGGGCGTGCAAACGCTCTAAGCCAATCCAAAATTCTCCAGCCACATTACCAAATCCCTCAACATAATCGGACCAGGGACGATTAAAATTCTCCGAGCCATCAACTCGTTTTAGTATGTATAACCAATCGCCCTTAAAACTCTGGCAATCGCAAAACACTAGAAATTGTTCGGTATTAGAGAACCTAACGGTGATATTGTAAATACCACTAGCTCTAGTGCACTCCGTAGCCTCGGCACATGATTTGGCTTGTAAATTTAACGAGCAATGTTTCGGAAAAGTATCGTAACGTATATCGAATATCGGTTGCCTTGTGTTAAAAGAATCCTCTTCAAAATCTTCTTCTTTAGTTGACTGCTTTTCGGGGAATGCGAAATTTCTAGTTTAGAAAAAAGAGATTTCCGTTTATTTATTCTTTATTTGTTTTTAAATATTTTATTTGATCTCACAAACCTGTTTGCTATTATATCTAGTCTGGTGTTAAGAATTTCCATTGACTTCTTAACAGTTTCCAGTTGCCCAAAGAAATATGGATAAAATTCTGCTAAATCGCAAGATTCTGTTAACTGACAAAAAAAAACCTTTAAATAAGGACTTTACAACAGAAACTTCATCTTTTTTATATGGTTTGTGTCTTTACTAACGTATACGGCACTTTGGAGGTTAAACATCTGTTTCTATTTACTTAGCGGCTCATACACTTGCAATAAAATTGTTCAATTTTACGTATTGTACAATTATATCGCCAATGTCTATGTGATATTCGAGGGTGGCACAATGTATTGGCAACAATCAAAAGAATTTTGATTTTTATTGCACAACGAAGAGAAACTGAAATGTGTTGGCAACATTGTACAATGCTGTTGTGTTATTTCTATATAAAGGTGAACATAACCCCTTTTTATTGAATGAATGAAATTATTGTAAGACTTTTTGCATAATATAGAACAAGATGGATGTTGGAAGTGTATGGGCCGCTTAAGTCATGTCATTGCACGTAACAGTGTTATCAACGAAGTTCTTTTTTCTTAACAACGCATAATTTTTAAGAGATTTTGCTTTATTTCTACATTTTTAAAAAAGTTTTTCCTAAATATATTTCATTAATAGTTTCAAATGCGTTGATTTTGCCACGGTAGACAAAGACACGCATGGTTCAGCCCATAAAGTCTGAGGATGATGCATTAAAGTTATAACTTCATCACGATTGTGATTAAACTTAAAAAGAATTCGAAATAGAATCGTGGGCAGCTACTAAAACGTAATTTCGAAACATTTACAGAAATTATTTTAAAGTTAAGGAGAGAGAGAGAGAGAAACTAACATATTAGACGATTAGAAGATTAAAAGTTATAAACATTAGTCTTTTAGTCGCAATCGATTGTGAAGTCCAACCAACCAGCTGAATCAATCCCAAAGCCGAGGCGCAAAGGCAATGTTATGTACTTGGTATGACCAAAAGGATGCCATCTGTTACTAGCAGCTAAAAGCGGTCCAGACGACCATAGGCATTTTTCGCAAGGCGCTAAAAAAATTCCAACTAGACATTAAGCAGTGCGATTCGATTATGGCAAAACAGTGTTAACGTGTAGAAGCAAAAAATAAATGCTCTTCTAAGTGGAAGTCAAATGAGAAGCGGGAATAAAAAAAAAACCCAATTTTTTTTTTTTTTTGTAGTGTGATCTTGGGATTTGTGTGTACGAAATATTTTGTATGTTAATTTCTTTGATAATATTGCAACAACAATTTTTCGCAAACACATTTCTTTGTATAAATCTGCTACATAAGACAGACAAGTGTAAACAACACAAATGACACAAATATTATAAGTATAGGCAAACATTTTTTACTGTATTGAGAGGTTTTGAAAGAAACAAGTAGTGTCTTGATTGTATTTCTTTGAATTCTTGTAACCTTACAACACGTCTTAAATTGTGCGACGAACAGTAATGCCTTGCATTTGTCATTGTTGTTATACACAAACGTTTTGTACACACATTTGATTTTTGTTGTGTTCAAAGCGAACTGAATTCTAGATGGCCCATGGAGCAATAATACAGGTGGCATCGCTACGGCAACAAATACAACATAGCAGCAAAAATGTAAATTTGTCTCTCCTTACGTCAATTATTTTTTTAAACAAAATCAAAGCGTGCGGCTGAACGTGATGGAATAAATAAACTTTTAGGTAATTTTTTTTTTTTTTTTTATATGATTTATTTTCAATTAAAATTATCAACAACTTTAATCAAACACACTAATCACAACACAAAACGTGGACTTTTTTGCAAGAGCAAAAAATAGTCATCTGGCTGGCGTATTAATGCCACCCGTTTATTTGATCGTGGGTGACCTATCGCTTCACAATGCAACAATAAAAAAAATAGCACACAATTCGCCTGTCACATTTTTAGCATTCTGTCAAAAATTTTGGAACACTTATCAAACACTTTCAAAGAAGCACAAGTAAATTAATAAAAGCCAACATGAAACTGTAAACAATTTTTCACACTTTGGGCTTGAATAGCCAATTTGTCTGCGCACAGCTGATAATGAAGTAGGCTAAGAATTTAATTCGCCTTGGTTGTGTGTATAATTTTCAAGTACATTTATGCAGGCCTTTAGAAAATAATTTTTTTTATATAAATTTCCAATTTATTAATTGGGTTGTTTCGCGAGAGGCTGGTTATATGGATATTTAGTTATATTAGTAACAAAAAAAAACATTAATTTAATTTTTTTTTGTAATATATTTTGTTGCTGTCAATATAACAACATAACCATATAAACTTATAAGCCGCCTTCAATGAACAACCAGAATGTTTCACAATAATTTTTTTTTTAAAAATCCTATATTTTAAAGTTAAAGACCAACAATTTCTTTTAAAGTTAATAAAAAGATTTTTAATTAAAATAAATACCACTTGCTGACACAAAAATGTGTTTATTATAAAAATTATTAAAAACTTTGCCAACATATTTTATTCTAACAAATACTTTGACTACTAAAACTAATAAAAAAATTTTTATTTGATAGTTTTTATTTCATTTAAATTACTTTTCCAATATAATCTGTTTAATAAAGAAAAGCTTATCAATTATTTGGGTTTTTTTTTAACAAACAAATTTAATCAAGAGTATATATTTTAAAAGAAAGTAATACATTTGTTGTTTAATTTGTAAAAAAAATTCTTATCATTTTAAAATAAAAATCAAATCTAGGGAAAATATATTTTTCGCACTATGCGACAGAAATCACCCTTCTAAGTATAAGCTGAATAAAGTCTTATGGCTAAAAAATCACTGATGGTTTAAACGCTGGTTTAGTTGAACTAAACTTGAATTTATACACTCAAAAAAAAGTTTACTAAATTCAAGTAAATTTAACTTAACTTAAAGAAATTCGGGAATGATTTGGCTCCAAGGAAAATAAAACTTAATTTAAGTATGCAATTTCCATAAAAATTAGTAAACGGATTTTTCCTTTATAAACTAAAAACAAGTAACCGATTACTAGAAAACAGTTATATAAGACTTTTTACTAATCTTTTATTCCTACACGTAAGTAAACTCGCTACTACAATTAAGTGTTTTTTTCCTTAAACTAAGCAATTGGTTCTTAATATGAAGTTTAAAATTTGTGGACGTTTTCCTACTATTAAGTAATTTTTTCATATTTTCATAATTTTTTTTACTTGCTTTAAGTAAATTTTTATTCATATACAGTAAAAAATAATGACCTTTACAAAAATTTTACTTACTTTTAGTATACGATTTAACCTAAACTAATGAAATCTTACTGAATTTGAGTATTCTATGTATTTCATACCAGAAAAATTATGTTAATTTGAGTACCTATATTAACTCAAACCAAGTAAACTGGTATTGAAATGAAGTTAACCATTTCTATATTTAAGTAAAGTTTCCTAGTATCAAGTTAAATTTTAAGGTAAATTGTCCTAGTTTCCAGAATTTCTGAAATGTTTTTAAGAATAAAAAACTAAATTTAAAGTTGAATTTTTCTTAGTTAAAGTTGAAAATCTATATTTTTACTACTAATTTCTTTCACATGAGTGTGCGGGAATACCTAAAATAAAGAAATTTACATAATTTTTAAAAACGACGAAATCCTAAATTTCTATATTTAATTACAATATTTTTTGAAATGAGTTGAAGGAAAACTAACTTTAAGTAGAAAATTGTACTTAATTTATTAAAGTACCAAAACAGTTTAGATTGAAATAAAAAGTCTTTTTTGAATATATATTTTGTTGTTAAATTTTTTTATTTAATTTTCAATAACATTTCAAAATATAAATTTATACAAACTCTTGTTTCTTATATACATACATACAAATAAAAGACAAATATATTTTCTTAGAAATAAAATGAACAATAGGTTTCGTGTTATGCATTTTTAAATATTGATTATAATTTTTTTACATTTTTTTATTTAAAAAAGTGATTTTGGTCTCAAGTAATACTTATTGTTTAAAAGAATTAGGTGTATTGGAGGAGATTTTATGGAATCAGCTGAAAAAATTTTGAAGTCTTCTGAGTTTTCATCGACTGTATACGATAAAAAACTTTTTTCATATGATATAACATTTAGTTTTTGACAAAGAATTAAAATTTTCGCATCTAATAATATTATTTCTTGAATTTTGAAAGCATGAAATGTTGGAATATAAAAAAATACTATAAAACCTTTTTTATATTGTGTGCCGTAATGACTAAAATTTTTATAGCACTTACAATCACATAGGTTACTCCCGCTTAAATGTTTTTTTATTTCTCTATAAAACGGAGACTTTTTTATATTGTACTGAATCTGACCAAGAATGAAATTTGTTACTTCGAAATTAAGTATAAATTCTGAGAACGATGTGCAAAATTTAATAGCTATGGACAAAGATATATTTTTTCTTGAATTTATATTCTTAGTATAAGATTTAAGTTGCCTATGTTTAGACTCGAAGCCAAAAGTCCACAAAAATATTAACGGACCGGAGTGTTCTAATATTCTGGCATAATGAGTTAAAAAATGATGCTTGGGTTTTAAATTATCCGAAAAAAGCTCAACATATTTTTTATTATGATGTTCAATATGGGATCTTAAGTTAATAACATCTAAGCTAGTAAAATCTGCAAGCAACAGTAAATCTAATAACTCAATTAAATTAACTACAAAATGCCATATCTCACTGTTAACATCTACTAAATCACCAATTATCAATGGAAAATAATGTGCGAATGTAAGCATTTCCCTACCTGACATCTTCAATTTAAATGCCTTTAAGTGATGCATTTGTATATCGGGAGACATGTTTCCATATTCAGTTTCACCATAGTGGAAATTTTGTTTTCTTATATTTAGAAGTTCCAGATCAAATGATTTGTTTTTAATAAATAGAAGAATTACATGGCATAAATCATAATTTAAAATTCCTTCGAAAACATCATGTAGAATATCAGCATATAAATTTTCCGTAACGTGATAATGATTAATATTATTAAAAATTGAGTTTTCCCTAATACCTGTGTTTTCCACATCATTTGAAATACTGTCCTCGGTATAATTTGAAATATTTCTTGTAGACTCATAAACCGCTGAACAATAAATAGGCTATATAATTTTTCAAAATTTTTTTCCTATACAAAGTTAACCATTATTTTTGTCGATTTTAAAAGCTCTATGAGCTAGAGATTTTAACCTTTTTATATAAAGAGCTCGTACAAGCAAAACTTTTAAGGTCTTGCTGTGTGTAATAGTATCAAAGTGCAAAATTGAGCTAAATTATGCGGTAGATCTTTTATAATATAATAATAGTAAACGTGATGGGTTCGGAGGGTCTTTGACCTTATCGTTTATCTAGATCTACACTTCAAAGTATATACCATATGAGGTTAAGTTGATACTCTGTTGAAGTTTAAGCTTCGTTCATAATAGACAACAGCATTTTCTCTGGTGTTCACAATAATACATAGAAGAAAAAACGAAATTGTTTCTCTGATTGTGAACAGCTTTAAGCTTCTAAAAAAAATAATTTTCATGTATGTAGATGAAAAAAAGTATTGGTTTTAGATGCACAAGCACCACACGCAATTTGTAAGGGTAAAAAAACGGAACACAAATACCACACGCAATTTTTAAGGGTCAATAAAGCGGAGCGTGTAGTTCTTGTCCCAAAACAAAATTGGTTATTTTTGTGTTGAAAAAAGTAACCAAAATCGAACAAAAGTACACAAGTACACATTGGAAAAAAAGTAACCAATTTTGGTTAAAAGTAACCAAAACGGCAACGCTGTTGAAAAGTACGCATGGAAAGAATATTTAAGCCAGGGATGGGTGTCGTAATACCGGTATAAAAGGTGATTCCATTTAATAATGTTTGACGGATATTTTTGAGTTTGTTTTTTATAAGTGGTAAAGTTAGAAATTATGCCTGTATATCTTTGCTTAGACAAGTTCCCCTCACTTTACATGTAATATTATCGCAATTTTCAACAGCGAAATTACTTAAAAAAGGATATTCCAACGAGAACCTGATAGTGTATTTATTATAGGAAGGGATCGTAATGTTTTGCTCAAAAACTACTTTATAATGATTATTTCGTTCCTTTGTTTAGAAAGTCAAGATAGTTTTGACCATAAATACCTTTTTTTTCTTCCTTTTGTCTTGCTGACATAAATAAATTAAATAACACAAAAATTAAGTACATTTCACAACCAAAAAATTAAACAAAAAAATAACTAGTACTATTCAAGAGATAAAAAAGTTGACAAAATAATTAATCAAAAAATCCATGCTATTAAAGGTTCCATTTACCATGCCTGATGTTAAAACAGCTCACCTCATTCTTGCAACAAAAACATGGTTCAGCACAATACGTAAATTTATTTGTTTTATTACTTATGTTAATTAGGGAGGTAACTTTTTGCATTTTTTGCATATATCTAATTCTTTATCGCATAATCGTTTAGACCATTAAAAATATGAGGAAATTATATATTACTTTTTCGCGGTCGTTAAAAAATTCCCACGTACAACGCGGTGAAGTTTTAAATATTAGTTTACCCTTAAAGTATCAAGACTAACATATAATTGCAAAGTTTTTAGTATTTTCTTTGAATGTTTTTATTACCTACGAACAAAATTTAGCACTGTTCGTTCAATGTATGGCAGTGGGACATCTATGTACGTAAATACAGGGTGTCCGCCGGGAAGGTATACTACTTTGTTTTTCCGCCTTTTTGGTAAATATTAGTCTTGACAGTTCATATTTGGCAGTCGTGAGGACAAGTGGCAATATTATTATGAAAAAATATTCGAAAAACAACAATCTCAATTCGACGCCGTGCTCAGGAGCTTGGTCTTCAAAGAACAACTTTGGCTACAAAGGATTTTAATTTGTTTCCATTTAAGATTCAGTTGACACAAAAGCTTCTTCCACAAGACCATTTACGCTGCCGTGGTATACCTTCCCGGCGGACACCCTGTATATTTGTAGGTAAAAAACATTTAAAATAAAAACAGCATTCGCGTTCAAAAACAGGCAGATAGTCTTTGGTATTATATAGGTACATAACTACATACATATGTATGTATGTATGTAACTTTGTATTTTTATTATTTTAGGTATTTAAATTCTCATTACAAGTTAATTTAAAACTTGGTATGAAGAAATTCTTTAACTAAAATTAAGTTCACATGCAACTTAAATTTAGCAAAATTTTTTTTTTGTTAATCTACCCATATCTAAGAAACAAATTTTCTTATTTAAAATAAAAATTTTTTAAATTTTAGTATTACATATATTATGCCTAACATGTTAAAATCAAGTAAATAGTATAGAAACTCAGTAAATTTTCTTTATTTTTAAGTAAATTTGTTCATAAAACCAATAACTTGACATACTTCTTTCAAGTTAATAAAAAAAGTTAAACTAGATTGTATAAGGAAGCTTTTTACTAGATTTCATATTTTTCATACAAAAACTAAATTACTTATTTTAAAGATAAAATATCTTCACTTTTACTAGGTTTTTAGTATATGTATGCAAATTAATAATAAGATTATAGAAATATGTACTTCATTTAAGTAAGGGTAATTAAGAAAATTTTTGTAAGTTTTTCAAGTTTATAAGAATTTTCTGTATACTTCCGTGAAGTACATATTCTTTGTTTTAAGTAAAAATTCTTGTTTTTAAGTTAAATTGAACTTAATACAAGAAAATTTCATGAACTAAAATAAAGTTCATTTTTAACTTACATCTAGTTCAAACTTTTTTTTGAGTGTATGTAGTTTAAACTCATCAACCATAAATCAGTGTCCCATGTATTACATGTTGTTAAAAAAATAACATGTGGCAGCACTACGACAAATGTTGGCAAATTCATATGATTTGTACTGGTAGTTTAAACGCCCAATTTCATGCGTTTAAAGATGGTTTATATGTTTAATGATTTATAGATTTGTTGGTTTAAACACATTTTAAACCAAAAAGAGAGTTTAACTTGCTCTGATTTTTTAGCCCTTAGGCTCACATTATAACCAAGAGAATATAAGGCGAATTGATTTTAAAGCTGAGAAAACGACAGGCTGATTTCTGTCCCAACTCTGAGCGTAATCGTAGAAGCAGTCAGTGGAATGAAGGGCTTTTCTGTACCTTATTTTTTGCATTGATTTTGAAAAGTAATTTGACACCTTGACTAATGATTAGGGATGAGATTTTCTACTACACTAAAAAATCGAAAATATGCGCATAAAATATGCCCTAAAAACTCCAAAAAATATGCTTTAAAAAAAATAAAAAATATGCACTAAAATCTTGAACATTTTCATTAAAAAGGCGTTTTTTTAATTTTTTTAAAACAAACAAAATAAAATAAAAATAAAAAGTTTGGTCTTATATTTTGATATTTATATTTTTTAAAACTAAGTTTAAATAACTAATTTAAATTTTTGTTTGCATAAACAAATAAATACTTTTTTATATTATCAAAAGTAAGCCTTTGTCTTTGTTCGGCCGCAAAAAACTTTTGTACATGGAAAATGATCTCCAACGTCAACCGAAGTTATAGAAGCATACTTGAAGAATATTAACTTTCTAATTCAAATCCCACATTTGATTCCAGATCAAAAATAGTTGAAATTTATTTTATTTTTTTGCAGTCCTTAATTTTTTTGCAAAGCATTTGGATTTTTTTTAATTGGTCGGGCTATTCTTCCTTCCACATTGTTAATTTTTCTTTCTGCATATCAGTTAATTTGACTTGAGTTGTCTTAAGTGAACAATATTCCTCAAATTTAGTTACTGTTATACCAATATATCCGTAGTTGAAAAATAAAAATGCTAATTGACTTTTAATGTTATTTAAGTTTTAATATTTCTTTTACCTTTTTAATTGCATAAGCCTCGGTAGCAACAAGTTCTTCAGTAACATATTTAAATTGTTCAAACTTTTTTGAATAGTATTCTACAGCATCTAGCCAAGGGATGCATTTCATTAAAAATTGCAACTCGTAAAGGAGCCTTTAAACATATATTTGTCACGTATGAAACCAATAAATCAATACTTTCGAATTGGCTTCTAATCTCCTTTACACCTCAGTGTCACCCATATTCCAAGCAAGTAACATGTGACATTTTATTTTAAAAAAATGCAATTTGGTGTCTGTTTCCAAAAAATTTTACTCTCGAAAAGGATGAGTTTTTAAGAATAAAACAAGCAACCCTTTCCGGGAGCAAAATTTTTAAGAAACAGACACCAAATTTCATTTTTTTAAAATAAAATGTCACATTTTTTTGTAGAAAAGAAAACACTATTAAACATGTAAGGTGAAAATTTTTTTCCAAAAAAAAAAATAATTTTTTTCTTTTTTTTTTTTTTCTTTTATGTATTTGGAAATTTTTTTGTAAAATTTATTTTATAATATGAAAATTTAAAAAATATTTTTTTTTATTTATTTATTTACAAATTTGCCTATGGATATCATATCCTTACAGACATTTAAACAATATAATAACATATACTAGTTAATACAAATAAAATACAAAATTATTGATTGTTTAATAAGACGATAATTTTACGTTTTATAACATTTTCATTTGAAGAAAAATCCACAACTTTATAAAATTTATTAAATTGACTGCACATCCTTCTAAATGGATCAGCATTTGCGTAATTTGTCCTGAAGTATTTAATTGATAGCAATTCGAAGTGTCGAGATGGACGATGAGGAACATTAAATGAAATGTTATCGAGCAGGAAATCAGAAACAATATAACCGTTAATTAAATTTAATATAAACGACACATTCAACATAGTCCTTCGGCTTTTAAGAGTTGGAAGTTTAATAAGAGCAAGACGGCTAGTGTATGACGGTAGTTCTAATGGGTTCCACTGTAGACCACGAAGGCAGAATAACAAAAATTGTTTTTGTACGGATTCAATATAATTGCTGTGAATCAAATATAAAGGATCCCAAACTATAGATGCATATTCAAGGACGGGTCTAACGAGGGAAACATAAAGTTGCTTTGTGACATATGGGTCTTTAAATTCTTTAGCCCATCGTTTGATAAAACCAAGAATACACCGTGCTTTATTAACAGTTATGGAAATATGCTTAATAAAGTTCAACTTAGCGTCCAACAAAACTCCTAGATCCAAAATAGTACCAACATTTTCTAGCTGATAGTTCCCCAAAGAATAACTTACATTTATATGATTTCCTCTAAAGAAAGACATATGCTTACATTTTTTCAAGTTAAGCTCCATCAAGTTTAAATTACACCATGACTGAAATGAGTCCAAGTCTTGTTGAAGTAGAATGTGATCTGCATATTTATTGAAACTGAGAAAAATTTTTACATCATCCGCATACATTAAAACTTTAGACAATCTTATCACGTTCGGAAGATCATTGATAAAAAGGGTAAACAGCAATGGTCCAAGATGACTACCTTGTGGTACACCAGATGAAACATCTATCGATTTAGATGTGACGTTTTTAAAACGGACACATTGTTTTCGATTTAATAAATAAGACTCAATCCATTTAAGAGAGTTGTTTGAAAATCCTATTGTGTTAAGTTTTCTCAAGAGCAGTTTATGGTTTACCTTATCAAACGCCTTGCTAAAATCAGTATATACTATATCAGTTTGTTTCCGTTGCACAAAATCCTGATTAATAATTGTTGTTAGTTGTAATAGATTTGTTGTAGTAGAGCAGCCTTTTCGAAAACCATGTTGAGCAGATGACAATAAAGATGATACATGATGAGAAATGCATTCAGTTACCATCTTTTCAAAAAGTTTTGGAATTATACTTAGTTTAGCAATCCCTCGATAATTAACAATGTCAGACTTAGTACCAAATTTGTATAGCGGAATAATAAAAGACTTTTTCCAGGTATTAGGAAAATATCCATATTTAATTGACGTATTAAAAATGCGTGTTAATGGTATGGCGTGATATTCAGCACAGTTTATCAATATACAGCTAGGAATATTATCAGGACCACTTCTATACGAAAATTTAAGTTTTTTTTAATGTATCACTCAAAAATGTAAAAATATGCATTTAAAACTAAAATATGAAAAAATATGCATTTTCACAAAAATATGCAACAATATGCAAAAACAAATCGATGCCATTTTAACGCAAATTTAATGATTTGGAAAGATAATTGGTCGACATCGATCTTAGACCATCGACAAAAAACATGCATTTGAATGGAAATCGCATCCCTACTAATGATCAAACCTCCAGGACCCAGAATATATGGGGCATTTCACGCCAAATTGAAAAAATTAAAAAAAATTTATTTTTGATTTCCCTAATTATGTAATATGTTTTTGTTGACTTTAAAAGGGTCTTCCTGGTAAATTTTTTTTTTTTTTATTACTCCTTTAAAGGACTCTTTTTTAGTTTTTTCTTTATAACTTTCTTAATAATGGTCCATATTAGATTTTTTTTTGCTTAATTTTCTGTACCTGTGTTTTACTGCGTTTACTTAACGTGAAATTAAAGAAAAACCAAAAGATTATAAAGACTTTTTAAAAAGTATAATTTTTTTCTTTAGGTCTTCCTCACTTTGAACTTTTTTGTTACAAAATTTGCCGCGACTTTGTGTAATTTAAATTTTTTTTTTGTCCTGATATCAATACGTCAACACATTTAGCTTGTTATCTTTTTTATGCTTCTGTTTAATGTTAATTCTATTGTCATGCTTAGTTTTATCTTTGTATCCTGCTGTGAGCGGGTGTTTGTCCACTATGTGTACTCTTAACAAAAACAAAGAGGGCGGTTGTTTTCGTGCCATACGAGGGCAACAAAGTAGCGCAAAGGAATAAAAAAAAAAAATAAATAATCAAGTCTTTGAAAATATTGTAGATGTGGTGGGAAAATTGTCATAATCTTTTGACGTGTGTCAGTTTTTTTTTTTTTTTTTTTTTTTTTTTTTTTTTTTGACAAATTAAATGAAGAGAAGACGAGGTGTTAAAAAGAGATATTGAGTGAGATGCTAAATGATACCAACTAGTTTTAGATTTTATAGGAAACCTAAAGAAACCATGTAAAAATAATCTAAAACTTTTTCAGTTACACTGAAAGAAATTTTTTTACAGGTCTAATGGATTTTGACATTAATCGAAAAACAAATTACATTAAAAGTCGACAAATGTAACGCTTTATCGGAGCAATGACGCATATCGCAAGATCCATCTAAAGCCAATCAACCTTTAAAACATGATTGAGTAATAAAAAACACGACCTCTCAGTTTATTAATTTTTATATTGTTCGAAAATTTTGTCTCAAGGCAACACTGCTTTAATCTGCCAGCTGACTTTTATTAGAATCATTCCTTTTGCCTGTTAACGCTCAGCTGGGCCACAAATCTTGAATAATGAAGGCCAAAAATCGGTAAAACTACTATGCCTTACTTTTTTTGCTCATTTAATATCACACATACCAGTTCTATCCCCTCTGTCCAAATAACTTAGACTTTCTGAAAGAAAACTTCCATAGTGTGAACCCAGACTAAGTAATTCTGATACGATTCAATGCTAGTTTGTGATTTAGAAGATCTTTGAGTTTCTGAAAAGATAAGGAGCTTAAAACCCTTGAAATTGTAATTATTATGACCACCTTAGTGGTCAGAGATCCTCAAAACTGATCTTTAACCACATGCATTAAAGAAGCAAAAGATCCGTTTAGAAATGAATGCGTCCAAATAGCAAGAAGAGCTACAAAAACCGAAAATCTAAGGACTTTTCGAAAAACCAGTTTATACGATTTTTGAAAGGTGTCAGTTTTGCTAACTTGCTTTTATTAAGTTTAAGACTTGCTTCTGTATTGACATTTTTGAAACACCACAAAAATAGTTGGTCCCATTAAGAAATTCTCTACAAAACCCAAACCAAAGCCTTCGACATAATTTTACAAACAAAATTTTCGCAGCATTATGACGAATTTAAGTTGCTCGTTAATCTATAAAATTCTTTCTTTTTTATTTGAATAACTTTGAAAAAAAAAACAATTTACTAACAATAATGGCAAAGTGGACAATTTGCAAATAAAAATCTTTTTTCCACCCAACACATTTTCTTTACTAAAATTGACAGACAATCTCAACCAACCATCTTTTTTGATAAAGAACTGCCAATAGGATTTGAAAACAAATTTAAAGACAAAGTCATATAATTTTTTTTTGGCAATAAAAGAAAAAATTATCTGCTTAGCATTTTTTAATAAGATTAGTGGGTTGAAAAAAGTAAAAAAGACTCAAACTACAAAAAAAAAAAAAAAAAAATATAATCAACATCATTATTATTTTCTTTCAAAACATTCGAAACAACCAACCATCCACTTGTCTTGTGTTTTAGGTGGCATATCAATTTACTTAGGGTCTCATTAAAATTTTCTACCTCTTAGCATTTTTCTATTTTCTTTGTACGTTTTATAATTTATGTTTCCACGCCTGGCTTTTTTTTTTTTTTTTGTCTTTTTCAACATTGCAGTATTAGATTATTATTTGTTAGGGAAATTGTACGAGCAATTAGTGAATTTTTTCATTGATGTCATTCTACTTTTACACACAATATTTCTCCCTGTCTACTTTGGCAGTCATGAAGTTTTTAACGATGATAATGATGGCAGGTATTTGCTCCTGTAAGCATATTAAATCTCAAATTAAGATAATGATCTGGCAACACTCATTAGCGTAGTAAGTTTAAGGTGTTGTTGTTGTGTTTGCTGTTAGAAAATAAGTTCTTTGACACTTGACATTTCTTTTATGCTGTTTTCATGGCATCAAGTGGTTTAAATGTCAAAGATGTTTTATTTTATTAATTAATTACAAAATTGAAATTTTAAATTGAATATTTCTGTTTTTATAAATAAGATAATTTTAAAGGATAAATAAATTTGGAAAAGTCGAAACCCTGAGACAAGAGTATACTTTTCTAATGGTTTAATTTTTTTTTTTTTTTTTTTGGAAGATTTTTTTTACATATAGTTTTATACCCTACACTACCACTAAGTTTGTCATTCCGTGTGAAAATTTTTTAATACTCATCTAAGAAGCCATAAAGTATATATATTCTTAGTCCTTGAGTAATTATAAGTTGATTTGACCTTGTCCGTCCGTCTGTCTGTCTGTCCGTTTTACCGTCTGTTGAAAACACTCCAACTTAAAACAAAAGAACAATATTGATGTCAAATTGTTTCTTGTTTTCCTAATAAAGGAGCATATAGACGACATGTTTTTGTCATCTGACATGTCAAATTTTCAAGTCACATGTAATTGTGCATGTCTGTCAAAATCGCTGTTTTACATAAGCTTTATAATATTCGGTCACAAACGTACATGTAATTTGCTTCTGGCATTGTCTCTGTTTTTTTCGCATTGTTATTGCAGAAACCAAAGTAGTGATCGGTTTCAAAATAGCTTGCTGCCGCCATGAAAAGTTTTATTTGCGCCGTAAAATAGTTCAGCCATCTTAACATTTTTTTTCTTTTAATTCAAAGATACCAATTTAGGATTTTATAATAAAACGGTTTTTATATATATATTCACATAAATTCTATTCAATGGTAAGATGATCAAAAATATCTCGGTATTGTAAAAAATTAACTTTAGCCGGCTAATGATTCCGTCAATAGTGGACGCCGCTGCCGGTTTCTTGCCGGCATAGGTTTCTGATGTCAGATGATTTGTCAGAAGAAAATAGAGCACGCTCTAATTGAAATTTTGTCAGATGACTTTGCGTCTGACTTTTACAGAAGCAAAGTTAAAAAGGTAACACACGACATGTATGTATTTTGCAGTGGAAAATTTGACATGTCAGATGACAAAAACATGTCGTGTACGGGCGCCTTAAGCAATTAAGGATTGAACTCATGCAAAATCGGATTAGTAGGATAATAGTTATGAAGCCAAAAAAATAGTTATGAAACCACCACCTCCCAAAAATTGATAAATTTGTTACAAAAACTGAAATTAATAGGGGCGGAATGCACATATTGAAATAAGATTTTGCACAAATTCGTTTCATACAAGTAGAAATCGTTTAGATAGGTCCACAATTTACCATAGGCCCCATAAAAAGCCCACTGTTGTTAAACATAATAGTACGTACACAGAAAAAAATAAAAATTGATTTCAATTAAAAAATTTGTAATATTAATTAAAAAATTAATTAAACTTGCACCAGTAAACAAATTAATAGTATCAAATAAACCAGTTAATAATATTAATCAAACGTTTAATTCATTTGATTAAACGTTTAATTCACTTGATTACATTTTTAATTAAAACTGATTATATTTTTGATTAATGCTTTAATTAATGAAAAAATTTGGAGAATTTTTTCTGTGTATAAAACCGTAACAAATGAAGATATTGTAATAAAATTTGGTCCGTCATAGTTTCGTATGACTAGAAATCACACTGTCAAATTTTGTATAGATCGGTCTATAATTTACTATAGAGCCCACACTAGGCAAACAACTTAGTACGCGTAAAACCCTAACGAATAGTGCTGTTGTAAAAAAAGTCGATCGATCTGTCACAGTTTTATAAGACTTAAAATAACACTGTCAACTTTCGTGAAGATCGGCTTATAACTTACCATATGCCACATAAAAAGCCCACTCCTGAAATATTCTATCTGTCTTTATAGGGTATCAAAGATTCGGCACAGCTGAATACAGCGCTCTAACTTGTTTTATTACAAATAAATATAAATATATATAAAAAAAATCTTAAAAGAAATACAAAAATTAAGTCAAAATTATAAAAAATATCACAAAAACCATTAACCCTCGTATTCATAAACGATTGTTAAATTTAACAAAAATTTTCATACAAAAATTGTTTTGTAAATCTTTATTAAATTTAAAATATTTTTATTTTTATTTTAGGCAAAAAAATATACCGAAACCCAAGATTTTTCCAACTCCAGGTAAATAAAAATATCAAAGAAGGAACAAGATATTGCACAGGTTAAACATTTATGTTAAAAGGTTTTGTAAATAAATGAATGAATTCACGCAGCTATAACGTCTCGTATAAGGCGAAAACAGGGTTTTTTTTGAGCTTTAATAAAAAATATCTGAGTACAGATTCAAATTCAGCGCATTTCCAAACATTAGAAAAGTATACTTTGGTCTATGAGTTAAAGAAAAAGAAAGAGTCTTTAAAAGTTAAGAGAATTTTACTGAGAACATAAATTAGGACAAATACAGAGTGTTGTTTTGATATTTTTTAGTCAACCGATTAGTAAGTCAGCGGGTCTATGGACCACTTACGTAGTCAAGACGCCAGTAACTTAACTAGTCTACAGACCAGCTACACAACTACCCCCGTATTCATAAACAATTATTAAATTTAACAAACGTTTATTAGGGATAATTTTCATAGTGAGTTTGTTCTTTAAACCTTTATTAAATTTAAATAAATTTTTGTGAATACAGGCACTAGTCTTTATATCAGTATCTAAACTAGTCTATACATTAGTTACTAAACTAGTAAAGTGGCAAGTTACCCAAGTCTATAAATCAGTTATTTAACTAGTCTATAGTGAAAGTTATTTAACTAGTATATAGGCAAGTCTGGTCTTTACTGCCGTGGAAAATGCAGTAAAGTGTAGAAATAAAAATCAGAGAAAATTTTAAATAAAATTTTGCATTTCTGTCTTTTGTTATTAATTTAAAAAATACCATAAAGATTTTCAATGATTTATTTTATAATTAATGAGTACAAAATTATTAAAGGAATTGATTGGCATCAAGGTGAATTAACTACAGGTGGTGTCGAAACGGCATTTGACTTTGACAGTTCGAGCTTAATTGTTTTGATTTGTCAGTGTTGGGCTAAGAAATGTTGACATTTCAACTTATAAGCACTAACAATGCAATGCAAAAAAACCTACGTTGTTTCTGTTGCTTTTTGGATTGTTGTAGT
Source organism: Pollenia griseotomentosa (assembly GCA_963931875.1). Lineage (NCBI taxonomy): Eukaryota > Metazoa > Arthropoda > Insecta > Diptera > Polleniidae > Pollenia > Pollenia griseotomentosa. Next base: position 181,144,478 of record OZ007563.1, on the reverse strand, counting down.
TCCGACACCACCTATATTTAAATTCGCCTTGATTGGCATCAAAATTAAAAAAAGTGAATTTGACTGCCTTTTTATTAAGTACGGCAGTTACTAAACTAATCGAAAGACCAGTTAATTGTTTTTTTCGGACGTCACCAATCCCAGACATCACCAATCCACCCCGGTCTTGCGTCAGCGTTTCTTCAGTGTGGGTATATTATTTTTTTTTTATTCCTACATCCTCCTTTAATCGGAGGTTCAGAACTAACGAGCTTCTTTCCTTCAAAATTATGATGACCATTTTTTTAAAATAAATCCTGGATTCCTTCGACACCAGCATAATGCGAATCCTGTTTTGTGCTGTTATTGTCTCACCCACTTGTCTGTGCACTGAAAAGAACAATCAATTCATCCGTACATAAATCAAGCCAAAGTTGTGTTATTAGTACGGTTAGTACAGATTTCCCTTTCTCAAGTACAGAATGCCTAATTCAAGTACGGGATAATCCGTAAACGGGATTGATTAAAAGTGAGATAGAAATTGGTCTCAGATTTTACTTGATACAAGTATTTCTAATTTGGTTTAATCCCGAAGTCGTACTTAATATAATCCAAAAGTAAAAGATATTCTTACCTAAATACTTAGCACAGAAAACCAGCGAAAGAGGGTTTGCTTCACCTTTGTTGTATTCCCCCCTTTGTTTCCTGAGAAGAACTCTCTTATTATACACCACCCAATAAAAAATGGAGCTTTTGATTGTCAACCCCAACCATACAATTAGTTGTGGCAATTATATAAATTATATAGCTATAACTATTCCCGTCGATCCTATAAGAAGCATAGGACATTAACTTCACTCCAGCTGTTACAAGCTTATGCTTCTTCCTACTACACGCAGAAAAAAAACATGTTTCAATATGGTCACCTCCAACAAAACTAATTTTAAAGAAAATTTTAAACATATTGTTTAATTTAATCATATTGTTGTCACCGACAACCATATTATGGTTAAAGTAGTCCTCCATCAAGAAGCCACAACCATAGTATGATTTCCCCTGAACATTTTATGATTAAATATGACAATAATTTGTTTTTAAATTAACAGTAGTATTTTTCTCTTTTCCAAGAGCAACATCCCAGCAAAAACTTTACTTACCAAGTAAGTTAGCAAATAATGTTGGAGAAAATAAACACTACTTATTTTTCGGCTGAATAACTACTTATTTTTGTTCGAAGTGTCCACAGATTTCAGTACTTACAATACATTTACTAGAAGTCAAAAATATCTAGTTATTATTTAACTACTCGTAAGTTGAATTGTAAGTTCTTACAATATACTTACAAGAAGCCAAAAAATCACTAGTTAATAGACCTAATAAGTAATTATTAAGTGCGTTACCAGTAAGTAAATATTCAGTACTGAAAACAACACAACTTATAAGTAGTTATTGAGCTGATTATTAGTAAGCAAATATTCAGTAGTGAAAAGAATAGAAGTAATAAGTAGTTGTTGTGGTCATTACTAGTAAGTACTTATTAAAGTTTTCAAAATAATGACAATTGTAATGACAACTACTTACCAAGTAACGTATAAAATAACTACCACCTATTACTAAAAATCAAAAAGTTTTTCCTGGGATGCTACTATGGTTGAAAACCAACCATGCTATTATAATTGTTAAACATATTTAAGTTAATATTAACCATAACATGTTCGGAGGCAACCATAATATGGTTGTGGCTACTTGATGGAGGACTAATTTAGCCATAATATGGTTGTTGGTGACAATTAAATGATTAAATTCAACAATAATATGTTTAAAATGTTCTTTAAAAATAATTTTGTTGGAGGTGACCATATTAAAACATGGTTTTTTCTCTGGCTGTATGTAAATACTTATTTAAGGGTTCCATTCGATTACGTTTCGTGCAGTTTCATCATGAGCTTTTCGTAGGCTGTGTGAAATCCAATTCCATTTTCGCCTTCGATTTTCAAGATCGATTGCTGAGTGATTCTCCATAGTCTGGAATTACGAGTTGGTATTCGGGCAGAAAATTTTAATGAAAAAGAAGGATCTTAAGGTTGCTGTGGCAATATTATAGTCAGTGTTGCCAAAACTTGGTGACCAAAAATGGCTAAATTTACGGGGAAAAATGGCTAAAAAGTAGCTAAAAAATGGCTAAAATTTTTTTTTAGTAAAAACACATTAAAATTCAATAACACAACAGAAATAATTCATTAAAAATTTTTTACAATAAAATTGTAAGTTGAGATCAGTTTTTTACATAAGAATAAACGTAAATTAAATTTTTAGCATTTAAAAATCAATAAATTCAATGCCATTATTGATCATCTCATAGGAATCACTCGTGCCTGTTAGTTGTAAATATTTTGAAGGTAAATCATAATCATGACAATATTTACCAAACCTTTTGAGTCAAAATCTACAATAAAAAACAAATAAAAAGTATTCTCGGTCAAACCCGACTATATGATACTTTGGACCACATTAGAAATTTTATCAAATTATCTCCGAAATTGCGACCTGCACTTTGCGCACAAGGTTTACATGGACACCTAGCCGGACGGACATCGTTAATTTGACTCAGAAAGTGATTCTGAGTCGATCGGTTTCTATTATTTTAAGGTATTACAAACATCAGCACAAATGCATGTTACCCTCTCAACTATTGTGGTTATAGCAGCGTTTAAAAAAGTAGAAAAAGTAGTAGTTCTTCCAATTATTCATTTGTCATGGGCCACAAAAAAAAACTTCTGATTCATTAAACGTGAACAGTCGCTGTCAAACCAACTCAAAAAGCGAAGTGTTGTACACAAATTTTCGGTTTTTTGTTCGGCAGTTTTTGGTTTCGACTACAGGTTTTTTAACCCTGACTGTGGGTATAAATAATTTATTGTTATGGTAAAAAAAATTTTCCTAATCGATAAAATCGAATTAACGGTTGCTTAATCTAATCTATTTCTCAAATTACTTTAAACGATGCATTTTACCATGGAAGTGAGATCAACTGCCTGTTTGTAGAACGCGAGCGCAAAAGTGACTCGTTCAACTTACATTTAAACGAGTCACTTTTGTGCTCGCGTTCTACAAACAGGCAGCAACTTTATAGTAAATGCTGTGTTTATCCATTTTATAAATTTAATATTGGCATACTGTTCCTTTATTTTGAAAGATGTGTCATCGTCATCCTTTATAGCGGCAAAAAAAAAAATTTATGGCTAAACATGTTGGAAAATGGCTAAAAAAAAAATGGCTAATGGCTAAATTCATTTTTGAATGGCTAAACAAGGTGAAAAATGGCTAAATCTAGCCACTAAATGGCTAAGTTGGCAGCACTGATTATAGTAGAGGTAACCATCGCCTTTATATAACTTTTCAATAAATAGTTGGATTGTTAATCATTACAATATGACAACATGTTTGTTTACGGGTTGTAGGAATCATTTGTGAAATAAAACCAGAATCGGTACAAATAAAGACCCAATATTATTTTAAATTCAATTTTGAATATAAGTATTTATTGGAAATATAGACTAAGTGAAAATTTTGATTTGCTTTATAAAAAAAAAAAAAACATTTAGTGAATTTTTTTTGGGTGGGAATTGTTCTAGATGATTATTCACACATGAAATTGCTTTTTTTTTTTTTTTTGCTATTCCCTTTGGTTAAATAAAAAATTTTCCAATTCAAAAGGTCCAATTAAATATTTTTTTTTTTTAAAGATTACTTTTATTCTAAAATACATATTTTACAAATTGATATCCAAATACATACAACACTTTTATTTTATCTTTACACCGAAAGATTCTTTAAACACTCTAAAACCAAAAAAGCCGCTTAAAAATCCAGGGTACGAAGAAACAAGTCTCTTAAATGTTTTTAAAGTTTGCTCTTTCCGTCAATAATTTTTTTTTCATTTAACAGCGTGTTGGATTTTCACGAGACATTTTCTGAGATTATCTATACATCACTAAATCTCTTTAAGCCTTTCACTGTTCTAAAAAAAATCTGTTCTAAATGGAAAATAATGCTGTGTTAAGGTGTAATTGAATGGCTACAACTGTTATCCTTAAAGAATATTTTTTTTTAATAAGCAAATCTTTTTGAATATTTTTAGCACGGGAAATAAAAAGAAAAGTAAACGTAAAATGCGATAAAATACAAAAGGACTTGTTTTCCACTTGAATTATCTTTATGATTGCTTTATTTTCTCTTCACTCGTACACACAATTTCCAAAAAAAAGAAAAGAAATCAGTTTTTCTTATTGAATAAATATCTGTAAAACTTAAGGAAAACAGATAATATTAAAAGGAAAAAAGAATATAACATCTAGTGAGTGTTAAATAAATTGAATTGATTCAATTTACGTTTACTTGGAAGAACAATAACAACAACAACACCAACAACGGAAAGAGAAAAAAGGACATGATAAATTAAATCAAATAGAACTCGAAAGGATATAAGCAGTTAAAACTTTGTTGTACTTATTTATATAAAACAACAACGAAGGCATGTAGAGAGGGGAGGAATAGAAGAAAATTATATTTATTCTTTAAGAAAATTGATTGAAACCGACGAGAAGGAAAAAAGAGTAGAAAGAGAGATGTATGGACTAAACTAGGAGCTAAAGCGTTTGAAGATTATTTAAAAATTGCTAAGATTTTTGAAAAGCTCTACATTAGGTAAAACTGGGACTTGGGGTCTACAAAGATTCTTAACTTGTTTAGAAAAGAGCTTTTTAAACTAGTCTTTAAGTCTAAACTAGACACTTACTGAAGTGGTCTAAAGACTAACAGGTCTAGAAAACAGTTAATAAACAAGTCAACTTAGCCGTTTAGAAACTAGTTTGTATACCACTTACTGAAGTGGTCTCTAGACAATTTGGTCTAGAAATCAATTACTTAACTAATCGATAGATCAGTTACCAAACTCATTCGTAGACCAGTGACGGGACATGCAAACGAATTGTTCAAAACAAGAGGAGATTGGCTAAAATCAAGGAACCTGGACTGGGCAGAACTCAAAACAGATTTAGCGGTTATAAGTGGGAAAGAGAAAAGGGTAATAATTAACAAAGGCTTTGCTTTAAAAGCACCTAAAGTATGTTTTCAAAACAGTTACAAGGATGCCAAATGCGTTGTCTACGATTAAACTAAATTAAGGTGGACCACATCAGGGTAAACGAATTTTAATAACAAGAGTCTGTAACTCAGTTACGGAACGCTAGTTCCGGAAGGGATAATAACTAAAACATCATCACTAAAGGAGCTGTCTGAGAGTTTGCAGAGGATTTAGATCCAGTTCCATGGAAGGAGTGAGTGTTATATTTTAACAAATTAAGAGGTCCCAAAAAAAGCTATTTAACATGGAGAGACAGACAGGGAGAGAGAAAATCCAAAAAGAAGTTATTGCAATTCACCCATAGGTCGCTAGACATTTCGATTAATATCTAATAATAATGTGTGTCTAAGTCGACTCTAGAATATGACCGAACAGATCAAAGCTAGAGTAATACTTGAGAAAGTTTATCGCCTGATCTGCATATCGATTAAGGGCACCATAAAGACCTGCCCCGCTTTGGATTTTTCAGGGGCTATCCTGCACGTTCCTCCGCTGCACTTTTAAAACAGAGGACACAGAGCATACAGAGATGAAAAATGCCCAAGTCATTTGCGAGGACAGCTTTCGAAGAAAGAAGTAGTAAAGTGGCAATGTGTAAAAGCAGGCCACTACAATCAACACAAACTGCGTGATTAAAACAAAAATGCAAAAAGGGCAGCTTTCGAAGAAAAAGACAGAAAAAACACAATATTTTCTTTCTCGTGACGCCTCTGGTAGCTCTGTGGTAAAGGAGTAGCACTGCAGGTGTCTAGCAGGATACCGCGGAGTGCTGAGTTCAGGGCAGGTGATTTTGTAGGTCACTTGCGGATCCTTAGGATTTTTGACAAAAATCCATTTAGCTATTAAGGTGGTGATCATATGCTGCCTGTAGTATGTTATTGGATGTGAATTTAAATGTCGTTGTGCCTGATAGGGACCAATGAGCGGACCAGTCCTGGCAGCGGGAGCATCGACAGTTCAAAACCGACGATTGGTGACATTAGTGTGGGTATTCTGGGCCTGAGTTTACAAAGGGGCTTGCCTATGGACCTACAATCTTTCAAGCGGAAATCTACGCTATCCTCGTATGCACTGAAAAATTTCTGAGGAGGAGGGCAATGGGCTTATAATTTTTTATAATGTTAAGTGCCATTCTTAGAGCACTTTCTTCTTTAGAGATGAAGTCTAGGTCAGTTATGGACTGTATTACATCTCTGAATAATTTTGGAAAACACAACGATTTGAATTAATGTTGGATTCCCGGCCATGTGAGTAACGAAAGGGCTGACTTCTTGGCAAACAGGGACGCTCGCAGTTCATTTATTGGCCCTGAGTCTTTTTATGGCGTCTCTATTGGTTACATTATGGTGACGATACAATCATCGTCCTGACGTGAATTCTTTCATATACGGACGTCCATTTCCGGACCGAGGCAGTCTAAGAGATTTGTGACCCTGTCCCGTGGTAAACCAGCAGCCGTATTCCGTTATTCGCTAAAGCTAAATCTCTATCGCTAAAAATCTGTTTAAGCGATTTTTGGCCACGAATGCAATTCTGTAACGTGCATTGCTAAATTTGGCAAGGCCATAAAAATTAAATTCGCCGCAATTTCAGCTTTTAATGTCATCTCTAAAATTTTATATTTTCTAAGGAATTTTAGCGATCGAGATTTAGCTTTAGCTAGGCGAATTACAGAATACGGCTGCAGGTAAGCTACTTCTACTTGAGAAGGGAGAGCTTAGGTTACTTGCTGGCCTATTTATGGGGCATTGTGTTCTCATATACCATCATTTTATAGTTAATAATGTTAATACCAGGTTGCTCAGATTTTGTGAGATGCATGACGTAACGACAGAACATCTGCTCTGCTACTGTCCAGTCTTGGAGAGTACCGTGTGGAAATTGTTCGGGGGGCAACTAGTAGTCTATGATCTTTCGACAGGTTGATTTAATGGCTTCATACACGCAGGACTAAAAGACAAAAAAACAAAACCCTCTTCAGCTTAACCCGACTTGTCTGAACCAGCACTAAGATCAAAAAATTCCTATGGCTTTACCTTTATTTTTACTATTATCATTTATTTGTTACTAACCTAACAACTGATCTATCATACCTTTCTTTTTATAGTGCTGTGCAAAAAAAAGTATTTTATAAAGTGGACAATGTCCAATTTCTATTCAACAGTTTTTTTTTTAACAAGTTCTCTTCTTCCATTATGCTGTCGTCTTTTTTTGTCTCTACCTTTTATTATAGCAATTTTAATTCTCTCTAAAAAGCAATTGCTGTCAAAAGCAATTTTCTTAATAAGAAATTTCAATTTAAATTATTATTTTCTTTATTTATGTAAATACAACTTTCAAATGTAAAAAAAATTTTAAATTAAAATATGAAGAATGTGTACAATGAAATTCAAATAAATAAAGAAATATTTCTTAAAACAAAAAAGAATTATGACAAACTCATTTATTTTATTTAGTCTATGAGTAGAGTTCCTTTAATTTCGCTAAATTTCTTAGAATCATTTGAAACTTAAAACTTTTTTAGCTAAATAATAATGAAAAAAAGTTTTTTGCTTTTTTACTACACTTTAAAGAAAGATAAAATGTTCTTCTTTGTTAAAAAAAATTAAATAAATGTTTGACAATTGCTGTCAAAATATTTGGTAATTGATACCCACTCTTTCTAATAGATATTTGAAAAAAGGACGATGGGAAGTTTAAGTGTGAATCATTTACTACGTTTAATTATTATTAGAAATGTAAGATGGGCTAGTCCAATTTTAAAGGGGGGCCTGTTTAAGTCTATAGAAGAGTTGCGAAACTATGTATCAAAACTAGTTTTGAAACCTGCTTAAAACTAATTTATAAACCTGTTTTAATAAAAGTTTATCGGTCATGTTCTGGAAATCGAAATCACGTGAAATTGAAATCGATGAAAATTTCAAGATAAATTTTTGTTAACTTGAACGCTGCTTTTTCCTGGTTTCAAAGGAAGTTTTTGTTAAACAAAGTGTCCTCAAAGTATGAGGCATATATATAAAATGAAATATTTTTATGAACTTTAAACATAGGATAGTTTTCAGAATTTATTTAATTTTAATTTCATGTGATTACGATCTCCAGAACATGGCCGTATAAATAAACCTGTTCCGAAACAATCTACAGATCATATTAAAAACTGGTCCATAAACTATTTCCATAAACTATTTTCAAAACTTGTTTATAAGCCAGATTAAAGTAAAATTTAAGCATCATTTTCAAAACTAGTCTACAGATTAGTTTTAAACCCTTTGCGCCCGGCCTGTGTTTCCTTAACCAAATAGAAGGAAAACCTTTTGCACGGCCAAAGACCCGCTATTTAGAGACGCTTTAGTTAGCAAAGCCAATGTTCTTGCGCCCAGCCGAAGGCCCAACCATGCTATCTTTTGTGCGATTTTTAAAACAAAAAGTGTACAATTATTCGGGATACTAAAATTCAGGATTTTGGAATTCGTGATTTTAAACTTGGGATTTTAAATTTGAGATTTTAAGTTTCGGGCATATGAACTAGTGTTTTTCATAGGGGAATTCCCGGGACAAAAATCCCGCACATTTTTCGGGAAATAAATCCCGGGAAATAATGAATTGTATTTATTCATATCTTTTGAAAACTAAGCACCCCATATCAAAAAAGACTGGACTATAGAACAGAAAAAAATAAAAATGGGATTCAATTAAAAATTTTGTGATATTAATTAAAAAAAATGATTAAATTTGACAAATTAAAAATATCAATTAAACGTTTGATTCACTTGATTAAATTCTTAATTAAAACTGATTTAATTTTTTATTATTACTTTAATTGGAGAAAAATTTTGGAGAATTTTTTCTGTGTACTGTCTTGGACTGTCTCTTGATTAAATTAGAAAACAGTCTAAAGACTAGATAGACTATTGAAAAGCCTCATGATTAGACTACTCGTATAAACAGTCTTTAGATAAAACTTTGGTTAATTTAATATAGAAGACTGCAAAACGGTCTATAGACTAAACTCGACTATAGGAAATTCTCAACATTCGATTTTAAACCTCTTTTTACCTAGAATATGTGCGCTTTGTGCACGCAGTGCTTTTTGAACAGAGTTTTAAAGCGCTGCCTTCATTATTTCAGGAATAACATTAATAAACATGTTGGTAAACGAATCAAAGCACCAATAGGAAGATCAGAGGTTAAACCGATCCATACTCACGTAAATTAAAACAAGAAAGATCAGCAAGAACATGGCCAATCCGATGGGAAGAAACCCGCTAGGAAATATGCACATTTACCCTCTTACCAACATAAGAAACAACAAAAGAAAAATTATTTATTTTTCAAAAAAAAAAAAAAAATGTTTCTAAAACGACTGCACATATTAGAAAAAAGTTTTACTTTTCTTAAAGGAAATTTTATTGCAGAATTTCGTTTTTTTAGTTTTTTCAAAAGCCTAAAGCGTTTTTGAGTTACGCGAATATATGTTGTGCAACCTCCTCCATTTTCGAACTAACGGTAAATCTAGAAAACAAGAGCTAACCTAAAAAAGGGTTAGCACCATTGGATTCAGCGTACCCGAGTTATGTTAAAATACCATGTGCCCGGCTTGTCTGTTTTTTCAACTAGCACAGTGTTATTGATAAATACCCTTAAATTTATCATTAGGAAACCTTTTTCCAAATACTCTGGAAAAGCTAAAGATATTATGCAAATAAAACTGTCAAGCGAATGAGAATTACAAACACTCAAATCTTATTTGAAACGATATCGAAGCTAAGACAAAACACCAACAATAAACAGCGAGTTAATATTTTCTATCATTCCATTTTAACTTGACGACTCTGCAATCTGCTTTTATTACCCAAATTAGGAAAAAGAATCCGAGCACATTGCGTTATTTTGCACAAGATGTGATTAGTTACGTTTCGTTGAACTTGGCAACTTACAGCCAGGCCCATGATGTCACACGTTAACGTTCGCATAGAAAATTACATTTAAAACAAAAACAATTTCTAAACGTTAAAGTGTGACATCGTGGGCCTGGCTGTTAGTTTCAGAAACATTGTCGTCACTTTACTAAGTAAAAAAAAAAGTGTAATGTAGAATGATAAAAAGCATTTGCGAAAAACTAAGAGCGAAAGAAGGTGCCCCGGTGGGCTAGCTGATAGTAAGCCAGTCTCAGTGCGGGGGTTGCGGGTTCAGTACCCGCCAGAGACTTTGGTCTCCTGCAGACAAGCGGTATTAGCTTAGGGGAAAAAGTTAGTAAGATCCCTCTGACAAGTGTAACCGAGTCACATTAACTCGATGTAATATCTTTATAAACAGTTCCGCTGGAATGCACGGGCAGCCTTTGTAAGATTTACACCTGCCTATAGGACTTTTAAGTAGCCTTTAGACTGGAAAACAGGTCATTTTTTAAACTGTACAATAAACAAGTCTATAAACCATTTTCAATACTACTTTAAAGGTTGGCCTCTTCTGCTTGAATATAAACTCATTGCTTAATAACAGCAACAACAACAACATGCCCTTTTGAATTGTTTAATGACTGTGTCATAATGATCAGATTTCAATTACTTTGAAAGTGACACTGTGCTGCTCTTAAGAGTTTTGAGAGTAGTACTTCCTTTCTGTTTTTGTTGTTGCTGTTGCTGCTGAAAGCGTTTTTAGCCGTAGAACAAACGATTTCAATGACACTTTTAATACGTAAATTTTTTAATTAAAAGAAATGGGTATTATTATTTCTTGCAATGAACCATGAAATTTTATACGCCATTTTAATAATGAAGAGAAAAAAAGGTTAAAATACGTTTTGTTATATGTCATTTTCTAATGGGTTTAAAAACAGACCTAAATAAAAAATAAAGAAGGAGGAGCCCGAGAATTTTATATTTTTTTTTAGACTTTAGAAAATGAATTGACATTTATTGTGTCACTTGTTGTGACAGAAAAAGAGAGTTTTTATGTTTAGAAAAACAAATATGCCAAAAAATAGAGTTTTCAAATTAAAAAAATGGCTGCCTTGTTGTGTTTTGAATTCAATTCTTTTACAAGTCCTATTCATGCGACATTCATTTAATCTTTTCCTTTATTTGACATATCCGTCAAAACATTTGTGTTTGTTTTGCTGAATACTTTGGAAATAAAAGTTTATTAAATAATGGTTTCAAATATCAATTGATTAATACGAAAATGGATGAGGATTAAGGAAATAGTAGTTTAATTGTCTTAAAAGGCATTCTCCAAAATATTCCCATCATCTCAAGATATATAAATTTTTTTAGAAAGAACTAGTTCACTTAAAAAAATAGCAAAGTAGTTTTCAAATTTATTACAAGTAATTGAATTTAAATTTAGTTTAAAATAAAATCGATTTATGTATTTTATTGTTTAGTATTTCAAACAGCCGCCACGTGATCCCTATTACAAAACAAAAAAATTTCTAACCCTTTAATTGACTGATTTTTTTTCTTCTAAGATTAAATAATTCTACTGCCTTAAGAAAAATGTAAATGAAACCACCTGCACTTATAGATGAAATTTACCTTCAACCTTACTGGTTTTGTAATCCATATTTATAAACTACTGAATAATCTCTATAAAGTCCAGCACAATAGGCAACCAATAATGAATTATTACACCATCCCAAAAGTATGCACCATATAAATTGTGTTAAAATTGAATATATGTACAAGTATTTTGTACCTTAAACTATGCAAAACTTGTTATCTATGAATATGATTTTATACACATGAACTCATATTTCCATATATAAATTTTATCAAATATTATATTTATCTAGGAATTTTGGTTGCAAATAAAATTTGTAATAATGATGTTGTTGATGATATTGATCATTATGAATTGAAACGTTGATTGAATCAAGTTTATTTCAAAATGATGCTACTTAACTTATGACACAATACACACACACATACATACATACTACAAAGTTATAAAGTTTTTCATAAAAAAAAAACAAAATTCACATTTTTTTTTTGGCACCAGCATACTATTCAATTTAAACGTAAATGTTATAGAGGAAATTTTCATAACCAGCAAACATTTCGACAGCACATTTAAAAATTAAATATTATCAGGCTTGTCACAGAAATCAATTCCGATCGAAAGGGATTTCGTTTTATGTAGAGATATGAAATCACTTCCACTTTTGACCGGAATTGATTTCTATGACAGTCCTGTACACAGAAAAAAATAAAAATTAATTTCAATTAAACAATTTGTGATTTTAATTAAAAAAATAATTAAATTTGCACCAATAAACAAATTAATAGTATCAATTAAACCAGTTAAAAGTGTTAATTAAACGTTTAATTCACTTGATTAAATTTATAATTAAAACTGATTATATTTTTGATTATTGCTTTAATTGGTAAACAATTTTGGATAATTTTTTCTGTGTATATTTTAAATTAATTTACCGAGCAACTGTAATGCAATCTCCTGCCCATTGATGTAAAAAAGACCAAAGTTTCTGGCATAAATCGAACCTGCAACCCCTACAAAGGCTAGCTCACAATCAATTAGCCTCCTGGCCCAAATGTTTTTATTTCGATTTTCAATTAAGATTTATATGTATGTAGTCGTTAAAAAACGCATAAAATTCTGCTTGAAGATAAACTATTTTCACAAACCCCAAATCGTGAGGAAGTCTAAGATATATTCGCAAAACAACAAAAAGTGTTGGGTCTAAACTAGGGATGCAAAGATACGCCTTTTTTCCAATACGATACCAAACTGAAAATAAAATATCGCCGATTTCGTTACTGATACGCATATTGAATTCGAATTCACGTAAAAATCACAAAATTCAATAAGAATAATTTGTTTTAAAAAACAGTGCAACACAATTCGGGTCATCGCCGGCAGCCTCAGTACTTAAAATGCGAAATGAAACTAGACTAGTGTTAGAGCGACCCTGCCAAAGGATTTTGAAGTTTTTGAATATTTTGAAAAGGTGTTTGGAATAAGCAAAAAAAAAAAAAAAATACTTAATGTACTTCTGAGCTAAAAAATGATTTCAGATGTCTTTAGTAGAACTGTACGGTGATTCTTTTCTTAGAATATATTAACCCTCTAACTCTAATTTTAAGGGGTAATTTTTGTCCTTTTTCCAACTTCCATACAAAAGTATACTAAAACAGCATATTAGAGGGTTAAAATGTTCTACGTAATTTTTTGTATTAAATTTCACTAGGGGTCTTCTAAGACCAAAGGGTCGTGTAGTGTATGTAAAATGCTCAATAAAGTAACTTTGGAAAGTAGCATATATTTTTATTTCTCTTAAAATTAGTGTTAATTATGTCAAAACAGTGCAAAATATATCTGAGCTAACTTGTATATTAGGATTTATACAAAACAAAATCTTATGCCATTTTTTTTTTAGAAAAATTAACCCTATATTTTAATTTTCTGGGGTCTTATTTGTCCTGTTAAAAATTAATATGTTCTACGAATATTTTGCAAAACAAGCTGAACGAATTTTTTCCCCTAAAAAATATTAAAAACTATGTATGGGGTTCGAAGTCTTTTAGATGTTGTGGGGAGATGGCAATTTCCCTTGTGAGGCCAAATAAGAAGTAATCATAACTTCTGCTTCCGTCTCTGATATACATATTTCTTCTTCAATATTAAAATTCTTCACATATTTTCTCCTCAATCAAGTTTTTACTCAACCAACAAATTTCCGCTAAATCTGCATCAGGAAGCTTAGGTGGCCAGGGCTGCCAGGTACTTTTTCCTTGTCCCCAAAAAAATAAAAAAAATCCCCAAATTAAAAAACGAAACCTTAAAAAGTTAATATTTTTTATAAATTTTCATATTATTCGAATGTGTATTCTAAGTCAAATTACAATCCTCAAAAGCTTTTATACTTTAATAGTCTTATTCCTTCAATATTTTTCAGGAATATTTTTTATGCACTATCAGATATATTTCTGTTACGAAGCTTACTTTAGCTATTTAGAAATTACCATGATATGCGCCAAACCAATAATGAGCTGACGAACTGTCAATGTTCGGAAGTTGCTTTTACAAGAACCTTTAAAATTAAACAGGAATGTCAAATCTTTTATATTTTTTAACAGACCTATTCTTTATTTTTTTATCTCTAACAAATAACCAATATAAAGTATAATTGAGATTTTGTTGCCCACCAACTTTAAATATTAAGTTTTTTTTCAAAATGTGTGTGTGTATGTGCTTATTCAGACGATTCAGGTTTTGGCCGGCAAGTCTTGAGTTTTAAAGAGTCCTTAACCTCAAGACTTGACGGCATTTTAAAAAGAAAGTCTAAACATCAAGTTCTTTATTAAAGACTAGACTTTAGTTTTTGTAATATAAGTCGAATGTTACTGAACCTTTTTAATATTTTGTATATTTCTTGATCAGTTCTTTTCAGTAAAAGTACCTAAAGCTTCGTACAGACGATGGTCAGATCTTACAATGTTGTCATTTTTCTGACAATGGTGCCATTGTCAGATGCATTAACTTAACACATCTGCCAAATGAAAATAGCGTACAATGTTCACACAGTTGCAAGACATTTTTAGGCAATTTTAATGACAACATTGTAAGATCTGACCACCGTCTGTACGAAGCTTTAGTCGTAAACCATTTTTTTCTACTTTAAATTTAATTTCAAAAATTCTGCAATGATTTTTAAAATGTTCGTTGGGTTAGTAGATTACAGTAGTATGTGCACGTAGTTAATGTATTTTGTATATGTGTATTACACGTATTCTGAATGTATGAAAAAATTGTTAACAAGCAATTTCTCACGTAGCAAAGAATAAACCAACAACAAATTTATAAAAGAAAATAAAATTATAAGTATAAGAGACCAGGAAATGAGCTAAATTATAAAAAAAATGTGCATTGATAAAGAGGACAGGCTTTTTGTATGCATTTGCAGTAGAGATAAGAGAGGCTCTCTGGCATATTAGGAACTTTCATATGCAGTTTAAGGTTCATTACTAAGACGGCAATGAGCTAAACAAGCTGGCTTTGTATTCATGGGTGCATTAGCAGAACCCACTGTAACAAGTCTAGCAATGAAGTTCTTACAGGTATCCAAGAATATTTTAAACCCATCTGACCAGCGAAATCTTATATTTGGTCCCCCATTTAAAATTGTGGTATAAAACGACAACGCACTGTTGTCAATATATTCGAAAACATACTTTGCCAAATTGACAACATAACGTTGTTAAAACGAGAACGAGGTAATAGAAATAAATATCACACATAAATATACACATTGTCAAGAACGAAATGATGTTAAGTAGAGAACGAAAAACTAAAAATTTCAAAATCAATAACATCCTGCTGTCAAATTGAAAACATCTTGTTGTTAAATCAAATGTTAGCACCACGTTGGTAAGCTTTCTAGTTTTATCATTCAAATATTTGCGAGTGCGTTACTTAAAGGTGTTTAGCTGTCAAATACACTGTCCTTTATGATCTGTACACAGAAAAAAATAATTTTCATATTTGAATACGATAATCGCATATTTGATAAAAAAAATTTTTTTTTGAATTTTCTGCGATGACGATTTTTGCGGTAATGATAAAAAAGTTTGTAGGTATAGTTATTGAGTTTTTAGTCAACAGCCAAGTTTATTGAGGCAATAATAAAAGTTGTTGTCCAAAATAATTTTTTTCAACAAAATGTTTACGTGATTCGTTAAAATAAATTGTTGGAAATTATGAATAAATCATACAAAATGTTTATCGAATCTTTATTTATTTATTTATTAAAGATGATGTGCTAAATTCCCAGTTTTTATTTTTTGATAAATACACTAAAATTTATTAAGAGGGGATAAGCTAGTTCCTATGCGCATTTGGCTAGTTGCTTAGGCCAGATCATCAGGAAACCTTTTTCCAAAGACTTTGGCAAAACTAAATATATTATACAAATAAAACTGTAAAGCGAATGAGAATTATGAGCTTTTAAAAAAGGACAAGAGTTGTAAAAATTCTTTTGATTCAAATATTTTTTATTGAATGTGAAGAAATACAAAAACAAAAATTTTTTTTAACAAAATGTGTTGTTTGAAAAATTTCTTGAGATATTATTTTCTGTGTTTACTCTAGAAAATCATTATGAATTGCTTCACGCTTCAACAAAGCCACCAGATTATCTAAATTAACTTTGAAAATCAGTCATCGAGTGTTTTTGTAAAAATTTGTTTAGCGATGTGTCTCATTTTTGGCATACCCAGTTTCTTAATAAATAAAATTGCAGCATATGGAGTTATTTCCGCTAAAAAAAAATTGCACCATTTTGTGCGGCTTCATGTATACCCCCTAAACATTTGAATTTTTAAAAATCCCGTCTTAGTGGATCGATTTGGGGAGAGACCAACCTCCTGTCCAAATTTCAAGTTTTTAACTTCAGGCGTTTAGGCGGTGCGATGATTAATTAGTCAGTTACGTTACAACTTTATATATATATACAATTTTATATATATAGATTATTTGTATCCAGAATGACATCAGTTTGTTATCAAAATAAGAACAAAACTTAACAAAATAACAACGAGCCGTTCTTAAATTTTTGAAAACATCCGTAGTTGAATTGAATACAAACGTGATTAATTGATTAATTTAATAACGGATGATATCGATTTCGATATTTTTGTGTTTAAAGTTTATGGAAAACGACGCAATAGTACTGAAGCTAACCAAACTTTTCAACAACCTTAGTGTTATTTCATCTGCTTATAGCGTATTTAGTGTGTGTATTACCGTAACGATATTGTGACAAATTTAAATGTCAATTTGGTAGTTTGATGTTTTATGCCATGATGCTGTCAAATCACGCGTCATACCCGCAATACGAATTTTTTCTCTCAGCACAATGTTAGTAGTTATTTATTTCAGTTTTTTTTTTCAACTCGGCTGTTGTTTTTTCACTTTGAATACATTTTGTTACAATTTGATATCATTTTTTGCTTATCATTAGTTTAATTGGAGACATGTGCGACCTTTTTTTCCTCGTTTGGCAACAAACAAGGTAACAATTAATTGGAATTCTATAAACGAGAAATGTTTAAATGATTTCTTTTTTTATGCTCAAAGCAAAAATCATTTAATAGAATACTAAAAATCAAAATAATAATCACCATGGGGTGTCTTTTTTGACACCACCCTTTTTCATATGGCTGCCTTTGTATTCAAATCATATTTTGACAGTTTTAAATAATAATAAAAAACTCCCTGATAAATTTATAATTTTAAAAAAAAGCTTTTTCGTTTAAGTTAGAGAAAACATACATTTAAGAGATTTGATTATCAATTGTATAAAGCAATTAGAAATAATTTTCATTTCCGTTTTGATTATTTAAGCAATTAGTAACAACTTTCTCTTTGAATTCTCTTTTATTTTCGCTTTCCTATATCTCCGCCTTCCTGTACACATTTCACTGACCAATAATTTAAATGTCATTTGTAAGCTTCTTCAAAAAGTTTTTATTTTTATTTTTATTTTAACCTCAAACTTCTACTGCCTCCATTCTCTCTCGGTTTTTTGCTTCTTCTCTGCCTTAAAGTTTTTCTTTTCCTTCTTCTCCTAATCTTTCATTTTGCCCTTTAACTCTTAACACCATTTATTGTTTATGAATGATGTGATTGATTAGAAAAATTATTTAATTTATTGCTGTAAGCCTGCTAGACACTTGCGTTAGTTGGTGGACCATATGGACAGACCATCATAATAATCATTATTATCCATTCTTTTTTTTTTTTTTTTTTTTGTTATTATTATTTTGATTATAATAAACTTGTGTATAAATTGAGTTTATAAGTTAAATGAACCGTAAATTATGTTGTCATGTTTCAAAACTCTAACACGATTGGACAGAGTAATTAAGCCATAATTTGGATGGGACAAAGAGTGACAGAGCGAATAAGATAGAGAGAGATTGAGGGAAAGTATTTTATTTAGGTAGATAAATATTTAAACAATTCTATGGAAATATATTTTGAAAGTATTGACAGTTCAATGTAAACAGAAATAAAGTTGGAAAATTATAAAATATATGAGAAATTTAAATCAGATGTTGGTAAGCGGTACTTAAATGCCTAAAGAGACTTATGTAAATTGGTATTATACTTTGTCAAACAGGAGCTTAATTTGCTAGTGTCCCAAATATAAAAACGCCTTATTTTCTTTACAATTATTGTCATTTCGGCAACTCACTATTGTAATTTTGACATCACTCTTAACATTGAGTTTAAAAAGTAAGTCTATTGTATCTACTTTTTAAGAGCTGGTTTTATCATACATCCTCTGCAAACCAGCTTATGTTGAATAGCAACTACACACAGGGCCATCTGCCAGCAGGCTGAACTCGCCTTAGTTTACGGAAAAGAAGTCAACCCCTTAACGAGGAAATGGGTAAATACTCGCTTCAGTCAAAGAGGTAAAGCTGTCAAACCACATATAAAAAATTGTTCGAAACAAATGAGTGAATTTGCCTTAACCCGGGATTTAAACGATCTCTCTGCCATGCGATATGGCCGCGGAAGCGTCCTTGCTTATTATCAGTCCAGGATCTGTCGTACTCACTGGAGTTGCTTAATCCCGCAGTAGCAATTAAGGTGGTCAGCTGTCGAAAACATTTCCATTGATTCCTACGGCCCGCTTAATGATGAATCTCAACCAATACGTGACATATGAAATGCGTTTAAAAAGCACCCCCCGAGTGTGATGGCAAACAACATACACAGGTAAAACTTCGAGTGCAAAATCCAGTAAGATTAGACACCCATCAATTGTTGCTTTTGTAAAAATGCTAGCGGCATACTTTGAGTAGCAATAGCACCTACACACAGAGAAAAAACATGTTTAAATATGGCCACCTCCAACAAAACTATGTTTAAGGAAAATTTTAACCATATTATGTTTAAATTAACCATGTTATTGTCACCAACAACCATATTTTGGTTAAATAAGGCCTCCATCAAGCAGCCACAACCATACAACCGAGCTACACCACAAGTAGTAAAACATTTATTAGGATTTTCGCCATATTCCTTCCCATAATTTTGGGTATTAAACTACAATACCACCATGTGATCCCCGCAAGTATCCTTTCAACGGAAAGCAAAACTTTCTCAAAGACAAATTTCATAAAATTTCATAAAAGTAGCCTCAACCAATAGCCAGTTTGAAAATTATAAAATTTAAAAATATTAAAATTTTCCTGTTGTTATACCGACACCGCTATAGGTGGGAAGGATATTATCTGGTTAGCTGCGATCGCAAGAGATTGTGAAGATCTCCTGAGATCGGTAAATTTTGAAGTTTTCCCAAATCGCAGTTATTGTATTGGTTGATTTAGAATCTACTCAACCCAATGTGTATAGGCGAAGCAAAATGCGAGGCTGCCAGATTTGTTCCCGAAATAGCAAAGTGACGATTTGGCAATTACAGTTTACTAAAGTTACATGTTTGAAGTGGACGATTTTTCGCCAAATTTATCTGGCAGCGTTGATTATGAAGTTGTTTGTTTGAACTGTTGTGTTAAAACGGTAAACGGATGAGCTAAATGAGTTGAATCATTGTGAGTATTGTAAGTATTTTCCTGAAATTATAAATCAAACTGACGTCATTTATGAGTATGCGTATAATGTCGACGTCGCAATCATATTAATTTCTCTTGTGAGTATGAGTGAATCAGAGTAGTTTAGTTTAAATGATGTCTACACACTTATACTTACAATTGCATGAGTCAGTATGAGTAGCGAAAAAACGATTCATTGCTGATCTCTGATCTGAACCGATTTTCCCGAGTTTTTCAGAAAATATTTTCTATTAAAAATTTCCGATCTTTTGATATATAAGGCGTAACCATAGGTCATATGACAGTCCAAAAAATCAGGTTTTTATACAATATTTGATATTTTTTGTACGGGAGGTACCACGCCCACTTGTTCAATCCCGCCCACATTTTGTGGGATGCTGTGTATTGATAACGTTAATGTGTGTACCTAATTTGGAAACTTTGGCTCTTGCCGTTCTCAAGATATACAGAAATAAAAAAATACAACAACAACAAGGGATTTTCGGGCAAAATCAGAGGCGGTCGTGGTTTTTTGGTCATATCTCAGCCATTTATGGACCGATCTTGCTGAATTTCAATAGCAAGAAATGGTAGACTATATGTGACATAAATGTAAAACAACCTAGTCGCTATCATGTCTGGAGTATCCGGAAAACTCATATCAAACGTAAGACGGACAGACAGACGGACATCGTTAAATCAACATCTCTCTTCCTAAGGACCCAGAATATATATACTTTATAGAGTCTAAGATCAATATTATAGAAATTACACACGCAAGGACAAACTTATATATACCCTTTTCCACCTGTGGTGAAGGGTATAATAATGTGAGTTGTGGTAGTTTATCTCCCACGAACAGAACTATTGTTACATTTTTTTAGCACTGTTTGCCTAATTTTAATAAATTTATTAAACTTCCAAAATATACTAAAGTTCAATGATTAATTTTCCTGGTAGGCTAAAGTGCGTTGCAAAACTAGTTCGATCCCATATGGATCGTAGCAAAACTAGTTTCTTTCGAAAATTCGTAGAAAAACTCGTTCGTTACAACATTAAATCTATTATTTTTCTATGTTTCAGTTGGTTTCAATTTTTCGACTGTTGAGTTATTAATCAAGAATGGTATAACACTTCAAAATCAAAAAAGTTCAACTAATTTGGTCCGGTTAATCCGGCGCTATATGTTTTTTACATTTTCCCAAATTCGAAAAAGGTGTAACAAACGAGTTTTGCATCTCACCTACTCATTTTAAACAACTTAAAATTTATTTAAAAAAACGGATCATTTACATTTCATTTAAAACAAATGATTTTTTCATTCATTTGTAAATTTTTTTAATTATTAACCCTACGTCTATACGAGCAAATTGTATTTGTTAACATAAGCAATAACGTCGACAGAATGACGTCACAGAAATGTTTTATGTTTAATATTTTTTTTTAGAGTGGAGTAAACGTATGTCTAAACACAAAACATGAATTTGTATGTAAATAAATACTAAAATTTTCTTTGGCAACAAAATTATTTTTAATTATTTTTTTTAGTATTAATTTGTAAATATTGTATTTAAATTTTATACGTTTTTAGTTTAAATTTTTTCCTTTTTTGTAACTGATAATTGATTTTGACAGCTTGTGTTAAAAGATAATTGCTCAGCACTGTGTTTTAACATTTGTTGCTGAACATGTGCTCAAATACATATTTATGCAGTCCACACGCTAATATCTAGTGTTGGCAACAGAATTTGATAGTTTGTACGGCAATAATTGCCAAACAAATTTCTCGTCTAGACTTATACCGTTTTCAGATGTACCTATTTAAGCTGTGTTCACATTTTGTGTATTTGTCATATGGAATGTAACTTTTCTACACACATGTAATTTCATGTGTATGTTAAAATTTATGTTTTACATATGGTTTGTAATTTACACGTTCACATGTTGGTATGTAAAGTACACTTGACATAACCTATCAAAAAAAAAAAAAAAAACAATCTTAAAACAGCTGAGTGTATAAAAATTTAATTTGTGCTAAAAAAATTTTATTTTAATATGGAACGAAAGGTTGATCAAATAGTTGCGTGCAGCAGTATTGTAATTGCAGCTTTTATTAAAATAAAAAAAAAGAAAAGAAGAAGAAAAAGAAGGGAGACCCAAAAGAAATAGAATGTTGTGGAGCCATAACTGGTTGCTGCGAAGGGACAAAGGACTAGGAATTACATCAATGGTGATGGATGAACTGCGTTTGGAAGATCCCAAGGCGTTTAGAAGTTTCTGCAGAATGTCGTACTCGTCCTTTGAAGAATTGCTTGAGAAGGTATCACCTCTGATCTCGAGACAGAACACTCAGATGCGGGAAGCTATTTCTGCTACTGCAAGGTTAATAAAAATTTTGCTAACAATACCTGTTTCATAAAACTATTAATCCTATTAATCCCTTTCATAAAAATAAATATGGAATTTGTCATAAAAAAAATACATACTTTTGTTAATTCCTTTTCAATTTTTCCCTCCATTTTCAATAATAAAATTGGTTATTTTTTATTTACTATTATAATTATTAAGAATTAAGCACCACAAACAAAATCTTGTAAATTGATTATAATTTATATTTATTAAAATTTCAATTAATTTTTGCCGCCACAAAATTTTGTTAATAAAAAACAGCTGATGTCAGATGGTTTGTCACTTGAAAATAGAACTCGTTCTAAATAAAAAATGTCATGTGTACTGCACACAGAGAAATAACACATGATATTGTTTGGAGGTGTTCAGACGATATGTACAAATTTAACATGTGAAAAAGTGACATTCCACATGACAAATACACATAATGTGAACACAGCTTTAATTGAGTCAATATTCGGTTTATTGACATAATTTTCTTTCTGTTCGCATATACACAATTTAGCTAGCTCAATTTATATTACTACTACATACAACATTCAACGTAAACAAAAATGTAAATGTATAAGCAAAATGTAAACAAGTTTGTTTGGCATTTGTTTTGTTGTAATTTTAGTTGCCAAATGTCAAAACACTTTGTTTAGTAAGTTGGGTTTTGCTCATTTAACACACTTGTGACAGGGTCGCATTTTAATTTTACTCAATATTTATAACAATTTATTATTAATTGAGCAATAACTAAATTGCAATTTTATATGGATAATTGAGCTCAATAATGTCAATTATTGCGTAAAACTCAATTAAGGTGCATATCTGAACACGGTATTAGGGTAAACAGCACATTCCTTAAAACTGAATAGCTTGTACTTTTAAAAAAATATTTTAAAGGAGAAAAATCAAACTACATAACAAAATATATACGAAAAAACCCTTATTTTTTGGGTAGTTTGTTTTTGAATAACAAACATAAATGTTAAAAAATAAAATTATTCGTAAAATAACTATTGGGCTATTCACAAGGTAGTCATAAAGTTGTAAAGTCATATGTCTTAAAATAATTACAAGAAATATATATGACTGCTGTGGGCAAGCGCTTATAATTTAGATTTCTAATGTACAGTTACGACGAAATAATGAATACAGCATTAAAATTTGTATTTTGTTTCAAACACAACAATATTTTTTTTAAACAATTGTAAAATATTACTTAGGACATTATGACGATATGTCTTGATAGCACACCTTGTGAATAGCCCATATATTTTAATTAAATTTTAACAGTACGGAAAACGAATTTCATAACCCACAATCAGTTATTTTAACAATTGTATGAGTGTATTTTTTGAAGTAAAATTCAACAGAAGCTAAAATTTTCGAAAAACAAAACATAAACATCAGAAAAGGATCTTTTGTGTGATTTAAATACAAATGAGAGAAATGGGCCATAAAAATGTCTAGACTCTAGACTGAGTATTTTGTAAGATTATTTCTAAATTATCTGAATTATTAAAAAATAAATTATTGAAAATAATTTTTAATTATCAAAGAAACTTTTGAGATCAAAACTTAAACAATAACAATACAACTACAATACATAATGGGAGAACTCCAATGAATTGTAGTGGGGAATGTAAGAAAAGATAACTCACTGTTTATTGTTGTTGTTTTTGTTTAAGCTTTGATATAATAACAAGTAAGACTGTTGCTTATAATTCTTATGCGCTTTACAGTTTTATTTGTTTAATATCTTTAGTTTTTCTAAAATCTTTGGATCTGGCCTAAGCAACCAGTGAAATGCGCAAAGGAATAGCTTATCCCTTCAGCAATAAATTGAAGTGTTTTTATCAAGAATAAAAATTGGGAATTAAGCCCGACAAACAAAATCTTGATGTTAATAATAATTTAGACATCTTAAAAAATGCATCTCTTAAATAGTTAAAATACTGCAGATATTAAACTAAAACATCTGCAAAAATTTTTAATAACGAAAACCAGTATTTGTCCCAAAACAACCCCCATAATAAGAAATCCAATTTTATCTCAGCCTCTAACCAGCTTGGTTTGCATATTTGCTAAAGCGACATCTAACGTTTAAAAAAGTGCTATAAAAAGGATTTATAAAGTTTATAAAAAAAGCACAAAATAAGAAAAAAGCTATAATTTAAAAGCATTGCTTTCTTTAATAAGCGAAATTAAAAGCAAATTTTGTTTGTGAAGAAGCAAATGTAAAATTTTTGAGTTAAATAGAAATTTCATTTACTTAATTTAATTAGATGATAAAAAATTTTCAGATATTTCTGTAAGTTTACTTATTAAAAACTTTGAATCAATTTAAAGAATATTATTTACATTAAGTTTATTTTATCAGTCTTAAATAAAATTTTTATTTAAAGAAATCAAGTAGAATTTCAATAATTTTATATAATTGGAAGAAAATTTTCCACCATAATGGGTCTATTACGGATGGCAACACAACTGAAGTTGAATTATTTTATAAAGGGTGTTTTTTTAAGCCCAATATAACTTAAAATTGTAAAAAATAACACAAAAAAAAATATTTCATCAAAATTTAATTTTTTGTGTTACTTTTTACAATTTAAAGTTCTATCTAGCTTAAAAAAACACCCTTTATTTTAACTTGACCGGCGTTGCCTGATTTCGCTGCTGGCAACTCAACTTCAGTTCAGCTGCTATCCGTAATCGACCCATAAGTTCATTTCACAAAAAAAAAAAATATTAATTAAAAAATTAAATAAATTTGCACCGGTAAACAAATTAATAGTAGCAATTAAAGGTTTAATTCACTTGATTAAATTAAAACTGATTTTACTTTTGATTAATGCTTTAATTGGTGAAAAATTTTAGAGAATTTTTTGTGTTTTATTTTGTTTTGTTAAAATGTTAAAGTTTTTTACATTACTTTGTTTAATTAATTTAGAAGAAATTTCTTAAATTCAAATTAAATTTATTTTATTTGATTTTACAAAAAATGTTCTTTACTTTCTTGCTGTAATAGAAGAGAAAAATTCCGAAATTTAACAGTTGGCAGTGGCCATATGGTTGGAGATATCTGCATCTGTCAAATTGGCTGTAATTTATATATTCTGCTCTGCATTGTCACTAAAGATAGATATAGCGTTATACAAAATGTGCAAATGTTAACATTTTAAAAAAGTTTGACGGACCGTTATTTTCATCAAAAATAATTTTTAGCGATAAGGCTTATTTCTGGATGGATGGGTATGTCAACAAACAAAATCGTTGAATTTGGAAAAAGTCACTGGTTGGTGTAAATTCTATCGATATATTTTATTGTGTTCGTCAGGCCATCGCCTTCAAAGGCAAGCGCTTTTAGTTGATGATTACCAACTTCGCAGAAAAAATTCTCCAAAATTGTTCACCAATTAAAGCATTAATCAATAATAAAATCTGTTTTAATTAAAAATTTAATCAAGTGAATTAAACGTTTAATCAATTGAATAAACAATTAATCAAGTGAATTAAATATTTAATCAAGTGAATAAAACGTTTAATTGATACTATTAATTGGTTTACTGGTGCAAATTTCATTAACTTTTTAATTAATATCACAAATTTTTTAATTGAATTAAATTTTAATTTTTTTTCTGTGTTCTTTTGACCTGAAATAGATACCAACGACATGTGGTTTCAACAAGATAGCGTTAGGTGTCATATACTTCATGCATATTAGATATTCTGTACAAGCGATTAGAGGGCATGGTCATCTCACATGGAGGCGATGTCAAGTGACTACCGAAATTGTGCTATTTGAATTCGTTAGACTTTTGTCGGTGGGTCTTTACGAACAACCCACAAATCAAAAGAAGATAATATTTTAAATAAACTGTGCAAGCCTGGCTAAAATCTTATGTTTTCTCTCTTTTCTTTTGTCATTTCCTATTGGGTTAATAATAACATTCTGAGAAAAAATAAAAAAATATATATTTTTTTAGTTTTCTCGGATTAGAGAACTTATCGACTACAATTTTCATCCAGCCTCCATTGAGCCCACAAGACGGGTCAACAGAACCTTTTTTATGAAGAGAAGATTATTTTTTAATTGGACCAAAATTTTCAAATATATTCAATTTAATTCATAAAAAATTTTTAATTTTAATAAAGAACAAATTTACTATGAAAATTATCTTTAATAAGCATTTGTTAAATTTAATAATCGTTTATGAATATGGGGGTATATTTTTAAAGCTCTTTTAAATAAAGTATAAAATATTCATTCTATTTTTTGAGCTTAAACTGTTTGTTTTTTTTTATTTATGTATGTTGTTTTTGAATCCTTATTCCTTTTTTTCTCTTTTTACTTTGAGCTCATATGTTTTGTAAAATAATTCAATCTAAAAAATTCAAATAAAAAACTTAACTTTTATTTAATTTTAACTACAAAGTTTATAAAAAAAAATAAAAACAACTAAAAAAATTTGTTTAAATTAAAAACACTTAAAAACAATCCCTGTGCTTCCTCTACCCTCTCACTCTGTTCATAACTTTCATTTGTTTGGACAAATGAAACATTTTTTTAAACTTCTGTGTGTGTTTTTTTTCTTCTTTGCAGTTCTTTGTAAATCAAAATAAATACAAAACAGCTGTACAACAACTAACTGAAAAAATGAAATCTGTTTTTTTAACAGATTTTTTTTTTAATTGGAAAACTTAACGCGAAAATAAGGAAATGATATAATTTTAATTTCTTTTTAGCACAAAGAAATTGCAAAATTATGCCCGGGTATTTTATAAAACTCATACATATACACAAACACTTTTATATACATTTGTAAATTAATATTAACAACAAATAAACAGAGAAAAAATACAGTTATACTCATAATCAACCTCTTTATCTCCCACTCTTTTAATAAAGTGCTCACTTGTACACACACAACACTTTCACAAAGTCCTGATGACGGCCGTTTATTATATGATTCATGTAATTGTATGAGTATTTAATGTAGTCACATGTGAAATCATAAAGGACTTAACAGTATAAGATTCTTTTGTATAAATCATAAATTTACACAGGCTTACACTCAAAGAAATCGCTAAGGTAATAATAATTAAAAAAAATCAAGTAGGAAAGTATAGTCGGTCAAGCCCGACCATATGATACCCTACACCACAGTATTTAAAAGCACATCATGCTTATGTTTCCATATAAATATGGATTTATCTATGTTTATAAACTTCATTAAAATCGGTTTGAAAGTTTGTGAGAGGCAGAAATTGCCCCCTACCTCCCCTTGTGGTCCTACTTTTGAAAAAATGTATAGCTTATGTGTCCATGTAGATATGGATCTATCTATGTTTTAAATTTCATTAAAATCGGTTTGAGAGGCAAAAATTGCCCCCATCTCCCCTTGTGGTCCTATATTTTTAAAAATGTATAGCTTATGTGTCCATGTAGATATGGATCTATTTATGTTTTAAATTTCATTAAAATCGGTTTGATAGTTTCTGAGATGAAGAAATTTCCCCCTATCTTCCCACGTGGTCCTACGTGGTCCATTTTCAATAGGCTTGGTCCTTGTGCCAATAAGAACCTATGTCAGAAAGTGATTCTGAGTCGATCGGTATACTTTAAGGTGGGTCTAGGACCAATATTTTAAGGCGTTACACACATCAGCACAAATGCATAATACCCTTGCCACTATTGTGGTGTGGGAATAAAGATTAAAAAAACCTTTAACAAAAAATTTTAAATCAGAGAATTGTTATAAAAACTTTTAACAAACATCATTAATAGCAAAAACCAAATTTTTGTTAAATTATTTGGTTAATTAAAAAAATTAAACTTTAGTTAATTTAATAGTCTTTAATACAATAAATTTAGTCAAATTAAAAAAACTTTTTCTTAAAACTATACATAAAACATCCCAAAATAAAAAAATACAGAAAAATGTTCACTAAGAAGATTAGAGCTGATAAAATAAAAAAATAATTTTGTAAATTATATTCCATTTTATTTATTAAATTTAATATTTTTAATTTGATTAAATTTTGTTAATTTTATAAAGTTTTTTTAATTTCAATTTATTTTATTTAAAGAAATTTTTTTAAAGTAAATTTGAAGGACTTTTTTTAATTAGAATAAATTTTATTTATTTGAATAAATTTTATAAGTTTGATTATATTTAATCCACTTGATGAAATTTTATTAACTTGATTAAACTTTGTTAATTTAATTTAATTTTGTCTATTTAACGAATTTAAATAAATTTTCTTTATTTGGATAAATTTTGTTGATTTAATTAATTTTTCCTAATTTTATTCAAATTGGTTAATATTACTATATTTTTTATTAATTTTATTTAAATAAAATTTGTTATTTTTATAGCATTTTATATTTGATTAAATTTTATTATGCATAATTATTTTTAAATTGACTATTTTTTTTTTTAATTTAATGAAGTTGATAACTTAATTAGTATAATTTAATATTATTAAATTTTAGTAATTTCATAAAAAATTTTCAATTTGATTTATTTAAAAAATTTTAACTAAATTTATTAATTTACTGCCTGTTTTTAGAAAACGTAAACAAGTGAGTGAGTGAGAAATTATATTGAAAACAAAAACAAATTTTCGTTTTTTATTGTTGTTTTCAATATAATTTCTCACTCACTCACTTGTTTACGTTTTCTAAAAACAGGCAGTTAATTTAAATTTTTTAAATGTTGTTAATTTGGCTAAATTTTATAAATTCAAATAATTTTTTTTTTTAATTTAAAAAAACTTTATTAATTTGAATAAA
The DNA here is from genome assembly GCA_963931875.1 of Pollenia griseotomentosa. Lineage (NCBI taxonomy): Eukaryota > Metazoa > Arthropoda > Insecta > Diptera > Polleniidae > Pollenia > Pollenia griseotomentosa. The sequence goes on along the minus strand of OZ007563.1, from coordinate 181,115,578 downwards.
TTTTTTCAATACTTTCATTAAATTATTTTTATTGAAGAAAGCTATTTTACAACATGAAAATTAATTAAAATTGTTATTGACCGGCCACGGTCAAGAATGAAAGATTATCAATAACAATTTTAATTAATTTTCATGTTGTAAAATAGCTTTCTTCAATAAAAATAATTTAATGAAAATTAAATTTAATGAACTTAAGCCTAATTAAAAATATAAAAAAATTTGGATTAAAAACCATAAATAGTTCAACAAAATAACCACAATACTAATTTTTTTCAATACATATTTGTAAATTTCGTTCCTCATTGAAATTTTGTTAATCTAATTAAATTCAATTAATTATTTTAATTTCATTAAATTTTTTTCATTTGGATAATTTTGTTATTTTGATTACACTTTGTATTCACATGTGAATAAATTTCTTATTTTAATTCAATTTTGTTAGTTTAATTAAATCTTTTTTATTTGAACCATTTTTTTTATTGCAATTTTATTAATTTAAATAAATTTTGCTAATATGAAACATTTTTTTAATTTGATAGAGTTTCGTTAATTTGGTTAAATTTTGTTAATATTATTAAATTTTGCTAATTTTATTAAATTTTGTTAATTAAACTTAAAGTTGTCAACTTAATCGGCTTAAAAAAAGGCGACTAAACTGTTTCCAATAAGTAAAAAAGATCTATAACTAAAAAGACTAGAAAAATTTTTTCAATTATTGAATAAATATGTAAAAAATTAGCTAATTTTTCGATTGAAATAAAATTTACTTCAAAAGAAATTATTAAAACAATGTAAAACATAAAAAATATCATTCAATTTAACAACAGCTTACAAAAAAATAAAATAAATTATTTATGAATTCTATTAAAAATTTCATCAAATTAAAGAACTTCTTAAGAAAACAAAAAAAAAATGAACCCCCATATTCATAAAAAACATTCCAGGTTTAAAAAAGTTTTATGAAACGAATTTTCTATGAAAATTTATTCAATAAACCTTTTATCAATCGAAAAATTTTTTATGAATATTGGGGTAAAATTTTAACTAAAAATTTCAGTGGTATTAAATTTTTAAATATAAACCAACGTTGTCTTCAATTTGAAACCCCATTTTGCACAATTTATCACCAATTTTTGTTCAGTGTATTTGCATGCATATTGGTTGCATTAATGTGAGTGGGGGGGGGGGGGGGGGGAGGTTTTGTGTGACTGTATGTGTAACAACATGATTTGACTTTATTTTAATTACTTGTAAACAAAAGTAATGTACAAATTAAAATCTTAACAGTGATTTGCTCATTTAGCCGTAATTTATCAAGGCTGCTTAAAAGAAATGCATATAAACGAGGTTTGTGTTGAAAGTTTTGGAATTTTCCTTTTACAGGGGTAGAGTGAAAAGTGACAAGTACAAATAAGGCAATTCTAATAAATAGAACTAAAATGATTAAAATTAGATTTGGTTATGTTAAGTAAATGGTAGTGAGGATATGAAGAAGCATTTGATATTACGAGGGCAGGTCAAAAAGCATGTGAGATTTTGAACTTCTTAAAAAATTGTACTTTGTTTTTATGTGTGAAAACCACTGACATTCGCTTTTATCCTAGTCAAATATAGAATTTGTTTTGTAGTTTTAAAATACACTGAGGCTGGGTTTTTAAGATGTGGATTAAGTTCAACGTAGCCTAAAATTCGGATTTTTTCGGCGCAATGTGATTTTTTTCTATTATTTCATTAAAGGCCAACATTTTAAGCAAAACTAAGCTTTTCCGGTAACAGCGCCACAAATCTGTTGTTAGATTAACTAAACCTAGTTTAACTGCGATCTCTTAGGCTGGGTTTTTGTATACAACATTTTGACGGAACAGCTTGGTTTTGCTTAAAATTATGGTCTTCTTTAAAAATATAATAAAAAAATCTCATTTCGCCGAAAATTCTGAGTTTCAGACTACGTTAAACGAAGTTTAAACTTAATCCACATCTCAAAAACCCGGCCTGAGATGCTTTAATTGATCTACCTAATAGAATGCCTATTAAATTGAGACAAGAACCGAACGATTTTGATTGAAATAAAAAAAACAAACGAATTTGAGGTTCCTTTAGGAAAGCAATACTTTCGACTCCGGCTATAAGACTCGGCCTCTCTTTTAATGAATGCTGCCGCAGCTGCAGGGCCCCCGGAACTAAGGAGACAGTATTTGATCTTCTATGTGATTGCCCAGCGTTTAATTCAACACGACATGGACTATTTTTTGTTTTCCAATTAAAGCATTAATCAAAAATGAAATCAGTTTTAATTAAAAATTTAATCAAGTGAATTAAACATTTAATCAAGTGAATTAAACGTTTAATTAAGTGAATTTAACTTTTAATTGATACTATTTTTTTGTTTAATGGTGCAAATTTAATTATTTTTTTTTTTAAATTAATATCACAATTTTTTTAAATTAAAATCAATTTTTATTTTTTTTCTGTATAAAAGAGACAAATAAACTACACAAGGAGTTTGATAACAACAGCAAGATATTTTTGTGAATATTAAAAGTTTTTTTTTATATTTTCACAAACATACTTCATACTTTTTTCATTTATTTGTTTAACCGTGTTTGTGTGTTTTATTTGGCTCTTAAGTTATCCAAAGCAGATTTCACAGACATCGTTAGAACAACACACAGAAAAAAACTAAAAATCGATTTCAATTAAAAAACTTTTGATATTAATTAAAAAACTAATTAACTTTTCACCAGTAAACAAATGAATAGTATCAATTAAATGTTTAATTTAATTGATTAAACGTTTAATTCACTTGATTAAATGTTTAAATCACTTGATTAAATTTTTAATTAAAACTGATTTAATTTTTGATAAATGCTTTAATTGGTGAGCAATTTTGGAATTTTTATGTGGAATTTTGTTTGGAAGTCTTGTAGGAAATGCTTGCTTGATATCTTTCGATTTAGACTACCTAGCTCATATTTTTCTCTATGTGTAACATCTTCAAACTTGTTAATAACATACTTAGCTATAATTCTTATTCTCATCCATAACGCCTTTCATTCACAAAAAAAATTATTATTCTTTATTCGATTTTTTTGTTTTTTTTTTTTTCAAAATATATTTAAAATTTGTTTTCAATATTTCGTAAGTGTTTTAACGCAAAATAACACTTGTCACTTTTTTTTTGTTGCTGGTGTTTGTTGGCTTGAAATTAACGAATTTCAAACAAAAGCTGCCAAGAAAAAAGAATAAAACAATTTATAAAATTTTTTATGGATAAACAATATTTTAGGAAAATAACAATAGGATGGACTTGTTATTGAAGTGGCCCAGTCACTTAAACGCCATTGTTAAATCCTTGTTATAGAAGGATAATTAATAATAATGATTATAATAAATTTAACAGAAAAAAAAAAAAAAAATGTAAATAGAACTACTAGTCACGGTTAAAAGAAAGGCTAAATGAAGAGGATTTTTAGGAGATTGATTTTGTATTAAAAAAAAAAAAAAATTAATAAATTAAAGGCTGGTGAATTAAAAAAGGACTTATTTTTTATAAAGGAGCCTATCAGCTTCTCTCTTAAAGACTAGAGAGAACACCCCAGTACAATTTTATATCATGATTTCAGTTTTTCTAAACCTACTCGGACCTTATTGTTGCATCAGGGGCCTATATAAAATTATTAAGTGTCGTTAATCCTTTCCGAGTCCGATCTAAATAAGGACTTAAAGTACGAAATTCTCAAATAAATCCCATTTTAAATATACCAAAGTATGTGATATTCTCTTTAAATAAAGCCAAAATCCTTCTTGCGTTTTTGGCATTCTTTAAACGAGGGTTGTCCTTATCTGGAATGGATAATTTATGTTTTAAAATTGTACTGGAAAAAATGCTAGAAAAAGTGAAATTCCAGAATGCACTTTGTTAGAAACAGTCGCAACGACGCACATTACCCGAAATTAATTTCAAATATTTTTAAATAAAAAAAAAAAAATATTGTGATTAAAAACATCAAAATAAATTGAAAATTTATAATCAACAACAGCCAAATTCAATCCACCAATACCATTGGTAAAATAGTGATGTTTGACTATAGACTGGCAGGCGCCGCAGTGGCGCAAACGTTAGAACGGCAAAGGATGCTAATGATGGAAGTTCGGTTATTCTCGAAACATGTAAATTTGACCCGAGTTCAATCCGGTGTTCAGGCAAGAATAAAATTATCAAACATTTTTAATTAATTTCAAACGATTTTGTTATTAGATTAGAAAAACTAAAGATATTAAACCAAATAAAACTGTTAAGCGTATAAGACTTATAGCAACAGTTCTACTTGTAATAATATCAAAGCTTAAACAAAACACATCAACAATAAACAGTGGGTTTATCTCATCTTACATTACCCACTACAATTAGTTGAAATTCTCTCAACATTAATTGTAGTTGTAAGTAGGTTAAGAAAAACAAAATAAAAACAACAACAACTTACAAAAGATGTTGTCAATTAAGTGTTTTTTTAGGCCGTGCACTTGCCTGTTTATTATCAAAAAGTAATTTTAATTTTTGGGAATACAAAATTTTAATTTCAAAAGATTTTGTTATTCGTGCTTAATTCCCAGTTTTTATTATTGATAAAAACACTTGAAATTTATTGTTGATGGGATAAGCTATTCCTATGCGCATTTCACTGGTTGCTTAGGCCAGATCGTCCGGAAACTTCATCCATAAAGATTTTAGAAAAATTAAAGATATTAAACCAAATAAAACTGTTAAGCGTATAAGACTTATAGCAACAGTTCTACTTGTAATAATATCAAAGCTTAAACAAAACACATCAACAATAAACTGGGAATTAAGCACGAATAACAAAATCTTTTGAAATTAAAATTTTGTATTCCCAAAAATTGAAATTACTTTTTGATTTTTAATTAATTTTATGTTGCAAATTCCTTCTTTCAAAATCAATGGAAAATTTGATGAACTTAAGCCTAATTTAAATATCAAAAACTTTAATTTTTTGTGTTTTTTTTTACAATTTAAAGTTCTATAAAGTTAAAAAAAAATCTAAGCACCATAATATAATTTTGTTTTGCCGGGTCCATGATTGCCAAGGGTTAGACTCTAAAATTTTCTGTAAGTAATGTGGTGTAGGTTCTTAAATGGTCGGGTTTGACCGACTATACTTTCACGTTTTTTCTCCAACGGCTTTCGGCGATGGTCGTTGCATTGTTGCAAAAATTCACTCTCTCTCTCTCTTAGTGAACTAGTAAATTGGATGTAAAACCAAATGGAAAAGCTTAATCGCCGTTTTCTCATTAGGCGGTTATCTTTTTTCCCAACGAAAAACTCCACGTTAAAGGAATTTGGTTTTGTTAATGTCGTACAGATAAATTCAATCAGCTGACTCCCAACTTTTACATGTATTTTGAGAGGTGTTGCCAACTGAAAACAATGTTTTTGTCGGTATATTAAGAAAGCCGAAATCGTTAACAGACAGTTTATTTTTTTAACAAATTCATGTCGCCATTAAGTAACAGACAGTTTGTCGATACATTGAGAAAATGGCTATAAGTGACCAAACGTTACCATAGAGTTGATGAGTTCTTTTTTGTATTCTGATTGTAAGCAAAAATCATTATGGTTATGTGATCTTTACTACAGTCATCAGGATTTTTTTTAACACCTATCTAGATAGGAAAGTTCCTGGATTAGCTTTTTGCTTTACTACTGGTACCTTTTGTGTGTGTTTGTAATTCCGAGTAAATGTTTAACTCCCAGCCTTTAAAATTGTCTGTATCGTAGTTGTATTAATTACATCCTTTATTATAGTAACCGTTTAATGTCCTCCTTTCTTAAGTCATTCTTTTTCAGTCTTGTGGAATTGTGTTTTAAGAAAAAGTCCTTTTTGAAACTTGTAAATACTTTTCTAATTTTCTAATTCTTTTCGGGATTTAAGGGTTTCTTTTTCAGACTTCAGGATTTCTCTTGCGTTTTATCCATTAACTTTTTAACTACTCTCTTTCCTTAAATTCTTCATGATTTTAAATTATATTCTGTTGCCTAAACAATGATGTCAGTTTAACTGGTAATTGGACCATAAAAATGTCAAAAATGTTCGTTGCTTAATTAGAAAAAACTTTTTTCGATTTCAAATAAATTTTAAATAAAACCCTATTACATTATTTTTCTTTTCGACTCATTATTCAACTATTTTTATGATCAGCCCTTAACTTGACATGCTCCTTTTCTCCTTAAGTATTTACTTATTTATTCCAATTTGAAATCTTAATAATGGCCAACATTTTGAATAAATAATAAACGCCTTAACTTCACGATAAAAAAAACTTTATTTTTAAGTAATACACCCAATATTTCAGAAATTTTTAAATACCTTTTTCATAACTAAATCTAGTTTTTCATATTCAAAAGTAATTTTTTTCTTTTAATTACAAATTATACATTTACCTGTCAAATTAAGAACCTTGTTATTAAACCAAATTGTAAACCACTCTTGATTTAATACACTTAAGAAATAAGTCTTATAATTACAACATCCCTTAAGAGAAAAAAAAAACATAATGAATCTCCATTTTTCTAATAAAATCATAATTTCAATTAAAAAAGAGAACTGATTGTCATTTGTAAGAATCTTCTTCAAAATTGTCTACATATCCTTATTATTTGATTAAAACAAAAGCAAAAATAAAATCTTTCTAAGCCGCAATCTAACAAACCAATCCCAAAAACTCTAGACCAGCAAGGAAAAAATCTCATCTTCCCCCAAATTAAATACTTGTCGCACTTCTTTTAAAGGGTTTTTCAAGTTATTCTTCTTTAGCTACATGCAATGCATTTAAGCCACTTGTAAAAACGTTAATTTCATAATTACATGTTTCATGTGTGTTCTCCTACCACTTTTCAATCCAGCACAACACAATTTCACAGCCCATTCCTTTCGCTACAAAAAAGACGTTCTGAAAAACCAAACTAAAAAAAAGTAAATTAAATTACAACTCAGTGTTGTGTAGGTAACAACCAAACGAAAAAAATCGTTGGCTATTTCGGATTCACATGTCTCCCTTTTTTTTATTTAACGCCACATTCATCATTGTTGGATTTTGAGAAAATTTAAAAAATGAGAACCAAAATCAACCATTTTGGTTTTTATTTTAGACTTGGAGACGTCATCTCATGATGCTTCGCTCCTTTCGTTTCTCTTCCCTTTATCCGTGATTTTGAACACATCATTGTCTTCATTAAAATTATCAAAAACATTATTAACAACGTCATTATCATCATAATGAAGTGGATACACGGTAAAAAATACAACTAACTTGGAAATTTTTTGTTAAATGGCTTCTAAGACAAAGGCTTTAACTACACAGCAAAAACCATTAATAAAAAACATAGTCAGTTTTAATTAATAATTTAATCAAGTGAATTAAACATTTACTTATATCAATAACAATACTGCAGAAAATTTAAGACAAAATTCCATTTCTGGTTTTGGGGTTTTGAAGAAGAACAGATCAACTATATGCACAGAAAAATATCTTCAGAATTGTTTTCCAATTAAAGCATTAATCAAAAATGAAATCAGTTTTAATTAAAAATTTAATCAAGTGAATTAAACATTTAATCAAGTGAATTAAACGTTTAATTAAGTGAATTTAACTTTTAATTGATACTATTTTTTTGTTTAATGGTGCAAATTTAATTATTTTTTTTTTTAAATTAATATCACAATTTTTTTAAATTAAAATCAATTTTTATTTTTTTTCTGTATAAAAGAGACAAATAAACTACACAAGGAGTTTGATAACAACAGCAAGATATTTTTGTGAATATTAAAAGTTTTTTTTTATATTTTCACAAACATACTTCATACTTTTTTCATTTATTTGTTTAACCGTGTTTGTGTGTTTTATTTGGCTCTTAAGTTATCCAAAGCAGATTTCACAGACATCGTTAGAACAACACACAGAAAAAAACTAAAAATCGATTTCAATTAAAAAACTTTTGATATTAATTAAAAAACTAATTAACTTTTCACCAGTAAACAAATGAATAGTATCAATTAAATGTTTAATTTAATTGATTAAACGTTTAATTCACTTGATTAAATGTTTAAATCACTTGATTAAATTTTTAATTAAAACTGATTTAATTTTTGATAAATGCTTTAATTGGTGAGCAATTTTGGAATTTTTATGTGGAATTTTGTTTGGAAGTCTTGTAGGAAATGCTTGCTTGATATCTTTCGATTTAGACTACCTAGCTCATATTTTTCTCTATGTGTAACATCTTCAAACTTGTTAATAACATACTTAGCTATAATTCTTATTCTCATCCATAACGCCTTTCATTCACAAAAAAAATTATTATTCTTTATTCGATTTTTTTGTTTTTTTTTTTTTCAAAATATATTTAAAATTTGTTTTCAATATTTCGTAAGTGTTTTAACGCAAAATAACACTTGTCACTTTTTTTTTGTTGCTGGTGTTTGTTGGCTTGAAATTAACGAATTTCAAACAAAAGCTGCCAAGAAAAAAGAATAAAACAATTTATAAAATTTTTTATGGATAAACAATATTTTAGGAAAATAACAATAGGATGGACTTGTTATTGAAGTGGCCCAGTCACTTAAACGCCATTGTTAAATCCTTGTTATAGAAGGATAATTAATAATAATGATTATAATAAATTTAACAGAAAAAAAAAAAAAAATGTAAATAGAACTACTAGTCACGGTTAAAAGAAAGGCTAAATGAAGAGGATTTTTAGGAGATTGATTTTGTATTAAAAAAAAAAAAAAATTAATAAATTAAAGGCTGGTGAATTAAAAAAGGACTTATTTTTTATAAAGGAGCCTATCAGCTTCTCTCTTAAAGACTAGAGAGAACACCCCAGTACAATTTTATATCATGATTTCAGTTTTTCTAAACCTACTCGGACCTTATTGTTGCATCAGGGGCCTATATAAAATTATTAAGTGTCGTTAATCCTTTCCGAGTCCGATCTAAATAAGGACTTAAAGTACGAAATTCTCAAATAAATCCCATTTTAAATATACCAAAGTATGTGATATTCTCTTTAAATAAAGCCAAAATCCTTCTTGCGTTTTTGGCATTCTTTAAACGAGGGTTGTCCTTATCTGGAATGGATAATTTATGTTTTAAAATTGTACTGGAAAAAATGCTAGAAAAAGTGAAATTCCAGAATGCACTTTGTTAGAAACAGTCGCAACGACGCACATTACCCGAAATTAATTTCAAATATTTTTAAATAAAAAAAAAAAAATATTGTGATTAAAAACATCAAAATAAATTGAAAATTTATAATCAACAACAGCCAAATTCAATCCACCAATACCATTGGTAAAATAGTGATGTTTGACTATAGACTGGCAGGCGCCGCAGTGGCGCAAACGTTAGAACGGCAAAGGATGCTAATGATGGAAGTTCGGTTATTCTCGAAACATGTAAATTTGACCCGAGTTCAATCCGGTGTTTAGGCAAGAATAAAATTATCAAACATTTTTAATTAATTTCAAAAGATTTTGTTATTAGATTAGAAAAACTAAAGATATTAAACCAAATAAAACTGTTAAGCGTATAAGACTTATAGCAACAGTTCTACTTGTAATAATATCAAAGCTTAAACAAAACACATCAACAATAAACAGTGGGTTTATCTCATCTTACATTCCCCACTACAATTAGTTGAAATTCTCTCAACATTAATTGTAGTTGTAAGTAGGTTAAGAAAAACAAAATAAAAACAACAACAACTTACAAAAGATGTTGTCAATTAAGTGTTTTTTTAGGCCGTGCACTTGCCTGTTTATTATCAAAAAGTAATTTTAATTTTTGGGAATACAAAATTTTAATTTCAAAAGATTTTGTTATTCGTGCTTAATTCCCAGTTTTTATTATTGATAAAAACACTTGAAATTTATTGTTGATGGGATAAGCTATTCCTATGCGCATTTCACTGGTTGCTTAGGCCAGATCGTCCGGAAACTTCATCCATAAAGATTTTAGAAAAATTAAAGATATTAAACCAAATAAAACTGTTAAGCGTATAAGACTTATAGCAACAGTTCTACTTGTAATAATATCAAAGCTTAAACAAAACACATCAACAATAAACTGGGAATTAAGCACGAATAACAAAATCTTTTGAAATTAAAATTTTGTATTCCCAAAAATTGAAATTACTTTTTGATTTTTAATTAATTTTATGTTGCAAATTCCTTCTTTCAAAATCAATGGAAAATTTGATGAACTTAAGCCTAATTTAAATATCAAAAACTTTAATTTTTTGTGTTTTTTTTTACAATTTAAAGTTCTATAAAGTTAAAAAAAAATCTAAGCACCATAATATAATTTTGTTTTGCCGGGTCCATGATTGCCAAGGGTTAGACTCTAAAATTTTCTGTAAGTAATGTGGTGTAGGTTCTTAAATGGTCGGGTTTGACCGACTATACTTTCACGTTTTTTCTCCAACGGCTTTCGGCGATGGTCGTTGCATTGTTGCAAAAATTCACTCTCTCTCTCTCTTAGTGAACTAGTAAATTGGATGTAAAACCAAATGGAAAAGCTTAATCGCCGTTTTCTCATTAGGCGGTTATCTTTTTTCCCAACGAAAAACTCCACGTTAAAGGAATTTGGTTTTGTTAATGTCGTACAGATAAATTCAATCAGCTGACTCCCAACTTTTACATGTATTTTGAGAGGTGTTGCCAACTGAAAACAATGTTTTTGTCGGTATATTAAGAAAGCCGAAATCGTTAACAGACAGTTTATTTTTTTAACAAATTCATGTCGCCATTAAGTAACAGACAGTTTGTCGATACATTGAGAAAATGGCTATAAGTGACCAAACGTTACCATAGAGTTGATGAGTTCTTTTTTGTATTCTGATTGTAAGCAAAAATCATTATGGTTATGTGATCTTTACTACAGTCATCAGGATTTTTTTTAACACCTATCTAGATAGGAAAGTTCCTGGATTAGCTTTTTGCTTTACTACTGGTACCTTTTGTGTGTGTTTGTTTATACCTGGCAATTCCGAGTAAATGTTCAACTCCCAGCCTTTAAAATTGTCTGTATCATAGTTGTATTAATTACATCCTTTATTATAGTTACCGTTTAATGTCCTCCTTTCTTAAGTCTTTCTTTTTCAGTCTTGTGGAATTGTGTTTTAAGAAAAAGTCCTTTTTGAAACTTGTAAATACTTTTCTAATTTTCTAATTCTTTTCGGTACTTAAGGGTTTCTTTTTCAGACTTAAGGATGTCTCTTGCGTTTTATCCATTAACTTTTTAACTACTCTCTTTCCTTAAATTCTTCATGATTTTAAAATATTCTGTTGCCTAAACAATGATGTCAGTTTAACTGGTAATTGGACCATAAAAATGTCAAAAATGTTCGTTGCTTAATTAGAAAAAACTTTTTTCGATTTCAAATAAATTTTAAATAAAACCCTATTACAGAGTTTTTAAATATTATTTTTCTTTTCGACTCATTATTCAACTATTTTTATGATCAGCCCTTAACTTGACATGCTCCTTTGCTCCTTAAGTATTTACTTATTTATTCCAATTTGAAATCTTATCAAACTACACCCACTTTAACATCAAAGTAAATTCTTTTTTTTTTTTCAATCCTATAGATTTTTATTTCAACTACACCCAAATAATTTCGCTTTTTATTCCTTGGAACGCACCAAGAATTGACAAATAAAAAAAAAATACAACTGAAATAATATGAAAAAAAAATGAAGCACGAATTGGCAACCAATAAATAAATAATGCATGCATGTACGAGTACCATCGATTCACTTTAAATAAAATAAAATTTGGATACGAAAATAAAAATAAAATAAAACGTTTTTATTCTAAGACGCACACGTTTCTATGACATCATTATTTTTTTCTTTTGCTTTTCGTTCGTAATTTGTACAGACCGGGACTAAAAACAAGAAAATTGGGATATATTTAAAAGTAAATTAAGTATTTCTTTTATGTTAAATAAATTTCAAGGTTTTGAATAAAAACCGGAAATAAAATAAAAGGAAGTTTGTCTCGAGTTTATTTTTCAGGTAATAAGAAACATTGGCAGATGTGACCTAACCTTAAGAAATGGATTAGAAGCCACATCCCTACCAACTGAGACTGTAAAGTGTCTTTGAAACATCTTGCAAAAAGTTTAAGACCAATTGTTTAACTGAAGATTTGCCCTTCGCTAGTGGAGACGCAAATTAATAGAGACAATTGCGTTGACGTTGAAGGCTTTATTAGTTTTGACTGAATCTCTAAACTCGAAACTTTTTAAGCATTAAGTATTCCTGGCTACACAGAAAAAATTAAAAATTGTCTCTATTCACCAAATTCATAGAATCAATCAAACAATTTGTTGATTTTGCAACCATTACCAAAAATGATTATATACACAGAAAAAATTAAAAATCGTCTCTTTTGTTTGAATTATTTTGTTTTAAACGAAATAATTTTTTGTTATTGAATTAATATTTTAATTTAAAATTTATTTCAAAACAACTAAAATGTTAATTAAATCAAAATTATATTTTTTATTTTCTTTCAACAAAAATAAAAAATAATTGATTCCAATTATCACATTAATTAAATTTAAATAATTTTTTTAATTGATAAAAAACTACCAATAATTTTTTTCTGTGTAAATTACTAAAAATTGTAAAAATTTAAAATTGTGAATATTTTTTTCAATTACTGATATTTTTTATTTTAATTAAAAAAATTAGCAAAAAACTTTGCCGTTTCAAACAATGTGTTAAAAGATTTAATTAAATAGAGCTCAGATTCCCAACAACATTTCTACATGTTTAAATTATTTTATGTTTAGCGAAAAAATTAATTAAGATTTTTCGTCATTTTATTAATATTTTAATTAAAAATTTATTTCAAAACAACTAAAGTGTTAATTAAATCAAAATTTTAACTTTAATTTTTTTTTCAACAAAAAAAAAATAATTGATTCAATTATCACATTAATTAAATTGTAATACTTTTTAAATAATTTTTTTTATTGATAAAAAACTACTTATAATTTTTTTCTGTGTAAATTACTAAAAACAATGTGTTAATAGATTTAATTAAATAGAGCTGGGGTTTTGACATTTCTCAACAACAATTCTACAAGTTAAAATTTTTTTTTTTTAAACGAAAAAATTAATTAAGATTTTTTGTTATTTAATCAGTATTTTAATTCAAAATTTATTTCAGAACAACTATAATGTTAATTAAATCAAAATTATATTTTTAATTTTCTTTTAATAAAAAAAATTAAATGTGAATACTTTTTAAACAATTTTTTTAATTAATAAAAAACTACTGATAATTTTTTTTGTGCTAAGAAAAAAACAAATTGCTTTATTGTTTTCACAAGAAAATCAAAATAAAGCAACTTGCCAGTTCAGTTTTTTATGCCGTGCACTTGCAAATTTATTATCAATGTAATTTTTGGAATACAAAATTGTAACCAACAAGATTCCGGTTGTCGTGCTTAGTTCTCGATAATCTTTAGGATAAAAAAGGGAAGAAAATAACCTTCAAATTTTGTCTACAGACTGGCTTAAGTATCATAAAGTTTTTCTAATCTTTGCCTGGAAATTTTAAATAGAACAAATACATTGACAAATCAGTATTTAAACACTGTTTTGAAATCTCAGAGGATATTTTACAAAAATTTTAATATTTCGGTCTTTTTTTTGGCAAATCAGTATTTAAACACATGCCAACGTGAATTTGTATTTTAGAATTAAAATGAGTAAAGTTTTCTTTTTTTCCAAAAAAAAAAACCCCCCCACCTCAAACTCCAATAACTTTTATTCCACAAAATCGCATTCTTTCCTCCCATATTTCGGTTTTCATTTCACTAAATCCTTTCAAAACTTTTCAGCTTCATTTGGCTGCTAATCTTTCTATCTGAAATATTAAAAATTTCACACTTTTCAGCGTCTAATAAAAGAATCCACTGAATAGTGGCTAATATGCATTTCACACTTTGTTTGGTTTTTTGTTTTAACCTTCAGAAGCCAATATCCATACCAATTCCCCAAGGGATTTCCATTGTTTCTAACCATTAATTTGAATTGAAATTTAAAAAAAAAAAAAAAAAGAAGAACAAAGTGGAAAGAAATTGCAAGGCAGCCTTTTAGGTAATTGTGCATTTTGCATATTTTGCGGGTTTTAATTTATTAAACAAATGGCTTGTTTAAATTAAAATTTTAATGTGGGTTTTTTTATTTTAAGAATATTTTTAAAATAATGAATGCATTTGTTTTTAAAATAATAAGCTTTTAGGTTAATTAGAGTGTTAACAATTTGACACTTTAGACAGCGTTCCATTAGGATTTATTCAGGGGAAGCTAAAGAGTTTTTTTAATTTAAAATATTGATAAAAACAGCACACTTTAATTTAAAAGGCTGTTGATTTTTTTGAACTTAATCGCAGGAAGATTAAAAAAATCTTCAGAAATTGAAATTAACCACTGCCTGAGTCAGAAGATTCTTTAAAAATCTTTTCCTCATAAATAAAAGCAGAGTTCTAGTAGATTTCACAGTTTTTAAAAAGTTTCAAGAGTATGTATTCTTTTCTTAAAGTTTAGACTGACTGACTTAAAAGGAAAGCTTAAGACAAGTCCATGAACGCAAAAGTTTATTGATTAGTTTATACCTTGCCAACCTTGCTAGTGAAAAATCGGTTCTTCTACGCTCTTCTTAGACCCTTTTGCACACGCAAAATTTACTTTGGCAAAGTATTTTGTATTGTTTTTTAATTTTCTTTCACTTCTGCACACGCAAAGCTTACTTTGACAAATTTTATGGTGTAAATTATCTTTTTTTATATTCTTTTGTTGTTTGTCAAATTAAAGAAGCAACTAAATACAACTATGTGTAAACGACGACCGAAGAAAAAGCAACTTTGCGAGTGCATTAAAGGCTGTACTCACATTCACTCTTCTTTTCTTTCTCTTCTATAAACGCAAGACTTTGCATTTGAGTTAACAAGATAGCGAGTCGAGTGCAAATCACAAATGGCATACCCCTTAAGGTTACAATGCCCTTCAACCCAAATGATCTGGACTAAAGTAATCTATGAACCTCAAGTGTGCACAATGTTTTAAGTTTCGCATGTGTTTCCATTCTACTCGGATTGCCTAATGAAAAGAACTACATTAGCTGTGGAAACTAGTTAATTGCCCTCCCAAGCAAGACTATAATCTAGGCAATTGTTTACTAGAGTTTACATTTCTATAGGTATCCACTCTCGTAATCGTTTGTACACACAAAAAGTCGGAATAACAGAAGGTCAACTCTCTATTGCAATGCGAAAGAAATATGGTAGCATATCGAGTGATTGATACTCTTTAAATCGTTTCCGAACTTGTCTCTTTTTTTGCAAATCATTAATCTTCAATTTTAATTGCTTGTGTTGCTTCGTTATCAAAAAATTTGCGGAAGGGTTTGCGCAAGCGATAAAGAGTACCAGATTGAAATATAATCACCTTTATGTTAGGAACACAACTGTGACGAACGACGAATTTTTGGCCGCGAATATTCGTCGCCAAAAATAAAACATATTTGTGTATATGAAAATACACACAATCATGGCGTCGGCCGAAATTCGTCATACGCGGCGACTTTGTCCAAGAAAAAATTAGTTTGTCGCATTTTTGGATAATAACACATAAATCGGCAACGCTGGCAGTAATACTCCTAATACACAGTAGTCCGACTAGAATAGAAAGAGAGAGCAAAATACCCAACTCAGCTGTCAAAAAAGCCTAAAATTGGAGGTCCACACCATGCATTCTACTGTCAAAAAAGTAGAATCTCTGTTGTATCAAGTTAGTGCCCGTTTACATTGTGCGATTTTGTCGCTTCGATTCTTACTTTATTGACGAGAGGGAATAGAGGAATTAAAAGGGGTACAAAAGCGAGTGTACTCTTCGATTCGTTTTGTACGCTCATTCGTTTTCTCATATGACGAAAAGTTTATTTAAGTTAGTTTCTTCGATAAAAATTGCACAATATAAAACCTTAAAACAATTTTAAAGAAGAACATATAAAAGTCGTATAATACATTTGGGTACTTACATGCGCATAAGCGTTGGACGTCCTTAGGCGCTGAATGCGAAAGGTTTACTTTCTACTTTTGTAAGCTTCACAAGCAGTAATCGAAAAAATCAGCTGATTTTGACAAATAACATTTTATTTTTTCTTGTGGTGATGCCGCATAAAAAGCTTCGCATGTAACTTGAAACGTAGAACGCAGGTAGGGTACAAAAATCGTACAATGCACTTAGGCGTAAACGTGTATTGTGGACCTCTAGCTTAACTCTATCATTGTGTTAGAAAGAAATGTGTATTCTTTTATTCTTAAGAGAAAGTTTCTCCTCTTAGTGAGCTACCTAAACAAGAGCGGCAAGCGTCCGTTTTATGTCAAAACTTTTAGTTTTCTCACTGTTAATACGAAACAAACTTTTAGAACGCGAATTCAACACCAACCGGCTGGAAAATCCTATTTTATAGATCGCTTGGTCATTAAATTTTATTGAAAATGTATTAACAATAGAATTTTCATGTTTAAAAAAACGCTTGCCGCTCTTGTTTAGGTAGCTCAGTTATGGTTTCCCTTTAAGGGTAGTGTACACGATCAAATAGGACCTTACATGTTTAATTTTATGTTTCTTGGTCCAATACTAACGAAAATTAAAAAAGTACCAGAACAAGTACCAAAAACAAAACAGCTCCCTCTTATAGATTTTCTTCCCCTCAGGACATTGCATGTTTAATTTTATATTTCTAGGTCCAATATTCACGAATATAAAAAAATACCAGTTAAAGAACAAAAAAAGTACGAAAAAGATCCCTCTTACAGATAGATTCTCATTCACTCAGGTCCTTGCATGTTTAAGTACCAGCTAAAGAACAAAAAAAAGTACCAAAAAGATCCCTCTTATAGATAGATTCTCATTCACTCAGGACCTTGCATGTTTAATTTTATGTTCATAGGTCCCATATTAACATTAATTAAAAGAGTAAAATTTTGAGAAAAATACAACTCTGTCATGATAAGTTGTTATTGGTTTTATAAAATTTCCAAGCAATAATTAGATCAAAATAAGTAGGACTTGTGTGATCGTGTTAATTTCCCTTTAGCAAGATCCCTTAACCTTTGCCATTCTAAAAGAGAAGATATACAAAGTTTCTTATTTGAATCTCTCAATTTAACAGAAATTGTTCAGAAACTTAAAAAGCCAGTGTTTACTTTGATGTAATTTTTAATATTTTTACTAACAACTTTAATATTCTTTAAATTTTTATGCTATTTAATAAGTTAATAAAACAAAAAGGCCTAAAATTAACCCATTTAGTAATTATGCTGATTTATAAGTATTTAAACATTTACTTGTTTTAATAAAATTAATTAATCAACGTTTAAATACGGATAAAAAAACATGTTGACAAAATAAATAAATTTCTGTTTCTATTTAATTATAAATTTATTGTTGTTTCAGTTTTACTAACAATTTTATGCCATTGTAAAAAAAAAATGTACAATTTTTTTTTTTTTTTTTTTAAGTTAATGGAAAATTAGTTTTACAATAAATTCATTTGTGGTTAAATTAATTAAAACATTATTTATAGCTATTGGATTTTTTTTTGTTCAGGAAATCTTGTTGCTTTATTTTGAAATAATTTTGAAAAAAAAAAAATATTTAATGCATTATTTCCCATAAACAATAAAAAAAATTATCTTTGATGTATGTGGTTGATTGTTGCACTTGTTCTTTTTTTTCCAATATTTTGGAGTGTTTTTATGTATTTTTTTTTTTTTATTTTAATGAAAATTACTTGAGAATACATTAGATTTTCCGGTAAATGTTCAGTTTGTTTGAAGATGTTGTTGTTGTTGCTATTATTATTGTTGCTGTTGTTGATTTCTTATAAGAAAATAAAAGGAAATGCACTTAAATGCATTTTATAACAATCAAAAAAAATTATTATTTCTCTTACGGTCTTTTCATTTATGGCATTTTGCTGCAGTCGATTTTCCTGTATTTATATAAATTTTATAAATGAACGCCCACTTATCTTAAAAAAAATATATATATTTTTCTATAGGAGGGCTTACGGAAAATTATTTTAGTATTTTATTTTCTACAAAATTCTTCAAATAATTAATAAATCCGCTAAATATTGAAAATAAAGGCTTTATAATTTAAAAAAATAACTGTGGCTTAAGTAAATTACAAGAATCTGGCAATACCACAATGTGTTTTACAGAAAGGCAGACGGCGATTTGTTTTAAAATTGAATTTTTTGCAAAAGGTCATTAAGAAGTTTTCCAAAATCTTTTAAACAAAGTCTCATTTGTTTGACAAAAAAAAAACTGTCTCTTAAGTTAATAAAAATCATCTGGTAACACCATAATGTTTTTTCTATTTGAAATGCTAATAAAAATTTCCCTAAGAATTCAATTCTCTACAAAGTGGCTAACAAATTAAAAACTCTTTTTAAATTATTAACAAGTTCCGCAAAATCTTAAAAAAGTTTCCTTGTAAACCCACCAACGAATTCCAACAATCTGGCAATAACAAAACCTCAAAATAGCAAATTTGTAGCGTATAATAAACTATATATTATACGAAAATATATCGAATGTAAATGCGAACAAGTAGAGATTTTTTAACAGTGCAAAATCTTTTAAACAAGATTTCGCCATTTGAAAAATATTAATGGTCCCATCTTATGATTAGAAGCATCTGGCATCACCACAACCTAAAAATAGCTCATTTGCAACACGTAATTAATTTTCATACGAAAAAAAATTTAACAAGGTTTCGTTTAAATGTGCTAAATTCCCATTTCATAATATTGATAAACTGAAATTTTTTGTTGATGGGATAAGCTATTCCCATGCGCATTTCACTGGTTACTAAGGCCAGATCGTCAGGAAACTTCATCAAACGATTTTAGAAAAACTAAAGTTATTATACAAATAAAACTGTTAAGCGAATAAGAATTATAAGCCCCAGTTTTACTTGTAACAATATCAAAACTTAAACAAAAACCACAACAATAAACAGTGAGTTTATCTTTTCTTACAATTTTTAATTTAAAGCCGAACTAAAGGCAATTTAATAATGTGCATATGTAGTGTCAAATACAGTCAAACCAGGCTAATTCGTACTTCGTTTTTTTAAAAACCTCAACAATTAAAAAAAGGGCTGGTCCCTTAAGAAAAAATACCATACGCTTTGGATCCCTCGTTTATTCGTATATTTAATTATTCGAATTTTGAGGAGACCCCTCGTCTCGTAAATAACCTCTTATAAGTCGTAATAAAAATTAGCGTTTAAAAAACTGCAGTCAAAGTAGAAAAACTGTAATTTCTTCCACTACTTCATTTGTCATTGGCAAAACAAAAAAACTGTTGCTTTTACTTCTGATTCATTAAATATAAACAGTTGTCCACAAAATTTGTATTCGATTGTCGTTAGTTTTCTTTCTGGAATTTTTTTTGTTTCTTATTAGGAATGGCAAAAAATATCGATATTAAAAAAAAAATAGTCGATATATTACCGATATTTAAAATACCGATATATCGATATTGAAATACTACTATCGAATTCGATATTTTTTAAAGTCAGTCTTCATTAAAAACTCAAAATTTTAGCCGTTTATTTAAATTTTTCGTAATATACTTTTTTTTTAGATTTCATATGTTTTTTTTGTATTCTTCCCTTTTGATTTTGTCACAATTTAATTTTTTATTTTCATTGAATTTTTTGTTTTGATTGAATTTTTTGTTCTTATTAATTTTTTGAAATAAAATGAAACAATAAAAAGTAACAATGTAATTACATATAATATGCTTGTTCATAAATATGTATGTACAAAGGTATATTAAATTTTTAAATTTGGTAATAGTTTCAGCAAAATACGTTCGATATATGGAAATTTTTGAAATAATAAATATCGATACTCCTTAAAAATATCGATTCGATATATATCGATATATTTATTCAATTTGTTCATCCCTATTTCTTAAGATTTGTTTACTTCCCGTTTTTGTTAAGAGCGTTGCGTAAAAATTTCATAGAAAAATACTTTTTTAAACATTCATTCGTCTTTTGATTTAAACCTCATTACATTCAAACCCCTACAAATCGTTCCTATTTTAATTTTTACCTCGTAAAATCAAAACCTCTGTAGTTCGATAACTCTTTTAATTCGTAAAAACCGGTCGGTCGCTTCGATTACAACTTATCGGGACTCTACTGTATTTTAAAAAGAAATCTGTTGCTCAACAAAAACGGCCATACATATAAATTTACAAGATATGGCAATGCCAAAACAGAACAATAGCAAATTATAACTAACTAACTTTAAAGTAATCGGACTAAAGTTTTGACATTATAAACTGCAGATTTTGCAGTATTCAATTTTCAATGTAAATTTCACATAATAAACGGTTGTTAAATTTAATAATCGTTTGGGAATACGGTGAATATGTTTTAATTCTAATATTCACCAAGTATAACTAATAATTAAAATGTCCTTTTCTGCAATAATCAGACCAAAAAAAAAAAACACCAAAATTCCCTAAAGGTTATTAAAATGTTGAACGGTTTATGGTTTTTTATCCAAATTTTCATATTTTAATTGGGCTAAAGTTCCCTTAAATAAATTTTTATTAAATTATTTTTATAAAGAAAGGAATTTTACAACATGAATTTAATTAAAATTTATTGAAAATTTTTTAATCCTTGACCGCCGCGGGAATCGAACCCAGGCTTTCACGTACAGGTTACCCTTACATGTTTCAATCGCAACCACTCAATCTCTTCAGAGGGGTTTGCCGTTTAACACTCACAGCCATTGACGACTGCTGGCAGTCATTTTTAATCTTGTAATTTTAATCTTTATTAAATTAGAAATTCTGTAAAAAATTTAACAAAGTTCCGAAATTTTACATCTCAGATGTTCAAAACTGCGATTTAATGAAAAAACCTCTCTGAAGCGGGGTATACACTATCGAACGTGTATGAAAGTTTTGCTCAAATTTTTGCTTGTTTGTAACTGTGACACGGAAATTTTTGTCAATCAGCAGTCAACCACAAATTATCAAGTGGTTGGTTGTAGACCAGTGATGTCAGCGTCATACACAATTGTGTAAATTAATTCACACACATTCTTCACACGCATTCTTACGCTCTTTCATTTAGTCCACGAGAGTACACAATTAGTCGTCGATTATCAAGCGACGGATGCACATGTGGCGGATGCTTACGTATTTTTTAATCTTTATTAAGAATACCCAGCGGGAAAAAGAAGGAGTAGGAAGGCCTTCTAGAAGGCCTCTGTACCCCTTCTTTTGGATGTACAAGGCCTTCTTGCTCCATTCCATACTCATATCCTTTTTACACACGTTGTCATTGCGGAGAAGGCCTTCCGCTCTCGCTTCTTCAGCAGGTACATAAGAAGGGTAACGGGACCAAAAAAATTGATTTTGCTTTTGCTTGTGCAAAAAAACAATACAAAAAATGTTACTCCTTCTCTACTCCCTTCTCATAGAAGCGAGTGTGGAAGCTGTATCTATTCTTTTATACGAAAGAGCCGAGGCCTTCTATGATGCCTTCTTTAGCAGTTAGATAGGAATAGTAATTGAATCAAAAAATCTTTTAAGCAGGCCTTTAAAAAGGCCTGAAGTAAGAAGGTCTTCTGAGTTTTCCCGCTGGGTTGTCTCTTTATTCACTAATACTAATGTAAAGCAATACAACCACAATTGACATCACTGTTGTAGACTGACGAAATTTTGGACTGTCACTCAAGTTTGAAAGTGTTAATTAAGCCTGCTTAGATAAAAACCAAAATACGATTTTGATAAAAAATTACTTATACAATCCAGTTTTTTTGTATTTCAAAATACCTTCCTTAACTGACTTCCTTTTTAAGCAACACTTTTACCAACAACTAAAAAATCCATTTTACTCTTACCCACTCATTTAAGAGTATCAGGAGTGTATTAAATATTAAAAAGTTTGTCTGTTTGTGCTTAAAAAATTATGTGCTTTATAAGAAGTTGCATTTTATTTAATATTTATTTTCAGCCAAATAAAAAATAAACTCTTTAGATGTATTTCTTTTTTAAATATGTAAGTATTTTTTAACTTTTTCTCAATATTTATTTCTTTATTTTCAAGTATTTTTCGTTTTTTGTTTGATTTTTGCATACAAGTGGCACTTTTCTTTTACCCCACACTCTTTCTCTTTCATGCACATGATTGCACAAAAGCTTCCATAACAGTTTGGCGTATGTATGAGATAATGTAAACAAATATTTTGGCGCGCACACACACACACAACCATTTATGCATTACTCAATGCACTCTCTTTGATGTTGTTCGTTTTGTTTTTTGTCTGTCGTGTTCTTCTTCTTTAAAAGAAAGGGCATTTACTTATGGAGAGTTGGAGTTTTAAAGAAAATGGTGATCATTTTGTTGGAAAAAAATAGAGGAGGGCTCTTGTTGCAATACCTATGATCATTTTTAATGCATTAAAAGCCTGGGTATATATGAGGAAATAGGAGATCAAAATGAAGTTGCCAGATTTGAAAGAAATGGGAAAACAAAACTGCAAGTTTCTAAAGATAATCAGTTGTTCTATAAAATTCTGCAGGGTCAAAGAGAGATTGGTATAAAAAAGGGAGCATTTTAAAATTTAAAGGATACCAGTTCCCTATTGTAAAGTAATTTAAAAGAGCTTTAACTTAATCGTCACCTAAAATCCAAAAGTTATTGATGATGAAATTATTGACTATGATATACCATAGAGATTGCTTTAATGCAGCGGTCATCACAAAGAGAGACAGTTAAAAATGTGTATGTAGTGGTGAGTTCATATTGTGTGCATTGAAAAACACCAATTCTAGAAAAGAGAGCAAAATAAATTTACTCTTTTGAGACATTAACTATGTGTTTTGTTTTTGTTTTTTGTCGTTTCGTTAACCTTCGTGTTGTGTGTGTGAAATTCACGAAAAGTGCTCGGCCCCTGGGGGCATAGCGTGATGATCGTTGCTTTAATGTTAAAGCTAAAGGCATTTCTCAAGTAGACTTAAACCTTTAGTACACGGAATGTAAAAAGCCACATTCGCATGTGGTTCTGACATAATTTTGACGTCACCACAAAGCCACAATAACCATTGCGTGTTGTGTGACGACGTCAAAAATACGTCAGAGCCACATGCGCATGTAGCTTTGTACATTCCGTGTACTATAGGCTTTAGGATTTATTCTAAAATAAGGATATTGGTCAATCCCTTACCGCAAAAAAGGCTAAAAAGCGACAAAAACACAATTTTACAGGAGAAAATTTTTTTATTCTATTTCATGAAAATTTTGTATGACGGTTGCCGCTTAAGCTAAAATTGTTTTTGCTATAAAATTATAACGGTAGCTTATGTGACCATGACGTTTTAGAAGATGCTGCTAGTGTTGCCAGTTAATTCATTTATTAAAAAAAAGCTATTTTTGCAGTTAGGGCTCAACGTGAGCTGCAGGTGACAAACGTGAATTTCCAATTTTTGTTTTCAGAATTGCTGCTTTTGCATTAAAAAAACCAAGGGTTTTTTATCCAGGTGAAGACTGGCGGTTTAAGGGGATATACCTATCTATGTATGTTACGGACCGGTTTGCCCGACGAGGATTCCGTTTAACTCACATTAAAATTCCTTAGGGCCATTATTACAACTTACAAATAGTTATTTTTAGGATGCTATCTGACAGATAAATAGTTTTTGGTTATTACAAGTTAACATTAACCTAAAAAGTGACTGATAAGCTAACATCAGGTTTGTCCTCATGGTAACTTTACAAGTGAACTTTAAGAACTTGAAGATGCCATATTTTTAGAAGATGCCATATTTTCTGCTGAAGATATGGTAACTTCAATGATAGCCTTAAATTACTCCACTTTTTCAAAAAACACAATTTAACACAAAAAACAAAACAATTTACCATTAAAACCAAAAATAAAGCACAAAAATTTACTTTTGTTTTTAATTAATAAATAAAACAAAACTAAGTCGTTGCCACTACGTATTTTAAACAACCAAAAGTAGTCGGTATATACTGCGAGAGTAATATAAAGCGAGAGTAATTAAGAAAACACATCTAGACCGATTTAAAAACCCAGCGTTCAACAAGTTATTACAAATTAAAACACATTCGATTGCTCACAATAATGACAAAATATAAAGAACTTTTATATGAATCTAAACTCAATTACATAATTTTGTTCTGGCGGGCCCATGCTTGCCCATGAGTACCAACTAGGGTACACTTGCAAATTTTTTTTTTTTTTTTTTATACTGTGTTGTAGGGTATCATATGGTTAGGCTTGATCGACTATACTTTCTTCATCGTTTTTTACCGGAATAAGGAAATGGAAAAGACATATTACTAACAATTGTGCATACCTTAAGCCGTATTATAATTGAGGGGCTTAAAAGCCAAAGGATACAACTGTCAAACTTGTTAAAACTGATAAACCTATATTATATTGAGTACCTATAGAATAAAAAAAGAAACCAAATAAATACATAGGTACCTATTAAAGCTTTAAAAGGATTTTTTTTTACTTGAACGCACTGCACTCCTTTGCTTTTTAGCCCCTCAATTAGAAATCTAAGACATCAAGAACTTATTTATTACTACCAATAACACATTTTTAAAGAGTAAAGTTGTTGAATAATAATATAAAATCCTTTAGAAACATAAACACATTTCACTCTGTTACTTACACACCGTTATTTTGGTATTTAAAATTTTACCCCACAATTCGCTCTACCATTTTTTACTGCTTATTTGTGCTACATTTTCCTAACATCTTCTATTTTAAATCCTTTTAATTTGCTTTCTTCCTTAAGCTAATTCTTCTAATATACCTAACTCATTTTCTAAATTTTGACTTTTTTTCTGTTGGCTTTTTGCTCATGTTCTTAATTTTAGTAAGCATTTGCTTTTCTTGTAGAAAATTTTGCCTCATTTGTTTTTTGCTTCTGCAAAATTTAATTTTTAAAGCTTGTCTCTTGGAAAATTTTGTTTTTCTATTTACTTTTTACTTAAAATTCCCCTTTTAGTTTTGTTTTTGTTGGTAAAACCAGACTTGGTTTGGGCATAAATTATAATCTATGTGTGCGTGTGTTTTTGCCTGTAATAAACAAATAGGAAAGTAAATAACGGTACACAATTACTCATACTCAGTTTTTTACAATTTTACTCTCAAGTTGTTTTGGTATTGTAGTTGTTTTTGTAAAGCATAAACAAAACTGTAAACATGTCTGTTGTTTTTTCTGTTTTTGCCATAATTTTTTGTTGTTGTCTAGGAAACATGTTAATTAAGCTTTTAACTAGTATGCGTGCAATTTTTATTTTTTTTTTTTGGAGCAAATGTGTAAGTGTATATACATTAGTGAGTATGTATATAACTGGGTGTTTTTGTTTTTTTTTGGAGATGAGGATTCAATTTGACTCTTGGCAATTAAGCGACTTTATCGATTAGCTTAATGGCAGACATACATATGTAGGTATGTATTTGTTTTATTGGTCAGTTTAAGGTTAGACTAGGTTTTTCTAAGTTTAATTGTTGTTTCTTTACGTACAATTTTTAGTGGGATTGCCTTATTTCTAGGAAATTTATTGAAAAAAAAATACACTTATGTACCTATGTATATTCTACTAATTCTATAATTAAATCCTATAAGAGAAAAAAATCATTCGGCCATGTACTGACAATCGCACTATTTGAATCGTGCATTTTGCTTGCAATCTGCCATAATTTCTCAAAAAAATTTCTAGTTCCATTACACTGAACCAAAAATCTAATGAAAATGTACGTTAAGCAAACGAAATTACGTTTATTAAAATATTTTATAATGAAAATAATACCTAAATTTTCATTATATTAATGAATAATTCGTTGAGCCAAAAAAATATTTTAATAAACGTAATTCGTTTGCTTAACGTACAGTACATTTTCATTGGATTTTTGGTTCAGTGTAGGCATGCAACTTTTTTGCGATTAAAAGATTTCTATTTAAATTACATATTATAAAATTAAACTTAATTAACAATTTTTTAACCATCCTTTGATTCTTTTTTCATGTCAATAATTAATTATTTTGTTAAATTTTGTAGGAATTTCCGTAGAAAAATCGTCAAACTCACAAAAAAAACCCGTTGTAAAAAGGATTTATTACACAAAATACCTACGTACCTATTTAAACTGAATAATTAGAAAAAATTAGCCCCCGCAATCAAAAATGATTATTAACTTTCACAAGCTTTTATAAAATTTTTATAGAAAATTGGTTTTGTAAGCCTTTACAAAATTGAAAATATCTTTATGAATACTGGTATAAAAATAGGTTAATTTATAAAGTAAAAACTATACCCAAATTTTATAAAAATCTTTAAAAGATTTTACGTAATTTTTCAAAAGTTTTTTTAACTAGCTCCGAAGAGAAAAATCGCTAAATTAAAAAAAACACGCGTAATAAAAGAGAATTTAAAAAGAACTGAAATCAAAGAAAATCAGTAAAATGAAAAAAGCACTAATTTAATTTCATGATATTAAATTAAATTTGTTGCAAATCTTGAAAAGATTTTGTTTAATTTTACCTTTGATTTTGTAAATCTACAGAAAAAATCGTTTAATTAAATTAACGAATACGTAATAAAAATAATAAATGGACCGATTCCAGGATCACAAAGACTCTATTCCAGAAAGTAGCTTGTAGGGCCATATTTTCTTACCATTTTCTATAAAAATTGTTCTTATGACAATTGAAACGTTTATAAAAAATGTCATCAATTCTAGGGCCAATATTTTTTAGTCTCTCTCTAAACTATTGTTGTGTGGGTATAAAAACGCTTAAATTTTAATTTTTAATTAATTAAGGATATTCGTTAAAACGCCAAAAAATCGTTTTAATAGAGTCAAATAAATCGCGAAAATCAGGGAATTCCATAAAAAGAATTATTTGAACCATAAAAAAAGAATCGAAAAAACAAAGAATTTTATAAAATAAAACTATTTAAAACAATGAAAAATCATTAAATAGAAGAAATTTTTAATATATATTTATAAAGATCTCAAAGAAATAAATACTCAAGCTCGAGCTCATAGGTTTTTTTAATAAATGTTTTTTTATTTTATTAATTTAAATAACTTCAATATTTTGATATTCCTTAAATATTTATAAAGATTTTTTTTTTTAAAGAAAATTTTAATGATAAAAAAAATCCCAAAGACAAAATATTTTTTCTAAAGTAAGAAAATTATTAAAAAAAAAAATACTGAAAATTTAATGGAACTACAACCTTAACTTTCGTTTTTTGGGTTGATTACGGTTTGCAACTGACCATAAGTTGATTTGCCAGCAGCGAAATCCGGCAACGCCGCTCATGTTAAAAAAAAGGTATGTAAAATAAAATAAAAAATTTTGTAGACTTAATTAAACATGAGCGGTGTTGCCTGATTTCGCCGCTTTTATTAAAATTTTCATTGAATAACAAATAAAAAAATCAAACAAAGTTTCGGAACTTTAAAAACAATGATTATAGATTTTATGAATTCTAAAAAATTCCAGAGATTTTTTAAAAAATTCTTATAGAAAATAACTTGAAATTTCATTTATGATAAATTGCTTGTTTTGATTATAAAAATTGTTCGGATTAGTTTTCAATTTCGATTAAAAGTTTTTTTTTAAGATAACAAATAAAATTTTTTAAGAAATTTCGAACTTTTAAAGAAATGATTAATTATTTTATTAAAACAAGTTTATTTTTCAAATCAAAAGATAAAGAAAATATGTTTTTACGGCCAATTTCGCCAAGTTCAGTTATAATTAACTACCAGCCATAACTGTCAAAACATACTGTTAACTAGAAGGTTGAGTAATTGTTAGTTTTAACTGAACTTGGTGCAAATAACCGTTAAAGAAGTAAGAATATAAATTTTGTTTAACTCACAAAAAAAATTCTCCAAAATTATTTAAAAATTCAATCAAGTGAGCTAAACGTTAAATTGATATAATTAATTTGTTTACTGGTACAAATTTAATTAATTTTTTAATTAATATCAAACATTTTTTATTTTTTCTGTGTTCTTTAAGAAAATTACTTTAAATTGTTTTAACAAAACTTTCACCTGTAATTGTTTCAAAATAACAAACAATGTTCAAATCAATTTACTGGACAAATTAAACATTTAATTAAAAAAAAACCTCAAAATTTCAAAAACAGAAATAAAAAAATGCTGACTTTTTAAGCATTTGAATTATTTTAATTGCACGTTAAAAAATTGTCATCCAAGTAGGTATTTGAGTATATATATATAAAGTGAAATTCGTCATGATCGGACACCGAAGAGGCCATTGAAATGTGTCCGTAAAAGAAAATGTCTTCTCAAACGAACTCAGTGCTGCTTTCCTTTAGAACGCTATATGGATCAGGAAACAGTATCCATCGAAATGGGATGTCCGCTTAAGGAAGATGTCCGTTCAGGCATATTACACTGATAACAGTGGATTTTATGCACAATTTTTATAAAAAATTTCAGGTCAATTAAAATTTTGTATAAAACAAATCATCAAAACAATATTGAAACACATTTTAAATAATTTTAATGTCATATTTAGGTCCTACGCTTTATTAATTTAATTAAATAAAATAAAACGCAAAATTGTTTTTTATATTTTTATTATTAACACATGGAATTTCTTATGACCGGACACCAAAGGGACCATTATAAAGTGTCCGTACAAGGGAAATGTCCCCTCAAAAGAACTCACTGCATCTCATAACTGAACGCTGACGGGACCAGACAACAGTATCGAACGAAAGCGGGTAACCGCTTAAGGCAGATATCCGCTTAGGAAGATAACACATTAGACAATTAGAAAATTTTTAAATTTAAATAAAACACTTTTTAATTTACTAAAAATTCATTTTATAATAATTTATTGACTTTGCAAATTTTACACTTTATTTTCCTGATCTCTTTTATTTCATTTACTTAAAATTCTTTTTTTTGCTGCTTCATTTTTTTGCATTTAAAATCCGCTGTAAATTGCTGTATCTGAATTGTAATCGTTAATAAAGTGCGTAACTTTTAGAAATTATTGAAAAAGTAAAAACAAAGCTCAGAGAATTTTAAACTCTCATCATTGAGAAGGTAAAAAAAACTTTATTAAGAAGAATACAAAATTTCATTTTAACACACAACACACGCGCTAACAAAAAGTAAAAACAAACTCACGGATACTCTAAAAATATAATACAAAAGCTCGAGATACTGGTAAATGACCAAAGAGAAAAAGAGACAACTAAATAACTTTAACAGAATGAGCAAGCGAGATAGCTTCTTACTCTCCTCAATTTTATATGAATTCCATTCCATTAGCGATACCCATAAATGTATCTCACAGATACAAGATTCTAAGTAAGATACTTATTGGAAGTTTTCTTTTGAAATTTCTCCTCTTTATAAAAAGAGTTCTAGTTGGATTTTGTTTTAAGCTAAAGTAAGAGTGAAATGGCTTGATTTTAATAAAGCCTTCTTTGTTTTACTTGTTCAAAGTACAAGGGTTAATATGGCGTTTTAGATATTTCCAAAAATTTCTAACTCATGGATACTCTTTTTCTTGGCAAAAATCCGTTTCAACCATTCAGTTCATTTTGGTACTTTGAGCATAATCAACGTTCGTTAGTCACATCTATGGAAGCGTTAAAAATTTGAATTAAAAGAACAAAAAAATAAATTGAAATAAAAAAAATATTGAAACCAAGAGATTTTTGAAAATAACAAGTGAAAAAGAAAACTTCTCTCCCCCTAAACAAAACACGTGCGAAATTTTAAAGTTAAACAAAAAAATACAGTACGGAATATTTTCCAATAAATAAAAAAAAAATAAAGTACATAATTAGGATTGATACAAAAAAGAGAACAACAAAAAAGTGCAATAATTTTTTAAATTTTTAAAAGAAAAAAAAACAAATCAAAAATATAAGATTTTAATACTTAAGAAAAAAAACTTAAAACTTTATAAAGAATATTTAATCATAAAAAAAAATTTATTAAATATAAAAAAAATATAATAAACGCCTGAAAATATGCCTTGTTTTTTCTTCAAAACAAATCCCCTAACAATATTTTATATAAAAGTTTAAACCAAAACTTTAATTAACACTTAAAACAAAATCAATGAAAAGAATTTTAATCGCGTTAAAAAATTTTAAAAAATGTTTTAAAAGTTTTCCCATAAATATTTTAATGAAATTAAAACAATTTTTAATTATTCATTAAAACAAAATTAAAAAAAAAAGCTTTCACTGACTGAAAAACAAAAAATTTCGAAAAATTATTTTGCCGTCGGTAAATATGCAGGCCACCAAAATGCGCACTCCCTTTGCCATTCAAGAAATTTTGGGTCTGGGTGTAGGTTCTGCCGCTGCCGCTGCTGCCGCCGGCTATCCACATCCCGTTCACTTGCACCCTCATACCGCTATACCACCCGCCATTGCCACAACGCCACCACCCTCATCGCACAACTCCAGTACGAGCTCCCAACATCCATCGAACACTCAACGCTTATCGACCTCCTCACCGCCCTCGGCTCATACGCCTAGCGATTGCAATAACGCTCCAATATCACCTGCTTCTTCCACACATGGCCGTCATCGTGACTCCAGGTCTTTGTCACCCGATGTTACCCGTTTGTCGGCGGCTGCAGCAGCCGCAGCAGCGGCCGCTCATGTACAATTACCCGTCTTTAATCCGGCCAATTTTTATGCCGCTGCTGGTTATGCGGCAGCCGATCATGCCGGTCAGCTAAATGCGGCAGCCCATCATCATCATATGACTACATTGGCGGCGGCGGCCTATTTAAGAGGATTTCTGCCGCCTGGTTTTAGTACGCCCCATGAGTTTAGGGGGCATTTTCAGCAGCATTTTGGTTCACAGTTTGGGGGTGAGTGTTCTTGGTTTTTTTTAAAGATTTTTATAGAAAAGGGAAATTTGGAAAAATTTGAAAGTGTTAAAGACAAAAAAAAAAATTTAAAACAAAGAAGTACATTTTGAGAGATTTTTAAGTTAACAGGGGTGTGCTGGAAATCGAAAAGGTAAAACGCAAGAATTTTAAAAGTCGTTTTTTAATATGATTTCTGAATTAAAAGAATTTTATGAAAAATATTTCTTAAATAGAATTTTAAAACAAATATTATAAAAATTAGAATATAAAGTGTATTAAAAAAAAACTTCCAAATTCTTGCGTTTTACGTTTTCGATTTCTAGCACACACCTGTAAGAAAATAGAATTTGAAAACGTAAAATTTTGTATTTAAAATTTTTTTATTTTCTTTTAAGTATTTGCTGTACTTGATTTAAAATCTTTTTTAAAGAAAATTTTTATGAAATTTAGTTTTAAAATTTAGATTTCAAAGTAAATTTTTTTTATATAAAATTTGAAATTTTTAAGAATTTTTTTTTTTGAAATTTAGGCAATAATAATATTATCATACTGACCAACACAAATATTTTAAAACTTTTCCAATCTACAAAATCGTTCAATTAAAAAAAAAAATTAAATGAAAATATAAAAATTTGAATCCAACTGTTTATATCAGTGTTCGAAAATAAACATTAAATATCATTATTTAGTGTTCGGTTCGGTAGATTTGTGGAAAACACTAATAATTATAGTGTTTGTGTAGAAAATCATTAAAAAAAAATGTTTCTCTGTTTTTGATCTTCGAACACAAAAATTAAACTGTACTTATCCAACTCAACAAAAAGATGAGGACATTTAATTGCGTCCTGTTTTTTTAAACCACAAACTTCGTTGCGTTCGGCTCAGCAAATTAGTGTTCGTTCGTTTTAGTTGTGCTTAACACCCTTTGTACTGGTAAAGAAAACCAAAAAATTTTTATAAAAGTCTTTCCTAAAAATTTAAGGAATAGAACTATTACTTAAAAGCTTTATAAAATACATAACTGAAATTTAGGTCATAGAATAAATTCGAAAAATAAAAAAATTTTGAATTAAAATATAACGTATTTCTACAGAACAACTACAATTGTTCTATTTAATAACGAAGAACATAACACTATATAATGTTCGTTTTTTTCTTGAAAATAGTTACGAGCGGTATTAAGGATTGTGATCTAATATACAAACATTAAAAATTTGATATCGTTTCTGGGTGTGTGAGCCGTTCGCCTAATAATTTTCTGTTTATATTCGAACACTGGTTTTTATAATACCGAAAAAGTTTTTAATTCTGAACAGGAATGTTAAACTTTTTTACAAAAATTTTAAGTGAAAATTGCACAATTTACAAGTACAAATTTTCAAGACGAAAACAAGATTTCAAAGGAAACAAAAATTTTAAACAAATTTCAAGTGGAAAATTACAATTTTAGTCTTAAAACTCTGGCACCTTTTTGCGAGAGATCCAGAATCAATAACCCTTTTTTCGTGGACCGGTGATTAAAATTTCCAGCACTTTTACTGTTTTGTTCAATGTTTTTTTTTTTTATTAGTAACTTAGAATCTCATTTCGTTATTTTATACAACATCGATCAACCGAAATGCGGCGAGAAAGGGGTTAAAACTTTTTTAGAGCAAATATAGTGTAGTCCTCCCTTAACCCGAAGCAGACACCCTCTGTTTACTGTTTGCGGCAGTAATCTAAAGGAAAGTATTGAGTATTTCTGAAGGACACTCCCCTTTTACAAGCATATTTTAATCGCGATTTCGCTGTTCGGTCATAAGAGATACAGTGTAATAGAAAAATGTATATAATTCTTGACAAAAGTACGGAAAAAACAGATGAAGGAAAAACATGTAAAATCAATTAAACTGGATAATCATTCAAAAAAGCAAATTTCGATCTACCAAAGGTTAAAATACAATTTGGTTTAAGGATTAATGTTTGACTATTGACGTCAGCAGTCGTCGATGGCTGCGAGTGTAAGACGGCAAATCCATCTGAGGAGATCGAGTGGTTGCGATCGAAGCATGTCATGGTAACCTGCCGGCCAGGGTTCGAGCCCCGGCCACGGTCAAGAATGAAAGATTATCAATTACAATTTTAATTCATTTTCATGTTGTAAAATTCCTTTCTTCATAAAAATAATTTAATGAAAATTAAATTTGATGAACTTAAGCCTAATTAAAAATATTAAAAATTTGGATTAACAACCATAAATAGTTCAACAAAATAACTACAATACTAATTAATTTTAAAAACAAATTTTTTATATAAAAATACGTAATTTGTGTTTCGTTAACAAAGAAGAGAGTTGCAGTGTTTTTCCTGAAAATAGTGGAAGATGAGAAAAAATAAGACTCAATAGCATCCAATGTACTCCGAAAAAGTCACCGCTTAAATTTTATTTTAGGGAAGCGGCGTCATCAGTTCGTATGTCCTTCAGCCTTCATAATTGTAATTCAATTGTAAAAATCGGAAAAGGGAAAAAACTCCCGGGGAATTTGTATTCATAATTGGGCTGTTTAAAAACGATGTTTCCCAGGCCATCGCCGTCAACAGCGAGCGTTAGAGGTCAGTGTTTATAAGGGTGCCCCAGTAAGCTAGCTGCTAGTGAGCTAGTCTATCAACGCCGGGGTTGCGGGTTTGATTCTTGCCAGAGACTCTGGTCTCCTGCAGATAAGCGTAAAGCTTTATGATATGGAACCAACGACATGTGGTTTCACAGCTCATGCACCCCATTAGACATTCTGCATGAGCGACTTGAGGGCATGGTTATTTTACGTGAAAATTATGTTTAATGGCAGCCGAATTTGTGCAAATTGACCCCGTATAACTATTTCTTGTAAGATTTTCCTAAGTCGCAGATCTATGCGAATAAGCCACAAAACACACCCGGACATCAAAGCCAACACAAGTCACGCTATTGGTTAAATTCAATCTGATTTATATGCCTTATTTGGCGCCCTATGCTCCAGTGGGAGTTAGAGAAATATATATATATATAAATATATATAATCACGGAAAATTGGACATTTCGTATTACGCGCCAGCCAGCGAAGTTGGGACGGACATTTGCACGATGTTATATTTTATATTGTTAATGGCATCGATTGGCCTTGCAAACAAATGAAAATTTCGATGATATCTAACTCATACTTTGATTTGCTTTTTAATTTCAAAACAGACAGAGCTGAATGAAAGACGCCTTATAACGGTTGGCGCAGCATGAGCTATATATTTTTGTTCATGCGATTATTTTTTTTTTTTAACTATGGAAAAAGAGAGCGTATGTGTAAAGCAGAATATTGACACCACTTTCAAGATATCAATTTTCAAAGCTTTATGCTGGTTCACACTCTTCAAGTTTTAGAGAAAAGAGAATGTCATATCTTTTCCTCTCTCTCTCCTAAAAACTCAAGACTTGACGAATAAAACTTGAAAATTGATGTCCCGTCAGTGATATTAATATTCTGCTTGACACATACGCTCTCTTTTTCCATAAATTTTCGCAAAATTTGAGGTGTAATGGCCATGATTTCATTTCGAATACATATTTGTGTTAAGCTGGGGAATGGTTCTTGTGGCGTCACTCTTCTTTGTTTCTTTCAAATATCTCCAAAAGAAACTGGCCGGAGCTGTTAAATCCGGTGAACTTGAAGGCCAGTTGAAATCGCTTGTGAGCGAATAATGTCTTTGGCGAATATGTCCCTTATCGAAGTCATTGATGCACTTGCAGTATGTGCTTATTTGATTTAAACGTCTGCTTGTTGCTGTTGAGGGACTGTAATGTACGCTCTCTCGTCCATGATCGAGATGGAACAATTTTCTTCTTTTTCTTGAACAATACAGCGCAAACTTTTTTACCTCGCTTTACCAGAAAACTAAGTATCAAACCTTTTTTATACATTACTAAAAAGTAGATACAGTACTTTTCGTTTATAGTCACAACGCTTATAGTCACATTAGCGATATAGTCCATTTTATCTGGTTATTTTGCCGCTATAAGTTAATTTAATATACATTATTAACGTTATAGTCCATTTAGCGATATAAGCACATTTGCCATATATGCCATCTATCAACAGTCATCAAATGGAAAAGTAAAGCAAATTAATGGCGTTATAGTCACATTAGCAATATTTACTAAGTTCTATTTAGTTTTCGAAACCACAACCACAAAAGAATTAAATTGTTTAATTTTTGTCATCAAGGCTCTACTAGTAAAAAATTAGTTTATGCCTTTGGTATCAGTTATGAAATATCTTGGTATTATTTTAGCTATTTTTTATACATTATGCAACTCTGTTGCAAAACCATAAGCCTAATGTCGGTGCAATTTATATGATTTTTTTATTTTCTATATTCACATAACTTGATTACATTCGAATTCAGTTATATGCCTCATAGTGGCATATATGTGAATTAGCCTTATAGTCACATTAGCGATATAGTCCACGTTTTGTCTGCAACTAAAGGATGTGACTATAAGCGAAAAGTACTGTAGAACATTAGTAAGAATTTTATTTTTTAATAATATAACAACAAGGCAAATTCATACAGGTGACCGCAGTTATGCTAGCTGTTCCTTTTTTGTATGTACGTATTTGTATTTTAAATGACAAACTCAATACAAAATTGGCAGCCAGAAAAACTATCTCTGCATAGCTCTCTTTGCGGTCACCTCTGTGAATTCGCTTTGCATAACGAATAAATTATTGCGCCGAAAAGGAACATTTCTTACCTAAACAAGAGCGTCAACGTTGTTTCTCGAACAGAATTGTTAACTTTCTGGTTTAATAAACTCACATTAAAGAAATAAAAGATGGAGATAAAACCGCTAGATTGACCAAAAATAGCTTAATTGTCATTATTTATTAACAATAGCGGCCAACTTCAATGTTTAACGCGCTGTCAAAATCGTATTTTCCAATTGCATAGCGTTGACGCCGCGCTATTTAGGGATGCTTCCATGGTGGAATAAGCAGGTGGCATCGTTACGGCAACAAATACAACATTACAACAAAAATGGAAATTACATCACCGTTAACGTCAAAAATATACATTAAACAAAAATCAAAGCCTGCCGCTGAACATGATGAAATAAATAAATTTTTAGCCAATTTCTATTTAATTATGGTCAATATCTTATTTATCTTAATTTAAAATTATCAAAAACTTTAACAAAATACAATAATCACAGCACAAAACGTGGACTTTTTGTAAACATAAACAAAACTTTGACATAAACCTAGACAAACAATGCAAGAGCAAAAAATCATCATATGGCGTAGCGCTGCCACCTGTTTATTTCACCATGGATGCTTCATTCAAATTGTATGGGCATGGGAATTTTTGACAGCTAGAAAACTATAACCTCTGTTGTTTTGGTATGGCTGTTGGATACCACTGTTGCCAACATTCTTTGAACATTTCCCGCCAAATCGGACTTCAAAACTGCTAGCTAAAACCTAAATATTTTTAAAAGTTTTATATAAATATAGATATAAGCTGCTTTTTCAAAGGTATACTTATGACTCTCAAATACGTTACAAACCAAGGTTTTCAACTTCCCTAGCTATTTTATTCCCAAAGAAAATTAGTTAGAGTGATGAATTCGGCTGTGCCGCATCTTTAATACCCTCCACCTACAGTTAGTATTTTTGAGGATTGGTTTTTCTATGGGTAAATTATGGGCCGATCTACACGAAATTTAAACAATTTAAATTTATTACAATAGCATTATTTGTTATACGGTTTTAGGGCGTACTAAAGCTTAATAAGTATGATTTTGAGTCAAATAGAATGAATTTGTGCAAAATCTTACATCAATATGTGCATTCCGCCGCTAGTTTTGTAACAAAATGACAGAATACCAATGAATTTTGACATTAATCCCATGAAAAATTTCATTAAAAAGGAACCTATGCAGCGCTTCGTTGGATCAATGAAACCTGTTTCATTAAAATGTATTTAATGAAACATTACATTAGATCTATGAATGTTATTCATTGGATGAATACTTTCAAAAAAGTAAAAAAAAATGTTTTTTTGATTTTTTTTAAACAAAGTTTGTTAGACTAGCTCACTAACACCTAGCCTACTGGGGCAGTGTAGTTTTTGAATAAAAAAACTATGTTTTTTGCCATTACTCAATTAAGAGCGTTAATATGAGATTAAATTGTCATAACATAACAACAACAACAACGTTGATTTTTTTCCTAACGCATAATTAAATAAAAGCCCACATAAAGAGAGAACAAGCTTTTTCGTATACATCATTTGGTTGACAACAGTTTAAAATAAGGGTGTGTTTTTTTGAAGGAGAACATTTATTTGTTCATTATTTAGTACATACTATATGTATTTAGGTACGTACATATTAAAGAAAACTAAAAACATACGTATTTATGGATTGAAAGTTTTTGTTTCATTACTATAATGACATTTTTCATTGTCATAATGAAAATTTAAATTTATGAAGGCATGCTTTTTCGAAATATTTTTATACTTTTAATTATTCAGACTAAAGAGTTATTTGAATGTTAAAAATAATTTTTTTTTTTTTCAATTATTGAAATATGTATGTTGCTTTCATAAATTTAATGGCATATTACATTAGATGTATAAAATAATTAAATCTTACATTTTTTAATTAACAATTAAACATATTTTTAAGGAAGCTATAATTTTGTATTCATTTATGAATATTGTTATGTTTGTATGTTGTCTTTTTATGTTCCCAATTAAAATTTTTTGTTTAACTTGGACAAACTTTAGTTTTCATATATCCAATGAAAATTTTTAACGTAATTACGAAATCCAGTGAATCGATTTTAACGAAAATACTTCATTATAACTACGAAATTCCATTTGGACAATGAAAATTTTCATTTAACCAGTGAAATTTGTTTTATGAAAACGATTCATTAAATATATGAAGCATTTTTCTTTCAGTCCAATTTTGCTGGAAACTAGCAAAAATTTGATACCAATATTATTTTTTTCTTTTGAGTCGTTTAAAAGTGAAGCCTTATTTAAATAGACGGATAGATAGATGGGCTTGGCTAAATCGACTTTGAATGACTCAATGACCTAGAAAATATAAATTTTTTGTGATCTAAGATGAATATTAAAACAGTTTCACACGGAATGACAAACTAAGTAATTATTACTTTCATTACAACTATAGTTGTGGTGGAGGGTATACAAATTGCTTTATAAAAACGCAAAACGTTTTAAGCAATTAGATAAAATTATTAAAATGAAAGTAGGTGAATAATTACAATGTGCTCGAAATTGACACTTTTTTTAGACAAGCCGGACACATGGCGTTTTAGCATAATTCGGGTACGCTGAATTCAATGGTGCCCACCGTTTTTTTTTTAGCTCTTTAGCTCTTGTTTTCGAAATATACCGTTATTTCGAAAATGTAGGAGCTTGCACAACATATATTAGCGTAACTCAAAAACGTTTATTGAAATTACTAAAGAAACCGAAATTTCGCAATAAAATTTCCTTTAATATGACCAGTCGTTTTAGAAACATATTTTTTTTTTCAAAATTTCAAAATTTTTGTATTTTAAAAATTGATAAAAAATTGGAAAATGCAGCTAGGCTTCTAATTTATTGCAGACATAGAAAAAACGAAGCCGCAAACCAAGCAAGCTATAAATGATTAAAATCTGTTACCAACTTTATTCACAAAAGATTAATTAATTAATTAATTTAAGAATTTCATAAAACGCAATATTTGCTTGGGAGCCCCCCTAAAAACTGGTGATAAGGGACAAGTATGTATCGAGAAAATGTTAAGGACAAAAAACTAATTGAGGTTCGTCATACATTTAATCTTAATGGGTGCGACTCCTGGGCATTTATGGGACTTTTTTTCAATATATTTCTAGTCTGCATTGAACATTTTGTATGGGAGCCCCCTTAAAGAATGGGGATAGACGGTAGGTATGTTAGAAATAAATGATTGAGATGAAAAATAAAGTGGGGTTGGTCATACATTTGAACCATCTAGAGGCATCCTTTTCTATTTCTGCAAAAAATTAGAAGCCTAGCTGCATTTTCCAATTTTTTTTTTATCAATTTTTAAAAAACAAAAATTTCGAAATTTTGATAAAAAAAAATAATTTTTGTTTTGTCTAATTTTGAAACTAGCATAGTGTTATTAATAAAACTGCGAAAGTAAGTAAAACCGTGAACATAGACAAGTAGTTTTTAACCAGAAAAACAAAAAATCTTAATAAGAATAAGTATAAAATCTGTGAATTAAAATATTGGGAATGTTTTTGGGCGGTGCGCAAAATGACCCCAGGAAATATGGCCCCAAAAGGAAAATGAAAAATGGCCCCAAATTTGGGCCTATTTTTCATAATGCAATATAACCCCATTTTTTTAATGAAAAATTACCCCAAAAAAATGAAAAATAGCCCTAATGATAAAATGAAATATGACCCTAAATTTGGGGTAATTCTTCATTATGAAAAATCACCTCAAAATTATTAATGAATTTTTGCCCCAAAAATAGTTAAAATAAAAAAAACCACAAAGAAAATTATATTAAAAATACGGATTGGGGTTATATGCTATATGAAACTTAAACTCCGGAATTCAAAATAACCAATTTTAATATTCTGAATTTTAATATCGTAAATAATTATACATTTCTAATTAAAATATTTTTAAGGTGGCGTGAAGTGTTTTACAAAATAATAACATTCATAAAAAATAAAACAGGTTTAAAAGGTATATGAAACAAATTTCCTTTAAAAATTTTATTAATAGCCCTTTTATAAACCTGTTTTATGTTTAATGAATACAGGGTAGGTCTTTTATGAAAAAGTGGTTAACATTTTATTTAGCAAATTAAATTAGTTTAACTTCAAGAATAATATTTTTTGCAAAATTACAAATAAATAACAAAGTCTTTTACCAAAAATAATTAACATTTCAATTAGAAAATAAGAAAAAAGTTTTACAACAGAAATAATATTTTAAACGTTAAAGTTCCATACATATGATATTTTAAGCTTTCTAAAAAAAGCCATTGTTCAGTTTCTAAATTTTTTTTATTCTTAAACTTTTTCTTAGTAATTAAATAAATACATCTATACATGATTCAACGGTTGTCCTACAGTACGGACATCTGAATTCGTTTGAATCAATCAAAAGCCTTTCTTTGCATGAAGTGCAAATTTTTAAATGTTTACAAGGCAACATAACAACATTCGCAATTTCGTTTTGACAAACAACACATTCACGCTCATTAGTTGTTGTCATTTCAGCAGTATTTTCATCGTCTACATTTTCCTGCGAATCTGGTGATTCTTTAAATATATTTTCTATTGGTACCATACCAGTGCAAATACCATGACTAGAGTGAACCATTCGGGAAAGGAAAGCTGATACTGATAACTTACCGGAATCCAACAGATCAGTAGCTTCTTTTATACGATTAGCTGTTATTATACTTTTTGTTCTTCGTTTCTTGCTGAGACCTCCACATTCTACCAAAGAAGCAAACTGCCTACTCTTAAAAAACTCCTCGTTGCGAATCGCTTTTGTAAATTTAAAAAAATTGTCGTTACTTTTAATACATTTTCCCAAAACACCATTGTACGCTTCTATTGAAGAAGTTGTACGAGTACTTTGTTTGTAGACACTGAAATTTTCACATCCCACCTAAATAAAAACTTTGTTATTAAAAACAAATATTTAAGCAATGAAACTAACCTTTTTTATCCACTGTTTTTCAAAGTATTGTAAAAAACTTGAAAATTTGTTTTCGCTATCCATTAAAAGAATTCCAGATTTAATACTATAGAAACTTTCCTTAATTAACGTTGGTGGAAGTAGTGGAAGCGCCATTATTTTATGGTAAGCTAAAGCTGCAACCTTCGAAGATCTTACGTATTGTAGCAAAGGTTTGCGGTTGCTGATATTTCTACGTATAGCTTGACAGTAATGAAACCTTTAAACACAATTTCAATTAACAATGTATACTTTTTTTCAATTCTGACCAGTAAAAATCTGACTGTCTTAATAGATATCGCGCGATTTTTTAAATATTTTTTATTGCAGCAGATTCTTCAAAAATATACATATCTATTAAGACAGTCAGAAAATGTAAGAAACTCTATCATGTTGTACAAAATACTTACCAGCAACCTATACATTGTGCATTAGGGAAAACAGTTTTAATAGAACTTCTTAATCCTTGTTCATAATCCGTTATAACAACTGCAGGATTCATGACGAATATATTGTTGTTAATGTAAAAAAACAAACTTTCGTAGGACTTTGTACTCTTTTTGTCCATTAGAACAAAAAATATTGGAAATACCTTCGATTAAAAAATATTATAACAAATAAAACAACTAGTTACATTTTTAATTGTTACCTCTTCAAAATATTGGATATAAACTACAAGAAGCTGTGTAAAACATCCACGGGGAACTATTTTGAATGTAGCATCCATTAAATATTTTCTTTGGGAATACGTTATATTTTCCTTTATGAGTTCAATTATTTTGAGCGATGAAAAAATGCAATAAGAATATTCTTCCTCGTGAATGCATGCCGTAAAAAATGGTTTTGGATCGTCTGCGTCTTGAGATACGCCAAAGTTTTCCAAGACATTTTGCAGGTTAAATGCTTCTACAACCTCTAATGCATTTCGAGGAGACGAAACAAAATTTTTGGAGGCAATATATTGTAGGCCTCGTCTAATACGAGGAAACTTAATGTCGGTTGTTTCCTTTTGTAATCTAAAAAAAAAATACAAATATGTATTTATTAAATACAAAATGAATAATTATACTTACACTTTAGCAACATTCCTAAATGCTGTTCTTACACCGCTAATAGCACTAAGTTCACCTCCAAGAACTCCTGCAATATTTGCCGTTTCCTTTTTTATTTTATTTAGAGCGCACAACTTTTTATAATCATCTTTTTGGTGACTATGATTATGAGCTGGGCTATGTTTTGCTGGTATACACGTTCCATCGGGCATATAATTTACTCTGGCCTTGCAGTCGCTACGCCAGCATTCAAATTTTATAACTCCTTCATAAACAGATTTTTTTTTATAAATCATATTTTCTTCTGTAGTGAAAAGAAGTTTTGAATTGATTTTTTTCCCCGAAAAAAAAACACACTCCATTATAAAAAATATTGGCACAACCTTTCGCTCCGAAAACACTTTTAATAATAATGCATTTTAATTTTTTTTAATTGATCTTACTACTTCCTTAAAAGAACCGCAACATTTACAGCTATTTTGATCGTAAATTTTGGTGAAATGTTAAATATTGTTAAAATGAAAAAACACCCCAAAGTCTTACACTGAATTTTTGGGGTCATTTTTCATTTCCTTAAATTTGCATTTTATATTAGTAAATGAAAAATAGCCCCAAATTAAAAATTTTAATTTTATTTGGGGCCATTTTTCATAACATGATATTGAGGTAATTTTTCATTTCACTTAAAATGCAAAATCACCCCAACGAAAAAATGAAAAAAAACCCCAAAAAACCATAAAAATCGCCCCAAAATTGCGTGTTGTTGCTTCTAATGTAAAATTTTGGGGCCATTCTTCATTTTTTTTTTGGGGCCATATTTCCTGGGGTCATTTTGCGCACCGCCATGTTTTTGTAGTGGAAATGGGCCGCTGAGAGATGTTTGAAAATCGCTAGATTTCCCGCTTACCGCTAAAACGTATTTTTTCCCGCGATTGACATATCAAAAACGCTAGATTTAGCGGGAAAATCTCTCAATTGGCAACAGTATTAGAGACCTTAATTTGGGAGCCATTTTTTGGATACAGTAGGCAAGAAAAGTGAGACATAGTATAGGTTTGTTTATCAAATGAAAGGAAATTATGGCAGCTTTACAAAAATCTATGTACATAAACATTTTTAAAAAGAATTTTTTTTTTTTTTTGAACCTTGTTTGCCATAATATGACAACTAAGTTTTCTTTGAACTCTTCAAGAATTTTCCTCTTTCTTTCTTAATTTCAATCCACCAAATTTCATGCGTCGGCTAATATATTGTATACCTACAATCTCAAGCTAATTAGTTACATTTTTATAAATATTTTTTTTTTTGTTGTATACGACAAACTCTTAAACATTTTTCTTTTAACCCATCCATTGGGCATACTTGAACCGAAAGTAGAAAAGACATAATGCCTAAGAATAAAAGGTAGCAAAAACAACTTCATCTTTTAAAAAAAAAAGTAATGTGGCAAAAACAAAAGGCCTTAAGAAAAAGTATTTCCATTCAATGTCATATAAACAATATGTGTGAAGAAATATAAAGAAATTTATACTTACATATTTAAATTTTTACATATGTTTAGTTGTATATACATCCATATACACAAAATATAGACAATTTTTTCCCTAAAGTATATAAAGAGTATATTAAGTAGAACAAAAAAAAAGAACCCACAATTTACAAGTGGGCTAACTTAGCTATCTAAGATGCAACACTTCATATATTAAGAGGCGAAATATGTGAACAGATTTCAAGACACAGAGAAAATTATTTAAGAAAAAAATATTAAAGTGAAGTTGGTAGCAAAATAAAAAAGGAAATTTTTTATATACAACCATGTCACAGAGTACAATTCCGTTCCGAAACGGTATTCATTTCGTATTTTGGCGCTTCAGAATACGACGAAAAAATTGTTCGGAATGAAACCATTTTTGTTTTCACACGCAAAGAAAAAACATGGTTGTGGTAAACATATTCTAAGAGCAACATATTATGATAAGAATTATGATTGTAGTCACCATATTAAGATTATTATTGAAACATATTATGACTCAATATACTCGCAATATGTCATCATAATATTTTTCCCTTAATCATATTATTATTCTGTTAATCATACTAAGTTAAGAAGTAATCAAATTATTGTCATGTTAATCATAATAAGCTAAGAAATTAATCATATTATTGTCATGTTAATCATAATAAGCTAAGAAGTAATCATATTATCATCATGTTAATCATAATAAATTTAGAAGCAATCATATTATGATTCAGCACCTTTCATAGCTGTCATAAAAATACAAAATAAATTTAAATATTTTTGAATCGATTTTTTATTTTGTGGCTTTTTACAATTTTTCTTAATGTTAATCAAATAGCGGAGTTCAATATAAGGCTTGCAAAAGAGCAAATGAAAAATCTGTGGTTTTCATGGGCAACCGCGTGTGTCCATTTTTTTGATTTTAAGATGATAATTTTGAACGCTCTTTATATTTTTTTTAAAAAAGATGGATCAATTCCGTTTTGTAACGTAATGACAAAGTTTAAAATGTGCAATACCTAGCCCATAGTTTGATCTAGAATGGGTTTTCGGCTTTCCTGAACAATTTGTTTTAAGACATACGCGGTTGCCCATGAAAACCAAAGAAATATCGTAGCACTTTTATAAAATATAACGAAATCTCTGTGTGTTTTGTTGTTGGATTTTACAAAAAACTATGATATTTTGCATTTGCACTATTACATCACTAATACTTGAATGAACTCCGCTAATATTTTAATTTTTTAATTTCTTTAAACTTATTTTTTTTATGGAATTTTATCTTTTTATTGTTTAACCGCTCACAAATAAAAAAAACGACACAACTTCTTCAAAATAATTTTACAAATGGCGCTAACATAATATGATTAGAGTAAAAATAGTTTGATTGAATCTTTAACATAATATGATAAATGTATAGAAAGTTATCATGTTATGGCTATTAAATATCATGATATGGTTGTGAGAAATATAATATGTTTAGAAAGTTATCATAATTAAGTTGTTAGAAAAATAATTATTTTTCGGTCAACAATACTCAAATTCATAATTG
The DNA here is from genome assembly GCA_963931875.1 of Pollenia griseotomentosa. NCBI lineage: Eukaryota > Metazoa > Arthropoda > Insecta > Diptera > Polleniidae > Pollenia > Pollenia griseotomentosa. The sequence goes on along the minus strand of OZ007563.1, from coordinate 181,070,594 downwards.
CGTTAAACATTGATATGTTTACAGTAACTATAATATTGTTGATATTAAATAAAAATAACAATTATTTGTGTACGACAACAATATATTGTTACATTAAACATAGTCTTGTTGCCGTAACAATGCCCAACCATATTTTTTCTCTGCGTGCATGAACGGAATGGGAGTTTTCCGTATCTGAAAGGCAAAAAACTATCAAAATACACTTACTATCAATAAAAAAATATGTTATCGTCGATTCCGAACGGAATTGTACTCTGTGACATGGCTGATAAACTTTGAATTTTGTCAATAACGGGTATTTTTGTAGAGGTTGACAACTTTGAGTTGGCAACACTGCTTTATTTAACAACCCACTTAACAGCTGATAGTTGATTTTTGTTTAGTTTGGTTTGACATTTCATTATGGATAGACTTACACCCAAAAAACGCTTGCAATTTGTTGAAATATGGGCTGAAACACAAATTGATATCGATGTTGAATTTCCATTAAAAATTTTGTTCTCCGATGAAGCCCATTTTTGGTTGAATGGGTACGTTAATAAGCGCAGTTGTCGCATTCGGAGTGAAAATAATCCACACGCTTGTGTCGAAACACCATTACATCCACCGATAATTACTGTTTGGTACGCTTTATAGGTCCATATGTCTTCAAAAACTCTGATGGTCAGAATGTTACTGTCAATGGCGAACAGTATAGGGACATGATTAGAAGCTTTATTGTACCTTAACTATCTGGCATTAAACTTGCTGACATGTGGTTCCAACAGAAAGGAGCCACATGCCACACAATTGATTTACGCAAAGGAATGGAATAATTTCCAATTAATCGGCCGCCAAGATCGTCTGATTTAATCCCATTGAATTATTTCCTTTAAGATTATGTAAAGTCACTTGTCTAAGTCGATAAACCAGATACAATTAAACACCCGGAAACCAACATTTAAAGAATAATTGACGAAATACGGCCGCAAATGCTGCGAAAAATTTGTAAAAATTGGACTTGCAGATTGTGTCTTGTACACGCCAGCCATGGCGGCCACATTACCGAAATCATATTTAAACATTAATGCCTTAAAATTTTCTATCAAAAAATCCCCCTTCATTGAAATTAATGATATATTTCTTTGTTTTATTATGATTTAAACTTGTGTGACTCTTAAAAAAACACCCGATATTTTAGTTAACAAAAAAAATATATTTTCAATTTTAATAAAAACATAACTTTTATGATTATTTTAATTAAAACTAAAAATATCTTTGCGATGTTAAGATCGTGTAAATCAATTAAAATAGATAATCATTCACCACAACAAATTTCGAACCACTAAATAAAAATACCATTTGGTTTAAAGATTGATGTTTGATAATTGACTGCCAGCCGTCGTCAATGACGGTAAGTGTTAAACGACAAAGATTTCTGATGTTTCTGAAACAAGTCATATCGGGATCGTTCCCCCGGCCAGTCAGGAATGAAAAATGATCAGTTAATTTTAATTCATTTCATGTCACAAAATTACTTTCTTCATAAAAATATTTTTATTAAAATTAAATTTGATGAACTTTATTAGCCTGATTAAAACATAAAAATTTGCATTAAACATTTATAAACAGTTCAATAAAATAACCACAAGACTAATTATTGTAAGCAAAATTTTTAATTAAAGCTAATATTATTTTAATTTGTTTAATTTAAACTTTATTTGATCTAAACATTCAACATTTTCATTAATTTTCTTTAAATTATCTCCACTGCCTATTTCTTAAAGTGTAAACATAACACAATCACCCCTTAAAGTTAGACAGAGACAGCGAGAGTGAACAAAAAATACATCAAAAACAATGCCTACTACTCATTGTACTAGTAGATCAAAACAAAAAAACAAATAGGCTTATAAAGCTTATGAATACAAAATACAACGACAACTGACAGAAGAAAAGAAAGCATGCGAAAAACAAGCAAAAAAAAATTCGCACACACATTTATACGCATTCAAACAGCCATCTAACTTGCATTTTATGAATAAGTGGCAACCAAGTGGCAACCCTCTAATAAGCCTTATGCATAAAAAATCATGTGCAGGGACAGCAACAAAATATGTACTATAAACAATAAAGCCGAAGAAAAACTTGCAAAAATTAAATACCAACAAATGAAACACAAAATTTTTTTGAATGCTTTAAATTAGAAAAATGAGAATTTTTGAAGCATATTTGTACAAACATACATTAAGCTTAAATACCTAAAAATTGTTTGAGCATCGCATGTTTATAAAAATAACCGTTATAATTTGTTTCTATATTTTTAAATATGACACCTTTTTTGTAAGATTTTTTTAGGGTGTTGACAAATTTATTTTCTATTTTAGGTAAATTAACCCACCCTTTGGGAATTTGTTCGATACATAAAGAATACATTTAAAATTAGCATGTGTTTTTCTAAGGAATTAGATAAAAGGAAAGGGGTTTTTTATTTATGTACTATATAAACATAAATATGAGTTTATTATAAAAACTACTCTTAAAGAAAAAAGGTTTAGAATAAATAATTTTTAAAATCAAGTGAAGGTTGTTTAAATTTAAAGTTTTTGTGGCAAAAAATTAATGATTTAGATTTCAACAGGATGGTGCGTGCCATTTGCCACACAACAAGAGCAACAATGGACCTTTTGAAAGAAAGGTTGAAAATCGCATTATTTCTCGTAGAGGAGGAGTGAATTGGCCACCAAGATCGTGCGATTTGGTACCTTTAGCCTATTTTTTGTGGGGTTTTTGGAAATTAAAAGTGTACAGCAATAATCCCACATCAGTTCAAGAGCTTAAAAACAACATTATCGGGCAGATATCAAACATTGGCAACAGTTTATTAAAAAAAACGTGATTGGGCATTTTGGTAAAAGATTGGGAGCCTGCCGAGCCAGTAGGGGGGCTGGGGTCACTTGACCGACATAATTTTTAATTTTTTAACGGAACCTATTTGTAATAAACTGAAATAAAAACTTTTTTTCAGGGTTTAAAAAACTGCAGTCGAAACCAAAAACTGTCGAACAAAAAACGAAAATTTGTGTATAATTTTTCGCTTTTTTGAGTTGGTTTGACAGCGAATGTTTATATTTAATGAATGAGAAGTAAAAGCAACAGTTTTTTTTTTTTTTTTTTGGTTGCCAATGACAAGTAGTGGGAAGAAGTAGCAGTTTTTCTACTTTGACTGCAGTTTTTTATTTTTTTTAAATAAAACTTTTTTTTATCAAAATTAAAATGATACCTCAATTTTTGGACACACTTTACTAAACTACACATTCCATCCCTGCAAATAATAGGATTTGTCCAAACACCCGTGTAAAATGTAGCCCACAAGGGACTAGGACTAGTCCAAAAGTAACCCAAGCGTCCTAAAGCAGGATCTTGGGCAGGACCATATAACCCAGCTTTGGACTACAAAGGAGTAGTCTTAAAACTACTCCATGGTATACTCAAGAGGATTAGTTTTGAAGTCGTTTAAAAACGAAAACATGCCGTTAAAAAACGAAGACATGTCGTCACACTACAAACACTTTTTTGAATACTTCACAGTTTTATAGGACTAGAAATAGCACTAAAAAATTTCGTGATGATCGGTCCATAATTTACTATAGGCCCCGTATAAAGCCCTCTCTGGTAAATTAATTAAATAAGCCTTAAATCGTAGCAGATATACTATTTATTGTGGGAAAATTTCTTCTAAACTAGTTTCATCTGGGCAGAAAAAATGTCATGCAATTTTGTGATATACGGTCTATAATTAACCTTAGATCCCATATTTTGCAGCCTTCTGAAATTCACTATAAACGCTAAAACTAATTTCACCACTGTATTGAAATTTATGTTTTTTAATACCAGAAATACCTCTGCGGAATTTTGGGATGATTGGTGCATGACTTGCCATGGCTCCAATATAAATCGCCCTCCTGAAAATCATTTAAGTTCGGCTTAAACTGTTACGAATCAAGATATTTTACTCAAGATTGTAGGGCAATAGTTTAATATAGGTCTAAGTCGCAACCAGTTTTAATGCTGATGTCTGCTTTTATAAAGATAAATTAATAAAAAAAATAGACATCATATAGATATCACTCCTGAAATATTCAAATAGTCGGTGGAGGGTATTAAAGATATATAACAGTCTAACTTGTATTCTTTAAATTGAAAAATATTGTAGTGTTTGTAAAAAATAAAACAATTAAAAAAGAAAAAGCGTCAAAAAAATTAAAAAAGCTGAAATAATAAAAATTCTGGAATAATTATCTGAAAAATTTTTTTAGGTGGATAAGTTATTAATTCGACTTGTAAATTAATAAAATTATTCCTTTTGTGTAATTTTCAAGAAACTTCCGATTAAATTTTATTAAAAATATCTTTTAAAATAATTGCAAGTGCATGCGACTTTAAATATTGTCAAATGGAAGATGCGTTGTTTAAAAAATGGTTCCGGAAATGCTGAAAATTTAAGGTGGAAGCAAAACGGGTTGCTCACGTCAAATAAGTGCAGCTATGCTTTTTTGCACAGTTGCAAGGGTAAAAAAAAAAATTGACGTGAATATCTTATTTAAAAAAATCTAGAGAGATAGCAAGAGAAAAATTATATTTAATGAGACCGATTGTGTGAGGCGTTGACGTTAACAAAATCAAACCGAATACATATTAATGAAAAGATCGAAGCAATATTTCGGCTTGCTTTCAAATAACAGCATTAGACTGTAAAAAAGGGAAAAGTATTGCCAGTATAAGAAAAATTCCCTTATAAACTTATAAATAAAAAAATTTGAATGCAAAAAATTTTGACAGAAACAAACGAAATTGGGTTATTCATTTAAAAAGGATTAAATTAAAAAGCCTGTCTTATTCTTTTCAAATATTTTTTTGCTTCAAAAATTCGTTTTTTTTTTTTAATTAAGAAATAAATCAAATTACATTCATTATTTCTATCCTTTTTTCTAGTAGGTAATAAAAGAACTGCCTTAAACTATTAACCATTTAACATTTTACCTTATCCATCAACAAAAACCCACAATAGTCATAAAGTAATCAAATTATGGTTAAAAAAAATGTGTACACAAAACATAATAAAGTAATTGTTTGTAGTGACAATGTTAAAAATTGAAAAAGAATACAACGAAATTGAGGATGTCCGGACTTAACACTTATTGTTTAGGTACACAGAAAGACAGGGTATCTTCAGAATATCACACCTTTGCCTAGCATACACACACACACACACACACGCGCGCAAAAAAGAGCACAAACAAACAATAGACCCATAAAAAAGAAACCACACAATGTCTTGGAATCTAACAGCATAAATGACTACTCGAGAGCACGAACACTACCTGTTTTCGTTAATAGAGCTTTAAGGATAGAATCTAAAAATAAACCTTTAAAAAAGTGTTTTTTAAGAATGTTAATGACACGTAAAAGGAAAGTGTAAGAAGTAAAAAATATAAAAGAAAAAGGTGCAAAAACCACTTACACACTTATCAAACACAATACAAAAGGTGCGAAAAAGTAGGCGTTTGTCTATTTACCAAAAGTAAACATTGTCAATATGGCTAGGACTATAGCGTTAGCAAGAAATGGTTGCAAGCTGAACATGTACTTAGAAGATACTTAAGAGAAATGTTTTAAGAAAAATAGAATTACATGACCCAGGAAAATTGGACAAGAAATAAAACTACTTATTTGCTGGTTGTTGAAAGAAACAGAAAAAATACCTCTTGAAATGTGTGAAATTTTTTTTTACGAATTGTCCTGGTTATTTTTTTTTTTTATACTTTGTGGGTTTCAAATATATATATTTGACAGTGTGGTTAGTTTATTTTAGTTACAAGTGGCAAATGCTACTAGAAAATAGAAAGGACTTCGAAAAGTATAAAGGTTTAGTACACTTTAAGAAAAAATATGGCAAAAAGTGGTTAATAGCGCAATCAGATTTGCGGAGAGCAGAAAAAGCGTTAAAGGGCCAAAAAAAGCCCCAAATACACTTATCAAAATAGTCATCAAGCATTGTGGTAGTATAGGTAAAAAGCAGTTCCAGCGAAAAGTCTACTTTTTGTCACGTAACGCCAGAAGTAATTTAAATTGTTTCTCAAACAATTTTATATGTCTAGTTTACTTTTTTATATTTTGGTGTAAAGCACAACTAGCTCTACATTAAGTTACAAAACGGATAATGGTTGAACAACCTTGTCCTAAAATACAACCTTATTTGCATTCTGGCGTTACATTAAAAAAAAGTAGACTTTTCGCTGAAAATGCCCATATGTACCTTAAAACGAGCAAAGATTTTTAAATTTGATGGCTGACAAATAAATCTTTATAAGTCCAAAGTTTACTAAAAAAGGTTTTATACAAAACGTCTTGCTCAATTTGCAGTCTAATTTATGGTATTTTCTTTTCTACAAAAAAATGTGACATTTTATTTAAAAAAAATGCAATTTGGTGCCTGTTTCTTAAAAATTTTGTTCCCGAAAATGGTGGCTTGTTTTATTCTAAAAAACTCATCCTTTTCGGTAGCAAAATTTTTAGGAAATAGACACCAAATTGCATTTTTTTAAAATAAAATGTCACATTTTTTGTAGAAAAGAAAACACCATTAGTTTTGTGCTGCAAGTCAAAATCCACTTCCTTAGCGCCGATTGCGGTAATTTTTTTTCTAAATATAGCGCTACTTCTTTACTTTGTATATATAAAAACCCTTTTTACAAATTTGACTTCTTCATTTAATTTTTTTACATTATGTGGTACAAATATCACGACACGTCAAAATGGAAATGCCCACATGCTGGATGTAAAATCAGAACATTTAGATATAACGGCGAATATTACGTCCAGCACACGTCCACGAGTGAATTTGCCTGCTGGACAAGCATTTGAGAAGTGTATTTGGCCGTTAATGTTTATCACTGTGTCTGATTAATTTACTATTTTTATAGTTTTTAAGAAAAAATATGTATTTCCGCGAAGCTTTTTAATTCTGAAAAAGTTGGCATTGCTGCTTATTGATTGCAGAGGTTTTTTTAATCCAAAATATATGGCATCACTTCTATAGTATCAAATGCATTTTTTTATTACTTAACAGTGCTGCCAGTTGAAGTTTTTTAATTGTATATCCCAAATAAGGATTTTAAATATCCAAAATTAATGCAGATATTTTGTTTTCTTGTTAAATACTGGAAAGTTTAATACAATTTAAAGCAATAATTGTGTATTAAATTTGTTAAGTAATAAAACAACTCTTATGGCCAGTTTCAGCAATTTATTTAAATATCAATTCATGTTTAAAATTCGTTTTTCATGTCATATAAAAATTAAATTGTGTATATAAAAAATTTATTTAAATATGAATTGATAATTAAATAGAATTGGTGAAACTGGAATGTTTTAAAGAATGCTTTACACATAAAAGTGTTTTTTTTAAATTAAGAAATCCAAATTTTATTAACAATTTAACAACTTTTTAAATGATTTTTATAAATTTCTTACTTAAATTTTAAAAATTGTAATTTCTTAATTATTTTGCTAAGTGTAAACACCTTAAAGAACACCAAACAAACTACAAAGTTTATTTTTTCAATTGTTATTTTTTTTTTTTTTTTTTTTTTTTGAAAAAAGTCAATATTATTACTATAATGCACATTTTTGTGTATCCACCAGTAGTCCTTACATATGCTCTTGTTAAGGACATCCATATGTTACTATCACTTCACACTATTTTTTTTTTTTTTTTTTTTACAATTTTCTTAAGGGTAAATAATAGTAGTAAAGTAAATGATGTTACCTTTTTTACGGTTCTAGAGAAAATAAAAAAAAAAATGAACGTACCTTTACAAGTTGTATGTTTTACGTTTTAACAAGGAAATACTTTGTTGACTCTTAACTATAATTTGGTTGGTAGTTTAATACCCACTTGGTTTAATGTTTTCACATTTTTTAGGGTGTATTATAAACAACAAATTGACCAATTGACTTGAAACTGTAAAAAAAAAAGAAAAGTACTATTGATAGCTTAATAGTTTTCAATATAAATTTGTTTTAAATAAAATAGAAGAAATACTGAATTTTTAAGGGATAATTTGGTTTGTCCACGAAATGCTGGTTATATATATGGTTATTTAGTTATATACAACAACAAAATACATTTATTTAAATTTTATTAATATGTATATATGTATTTTGTTTCTGTTTTATAATGCAAACTTATAAACTACTCATCTCATCTCACCAATCAAATCAAGAATTGCTGCAACAAAAATTGCAAGTCTGGACGATGACTTAGTAAAAGAAATTTATTTAAAGTAAATAGAACCCAATATTATTTTTATCTAAAACAAATAACTAATTTACGGTTTCCAGGCACACGCTTCCTAGAATTTTGTTCATGCACCTAAAGCAACATTTTCTTACAAGATTCCTGTGGGATCATGTATCCCACAGAATACCAAAGTCAGGGTATTGATATAACTTCTGTTTTTCTCAACATCTGAAATTCTAGTAAACAAGTATTTAATATTTTGATCTCTATTAAAACGATGACAGCCCACTTGAGTTGTCATCATAAAAATATGCCTTTTAAAAAAATTAACAAAAGAAATTTAATTTAGAAAAGTAAAAAAAAAGAGTAGCCATACAAAGAAATTTTCTACTCAACTGTCATGACAATCAACCATACAACTTTTTTTTCAAGTGTTAACAACCTGTTTGAAATAGAAAGAAAAAAAGTGTTTAAAATGAAATGGTTTATTGTTATTTTTATAGAGAAAACCAATTTTCAAATTATCTTTAATTTGAAATGTTTATTTATTTTTTTTTTTCAACGAAACTGTAAATGAAAGAATTAAAAATAATAAGTGTGTAGGTTTTCCAATTAAAACAAAATAAGAAAATTATGATTAAGAGTTATTTTATTTAACTAAAGAAAAAACAAAAAACGAAAATTCGAATTAAAGAAAAATATTCCCAAATATTTGTTTTTAACAAGCTGTTCTTTAAAATTTGTATTTCCCTTTTATTTTTTAAAAAAGAGCAATTGTTTTATAATTTCAAGATCAATTTTCCAAAGATAAAAATCAGTAAGAAAACTAATTGCCTTAAAAAGGTACATTTTTTTTTAAGAAAATATCACATTTCTTGGTACTTTTTGCCTTAAAAATATAAAGAGGAAATGTTTGGAAATGATTTCTTTTTTTTTTCTGTATTTTTTGCAAAAAAAATAAATCCGCCCTTATTTATTAATTTCCTTTTGCCTTTAAAGAGACTCTATTTTTCAATTAAAAATTTGGTAATAAATTTTTGAAAATAGGAAAAAAAATCTTTGGTAATTTCATTATATTTTACGCAAATCTAACTACATACTACTAATTGTCAAGCATTTATTAAATAAAAAATTCTCCCCAAAAAGAGTAAAAAGGCAGTTTCTAAAAGGCTAATGGCATTTAGAAATATACGTGGGTGGTTTACAAGCAGTTTAAAATACAAAATACACCAAAGCTTAGAAAATTAGGAAAAAATGCAAACTCATTTCAATCGCTTAAACGTCTTTTGAATATATTCTCGTAAATACTAAAATATAAGTGCTGGCAACTCTGAAAACCTTAAGCTATTGTTATCAGCGCATTGGGACTGGCAATTAACAGAGATAGAAAAGGGTTAAATCAAAATACATTTAACCTCGAAGTGAAAGTACATACATAAAGTATGTTGAAAGTAAACTAACTATTAAAAGTCTAACAATAAATTTTACGAAAATTCAGCTTTAAATTAACTGCTTATTCTGGGTTCACACTATAAAAGCATTCTTTCAGAAAGTCTGAGTTTATTCATGAAAGGGGAGAGAAAAATATCACGAATTAACTCAGACTTTCTGAAAGAAAGCTTTTATAGTGTGAACCCAAGAACGCAAGATTTCTGCACTTCTATAATCCGGAATTCGCCGCGATATATTGAGGTAAAGCTAAATTTAGATATGACGTTCAATATTACGTGCAGCACGCGTACACGGGTGAATTCGCCTGCTGCACAAGCATTTGACTAAAGTATTTGGGCCTCAACATCTCTCTATTATTTTCTAAGGGTCTACGTGAAGCCACAGTTTTATTCTGAAAAACTAGTGGCAATTAACGTCATGGAGTCTAATATTGTTCGTGCTTTTCGTTCCATACGGCCAGCAGGAAAAGTGAAAAAGTCGCTCAAAATTAGACGTCTTATATGAGCTTAATCAAGAACAGTAAAATAATAATGCCATGTTTTTATATTTCGATTAAAAATATTTCGAATCATCGCCTCTAAAGGGGCAAAATACGAAAGAAATTGATCTGAATTTTTTACAGTGGGTAGATATGACCACTGTAGAACGTTTTCTTGCAAAAACCGAAAGTTTTTAAATTTTCAGTTGACTTTCTTTAGAGAAACCAGTGCGATATGAGCCCCACAATAAAAATTTTTTTTAAGTTTCCATGCTAATTGAAAATTCTCCAGAGAGGTTTTGAAAAACATAAAATATCCAAAAATATTCCGTAATTTCTAGCTACATTTTAAATCTACCCACCGATATTACTCTCAAAAATTGTTATCCCTTAAGAAGTTTTCAACAACAACAAAAAAAAAACCTTATACACCCTCTCATACATACATGAGCTTATAAATCTATAAGAACTTTAATTTAACAGGTTTTTTTTTTATACTGAAAGTCAATTTAATAAAAATGAAACTGTAAGAGGTAATATTTTTTGCAAAAAGGGGGTAAAAAGTTAACAATTTATAGGAAAAAATATTTAAAAAAAAAACACCACCCGGTTTTACTCCGTAAAATATAAAAACCACCTACATTTTACTTTTTTATAGGAAGGAATGGGTAAATAGGTAATTCGTTTTCTTTAAAGAGGGGTTGTGAAATAAAAAAGCATATGTTAAGAGTATATAATATGTTTAAATATTTATTAACCCATTATATACTTACGTACGTGCTTTTTGTTTAAGGTTTCTTGGCAGAACGAATTAAATGTAATTGAAAAAGAAGTTTTTCGGTTTATTTACTGAAATTTTGTTTAAATTACATAATAATGTTACGCTTTATTAGTTCTTTTCTTTTTATTTCTGTTTACTTTTGTAAAAAAAAATTTATAAAGTTTAAGCTAAATTAAAATACTGCATTAGCACAGAACTTTGTAAACAACTTGTTTATTATATGTACATGCGAAGTTGGCAGCAGTATATTAACAAAATTTTAGGCGTAAAAAAAACAAAGCAAACTTGGTAGCAACTAATTAGCAAAGCTTGGATAAAAAAATCAATTAAATGGATTAAAGTAATAATTAGTAGGTACTTACAGTAAATTTTAATAAAACATTAACCATTTCATGAATACTATAAAAATTTTAATGTAAAAAAACAATTCTTTTACTTAACTTTAAATTCCTTAAGGTAATTGCAAATAATTGATTTTCCTCCTTGGTTTTTTAAATTTTTTTCTATATTATTTACAAACTTCTTTAACTTCCACTCCAGTTGCAAACATCTAATTGTATATATAGGTACATGGTATACAAAAAAACCTCTAAACCTCTCTACAAATTATCCAATTATTTAATTTAAGCTTCAGTGACGTTATAAATAAATAAAAACGAAAAAAAAATAAGAAAAAGCAAACTTCATAGTCTTATACAATAGGTTTTTGAGAATACAATACATAACAATCATTAAAATGCAAACGAGTAAAAAATATATAAATACACATACATACATACATACCTACATATATTTTTTATGTATAAAAAATAAATAAATCTTTAACTGAAGGAAACTCAAGGGAAAACAGCCAAAACAAAGCCAAGAGAAAATTGGAAAATAAGCGTAACACAAAACCAACAATACTTTTACAGAAACGTTTATATGTAGGTATGTTGTACATATATATTTGTTAAATTCTCTAACATTTTACTCAAGTTCTCCTTTACTCCAGCTTGAAACGTTGGCAGGAAAATATTTGCTATTAGAGAATGAAGGAAATAATAATAATAATAATGGCACAATGAAAATGGTTTAGGAGATGAAGAAATATCTACACTCAAGTATCAAATGATGAATAGCTAAAAAACAGTCATGCTAGTTAGCAATCAGTAGCTTTCAGAAAATTGGCAAACTAATGGATAATAATAAAAAGAAAATAGGTATGTGTGTATATTTTTGTTTGTATGCAGATTAAATAGAAAAAAGGGGAAGAAATTAAATAAAATATAGAAGAAAAGTAAAGACATCAGGTTTTTTTCTTATAAATTAAAGTAAAACTTTAAAATTACTTCAGGAAAAACTAGAAACAGGAGATGCTGTTTTCAAACAAAAAAAAAAAAAAAAAAAAATCGCCATGCTTTTTTATATTTGAAAAGTTGCACAGAAAAAAATAAAAATTAATTTCAATTAAACTATTTGTGATATTAATTAAAAAATTAATTAAATTTGCACCAGTAAACAAATTAATAGTATCAAATCGCCATGCTTTTTTATATTTGAAAAGTTCCACAGACAAAAATAAAAATTAATTTCAATTAAACAGTTTGTGATATTAATTAAAAAATTAATTAAATTTGCACCAGTAAACAAATTAATAGTATCAATAAAAAATTTAAATTAATTCACTTGATTAAACGTTTAATTCACTTGATTAAATTTTTAATTAAAACTGATTATATTTTTGATTAATGCTTTAATTGCTTTACTCTCAAAACTTTGCCTAATAGCGAAGATGTTGGAATTTTCCCATAAGAAATACATAGGGCTAAAAATCAAAACTTTTCAACATCTTTACAGAATGTTACTATCTTATTTTGTTACTTTTTACATTTTTCGATTCTTTTAGTGTCATCACTAGAAAAGTGGCAATAAATTCTATTATTATTGTGGCATCACTGACAAAATGGAAATTGCTTTGAAAGCAGCGTTACCATTTCTCAAGTTTTTCCTTTTTTCCAAGCCTTATTTTGCTTAATTTTGCTAAAATTATTAAACAAAATGAATTAGAAATACATTTTGGTGTTATCTTTTAAAACGTTGGCAATTTTTGTAGAAAAAAGTATATAAAAAAAAGTAAAATTTTTTTTTTCAGAAATGGTGACATTTTTTATTGATAGTAGATGTTAGATGTTTCAAGTGTGAACGCGTATTTCACATTTTTAGCATCTTCCATGCGTTCCTCCGAAATATATGCAAGTGTACAAAGGGTATAAGCAATGTCGTTGCCAACTTTGCTTTGCTTAATTAATGCTTCTAAAGCTTTGTTAGAGATTTGCTGCCAACTTCACGTGCAAAATAAACCCCAAGGTGAATTTTTTGCATGAAGTAACAAGTGATTTTGTAACCGTTTGGGTTTTAAACATTGAAAAAAGACAGAAAATTTGTAAAAGTATATAAAAGTCATTGATAATTTTCTTGGCTGAGTTGGGGCTCGAACCTGGGCAAATTTCGAACCACCAGTACCAGCATCGCAGTGGTACAGAGGACAGAACTCAAAGAATTCTGATGAAAGAATGTGGTGATTCTTGAAACATGTAAAATTCCTTCCTTCAGTAAAAATAATTTAATGAAAACCATACACGAGAGTACATATCTACTGGGTTCGCGGGCATAGAAGGCAACGAGGAAGCGGACGAATTGGCGAAACGGGGGGCCCGTTTACCATACGATAGGATGATGGCCATCCCGGCTCCAATTCAGAATATTAGAGATACGGACTCTGCTATACGGAGGAGATCAGTGGCGTTTTGGGAAAGCACAGGAACGTGCAGGGTTTCCAAGGTAATGTGGGGATCCTATGATCCGGAGTCAACTAGGACTCTTATGTAGCTATCGAGAAGGGACTGTAGACTTCTGATAGGTTTTATGACGGGTCATTTTTGGACTGCGGTATACGCCTATAGGGCGGGGCGGTTAAATAGTGACAATTGTAGATTCTGTGGGGTACCAGCGGAAAAGGAGACGGTAGAGCACTTGCTATGCTACTGTCCGGCACTCGTGCGCTCCAGGGCGAACTGTCTGGGAGATCATTACCTCCAAGATCTCGGGGAAGTCTCTGGGATTGGGTTAATGAGACTCCTGGCATTCGTCAAGAGAGTGTGGGGTACTCTGGGTACCATCACATCTGAATGACCTTTTTACTGACTTTCTTCTACGGGTTATCGTACAATGTGGTAACGCTAGGGACCTATTTGGTCTATGCGGGGTCTTTGTGACCGGCCACTCAAACCTAACCTAACCTATACACGAGAGATTTCACATATCCCCACAAAAAATAGTCCAGTGAGGTCAAGTCGCACAATCTCGGCACAAGTGTTCCCATTTTAGCATATTCTTGCTAGATTTAGCAGATTGAGTTTCGAAATTGCATATTTATATTCAAAAAATATGCTAACTGCTTTTAAGCATATTTCCTTGTCTAAAAGCAGATTTTAAAGCACATTTTTCTTTTAAGAAATGCAGAATTTTTTAGCAAATTTTGTTTCAAACAATTTCATATTCAAATTATTACAACTTCTTCGTTTTTCGCATTATTAATCTAATACTTTTTTTTAAATAAAATCTCTAATGAAATATATATTCATTGTTATGCTGCATGTTATATTCGAAGAATAAAGATCAAAACATTTTTGTTCCGTGCGGCAAACCAATAACCACCCGACGATACACACGATACACTATGAGGGTTCTATTTTGTGTTTGCTTTAACAAATACTTTGACCTACTTGAAAAACATTTAAAATTATAAGTGTAAAAAATGGTATATGCATTATTTTAGTTGAATCTTAATAACTTTTTATACTTTGTACAAAAAGTTATAACGACTTTGAGTTTCTATAGAAAATAAATCTCGCGACCCACGTTATTTTTAACAAAAAAATCTATCATCAAATCGTTTTTCTAGAAAAAAAATGTTTGTTCCGTTCGGCAAACCAGTAATTATCCGACGATGTAACGAATCTTTTTTTACACTGAGAAAATTTACACTGAAAAACCAAATAGCAAAAAATAACTTTTTATAAAGTACATTGCAGCTTAGTGTTTTAAGCATATGAAAAAACACACACAAAAGCCTGTTGTTGTAATACTAAAGGCCGTGTCAGATACAACTTCTTCGCTTTGCGTGACGTTTCTTACTTGGACAGAAAAGCGTAAAGCAAAAGGTGTATGACACAATAAAAACTTTGGCAACACTCACGCATTGTGTATAAAAAAAAAATAAATAAAAAAAAATTATACTAGCAGATTGTCAAAGCCCACAAAAAGATGAGAGTTGCCTAACTTTTCGCTTCGCTCTGCGTTAAAAGTACTTTATAGGACATGTTTCGTATAAATATGTATATTTCATCTTAGATGTCAAAGCGAATCTCTAACGCAACGCGAAGCATAAGTTTTATCTGACATGTCCTTAAGGCCATTTTATCAACTTCATACACCGTAATTAATCCTTCAACTTAATATTTAATGAGCCCTGAAAATCCACTCAGTAAAAGTTTAAAAATATAAAAATTCTATTAAACTATTATTAAACATCAAATTTATAATAGAATCTAAAATAGGTTCCCAAAATTCCAGTGATTTAGTTTTATATGCCCCTTTAAAGAGGCCTGCAATTGAAGCTAGAATAAGTCCCTTATTGCAACTTGAACAAAGTTCTATTATCGCCCAAGCTTAGACTTTACTTATGATATCTGCTGCTTTTTCAATATCACTCCTACAAACTGAATTTACTTTTAATTTTAATTTTCTTTTATTTTAATTTTATGTATGTATATCCTTTTGGTAACTTTATATATATTTTTTGCCTTTTGCTTTAATTTACTAAGCTTCAAAGGAAATTTATTTAATTCCTTTTTTTTTTATTGCACAACAAATGTCTCCATTACAAATAATTGCTTGTACCAAGTCATCATATTGGCTTGTCAAATATGTATGCAAGAAAAAATGTCTACTTAATAATGCCATTGCTTTAGCGCTACTTCAACAACCCCACCCTTAAGCTTTAAATTGTTATATTTACCATTTCTTAGACTGCATTCTCTAAATAAAATGCTTAAGGTTGTGTTCTTTTTCTCCAGCTTTCAGTTTATTTCGCTGTTTTCTTACATAAGATATTTTATTTTTTCTGTTAAAATTCTTCTACTATTTCCATCATTTAATAAGAGCAGAATGAAAAATAAGTAGCAGTACAACCTAAAAGTAGTCGTAGAAAAAAAAGAAGCAGTAAAAGTAAATACGCTTGAGTATTATTAACGTAAATGCAAAATTGCCAATTTCGAGTGTATTTCCTGTCAACAAAAATTTCCGTTTTCGTTTTTTTTTTTTTCTTTCTTCCTTCTCTGCCACTTATCACTCTACTACATTTTTTACTAATAGTCTTCAAGTATTTATCCTTTAGTAAAGCAAAAAAAAAAAAAAAAAATAAAATGGAATAAATATGACACAAAAAATGGTGGAAAATTACTAAGTAAATACTAGAGTTTAGGTAAATTGCCTTTTAGCTATTTTTATTTCTTATATATCCAACCATTTCGTAGAAATTTATTTTAATTGAAAAGTCTGGGTAATTTTGTTCAATGTATTTTTAGATTAAGACGAATATTTACACTTAAATCGGTAGACGAACTGTGGCAACACAGAAAGTTCAGTGTTTTAATCAAGGCGAATTCAGTAGAAATCGAGGTAAACGCTACTGAATTTGTGGTTCGATTGTCCAAAATATTGCTTGTTAAAAACAAGGTTTATTTACAAGGTGGTCTAAGTGCCGGTTCACACACGTCAAGTTTGACTCTTCAAGTCTTGATCTTTTGGAAGAGGAGGGAAAAGATATTGCCATTTCTTGTCCCTTCTCTCCAAAAAACTCAAGACTTGACGAGTCAAACTTGACGTGTGTGAACCGGCACTTATTTTGAAAACGGATACTACACTTTTAAATACTTTAACGTTGTGGCATAATAGTGCAACCCTGTAGTAAACAATTCACACAAACATTTTATTTTGTTTTAAAATTTAAATTGTGTGTTTTGGAATGTGATAATTTAAAAGCGTTTTAAATTTTATAAGTGAAAATTAAAGAATTTATGAAAGATTTCCTAGAACCACCCGAACGGTATACCATTTTGAAACATGTTAGTTCTGTGGTTTTCACGAATAATCGCGTAAGTTATAAAACGAAACTTTTCAGGAGAGCAAAAACAATTATTTTTTTCAATTGCGGCTTCTGTAGATGCTTTTTTAAACTTTTTTCTTTACTATCCTCTTAACAGTGACTTTCTACGTATTATACATAGTTTTCATGAAAAAATCCTCACAGGATCACAATCTGTAAAAGGATTAAAAATGCATATGTTTGATTGACTCATTAAGTGTGTGCAATATAACATCATATCTCCACACAAGTTCTTTTTTGTGAAAATAAATGTTATCATTTTAATCACACATGACGACTTACGTTGTTATTTTTAGCACACAAATTGGCGACATATTCAGAGTTTTTGATACTTATAGCACAACGTATGGACTTAAAATTACAAACAACCGCTCATCTGCTGTTGTTGCAACTAAAGAAGTCAACAATAAACGCACATGTACATATAAGTTGTTATTAATAGAAAAATTTTCAAAAAATACTTTCATATTTTTTGCACGAATAACAACATAACATCACATATGCTTTTTATTTGGAAACATATTCAGCAATTTTACAATTTTTGGCGATGTATGTCGACATAAATCGTTATAATAGCAAAATATTTTATTAAACAGTTAACTTAAGTTGTTTTTAGCAGGAAAAAATTATAATACTACATTATATTCTAAAAAGCTTAATACTTATAAATACCTAATGCAAAATGTAGCACTTTGACATCATTATCTGAATTTCGGTAAAAACCGACTTACGCGATTATTCGTGAAAACCACAGAGTTATCAGCTGTTACTTATGTAGCCATCTAAGGTCACCTAATGTGAATTCGCCTTGGTTTGTTGACATAAAAAAATAGAGTTTGTATGCAAACTTTGACAACTCGACCAACGAAAAAAAAACCATGTGTGACCTTCTCCGAGAAAAGGGAATTTGTGTGTCAAAAAACGGGTTCGGATTAAGAGTGGATTCTGGTACCTAAAAGGGTGTAGAATAAGATGAAATGAGTAAGATTTCTGATAAAAATAAATTTACCCGATAAAAACATCTCCCAACTGAAGGTGTGTTCACAGTGATAATGCGTAATGAAACTTTAAATGGGGTTTTCTCAAAACTTCATTTTCACACACAAGGTCCCTTTTCTCGGAGAAGGTCACATATGTTAACTTGACCCCACTTTCTAGTGAATTCGCCTTGGTTCTTATTAACACCAAAAAGCAGAGTTGCAAAATTTGGGAATGTAAACAAAAATTAACACACATTTTAAAGCAGTGTTCGAAAATAAACAGAACATTATTTAGCGTTTGGCTCACACACCCAGGAACAATATCTATTTTTTTTAGTGTTTGTGTAGACGAACACAATCCTTAGTACCGTTCGTAACTATTTCCAAGAAAGAGCCGAACATTATATAGTGTTCTGTTCTTCGTTAACAAACTAAACAATTGTAGTGATACTGTAGACAAACATTATATTTAATGTTCTATAATGTTTCTTTTTTTTACATTGATAAAAAACCAGCCTAAAGGGCGCTTATCACAACAGAAACGAACGAACACTAATGAGCTGAACCGAACACAACGAAGTTTGTGGTTAAAAAAAAAAACCGAACGGAATTAAATGTTCTCATCTTTTTGTTGAGTTGGATAAGAACAGTATTATGTTTGTGTTCGAAAGATGACAAACAGGGAGACGTTTTTTTTAATAAGTTACTACACAAACATTATTAGCGTTTGTGTTTTCTACAAATCTACCCAACCGAACAGTAAGGAGCGATATTTAGTGTTTATTTTCGAACACTGTTTTAAAAAGCTTAAAGGCGTTTTACACTATATTACAAGTCTTAAGGATTTTGACGAAAACTCTTCCCTGATCGAATTATTCTTTGAAAATTTTCAAAAAACAAAAACAACTTATCATGTCAGGATTGTAGTTTCATTGAAATATTAAAGACTTGTATTAAAGTATAAAGCTGCCTTTATTAAGCTTCTGTTTGAAAAACTTTAATATTCTTTGTTCTGCTTTCTTTTTTGATAATTTTGTATGTATGTGTTTTATTTTATTTTACTCCTTTTATGTTTATTTCCAGCCATAATTGCTAATAATCCCAAAACTAATTAAACAATTTACCTACAGCCTTTTGTAAGCGAAAGAAAAATAAAACACAAATTTATCAACATTTTTACTGACCACTGGGCACAAGAAAATTATATACACATCAATTAACAATTATGTTTTCGTTTTTAAACAGAAAATCATCCCTCCCTTTATTTTGTAACTAATTGTTAATAAAATTGCCAACAACAACAACAGATTCATAGAACACTGACCCCTCTTTGAGTATCGTTAGAGTTTTGTTAGATATTAATTTCATTTTCCATAGGTTTGTTTAATATCCTTTTACTTTTTTTTTGTTTTTTTTTTTTTTTTGGTCTAAAATGTAGGTAAAAGTTTTTCCATACTTTTAGCTCTCTTTGGCACTTAATAAAGTCATGCGATACTTTAACAAGTTTTTCTTATTTCATTCAATTTTACTTTTTCTTTTTGTAAGTAATTGATTTAATAAAATATCACAATGAATTTCCTAGATTTTTGTTTAAATTGGCAAATTAATTGTTTTATTAAGTGAAAGAACACTAAATATACTTTATGCCATTGTTATTCAATTAACCATTCATAATAGTTTGAAATGAATTTGATTTTCCATATCATATTACAAAGATGTAAAAAAACTATTAAAGGTATTGTCTTCCAGAAAAGAGAAATATTAATTAAGAAGTTTTCAAATAAAACAAAGTAAAAACGATGCTAAGGAAAAGAAAACAGAAATGCCAAACACAATTTATTTTTAATATTTTGTCTGGTTTTACATTATGAAAGTTTTCTTTAATAAAGTGTGAGTTCATTGGTAAGGGGTGAGAATAACAGTATGTTGTTAAACTCAGACTTTCTGAAAGAAAACTTTCAATGTGTGAACCCAGACTTTATAATTTATTTACTGAATGTGCCAAGAAGTAAGGAGTAAAAATCTTAAAATGAGAAACTAAAAATTAGTCCAGTAGAACATTAATTTTTAGACGGTCATCGACCTAGAGGGGTAGAAGATCGGCACATTGAAGTCTTGTTTATCTTAGAAGTTGAGAAAGGCGCATAGCAAGCGGATTTGTATGGGTTTCCAGTTTAATAAACGGTTGTGCAACCTGTGCCCATGTTCTGTAACTTTCGCGTCGAAAAACTTTTCGATTGAAATGTGTGAAATGAAACATAAATGCCATACAGCTGTTTTTCTCACTAAACTGTTTCTGTAACTTTTCTTTGGCGAGTACTAGCTGTCACGTAAGGAAATTACTCGCTAATTTAAAGAAAAAGTGTGTATGTACACAGAAAAAATGTTCAGCAAAATTTTTTCAATAATGCTGTTTTAAACAATTTTTTTAATTGTTCCAATTAATTTGCCTTAATTGAAAACAAAAATTATAATGTTTGTGTGTATATTTGCAAATATGAAAACATACACACAAACTTTGGAATATTTTAAATTCTCAACCAATTTTTTAATTGTTTCAATTAACTGTGTTGATTGAAAAAAATATTTTGATTTTTGTTTACGTTTTATATAGCCTCTTTTACTGGTGGTCAAATTTCAATTAATCCTATTGATTAAAACTGAACAGCAAGAAAAGCTCAAACTTACAAATGCGTTAATTGATATGATCAATTTGTTTGCAGGCGGAAAATCAGTAAAGAATTGCATTAATAAAACAAATTTCTAACAAATACGATAATGGAAGTTGGTTTTTAATTTTTTCTGTCTAACATTTCTGTGAGAAAAGTTCCCGCTTTGAATTGTCAAAGAAACAAATGTCAAAGAATAAAAATGGGGCGAGAAAATATTTTAACACTAAAAACAATTAAGGCCCCTATTACGGTTTACAACTCAACTCAGTTGAGTTGTTATTTAGACAACTGGTTGTGATCAGTTGTAATTTTTGTTATGTTTTTGTTCACCGAAATATAACAAAGTTGTAAACCATAATACAAAAATTAAGAAATTG
This sequence comes from Pollenia griseotomentosa, assembly GCA_963931875.1. Lineage (NCBI taxonomy): Eukaryota > Metazoa > Arthropoda > Insecta > Diptera > Polleniidae > Pollenia > Pollenia griseotomentosa. The sequence goes on along the minus strand of OZ007563.1, from coordinate 181,049,359 downwards.
CAACTCAACTGAGTTGAGTTGTAAACCGTAATAGGGGCCTAAAAATGCAAATTAAAAAAAAATAAAAATAATAACATTTTGTTCTTGGTACATTTTTGCATTGTTTAATTATTTTGCTTTTAACATTTTTATAAAAAATTTTGTATTGTGGTTATTTTGTTGAACTATTTATGGTTTTTAATCCAAATTTTGATAATTTAATTAGGATAAAGTTCATCAAATTTGAAAATTAATTAATTAAAATTTAATGATAATTTTCATGTTGTAAAATTCCTTCTTCATAAAAATAATTAAATGAAAATTAAATTTTATAAAATATATTAATTTGTTCAAAGCTCGTTTCGTTAAATTTACTGAGCATGGGTACTGTATAAGCTCGATAATTGAATTACTAGTTGTTACCCATACTTGGACACCATATGCCCAAGTCGCTTTCAAAATGGTTTTATACAGAATGATTCTATGGTCCAGGCCAAGTTTAATTTAGTCACTTTCGTAACTTATTTAATTTCATATAAATTTTTCGTAATTTAAAAAAAATGTGGTTTTAGACAGGGTTTTAAAAACTGCAGTCGAAACCAAAAACTGTCTAACAAAAAACGAAAGTTTATTTACAACTTTTCGGTTTTCGAGTTGGTTTGACAGTGGCTGTTTACATTTAATGAATCAAAAGTAAAAGCAACAGTTTTTTTTTTTTTTTTTGCCAATGACAAAAGAAGAAGTAGAAGAAATGGCAGTTTTTCTACTTTGACTGCAGTTTTTAAACGCTGGGTTTAGGGATTTAGCGGGCAGTTTTATTATCAAAGTTATTTAAGGGAATACGAAATTTATCATTAATAAGATTTCTGTATGACGTGCTAAATTCCCAATTTTTCATATTTGATAAATACACTAGCTTCTAGCTAGCTTTTTTTATTTTTTACTTTTTTTTTTTTATTGTGAAATTAAGTTTGAAATGAAAAAAACCAATAGAAGTGAAGTTTTATGTATGTAAAGGGTGGTCCAACCATAATGCACGATGTTTATTGTGAGTGAACGTCAAGTTTTTTGCCCAACTTAATTTGACATTTCTTTGTTTCAGTGTTTAACAAATTCAACTATTAAGAGGTACACAATTGAGCAGCGCGTTAAGATTGTTGAAGCCTTTTACGAAAATTGGCGTTCAAATCAAAATACATTTCGTGCACTTCCTGATTTTTTTTTTTGGTCACATGTCATGTAAAACATGGACATCTGACTATTTTAAGCTTCGTCAATACGCCGAATGGTTGGTTGAACAGACAGAAGTTAGTGGTGACTTTACAAAGAAAGTCATCTTCAGCGACGAGGCACACTTTCACCTCAGTGATTGTTGAAAAGCCGATGCATGCACAAAAATGTTTATCTGTTGCAATTTATGGGCTGGCGGCGTCATCGGGCCGTACTTCTTCGAAAATTAGGTCGGCCAAGTAAGTACCGTGAATCGTGTTCGCTATCGCGACATAAAAACGGACTTCTTGTGGCCAGAAATTAAGGATATGGACCTGGACGATTTGTGGTTCCAACAGGATGGTGCCACTTGCCACACAGTCAACAAAATAATGGATTTTTTTTGCGCGAGAAATTCAATGGCCGTGTTATCTTACAAAGCGTCTTCAACTGACAATTTTTTGTCATACCAAACGTCAAAGTCTATATAAAAAAAACTCAAAAATTTTTGTCAGCGTTTTTTTAATATGAAGTTTGACGTTTGGTATCACAAAAAATTGTCAGGTAAAGACGCTATGTTAAGGCGGCGGTACACGACATGTTTTTGTCATCTGACATGTCAAATTTAATTTAACTTTGCTTCTGTAAAAGTTAGACGCAAAGTCATCTGACAAAATTTCAATTAGAGCGTGCTCTATTTTCTTCTGACAAACCATCTGACATCAGAAAGCTATGCCGGGAAGAAACCGGCAGCGGCGTCCACTATTGACGGAATCATTAGCCGGCTGAAGTTAATTTTTTACAATACCGAGATATGTTTGATCATTTTACCATTGAATAGAATTTATGTGAATATATATATATATATATAAACAGTTTTATTATAAAATCCTAAATTGGTATCTTTGAATTAAAAGAAAAAAATGTTAAGATGGCTGAACTATTTTACGGCGCAAATAAAACTTTTCATGGCGGCAGCAAGCTATTTTGAAACCGAGCACATCTTTGGTTTCTGCAATAACAATGCGAAAAAAAACAGAGACAATGTCAGAAGCAAATTACATGTACGTTTGTGACCGAATATTATAAAGCTTATGTAAAACAGCGATTTTGACAGACATGCACAATTACATGTGACTTGAAAATTTGACATGTCAGATGACAAAAACATGTCGTCTATATGCTCCTTTACGTCGTGCCAATGTTAATTGGCCGCCACGACCATGAGATTTTACATCGTTGGACTTCTTTCTTCGGGGATATTTAAAAGAAAACGTGTACGGCAATGAGCTAAGAACAATTCAAGAGCTAGAGGATGCGATTGAACCTCAATTATGTCTCAGAGTCATTAAAAATATGGACTATAGGATAGAGGTATGCCACTGAAGACGTGGCGAGCATTTGGTCGATATTTTGTTTCACACTTATTTGTCATAGATCCTTCTATAATAACAACATATGTTAAGATAATTCTCTGAAAACTTTTTGTTTTATTTACAACTAACATCGTGCGTTTTGGTTGGAACAGCCTTTTGTTTAAAAATTTTAGAAACATTTTAGCCTCTTTAGGCGGAGATTTTAAAAGTTTAAGCTGTTGTGCCCCTGCTGAGATCAAGCGTCTTTCCAGAAAACGAATATACTCGAGTTATTTAAATATTTATACTTAAAAAAGGAAAAATTATACTTTATATTTTTGGGATTCCTTTATTTTATTTTTATTATATTAAAATGATATCAAGAAAAACCTTTTTAATTCCTTTAAATTGTTTAACTTAATAGTTTTAGAATTAATACTAATCCCTTTACTTTCAAAATATTTATCCACAAAACACCAAAACAATACACCCAGTAAGAAAACGCCTTCTTAATTTTGTATTCTTTATTCTTATAATTGCCCTAACAATGGTTTTTCTAACGATGTTTAAGAATAATTTTACAATTTACTTTCATTTATAAGTACATTTCCTGATAGGATTGATTTACATTGATCACATTTACACTTATAAATTTCTAGCATTTAAAAGGAAAAAAAAGAAGGAGAATACAATTTTGCACCTTTCACAGGCATTTAAAAACTGTCACAATATACCGCACCCATAACAATAAAAATAAAATTGTAAGAAATTGTGAAAATAAAATGAAAAAATCCCTGGCACGTTTCACACAAAACACATGTACATATGTTATTCCAAAAGGAAATATGGAAAAAGGAAAAGAAAAACTGTAAAGGAACAAAAAGAGCAAACTTAAATCTATTTCCTTGTAACCAAAATCCCAGTAAACAATAAATACCTTAAGATTTTTTTGTAAAGATAACGTTCCTTTTTTCAGATTTTATTTCGCAAATGTATGAATGTTCGATTAAAAAAAAAAAACTTTTACAAAGGTTTCCACAATAGTGAGCAAGAGATTGATATGTTAAGATTATTTAAATGTCAAAAAAGGATATTAAAGGGTTAAACGGAATTTTTGTCACATAAATTTAAATCCCGTTTTTTTTTTGTCAAAGACAACAAGAAATTATGTTTAAATTAAGAGTAAAGAGATTATTAAATTCTTTTCTTTCTTCTTTACAGATCAAACCTCGCGTGGCAATAGTGATTACACAGGATCTCAAAATAACAACAATAATGTAGATGAAAATTCTCCCAGTAAATCTAGTTCAACTTCAACAAGTAGTCAAAATAATTCCTCAAACTCAAATACGACATCAAATTCAAATAATCCAGCAAATCAGCCCACCACCCCCACCAGCAGACCTACTCTCTCACCAGCTGAACATGCAGCAGCTGCTTTGGCTCATCATGCAGCAGCAGCGGCGGCTGCTCATCATGCTCATGCACATGGCCATCCTCATGCCCATCCTATGGCTGCCCATCATGCTGCTGCAGCGGCAGCAGCTCATCATCATGCTGCTCATCAACATCCCTCAGCCCATCATGAAGCTTTTCTAAATGGCTCAGCCAGTGCAGCAGCAAATGGTCTTCTAGGCCACCATCCAGCTGCGGGGCCAGATGGTGTACTTTTGGGTCCGGCCGGAGGTAGTAAAAAGAAAAATAAACGTCGTCATGGCCGCACGATATTTACGAGTAATCAATTGGAGGAGTTGGAAAAAGCATTTAAAGATGCCCATTATCCGGATGTCAGTGCTAGGGAATTGTTGTCCATGAAAACTGGCTTAGCCGAAGATCGTATACAGGTTGGTGATACATTTTTTTTTTTTGTTAAACAATTTAAATTTATAGTCTTGACGGGAATAAATTTACTATGGCAAAAGTTTATTTGTAGCAATTGATAGGGAGACATTTTATTTCTGGAAATGTGGTTCATTTAATATTCAATTTACTGCATTTGGATTGAAAACTTAATAAAAAGTAGAAGTAATAAATAGAGAATTAAAGAAATTTAGAGATTGCAGTGGCCATAAAATGTTAAACATATAAATGTATAGATTTAGGAAATGAATATTTAAATAACCAGGCGAAAGAAGAAACATTCAAAAAGGATAGTAGTGCTTTATTGTTTTTGCATAGTTTAAGGCGTTTAAACTTTTTATGACAAAAGTAAGGTTATGTTAAGGGTGCATTTTAGTATTTTTTGCTGTTGCAGTAAAAAAAAATGGTAAGCACACTATGACTGTTTACACCAGTGTTCGAAAATAAACAGAACATTATTTAGCATTCGGCTCACACAACCAGGAACGATATTTATTTTTTTAAGTGTTTGTGTAGACGAACAGAACCCTTAATACCGTTCGCAACTATTTTCAAGAAAGAGCCGAACATTTTATAGTGTTCTGTTCTTCGTTGAAAACAAAATAATTGTAATAATGCTGTAAGCAAACATTATATTTTAATATTCTATAATGTTTCTTTTTTTTACATTTATAAAGAAACGAACAAACAAACAATTTTAGCAACGACCGCAGCACAAACAGCTTGTGTCTATATGTTTTGTTTGTGTAAAATTATTTTGCTGGCTTTTTGTCTGAGTTGAATAGTCGGAGTTGAGGTTTTTGTACCGGAGTCGAGGTCGAAGTACCGACAAAACCTCGCAACTCCGACTCCAAACTTTTTCGGCATAAAAAATTTAAGCAAATGTTTTAATATTTTCCAAAATGATAATTTTTTTAAGATGGGAATTCAATATTTAAAATATTAAAACAAAAACTACCGGAAAATTTTTTTTTTTATTTTATTATTAAATTCATTACATATAAACAAAAAAACCAAAAAAAAATTTTCAGCGGCTGGAGTCGGAGTTGAAACTATTATTTGTCGACTCCCAGCCCTGGTTACAATAAATAACAGTTTCATGAATCTTAACGAAAAATATCCTTAAGTTTAATATGGTTTTATACATATGATTTACATGTATTTGCACAGTTGCTTAAGCCAGCTCATGCACATTATGGTTGGGGTTTAAATTTTTATTATTTTTTTTTTTTAAATTCCCTAAGCTAATCCTGCGAAGCTCTACGATTGTCTGCAGGAAAGAAACCAGAGTCTCTGGCGGAAATCGAACCCGCAAGCCTGGCGCTGATAGACTTACTCAATACCAGCTAGCCTTCTGGGGCACTTGGAAACATTGTTTTGAATATTACACGATCAGTATAGAGAACAATTAGAACTCCGAAATCTTTTCTTCTGCTCGACATTGCAGTTTTTATTATAAATTATTCTTTATACAAGAATTTTACTCTTAAATTTTGGACGAAATAGTTTAAACTGTTTAATTACCAGAAAAGTGATTTTTTTTCATAGTTTTAGGCTCGTTTTCACGACGTAACGATAGCTAAATGTAGGAAGTTTTCGAACAGATAATAAGTTTTTAATTATCACAAGTTCCCTTTAATCTTAAAGTGAAGGATAAGCTAAAGAGAGGAAGCTTCTACCTTTAACTTTTGTCGTAAGGTTTAGATTTGAGATTACCATATTATATTCACATACTTTTTATATATGGCCACTCCAATTACAGTAGAATCTCACAAATTCGAACCGTCACAAATTCGAACCGTCCAGAAATTAGAACCGGTCATTTCAATGTATTGGACGCTCTGAAATTAGAACCTGTGGTTCTAATTTCTGGAAGAATTTTTTTTTTTTGGAAAATTTTTTTTATGATTTTGAACTAAATAGGCGAAAAAAAAAATTCCGTTTGATTTGGTTTTTTTTTTTTTTATTTTCACTACAAATTATTTTTTTTTGCCTCATTAAAGTAAAAATAAAACGGGGAATCACCGACTTATTGGTGGTGTGTACAATTCGGCCAGATGCGTACGAAATTTGATATGCTTGTACAAATTTGGGTCAGTTGATAACTGAAGGTCAAAGTGAAGTGTTCATACGTGTGAAAGATAAAAAAAATGACAAACAAACGTTAAAAAATACCTTATCTTTAGATACTAATTTAATATGTTCAATTAATTAAAAATTATTAAATAAAAACTATTATGAGTTTAAATAAAGCTTACACAACTATTCATTATCTATCACTATTTCATTAAAATTTTATAATTTTCTGCAAAAAAAATGTCCAGAAATTCGAACTTTTCAGAAATTCGAACTTCCCGGTGCACAAAGTGATTCTAATTTGTGAGATTCTACTGTATACGGTTATTTTGTAAATGTAAAAAAAGTACGTAGTTGCCAGCTCGTATTTTTATTTTGGCAAAAATAATCAGTATTTTCTTTAGTATTGCCACATTTTCCAAAATGTTGAGTTTATTTTATACAGAAGTTGTGAAAAAGAAAAATAGTTGAAGGTAACTTCATTCCTCACTAGTGCTAAAGGTACCGTTAACTATTTCGAACTTTATAGGTAAGTCGTGAAAACGGGCCTTAGTTTAATTAAATGAACGATTTCAGATTCGGAGTGGAGCGAATTAATACATAGTTTAGACATAAAGTGATATCAAGGTTAAAGTTTAACGTTGGGAAAAAATCTTTTGAGAGAAAACTTGGAAAATCTATTTTAAATGCTTGACGTCTAACTCGTGCCTTAATAGGCCGATTTTGATGGAATGAAAATTTTAATTTGTAAAATATTTTATAAAATACTTTCGACCTTTTTAAAGAAGCCAGAGTGGAATGATTAAAAAATAATTTCGAATGCATTCGCAGACCTTCTAAATGTCCTGCAAATTGGAAGCGCTTGCATTTATTACCGCTGGGTTGTCGGCATCACACATAGCCAGTCATAACCGCATAAGCTTTTATTTTATTTCATATAAATTTTTGTATGAAGGTTGTCGCTTACGATAAAATAGTGTTTGCTTTAAAATCGTAAAGGTACCTTATGTGACCATGACATTTTAGGAGATGATGCAAGTGCTACCAGTCATTCATTAAAAAAAAACGAAAATTGAAAATTATGTCGCTTAAGCTTTTTTTGCGGTAATGCCTCGTTACTAACAAATTTTTTACTCTTATTATAAACATTATAATTGAAGGATGTTTACATGAAAATTTTCTTTCAGAAAATCTGAGTTTATGGGTGACAGAGTAGAGAAGAAGAAAAGCATGTTCTCTTCCCCTCTCGCCGAAAAAATTAGACTTTCTGAAAGAAAACTTTCATAGTGTGAACCCAGACTAAAGAATAGATTACAAAACTCTATCGTATGTATTTTTCATGTTTACACGGTTGGTATAAGTAAAACTGAAGCAAAGATATTAAACAGCTGAGTTCTACAATATTTACAAAAACAACATGAAAATTGCCAAACTTTGTTTTTGTAATTATTGTATACAAATGTTTATACCTTCATTAAAAAGTAGAAATGCTGCCAATGTTTACTTTAAAATACAACGCTGGTGTAATTGAATCAGTCTTGCCAGAATTAGGGGAAAATCCCTACATGTAGGTATTTTTGATACTAAAATAGAAGCGTAGGGAAAATCGGACAGATTTTTTATAATATCCAAAATGTAGGGATTTTTCGTCATAACGCCTTATTTATGAAATAAATGCAGAAAAAACGTTTTTTAGTGATGTTTTCTTGTCCAAAAAAATTTCTTTTTCCTAAAATCGCTTAAAAATATATTTCCAGAGTTGGCGACACTAATATATATGTTTTTTCTATGATCATTACATACATACATATACATATGCATTATATTTTTTACTTTTTTACTTAAATATATATACATATTCGAATAAAATTAATTTTTTATAGCTAATGTTTTATCTTCTATTTTAATAAAAAATAATGGGTAGGGATTTTTAAAGGGGAACTTTTTTCAACATGTAGGGAAAATAGGATTTTTTTTTTAGCATGTGTACGTATTTTTTTAGAAAAATGCACTGGCAACACTAGATAGAATACATAATTTTCTAAAATGATATACGGCCAATTTCACCAAGTTCGGTTAAAGCTAACCTTTAATTAAAGTTCCGGTTACCAATATGTTTGACAGCTATAACTGATAGTTAACTATAACCGAACTTGGTGAAATTGGGCGTTAGAAAATAAACATTTACCGACCGCTTGTCAAATTTCTTATACATATTCTTTCCTATTCGATACATTTTGCTTTTACATGCTAAGATTTTTTTATTATACATAACTTTTTGACATGTCGCAATACTTGTATTACCATGTAAAGCTACCTTAAGCATTTTGATCGTGTATGGACGACTCCTTAACCACTCAATACTAATTAATTTTGTTTTAAATTAAAGTCTACCGTTTGATGTTTTATGCTGTTACAAAGTGTGTTTCTTTATAAAAAAAAAAAACTACAGAAGAAATTTAATTGAAGGGCTCTTGAAAGTGAAAATAAACTTATAAGAGTTTTTTAAGTTGCTTATTTTAAATTTAAACAAAAACAGTTTTTGGAATTATTTCTTATTTTAGGGTTAGATTTTCGTAAAACACGTGCTAATGACTTTCCAAAGTGTGTTTTTTTTTATTAAATCCATTCTTAGTCTAAAAAACATTATAAATACATACCTTTTATAAATAAAAAAGAGTTCTTTTAATTAAAACTTACACGTTTTTTAACTTGAAATTTAATAATCAAATTTTATGTTACATAAAAATCTTTTAAATATTTTATACATACTTATATACAGTAGATAATGGATACAAGAACATCTCATATAAGAAAAAGCAGTTTTTAACAAAGTAGGCTTTGCAAAAGAAAGTATCAATATAAGAAGTATTCTGTATAAAAAAATTTTTATAAGTAAAAAACAGATACACGGGCATGTTCTACAAAACGAAATGAAGTGGAATTTAAATCGAACGAGGATTTAATTTTAATTATTGACAAAATTACCGTAGTTTTTCCTGTTTTAAGAGCTGGTCTTGTAGATATAATTGGTACTCAATGTATGAAGTATATAAAACGGAATATTTCTATGAACTTTCTTAACAGGCTCGTATTCAAAATTTGTTCGGTTTTAAATCCACTTCATTTCGATTTACAGAACATACCCGACAAGAAATATTTTGCTATGCATCAATAATAAAAATACGTACAAAAAATATTTTTATAAGAACATTTTCTTTCACGCAAAACTGTATTTGCTTACGCAAAATATCTAACCAAGTGCTTATATGCCTACTTGCTTGCACAAAATATCCAACTTAGTGCCTATTTCACCAATTGTATTTAAATATAAATTTTTGTTATTCATCTCAAAACAAAAACAAAATTATATGAAAATCTATATTTAAATAAGAATTGATATTAATTAATGTTAGTTCATATTAATAATTGCTCAAAAGAGAAAAAGGCTAATAAGAAAAATTTTCGTGGCGTTTTTTATTTTGTTATATGTATCCGTTATCCACTGTAGTAAGAATGACACTTACAGAGACGGCAACTTGCAACAGCCATTATAGCAACTTTGTTTGCTTTATCAATGACAGCTTTGACAACTGCACTTCAATTTGTTTTTTTTTCGTTTGCATGCAACATTATGGCTGTTGCATAACAAGTTCAATACAAGTTGTTTAAAAATTAGCAACGCCTTCGTCTATACTTTTCTCATTTGTATGTGTAAATGAACCCTGTGGGTTTTTTTTAGAAAAAAAATTAAAATTCAATTAACTACCAACAATTGCCAATATAGAGCAATAACAACGAGAATACCAGACTCATACATCTGCATACGTACATAAATCAAGCACTTCAATTAAAATTCTATATTGCAAAAAACGACATAAAAGGATAATATGGCAAGGCATACGGCAGCAACAACAACAGTTAAAAACGATGTTGACAAAAAACCCCTTCAAAATACAATTTTACATATACATACATACATACATACATACATACATACATACATTTGTAGACATGTAAAGTTAATAAAAGCAAATAAATTTTTGAATTAGTATGAAAACGAAATTTTTTTTCTTCATTTCCCCCTGGTTCCGAAATAAAACCTCTTCCCATTTTTATGCATATAAATTCGTTCGTTCCTTGTCGTCTAACTTAAAAACAATTACACGACTATGGCTTAACAACAACAACAACAACAAAATATTCAACATATTCAGCCATTAATTTGCAAATAAAAGGTTTGAGTGTTGATTTTTAACAAGTTTCTTCCCTTTTTTTTTGCGTAAATATTTCAAGGATAAATTTGTATAGAAAAGAGCTTCTTTTTATGGTTATCGAAAGTCAACAGAAAAAAAATAAACATGGCTGTCTTTAAGCAAACAAAACAACAAAAACACTTACAAATACACGCACATTTTTTACAGCAGCAACAACAACTTTACTTGTAAACAAAGAAGAAAACGGCAAAAAAGCGCCTGTGCAAGTTCAAGTTGGGAGAACAATTTTCTTGTAATTTGTATAAAAGTCGAACAAATTAATGAATTTAAATAAATATTTTATTAAGCAAACACACATTAAACCCGTTTTTTAACACAATTTAAAAGAATACTTTAATTTTGTAATGATATATATCGTTACCTAAAACGCAAAAGGCCCTAACTAACAAAAAATAAAAAATAGACTTTTTCATGAAATCTGATGAACTGCATCAACACTAATGTCCACAATAAATTTTGGAATCTTTCAACCAAAATTAGCGCTTTTATTAACGAAAAACAAACGGCCCTATCTACAAAAGATTATATGGATACACCCTAAAAGGCCTTACTAACAGTTTGCATATTATGCAACATTGTCAATTGTCAAAACAACTGGTAGGTTTTACAAGAAAAAAAGAAGGAAAATTAATTATAAGCAGTTTTAGGCAATTTATCAATTAACATTTTGAATAGTAATTTGCTTCTCCTGTAAAATTTTCAAAATGTTAGATAGGGCGTTTTGCGTTTTAGGTAACGATATGTATGTTAAATAAATTAGAGAGGCCATTTAAATTGGTTACTTTTGTACGTGAAGTTGTTAAAAGGGTTTTAAAAGAGTTCAATCAAAATGCAAACAAAGCAATACGTTCAATATATTTCCAGTGACGCGATAATTAATTAACGTGTAGCATGCAGTATTGATATCAAAACAGCCTAATTTTATGTGAGCCACGATCTGGATGCCGGATCACGTGATAAATATTGAACGTTTAGCATACTTCGTAATATACACATGTAAATTCGCGATACGTTAGTAAAAAGGGAAAAAACAAAAAATAAATTAGCACATTTTTGAATGGTTTGTGCTTTAGCAAAAAACCCAGCAAGCTCGTTAAACAGGCTGTTTTTGGTTTTCTCGCGGAATTTTTTTAACTTTGACCGAAACGCACAAAAAAAAAATAATGTAAATACATTGAAGCGATACATATTGAACTGCAATAAAATGAATTGCGATCCAAATATCACAATATATATTGAACGTGTAGCAGTGCCTCTAATTAAATTTAAAAAAACATGATATTAACTATCACGGAAAGAAGTTTATTTTTTAAAATAATCAATTTCGTTTCTAAAAACAAGTAAATTCATAATGCAAGAGTCATTTCTTAATTTTAGCTTATTTCGTTCGTATTAAGTAAAATATTCTTAAATAAAGGAACATTTTGCTTAAACCAAGGCACAGCTACATATATTAAGAATAAGTGCCGGTTCACACACGTCAAGTTTGACTCGTCAAGTCTTGAGGTTTTAGGAAAGAATGGAAAAGAGAATGCCATTTCTCTTCCCCTCTCTCCTAAGAGCTCAGAACTTGACGAGTTAAACTTGATGTGTGTGAACCAGCACTAAGTAATTTTTAGCTTGAACGAGAATCATGCAAAATTTTCTATTAAAAGTAGGAATTTCTTGTTAAAAGTAGTAACGCAGAATAAAGTATTAGGGACTTATTAAAAAAAAATATTTCAGGTTAACAAAAAGAATATTTTATGAAAAAATTTTGGTGAATAAGGGGCTTAACCAATTTATGTTTTAGGATTATTTAAGGGGTAAACAGTCAGTTAGTTTAAACAAATTAGGGCGCTTTCGGAATATTGCAAGTATTAATAACCAATCGTATTCAGAAATTATTGTTAGAGTTAAAAAAAGGTCTAAGTTAAATAAAATTTAATAATTGATATAAAAATTAAACGTAACTCAAATAATGGGCTAGAAACCGTGAGTTTAACTAAAAAGGTTTTCTTTAAATTTTTATAAAGGCCCCTATTACGGTTTACAACTCAACTCAGTTGAGTTGTAATTTCTTAATTTTTGTATTATGGTTTACAACTTTGCTATTTTGCGATGAACAAAAACATAACAAAAATTACAACTGATCACAACCAGTTGTCTTAATAACAACTCAACTGAGTTGAGTTGTAAACCATAATAGGGGCCAAAGTTTTATTAAAGAATTATCAATCTTAAACTTAACTTTTATAATTTTAAAATATTACATTCTTGTGCTTTACTCAAACTAATTCTTTTGCGCGACGACAAGATAGGAGAATCAGAATCCGCTGCTAAATATTAATTAGGAGGGTTTAAAACAGCCATAGGCAAATTCAGGAAGCCGCGCCTTTTGTTTTCTCTTTTATTACGTACACATTGTCGAGAAATTAAAAAACATTATCAACATATGTGGAGTACATACAACGCATACAATCACAAAATGTAATAGTACAGATTGCATATCGCTGCCCAGAAAGAAAAAGAAGGAGTACACACGTTGCCGTTGCGGGGTTGGCCTCCCGCTCTAGCTTCTTTCGCAGTTAAATAAGAGTTGTATTCTTTTGCTTTGAAAAAAAACAGAATAAAAAATGTTACTCCTCTCCTTTCTATAGAGGGGAATGTGTATCGTATCTTTTATACGAAAGAGCCGAGGCTCTCTATTAAGCATTCTAAGTAATTAGGTAATTGAATCCAAACAACGTTTAAGCAGGCCTTTAATAAGGCCTGAAAAGTAAGAAGGCCTTCTGAGATTCCCGCAGGGTGGTTTGAACGGTGTACGTTGACAACAGCAAAAACTGTAGTACTGCATAGTTATATGTTAAGCCATTAATTAATGCAAAGTTAAGCTAGAGGTCCACATCACGCGTTAAATAAGTTGGTGCGTTTATACATCCGTCAAAAAAGTAGGATCAGTTAAAAATTGTATTGACAAGTTACACAGCAAACGTGTAGAATGCATATACGTATTAAAAACATAAAGTAGGATTACTTTTAACTTTTGCATGCATCTTGAATAATGGTCAATAACGTGGAACTCCAGCTTTAAACGCCAAACACAGGAAAGGCAGTATAACAAAGACAGTCTAAATGTCCTTAAAAAGTGATAATGACGCCCGAGCTGCTTTCCTGATTCACACAGTTTTACGACTGTTTAAATATTTTAGTGCCACAACAACCTTCAGTGACTAACTACCACACTGATAATTTTTTAATATACAAAGTTGCCTGCAGGGCGAATTCACACCAGGTCACCTTTGCTTGCTACGTTATGAACAACTGATAACTGTCCAAATGGTATGCCGTTTGTGCCGTTTCACACACGTCAAATTTGACTCGTCAAGTCTTGAGCTTTAAGAAGAGAAGGGAAAGAAAATGGCATTCTCTTTTCCCTTCTCTCCTAAAAGCTCAAGACTTGACGAGTAAAATTTGACGTGTGTGAACAGGCACTATTGGTGGTTCAGGGGAAACTTTCATAATCTTACAGCTAGGGATGCCAATCGGGTCTGGTTTTGGCAAATCTCGGGCTTCGGGATTTTAAAAAATTAAATCCCGGAATCCCGGTATTTTTCGGGATTCGGGGTTTTGGAAAATTTTAAGAGAAATGCTTTTAATAGATATTTAAAAAAAAAAAGTTTAAAAAAAGTTTACAAACAAAAGTTTTATAATTTAAAGTTAGGTATAATGGTTTGTTTATTGATTACTAAAATTGTTAAAAATTGAAAATTGTGATTTTTTTCTTATATAATGATAAATTTAATTAAAAAAAAATAAAAAAAAAAACAACGAACGATTTCAAACAATGTGTTAATTGATTCGCTTCAAAAATAATTACCATTAAGTCTATTTTTATTCAATTACCTCAGCTGATTCAAGCTAAATTAAAAATAATTAATATTGCAATTGAATAGAGAAAACAAGTAATTGATTTATTTGTTAGATTCTATTAAAAATTGTTATAAAATTTATTAAAATTAATAATTAAAATTTGAATTCGAAATTAATTGACAAAATCAATTTATTTAGTTAACCATAAAAATCTTATTTTAACAAGAAGTCATTTTTTTACCCACCAAATATAGTTGACAACTTCGGGATTGACTAAATCCCGGGATTTTTCGGGATCAGGATTGGCATCCCTAGTTACAGCATATATTTTTAATACACCTCTTATTTCTTAACTACAGTGTTGTATTATTTTAACACAACGTTAAAGTATTGTACAGTGTTGTATCCGTTTTCAAAATAAGACCACCTTGTATGAATTCGCCTTGGTTGCCTGTAAAGTTTGCGGTCTAGCACAAACAATTGATTGTGGTTTCGTCAACAAACATTATTTTGTTTTTGTTATATTTAAAGTCGAAAAAAAACAATAATAACTGCAATATTTACCAAAAAATATATTACACTAAAGGGGAATTTTGTAAGGTTTAAGACTTTGCACAAAAAATCTGCTTTGTTCGAACTTTATACGGTACTTTTAAGAGTATTGGCTTGGGCTCTATTTAGCAGGTTGTTTTTTTAATTGAGGGTGTTTTTGTTTTTTTGAAAATATCAATATTTTGAAGTATTTCAATAATACTTAAACAACTGTTCACAAAAAACATAAATTGCTAAGAATTACTTCAAAAAACCACTAGGAAATGCATGTTTTGTGCAAAAAAAGCGTTTAAATCATATCCATACATTTATTTCCTTTAACATTAAATTTTTTTAAAGATTTCCTTAATAATTTCAATAAAAACCAATTCGTTTTAAACATAAAATGAGCAATAAGAGCTATAAAACGTTTTGAATTTCATAATGATTAAGTACATATTACCCTTTTTCTTAAAAGACTTTGAAGATTAGTAAATTTTTTTACAGCAGTCTTTGAAATATTTAAAACTTCTCAAGATTTCCTCAATTTTTCCATTGCACAATGTTTTGTTTTAAGTTTTATATAAAAAAAAAATAAAACTTATAAGTCTGCTGTTTCCATAATGAAATTACTTTTGAAAAAACATAACAGGATAATAATATAATTGTAATTATAATTGTTGCTTTGCATTTTTTCTAGATTTATTTTCAACTCAACTCTGTTTTTGAAAACAATGCTACCATTAATTATTTACTCTGGTATTTGCATTAATTTGTATAATGAGCTGTTAATTTTATTTTTCTTTCTTCACAGTTTAACAAAATTAAATATAAAAAAAAACACAAAAAAAAACGTTAAAAATTGCATAATTATGTAATTAACATTTAAAACAAAACGTTGCTGGAAAAAAACGTATGAAACAATAAAAATCTCTTAAGCTTAAAGGTTATAATAAAATAATGAAGTCAAGTGTAAAGATTTTATTAAATAGAAAGGACAAAATCACATTTTAAAACATTTGGTTAAAAAAAAAATTTGTGCAACACTTTAAAAAGACATTTATCATAAAAGTTTTTCTAGTTTAAAACCCACAAGGGGATGTTAAGCCTAAAAAATGCAACTGTGCTTAAGGATGTTTGTAATTTGTAAACATTGAAAACAGTTATTTTTTTTTTGTTGTATATGCAAACACAGGGTGTAAAGTGTTGTTAATTCTAGTGGAAATAATTTAGTTTTCGTTTTCTTTTTTCGTTAAAGTTTTTTATAAACAAAAAAAAAAAAAAAAAAAAAAAAAAAAAAAAAAAAAAAAAAAAAAAAACATAAATGCAAATAATAACACCCTCATTTTAAACTGTCTGTCTGCCTATTTTTTCTCATCATCATTATCATTTTTACTTATTGTAGAAAAAACACAACAACAACAACAACATTGATTTTATTTTCTATTCTGCATTAAAAATCTCTAGAGTAATTTTGTAGACACGCGTTTACACTTGAAATTGTGGGAAATTTTTGTGTAAGTTTCTTCTCTTTCATAAGATTAAATTGTCCCTTGGGATTTTGTTATTGTTGTAGTTGCTAGTTGTACAAAATGCAACAAATTGAAAATTGACCGTTTAATGTCATGTACACAAGTTAAATTTAATGTAATTAGTTTTGGGAATTGTTTTGTACAAAAAAAAAAAAAAAAAAAGAAACGGATTAAAAGTTTTCGTCGCCTTAGAGTGTAAACCTGCTAACTGACTTTCAGAAAATTTAATAGGGCAGAC
Organism: Pollenia griseotomentosa; assembly: GCA_963931875.1. Classification (NCBI taxonomy): domain Eukaryota; kingdom Metazoa; phylum Arthropoda; class Insecta; order Diptera; family Polleniidae; genus Pollenia; species Pollenia griseotomentosa. Next base: position 181,032,450 of record OZ007563.1, on the reverse strand, counting down.
AAAAAACTTCTAATGTTTTCTATTTCTACCTCAAGAAGCAAACCAATATATATATGGTTTATTTTCTAATATTGTAGTGTCCTAAATTGAAGTTAATGTTTTTCGTCTTTGAAGCGGCGCACAATACTTTGATGTAGAACAAAATTGTGCAAAAATAAAAGGAGTCGACCCAGACAAATAATATTTTGCATGGAGGTATATATGATAATAATAAACAAAATTCAAGTTTGGAAAAAATTCCGTCAAAGGATTCATGTACCTTCCATATATCCTTTTTTTAAAAAAATTCAATTCGGCAACCATTTTTATGTTGAATTGTTAAAAATTACCAAATCTATCTAAATATAATGTTAAAATTGATGTATGTACTTAATTTTTTATAAATTCTAGCAAGGATTTTTCAATGAGACAAACAATTTAAATATTTCAAATTAAAAATATTTCATACAAAAATATAAAAAACTAGTACAATTTGGTGTTCCCGAAAAATCACAAAAAATTACACCTCAACTCAAAATGTGGTAATTTTTTTTCTTTACATCAATAGTAACGGCAACGGAGCATATATTCTTTAAAAAAAAAACTGAAAAAACGGTGCACTCAGTTTTTTTTTAATTTGAAGTAAATATTGACGATTTTCATATTTTTTTTCAAAAACAACCTGCATTTTTTACGGCTATATAATAATGTCTAATAACGGTAGAGATTTTCTTGAAGTAAATTTCTTTAGAACGTTAATTTTTAAACATAGTACAAAGAAAAAAAGGACAATTTTATCGCACAGAAAAATATTAATAGCTTTTAATCTAAAGTACTAAATTATAAAAAATAATTAATGCGTTTTGGGCCTCTAAAAACGATCATATAACTCTTAAGTTAGAACTAAAATGTGGTTAGTTTCTCTCTTGATTCTTAATGGCGGCAGAGAGAATTAAAAAAAGTATTCACTCAGTTTTTTATTTGTCAATACTGAACGAATCGAAATTATTTTTTCAGTATTGTGAAACTCAAATTAACGCTTTACAACACTGAGAAAATAATTCCGATTCGTTTAGTACTGACTGAAATAATTAGACATTAAATTTCTTTTGAATCGAGAAAGTACTCGATCACGACTGCCAGAATCAGGCCCCAGAATTAGGCCCCTGAAATAAGGTTGGGCAAAAAACTTGACTTTAACCTGCGACTTACAATTAACATCGTGCATTATGGTTGGACCACAATCAAAAATATGAAAGTGCTTGGATTTTTTCACTTAAAATTTTTTAGGCGTCAAACTAACAAATCCTTGTAACAAATTTTGTTTTCAGAAAACTTCCGTTTTTCTTTTATTAATCTCTAAAAAAAATTACATTCGACAACTTGTACATACAAATGTATTCTAATACAAGAAGAAAAATATTTCTATACAATAAATATTCATATATAAATATTTGCTCAATATTTGCACTAAAAATTTCATAATAAATACACATAATACCCAAAATATTTTTACATTTTATTCGTTTTTATTATTATTTGTATTATTGCCTGTTTTGTTGTGCATTTTTTTTTTTTTTTTTTCAAAACATGCAAATGCTCTGAAACATGAGCGTTTTATAATTTAATTAAAATTTTAAGCCGCAATAAAGCAACAAATAAAACAAAACCAATGACCAATACAAAACCTTTGCTTTAAACAAAAAAAGAAGAGCGAAGTAAAACAGGATATAAACCGCCAAATACAAAATAAATTTACACAAACATATAGCAAATATATTTTTCAAATGACCTTTTTCGTGCCAAAACAAAAAATATTTATATTCATAAATAAGTATGTATGTATGTATGTCTGTATATTTACACATACCTAGTTTCAGTTGTACTCAATAAGATAAAGAATTTTTTATTTAATTGAAGATCAAATTACAGTTTTTTGTTGTCTTTCAAAATAAAAAATCATTAGTGATAATGACCATGTATTTTCCTTATATAAAATGCTCAATGCCTTGTCAAACATGGATTTTGTGGTTTGCTTTGAAAACTATATTTGAGGGTTGTTTTAGAGTTTTTAGACAAACATTGTAAGTGTAACAATTGCCACCCGTTGACAGAAAACGTGTCAAAACGTTGCCTGTAAAATAGATCAAACGGTAGTTAAAAAAATATTAAATAATTTTGATATTTCTTACTACTTATTAGTTATAAATTGCAAGATAAGTTTTTAAACGAGATTTTAGCGAAAATAAAGAAAATCAGCATTTTGTCAACTAATTGTCTGTTTGACAGTTTGATACCTGCTTTTGTCCTTATGCCTTGGCAAGAATGCCATCTAACCAATTAAAAGCCATATTAAGTTAAAGTTGGTTTAAAGCTTAGATTACACTAGTGGCGCATACAGCACAATCTACGAAGATTTTTATCGTGCTTCTTCGGCACACATTTATACACGTTGTGACGATCTTTTCAGCGCATATTGGCTTAACCAAAAATGAGAACATAATTGGTACAATATGGTCACACTATCGTGCCTTATTTGTGTTTATTTCTTATAAGCACACAAAATTTTAATTTAATGTTACTTTTAAAATAGATTATCCTATAAAAAAATAATTTTAACAAAATTTCCTATAACAAATTAATTTTAGCAAAATTTCCTATTCAAAGTAAATTTTAGTAAAATTTCCTAATCAAAGTAAATTTTTAGCAAAATTTCCGAATCAAAGTAAATTTTTAGAAAAATTTCCTAACCACAGTAAATTTTTAGCAAAATTTCGGAATCAAAGTAAATTTTAGCAAATTTCCTAATCAAAGTACATTTTTAGCAAAATTTCCTAATCAAAGTACATTTTTAGCAAAATTTCCTATTCAAAGTAAATTTTAGTAAAATTTCCTAATCAAAGTACATTTTTAGCAAAATTTCCGAATCAAAGTAAATTTTTAGAAAAATTTCCTAACCACAGTAAATTTTTAGCAAAATTTCCGAATCAAAGTAAATTTTAGCAAAATTTCCTATTCAAAGTAAATTTTATTCAAAATTTCCTAATCAAAGTAAATTTTAGCAAAATTTCCTAATCAAAGTACATTTTTAGCAAAATTTCCGAATCAAAGTAAATTTTAGCAAAATTTCCTAATCAAAGTAAATTTTAGCAAAATTTCCTATTTAAAGTAAATTTTAGTAAAGTTTTCTATTCAAAGTAAATTTTAGCAAAATTTCCTAATCAAAGTACATTTTTAGCAAAATTTCCGAATCAAAGTAAATTTTAGCAAAATTTCCTAATCAAAGTTAATTTTAGCAAAATTTCCTATTCAAAGTAAATTTTATGCAAAATTTCCTAATCAAAGTAAATTTTAAAAAAATTTCCTAATCAAAGTAAATTTTTAGCAAAATTTTCGAATCAAAGTATTTGTTTAGCAAACGGATGTTCGCTTACATCCGCGCTGATTGTCCACTTAGATTGGCGCACAAATGGCCTAGAAATAGAAAGAGAGAGAGAGAGAGAAAAACCTTGAGGGCCAAATTAACCACACGGTCACAAAAACATGTATGTATTGAGCATGTTTGTACAAATATTACAAATTTCACACAAACATGTTGTCAAACTGCTTGTGTCGTTTATTTGGCCGATTGTGTTAGTATAAATATTTTTACTTTGTTTAAAGAGAGAACTTTTGTTTTGAGAGAGGGAGATACTTTAAATGTCAAAATTTCATTAAAAAAAGCATTGACAGTCAGAATAAATTTCTCGGAAGCAGAACATTATGCATATGCCTTGGAGCAGACTATGGAGATTATATTAGTTATCTACACTTGTTAATACATTCAATAATTTTCTATATTTTTGTGTATCTTTTTTTAGGTCTGGTTTCAAAATCGTCGTGCTAAATGGCGCAAAACCGAAAAGTGTTGGGGCCATAGCACCAAAATGGCGGAATACGGCCTATACGGAGCTATGGTACGCCATTCTTTACCTCTGCCTGAAACTATTATTAAATCTGCCAAAGAAGATGAATCTGTCGCACCCTGGCTCTTGGGTATGCATAAAAAGTCACTCGAAGCGGCCGATGTCTTAAAATCCGATGATAGTGATCGTGAAACACCCACCTCAGATGATACAAATACCTCCTATTCAGCCGGCAGTACACACAATTCGCCGATTTCTTCATTTTCCATTTCCCGTTTACTATTCGATAATAGTAGTCATCATCAGGGCAAGCACAAAGGTCAAACACATGGTAGTGGCGCAGGCGGAGTGCCTTCAATCAATCATGATATTATGACGAACTCGCATCATACGGGTATGCAGCATCATCCCTACAATCAACAACAACATTTGCATCATCTTCAGCAATTGCACCAGCAACATCAGCAGCAGCAACAACAACAACAACAGCAGCAGCAACAGCATCAACATCAATTAATGATGGCCGAAGCGGCAGAGTTGCATAGAAGGAGGCAGGAGGAGTATCAGAGAGAACAACATCAAAGAGAATTGAGCTCGCAACAACAACAACAACAACATCTTCAGCATCAGCAACAACAACAACAGCAGCAGCAACAAGCTCAGCACTTAACCCGCTTTAATGAAGACCACGATGATGATTTGATGGCTGATCATGAAGAGGATAATGATGACGATGATTGTGATAAAGAAGAAATTGATATTTGTGATGACACCGATGAGGATGCCATTAAGGATATTAAAATGATTAAAAGAGAAGAAGTTGAGAATAGATGAAATTTATTTATAGATGTTTTATTGTAAATTTAAAATTGAAAGATTTTAACTGGAAACAAGAAAATTAAATAATTAATTTTAAAAAATTTTGTTAACAATTAGAGCATTGAGCAGAAAATTTGAAAATTGAAGATCAATTTTGTAATGAAACTTTTACAAAGTTTAGTTTGATGGTTCAAAGAGCTAGTTCTGACAGTTATTTTCCTGTTGTTTTAGATTTTTTTTTTTTTAAATCTTAAGATATGTTCAAAAAATAACATTAAAGCCTTTATAATTATATTTTGGCAAAAAATGTTTGAATTTAACTTTCAAAACCTTAAAGTTTTAGGCCCGTTTTCATAACTGACCGATAGCTAAAAGTAGACTTTAACCGACCTTAAAAAAAGTGTTGCATTTTTTAAACTTTACTTTAATCTAAAGTGAGCGATTAAGTAAATTAACGTTCATCCTACCTGTTAGGTTAAAGTAAAGTTGTAATAATGAAACACTTTTTATACGGCCGATAAAATCCTACCTTTAGCTACCGGTAAGTTGTGAAAACGGGTCTTAGGGTCAAAAACTTTTGACTTGTTAGTTTTCTAGTACTTTGTTGTTCAGTGCGTAAAACAAAAAGGCATTTAAATAAATAAATTTCTAAGCCACTTTTTTTTTAAAAAATTCTAACAAATTCATTTAATTTACTTAATTAAAAGTAACCGACTCTTTTCAAAATTATCTGATCTCTATATTTTGTATCTATTCCATCAGGCTTGTTATGGAAATCTCTTGATTTTCATTCAGGGCTTTAAAAATCACACTTGTTATTTTGTGCTGTTCTGAAAATCATACTGTTTTTGTTTTTTCGGTGTGCTTTCGGCAATTGAAAATCATACGGAAACACATAAAAACGTAACACCGCAATATCACACGTGTGATTTAAAAAGGCACAAGTGATTGGGAATCAAGTTATTTTCAGAACAGCCCTGTATTTTGAGAATTTTACAAAAAATCATTTTTGAATTTAAATTTTAATATAATTTGTGGAATTTTTTACAAACTTAGAACATTTTTTAATTATTAACGGCCAATTTCAGTAAGTTCCGTTATAATTAACTATCAATTTTAATTGTCAAAAACATATTGTTAACTGGAAGTTAAAGTAATAGTTAGTTTTAACTGAACTTGGTGAAATTGGCCGTAAATCTAATAAACAATTTTAAATTTGTTTATTTCTAAAAATATTTTCTTAAAAATCCAAAAGGAAAAATTATACACCTAATAAGCTCTTAATGAAAATATACAACACAACACAATAAAAAATTTTATATGTACCTATAAAATTTTTTTTTTTTCTTTTTCAAAATCTTGTACATTTTATAAAACAAAAACAACACTAAGTATAGAGAAAAACTCAGCACAATTTTAAAAAATCAAAAAATGTTTTTAAAATAAGTTTCAATATAAAAATAGACAACGAATTTCTTTAAAAAAAAAAAAAATTGTAAAAATAACGAAACCCCTTCTTTCAAAATCTATTTAAAAATTTTTGTAAATAAATTGAAAATTAATTTTTTTTATAAATAAGCAGCTAAATGTGATTTAAGTTTATTCCAATAAATATGATTTTAAGTTTTTATTTGTTTATAAAAAAAAAATTAACCAGTGCATTTAATTTAAACTGTAAATGATTATCTAAAGAAAAATTCAAATATTCTTAAGCCCCAGCAGGATCTTTTTAAATGTTTATAAACTTTATAAAGAAAAGAAAAAGTAACATATAAAAAAACGAATAATAAAATAAGTATAAATATAATTAATAAAATTTACTTTCTTAGCTTTAATTAGTAATCTCGTTTAGCATTTAAGTGTTTAAATTCGTAAATTAAATTAAACTAATAAAATCATATGTAATTTAAATATAAACAAAATATATATTGTGTAATATAATTCTCTATAATAAATATAGAAAAAAATGGAACAAAAAACTTATAAATCAAAAAATATATATACACTTGTATGGTAAAATTAAAAATGAAGTTTTTTTTTCAGAAGCATAATAAATGTAATAGGAAAATTCTTTAATTCCTAAAAACTCGCTCTTATCTCTAACAGAAAGTCTGGCATTACTTTGAATTAGGCCGAGTTTTTTAGATGTGGATTAAGTTTAAGCTAAGTTAAACGTGGTCTGAAACTTGGATTTCTCCGGCGAAAAGTGATTTTTTTTATTATTTCATTAAATACCAACATTTGAGACAAGACTAAGCTGTTCGGTCAATATTTTGTATACAAACTTAGTAATGGCGGCACAAATCTGTTTTCAGATTAACTAACCCTAGTTTAACTGAGATCTTAAAACCCCAGCCTAAGTCCCATGGTAAAACAATTGGAATTCGTTTTAAACTTATTTTTTACGTGGCGGACAGGACACAATGTTAAAATAAGTGAGTGACGATTTTTTAACCTAAATTGAGTAGATAATGATGTAGGACCATTTAAAACTCCATTTATGATTGTCTTTGGTATTAGGCATGAAATATTTTATTATTATTATAACTATTTTAAGTATGCAACTCTGTTGTAAAACCAAAAGCCTTCTGTCGGTTTAAAATTTCGTTTTTTGTTTGAAATGTAAACTAAGCGCACGAAATCTTCGTTCGAAACAGCGATTTAGAAGCTACTTTCAAAGTGGAAAAGCTGCCATTTCTTCGTTTGCATTTGGCAAAAAAAAATTTTGCTTTTACTTCTGATTCATTTAATGTTAACAGTCGCTGTCGAAACAACTCATAAAGCGAAAAGTTGTAAAAAAAAATTTTTTGTTGAACAGTTTTGGTTTCGACTGCCGTTTTTTAAATCTTGGTTCGAAATCGACTAACAAGCACGCATTGGTTAATGGTTCGGCGTCGTATAACTGTACCGAGTTACAGTTTTTGCGGTTTCCACATTAACTATATGCAATCGTTTTTAACCTCAATGTTTTAATGTGTTGTCTAAATTAACTCAATGTGACTGGTGGAGAACCATATATAACTCAGACGTTTTACTGGTGGAGTACCAAGGAAATAACTCAGAAGTTTACTGGTGGAGACCAAAATACTCTGGAGTGGATTCTGGAAGCTCTCGCCTTCCTATACGAAGGTTTAGGTCGAACGAGGTTTTGTGGTTGAAGCTCCAAAAATTGTGTGATACCCTGGCATTATAACTTAAATAGTTCGCCAAAAACTTTTAGTTTTAAGCAAAATCAAAAAAAAAAAAGACTAACAAGCAGTAAAACGATGTTAAAATCCTTTCTTAATTTGAGTCTTAAATTTTTTGTTTAAAATAATATAGAGAAAAATGTATTAAAAATCAATTTTTAAAGAAAATTTAAAAGATTTTATCAGTTTTGAATCGTGCTGTTTGTTTGATGATTATGTTTAATATTCAACTCCCAAAAGAATCTTCTGATGATTATCTGACGAGTAACAAAAACAAAAACATCAACATTTTTTTATTGATTGCTTTTTTAGAAATTTTTTGACACGCTCGTCTTTTAATCTTGGAATGAACCTTTTGCGACTCTCTGTAAGAGTCACATAACAATTACTGAATAAGAGCGTTTTAAAATATTAAAATTCTAATGTCAATACAATTTCAATACAACAAACCGACCTAAGGATCTGTGAAAAGGGATTTTCCGACAGGATAGTGTTCATTTCGTGACCTTAAGGTTTGTTTTATATGAATTGTAGGTATGAAAATAAGAAGTTTTAAGATGAAAAAAAGCTTGTAGCCCCTTTTTAGGTAGTTCAGTTATACGGCTGAGCATTTCACGAGTCGTAAAATAATCCCTACATGAGTCTCATACGACTCTTGGCATGTTTTTTGAAAGACTCGTTAATAATCTCTACATACATCATAAACGATTCCATTTACGATCATTATAAGCGAATACGAATCAGCACGTGTAACAGTTTCTCCCGTGCGAGGAATCGTCTACAATAAAAAAATGAGCTCGTCGACGATCAAAAACACGAGATTCCCAGTAGACTCCTAGACGATTGAAAATGCTAGCTGGGGACAGTTAGATACCTAGTGCTGCTACTTTGTGTGAATGTACCTTAGTTTGGTTTACTATTTCGTTTTACATGGCATACATACCTGATTAATTTTTGAACAACTTTTTAATAAAATTTTTTTCATTGTCAATTTTTTTTTTATATGTACATCTTCTTTACTCTTTTAATTATCACTAAAATAATAAAATTAAGTAATAGGTACCGGAAACAGTTTTAACATGTTTCTCCGATAATCAAAAATATTGATTGTGATTTTTCCACAAATATACTTTAAACGTTTGTCAAACACTCCAATTAACAAAGCCAAAAGTTTCTGTTACCGTAAAATGTTCACATGTTTACCATACCGTTTGTCAAGCTTTTTGACCCTTTACTTTCGGTTACCGTAAAACTCTTAAATTAGGAAACACATTAATTAAATAAAAAAACGTTAAAACATCCTTTTTTTAAAAATTTTTTTGATTTTGCGACAGCAAGACACGCGCTAGTAATTATGTACTTCTGCGATTTGTAGTCAGCACAAGCCGAAAACATTTTATATGCTGCCAGATTTTAAATAATCCTAACGGGAATTTATACTACATCTGCACAGTGTGGTAGCACTTAATTGATTTATTATGGGCTCCCTTAAGTATGCTATAGTTCTTTCATATCTGACCCAGGTAAATACAATGATAAAGCAGTTTCGCATAACATTTCACCACAAGCATTAACATTTAGCTCTATAAGCTTACAACTGGCAACACTGTTAACAACTTTGAAAACAAACAAACTTGTCATCTGTCAAAGCGAATTCTTTACATAACATAACCTAACCTTTAAATTTTGACATTTGTTTTAGTGCAAATATAGCAGAAAATTATATTTCACACACTAAAAGCAAAAGTAAGAATTTCTACGAGGAATTTAAATTGTTCTCAGTATAAATGTAATTTTTGTATTTTATATTTTTAGGAAACTAACAACAATGGCAAGTGAAGCTGAAAAATTAACTGGATTGTCAAAAATCTTCAATGGTAATACCACATCTGGACGTGCTAATGTAAGTGTGCCGTTTTCGGCAGTGAGTTATTCAATCATTTGAATGGGACTTTATAAAATATTTTCTTTTTTAGGTCGGTAAGGCTACTTATGCTGTTATTGGGTTAATCATCGCTTACAACATGATGAAGCCCAAGAAGAAGTAAATTGTTTGTTTCCTCTTCAAAGCACAGTAAACACACCAGAACGTCGATAACGATCACACATGCAGATGGGGGAAGAAAAGTGACTTCATGTCTTAATGGTCATGAATTGAGGATGATTTATTTCAAAAAGATTTGCATGTTTCTAAAGTTTCTTCGTTTCATTTAATAAGTTTACAATAGATTTTTTTATTAAAATAGTCGTGTGATCTATTTTTTTTCTGTTTATCCTAAGTCAAAACTACTTGTTGGGAGCGATGAAAGAATAAAAGTGGTTTGTTAAACAAAATATTTTTTTAGATTAGAGTTTCATTGGAAAAAATGGTGTTTATTTTATAAATAAAATAAATTTCCTTATTGCCTTTTTTAGATTCCAAATATTCCTATTATTTCACATTTAAAGGGATGGTCATTAAATACAATAGGCATCTTGCAACGTTTGTTCAATATTTAGGCCCATTTTGGAATCTCCGGTCCCACGAGTAATAAATAGTACTTTACAAGCAATTTCCTCAAAAACCTCAAAAGACTAGAAAAGTTCAATATAGATTTTGTTTTTCAAGATTGTCAGGCATGATGAAAATCGATTTTATAAACGAAACGCTTTAAAGCCAAAATTTTTTTTTTTTAGTTTTTATATTACAGTTATTTCCGCTTAATTGAGTTTCTAAAAATGCACGACTTGACGCAATTAAACGGGAACTCAATTAAGCAGTACTCGGTTAATTGAGTCGCCGACGCAATTAAAACGAAAATCGCTTAATTGAAACACCAATGTGTAGATAGAAAATATAACTCATTTCTTTATTTATTTTATATAACATTTATTTATAAAACAGAAACATGAAACATGACTTTCTTGCCGCAAAATAATTTTTGTGGAGCAAAAACACATTAAGTAGAGGGAAACAATTAACCGAAACATCATTTAGTGAGTTCAAGACGAAAGTTTTTACTTCTTTAAAAGAATATACATATATACAACAGTCTAAAAAAATTAGCTTTATTAATTCCACAAAAAACCAAAACAAAACCAAGTAAATTACCTGCAACTTCAAGTAACTTCAAACTGGTTTTTTATAACCACATCTAGTTGATTAAGTGACTTTTTTCCTTGTCGACGACTCATTATTTTATAAGCTGTAGTCAACTGGTTATCTCTGCATGACATTGTAATTGACTACTAATAAAATATTTTTTAACCAATTTGTAGTTATTTAATAGTATGGTCGGTTTGTAATAAATTATTTAAATTTTAAATAATTTTTGTCAAAAAAAAAATATATGTACGTACGTACATACATACATATGTATGTATATCTATATTTATGTATTTTTATATAGAAATATTTTTGCATCAAATTGCTTTAAATGATTGATGTATAATAGTGCTGAACTGAATGCGCTTCATAATTGCTAGTACATAAACAGATTTGTAATGCTTTAATTTTTAATTATTTTAATATGTTTGTATATATTTTTTTCATTTGACTTCATGGCATGCTTGTTTTACTTATTTAACTTTTATTTGTGTTTTACTTGTGCCTCTATGCAATATGTTTGGTTGATATCTGCATGAGACTTAAACCAATTTGTAGTCATTTGAAAAATGGTTAATTTATAGTTAGTGTTTTTTTGCAACTGACTATTTTATTTACTACAGGGTTGTTACATTCATATGTACATGCATATTATATATGTATGTATTAGGGTTTTTTTAAAAAATCGATGTCGGATTTTTTTTGGGGGCACCCCCTAAAATGTTTCTTTCCGTCAGATTTTAGGATTTCCAAAGTTTTAGCACGATTGAAAGATGTTAACACGTGCAACTGGGCCCTCAAAGTTTTGAAAATCTCGATTTTTGGCAGTTTGGCGACTTTGCCGACCCATATCTCTAGAACGGTTTGATATATTTGCCCGTGTCATACATCAAATTGAAGGCGGTACTGTTTACAATATTTTGTATGCAATAAAAAATACGTAAGTAGTACTGAAATCGAAAAAATAGAGCCAATGTCCCTAAAAACGTGACTAGGTACCCCCGAGAGCGAAATTGCGTTATTTGTATTATTGTTGCTTATTATGGACAAATACTTATACTTTGGAATCCCATTGCATTTAAATATGTTTGCTATGATTTAACTAGTTTAAAAATTATGCCACTTCATTAGAGCGTGTTGTGTTTTACACAACATTGCAAATGAAGATGACCTAAACTTTACATCCGAGATATCACCAGATGTTGATGAAGAATTTCTAAATCATAACCAGGTTTCTCGTGGAAATAGTGTGCGAGATGAAATTTGTCAAGCAATGCAAATTCTGACAGATAATAATTAAAAATTCATTTCATTATTTTTAAAGAATATTTTTCATTCATTTCCATTTTTTATTTTTTTATGTGTTTGTTAAGTTTATATGTACATTTGTTTGTTAGTTTTGATCGGCATTAGGTCATGAGTTAAACAAATTTTTAAATAAAAAATATAAACATATTTTGTTTTAAAAATTCTATTTATTTTATTGCCCAATATTTCGGTCAACTTTGTTGACCATCTTCAGGGGTTCTATATAAAAATACAAAAAACATTGTAATTTTTATAATAATTTGTGCAATATATTTTTGTATTTTTATATAGAACCCCTGAAGATGGTCAACAAAGTTGACCGAAATATTGGGAAATAAAATAAATAGAATTTTTAAAACCAAATATGTTTATATTTTTTATTAAAAAAATTGTTTAACTCATGACCTAATGCCGAACAAAATTAACAAACAACAAAACTAAAGGTCAACATTTGACAACTTTAAGTTTATACATTTTGTAATGGGCTTCAGTGCCATTTAGGAAATATTGTTATTTAGATTTTATTAGTCACTGTAAAGAAAAAAAATCAAATAAAATAATTCACTTGAATTCATTAAACAGAAACAATAAAAGTACTCACTCTTTTTTTAAAAGCAGAACCAAAGATTCCAATAATGCTATTTTTCTGGCATCATTTGCTTCCTTTCTCTCTGCCCATTCTTTACTTTCTGCCCTTCCCTTCCTCTGTTCCTCTATATTAGCTTCTAATAGCTTGTAGAGTTTCTCTTCATTGGCTTCCTTCTTCTCCGCATGTCTCTCTGCATTTTCCACGTACTCTTGTAAAGACGTTTTCCTTCGCTTAGAGCATGAAGCCGTCATATCCATATTTTCTGTAAATGCAAATGTAAAATATACATACATAAGTAAATGAAAAATAAATAATGAAATAATAAATAACCACCTTGCGAAGAATTCGGGGGTTCAGATACGCTGAAGTTATTTGAGTTGACCTCCGTTTCACTATCCAAAACGTATTCTGGATTCACCGATCTTTTCTCGCGAAGTAGGTCATCCAATTCGCTATCGAAATGCAAACAAAATAACTAACATAATCATCAAATATATACGAATATTTATTTACCTTTGGAAAGGGCACGCTTGTCTACTTCTTCCAGTTTGCTTGTTGTTAAGCTGCGCCTTTTTATATTGTCGCTCCAACGTAAAATATCTCTCCTCCACCTGTGAGGCGTTGAAATTGTGGCCATTATCACAAAGCTTTGCAGCAATGGCCACCCACATTTGCCGTTTGTTTTTAAGGTGCAGTGACTTACCCACTTTTGGACGCATCTCCTTTACCAAACTAATTAACAATTTGGTGGATGAATCCAGCCAAATTGTTTTTTGAGCGTCCATCTCACCGTTATTGTTTAGTGAAAATATTATTTCGTTGTACTCATTCATGCCATTCATTTGGTCTGTAATACCTTCTCTATAATCTTCGTCTGTAAGCATAAAATATATTTTCAAAAACTTAAGTTCTAATTTCATTATACTTACCATCTTGAACCCTTTTAAACGTTCCTGGCGAGCACCTTACTACCAAATTATTTTTCTCCGTTGTCAAGCTGTTGGAGGGCACTGTTTTGGGCATTTCATAATATTTTTCCATTGTTAAGCTTGCACTATGTAATAAACAAGTTTTTTTAATTTCAACGCTTTTTAGGCTTCACTTTAATTAATTATTTTTGAATTTACCGCGAGAATTCACTTTTGCTTACACATATGCTAAATTTACGTCCGCTAAGATAGCAACGAAAGTTAGCAACGGCGGAAATTAAAAATCAAGGGATTTAGTGGCAACGCCGGAAATGCATATGAAGGAATCTTTTGGAAATGATTTTAGAAATATTTATATAGATATATATTAAAAACCATCAACCATCAACAAAAAATTATCCGAGCCGTTCCAGAGAAAAGTGGGTTCATCCAAAATGGTCAGTAAAAATCGTTGCTGACTTATGCCAGCCAAACTAGGCAGTGCCAAGGCATAAGCTCAATGGAATATGGAAAAAAACCACTTAAAGATTAAAAAAAAACCAAATTTTAAAACAATCGTCAGAGCCGTTCCAGAGAAAAGTGGGTTCATCCAAAATGGTCAGTAAAAATCGTTGCTGATTTATGCCAGCCAAACTAGGCAGTGCCAAGGCATAAGCTCAATGGAATATGGAAAAAAACCACTTAAAGATTAAAAAAAAACCAAATTTTAAAACAATCGTCAGAGCCGTTCCAGAGAAAAGTGGGTTCATCCAAAATGGTCAGTAAAAATCGTTGCTGACTTATGCCAGCCAAACTAGGCAGTGCCAAGGCATAAGCTCAATGGAATATGGAAAAATACCACTTAAAGATTAAAAAAAACCAAATTTTAAAACAATCGTCAGAGCCGTTCCAGAGAAAAGTGGGTTCATCCAAAATGGTCAGTAAAAATCGTTGCTGACTTATGCCAGCCAAACTAGGCAGTGCCAAGGCATAAGCTCAATGGAATATGGAAAAATACCACTTAAAGATTAAAAAAACCAAATCTTAAAACAATCGTCAGAGCCGTTCCAGAGAAAAGTGGGTTCATCCAAAATGGTCAGTAAAAATCGTTGCTGATTTATGCCAGCCAAACTAGGCAGTGCCAAGGCATAAGCTCAATGGAATATGGAAAAAAAACCACTTAAAGATTAAAAAAAAACCAAATTTTAAAACAATCGTCAGAGCCGTTCCAGAGAAAAGTGGGTTCATCCAAAATGGTCAGTAAAAATCGTTGCTGATTTATGCCAGCCAAACCAGGCAGTGCCAAGGCATAAGCTCAATGGAATATGGAAAAATACCACTTAAAGATTAAAAAAAATCTATTTTTAAAAAGATCGTCAGAGCCGTTCCAGAGAAAAGTGGGTTCATACAAAATGGTCAGTAAAACTTGGATTTCATTTTGAAGGGGTTAAAAAGTAACGTCAAGGAAAAAACGCAATAGATTATGAAAATAGGTGTACTATAGAATAAAAAAAGCTTTCCGTGCAAAAATTTGCCGGGCAAACTTTCCAGAAACCTGGTTGCGTCCAAATTGGTCAGTAAAACCTGGGATTTAATTTTGTATCTAATGTAAATGTAAAAAAGCGCTAAATTTGTATTATGTTTATATCACAGACATGGCTTAAAGCGTCGTTTTCATTATTGGCGGAAAACATTTTGTGCAACTCTAAAAAAGGCGCTGAATATTTCTTTATATAAAGTTGCCACACCAAATTGCGTTTTTACACATTGTCCTCACGAACTATGAATTTACAAAATTTTCACTAAATTGGAAAGATGCCTGAAAACTTTACATACCTAAATTTAACCCAGTTTTTTGCAAAGATTAAAAACCTAAGCTTTATAATTCTGCAAAGAAATGTGAATGGAAAATTTGTCATCTACAGGAATCTTAGCCTGTTTTCTCTTACTTAACAAAAATCACAAGAGAAAAAATTTGAATAAATAGAAAAAATTCGCGAAATTTTTTAAAATTTATTAAATTTTCCTAAAACTATAAGGATTGGAAACAATTCGATAAAAATTGGTAATGGTAATGGTAATATTATTCTTAAGCACGTTGGTATATAAATCTGTCAAATAGGTTAAAAATGGTTAAGTTAAGAGGAAAATACTCAAAAAAGAGACTAAAAACATTAAATTTTTATAAAAACTAAAATTTTAGATCTGTAATATGACCTATTCATACGTTTAAGATATCAAAATATCGGAAATCTTTAGAAGAACATATTTGCTGAAAAAAAGGACTAATATTTAATATAATAAACCAAATTTTAAAACAATCGTCAGAGCCGTTCCAGAGAAAAGTGGGTTCATTCAAAATGGTCAGTAAAAATGGTTGCTGATTTATGCCAGCCAAACTAGGCAGTGCCAAGGCATAAGCTCAATGGAATATGGAAAAATACCACTTAAAGATTAAAAAAAACCAAATTTTAAAACAATCGTCAGAGCCGTTCTAGAGAAAAGTGGGTTCATCCAAAATGGTCAGTAGAAATCGTTGCTGATTTATGCCAGCCAAACTAGGCAGTGCCAAGGCATAAGTTCAATGGAATATGGAAAAATACCACTTAAAGATTAAAAAAATCCAAATTTTAAAACAATCGTCAGAGCCGTTCCAGAGAAAAGTGGGTTCCATTTGAACAGTAAAGTTGCAGGAATTAAATTAATTGAGTTATAAATAATTTTTTAAAACGTGGCTGTGTTACACGATCTGCATAATTAAATAATTGAAATTTGATAAATTATTAATAAACTAGAGCCAGAACATTCAGTTAAGCGCATAAGAAAATTATGGAGCAAATCCTGTAAAGACAGATTCTCACGTGTCTGGACCATTCAGATGGGAAGAAAACTATGTTCCACTTTGACCGAAGTCCAATTATTTAAGATCTACACTAATGTCAGATTAAGTTTTCACTAAATTTCTCCATAGACCTAAATTAAGAAGCTAAAATAATTCCGGATTCAATTACGTAACTATTAAAGAACCTTGCATTTCAAAATTATTTGTTATACCTACTTAATGGTTAATAGGTAGTGTTTTTTTCTTAATTCTAACGCTACTTATTAATTTGGTACATTTATTGTAAATTTTCAAGAGGAATAAAAGAAAAAAAAAGTGCTTTAAATTTTCTCAAAAGTAAAAGGAAATAATAATTAATTTTAATTTTTAATTCTTTATGCAAATTACCCAAAAATAAAATATCTTTGTTTGTATAAAGACAAATTTCATATTCTTTGTTCTTATCTAATTTTTAATTTTAATTAAGTTAAAGTTTCTAAATTGGATTTTGTATGTTATTTGTACACGTAACTTGTTAATACTCCTATTATTTGTTTTGTAGTTCCACTCTTCTAGTGACTACTTACCCAGCGGGAAAATGAGGAATTGATTACATAAATAATTAATAAAATAATGCATTATTTTCGAAAGAATAATAATGCATTCATTGGAATCCGGAAGGTAATTTCATCAGACACAAAAATTATGCATTGATTACCACGTATATTCCCACATTTGCAGAACAAGTAATGTATTGTTTCTGTTAGTAACAATTGTTCGTGCTTTTGCTTAACGTACATATTTCCTTAATAAAAATCCGTTATTTTTTTTTCTGCCTTTATGTCGCCTACTTATAATTTTTATTTTAGTCGCAGTTTGTGTTTGAAAGCGTACGGTCAAAGTTATTTAAAGTAAAAAGGTAAGTACTTTATGTTTTATCTTTTAATAATTTTTAAAATTTTTATTATTAAATGTATAATTACAGATAAATGTGATGAATGCTTAAATTTTATGAAAAAGCTTGATTATAAATTGGATACTTTACTATCAGAAGATTTAAAATTTATTCATCCTTATTATGAATGTATGAATAATATAATTTATTCTAAAGAATGAATTATTTAATTCATTCGCAGGATACATTTAAATAATTTATTACAATCCTAGGACATGGTCTGTGTTAAGAATAATGAATTCTGGAATCAAATATTATACAATATATGTATTACTTTCTCGATTCCTATTAATTCCATTTTCCCGCTGGGTATTTACCTATTTACATACTTTTAATTTAGATTCATTCATCAATCTGTAAAATAAGAGAAAAGCCGATTTTTTTTCTGTTTGATTCTCTTTAATATATAGTCTCTTGTAATCAATAAGTTTAATTATATTCTGATATTTCATCTATAAGATCTGCACAGGCCTGAGCAACGGGGGATGTAATTGAGTGAGTAAGAAAACTGAATTATGAAAAATTGTATTTGTTATTTAATTTTTTTTATAATAAAACTTTTCACTAGAAGCGTCTATTGTAGAATTTACCTCATTTAAAGAATGATTTTTATTATTTGTATTATTATTTCTTAATCAACTGATAATAAAATTTATAATGAATATAAACTAATTTTAGTTTTAATGAAGTAAGGAGAGCCAAACAAGTAGTTTGTTGAAGATGTAGGGGTTCTCAGAAATTAAATTGAATACGTGTGAGAACGATGGTTGGAGTGGGTTACGATCTGGACCACCAAAAGATCGATAATAAGGTGAAATTTAAATACGCTTACTTTAGAGTCAGTTGAAATTAAATGTCTGTAGTCCGTCTGAAGTAAGTTTAAAGTAATATCCATATATTTTTATATTTCATTGATTGGTAAAAGCACGTTTAACTTTGTGGTGGTATTATGTAGACATTGATGTAATCAAGGACCCGACCCCATCCGGCGAGTATAGCCTACAATAAAACGTGCGGTCACATCTTTGCTATTACAACAACACTATTTTCACTTTTGAACAGCAATGTGAAATATACCATTACAATATTCTATTGCGTTTTTCCCTTGACGTTGCCTTTTAAACCCTTCAAAATGAAATCCAAGTTTTACTGGCCATTTTGTATGAACCCACTTTTCTCTGGAACGGCTCTGACGATTGTTTTAAAATTTGATTTTTTTTAATCTTTAAGTGGTATTTTTCGATATTCCATTGAGCTTATGCCTTGGCACTGCCTAGTTTGGCTGGCATAAATCAGCAACGATTTTTACTGACCATTTTGGATGAACCCACTTTTCTCTGGAACGGCTCTGACGATTGTTTTAAAATTTGGTTTTTTTTAATCTTTAAGTGGTATTTTTCCATATTCCATTGAGCTTATGCCTTGGCACTGCCTAGTTTGGCTGGCATAAATCAGCAACGATTTTTACTGACCATTTTGGATGAACCCACTTTTCTCTGGAATGGCTAGGAGTATTTTAATAAAATATATGATAAATTTTCTTTTTAAAAAATTTTTAAAATCGTTGCTAACTTTCTTTGCCACTAGAATCCCAAAATTGTTTACTTTTAAGCCCTCAAATTCCCCTTGGTTTTATTTCCGGCGTTGCTATTAATCGTTGCTATCTTGGCGAACGTCATTTCAATATCCTACATACCGATCCGCTGTTTTCTTGCAAGATTTCACTGGATTCTGTCTGCGTACTTTTTGAGATATTTTCAGCCGACAGAGTAAAATTGGTCTTACTCTCCCAAAAAAATTTACTGAGTATTTGCTACTGGAAAAGTACGCAGACATACCTATAATTGCTCTTAAGACCCGAACATTAACTCACTGAATTTTTAAATTTCTTATATATTTTTTATACCTTTTGGGGAGCAAATAAGACAACTGTATATTTTTTTTAAAAAAATTTTTTTTGAATTCTTAGAAATTAATGGTGCACATATGTGTACCTCAGGTCTTAAAATATGAATAATTTCAACGTAAATCCTTATTTTTTTAAGATCTGAACTAAACCGATTGAGTAAAGGGCTTATTAACTATTTTTTTTATCTTATGAGGTGTAACTCAAATTTCGGTTTTTATTATTTTTTTATTTAACGTGGTAGAAAAAGAGGTGCACATATGTGTACTTTAGGTCTTAACGATTAGTTATTGAGGAAAAATGTCCAAGCAGTGTGGTTTTTTCAAACTGTTAAATTCAAATATAAAAATAATGGCTAAAACTTCTAAGCCCTGCCATTTTTTGAAGCGCAGTAGCTTAAAGCAAGTAGTAAAACTGTTTCTATTGGTCACTCGACGTCGCTAGTCTTTAAAACTTGTAATAAGTTAAGGTACACATATGTGTACCCATGGTCTGAAGAGGATAAACAGATTTGTTTGTATATATCAAGGCGAATTCATGTAAACGGTGGTGTCGATACTACAACAAGTAACAACAACAAAAACACAACAATGTCAAAATCACAAGGAACTTTTGACATTTCTCTCTCTAATTAAAAAAAAAAATTAGCACAGCTGTGTTTTCAACGCCACCTGAAAAATGAATTCGCCTTGGTATATATTTTTTTCATTTGACTTCATGGCATGCTTGTTTTACTTATTTTACTTTTATTTGTGTTTTACTTGTGCCTCTATGCCAAGGCCCATTGAAAAGGTCTGCGCAAGAAGCCTGATGTTCATTGTTTATGTTCTTTTTAGTTGTCAACATGTGCATGTATACGTTTGTGGTATGCCACACATACACGTTTTTTCCTTTTGCTTTGTATATGTGGTAGTAAATTTTTGACAACTAAAAAGAATCGTTTTTTGTTTTTGTACAAGTAAGCAGACCTAATAGATGGGCCTTGCTCTATGCAATATGTTTGGTTGATATCTGCATGAGATTTAAACCAATTTGAAAAATGGTTAATTTATAGTTAGTGTTTTTTTGCAACTGACTATTTTATTTACTACAGGGTTGTTACATTCATATGTACCTGCATATTATATATGTATATATTTATTTTTTTTTTTTTTTGGAGATCACCCATTATTAAAACTTTTTAATACTTAGTAGTTATTATTAATAGCAACTTGGTAAAATTAATTTGCTTTTAAGAAAAAAAATTTTAATATTAAAGCATTTAAAAGCTCATCAGAGATTCTATTTCTAATCCTTGTTAATATGTACTTACATATGTATATTACCTACTACCGAAAACGTGTTCTCTTTTTCTACTGACCTTGGTTTTATAGTAAGAAGCGCATCATACAAAGATTATAAATTTGTTGGCATGTTACCCGTGACTTCATAGACGTCAAATTATTTTTTTAAGATTTTTTCAGGCATTTAATGCAGTATTGTAGAACAAGTGCGATAAAGAAAAAAGTTCGCAAATGGATTCAAAACATTTTGGAATTGATCACACCTTTTGCAAACGATAGTTTTAAAATCAATCGATTTCTATCACATAGCTAAGTACATTTCCATTTAAAATTCTCCAGATTTTAAAGATGTAAAAGACAATAAGAGAAAAAGTTAAAAAAACTTTAAAGATTTTCAAACGAGGGTGTAATAAGAAACTATCGTTGGAACTGTTACCGGAAGGGGAAGCAGTAACTTAGCAAAACGTATAAAGCGCAATGAATTACTAGCGTGAGATCTTTTATTTTCTTTTTTTATCTATGTATGTAGTAAATTGTGATTTCCTTAAAATTGCTTATGAAAGATATGGGCATTTCCCCAGAATGGTCTACCAGGCTGAAAAAATAAAATGTTGATAATCATCGTTTTTTATTGTTTATTATTATAAAAAAAGACTATGTTTGTATAAAAGAAAGGTTTCATAGCATATCTCAGCTGTTTTACTCGAGGAAATTGGGCTAAAAACTGGAAAATTTTATGTTTTCTCATATTTTCTACTTCTAAAGACATTTCTATATATGTACTTATTTTACATGCAAAAAATATGTTATGTTTACACTCTTTCTTCATAATCTCTCCATTACAATCAATTGTAAAAGGAGTATTAAGTTTATTTGTTAAGGAAATTTGAAGATATTTATGGGAAAATGCATGGTAATAATAATAAAAAAACATATGGAAAAATTGTACGTTCGCGACCGGTACATAAGCCAATTAAACAAAAACCAAGAGAAATATTTTATTTTGTAAATACTGGATGGAGACCTACCTACATTAATACACTTTTAAAATATATTAATCACTTTTGAATATTCCGTGTCATTACGCAGATTTTTACATTTTACTACTGTCAGCTAAAGTTGACTTCTATTTTGCGTACGTTCGTGTCCACATGTTTATAACCATCATTATGAAAACTTAATAAACTCGATGAAATCCATCTTTTGCACTAAACATAGAGCTACCAAAATGCTATCGAATTGCAAAAAAAAATGCTAGGAAAAGTTTTGTTTTCTATATTATTTGTACATCAAAAGCGTACGCACGTACGTTCATGACCCCAGGAAACGCCCATATATAAAATAAGACTGCAATATTCAGCCTTATTCCGGTTGTCGTTGTCGTAATCGATCAAGTCGTTTTTTTAAGAGATTAAAGAACACTGGTTGTGTGTTGCTTAGTGTTTTTCAAACGGGATTTCCCGGGACAAAAATCTCGGGATTCCGCACATTTTTAGAGAAAAAAAAATCCCGGGAAATTTGTGCGGGAATGTCCGGGATTTTTTTATTTAACTATGTAAACTTTTCTGCTGATATTAGCTGTGTTCATTTACTAAAAATTGTTACAAGACTCGTTGTCGTGCTCGAAGTCACACTCGTTTGAAATTTTTCGATACCACAATAAAAAGCACACAAAAGCAATCATAATACCAATTTCTAAAAACAACGATACGCAAACTGAGACCGATTATCTTTCAAACGTTTAATTAAAGTTTGCAAAAGAGCCTAGAGCACTGCGGAATCATAATAAAAGAAATACTTTTTAAATAAAACTACAATATTTATATTTTTCTTGTTTTTTTATTCTTGGGGTAGAATGTAAGTTTGTTTTCATTTTTTTTAATTTTTTTCTCATTTTTTTTTTTTTAATTAATTTCTTATACCATTTTGTTGTTGTGTTTTATATAATATTGTTCTTGTTATTTTTAATAATAGGTATATAATTATTATATATTTTTGTATTATTTATTTATTTGTTTTATTTTCATGTTTATATAATGAATAATTTTTGTTTTAATGGTATTAATGCATTTTTTACTTCTTTTTCTTTAAATATGCAAAGGAAATTAAAAAGATTTGTTTTTTTTTTATAAATTTATTATTTTATTATAAAAATGTTTTTGTTTTTTTCTTTATTTTCATTTACTATTATAGCATTTTTTTTTAATTTATATATAGAGAATATTGCAGCAGCTAAAAAATTAAAAAAATTATGTATTTTTTATTTAAATATGTGAATGTAAAATTTTTTTAAATGATTTTTGATATACATACAATTTGTTTTTAAAATATATATGATTTTTTATTTAATACATATAAAAAAATGAATAAATTAAATAAACAGTGAGATAAAATAAAAAAAATAAATTATAAATTTAATTTGCTTTTTAAAATAAGTTTTTTTTTTTAATTTGAACTTTCCAAATAAAGAATTTCATACTTTAGAAGGGAGCGTTTATTTTTTTTATTTAAAACTAAAGAACGAGTTCAATAGCTTTTGTTTTAATTTATAGAAAACTGTCACGTATTAAAAATTATAGCATTGATTTAAGAATTTTGAAATTCTTTTCCACTAGATTAAAGAAAAATCTGTGGTGTTATCATGTTCTTTAAATGGTTGCAACCAAAAAAAAAAACGTCCCCAAAGAATGAAATTTTTTAAAGGAACAATTAAAAAATACAGTAAGCCACAATAAAATTCTAACATTGAAGAAATATGTAAAGGAAAATGAATTATTAAGAATTCGCTTTAGTTAAAAGAAAATTCTTTAGTTATTTGTTTTCCTTTAGATTTCTCTTCAATTCCTTGTGTTAGTATTTTATTTTCGCTTACTGTACTTTGTTTTCTAAGAAATTTTGTCTTGAAGACTTTTTTAATTTATCATTGTTTAATTTTTTGAAATTTCTTTTACGTTTTTGTTTTTTTTTTTAAATGAATATGTTTTGTTTTTTATATAATTTGTTTTAGTTATTAATGTTATTTTTTTTAAACTTTAAGAAACATCTAAGAATTTTTTTTTTATAAAACATTGAATTTTTTCAGATTTCTTTTGTGTGTGTTTTATTATTACTTATCTTTTAGCAGAATTTTTTTATAATTTCCTTTCAATGATTTTGTTTTAATGTTTAAATATCAGTGATAAGCTGGCTTTTTTAATTAATGCTTAATTTGTTTATAACGTTTTATTTTGTTTATATGTATGTTAAGAGATTTTTTTTTAATAAAAGTTTATATTTTCATAACCTCATTTTTTTAATGTTAAAATTTATTTTGTTTTTTTTTAGTCCGGTTGTTTGTTCTTTTTTTAACAGTTTAGTAAATGTTAACTAAATAGTATACAACAAGTTTTCTTGCTTAAGTTTTAAATTCCAAGAAGAGAAAGAAAATCCAAACATATTTATTGCTTTTTTCTCTCTCAATTTTTCAAACTCATTACTAACGCATGAAAACTTAAAAAGTGTAAATTAAATATTAAACATATAGCAAAGTAAAATGTAAAAAATCGTTTGAATTTACAAACTGTTCATTGAAACTTGCAGAAAATATCAAAATATCTATTGAAAAAAAAAAAAAAAAAAAATATTCCAGCAAAAAATAAAGCGGCAAATAATTTGTTTTATTTTAAAATTACTTTACAGCCTGCTAGATATTTAAACAGCAACTGTATCAAAAACTTTATGATACCAAATGTCATCCGAGCGGGGTTTTTATATTTCAAATTGAAAGTGAATCGAAATAATCCAATCAGTAGGAAGCAAATAATTACGGAATTCCATCCATATCATTTGAAATTACAAAAAAGTTTAAATGAAAATTTGCAGCCCTATTGTGGTTGTCGTTGTCGTAAATGACTGTCGTTTTTTGTGGTAGTTTAAAAAACACAGGTTGTGTGTTACTTTAATCTATTACAAAAAACGACACAGTCGTATACGACAACGACAACCAAAATAAGGCTATTTAATCGATTTAAAATGCCGTTATTTCTCGTCTAAACTGCTAGAAATTGAATTGAATGGATCAAGTAAATTTCAGTTCTAGTGAAAACCATTTTTTACAACCTTGTTAAATTTACACATTTTACTTACAATCTGTTAAAATGTTCTTTTTTTCTTAGGAAAGCCCGAGTTTTATAGATTTCATTAATTTTAGTGACGACTAAAAATATTTCTCTATTAAAAAATTTTAATAAAGCTAAGTTAGTGAAATAAGTTAAAAGTAAGTAGTCTTAAAAAAACGTATACACAGTGAAATTCATGATCGGACGCCGAAGGGATTATAAAATGGGTCCGTAGAAGGGAGATTTCCTCTCAGAAGAACTCAATACTTTCCTCATAGAACGATGACGGGACTAGGCAACAGCGTCCGTTTAAAAGGGGTGTCCACTAAAGAATGTGCCCTGCCCGTTAAGTTAGATTACACTGTCATGTTATATTCTCGAGATTAATCCTTAGCAATTTAATTATATGCAAAAATTTAAATTAAAATAATTTCCTCTTTTTGAATTGCTCTAGGCATAGGCAAGGTTGATACAGTTCTGTAAATTATAATCAGAACTACTTATAGGCTTTTTACACTGATTTACTTTTTTACATCTACTATCAAAGATGTAGAAAATGTGAAACACTCGTTTACATTGCTCACATCTAACATCAACAACCATCAAAAAAGTCAACATTTTTTTTAAAAAAAAAATTTTTTTTAAATAAAAACTTTTTTCTACAAAAGTGCCAAACTTAAAATAAAAACACAAAAATAATGTATTTGAAGTTTAATTTATTTAAGAATATAAGAAATACTTAACAAAATAACATTGCAATAAAAGAGAGAACTTGACAAATGGTAACGTTGTGATGCCAAATTAATAAAAGCACATATTGACACTTTTCTAGTGATGACACAAAAATAACCGAAAGATTAAGAATGGAATAAAATGAGATAGGAACATTTTGTTAAGATGTTGATTTTACGTCCTATGTATTTCTTATGGGAAGTTGTTTACATCTTCGCAAACTGATGGTAGATGTTGATCAGGGTAAAAAGCCTATTAAGATTGCATGAATTCGTAAGTTTCACGTCCTTGAATTTTCTTGAAGCTTGCATTTTAAATCTTAATAACCTAACCTTAGCCAAATAAGAATACAACACAAAGGAATTTTTACCGATATCGAATGGATTAAAGTCTTTTCCCCATTTTTCGTAACCAGATCGACTAAATGTTCTTGTAACCAAAATTGTTTCTTAAGGGCTCTGGAGTAATGGCAAGACTATAATGCAACCAAAGCTACAGACTAAACTATAGACGAGACTAATCTACATCGGAGACTGTAGGCTAGACAATACCCGGTATTTTAGACAAAAATATAACAAACGCTACAGTCTAGACTAAAACTGACTACACTATAGCCAAGACTACAGACTAAACTATAGCTGAGACTTATCTACATCGGAGAAAAAAGCCGGTATTTTAGACTAAAATATAACTGAAGCTACAGTCCACACTATGGGCTAAGCCATAGCTGAGAATATTATCTAGACTATAGCCAAGACTACCAACTTAATTATATCCGAAATTAAAATACAGCGGAGACTATAGACTAGACAATAGTCGTGATATCATAATTACTATAAACTATAGACGAGACTATTGGCAGTACCAATGACCAGACTAGTCTATAACTAGACCATAACCTAGACAATAGCCATGACTGGACATCACTGTACTATAGCTGACACTATAAACAAACTAACAGTTTTATTTTTGAAAAAAAAAAATTTCTTTTGAAATAAATTGAAAAAAATCATTTGTGATGAAAATATTTAAAACTGCAAGACTTTGTAAAATAAAAAAAAAATCTTTAAAGCAAATTTAGCTGTCACTTTTTTTAATAATCTCTTTTAAATTTGTGTCCTTATAAAAGTGTTCTGGTCATTGCTGGCTTTTTATTTTTTATAAAAACCAAATAAGAAGTATTTTTTCATCTTGTCAATATTTTACTTCTTTTTTTTCCAATAAATTTGATAAAATTATTTATAAACTATTAAAAAAAATTAGTAAATTGTATGCTAAAATTAAAAATATATGTATATTTATGTATATTATGCATAATTATAATGTTATGTTTTTTTTATAATAATATAAAGGATTTTTAATGATATAATAATAATAAAAATTAAATTAATATAAAAAGAAAAAATTAAATAATTTTTTTTTTTTGTAATGAATTTGTTTGTTTTATTTTTATATAAACATTGTTGTTTTGTTTTAGATTTTCGTAGAGATACAAGAAGTAAAAACATTTTTGCTATGCGTTTTCGTTTTACTTAACTTCTTTGCAATTTTATATTTTAATAAATTTTTTAAATAAAATATAAAATTTTATTATTTCTTTTTTTTCAGAAATTGTTTATTTTATCAGTTATAAATCCTTGTATTTTTTTTAAATAAGTGTTTCTATCCTGTTCGCCGGTTTACAAACGTGTGTGAGTGTGTGTTTAATTTTTTAAGTTTTTATTCTGGGAGAAAGTCCATTTTTTAATAATTTTTCATTTTTTGGGTATTTTTTTTATAATTTTTTTTTTTTTTGTTGCAAAGTTTTACTTAAATGTTTGTTTTATATTTAAATATATAAGAAGTTGTTTAATAAATTTTTATTGTTTAATAGAAAAATCATTTAAGTGTTTTGTTTTTATATTTTAATAATTTTCTATTAATTCGCGAAACTTGTTTTCATATAATTTTTTTCACTAAAACCAAAAGCAATAATCTTACTTTTTGTAAATGTTTTATTTACTTTTTTTTCTTAATATTTTGCATGTTTCTTGTTTGTTAGATAAATTTGCCATTATTTTGTAATTAATTGTGATTAGCTGAAAAAGGAAAAGAAATTCGAAATTACAAAATTTTAGGTTAATTATAAAAACAAAACTGAGATGATCTCAAAAAAGGGGATGTTTTTTTTCTTTAACGCATTGATAATTGAAATGTGTGTGAAATTATATGAAACGCTTAGAAAATGTATGAACCAAAAAATATAAGAAATAAAGCCTCCTATTACGGTTTACAACTCAACTCAGTTGAGTTGTAATTTCTTAATTTTTATATTATGGTTTACAACTTTGCTATATTGCGGTGAAAAAAAAAACAACAAAAATTACAACTGATCACAACCAGTTATCTTAATTACAACACAACTGAGTTGATTTGTAAACCGTAATAGGGGCGAAAAATGGTTAAATGTTTTAATATAAAAATACGTATAAAGCAAATGAAAAAGCTTTATTAAAAAAGCTATCCGTTAACAATACTTAATTTTTTTTTTTAATTTATAGTTTAAATTGCTTAAGGCACTTTTACACGATATGTATTTTGCAGTGGCTTTGTCAGATGTAAAATCCATACATATGTAATTGCACATGTAAGTCAAAATGACTTGCAAAACAGCTGATGTCAGATGGTTTGCAGTTCAAAATAAACACACTGCTAATCCGATCTTACACTAACAGAAGCCATATTTTTTTTTTTTTTTTTTTTTGCTTTTACACGACATGTATTCATTTTGCTGTGGGAAATTTGACAAGTACACTGCTAAATACATATCGTGTAAAAGTGCATTTACGAAACATGTTTTTCTATCTCGTTTTCAAAACAAGAGAGTTAAATAAGGTTGGTGAAAAGTACACCTTTTACACCTACACCCAAAGACAATCTGGCGTCATTGTCAATCCCTTCACAATACACGTATGCTATGGAAAGAATTAATAGAAGTTAAAAGCGAACAAGAAAACGATATTAGAAGTCTATAACTGGGCGTATGATGTCAAACTCCTACTTAACCAGACTATGTACTATGTCCCTTACGAACCCCTGAACATTTTCAAGAGTGCAACTTATCAGTATATATTCTTACAGATCCTACAGATGTTTGATGTGCCGAATCCCGATATCACTGACATTCTCTTAATCATACAGTAATAGCCCGTTTACATTTCAGCGAAATCTATTAGATTTGATTTCAAATCTTTGTCAAAATCTAGTGCATTTAAATTGTACTTTTTTCACATTAGCGAGATTTTGTTTTGGCGAATTTAAAATACGCCTGCCTGCGACTGTTTAGTATATCTAATACTAATATAACTAATAACGTAAATTTATTTTCTTTAATCTATTACCAAGCAGTCGCTGGCGTATTTTTAATTCGCCAACCACGATAAGGGTGATTTAAAAATGTACGTTAAATAGAAATTTAAATTTGCATTACGTTATATTTATAATCAAACCTCCATAAATGCTTTTTTTGTGTTTTTTTATAAAAATGTAATTTTTTCCTGTAAGGGGAAGTATTTTTTAGTATAACATATATGGAAAAAATAAGTTTCATCACTAAGTACTTTTAGATTTTGAGTAGATTTCGTCAAAACCTAGTCACGAAGTTGATTTTGTTTTGTAAAGAGAATCGGATCAAAAATACTAGATTTTATATTCTATGATTTTATCATAGTAAGTAACAAAACAATAACAGTGTTGTTTCATGTGTTTAGTTTATTTATTTATTCCAATTCTATACACAAGACTTAAAGCCTCTTATTGCAGTATAGAACATTGTTTTAGCAGAAACATTAAAAATAAAAATTGTTATTTGTAAATGATAAAATTTTAAAACCATAGAGCGTCAAGTTAACAAACATACATATTTTTCATTAGCACAAGTGTTTAAACTTTTAATTTTTTTTCTATTTAAAGTTATATTTTTTTAATATCGAAACGATTGTATCGGCATAATATCGGTATTAAGGGAAACGATATACATACGTATACCGGTATTTTATGAAAAAAAAAAAAAAAAAAAAAAAAAAAAAAAAAAAAACATAATTTCGGTATCAGTATCAATACCGGTATTCAATTAAAACGGTATCTGTTGCCAACCTAGCTGTTTTTAAATGATGATAGGCCCTTTTGCATTTTATATGACGATATATAGCATGTAACCCCCGATCCTCTCTTTACATGGTTGAGTTTCAGTTCAGCGGCTATAAAAATATCCAGAATTTCCACCTGAAATACAATGCAATCATCAGGAAGGCCGTACGAGTTTCAGAACACTATAAAATAAATCTGGCGTTTTGCGATTTCAAATCGTGCGATTGTCACAACATGGCCGATGGTGTACATAGCAATAATTGCCAACATTTGCAGCAGATCTGCGCCATCACTGCATAAAAAACATTTTTACATATGATAGTGATGCCAAGTTTCTTACAAGTGATGCATTAACGAACATTAAACTTTACTAATGCGCAACAACTGCATTTACGAGCGCACCCACTGCTTAAATGACCTATGACAGAAGAAATAGGGGATGATTCTTATGAATAATTTAATATTCAAGCTAACTCTAATCAATAACAAAACATTTTTTGTTTGTTGTTATTAAAATGCTTATGAATAACAAAAATTCCATTTCGATAATGCAATAATATAAGGTTTTCTTTGAATTTTATTGCCATTAAGTGCAGAAAGGGGTTCACTTAATGTACCTTACTTGAGTATTGGCAAGAAACTACTGTTAAAAATGTCATTTCAGGCAACTTTAAATAAAAGTCTGTTGACCCTCTACGAGATCATAACTTTAAACTTGCATTTGTTATTATCCGTAATTACCTACACTATTATTTTAATTGATTATATCAAAATAAAGCGATTCAATTGCTCTGTTATCCATTCACGAGATTTGTATAAAAAAAAATTTGATTTATTTTATTTCAATAGTGGTGGCAAAGTGCACTGAATTAAGCAATTTTAATTAAGAAACACATGTGAAAGAATATAATAATAATCAAGAAAAGAAAAATTCAAAAATCCAATTTGTTGTTTTCTTTGCTTTTACGCATATAAATATAAATTTATTCAAATTTTAAATTTTTTTTGTTAATTATTTTTAAATAGTATATAATATACATATTTCTTTAGCAAATAAATTTGATTTGTTCTTTATTATTCTTTCTAATATAAAGAGCAGAATTTTCTTTCAATATTTAAATATAAATTAAAAAAAAAAAAAATATTTATGTATAAAATAAAAATAGTGTGCAATTATTGCATTATTAAGTAATTTAATTAAAGTTTTATTTTGTTGGTTATTTGTGTAAATAGTTTTTAAACATGTTTAATGGACATTTAAAAATTCAAATGCAATAAAAATAAAATATATGTATGTATGTGAGTGTGTGTGTTTATGTGTAAGTGTATTGTGTGAGTAAGGGATTTAGGAATATATAAAATAGAAGGGAAATATGGTGATGAATGTATAACGATACTGATGATAAAAATAATGATAAATATGTTTGAGGGGTGGTTGGTTTGGTTGTAAAGGGGGTAGGTGTTGATTGGAGTGGTAGCTGTTTTTTTTTTTTTTTTTTTTTTGTAAATCTAAGTAATTTTTAATTACCTCGATTTGGACCAGCACTGGCCGCATTGTTTGCATAATAGGGTTTGTTCATTTGTTGTTGTTGTTGATTAGCAGATTGTGGATTATTATTACCACCACCTTGATTATTACCACCGGGACCACCAGGGCCTCCTCCATTACCAGGAGCACCTACTTGGCCACCGCCTTGGGGACCACCAGGGCCACCTTGCGGTCCGCCATTTCCATTGCCACCACCTCCTCCGCCTCCTTGGCGTAGATTTTGTGGTTGTTGACCTCTTTGAGCTTGTTGTTGCTGCTGTTGTTGCTGTTGCACTTGTTGTTGTTGTACTTGGGGTCCCTGTGGATGTTGTGGATAATTTGTAGGCCTCTGTATGGGTGTGGGATAACGGCCCTGTGATCCCTGCGATCCAGGTGGACCACCAGCACCACCTCCCCCACGACTATTAGGATTCATATTTTGATTATTGCCACCAGGGCCACCGGCCATTCTCTGTTGCACTGCCTGTTGAGATTGCTGTTGTTGCTGAGCAGCAGCCTGTTGTTGCATGACTTGATCCCACTGTAATGCAAAAAAAGAATTTGAAATTTTTTATTGTTTTTAATTTTTAACAAATTAAAAAAGATTTAAAATTTTTAAACAAAGTTTTTAAATTGAATAAAAATAATTCAAATTTTAATAAGTTTCAATATAAAAAAAAAAAAACTTTAAACGTTTTCTTTTCAATATTTTTGACTCTTTCCACTTAATTTTAAATTATGTTTTTATTTATTTTTACATTACCTATAACCTAGCCTTTAAAGGCTTTAATTGTAAATACACAGTAAAAATGTTGCTTTCATTTGGCTTTTTGTTCAATTTAATTTACTTTTCTCAAATTAAACTTAACAAAAATTTTCAGTTTTTGTTTTTTCACTTACACTTCCATAATTTTTATGATGTGGTGGACTTGGTTGCGATTGTGCTTGTTTTACCAAATTCAAACTGACATCGGCGCCCAAAGGACTTTTCAATTGACGGCCCATCTATGAAAAAAAAACAAATAATATAACATAAACTCATTTTGTGTTTTAACGTTATTTCAAAAAAGGGGTTCTAAAAAACAATGCATACCGAATCCTGTAGATGCGATTGTTGTTGACTCGATTTCATGTATGCAGCAGCAGCTGCCTGTTGTTGCGGCGTTGGTCCGCCACGAAATTGATTTATAGCCGCCGCCGTTAGTAGTTGTGAATTCATGAATTGCGTGTTGAAATTACCCATTGTGTGCTGCGATTGGGGCCCTGGAGGACCTTGAGGAGGACCAGGTGGTCCATTGGAACCTGGTGGACCACCTTGATGGCCTGCATGTCCACCATATAAGCTAGCAGCAGCTGCAGCTGCTGCCGCTAAGCCGTAATTTTGAGCACTAGCTCCAGCGCCTTGTGGTGGTGGTCCACCATAGAAAGCTGTAGGTCCACTAGGTCCACCAGCAGAATTTGAATAATAGCTATTTGATTGCAATTGGTGGGCTCCCGGTGGTGGTCCAGGGGGGCCACCTTGTGGATGTTGTGGTGGTGGACCGGCTGCATACAAATTCATGTATTGTTGAGCGGCTGCAAAGGGTCCCCCACCACCGGCTCCTTTTGAACCTATTGTACCTAATTGTTGCGACGTTGGTGGCGGTTTTACAGAACCCACTGTTGACATTAATGAATTGGAATTTGAAGAAATAATGGCCACGGCCGCTGCATTGGGATTACTGAGTTGTTGGGAATTGGGATTGCCAAACGGTGAGGGACCTCCTCCCATGCGGAATTGTGAAGTTAGGTTAGAATACATTTCTGGTGTGGGTGCAGTTGCCATGTTCGGTGGTGTTTGCATAGGATAAGCATTGAAGGGCCCTCCCGCTGCGGCGGCAGCGCCAAAATGTCCCGGAAAACTGTGAGCCGCTGCAGCTGCGGCTGCTGAAAATTGAGAACGACTTGAATGATCAAGTGAATGGAATGGTGCGTAGAGACCACCCTGTGAAGGTGGTGGTGGCATTTGCGATGAATTAAATACTACAGCAGGTGGACTTGGTATTGTTGGTATGCCAGTAAATTGCGGCGAAGCTTGATAGAAGGGCTGTGGCGCGTGCATTTGTTGCTGAGTTGCCGATTGCTGCTGCTGTTGTTGTTGTTGCTGCTGCTGTTGATGCTGCTGCTGTTGTTGCAGATTTGGTGGTGGTGACATTCCAATTGAGGAGGCATGATGCTGTTGCATTTGCTTGGCAGCGGCTGACACTTGTTGTTGCTGCTGCTGTTGTTGTTGCTGTTTTACCACATCCGAGGTATGTTTCAGAGCCTGTTGTTGCTGTACATTCTGTTGCTGCTGCTGAGGGCTTGGATATCCCACTACGGAATTGTCATCGCTGGCACCAACCACAATACCAGCTGCAGTTTGACCAAATTGTTGCTCAAGTTGAGCAGCATCGAATGCTGAGGCATGAGCTCCAAAGGCGGAGGGCACCGTGCCAGGTGAAGATAGTGAATGGTGTTGCATGTGTACAGCGGTCACGGCAAAGTGTGGTAAATGCTGTTGTTGCTGTTGCTGTGAGGCCGCAACGGCTGCTACAAATGAGGCTGCTGTCATGTGTCCGCTTGTATCTACCGCTTCCATTTGCTGTTGGTGTTGCTGCTGTTGATGTTGTTGCTGCTGGTGATGTAATTGCTGTTGTTGCTGCAATACAGTATTGGCAGTTTCACTTGCCAGGGTGGGTTGTACATTTTCCCATACCTTCTTGACACTGGCTATTTTCATATTCAAATCTGCTGCAGAAATAATATTTTGAGCCTGCTGCTGTTGT
The DNA here is from genome assembly GCA_963931875.1 of Pollenia griseotomentosa. Classification (NCBI taxonomy): domain Eukaryota; kingdom Metazoa; phylum Arthropoda; class Insecta; order Diptera; family Polleniidae; genus Pollenia; species Pollenia griseotomentosa. The sequence continues at coordinate 180,998,412 of OZ007563.1, read as the reverse complement.
TGTTGTTGTTGCTGCTGCTGATGTTGTTGATGTTGTGGAGTTTGTTGCTGTTGAAGAGCAACTTGTTGCTGCTGTTGGTGTTGATTGTTTTGTTTTGGTTCATTGTCATTTTGTTGGGGTGGTTGGTTCATGCCCTTGGTGGCTGTTGTAAACGACTCGGTAGCATCGCCAAATGAGAAGCCAAGTTTCATTTCCTTGTCGTAATCATTGGCTGATACTCCACTACCACCCACTGCTGTCTGTTGCACAATACTGTCTCCGGGTTGTTTTGTGGAAGTACCAAATGTCATTTGGGACAGAGCATTTGTCAGGGTGTCAACTCCCGATACTGAGACATTTACACCCGAAACAGTTGATACCACCACTGATGATCCTACTAGAGATTCGGAGGAACGTTTTATTTGCGCTGCTTGTGCTTGTTGTTTGTAATTGGTATTTTCAAATATAATTGTATTGACGGGTGTACCATCGATTAGCAGACCTCCTGTGGTAGATTTACTGTCTACGCTGATGGAACTAACTAACTTGGTCTTGTCATTATCGAGTTTTTGAGTGCCCATATTGTTGGCGGCATTTGTTTCCGATTTACTTTTCTGTAAATCCTGTGCTGATTTCTGTTGTATTGTAGATGAAATGCTAGACGTTGAGACGGCTGGTTTAATAATTGTGCCTCCTAGACCGGGTGGAGGCTTAGTTATCGTTTGTGGTTGATGCTGTTGTTGCATAACCTGTTGTTGCTGTATTGGTTTCACTGTAGTAGTCGTACCTTGAGTAACAGCATTTGGCAGTGTTGTCATTGGTAAATCTTGCTTTTTAGGTTGGGTTCCCGCCACCGTATTACTACTACTTATCAAACCCGAGACATTTGTGCTTCTGGATGATGCAGCAACCGAACTGGGAATGTCTTTTTCCTTTGAAGCGGATTTCTTCTCTCGTTCTTGATTAACATTGCTGTTGTTTGAAGTATTGCTGCTTCGCTCATCTTCGGTTTTCGTACTTGAAATACTTTCCTTGCGGGCCTGTTGTTGACCACTACCAAATTGTTTAGCTGGCGTAGTAGTTGAGAGTTTCTTTTCCGATTCAGATGTTTTCTTTAACTGCTGTGGTTGGGAGGGCGTTTGTTGTTTATTTCCGGCTACCGATTGAGAGGAACGTTCACTTTCCTTATCTTTAACTTTCGAGAGGCCTGCACTTAAGGCCATTTGATTTTGTTTTGTTTTGTCAACTTCGGCGTTGTTGTTTTCAGATGATTCTGATGTTCGCTTCAAGTCTTTGTGGTCATCATAATTCGGTACAAATCTCATCCTAAAAGAGGAGGAATTCATGCCTCTATCGCCAACATTTCCGCCGCCTCCACGACCACGTCGTGAGGGTTCACCGCGGGGAGCAAAACCCCTTTCATCTGAAGAGCCTGTATTGCTACGTCCGCCCTGGTTTCTCTCAACACCTCGACCACCATCTTTGCGTGGTATTTTGGGACTACGTTCGGAACGTCGACCACTAGAGTAATGGTGGTCATCATCATTATCGTCATTTTCATGATCCGAATAATGCATGTCTTGATTATTGCCAGAGTTTTGATAGCGACCTCCTCTTGTGTTGCCACCACGTTGGTTCCAGCCGCCACCATCTCCACGCCCTCCACGATAGGAACTACCGCTGGCCCCGAAACTACGGGAATGGGATACTCGATCTCTATCATTTATCCTACCGCCTCCAGTAGAATCTCTGCCACCACCACCCCCAGTTCTGGGACTTGCTCGTTTTTCTCTTTGTGGCTGAGGTTGGGGAGCTCGTTCTTGTTCAGATTGCTGTTGTTGTTTTGTGTTCTCCGATATTTCATTTCCTTTATTGGGCGATGGTTCCTTGCGCAGGCTAGTCTCATTATCCGTACGTTTACTTTGAGGGTCATTTTCATTTTTATGATGCATTTCTTCTTTATTTGCATCGGCCAATTTTGTCGACTGTTGCTGTTGATCCGTTTGAATGCTGCCTGCAGTAAGTTTATTTTGATCATTAGATTCCGAACGCCTTAGAATCTGTGTGGGGGCAAATGTGTTTGAAGATTGATGATCACTACTCTCACTGATGCGCTGCTGCTTATGATGTTGTTGCATATGATGCTGTTGTTGTTGTTGCTGCTGCTGCTGCTGCTTTTGCTGAGGGTGAGTAGTTTCCTCTTCTGAAACGCTCTTTTGAGTATGAGGTCTTTGTAATATTTTAATGGGTATAGATTCGTGGCTATGTGAGGATGAAAAGCTTTCCTCCCGTTGTCTCTTCAACTCTGCATCGGTTTCCTCTGCCCATGACGAGACGAGGCCACTACCAAAATTATTAGAGTCCCCTGTAAATCCATGTTTTAAAGAATCATCATTTGAGGACACACTAGTTTTACGTTGGGAAGTATCTGAAATACTGCGAGACAACTGATTCGGACCCATACCACCACGTCCATAATCATCAGGCATTCGGTTTCCTCCACGACCTCCATGGTAGCGATCATCGTCTCTGTCACTGTCATTGCGGGAACGGTAACCACCCGTTCGTGTATAATTATCACGGTAATCTCCTGCACGTCCGCCACCACCTCCCATGCGTTGTGATCCAGAACTTTTTTGTATGTAACGCGAGTTTTCGTAATTGGAAGTTGATGAAGACGATTTTTCCATTCCCATACTATTGCTGTTAGAAATAGATCGCCCTGGTTGTGAGTTGTTATTGCCACTATTTGATGTACTATTGCCACTTCCACCACTGGAAGATGTAGATTGCATTTGTTGTTGTTGGCGAAAGCGTGGCGGTAAGTTGGATTGAAAGTGTGCCGAAAATACTACTTTTGAGCCTTGTTGTGTTTTGGCTCCAACACCTGTGTTATTGGTGTTATTAGATAAAGAACCTCCACCACTTACATTACCTGCTCCTCTAACAAAATCTCCAGATCCTCTCATATCACGGCTATCGTAGCCTCCACTACGATTGCCAGTGCTACCTCTGTCTGAATTTCCAGTACGTTCGTAACCTCCGCTTCTACGTGACTGTTGGCTCTCATCCCCGATTGAACCAGCAGTTGAAGAACTCATTTGTCCTTGCTGTTGTTGTTGCTGCTGTTCATGACCATAACCATCACAAGCAACACCTCCAGCAGCAGCTTTTTTACTATTCATCTTCATTTCCAGTTCTTGCTTCTTTCTGGCAGCTGCCTGTTTTCTTTCCATTTCCTTACGTTCTTCTTCCTCCTTGCGTTGTTTTACTCTCTCGTACACACTAGCATCCAGTGTAATACTACCAGCTCCACCAGTTGGTCGATGACCATTTTGATGGCGAGTATCTTCTATGTGATCACCACTTATAGATTTTTCCCTTTCCGAGCTGTCACGTTCCTTTCTTTGCCAATTTCCAACGCCTACTCCTCCACCCCCCGTGATGGAAGATGTACCACTGGCATTTGAATTTTTACGTTGTTCATTGAGATTGCCACTATTGTTATTGTTGGTCTTATTGAAAACTGGCCTCTCACGTTCCTGGGTTGGGGTATCTTCAGGAGATTCATCATCTGAAAATGTCAATTTCTTGTTATAATCAATTTCGTCCTGTTTTGTCCAACTATCGTCGTTAGCTATAGCATTTAAACGTTCCAAATCTTCTTCACGTATAATGGGTCTTTGCATTTGGGCAACTTCCGGTTCAATAATATAATCCTTGTCTTTGCGATGGATATTATTGCCACCACCGCTACCGCCATTGGCGGGTAAAGGAGGAGTATTAAGTAAAGGAGGACGTTTGGGTAGAGATGTCGTCTGGCGGAAACTATTAACTCCCGAAGAAGAGTTAGTACGATAATCCTGCATATTACCGCGTGGTTGTGGTCGTATATTAACCGACGACGAAGACGTATCTTTAGTTAGGCCATTTTGATAGTTGGGTGGTGTCTGGGAACGTCCCATATTCGAACCACCCGTATTAGAAGAGTTCGCACTACCACCACTACTGCCAGGTGGAAGGGGTACACCGCGCTGCATAAAAGGTGGCATTAAGGTCAAAATTGGTAGTGGTACTGCAGCGCCAGAATTATTAGCCGAGCCCTGTTGGGGGCCCTGGCCCTGATGGTTCGATTGGTTGTCGGCTGCTGCACCCTTGGCGTTCTTTTCCTGCTGTTGCAACCATGCTGCAGGATCTGTTTGTGGTCTCAAACTTACTTCGTTCATTTCGCGATTTTGATCGCCGCCGTTTCCGTCGTTGCCATCTCTGTAATTGTTGTGTGCATCGTTGCGCTGTTGTTGATGGTGCTGATGACGACCGCTGCCACCACCACCACCCCCATGATGATAATCTCCTCCGCCTCTCGCATGATGATAATTTTGATGATTCGAATTCGAGTGATGATGGTGTTGATGATGATCTCTGTTTTCCCTTTCTCTGTCCCTTTCTCGTTCTCCCCCACTTCGGCGATTTGCATTCGCACTGCCACCGCTTCCGACGCCTCCAACTGTGCCATCTAATGTTGGAAACTCGTGTTGAAATTGTGGACTCTGATAGAGTGGTGGTACATTGGCTGCATTCTTGCCACCTCGTTGGTTGTCGTTTCCTGTTGTCACAGCAGACCATGTTATGGGTTTCTGTTGATTGTGGTGGTGATGAGATTGATTATTTCCGCTGTTTTTACCGGCGGATGCAGAGTTATTTATTAATTTACTACCAACTCCAATGACAGTACTGCTGCCGTTATTATTACTAATGTTGTTGTTACTACTGTTATATTGTTTATTACTGTTGCTGCCACTGCTACTGTTAATTTTGTTTGTAGCAATACTACTGCTGTTAATGTTGCTGCTGCTACTTTTAGAGTTGCTGCTGATGTTATTTGTTATGTTGGTACTCTTTAATGGATTATTACCAGACGTTGGTGTTTGTACGCCTCCTTAAATGTATTTCATTATTTTGGGGAAGGAGAGAAGAATTGTTTAATATGTTTATTTAATTTGATATTAGCTTGTTTTTCAATTTCTAAATAGAAAGCCCGATTTAAAGGAAATTATACTGAACTCAAATTTAAAACTTATTTTTTGAACGGGAAGCTAATATCTATTGACTAACAAACTTGGGTGCATCACTTTCATTTAATACCCTCTTCCTATCACGGTGTGTGTGTGTCTCGTAACTTAGAGTTTTAATACCGTACGTATTTTATCAAAAAAAGCAGCTGGTGGAACATGTTCTGCTGTAATTTTTGCTTAGATATATGTATTAGCATTTCTAAATTAACAGATTAGCTCCATGTTGCTATTTTATCAAACGATTTCGATTTTGATACAGGAGCAGTCATATATTGTATGCTTAATGGGATATTTATCACAAATACTGCCATAGACAAAAGAAAATTTCCCAAAAATCTGAAAACTACAGCGATTTTTTAACAATAAAATTATATTTGTCTTCTTGTACGAAATAATAGTCGGCGAAAACGTAAAATCTCTCGATAAGTAAATACCTAGAGGCATAATAATAGTTCTATTTATTCCTTAAATGACTTTTTGGTTATAGAATGGCGCGAAGTTAATTTCTTTATTAAACGAATTATTATTAATGACTCTGAATTTCAGTTAATATTTCTTTAATAGCAATATCCGTTGCTTGTAAAATAGTTTGTTTTTTTTTTTTTTTTGATACACAAATTTTCAAATTGAACTTACATTTAGAATAAGGGTCGTATCTATTTTAAAACATTTCTTTTAGTTTTCTTTGTATTTTTTTAGATATTAACTAGAGTTAAAATAAATAAAAACTGTTCCCTACCTTCTTGACCAGTTATATTGTTATTTGCAATTGTTGGCGAACTAGTTGTTTCAGCTTTTAAGGATGGTAAGTTAGCCGGTGGTCGCCGAGCGGACGGCACTTTGCCCAAACTTTGCATTCCATGTTTACGTGGCACTTGATTTTTTTGTGCTGAAGGTTCCGTTGTTTCACCCTTAAAGAAATGAAAATAATATTACAAGTGAAAACAAATCGTACAATAAATAAGACATAAAATTTTTTTTACTCATTTTACATAATATTAAAAACAACTTACACGACTATTTTTATACATTCGATTTATATCGAGTGCTGAGAACTTGGGCTTGGCATTTCGCTCTCCCCTACTTCCCCCCAGTGTACTCATGCTGCCAATAGATCCTCATTAGCGTTAACTTGCCCCTCGTGCACCAAGCACCTCACTCTCTTCGGATCTGTTTTGTTTAATCTGCTGCTGCTTATTGCTGCTGCTCTAAAAAATTGTTTTAGCCTTTTGGTTGGTGTTTTTTTTAAACAATAAGTGTAATTTTAATTTTTGCTTTAATACTATTAAATAGGTTTTGTTATTATGTTATTTTTTTTTTTTTTTTTTTTTATTTGGTGTTTATCTCTGGTTAGACTTTTTTTTATTTATAATTATAAATTTTTTGCAATTGTTTATTAATTGCTTATGTTGCAAATAAAAATTTGTATTGAATTTTTTTCTTTTAAATAATAATAAAGTCTTTTTTATTTTTTTGTTTAGTTTGCTTTTTGTGAAGGATAATAAAAACAAAAGAAGGTTTTTTTGAATTTTATGTTTGGCAGGCTTGTTTTGTTGGTTGTTTTACTTCTTGTTTTGTTTGGTTTCTTGAATTCTTCGAGAAAAGTTGAAAGTGTTTTCCTTTTGTTGTATAGTTCTTTTTGTTAAAAACTTAGAAAATGACGATTTTTGTTTTAGGTAAATAATAATAGTTTAATTTAATTTATAGGAGTTTTTTAATAATCCTTTTAAATTGTGAGTTTATTAACTAAACCTCAGTCTTCTGTTTATCCTGAAATGAAAAATAGGAGAAGAAACATATTAAAAAACTTAAAGAATACAAATAAAGTAAGAAAGATTCTTTACACCTATGGGTGTTTAAACAGGATTTATGTGTGATTAAGAGATTTTTATTAAGAAGTTTAAGTTTTAATAAAGCTGTATTTTTGTTCGACTTTTTTCCTAGGGAAACAAGTGAATTTGAAATTTTGTTTTAACCGAATGGCATAGAAATACAGTGGCCAAATTGTGGCATATAATATCGCTCGAGATTAACATTTAAATTGCATATCGAATGCTACAATTTAACTCCAGACGTTTTATACATATACCCCTAAAAATTTAAAATCTTAGTTTAAAACTTATCGAGTCGTTTACGGATGGCAAGTTAGTTGCCAGTAGCGAAAGCAGTCTACGCCGCTCAAAATATCAAAATAAACAAGATTTTTGTTGCATGGCGTTTCATGCTGGCAACTCCACTTCAGCTCAGTTGTCATTCGTAATAGACGATTTTAAAAAAGCCGTTTTTGTTTACAAATAAGATACATGCAAACAAATTGAAAATCCAATCAAAATTAGCAGAAAAATTTAAACAAATCTCCTAGTTTCCAAAAATTGCGAAAATATTAAAATGAATTCTAAAACATTTCTCCTAAATCTATATATAAATCGGCAAAGGCAAAACAGTCAAGAACACTTTCCTCCTCTGTATGTCAACCTATTTGAACAAAAAGTGCACCATTTGAGAGGTATTTACTTGCATGGTCTAGGGCAGGACCATATAACCCAGCTTTGGACTAAAAAGGAGTAGTCTTAAAACTACTCCATGGTATGCTCCAGAAAACATGTCGTTAAAAAACGAAGACATGTCGTCTCACTACAAACACTTTTTAACAATGACATGGTCCATGCTTGCATTACGTTGGACCAGTCCATGGGGTTGTCCATTTTATCAAAATGGATCAGGTAGTCCAATATTATTTGCAGGTTTATTATTGGGGGTAAGAAATGGAACAAATTGGGCATTTTTTATGAAAGGAAAACGACAACTTCTCACATTTTTGCATATATTTTGAGAATAAACAAAAACCCGCGCGAATAGTAGCATACATGGAACATTTTTGTCAGATAACACCATTAACCTTACCTAACCTATCCTTCATAACTATTGAAAGACAACTGAAAGAAGTGGTACAGTGGAAAAAACCAGACCAATCACGTCATCTTAGGTAATTGCTACTAAAGAAATTTTTCACATTACGGGAAGAACTGTTCGGTGTCAGCTATGTACTATTAATCTTCCGGGACGAGTAGTTCGAAGAATAAATTGCTTAAATAATTTGAATATCTAAACAGGTGTGGTCTGGTCAGGACGAAAGTAGAAAAGGATATAATCTATTTATATCTATATTAATCTATCTATAGTAAAATTGATTTTTTTCTTATCTTAACTTAACTTCAATACAACCAATGTAATATTTGTCAGATTCTTTGGTAAGAAAGTTATAAAAATTTAAAGAAAATTTTGCTAAAATCGAAAAAGCTAAAAAATATAGCTAATGGCAAAATTCATGTTTTGCTACACAAGATGAAAAATAGCTTAATTTGTAACACTGCATTAAAAGGCAATTAAATATGGCGGTGTTAATATGTACATATATTGGTTCTCTTGGGCCCCATTCACCTCATTTCAGAAACTATAACAAAGGAAGTACAAAAAGATATCTTGGAAGTCTACAGGAGAACGATCCCAAACACCATTCTAATCACAAAATGTTTGATTATAGAAAAACAAAATTTAAGAGCGTGATTAAAAAATAAAGTTTGTATATAAAATAAGGCTCTGTTCTGAGAAAAGGACAGGAAATGAAAGGGTTATCATACCAACCCCTATTATGAGCAAAACCAATTGTTTTATTCTGAAAAAACATTCTAAAATTCTCAGTTTATATTTAGAATATAACATAATTTATAATACATATGTATTTACAAAATAACTTAATAAAATTAATATCCCTGCAGAAGATTAAGAGTTAATTGTCTAAATGCCACTAGTACCATTACTAGAACAAGAAGTATTAGTGCTAACGGTGTTAGTTTTTATATAAAAATACTAGTGCATATGAGTACCAGTACTTGATGTAGTACAAGGGCACTATTTGTAGACTGAAAGAATTTTTTGTTAACAAAACTAAAATTCCAGTACATATTTCTATTTTGATACTGCTTCTTAAATTTGATTTCAAATCATTTATTTATGGCATTTTTATTATAAAAAAATGTTTAAATGCAAAATGCTAATGCAAAAAGCACCAAATGTGGTCCAAGTGTACTAGTACACGTCTAGAACCAATAGAACTAGTGATGTTCCAAGCACACTCAATGGTAATTTGAGCATTAAGATGGTATAGAAAAGTTTACAGTTGAGAACTAGTACTGGTTATTTTTGTACTAGTTTGGTACTAAATAAGTACTAGTTCAATCTCCTGTAGGGTATATATGAAAAACTACATTTGATATAAAATAAAATTAATTTGTATAATTCGGCTTAAATCTAGTTTAACGACGCAGCTCCAAACAAAAAAATAAGGAGAAACTTGGGATCAATTTTCTTTTAATATTCAGCCCAATCATGAATAAAAATTCCCCGGGAGTTTTTTCCCTTTCCCCATTTTTACAATAAAATTTACATAGGAAAAATTGGAGAAGGGAGAAAACTCCCGGGGAATTTTTATTCATAATTGGTCTGATTATCTATTTAATTCTACCTTTGTATGTTTACTTATGTGCATTGTATATGGGCATTTCTCCAATGTCGAATGCTACATTCGTACGCCTTAAAAGTGAAAAAAACTTATACCAAAACATTAATTTTATTTTGACAAAAGGCGAAACTTATAGCTCTTGATTAGCACTATAATTTGTGCTTAGGTTGATTTCGAGCAATTGTTCGTTTTCAAGAAAATTAAAAAAAACCAAGGCATTTGCATGCGACAAAAACAGAAGTTGTTTTTACGGCAAACAGTTAAAACACTGATTTCAGCTTAACCTGATAAAATATTTTAATGCGACTAATTTTAAAATATTATGCATTGATGTATCTTAATAATGGTTTTTATTTAATTCAAAAATATTGTGTAGTTTATTTTTTATTTAATTTTAATCACTGTCGCACGCTACATGTTGAATGCGACATTTTGTTCCATCATACTTTTATGTTTATGTTTTTACTTTTTATGTAATTAGACATGCGTAAGATGATTCTACATTATTTTAAATTCATTCAATATATTCATTTTCTCAACAAAAGTTATAAAAGAAAAATACAAATCCAAATTTTTAATATTTTTAATTAGGCTTAAGTTCATCAAATTCAATTTCCATTTAATTATTTTTATGAAGAAACGAATTTTACAACATGAAAATTAATTAAAATTGTTATTGATAATCTTTCATTTTTGACCGTGGCCGGGGCTCGAACCGCGGCCGGCAGGTTACCATGACCACTCCATCTCCTCAGATGGATTTGCCGTTTTACACTCGCAGCCATCGACGACTGCTGAAGTAAGGATTAAAAACCATAAATAGTTCAACAAAATAACCACAATACTTATTATTGAAAAATACAAATATAAAACAAAAACTATCTTAATTGAAAATAGTATTATATATATTTGTTCCTTTTACTCCTGCAAGGAGCATAGGGCCGCAAAATAGTATTGCTAGTCTCAAATAAAGTTTTTTTTAATGGAATAAGCTGTCCTTGATACTTGTAGTTGTTGGCCATCGAAAATAAAGATATTTAAGGAAAAAAAAATTTTTGAATTTATGCATTTTACACTTACGATGTCGCACGCTACAAACTTAAAATAAGTACCAAGAAAAAAGCACTGATTATTTTTCAGCAAAATTTTTTTTAATTAAATTTGCAATAAAAATATCTGTTTGTTACTAATATTTGAAACGCATTGTCCAAATACCCTCGACGCACTGATAACAAATGTTCTTTTTCAATGTCGCACGCTACATCAAATTATACGGTAAAGCAAAGAAAAAAATTTCCGTAACTGGCAATCGCATCGTTCCGTTTACATTTTTCTTATATTGTTTGAATATAAACCGAGATTTAAAAAGCCATTGTCAATGCATAATGTTTCTCATTAAGATCATTTAGCAAAACAAAACGTGCAATATACATGTTCAAAACAGAACTTTTTCACTTGTTCGACTTTGCATTTGAATATTTCAAAGTGTGTTATGAATAAATGTTAAATTTGTTTAAATCATTGAGAGTTGATAGATTCCCTATAAAAATATGTTAAAACAACATACTTTTATAGACTTTGAAATATTTGGCTGCGGTTGACATTTCTATGGAAATGCCCATATGTGTACATATGTATATACATATATTGTTATTTATTTTGGTTTGGGACCTAGGGATTTAAGTTATGTTAAATTTAGATATTTTTAGTATTAATTCAGGAATATTTCTTTGTAAAATAGTTTATTGGCCTAACGAGGCTTTTATATTTCCTGCAATAAATTGAAAATTTACATACAGTTAAAAAATTGGCGCAAGCCCATAGTTTTCGCGTTATTGACCTCTGAAGTTTTCATATACCTATACATATGTTAGATTTTCCAGTATATTTCTGAACGTATATTGCCAATATTAGTATCATTTTAAAGCTATTGAATAGATCTGTCTGCATAAAAGTACAAATTTTATTTAAAAATGGGGATGAGTTTGCAAAAAATAATGAGCGTATAGGCAAATTACTTTAATTTTAATTTTGTTCACTTTAGCCATACGATTTAAAATAAATATCGTTTCCAACATCTTTAAAATTTGATTTCTTTAATAGGTATTCCTCTTATTTATGACTCGATATACAGTGGCCGACAAAAGTCTACATACGACCCTCATTTCTTCCACCTGACGAGACCAAAAGCATTATGAAAAAAAGTAATGATGCAGGATTGTTTGAAATCTGGTTTTATTAATAGAAAACGAAAAAAATAACATACTTCAATATACACTTTAAAAAATATTTACAAAAAACGAAAAAATAGCATTGACAAAAGTCTACATACGGCCAACATGTCATGCTTTGTTTTTTGCTTGCTGCTGGATGATGACGGCTAATTACCGTTATTTTTTTAATTTACTTTTCTGCATGTTTTACATTTCAAATCAATTGCATTCGGTTGCATTCTGGACAGTTTCCAGCATAATTCAATTGTAACAATGGCCTCGCGAAAATAAATTTCAACTGATGTGAGAAACTTAGTCGTAAAATATAGAAACGAGAAAAAATCGTTCTGGGAAATATCAAAACTGTTGAGTTTAAGTAAAGCAACAGTTCAAACTGTATTTAATAATTTTAAAAACACTGGTTCTTTTGAAAATAAAACGCGTAGTGGTCGCCCTAAAAAGCTTAGTCGCAGAGATGTCAGCTTTATAATGAAAACAGTGGAAAAAAATCCAAGAGTGAATGCGACAACGCTGGCCCAAGAGCTAACAATAAGATCAAATACGGTTCTGCATCCACGAACAATTCAAAGAACCCTAAATAATAATGGTTTCCACAGCAGAACTCAGCGCAAAAAACCCATTATAAGCAAAAAAACCGAAAACTTCGCTTGGAATTTGCCAAAATTCATTTGACAAAGGATTTGACTTCTGGAAACGAGTTTTGTTTAGAGATGAGTCAAAATACAATATTTTTGGAAGTGGCGGGAAAGCGAAATTTTGGAGAAAAGCTAATACAGCGATGAACCCGAAGCACTTAGTACCTACTGTTAAGCATGGGCAACGTGATGATTTGGGGTGCTGTCGCTGCATCTGGTGTAGGAAATCTTGTATTTGTCGAAGGTAATATGGATCGGTTTCAATATAAGTCTATTTTAGAACAAAATCTGGGAGCATCGGTCAATAAATTAGATCTTGGTAAGAGTTGGATTTTCCAACAAGATAACGACCCGAAACATAACGCTCAAGTTGTAAAATAATGACTGCTTTACTATGCCCCCCGACAATTGCACACACCACCTCAAAGCCCGGACTTAAATGTCATTGAACACGTTTGAGAGATTTTGGAACGTAAAATCAGAAAGCTTACAGGCTATTAAAGATGCCAATGGTGGCCAAACGAAATACTAAATTTAATAATAAAAATAATATTTAATGTTTCAATGAAGTTTTTTATGTTAGCTTACAAGCCGTATGTAGACTTTTGTCAATGCTATTTTTTCGTTTTTTTGTAAATATTTTTTAAAGTGTATATTGAAGTAAGTTGTTTTTTTCGTTTTCTATTAAAAAAACCAGATTTCAAACAAACCTGCATCATTACTTTTCTTCATAATGCTTTTGGTCTCGTCAGGTGGAAGAAATGAGGGTCGTATGTAGACTTTTGTCGGCCACTGTAGGTACCTATTCCTTTTCGTTTTATATGTTATATGTTAATACATAATACCTTTATTCAGAAATTTTTTTATTCCTTAAGCTTATCCCTCGAATCTCTACGCTTGTCTGCCGAAGACCAGAGTCTCTGGCGGGAATCGAACCCGCTATCCCAGCACGGTTAGACTAGCTCACTACCAGCTAGCCTAACGGTGCATATATTGATCAAATCTTTTGAAATCGATCGATTTACATCACATATTTTCTCAAAAAAAAAAAAAAAAAAAAAAAAACAAAACAAGGTAGGTACATAAACAAATTAAAACAAAAGCACAAGTTTGAATTCGTGATTTTTCAATTAGTATTCTAATATTTTAGTCTGGCAACTTTTTATTATAACAAAAAGAATTTGTATTTAACGATCTACCACATTTTTAAACGAGTATAAAGAAGACAACTATAGTCTAAAAAAGAAACATGTATACAAAATTAAAAAAAATCGTGTGTAAGATGTAAACTTAGAAGAAACTCTAAAAGGGAAACAATCAAAAACTTAACGAACCTTAAATAAAAATACATAAATTAGGAAGTGGCGTCTTTTAAAAAAAATTCAATTATTTTAAACAAAATATTAAAATAAAACACCAATTTTATATTAAATTATGCAGACACTAAAATAAATAGTATAATTACCCTTTCTCACCACCCTGTTTTTTTGTTAGTTTAAGAAAAACAAACTGTTTTCTTGCATTTTATTTTTTATATTGGGCGAATGTTTATTAATCACTTTGCGAATGGGTTGCGGCTCCAAGGGATGCGTTTCTTTCTAATTGCTTCTTTTCTTACTGTTTTTGTTAGTTTTTTCACTTTCTCGTTGTAAATACAACGAATACGTTTTTTTCTTATTGTCTTAAAACGATTTTTTCCAACAATGAAAATATTTATAAGCAGTTTTTATTTTAAGCTTTATTAAAAAAAAATATACAAATTTTTGTTTGAAATCTATTTTTTTGGGATTTTGGAGTATGAGCTTTATATTTTAATAACCCAAAATTCTAATTAATTTATATTTTTTGTAAAATTCCTTACAACGATTAATTTTTTCTTGCGCAAAAAAATTTCATGTTTGCAACATTCACAATTTGACTTTTTCAAACACTTTTTTTGCGTTTATTTAAATTTCCACACACTCACACCTTACGAACAGCTTTAGAAACACGTTTATTTTTAAAGATTTTTTAAAAATTTTTAATTTTTTATATTTATTTTCAGCGTTATTTTGTAAAAAATTCACCAACACGATTTTTTCCTGCTGCACACTCGTCTTTTTTTCGGTTTTGTAAAATCTCACTGACAAAACATTCGTTGATTGTCGGTAAATTTCGTTTATCCATTCGTCAATGTCTTTTAATTTTTCTTTTTGCTTTTTCTACTCGTTACTCATGATTCGTTAAAATTATATAGCGGTTCTCTTTTAACGTACAATGACAATCATAAACACAAAACAATAATGCAGTGAGGGGGAGTAACAAGACTATACAAAACAATGTAGTATACGTGATTAGATTGACGGATGGAAAACCAAAAAACAGTAACAGTAAAAAGAGTAGAAAATATTTTGTTTGCATAAATATTAATATTAAATAAAATACATTTTAATTAAAAAGATTTATTTTTAATGCCTATAAAATGTTACAATCTGGCAATCACTTTAACAAAAAAAAAAAAAAAAAAAAACAAAAAAAAATAATGCCATTTGTTTTGAATTCCTACCAACAAAAAAAATATTTCCTCAAAATACCCACCTATAATAAAATCGTAAAAAAATCCTGCCAAAATTATGCAGCAACCAATCCACGGATTACAATAGATTTTTTTATTACTTAAGTTCCATTAGGTCCAAAAATATTCAGCATATATACTTTTAATACTAAAATTACTTATAAACAGTGATGCAAAGTGGTAATATGTTGTTTATTTGTAGTTTTTGTAAAACATGGGTCTTTTTAACTTTTCCAGTTTAATAATCATATATATGATAAGGTAAGATTAATATTATAGTTTTCGCCTCATTAATGGATCCCGAAATATAATATATTTTTCGAATATTCCACATTTTTGTGTATTGAGCGTTACATTTACTCTCACAGTTGTTTTGTAAATGATTTTTACGAAAATAATGGTCAACAAACAAATAAGTATATAATTAAAAAGAGCTATATATCTTCTGTTTAAAAATAAAAAATTAAAATAATCATAGGTGGAAATTGAGAATTATGACGCTTTTTTATTTTGACATTGGATCCCAAGGAAAAGTTAAATATTTAAAAAACGAAACCATTTAATATCGTTTTCTGTAACTTGATTTATGCGGGTGGTTTTCACTTATAACCAAGCTATTGGTGCCAAATTCGTTTATTATAGCTGTTTTGAATTTTAGTTTGCGACACGCACACTTTTCCAACCAAGCACATTTTTTGCAGATGCTGTATATTGATTACAATTTGTTTATATCAAATTTGGTCAATTTTAAACTAACCGTTTTTCAGATTTACGGAATTTTATTTTGTTCCACGCCTACTTATCTAATCCTGCCACTTAAAGACTGGTGTTGCGTATTGGTAACCGAGGTATTTGTTCAAAATTTAGAAACTTTGGTTGATACCGTTCTCTGGATATAAATAAATATATTGGTCCATATTCATAGTCAAAATAAAGTCGACTTTAAGTTAAAACCGGCTTTAAATGGATGTCAATAACATTGTTCTAAAGTGTACTTTAGAAAAAGTCGACTTTATTTTTGACTATGAATATGGGCCATTTTGTCTATGTATGGGAGTTGCCGCGCCCACTTTTCGACTCCCACTCACTTTTTAACAGATGTTCTGTATTGATAACCCAGCTGTGTACCAAGTTTAGAAAATTTTACAGATATTTAGATATAAAAAAAATATGTTTTAGGACACGCCTACGTTTCCGCCCACATTAAGTCGGATGTTGTGCATTGCTAACAAAAATGATTATACTTGGATCTAATTGTGTAAAAGGCAACTCCAAAAATTACATTGAAAGCAAAAACATTCAAAAATATTTTATAATTTTGTTGTTGCTTTTTTACAAAAACTCAAATTGAAATTTTAAATTTCAAACGCTGCAGAAGTATGCGAAGTTAAAACTCGGTAGTTTGAATACGGCTGATAATAGGTTATATATAATATTTTTACACCCGTATTCATAAACGATTATAAAATTCAACAAACGTTTATTAGGGATAATTATCATAGTAAATTAGTTATTTAAACCTTTATTAAATTTTAAAAATTTTTGTGAATACCGGCATTAATTTTTATCTTTAATTATTTAAATATTAAACTGTTTTGCTATGAAAAATTCAACAATACCACGTTTAAGATATTTAAATCTGGCAAATCTACTACTACAAACAAAATATTTCTCTGGCAACTTTTGGTTTCTACCTACATATATGTAAATGCATTATATGAACTATAAACACCGGTTGCGGGAATAAAATACTTTTACATTTTAAACATTTTGTTGATAAAAAACAAAAAATTAATTATTTTCTTCTAATATAATTATTATTTTAGTCCAACCAGTGTTTTTACTTACCTTTCTGTTTCCGTCTTCCTTTTCGCTACTTTTGGAAGTTCGTTGATCTTTTTTGTTGTAATGGACGTAATAAGACCCAGTGTTGTCAGTTTTTTTTCAGCTTCATCGCCAAACCGAATATCAAAAATCACCAAAATTCAATTTTGTTGTTTGTCTTTTTTTTTTTTGTTTTATTGTTAAATAATTTTTTTGTTTACACAAAAATGTAGTATATTTAAGTCAAAGATCTACACAAACTGCGAAGAACAAAAAAAATCGCCAAAAGTAAAATTTGTTAAGTTTTTGTTAATTTTTTTTAATTTGAGCACTAATTTTAATAAAATATATGTACAGATTTATGTCCTTTTTGTCTTTTTTACTATTTTTAGAAGTTTAAAACATTGTGAAAAGAGCGTTAGACTCTATAATACTTAATAATAAAAAATGGTTCACAAGATATTGCAAATTTAATTTAAAATTTTGTATTATAGGTATAGAATGTTATGTTTTAAATCTTAGGTATTTTTTAATGGAATATAGTATTTTTATATTGGCCATGGGGCCTTTATATAACATGTTTTCATAAATAAATAATGAAGTTTTAAAAAAAATGGTGATTACAGAAATAAATTTGAAATGATATAAAAAAACAAGAAAATAAACGTCTTGTTTTTTATTAAAATTATATGTATATGTATTAAAATAAGAAAATATCTTTGAATAATGCGATTATAGCCCAAATAATTGCCAACCGTTTTAAATCTCAAAACGCAAATTCCCATCGCTAAATGCGTTAAAAAATCGCCACGATTGGCGAGAAATTTCGATATCTGACAGCCCTGATAAGAACTACTTTATACACAGCATTTTCTCCTCTTGCAAATTTTTGCTCTCAAAATACACAAACTATTTTCAAATATTCTAGTTTTTAGCCGACAAAACTAGGTTATATTTTTAAAGAAAGTAATTATTTTTCATTAAATTTTAAAAACAATTAGTTTTTATTTTATTTTTGCAATTCAACCATTCTCTATACGTTTTCACAATTTATATTGTTATCTCTTGCTTACACACTGCGAATCTCGTTGGTTTGCAGTCGTATTGCAATTCACTGTTTGTTTGTGTGTACAAAAAGAAAACAAGTTAGTGCTACATTCGGCCATGCCGAACTTTTGATACCCTCTACCGACAGTTAGAATATTTCAGGATAAATTGAACCAAATTTTATCACAATATCTATCCATATTTGCTAGAGTGAGCTTTATATGCCAACTATGGTAAATTATTAACCGATCTTCACGAAATTTGAGTGTGATTTCTTGTCTTATAGAACATTACGGTTTTAGACATAATAAAGTATTTTCCGAGACTAGGCTTTATATGGGGCGTATGGTAATTATGGATCGATCTTTGCAAAATTTGCGCCATTTCTAGTCTAATAAAACTGTGATAGACCAAGTTTTACTGCAACGCCGTTGTTAGTTACGATTTTAGACGTACCAAATTGTTTTTCGAGTGTATGCTTTATATGGGCCGTACGGTAAATAATGGAGCGATGTTCACTAAATTAAGCAGTGATTTCTTATCCTTTTAAACTGTCACAGATAAAACCTTAAGACACAATCAACTGTTTTCCGTGTGTAGGCTATGGAGCCTATGGCAAGTTAAGGACCGAGGCGCATGAAATTAAGTATTATGATTTATATTCATGAAAAACGAATTTCTGCAAAATCGCCACTATTTTTGTTAGTTTTTGTAACAAAATTATCCTAATTTTAGGGTGGTTGTTTTTACATTTGGATTCATAACTCTTATCCTGCCAAACCCACTTTGCTGGAATTTAATCCCAAACTTCTTAGGAGAACTAGAAACAATTTGCCAACAATATCGTATCTGTCTTTTGAGTCGTTCAAAAGTGAGCGCGATTTTAACAGACGGACAAGGCACAGAATATATTAAAATAGTTTCACACGGAATGAAAAACTTAGTATACAATCATTTACCACTAGTGGTGGAGGGTATACAAATCCAATGAGAATTACTTTTTCGCTGATTCTTCTTCTTTCCAAATTTTTCTTTTTTTCTTTGCTTCTGCTTTTTGTATGTTATTTGCTTGGAATGCAATTATTTCCTTGTAATTTTTGTTGAAATACACTATTACGTATTGATATTTTTTTGTTGGTTTTAACGTAAAAACGGTGTTGGGTTTTATTTGTTAAAATTATTTGTAAATTATGTTAATTATTCACGTTAACCCGTCACGAACAGGACAGAAAACACTTCACTTTCTCAGAAAATTCTTAAAATGGCGTTTTGACAAGTAACGTGCAATTACTTTAAAGGTATTAGTGATGGAAATGCAATGTGAACAATATGTAGTCGGTATTAGGTTAGTAAAGATATTGACGAATGAATAATTGGTTTTTAATTTAACGGTAAATGATGTTTTAAAGCGTACGTTATAATTATTTATTGAATTTTTTTAACTGTTTATTGATGATTTGGGAAAATTAATTTCTAAGAATTTGGAAAAATGTAATCAACTATTTTACCAAAATTTCGACTTTAAATAAATGTTCGTCGGAAGCTTTCTAACTCGGAAAAATTTTTATATGGGTAATTATATGTCAAAACGACCAAGAGATGGATACGACCCCTTCCGATTTTAATGAAATTTGGTGAGAAGGTTCCTTTTATCTTATAAGGAACATATACTATGAACGAAAAAAAAATTTAGAATTTTTCTTTCAAAAGTTAATATCACCGAATTAGCCGAATGTGTTGAGCTTATTTCTTCAATATCTCGAAAACTACTTTACATACGAAGATGATTTTAATGTCATTTTAAAGAGAATACTTGGGGCTACAAACCATATATTGAAAAAAAAATATAATATCTGCAAAAATGAAAGATTATCAATAACAATTTTAATTAATTTTCATGTTGTAAAATTCCTTTCTTCATAGAAATAATTTAATGAAAATTTAATTTAATGAACTTAAGCCTAATTAAAAATATTAAAAATTTGGATTAAAAACCATAAATAGTTCAACAAAATAACCACAATACTAATTATTGTTAAAGCTAAGGCACGAGCTCTATGTGTTCATTTGTCCTTCAAGTTGTGCTGAAAAAGGTCAACAAGAAAAAGAAAGACAAAAAATGAAAAAAACAAAAAAAAAAATGTACTTTGGACTTCAAGAAAAATTCTTGACAAAAGTACGAAAAAACAGAAGTAAGGAAAAACATGTACAATCAATTAAAATGGATAATCATGCAAAAAAAGCAAACTTCGATCTACCAAAGGTTAAAATACAATTTGGTTTAAGGATTGATGTTTGACTATTGACGTCAGCAGTCGTCGATGGCTGCGAGTGTAAAACGGCAAATCCATCTGAGGAGATCGAGTGGTTGCGATCGAAACACGTCATGGTAACCTGCCGTCCGCGGTTCGAATCCCGGCCACGGTCAAAAATGAAAGATTATCAATAACAATTTTAATTAATTTTCATGTTGTAAAATTCCTTTCTTCATAGAAATAATTTAATGAAAATTAAATTTAATGAACTTAAGCCTAATTAAAAAAATATTAAAATTTGGATTAAAAACCATAAATAGTTCAGCAAAATAACCACAATACTAATTATCTGCAAAATATTAAAACGGACTAAGTCAAAAACATTTTTTTTATTTGACTGATTTTTTTTTTTTTATATAAAACCTGAAACTGTTCTTTAAAAATCCTGAAACTTTGAATGAGGTGTTTTTGTTTCTTTTTTAAGATATGTTTTTTTTTCTTTCGCAACCTTTAAAAAAATAATCTTAAAAAAGAATTTTAATATTGTAATTTTGAGCAATAAGTACACTGTGCTAATTGCAAAAAACAGACAAGCCGGGCACCTGGCATTTTAACCTAAATGTGGCACGCTGAATCCAGTGATGCTAACCGTTTTTAGGTTAGATCTTGTTTTCGAGATATACCGTTATTTCGAAAATGGAGGAGGTTGCACCACATATATTCGCGTAACTCAAAAATTGTTTTTCGTTCATATATGTTCCTTATAAGATAAATAGAACATTCTCACCAAATTTCATTAAAATCGGAAGGGGTCGTGTCCCACTCTTGGTCGTTTTGACATGGAATTACCCATATGTATGTAGCTCAAAACTATTTAATTAGCAAATGTCCAGTTGTATTTTTTTACGAGTATCAGAAATATCGAACATGGGAACTTCAAAATTCTCAAAGTTTCAGATATCTCGTTTTTGCTTTTGAAAATTTCGAGTAGGATTTCAAACAGAACTATTTAAAGATGCTTAAGATTTGTTCTTCTTATCAGCATAGAATATTCTGTGTTATCAGTTCCAATTTTTTTTTTTTTTTATTTATTATCAAGAAACTTAATTATTTAGTAAATTCTAATTCGTGCATTTTAGAACTCTCCAAATCTTTAATATTAAAAGAAAAGGCGTTTTCTTTTAAGTCTAGAAAGACATTTTTTTTTTTGTCAAATTTTCATTTCATTTAAATAGGTTCAGCATTTTGGGAGTTATAGTCGTTATAACCGTTTTTATACAGGGTGATATTTTCTTCTGATTTTATTTAACGTTGGAAATTATTAAAATTTAGATAATATGTAGTTTGGAAATATGTTTATATTATGTTTTGGCTCGACCTAACGTGCTTTTTCCGTAACTTTTCATAGAATTTCAGGACCTATCGGTCTCACTTCTTCTCAAATATTCTCCTTAATCTGTTAGATGGTTTTGCTCTTTTCGCGTAGACCTTACTTTTTTGGCAACCCCAAAGAAAAAAATCGTAATACCCCTTTTACAAAGTGACAGACAGAAGGCAGACAGACGAAATTTGTTGGTAAGGGGGCGACGCTGTATGCGTGACACACTTTACTTTTTTCCTCTCTCGCCTACAAACTTCGTCTGTCTGCCTTCTGTCTGTCACATTGTAAAAGGCGACTAAGCCGTTAAAACGGCCGAGTAATAATCTGAAAAAAAAACACAATATTAATCGATCGCTAAAAACGAGCCATTGCTCGAAGACATGTGGCTCCATCTTGTTGCAACCACAAGTCTAGATTGTTCTCTACCTCGGGCCTTAAAAAATTTTACAATCATTGCCCTGAATGTCATTCACATTAACCGCAACTTGTTCGTCGTTTTCGAAAATATATGGAGCAATTAACTCTTCTGAAGTTATTTCCCACACCACACTTTGCACCTTAGTGGGTGCACTTGTAAAATTTTCAAATTTCGTTTTAAACCCTTTTTTTGATCAAGTGCGTTATGTACCTCATTATTTGCGGACTACTTATATTTACGAGAATATTTCTTTAAATTAGGAAAAATCTCGATCCATTTTAATTTAAATTTCCAGAACATGTAATATTAACATTTCCGAGGAAGTTGTGGCATTAAAAGCTTTTTCTATTCAATGAAATTGGTTAGATAATTAAGGTTGCAATAAAATAGTTTTGGGCCAAATTAAACGTAAACAAGTAAGCGTTCTATACATATGTATTTGGCTATGCCGAACCTAATTCACCCTCATCACAGTGAAGTTAGAGCAGATATTGATATTGATTCTCAGTGGCGCATATTGAGTTCGCTTTTTGAATCTCTCTTCAGTTTTGTACCGCTTGTTCGTAGAACTATTTCTAGAAATGTGGACGGCTGGATGAAATTGAATCGTTTATCTTTAGCAAATTCGATGAGGGACTTGGCATATTCTGCATTTCAGGCCTCCAAGTCTGAAGATGACTGGAGAGTATATTGTCAGTATCGTAATTGCAAGGAACTGGAATTATTATTTGTAAAGTTTAAGTTGATCTTCGGATATTCTCTTATTCCAATAATGCGTTTCGTTTGAAACTATTCATGTACCTTTCTGCTATTAATTAGGCTTTGTGTTGAACTTTACCTCTCTTTGCAATATGTACTTAAAATTTCACTTAACAGTTAGACACCTGTTTCCTGTCAAGTTAAGTATGTTACATTGATTTTTTTTCTAATGTTATCTAGTTTTCCCAACAATTTTACATGAATCTCCATGTCTGTTCACAACATTGGGACAATAATTGTTATTGTTTTGTTGTGTTTTTATTTCTTAGGCTGGAGAGCCAATTGTTGAGATGTTGTATGTATGATATATACATAGGTAGATGTAAGTTAATATTTAAGATATTCAGGGGTGTGCTGGAAATCGCAAACGCAAAACGCAAGAATTTTAAAAGTCGCTTTTTAGTAAGATTTCTGTAATAAAAGAATTTTTTGACAAATATTATACAAACATTTCTCTATTAAACAGAATTTTATAACAAAAATTATAAAAATTAGATTAAAAGGGTATTAAAAACAGCCTCCAAATTATTGCATTTTGCGTTTGCGATCTCCAGCACACCCCCAATTATATCATATTTTATTCAGGATGTATGTAACTATGTAATATGAATTTTTTTTGGCCTGTTTGGCTTATTGTATTACAATGAAACAATTAAATAAATAAATAAATACCGTTATTTACATAAATTAAATCTATTTGGTGCAACGCCCACTTTTCTACCGACATTTTGTGCCTAATTTGGAAACTTTGGCTCTTGCCGTTCTCCAGATGGACAGTAAAAAACTAAAAAAATCAACAACAAAGGGTTTATGGGTAAAATTAGAGACAGTCGTGGTTTTTTCCCTGTGTCTCAACAGGAGTATATGTGACGAAAATGTGTAACAAACTAGTCGCCATTATTTCTAGGGTATAGGCTCAGATAGACATTGTTAAATCAACAGTAATGGAAATATATAACAACAGTCCCCATCATATCTGGCGTTTTCGGAAAACCCATTGTAAATGAAAAAAAGACAGCATGCATGTATTTGTTGTGTGTAAAATAAGAAAACTGACTTATACCTTTTTTACTTTCGGTGACAACAACATCTGATTTTATGACAAAAATTAGAAGCAGTCTTGGTTTTTTGCTATTATCTTAGCCATTTATTTATTCTGTCACAGTATTCTTTCTAGTTTTCCTAAGCAGTTTTGGATTGAAATGTAATTTATTAAAGGCCCCAATTAAAGCGGCCTTGCGAAAAGCTTTTTAAGAAGCATTAAATTGTAAAAACATTGTTTTACTGTACTGAAATTTGGTCTGATTTAAGTTTTTTTAATATCTGTGATGAACGATCCATTATTTACTATCGGTCTAATAAAAAAAAACCCCCTCCTGAAAATCACTTGAATACGAAGATTGGCTTATAATTTATGGATCCCATATAAAGCCAACTCTTCGATTTGTCTTAAACACTTGAAATGGAAGCATACATGTAATATTTTTGTCAGAAAAGAATACACCATTTGTTTTCTTTCCAGTTATCTATCTATGGTTCGCAATTGAATATAACTGCAATTAGATTTAAAATTTAAACACAATTATTTTTTTAATTAAGCTCAGTTTATATTACAGGACAGAGGTTTAACATTTAAAGTTTTTATAACTTTACTAAATTAATAAATATAAAATACCTTTTTGTGATTTAAACACAATTTTTCAGTTATGTGAAAGAGTAAAGTGTATGGTACACAAAGGAAAATAATTATAAGGTTGAGATAAAAAAGTTAAACGTAACTAAAACTTAAAATTAAGGAATTTATAAAAAAAATATATAATTACTTTTGTTTGCTACTAAGTTCTAATACAAAATTTCAACATTCTATGTTTATGCATGTAAAGTTTAAGGTAAATATTATATATATTTTTCAGCGTTTAGTTCAATTAAAGAAAGGATTTTTGGAAGCTGAAGATTTCATGGTACACAAAGTTTGACGCTCCAGTTGAAAGTCATAATCGAGATCTTTTTTAATGATAAAATCATTAAGTTGTGGCAGTGTGGAATACTGTAACAGTAAAAGAATATAAAATTATAGATCATTTTTGGATTTTTTTTTATTTTAAAAATTCTTACCTCATTTTGATTTATAGACTTAAGCATAGAATTAATTACAAATGGCACACCTTCTAGTTCGGTATAAGCACCCAAAGTACCCAAACAATGACTAGAAGTATTAAGGGCAGTGTTACCTGGCGGTTTAGGAGCAGGTCGTTGTGGTGAATTTATTTGATAAGAATGCTGGATTTCTTCGTAATCGTGTTCCTCTGAATTTGGCACAGGCGGAAGCTAAAATATTTTAAAATGCTAATAATATTAAAAAATAACCTCTGCCAATTCTAAATAAACCTACCGGCTGTTTGGGATTTCTTAAAGCCTGTCCTGCATTGTGCAGATTTAAACGATTCAAAGCCTTTTCCACTTCGGTTGCACCACTATTTGGGCTATTTGTTGCTAATAGCCCCGGTACTGGAGGTGGCAAACGTACCGGTATGGCTCCAGTTTTATAACAAATAAGTATACCGTTTATATCCCTTTAAAAAAATAATATAAAAAATATCTGCTTAAGTTTATATAAATATGTATATATTTTTTTTACTTACCCCGCTAGTTTAAAACCATCGGGAGCAATTTTTAATTTAGAACATAAAATTATATCTGTGACTGCATGTGTTACGGTCCCTCGTTTGGAAAGTTTATAGCAAATTTGTCGTTTACGCCAGGCTTTTTGTTCTGTATCGGCAGTACGTGATAAAAGGGAAAATTCCTTGGGCGGCGCTATTTTTTCAGCGATTACTCTAAAATGGTTTTAAAAACAAAAAAATGAAATGTTTTAAAAATTTCTAAACAAAATTATTTGGTATGTAATTTAAACGAATTAAACCATTTAAATACAAAAATCATTTAAAATTACTTAGGAAAGAGTATTACTAAAGTCAAATACGTGATTTTTTTAACATAAAAAATAAATTTAATTTTGAAAATTTCGAACTTTTTAAATTTTTAAGAGAATTATTGTTTTACTTAAAACCTATCAAAAATATTACAATTTTAAATTGGTAACACACAGTTTTTTTTAAATTTTATGGACTTTCGAATATTTCAAGCGTCATAAATTATAGACATTTTGTTAGAGATAACATTTAAAAAATAATAATAATATAAAATAAATAATATAAAATGTTCAAAAAAAATTCAAATTTTTCAAAGTTAATTTCGAATTTTTATTTTATTGACAAAAATTAAAACTTTTTAAAATCTAATAAAAATACCTTAAAAAACCTTTAATAAATAAATAATAAAACTTTTCGAAAGTATTTCCAAAATTTTCTAAAAAATAAAAAAATTGTTTGTATTTTAATTATCAATTTTATTTCTTAAACCAAAATATTTATAAAAGAAAATATGTTCGAAATTTTCGAATATGGTAAAAATTGCAAAAACAAAAACGTTTTAAATTGCTGATATTATTTTAAATTACTGAAGAAAATTAATTTTTTCAATTCGAAAATGTTATTTTCAAGAATTAACTAATTTTGAAATTGTGTGGAAGACAGCAGTGAAAAATTCAAAATTATTAAATTGCTGTATAAACATAAAATTTACTTTATGCTATTAAAATTTTAAAAAGTTTTTATTTGGTTTTTTCTTTCTTAAAAAATCAAATTTCAAGTTATTCGAAAATAAGTTTAAAAATTTCGAACACTTTAAAAACGGACAAACATATTTCGAATAAAAAATTCTATTAAGCATTTTTTTTACTATAAGGTAAACTTCAAATTTGATCAAACTTACTATGTTGAAGATTAAGAAATATTTTAAAACAAATTATTAAGTCTTCAAACGCTTTTAAAAGTCATTTTAAAACTTAAAAACTGTTTTAATTACTAAGTAAGTAGCTTTTCAGTAATTTTTTTATAATAAAAATAACTGTGAAAATAATTTTTGAAGCATTATTTTATAATAATTATAAATAAATATGTAAGTTATTCACAGACTTTTTTTGAAACTTCGAATTTTTCGAACTTAATTTCGAATTTGTCAAATGTTATTATTTATTTAAACTATATTTTTAATGAAGTATAACATTTTTTAAAGTAATTTTATTGCCATGAAAAAAGTTTTAACGCCTAAAATTATATTTAAAATTCTGGCTTTATTTCTACGTTTATTTCCCAAATTTTTTAAAATTATTTTAACGAATTTAACATTTTTTCGAACATTGGAAGTTTGAAATTAAAAAAAAAAAAAATAAAAAAGACCCCTTTATATATAAATACATAAATCAAAATAAAGCGGGCTTACTTTTGTCTTTTTATTTATACATATGTACCTATGTCTTTAAAATAAATGTCTGATTTTCAAATAATGTTTTTTATTTTTAATTACTTTTGTCATGTCTTGCTTGTTTTGCAACGTATCGCTTATGTATTATTTTTACTTATTTACATAAATACCCTTTTTCTGTTATTATTTTGGCTTCCTGAATAAAAACATATACATACATAATAAAGTTGTTGTCATTAGTTCTTAAGCCAATTTGTACTCAATACAAGTGGTATATGTATTTAAATTTTATTGTTGTACTATGTCTTTAATTGCAATTTATATTTTATTTTTTAACTTCTGGTGTTAAGTAGACTTAAATAACAATTTCATTATGTTTTCAATTTACTGAATCAGAGGAAATTTCTTATTATACTGTAAATAATTAACGTCAATAGTCTTTAAAGTTGGTTCAAGTACAATTTAGTTTGATATGCACTTGATGGATTGCATCTAATAGGTAAAACAGGTTATGTCCATAAGTGTTGTAAGATTGAATTTGAATAAAATCATATTGTTATTAGGGAACCATAAATATTGATACTAGACGTCTTGGAGTTTTTGAAATTTTTTTAATTTAATAGGCTAGTTGGCCCATTGTGTTACACCGAAGCCTGTTTAAAAATATGGTGGATTTCATGTCAAGTGACCTAATTTTTAAATCTATGTCTTCCGATTTGGATGAAATTAGTACCAAGGTTAGTCCTACTGGATAGGAGCTTACACACAAATTTTCAACAAGATCGGTCAAAAGGTTTCTGAGTTAGAGGGGGTAAAAATTTGATATTATGGCCATACAGGTGTTCTTTTTCATCCTTGTAACTTATTACCTTTTGGTGTTAGCAAAATTTGTCCCAAGTAGCTTCGATAGCTATTTGATCAATCTTTCGCAAAATTTTTTTTTGTTTTTTTTTTAAATTTTTTTTTTAAATTTAAAACTTTTTTTTTATTCTGTTCTGCAGAACACAGTTCGTTAAATTTAATTCTGCAAATTCCAGAAATATTTTGGTAAAATCGGTGTTTCGCAGGGAAGTCACCTGGGCCCAATTTAATTTCTACTTTTCATCAACGATTTGCCTGAAGGAATAAATTATTCTAATATACTGATGTTCGCAAATGACGTTAAAATATTTTTAAGCCACAAGCATTCACCAGATTATAGTTATCTCCAAAAGGACTTGGATAATTTCTTTAATTGGTGTAGCATTAATTTAATGGAACTTAACCTCAAAAAATGCAAGCACATGACTTTTTTGAGAAGTCACTATTATATCAGTGGTCATAAACTGGAGTCAGTAAGCCTTATTATTAATCATTGTATTTTGTTGGATGGAAAATTAAACTTTGTACAAAATATCACGATGGCTTAAAGCTCGAGGAATATTGGCTTCCATCAAACGATGGGCAAAATAATTTTAAGACCCCTTTATCACCAAAAGATTATTCACGTCACTTGTAAGACCGATTTTAGACTATGGCTCAATTGTGTGGAACCCCTACTATAACGTTCACATTAATCTTATCGAATCTGTTCAGAAACAGTTTTTACTTTTTTGTTTAAGAAATATTCCATCATATTCATCACGACTTGCTTTAATTCGACTGCCAACATTAAAAAGTGAAAGAATTATACTTAACATTTCATTTCTTGCAAATCTTTTAAACGGAAATGTTTTTTTTTAGATTTTCTTCCTTTAAGTAAAATATCATTGACTGTTCCTCAACGCACATTACGATTCAATTACCCACTATAAGTTAAAACTTTTCGAACAAACTACGAGATGGCAGATCCGTTTAGGAAATTATAGATTTTTCTTTAAATGTTGATGTTATTAAACGCAATACACAGAAAAAAATTTTGCGCCAGTAAAACCATTAATCAAAAATAAAATCAGTTTTAATCAAAAATTTAATCAAGTGAATTAAACGTTTTATCAAGTGAATTAAACTTCTAATCAATTATATTAAAAGTTTAATTGACAATCTTAATTTGCACCAGTAAACAAATTAATAATATCAATTAAACGTTTAATTCACTTGATTAAACGCTTAATTCACTTGATTCAATTTTTAATTAAAACTGATTTTATTTTTGATTAATGCTTTTACTGGCGCAAAATTTGTTCTGTGTATTATTTTAAGTTTAAACATGTGACCGCAGTTATTTTAAGAAAAATTGTTAAATTTAATATTTAGTCTGTAAGGATTGTATCCATAGACTTAATTAAATAAATAAATAAATAAGTCTTATACATTATCGTATAGATAATATATTTATTATTTCCTTTAGAGCAAATATATTTTTTCATCTGCTAATGCAGCTCCATTTTAAAATAACAGCACAACACGATTTAGGTTTTAAATAGAGCTTCCACATCATCTCCCCACCAATGAGGAGTTTAAAGACCTTGGACATGGCGTCTACTGATTTCTGTAATATTCGAGAAGATGTTTTGACGATATGGCGATATGGGATATTGACGATAGTCGGGGTGCAGTTGCCCACCCCAGAACAAAAGTCTAGCTACGGTTATGTTACCATAAAACCAAGGACCCCAGTTAACCAGTAATAAGTTCAAAATCAGGCAAGCGAAGAAAAAATATTAACGGGGTTGCTCTATCAAAAAAACGTGCCATAATGGAGGGATTGAAACCTAGAAACTATAAAATAACGATTCAAAATAACCAATAACTCACTAAATTATTTTCCAGCCTCTTGCTTCTTCTCTCTTTTCTTTGAATATCCGAGTAAAATCAAATTACAAAAAAAACACATCTTTTTAGCGAACCTTTTTCTAAAAACGTTGACTGTGATTGAATGTATCGGACAAATTGTTAAATAATTACTTTTGTAAATAAATTTAGCGCATTTTTCTCTTCTTATTAACAATTATCATGCGATTTATTAGACCACAAAATATGCTGTAATTCGCTATAAAACTTCTTGCAAACAAAGAAAAAAATTCCACTATAAATATAAGAAAACAATCATGGCTATGTTATTTTTGAAACTAGTTTTTTCTTTAATGCTATTAAGTTTGTTTATTTAATTGATTTTCTGTCACTATGGCGATTATGAAAAAAACAATTTAAAAACAGGTAGAACCTAGGTACATATATTTATACTAAGTATATGCATCAGAGCAAGGCGAATTTATTACAGGTGGTCTTAAAAGCCCTGCTGATATTAGCTAAAATCACTGTTGGATGTCAAAATTTTGTTTATTCTCTTTTATTATCTTTGTTTCTGTTTTGTTTTATTTCTATTTTTGACATTGTACAATGATTTTACAAAAACAAATTGCTTGTGGTTTTTGTACGAGTTGTACTTGTTGTAGTACCGAGATTACCTGGGATGAATTCGCCTTGCATCAGAGAGAGGAAAAGGGTTCTACTTTATATTGGCTTAATGTTCCGAACCATATGATTAAGCAAGACTTCCAGAATTTAAAGCTAAAATTGTGCGTTATCTTGCAAATTAAATTTAGTAAATCTCCAACATCTAATAAAAAGACATATTAAAAATAGTAGGTCACCTATTTCTTTTATATATACCTTATACTTTTCTGAATCTTTCGAATATGTCGGTCCTGCTATTTGGAGGTTTTTCTGTTTTTATGCTTTCATTCGCCTGAAATGTTTAAGTGTCTCAACTTGCCTTATAAAAGTGTAAAACTTGTAGAACTTATAAAAGTGTAAAACTTTTAGAATTAGAAGGATGGGAAATGAAGGCCGTCCAGTTAGCTGTAGTTAGCATGAAATACGTGCTCTTCGACTATATACTTTGCATCCGCAAATTTGAGGAACTTCAACAAAAGAAAAATCACTTCCTCGACATAAATATCCCTTTTCGGTGTTTTGGTTCTAAAAACTGTGCACCTTTTTCTTTTAGCACTGTGATTCTCGTGAGAGTCTTCAAATCAAAATATGCAAGAGCTGTGTACGACCAATTTAATTATTTTCAACTGATCAGTATCTTGCGTATTTTATTATTCATGGTCATCATTAAAACATTGACGAAATCTTTCCCTTAGAAGTTTAGCAAAGACCAAAGGCCGTAACAGATACAACTTTTCCGCTTTGCGTGACGTTTCTTACTGAGCTACCTAAGCAAGAGCGGCAAGCGTTTTTTTAGACATGTGTGAAAATGAAAAGTTTTGACATAAAACTGACGCTTGCCGCTCTTATTTAGGTAGCTCAGTTACTTGGACAGAAAAGCGCAAAGCAAAAGGTGTATGAAAGACACAAAAACAACTTTGACAACAATCACACATTGTGTGTTAAAAAAAAAAAACAAATAAATAAAATTATACAAGCAGATTGTCAAAGCGCGCAAAAAGATGAGAGTTGCCTAACTTTTCGCTTCGCTCTGCGTTAAAAGTACTTTATGTGACATGTTTCGTCGTATGTATAAGTATGTATATTTCATCTTAGATGTCAAGGCGAATCTTTAACGCAACGCGAAGCAAAAGTTTTATCTGACATGGCCTTAAGGCCCTAATCATGTAAATCATGTACCGTTTTAAAATTTTCAACGCCATAAGCTATGCAGCGTTTGAAATTTTAAAACGCAATGTGAATTTCTGTAGAAAGCAACAACAAAATTACAAAATATTTATGACTTTTTTTTTTGCTTTCAATGTAATTCTTTGGCGTTGCGTTTTACATAATTAAAGCCTTAATGATGATGCTTGTCTCGGCTATATCTCGCCAAACTAGTTTCGAGTGATGAATACAAAAGAAATAATCATGATTTCTTTTTTTTACATTTAAATTAAGGCGTATTTTAATTGATAAAGGCAACTAAAGCCTGAACTAGATACTTTTTTTACGATTTTTTGAAGTCAAATGCATACTTTGACAACTCAATATAAAGCATTATTTGAGTAAAAGAAAAAGTAAAAGTTCTAAAAATAAGTAAAATATCAAGAGACTATAATTAATAGTTAACCTTGAACTGATCCCGAAAAACTCTTTTTAAGGTGTGGGGAAAAAACAACATGTTTCCTTGCTCAAAAATTATTACGGCCTAGTCATTGTCCGGACTTGCAACTTTTGTTGCAGCAATTCTTGAGTGCTTATTTGATAGTGGAGAGAAGATTGGGGAGGGGTACTCTGCAATTCTGTTTTATTTTGTAAGTCCCACACTTTTCAACTTGAATTTGGCTGTAGGTGTATTTGTATTTATATATAAAATATAAAAAGAACAAGATAAAAATACAAAAATTGAAACCCTTAAATTTCATAATCTGGACACTAGTGCCATTTCAAAGAAGATGTTAAAAAAATGCGTCAACAAAAATTTCAAGTCTGAACGATGACTAAGAAAAAGTTCCAGTGTTAGACTAGATCTATGGCCGTTAATGAAACAGCTCAAAAGTTGTAAAATAAAATTTTCTTAACAAAAATACTTGGTAGCTCTGGGAAATACTACACCAAGTATAACACCAAGGTATATTTACACAAGGTAAACTCGTTGGCCCATATGTTTGTCAGCTGTTTACCCCAGTTGGAACCCAAACGTCAAATTTCGTGTATATGAGCCAAAATTTGTACATGTATGCGTTAAACTGTTTTTGTTTTATATGAAGACAATTTTGACAACTTGGTTCTTTTTATAGAGCAGCATGTCTACACTCCCAAATGAGTCTACCTTGTGTTAATGTACCTTGTACAACACCAAAAACACATCATTGTATTTTTCGATTGCTTTCGTTGTTGAGATATGAAAACAAAAGCAACTTTTGAAATTGCTTTCTCTAACAGCCGTGCCTAAACAAAAGCGGCACGCGTTTTCTAGTTGTCAAAAATTTTTATGCCCATACAATTTGTATAAAGCATCCCTAAACAGCGCGGCATCTACGCTTTGCTATTATTAGTTTTTTATTATTATGTATTTTGAGAGCGCGTTTAATAATGAAGTTGGTCGCATTTGTCAATAAATAAAGGCAATTTATCTATTTTTTGTAACGAAGATCTTAAATTATCGATAAAATTGATTATTTTTATTGTAAAAGTCATTTGCGTTAACTAATTGATAAAAATTCAAAGTTACAACACAACTAATGCTGCAATTATAATATTTTTTCGCCAAACAATTTTAAAAACTGGAAAAAAATTTGGCTAAATAAAGACGGTTAATGGCTCAATTTAGTTTTCATGGCTAAACGAGATGAAAATGGCTAAATCTAGCCACTAAATGTCTTTATTGGCAGCACTGTTAGTTACTAACACATTTTTCTTCTGACTTTTGAACCAAACTATGTATTTAACTTTCGCATCTATTGTTTTGAAAATCTTTAATTCCCAAATAGCGAGTCATTAACCTACAAACGCAACGAAAAATATTAAGTTCTTCCAACTTAATTAATAACAGAGTAAAAAAAAAAACTAAAAACTGCAAAAACATTAAAATAAATCGATTGCCTTACACAAAGATTCAGCATAAAATAGCAAACTTTGGGCGAAGTATACAATTCTTTTTGAACTAAAGTTTAACCACTTGAAAGTTTGAGTACATAAAAGTACTTTTAGAAAAGCAAGTTGAGTGACCTTAATTAAGTTCAAATACACATATGACAAAGAAGATGAAGAAGAAGAAAAAAGTAGTTAAGAGACAGACAATAACAAAACGTGAACAAAATTTCTTATAAACAATAACTTAAAAAACAATAAAACAAAAATGTAAAAGAAAACAACTGACAAAATACGTACTTTAAGGTTTCGACCACATACTCCGGTAGGCCCTCTGTTTTGGATAAACACAAAAAACGTGTTGTTTGACGACCAAATAAAATGTTACTTTCGCGCCATAAATCAGCATCGGAATCTTGATCATGAGTACGACAGATGGGGGTAAAATTTTTGGGACATCTGTAAAGGAAAAAAAAAAATATTATCTGTAAAATCTATAAAAATAAGTTTAATTAACATTTAATAAATCAAAAATATATTTAAGGTATAACGTGGTTAAATTCTTTATTATAATCAAACCTATCTGTGGTCATATGGAAGAGTAGCGTAAGTCGACATAATTAGAAAAGGTGTAAAATCTTTAATCTGAATATATATAATAGAAAAAATGTTTATGTCCTTTATGGACTCTGAAACGATCTAACCGATGAGCTCCAAAACGTTGTCATTGGAAAGACAATTTTGCGAGGATGATTTTTGATACATAAATTTTTTTAAAAGTGGGCAATTTCTTCATTTTATTAAAAAAGGAACACGCGGGGAGGCGGAGGGAAATAGATTGTATGCGGACGATGTTCAGCTCTATATTAGTTGCAGCAACACTGTGATTGATGAATGTGTGAGGACCTTAAATCAGGAGTTAGATCGTGTTTACGGGTGGGCCACCGCTAATGGTATAGCAATTAATCCTATCAAATCCAAGTGTTTGATTATTAAAAAGAGGTCGTTAAAACTTGAGGGAAATCCTAATCTAACTTTAAATAACCAGTCCATTAAAATTGTAAACTCTGCCAAAAATCTTGGTATATTCTTTAACAACACCCTCACTTGGTCTAACCACGTTAATTTTGCATGTGGTCGAACGCTTTCAATGTTAAGGAATCTGTGGCAAACCCAGTATTGTACTCCAATTAAAATAAGAATACTCATTGCCAAAACATACTTGATACCCATCTTATTGTATGGCTGTGAATTATTTGCCAGCTGTGACAGCGGAAGTAAAAGGAAACTTAATGTGGCGTTTAATAACATTATTCGGTACGTCTATGGTTTAAGGAGATATGACCATATCTCTTCCTACGTTACCTTGCTTTACGGAATCACTTTTGATGATTACTTAAGAGTGCGTATTTTACTGTTTCTGCACAAAATTATATACACACATCAGCCTGAGCATCTCTACACACGTTTAAACTTTTCAACACTTGACAGAGGTAAAAGACTTCTAGCATTTGGTCATCGAACACTGATTTCTAAATACCACTTCTTTATTCACGCAATCAGTCTATGGAACGGAATCCCCTATATATCACAAAAAATAAGTAACGCACGTCAATTCAGGAACTATATTTTTTGTCATATTTCTCATTTTCCTTTTTTTAGCTTGTTTTAATTAATTTCGCTAACTTTATGTAATAATAATTAGTATTGTGGTTATTTTGTTGAACTATTTATGGTTTTTAATCCAAATTTTTAATATTTTTAATTAGGCTTAAGTTCATTAAATTTAATTTTCATTAAATTATTTTTATGAAGAAAGGAATTTTACAACATGAAAATTAATTAAAATTGTTATTGATAATCTTTCATTCTTGACCGTGGCGGGGGCTCGAACCCGGGCCGGCAGGTTACCATGACATGTTTCGATCGCAACCACTCGATCTTCTCAAATGGATTTGCCGTTTTTACACTCGCAGCCATCGAAGGCTGCTGACGTCAATAGTCAAACATCAATCCTTAAACCAAATTGTATTTTAACCTTTTGGTAGATCGAAGTTTGCTTTTTTGAATGATTATCTATTTTTAATTGATTTTACATGTTCTTCCTTACTTCTGTTTTTTCGTACTTTTGTCAAGAATTTTTCTTGAATTTAATGAAAATTAAATTTAATGAACTTAAGCCTAATTAAAAATATTAAAAATTTATGTAATAAAGCGTAATTAAATTTTAAATATTATTTTATTTTTAAAACTACTTAATATGATTTTATACAATTTTGTTATTCTTTAATTTCTGATTTTTTCTTATTTCCGATTTATTGTATTTACATATGCTCAGTTCCATACTGCAATATAAGACTTTAAGTCTTGTGTACGGAACATCGAAAAAAGAAATAAATAAATAAAAATAAATAAAAATAAATTTCTGCCTCCGAAACTTTCTTTCAGCTTTTAATGAAATTTTAAAGATAGATAGATATATAGATGCCTACTTATATAGACATATAAGCAGTACATTTTTTAAAAAATAGGACCACTGATGGGCAATTATTGCCTACAAAACTATCAAAAAGATTCTAATGAAATTTAAAACATAGATAGATTCCTAATTATATGGATTCATTAGGTATGCATTCTTAAAAAAAATTAGGACAACAAGGGGAAGGTAACGGCCAATTTCTGCCTCTCCAAAACTATGAAACAGATTCTAATGGAATTTAAAACATAGATAGATTCCTATTTATATGGACACATTAGCTATGTATTTTTAAAAAGGAGGGGAACGTACACTGAAAGAATTTTCTTCGCAATTCCAATGAATTTTGACATTAATCCCATGAAAAATTGCATTAAAAAGGAACCTATGCAGCGCTTCGTTGGATCAATGAAACCTGTTTCATTAAAATGTATTTAATGAAACATTACATTAGATCTATGAATATTATTCATTGGATGAATACTTTCAATAAAGTAAACAATTTTTTTTCTTATTCTATTTTTTTTTTTATTTACTTTTGTTTTTTTATTTAATTTTTTTTCTGTCTCTGGCGGGAATCGATCGCGCAACCTCGGTGATAATAGACTAGCTCACTACCAGCTAGCCTACCGGGGCAGTGTAGTTTTGGATAAAAAAAACTACGTTTTTTACTCAATTAAGAGCGTAAATATGAGATTAAATTGTCCATAACAACAACAACAAAGTTGATTGAAAGTGGATTGAAAGTTTTTGTTTCATTACTATAATGAAATTTTTATTGTCATAATGAAAATTTAAATTTATGAAGGCAATTATTGAAATATGTTGCTTTTATAAAAAAAATTTTTGATTTCATAAATTTAATGGCATATTACATTAGATGTATGAAATAATTAAATCTTATATTTTTTTATTGACAATTAAACATTTTTTAAGGAAACTATAATTTTGTATCAATTTATGAATAAAGTTATGTTTGTATATTGTTTTTTTATGTTCCCAATTAAAGTTGTTTGTTTAACTTGGACAAACTTAAGTTTTCATATATCCAATGAAAATTTTTAACGTAATTACGAAATCCAATGAAGCGATTTTAACGAAAAGACTTCATTATAACTATGAAATTCCATTTAGACAATGAAAATTTTCATTTAACCAATGAAAATTTTTTTATTAAAATGATTCATTAAATATATGAAGCATTTTTCTTTCAGTGTAGTAGCACACGCCTGGTATCCGCTAGTAGTTACTAAAAAAATTTTAAACATTTACTTTTAGCCTCTATTAAAGTTGTTTCTAATACGATAATATACAGACTTAAAGTAAAAAACTCATCGAATAAAACTTTAACAAAACTGTGAATATCTCGAAACTTATTTTCCATATTGGCCCAGATATTATTACTATGGGAGAGGGAGTTTTTGTAAAAGCAAAGAAAAACTATTGTGAATAAAAATACCTAAATAAAATTTATCGGATGCCTTGTGTTGTAACTTTTACTGTTTATAATCTATTTTGTATTTGTATGGGAGGTGCCTCGCCCATTTATCCAATAACACCAACCTTTTGACCGATTTTTTTTATTGAGAACCTAGCTTTGTGTACCAAATTTATAAAATTGTTCTCCTACCGTTCTCCAGATATAAAGAAATGTATTTTGTGCCACGCCCACTTCTCCAATGCTGCCCAGAGATTGTGTATTGATAACCCAGCTATGTGTACCAAATTTAGACAGTTTTCCACCTACTGTTTTTAAGATATGAGGTTTTTCAGAAAAGCAACAACAAGGAATTTATGGATAAAAGTAGAGGCAGTCTTGTTTTTTGCTCACGCTGAATTTCAAGTTCTAATGGAGTTTATGTGACTTAAATATATAATAACCTAGTTCCCATCATTTCTGGGGGTTTCGGAAACCCCATTTCAACATACAGACGGACATCGTTAAATCAACTTCGGTTCTCATAAAAACCGAGAATATATATATGTACTTTATAGGGTCTAAGATCGATATTGTAGAAATTACAAACGAAATGACAATCTAACATAAATGGGCAGTTCCAGCGAAAAGTCAACTTTTTGTCACGTAACGCCAGAAGTAATTTAAATTGTTTCTCAAAAAATGTTATATGTATAGCTTACTTTTTTATATTTTGGTGTAGAGCGCAACTATCTCTACATTAAGTAACAAAAGGGATAACGGTTGAACAAAATAGTCCTAAAATACAACCTTTTCGCTGAAAATGCCCATATGAACCTTAAAACGAGCAAAGATTTTTAAATTTGATAGCTTGAAAAATAAATCTAAAAGTTTACTAAAAAAGGTTTTATACAAAACTTCTTGCTCCATTCGCAGCCTTATTCAGTTTTGTAATGCAAGTCAAAATCCACTTCCGTTTTTTTAATGTCACGCCAGCGCATATTTTTGCTTATATCTGCAAATCCTTCGCGTCGATTGCTGTAATTTTTTTCTGAATATAGTGCTTCTTCATTACTTTGTATATATAAAAACCCTTTTTACAAATTTGACTTTTTCATTTAATTTTTTTACATTTTGTAGTACAAATACCATGACACGTCAAAATGGAAATGCCCATATGGGTAATTCCAAAGTGTTGAACGTGACAGTCGTACGCATCAAAAATTCAATAACTTTTTAAACAATGAATATGTTTACGTTCTCTTAACCCTTTAATTATAGCACTAAGAAGGCACTACTATCTCTGCTAAAGTTTAAGGGGGCGCGATTCTAGGTCAAAGATAATGGCAAAATAAGTAGCGGTTCGAACGTGAAAAATATAGAAGTAGTTTTTATGGCCATGTTTAAAAAGGCGTAATTCAGCAAAACCTGGCAGAATTTTTTAGTCAAACTACTTTCAGAATTTTACGTAGCAATGCAACATTAAAATGTCTTTGGTCTGATTCCAAAATCATCTGTATTTTTTGTTTTTGAAGCCAAAATCAGGGTCGATATGTGACATTTCGAACGTGAAATTTTTTCCATAATAATTTAACTGAATAATGATTAAAACAAAATAAAAATTTACCGCTAATCTGAATAACATATTTCTCTTCGAACTCTTCCTTAGGCTATAGACCACGTAAGAAAATTTTTTTGGAATAATTTTTATCAAATATCACCTCTTTTAAGGAAGATAATATTAAAGAAAATATACAATAAAACATACTCACAAATAAGAAATTACGTTTGCACAATTTTGCAGTCTGATTGTTCATCTAAGTGAACAAATTTATGGGTAAATTAACAAAATTAGTAAAATCTAAATATTTCTCTCTAAAAATATCGTAAAATAATCAGCTTTTAATAACTTTTAAATTTTTGGTCACGGTGGACCTTTTGACGGAAATGCCCATATACAACTATTTCCACTTGTGGTAAAGGGTATAATAAATTAATAGGAAACTATTGTGAATTAAATTTAATAATCATAAAATTGAAGCTATTACGAACTAGAACTATTTTGAGAAAAAATAGAAAAAAGAAATTTAAAGAAAGCTGTGCGAAAAAAATTTTTTTCTTAATCAATATTTAAATCAAAATGTTAAAAACACTGTTTTGTATCAAATTTATTATTGTGAATCGAGGTTAGTATTCGTAGAGAAATTACAGTTATTGTAAAAAATAAAAAAAGTTGCCTTCCTTAGTAAAAGGAATAAAATTTAATTTACAATACTAAAGGTTTTTTATTACAACTTTTAATTTTTTATTTAATTTAACTTACTTTTCATAATCCTCTACAATTTGTAATGATGTAATTGGCCTGTTATCTGGTAAAAAACTCATTATAGAAGTTATAACATTTGTCTGTGCCATTGAGCCCATATTATTGCTGGTGTTGGTTTGCAATAATGGCGATTTAGGTGATGCTATTAGTATGCGATTATTAACTCCAGTTTGTATATGTTTACCCGCTTTATTCATATTTACAGAATATGTAAATAAAGCGGTGTATTTTTTTTTTTTAATTTTAACTTATTTTAATTTTTTTTTTGTATTAGAAAATATTTAATAAATATTGTTAATTTTTTTTTGTTTTGTTTTTTTTTTTGCTATTAAAGTTTACCAACTTTCACCTACGTTTCCGCCACAGCAAGTGATTTTTTAATTTTGGGTTTTTGTCTGTTGTCGTACAGCAGCTATAAAACAAAAACAAATTTATTTAAATATTAGTCATCATAATAAATGTTAGTTGAATTGAAATCACGTTAAATAAATATGGATGTTTGAATGAATAAATGAATTTTACAAAAATTCCGAGTTATTAGAGTACAGGTAGATTACGCATTAACAAAGCAACACATTTGATAAACGAACAACCAGCAGCTTGAACTAACCATTTGAATAATTTTTATGTAATAGTTTTTAATGTTTATTTTGAACTTGACACTTGACAAAAGAAATATTTTAATGGACAAGTTTTTCAAAAATTAAACTAAAAATGTTTATGAATGCCCAGTTTCATGTTTATAGCTTTAATATTATTTAAAAAATAGTACTAAGTGTTAGTTTTTCTCTTTTGTTATAATGTTGGCCCTTTTAAATAGTCAATTTGGTCCAAACAAAAAAAAAATCAAAATGCATAGCTGGTCTGTGGTTAATTTAACACGCTCGGCTGTATTGCGGTAATTGCAGTCATTCACTTGTGCTTAAAAAAAGTTAGTAACAGGAATTCTCGCTAATTTTAAATGCAAATTTTTTAACCATCAACCCTGAAATATATTTAATATTTTAGAGAATTAGTGTGGCTATAGTGCTAAAAAAGCAAGTTCTTCAAATTTAACAATAAAATATGCAATTTCAAGGTACCCTGAGAATACCCAGAGTACTGCTCTCAACGCCACGTCACAATTCTCCGTAGAACGATTATTTCGGCTTTCAGAATCAAGGCACATTTACACAAGGTAGCAGCACTAGGAATTTAGATGTCCCTTTTTCTTGTATGTATCCTCTTAACAGTGACTTTCTACGTATTATACATAGTTTTCATGAAAAAATCCTCACAGGATCACAATCTGTAAAAGGATTAAAAATGCATATGTTTGATTGACTCATTAAGTGTGTGCAATATAACATCATATCTCCACATAAGTTCTTGTTTGTGAAAATAAATGTTATCATTTTAATCACCAATGACGACTTACGTTGTTATTTTTAGCACACAAGTTGGCGACATATTCAGAGTTTTTGATACTTATAGCACAACGTATGGACTTAAAATTACAAACAACCGCTCATCTGCTGTTGTTGCAACTAAAGAAGTCAACAATAAACGCACATGTACATATAAGTTGTTATTAATAGAAAAATTGTCAATAAATACTTTCATATTTTTTGAACGAATAACAACATAACATCACATATGCTTTTTATTTGGAAACATATTCAGCAATTTTACAATTTTTGGCGATGTATGTCGACATAAATCGTTATAATAGCAAAATATTTTATTAAACAGTTAACTTAAGTTGTTTTTAGCAGAAAAAAATTAATAATACCACATTATATTCTAAAAAGCTTAATACTTATAAAAACCTAATGCAAAATGTAGCACTTTGACATCATTATCTCAATTTCGGTAAAAACCGACTTACGCGATTATTCGTGAAAACCACAGAAATAAAGTATTACACGGAAAGAATTATTTACTAAATCACCAGAAAATATGGCTTTAACCAAGAAATTTTTGCATGATCTCGTCCAAGCCAAAAATTAAATATTGACAAAAAAATCTTTGAAAATAATTTCACCAAGAAAACAAAGCAAAGAATAATCAGTTGCTGCAGTACTACCCACCTTGTATTATTAATAGATTTTTTGTACATATGCAAGCTTTGAGTTTCCGGACAAATTTTCCGAAATGAGATGATCGTACTGCAGAAAACTCTCATCAAAAAAACTTGTGACATGAGTGAATCCACCTACCAGTTATTTTTTTACACTTTTACTTAAAAAACTTAAAAAAAAAAACAAATGAAAAATATTTTTTTTACAGACGATGGTCAGATCTTACAATATTGTAAGCAGGCGTTGCCAACAGCAATATTTTTCTGACAATTGTGCGATTGTCAGATGCATTAATTTTGCACTTCTGCAAATACAATGTTCACACAGTTGTAAGACATTTTCGCCAATTTTAATGCAATTAAACATCGCTGCTTACCAATATTGTAAGATCTGACCATCGTCTGTACCAAGGCCTATCCAATAGGTCTGCTTAAGAAGCCAGATGTTTGATTTGTTTATTCCTCAACGATGTCAAAAGTTGTTTACTTTTTCCTTATACATGTATATTTTTGTTTTTTTGCCACACATACATGCACACAAAACACATTTTTCCTTTTGTTTCCTCTATGTAGTAGTAAGATTTTGACAACGGTGAGGAATTTTACACAAACAAAATGCCTGTTGTTTTTTGTGTTGTTTTATTGTTGTAGAGGTAAGCAGACCTATTGCATAGGCCTTGGTCTGTACGAAGCTTTAGTATCTAGCAAGGCGAATTCAATAAGGTGACATTTTCGAGTCATCTGTTTGATGTTTATTACCTTCTGTGTATACTGAATGTCAAGCGTTGTTTATATTTTATGAAAAAATTTGTTAAAATTCAATAAAAATATAAATTCTTGAAAAAAAAATTATTTAAATGTTATAAAACAAAAAAGTGATCATAAAATATAAACACAAGGATTTTAAAAGGCGTAATAAATAAATTTGCAATACAGGAAAAAAATTAACCTTCTAAAGAAATTGTGTGTGTTTTATAAACAAATAATTTTGACATTCACTCTAACTTTTTACAAAAACAAAAAAACATAGTAAATAGTATTTTTTCAAAAAAAGGGATAGCTAGCTAGCTAGCTGTCTCATGATGCGGTCTCCTGTATGAATTCGCCTTGGTTTTTAGATGGATTGAATAGACAAGATGTTTGTGAATACCCTTTCTAATTTCAATTTGATACCTTAATTGTGTAAATCATGAATATAAAACTTAAATTACTTTAAAAATAACAATGCAAATAAACATTGTGCCATATTAGGCTGTTTTTGCGTTCAAACTTGTTAGTATTAAAAAAAAATAGAAATTAAATGTGCAAGGTCTGAAGACAAGGCTAGAATTATAAGTATGTATTTAATGAGTCAAT
Source organism: Pollenia griseotomentosa (assembly GCA_963931875.1). Classification (NCBI taxonomy): domain Eukaryota; kingdom Metazoa; phylum Arthropoda; class Insecta; order Diptera; family Polleniidae; genus Pollenia; species Pollenia griseotomentosa. Next base: position 180,955,316 of record OZ007563.1, on the reverse strand, counting down.
GAATATTTATAAATTTGAATATAAACAAAAGCTTGGAAATAAAACCTATTGGCTAAAAAAATTTGCAAAGCCATTCAACTTTAGTTTGCAAAACAGTTTTCGATTCAATAATATCAATACCTCAATAAGTGTAAAAATTTGTAAAAATGTAAAGAATAAAAAAAATGTAATAGCAAAGCATTTTCAGAAGAGGCACGATGAAATATAAAATGAAGCAAAGCAGCTGACAGGTTTGCTTGTGAGATGAACCCTGTGTGTAGACCGCAAGTAAACACCGATTGAATTTTCTGTCGTAACATGAAGCTTAAAGGCTCAGTAAGCCGGGAGTAACACTAACGTTGCAAATCAGCTGCTTCATTTTGTTGTATGTAAAGCAATTAGAAAGATTAAAGTCAGCTGTAAGATGTTACGTCTCAATCTGCAAGAAATAGATTGGTCTTACTTTTCTACGGTATGGTTACTATTACTCCCGGCTAACTGGGCCTTAAGACAACGTTACTCTTACGTAAGCGTATGCGTTGCGGATAAGCTGTTCCGTTTTTCTTACCAGCTTATGTATAAGGTACGTTAACGTGCCGTTGCGTTGCGGATGAAGCTAACAAAATGTTTATGTATCAGCTGTTAGAAAATTTTATGTTTATTTTTGGAGAGAATTAACCAACGACGCACACGACTTTTTTAAAAATATATTTTTTTATATATTTTTTAAAAAACGCAAAACTAAAATTTATAAAAAATCTTTTTTTTAAATTATCGTTATAAGTTTTGTTAAATTATCGGGTTTCTTTTAAGCACATTTTAACCCCATATAACACGTTTACGTATTTTAAGTGAAGTCGAACGCAACGCAACGTTTATGTGTTCACAGAATTTACTTAGAAGTAACGGGCTTTTAAAAAACGAATTCCTTTTTTAATTACATACATACTTTCGACAAATCGTCAGCTAATTATTTGTTTGGGGCATATGCCAAAAAGTCGTAGTAAAAAAACGACAATGGAGGTTTACATGAAGGTTTCTGAAAATACATCCGATAGAATTTTTTGTATTTTCTCCACTGCTTCTGGCATATGTTTTGAAGAAAACTGTACTTTTTTGTAAACGTTCGTGAACGAACTTAGAAGTTAATAGTATTTTATTGCAAGTGAAAATTATTTTTTTGTGTCGCATATCGTCGTTCGTAAATTATTGTGTTCTATATGGTTATATTTTACATATATTATAGAACACAATAATTTACGAACGACGATATGTCACTTTTCTAAATTTTTTTCTTGATACAGTCGGGCCTCGATTATCCGTGATCCGGTTAAACGGTAACCCCGATTAACCGTGATGGCCAAATATCAGTCTATTGTGTTTTGTTTGCAATGTTTTCAAATTCAAATTTCTTCGATTTGCCACACAAATATTAGACAAACAACATTACACGACTTATTTTTTAAAAAATTGTAGTCTTTTTTTGCTTAATGTTCTCTTTTGCCTTATGTTTTCAGTAGAAAATTTAATGTATACATACTTATTTAATTTAAAAATGTACATAAACTTCTTGAATTAATTTGTTTAATGTAAATATGTATGTACACCAATGTTCACTTGTTCAATAATGATAATATATAAAAAAAAACTGTATAATCAAAATTGTTATTCGATTAACCGTGAAAATCTATTACCCGTAATGCTTCTGGTCCCGACCATCACGGATAATCGAGGATAATCACGGATAATGTAGTAGCTTTTTGTGCTACATACGTATACTTATTGCTGTGTATTAAGTTGTTGACATTTTATTTTGCATTTGCTTCAACTACTTTTTTTCTAACGGCAATGCACAGAAGCAAGAGTAAACTTTATTTTCTTGTTGTCATTTTATTTTGCTTTCGCTTTAACTACTTGTTGTTCTTACGGCACTGAAGCAAAGCAAGAGTGAAATTTATTTTGTACGTTTTTGTATGAGGAATTTACAGCATTCGACAAACAGTGGCGTGTAGAGCAAAACAATACTTAATAAACTTTAAAATAGTTGATATGGAGCAAAATGAATGCTTAATATCTCAGAAACCATTAAAATTTTTGGAAATAGGTTTTGGATTCAAAAAGGCATTATTCAAAATACATATACCAAACTTAATTTTTTAAAAAATGGTCGGTAAGTCAAACCAATTACACAGTGCAACAAAATTCGGGTCATCGCCGCCAGCCTCAATACTTGCAACGCGAAATGAAAGGGTTTTGAAAGGTTACCTCGGGTTCCCGAAATTTCGGCCCTTAAAGTTTTTGAATGTTTTGAAAAGGCGTTTGGTATAAGTTAAAAAAATATACTAAATGTACTTCTAAGCTAAAATACTATTTCAGATGTCTTCAGTAGAAATGTATGGCGGTTCTTTGCTTATAACATATTAACCCTCTAACACTCATTTTAAGGGGTAATTTTTGTCCTTTTTTTAACTTCCCCATAAAAGTATATTAAAACGGCACTTTGGAGGGTAAAAATGTGCCACGAATATTTTCTGCATCAAACTTTACTAGGGGTCTTCTAAGACCAAAAGTTTGTGCAATGAATGTATAACGGATTTTCGAAATTTCGTGCTTAACCTCGACAGCTGATCGAAGAGAATTATGTATTAGTTTAGCTAAGCTAATTAATTTAATTATTTCGTTTGTGACTTTTATTTACTTTGAATTGTTTACATTTATTAGCTGTTAATTTTGCATTATATTCATTATGCCGTTTCTAAGACGTAAATGTTGGGCTAAACAGTTGTCAACAGTTTTGTTGCAGTTAAGCTCAGCAGCTACATCTCATGAACTTGCCCAATATTGGCTATCGCTTATTTCGATTTGCAATAAACAAAAAATATAATTTTTGAAAATTTACTCATTTTTCTTTTCTTTCTTTTACAAGATTGTAAACATTTTTGCTAGAAAATTTGTCTTACGGAAACACAATTGCCCAAACTCGTACATATTTATTTGTCATTCACACTTTCCTTCATTAAAAAATTAAACAGAAACTTAAATGTTTTATGTGTGAAGAAATTTATTTGTAATAAAATCATTTGAATATGGATTCGTAAGCAAATTGCGCAAATATTTAGCGTGCTAAAAACTACATGTAGTCGGTATCATTTTAGTGCGAAGCAAAATTTACAGTGATTTTAAATAGTCAATATCACCAGCTTATAACATTAACAAATTAATTTAGTACTTTATAGTCCACTTAAAAGGAAATATTGGATATATTTTTAAAAGTATATGTATATTACATTCATAAATTACGAACTAATTACTTTGCAGAGATGGAAAATTAAGAAGAATTTATATTGAAAACTATGTAGCATTTTAAGGGAAGAGTTAAGAAATTCGAAATTAAATATGTTCATATCTAGCTTTTTCAAACCAAAATTTAATTTCAAACTCTTTCTATAAATTAAATATTTTCGATTTTCTAGATGCAATCTCGTCTTTAAGTGCTGGTTCACACTCTTCAAGTTTTAGCCGTCAAGTCTTGAGTTTTTAGTAGAGAGAGAGAGAGAGAGAGAGAGAGAGAGAGAGAGAGAGAGGGGAAAAGAAATGGCATTATCTCTTCCCTTCTTTCATAAAAGCCCAAGACTTGACTGCTAAAACTTTAAAAGTGAGAACCAGCACTAACTTAAACCTTCACGAAAGCTTATTAAAATGTTTAACTTTTAACATTTTGAATCTGATTTAGATTCAGTTTCATTACAGTTTAAAACATCTCTATAACCAACTCAAATGAGTTCGAATTTATAATAAAATTGAAAATCCCAACCAGTAATTGTAGTGTTGCCTTTCTACATAGTAACGTATTCTTAACGAAAACTTATCTGGATACCGGTTAAGTTAATAATTAAAAAAAAATCTTACTATAGGGAAGGAAAGCTTCACCCTAACCCTTCTCCGTTAAGAATATATATGTATAAAGTAAGTGACCTGATTTCGCCCTGTAAGATTGTTATTATTTATTTTAAGTGACTCGTTTTCCAAAGAATTTCGCAAACTTAACGACAGTGGGACTCCTAGAAAAGATATATGACTGCTGTAGAAGTTGTTAGAATAGTAATAAGGAATTAATTTCTTATGTTAAATTGGGACTAGTTGGTCGGTTTTGTATAGTTTAAGGAACGGTTACATAACAGTACCACAGTTCTTCATCTTCCCGTCAGATTGACTAATTTAATGAGCCAAAAATAGTAAGGAAGTAATACTAGCTACACAGGGGCGATACGAAGCGGAAGATATTGTTATTTTTCATCTCTTTCTTCGAAAGATGCCCCTTTACATTTCTCTTTGCACCATATTTTATGCCGCAATACAATGAACACAATTTTATTTAATTTGTGCGTTTAGCGACATCCCGGGAGCCTTCGACTATAATTCCTATGATGTAATCGTCCATGCTCTACTTTGCAAAATGGTTCAAATGTTTCAAGGAACTGGATAACAGAAATACTAGCATCCAGAATCATCAAGTTGAATCTATGTGGATTATCGAGGACTTTAAAGGCTACCAAGGGCTGTTCTAAAGGTGGTTCAATTACCTCTTACATGGACTTTAGTCAACGATGAGCTACTGAAATATCTTAATGATTTGATTGGGCTTCTGTATTTTTGGTTAAGCTGATGATCTAGTAACATCTTTGGATGGATTTGACGACGTTACTATTTCAGAAGCCTGCAAATAACACTTAATTGGTGCAGAAAGAGGGGACTTACCATCAACACCATGAAGACTACTTTTAATACCCTTCACTAGACTTGGAGCCTTGTGACTTAAAAAGCTAATTTTCGGCTCAGTCATTGGGGCTTCTAATCATTTAGAATATTTGGAGATCATTGTGGAAAAACTCTTACTTGAAACACTCATTTGACCTTTTTTTTACCAAAAAAGCTACAAGAACAATTTAAGCCTGATAAATACTCTTTGGTAAAATCTTTTATAACGATTATTAGGCCAACCAAATCCTACACCATTCAACTAGATGCTTAATCTCTTCTGCTATTTTGTGCTGGAAGTAACATCTCAAAATCATTTCTAGTTTAAAGTATAAAGAAAAAATCATAAAAAAGAAATCAAACTGGAAAATAACCTAAACAATATTAAGCAAACTCTCCATCTCTGAATGCTAACAAGTGCTATATCATCCAACTATGTACTTAACCATTGAAAATAAAAATTTCTTGGTATTTTTTGCACAATATCAGCTTAAATTCCAAACACTTAATAAAGAGGCCATACAAATTTGTTTAGGTTTTCCATTCTTTTCATTTTTGCCTCGTTCTGCAGCTATTGATCTGTGGCAGCCAGAAAAAAAAGAAAGGGGAAACAGAAACAACATTTGTATATATATAGTACATAATTACAATTCATATACCTCATGCGAGTACTATAAAGTGCACACTTCAAATAACAAAACACAATTGAGGCACGCTGTCCATAATGATGATGATGGTTGTTGCAACGATGACAATGACGATGCAATTGACGTTGATAATCAACAACAAAATAATGAGCTGGTATAAGAAAAATTAAAAAAAAGAAACGTCACCTAAGAAAGCAACTGCAAATGTATAATTTGCAAAGAAAATAGGTATTAAGTTTATATTTATTTTGTGTGGCATGAAATAGTGCAGACTTTTAGACGAGACCAAATAACAAGTGCCATGAAAATATTCATGAAAGAAAAATAAGAAAAAAAAACTATCAGCCATAAGACCAACGACCACAACTGCTACTCGTAGAAGTAATCAAGCCAATAAACTATAACAAAAAAAAAAGCATAGCAAGAACAAGCGCATTTTTTTTATTCGTACTTTGTTGTCTGTTTGCAATTCGAGAGGGAAATTTTTTCAAAATAAAACACAGTTGCAGAACAAAGGATTGCCAAGTTTAAGGGATATAAAAAAGAACAAGATAGAAAATGTATAACAGTGGGCTATCAAAATTAATCTCAGTTTGAAATTATGGCTTAAGGGTACTTTACACTCACACAAGTCTTAGGTATTTTGAGGATAATACAACACCTTCACGATAAGTTGTTATTGTTTTCTGAACGTTTTTAAACAACAATTAGATCAGAGATGCATTTTCGTCAAAACACATAAGACTTGTGTGATAGTGTAAAACGGCATTTAACGTGATATCTTCTGACACATTCAATCATTTCAAAATGTATTTGTAAATTTACGCAAGTAATACTGAATTCCAAATAATCCTAATTATCCATATTATGTTTTTTATTTATCAACCCATAGTTTTATTTGGACTTTAAAACTCTTTGGTTTTCTCTTTGGATTGAGTCTTTTCTCGTGTTTAAATCTGAACCGAATTATAAGTTTTGAACGACTGTAGATTGCTCTCTAAGTGTAGAAAGTTAAGACAATTCACCTATACAGAAATGGGCTTAATCGCTAAGTTAGCTTTAAATTATAACCTGGACCTTCAAACTCTTTGGTTTAATCTTTAGATCCAGCCGTTCCTTGTTGTTCTATTTGGAAAAAAATATAGCTTTTGGATGTCTTTTCGTTGCTCACACAATATACAAACATTTTGTCTATATTGGCCAAGCAGAATTCCAAATGAAATTGAGAATTTTAATTTTAAATTGAGAAAATTCCACATAAAATTGAGAATTTCCATTTGAAGTTGAAGAAATTCCAAATGAAATTGAGGTTTTCAATTTGAAATTGAAAAATCTGAATTAAGATTTGGAGTTGTTTATTAGGAGATGGAATTATCGGTTTACAATAGGCTTTTTAATTGACATTCTCAATTTCATTTGGAATTTTCTCGATTTCAACTTGAAACTCCCAATTTCATTTGGAATTTTCTCAATTTTATTTCGAAATTCTCAATTTTATTTAGAATTTTTCCGATATCAATAAAAATGGTGTAATTTATTAAATATTATGATTCTGAAATACTACAATCTAAGTCAAATTTAACCAGAGAAATTTGTGAATCCCAAGAAAACACTCGATATTTGTTGGAACTAGAAGAGTGTTTTGTATAATGAGCTACTAAAACCTGGTTAAATTACCACATATGATCGGCTGGCTGCTTTTCAAAACGCATGTTGCTTTGCAATAGTGCCACCACTTCCCAAACGCAAACGTGCAAACTTTGACAAAGTATGTATTTTTAAGAATTTGTTTCATTTTCAAAACTGGGGGTTTTAATTGATAATCTAATTTTAAGGACTTAGTTCATTAGTTTGTAGCGCCCATATAAGTACGTATAAAGTTATGGGATTCCGTTACAATATTGAAATTTTTGATACATCAATGCATTGATTGCATTAAATAACACTGTGTGTAATTTTTTAAGTCATGGAAAAAACTCTACGTGATAAAAGACCAAAAAAAAAGACTCGTGTCTCCCAGTTTTGCCCAAATTCATTCACTTTTTTTTATGGGCCTCAAAGATTTGGGGCCTCAGTGTCATTTTTGCAAAAAAGTGATAATTTTCTCTGGCTAATATTTTGCAAACCGTTCGATTGTACCACTTATCGAAAAAAAATCGAAAAAAACATCATCTTCAAGATCAAAATCTCAAAAAATTTTAAAAAATTCGATTTTTTTTCCTTTTTTCCCCTGTTCAGGTCGATAGTTTGCAAACCGTTCAAAATTCAAGGAAACAATCAACTACAAAAATGAACCTAAGATCTCAATAAACAAGAGCATATGAACTTCCTAGGAATGATGCTTAACACCGTTTAGGTAGCCGCAAAAGTGAAAAATTTCCCGAAATTTTTTTAATTTCATTTGTTTTTTCTTTACGTCAACTTTGGGATACTATGCTATCTATAACCATATACGGACACCACTACGTGATAAAAGATAAAAAAGACCCGTGTCTCCCAGTTTTGCCTAAAGTTATGCACTTTTTTTGTGGGTCCCCGAAGATTTGGGGCCTCGGTGTCAACATCTGAGACAAAGTTGTTCGTGTTGCACTGTGTAATATAATGGCGCTTTTTAAAAAATTCCAACTGGGATATTAAAACCTTTTAAAAATTAACGAATATTCGTAGAATTGAATAAAAGGGAATAGTTAAAATGAAGAATTAATTTTAATTTTGAATATTTTTGTTAGTTGTATAATAACCTTCTTTTCTTAAATTCTACACCCTATTTTGCGTTATTTACCTACCACTTTTGGTTCTGTGTGGGGGGGAAAAAAGTATCAAAAATAGGAAATACGAGAAATTAAATTTGTTTCTCGTACTTTCCGTTCTACATTGAAGTTGGAAGATGGTAAGATGAAAAATGTTGGTACTTTTTTTGTTTAAACCTAGAAACAGAAACGTTGTCATATAAATATACTTTGATATAAATATCATCATATATATACTAAGAATATTTCTTCCACAAAAAAAAATCAAACAAAAACAAACAAACAAAATATGTACACGAAAGAAAGGGAAGACGCCAACGGATTTAGTGATAGTATAATATAAAATTAAAAATAATATTTACAGGAAAAAGGAGGAAAATGTATTGGCAATCAATTTTTTAGGAAACTGAACACAATATTATCGGTTTGGAAATCGTTTTATTTTCAAAATCGTGTTTCATCAACAGCTGAACTGAATCAATATGATATTATTAATATTTTTAAAGTCCATTTATTTTCTAAAATTTTCCGGAAATAGCAAAGAGAAATATCGATATATCAAAATATCGATATTTAAAAAAAAATAATCGATATATATCGATATTTAAAATGCTGATATATCGATATTGAAATACGACTATCGAATTCGATATTTTTTAAAGTCAGTCTTCATTAAAAACTCAAAATTTTAGCCGTTTTTTAAACAATATGTTTTTTTTAAGAATTGGCATCACTGCATGCATCATATGTTTTTTTAAACTAAAATGAAGATCTAAAATGACTGTTATTTATAAGAATAAGAATTCCGAAAAAAGCGGGGTTTTCACATTGCCGATTTCTAATTAAAACAGTAAAGTCAAGCGAACTTGAAAAGATATATTTTATGCGGTTTTGGAACAATATATGTGCCTATATATATTCGGAATAATAATAAGATTTGCGCATATAAACTATTTATTAAATTTTTTAATTTGGTAATAGTTTCAGCAAAATACGTTCGATATATCGATATTTTTGAAATAATAAATAAAAATAATAAACTCTTAAAAAATATCGATTCGATATATATCGATATATCTTTTCAATTTGCCCATCTCTAATCTTAAATAATCAAATTTGTAGAAATCAGAGCAGCATCGAAAACTTTTCTGGTATAATCCAACAATTTTTCATATTTCCAGAATTCCCATATGCCATCTGGCTTCACCAGATGTTCCCGTTTACACTGTGCTGCAATTTTTCTTTAATCTTTTTAAGTTTTCCAAATTTTATCGTTTCAGTTTTTTATTCATATTTACATACATACCTATGTAATGTTTTTTTTTTTTTTTGTATTAGTAATGTTGTTACGAATATCAATTTTTAATATTCGCGAATACGAATATCTGCGCCAATATGCGCCGAATGGGAATATTTTTCAACAAACGTCTGGCAATCAACTTCTCTCAACAAAATGTACACCAGAGCATTGACCGGCAAAGCGGCAAGAATGTTTAAAGTTGAAACTTTTTGGCAAATAATAAAGAATAGAAGAAAGAAAAAAAAAACAAAAATATACTTCTCACAGCCCGCTGAATAAAATAATAGCGAATAAGTAATGCTTTCATTACTAATCTTAAAATAAAAAACTACATAATTACAGTTGAGTACATGTGCTTTAAGGTTCTTTTTAATGTTTTTTTTTATTACAAACTCTGTTTCTGTTGTTTTAAACTATGTAGTTGTTTTTTAATTTTTTGTTTAAATGTATTAATTAATTTATGCACAAGTACAGTAAAGTTATAAACAAAGAATTGTATTCATTTGTCTGTCTATTTTTTAATGAATTTATATAAAAGGTTCTCTAAAGACTCAGTTAACGGATTTGGCATACAATTTTTTTGGGTCCATACAAAGTCGCTCAGATAATTTTTGTTACTTTTACGTAAAAACTTAACCGGGATTTTAAACCGAACAAACTTAACAGCCGCGCAGGGATGGAAAAAATTTAACTTTTTTAAAGCTTTGATGCACTCGTCGTATCTTCGCCGTTTTACAAGGCCTCTTTGTACTCTAGTTAATTCTTCAACCACTATGTCATTCTACTGGGTATTCTCGAATCTCGAAAATTTTCAAATCAGCAGCCATGTATGCGTGAGCACATTGTTGTGTCGTTTATTATCTTTAATTTTTGTATGAATATACAGTTTTTCAATTGATAAACACAAGGCTGACGCATTAAGCTGCTACTTTTTTTCCTAACTTTTTTTGTAGTTAATGATAAAATAAAAAAATTAAGTCAATTACTTTAATGACCTCAAAAAGAATCATCGCAAAGCCATTAATGTAATACAATGAATTTATAAATGTGGGCATAAGAAAGCCAAAAGTTATTTTACAGCTGGTAGTTGTTAAACATTTTGTTAACAAAGAAAGTCTTAGTAAAAAATTTACAACAAAGAAAAAGATTTCAAACAAAAACAAATAAAATTCAGTCAGATGTCTTTTATTTTTAAAGAACTTTTTACCTTAAGGGGAAGAATAAAGAAGGTGGTTTTATAAAACTATAGTCTTACATTAAATGTTAGTTGGAAGTATTTTATGCTTTATTAAAAATTAAAATTTATTTTTTTAAAAACAACGAGACCTTATTTTTTGGTATTTAAATGATTTATTGTCATTTATATTTTTTTATTTTTTCTAAAAGAAATATAAAAAAAACACCAATAAAGCTACAGAAATAAAACAAAATTTAGGTAGGTACCATTTAATCTTATTTATCTATGTACCTACCTAAATATAAAAATTTAGAAGATTTAGAAGAAGAAAAATATTGTATAGTGTTCAATACAAAATATCGATTTTTTACAAAAAAAAAAAAAAAAAATTAAATAGGTACGTAACAATATTTTTGAAATATTTCTTTTGCGTTCAGCGACAGAAATGTATTAAATTTTTTAACTTAATCATATTTAAAAGCAAATTACCTCATTTCAGCTGTTATTTAGTACAATGTAGCTTAATTTTTTCCAATTTAGCTGTTATTTAGTACAATGTAGCTTAATTTTTCCAATTCAGCTGTTATTTAGTAATATTCAGTTTATTTTTTTTCAATTTAGCTACACTCACATGTTTTATTTTTAGTATTTTTGTTATTTAGCTAAAATTGGTACATAATTTATTTAAAATCAAACTTGTATTACAATTTAGCTATTTTTTAATGATCTACTTCCTATTCGCCTACTTTTAATTAAGCAAAACGATTGGGAAAAAAATCGAACAAAACGAAACATTGTCAATAATGTCAACATGAAAGATACAAAAACACCATAAAAAATTACAAAATAGAAAAAAACCTTTAAACGAACTATTCTTCAATTTTTAATTCAGCAAATAGATAGCAAAAAAAAAAAAAAAGAATCGGGAAAATATAAAATCAGAAAAGTCCGCAGTGGTGCAGAGGTTATGATGTGACAATAAATGAATAATCAAATTATTCACTTTTAAAAGCGTTCATTTGGCATCTTGAAAAATATCAAGTACTTCCAAAAATTATATCACAGATTTTTTTTGGCAGTTAAAACGTTTGCACTTTTTACTTTTAACTAAAAAAATACCGTACACGTCAATAAGAATGTAATTTTACCTTTTTCCATTTTTCCAACCAAAAAAAATTTTAAATGAATACCCTTAATAGTTCCAAAAAAGTCTACAATAAAGTTAAAAAAAACAGTAAAAAATTACAAGGTAAAAAACCCGAAAGCACAGTTTACAATATCTATCAGAAAATTATCTAAAAAGAAAAAAATGTTGGATAATCAAGAGAAAATCATTAACGGCCAACTTCAACGAATTCAGTTAGAATTAACTATCAGCTATAACTGTCAAAAACATATTGTTAACTAGAAGTTAAAGTAATAGTTAGTTTTAACTTAACTTGGAGAAATTGGTCGTAAGTTCTGAAAAAAAAGATTAATTCAAATCAATTAAAAATCGCTAAAATATAAAAAGATTTTCAGACGAAAAATACGAGAAAAAAAAAAACAAAATTGTTAAAAAAAAAACAGTTAAAACCTACCTACTTAAAAATACAATATAGTAGTTTCGGCAAATTAATAAATATGAATAAAGCAGAAGCCGACAAAACCGGGAAAAAATTCTAAAAAATTTCGATTTCGAAAAAAGCTAAATGTTGAGTTTTGCAACAAAAAGAAAATGTGGTTAGAACTAAAAGATACCTTTTCTTAATTTATTAAAGGGTGCTTTACACTATCACACAAGTCTTGCGTATTTTGCAGGGACCGTAAATAACAGTTATCCGGAAAATTTTAACATAAAAACTCTTCAAGTAAGCGCCAACGGAGACTTATAGTGTCATATACCAATAGATTCGAACTGACGAGCTCTTTCAGAATCTGTAGTGATCTTAAAAAAAAAGAGTTTTATGTTTTCCGTCAAAAATAAAACTAATTTTAGGAGTTTTATTTTTTCCATCAAAAATAAAACTCATTTTAGGAGTTTTATTTTTTCGTCTAAAATAAAACTTACCTGAGGAGTTTTATTTTTTCCATCTAAAATAAAACTCATTTCAGGAGTTTTATATTTTCCGTCAAAAATAAAACTTATCTGTGGAGTTTTATTTTATCCGTCTAAAGTAAAACTCATTTGAGGACTTTTATTTTTTCCGTATAAAGTAAAACTCATTTTACGAGAATTTTTTCGTCGTAAAAAAAACTCATTTTGCCTTCATAAACCAAACGACACACCACGAAGAAAAACACTGCAAACAGCTGGCCTTGTGAGCCCACCCCCTTACTGCATCATAATTAAAACCATTGCAGAATAAATATTACAAGGAATAGTCATTATAAAATTTGTTCTTAATTTTAAAACCCATAATATTACAACAAGCGTATATGACAACTCTCCGCAGTTAACATACCTTGTACTTATTTCACTATGAGTAAAACATAACTAAATTCAAAAAAGAAACAAAAGTTGCCAAATTAACGAAAATATAGCGGACGAATCTGCTGGTGTTTGATAATTGAAAATTTATTTGCTTGAAAATATTTTTAAATGTCAAAAACAAATTAATTAATTGAAAAAAATCAGATTTTTGCAATGAACTTAGTGCAAAATAAATTGTATTAATATGCAAAATTGTTTCTGACGGAAAAAATAAAACTCAAACGAGACGGAAAAAATAAAACTCCTGAAATGAGTTTTTTTTTTTGACGGAAAAAATAAAACTCCTTAAATGAGTTTTACTTCAGACGGAAAAAATAATACTCCTAAAATTAGTTTTATTTTAGACGGAAAAAATAAAACTCCAAAAATGAGTTTTATTTTAGACAGAAAAAATAAAACTCCTAAATGAGTTTTATTTTTTGATGGCAAAATAAAACTCCATTTTTAAGAGTTTATTCGACCTTTTATTTTTACGTTGAAAAATAACTGTTAAAGATTGAGTTTTTTTTAAATTCTTAAAATAACTGTTAAAAAATAACTTTTTTGATATCACTTATAACCGTTACGGTCGCTGGTATTTTGAGGAAAATACAACCCTGTCATGATAAGTTGTTATTGTTTATTTTTAATTTTCAAACAACAATTGAAGCACAGCCGCGAATAACGTTGTAAAAGCCACTTTTTGCAAAAACTGTTTTTTTGCAGATAACCGTTAACATTACCCTTTTAGACTGTTTAAACCTTAAATCACCCAAAACTATGCACCCTAACGCCTTCAAAGTGACATTCAAAGAATCAACTAGTAGAAGAACGTTGTAAGTTACTTACAAAATGATACAAAGTAAATGGTTTTGAAACGTGGAATAACGTTTTAAATGACATCGCGATTGTGGATATGAAACGTTTTTCCACGTTTTTCCACTAAAAAAAAGGTTATAAACTGTAAATTCGCATGTAATTTAAATTTTAAATTTTTTGATATTTTAAATAAAAGTTCTTATTACCATTATTTTTAATAATCTAAAGAAAAAAAATAAAAAATTATTAACCTTGCCTGATAAAAACGTTTTTTTGCTCTCCTGAAAAATAATTATTTTGTAACTTAAAACGTTATTCGCGGCTGTGCTTCAATTAGATAAGGGAAGCATTTTTGTTTGTTTAAAAATAATCGGTCCTACTGAATTCTGAAGTGTTTTAATTGTAGCTAACAAATATTTTGGCAAAAAGAATTTTTGAATATGACCATACATACCTACATAGGTATTTCCTTGAAAAAATTTTTAACTTAAATTTAATTTAAAGTTGTATGTATTTATTGAAATTATGTTTAACGACAATGTTTTTTTCTAATCGTGGTTTTATAAACAAATTCAAAAATAAATTTTTTGTTTGCTTTCATTAAATCCTTTTCATTTTATCTTGTTCTTTAATACATTCGAATATATACAATTCAGCATCAGCTTAATTTTGGTAGGTGCCCTCTTTTTGACACTGTTTTTTTTTAAATATTTTCCTTAAAAGACCCTTTTTAATTTTATTTTCTTTTTAATTTTTTTATTATGAGAGTACATGTAGTATGTTGTTGTTTTATTAAAATATTGGTCTTGCTTCTTATGTTATCACCACTTGTACATAAATACCTATACATCCCAACGAGCACGGCGGTGTGATTTCAAATTGAGAATGATTTAATATCGTGTTTTAAAAATATGTAACTTAAGAAAAGGGAAATTATTTTCCAATTGAGAAATTCATTGATTTTCAACTAGCTTTCAAACGTTATTCTCAAATATTTTTTCAATGTTTTTTTTTTATGGATTTTAATACGATAAGGGTACGCCCTTGTATATGAACTGTGAAAAATTTTATGAAAATTCGTTTACACAAACTTCGTAAATTTGCCTTACAACTTTGACTTGTAAACTTGGGCTGTTCAACTGTGCATTTTTTAAAACAGATATTATTATGTTGACCGTGTTTTTTCTCCTAAAAAAGTTAAGAATTATCACATCACAAACAATTCTTGAAATAGTATAGGCAATTTAGTCTTGGCTTTCTGTCGACATTTTTCAAAACAGATTTCCCCTTTTTAGACAAAAATTTTTATTATTCGTTTTTTATTTATTTTTGTATTGATTTTTTTTATAAACTACCAGTAGTTTAAAATTGCACAAAAGTTAAAAAAGGGGCCTAACGAAACAATTCTCACAAGTTTCACCATTTGTACGAATGGCAATTTTAAGCGATTTAATAAAAACTTTTAATGTAAAACATAAATTAAGAAACTTTTTTTATAAACTCATACATATTTTTTTAATTTTAATTTACATAAACTAATTATTTACGAAAATAAGCTGTCAGCAACCGCTGAAAGATTTAAAAGCGTTCTGTTCGTCCTCAAATTCTTCGGAATCCTTAAAATTCTTTTTATTTTTAGGATTTTCTCGATAATATCTATAAAAAAAACTTATAAATTCTTCCCTTTCCCGTTTTATCATTTTCGCGTTTTCACTCATAATACCTAATTAATTTTCTACTCACAAATTTAAATTTTTTTTAAAAGCAACCCGTATTTTATTTATTTTTCGCTTAAGTGTTGCTACGTTAATTTTTAATTACAGAATAAATCTTGATAACAAATTGCTAAAACATTGTCAAGGGTTTAGATTCAAATTATGGCTTAAATCTAGTTTACCAACACACCTCCAAATTATTTTTGTATATCCAGAAAGAACTATTCAAAAGTTTTAAAATGACAACAATATTGGCAAGAAATGTATTGAAGAATCGCATATGTCCATAGCTCGAAAAATATGCGTTTCCGAGACTTTTTTCCATTTGCCATTTTCTTATTTTTCAATTCTCTATCACCCTATGTAATTTTTTTATTTGGAGGAGCGTTGGTAAACTAGATTTGTGGAACCTAGGGTGATAGAAAATTGAAAAATAAGAAGAAAAAATAAAATAAAAATATTGGCGCTAACGCTTAGTTTTCGAGTTATGAACGTTTTAAGTTTTCATATACATATATGTGCGATTTTCCATTACATTTCTAAAGCTGTATGGGTAATATTGGTCTCATTTTTAAGGTTTTGACTAGATCTTTCTGGATATATAGAATTTATTAAAAAAAAATTACTCTTAAGCTCACATTACAGTTTTTGTGTACTAAGTGTATAATTTATTTAAAAAAAAGTGTAATACAAAATTTATAAAATAACAAACACCAATGTCGCAAACAAGAACTTCAAGGATTTTCTCCTCTTTGGTATAACAAACACCGGCTTCGCTAACTAAAGCTTCTCTGCATAGCCGGCCTTCGGCCGGGCGCAAGGATTTTCTACTCTTTGGTATAACAAACACCGGCCTCGCTAACTAAAACTTTTCTGAATAGCAAGAAATACGGTAATAAACCAACAAATATTTAAATAAAATAACAGCGATTAATTCGGTTTAATTTGTTTATTTTTTATTTTAATAAAATAGTTAAGTAAATATATTTATATGTATGTACATAAGAAATAACGAAAAAAATGAATAAATTTATTTTTCTGTTTACTAAAAACTTTTTTATTTTCACTAGAGTAAAAATATTTGAATAATTTCTGTATATCCAAAAAAAATCTAGTCAAAACCTTTAAAATTACACCACTATTGGCCATATAACTTAAAATCTAGTCAAAACCTTTAAAATTACACCACTATTGGCCATATAACTTTAGAAATATAGTGTGAAATCGAACATATATTTGAAAATTTAAAACGGCCATAACTCGAAAACTAAGCGTTTTCTTCTTATTTTTCAATTTTCTATCAGCCTAGGTACTTTTTTTTTTATTTGGGTGTGCGTGCCTAAACTAGATTTAAGCCAGATTTGTTCCCAAATAAATATCAATTTAAACTAAAATGTTTAAATCAAACCATTAAAAAATGTTTGAGAATTGTGCTATATATCGTGTTTGCTGGGTGAGTAATTGCTGCAGTTTTGTACTGTGTGCATTCGTATGTTATTCTTGTTATGATTTTTGTCTTAACATTGTTGTTGCTGCTATAACTTATTTATGGCTGTTTTTTTCTTTTTAATATATGTATGTGCATATGTATGTTGAATATAGGGGAGTATCCCCCTACAAGAAATGAAAAGGAAGGCAACAACAAAAGAGTACATATTCATACATACATATTTAAAAATAAAGAACATGAAATACAAGTTTCTTTTAAGTTGTTGTTTTTGTGTTCCCTACTCCATAAACATTCACAATAAATCACTTTTTTATGCTGCATATAAAAGAAATCACTACAAAATATGTAAATTTTTTTTAAAATAGGTATAAATAGAATTTTATTGTGTAATCAATGAGTATTACTTGTTTTATTAAACTGAGTATGTAGGTATAGATAATTAAAAAATAGAGTAACACAATGGAAACGTTTCAAGTACTCTTAAGCCTTTTTTTTTGCATTTAATAACACTGACATTTTGTTTTTTTTTCATTAATTATAGGTGCATATGTAGGTAGGTATATATGTATGTACCTATGTACCTTTTGTAGATACTTTTTTACTTCTATAGATATCAATCTTTTGTTGTTTTTAATTTTTTTTATCAAATTTTACTCGACATTAATTTGTACATATGTATTTTCTTTAACTGCAACCGTTTTTGTTGATACTTTCTTCTTTAATTAAATCACTGCTTAACAACTTCAATTTAACGTTATTTCTCACACGCGTTCTTCGTGCAACTAAAATTGTAGATTTAGCGGCTCTTTAATGTTATTCTTTCATTTTATCTTCTTTGTTTTTCTTTCCTCTTTATGTTTTATTCTGAACAGTGCTACCATTGTAACACTGCTACCATTGTGAAAAATAAAACCCTTGCAATCCCTTATTTTTTAATGACAATGCATAGTGGGGCTGATAGAAACAGAAATTATATTAGTTAATCTATTTTTTTTAAATCCCTTAGCAACAATGAAACCAGAGTCTCTGGCGAGAATCGAACCCGCAACCCCTGCGCTGATAGACTAGCTCACTACCAGCTATCCTACCATTCATGTGCTGAAAACGCACTTAAAATTTGCGTTTTCGATTTAAAAACGCCAAACAGGTGTTTTCAAAGCGCTAGTGTCTACTGAAACAATTTGGTTTATTTTATTGAAACTGCACTTTGAAGGGAAAATGAAAAGATGCACAATAAAAATTATATATGATTTGTTTTTATTTATATGAAAATCACTCAAAAAACAGTGGTTTTCATATAAATTTTAATACACAATCACTTGCCTGTCATTTGGAAATAGCACATATTTAAAAGTATGCTACTTAGAAATTTGCTTCGAGTTTGTCAGTTGTCTGCCTCAATTGTTTTTATTTAAAAAATTTGTGAATAAAACTATTAAAACTTGATTAATTAAAATTTTAATGATTAAATTAATCAGAGCTCTGATTAAGCAAATATTTTGATAATTTAGGGTAACTGGCTAATCGCACATCCCTTTTTGAAAACGTATTTATATACAAATTGCTATTTTTAATTTTTTTTTTATAATAACTAAATAAATTAATAGAAACAAACATAAATAAGCGCGTAAAATTTCATTCCGTCTGCAGCGTTTTTGGTGTTTCCCCGAAATTATTTAAGTGTTATTTTTAAAAATCCGTTACGCAATGCAGAAAATAGCATTACCCAAAGACAAATATTTAGAACTGTTTAACCACATTTCTCATAAACACTAATATTATATTGCCAGATGTTCGAAACTCGACCGTTAGTTTGTCTTTATTACATTTTACATGTATTATTGTACACTTCATTCACTAATTTCTAAAAAAAAGTAATTTTTTAATGTTTTAATTAAAATAATTCAAATAAACTATTTTGATTTCCAGCTTCTTTTAAAAATTTAAAATATGAGTGAATACCTATAAACAAACAATTGGCAACGTTAATTTTTACATACAAATTGATGGGCAACACTTTAAATTACCTTAAAAAATTTAGCGTGACGGTCTGTAAAGAAAAAGTGTTTTGTTTAATAATAGCTTAAAATTTAGGAATAAATAAAAATATTTATTTTCAAATATTTTTATTTTAATTAAAAAATGGAAGAGGTAAAAGAAACTAATCCACAATTAATAGTTAATGAAGCACAAGAGGAAATAAAACCAGTCGAGCAACAGTCAGACAAGCAGCAGAAGGCCGATAATCAATTGCAAGAACAACAACAGCAGCAACAAGAATTACAAGAGCAACAGCAAGAACAACAAGAAAATAAAATTGAGACACCTGGTGAAAAAGAACCACAGAACCAACCAAAGCAAGAAATCCATGCTATTGCATATAACGAAGATGATGATGAAGACGACGATGATGAAGAGGAAAAAGAGACTTCCCAAAAATTAGTTATAGACATACCCGATGAAGAGGAGGATGTAGAAGAAAAAGACGAAGATGATGAAAATGAGGTGATAATTTTAGACGAAATACCACAAGCAGTGTCTGAACAGAAGGATACAGAAAAAATTTCACCCAAACCAGAAGATGTTGAGGCTATCATAACTTTATCCGATGGTGAGGAAGATATAGCAGCAAATGAAGCTGTCCTCAAACCTGGTAAAGTACAAAAAAGACGTAGTGTGGGTGCCGCCACCTCAGCCAACGATGAAGAACATTATCGTTTAAAAAGACGAAAGATTAATGTGGCCGGAGCTCCTAAAATGCCTTTAACAGGTGGTTGTTTAATGTTTAATAAATAAATTAATTATGCTAAAGTTAACAAATGTTTTTTTAAGGTTATGTGCGCTACATGAACGATCGACGTGAGTCGTTGCGCAAGGAACATCCCACTAAAACTTCGATTGAACACACCAGAATGATTGGTGAAGAATGGCATGCATTGCCAGCAGATGTGAAGTCTTCCTACTTAAAGGCTGCGGATGTCGATAAGCAAAGGTAAATGTTTATGAAAATAACAACTTTCTTTAAAAACGTTTAAGCAGCAAATAAGTGCTTTAACACATTGCGTTTTAATCCTTTTCACAAAAGGAATAGGTACATCTCTTTGATTTTATTTTGACAATTTTTTTTTTTATTTTTCTATAAGCATACAAGATATGTATGTATGTAAATTATTTAATTTAAAAAACTTAGATATAAAACAAAAATGTTCTCAGTGCAATACAATTTTACTTAAGGAACTCAATTATGTATATGTATAAAAAATCGTTTTTGAATTGTCCATGTACACCGTTTTCAAAGAAACAATTTTTTTGTTTCTGTCGCACAAATTAATTTAAATTTTGCATGATAACTTCCTCATATCTCATCGTTATTTTAATACAAAACCTACAATTATTTCTATATTTTCTGAGTCATCGATAAAAAAAAGTACAATCTAAAAAAAGAAAAAGTTCTTTAAGATGTTAATTATGTTTATGTAGAAATAAAAATAAGTGTTTTAATTTACAATATTGAATATTCTATTTTTAGGAAATATTTTTCTTGATTTTAAAATAATTTCTCTATTTGCAAATATAGATAAATTCTGAACAGGTAGTTTTCAGGCAAACCACCCACCTATTTCGGTAATTTTTTTTTGGCAAATTATCGAAACTAATTAATCCCATTTTTTAATAAAGAAACAAACAAAATGAAAAGATCTTCTCGTGTTGGTCCTATCGTACAAAATACTTTATTTCGGAACAATATCAGTATGGGAAACAAGGGAAAGTAAATCCTAGAATTGCATTGTTAATGCCAAATAAATTTTATGCGTTTGCAATGTTATGGTGCATTATAACAACAATTGATTATCTTGCATGAGATGTCTTGTGGTTAATTCTTTTTAAATAACTGTATAATGCTTAGAAATATAATAAAATTTAGGAATAAAATATCTTTTAATAATTTAAATTACGTTTTACCTTAAGATTTTTAGGGAAAAACTTTAGCCTTAGAATGTTAAAACAAATGATTTAGGAGTACGTACTACAAAAATTTAAACCTTTTTCGAATTTTAAAAAACTATGTTGATCTATTTGGAAATTTCTGCAGAATACTAGAGTAAAGATACAATTTAAGGAATAAACATATGCATGAAGATTAACAACAAATTTTGAGGTTATGTTGGAAAATTCGAACTTAGTTTCGAACATTGAAAATTATGTTTTAAAATTGTTGGTAAATACATACATATAACAAATTTAATCTTCAAGAAAAATAGATTTTACGTTAAACTTAAGATTTCTGAAAAAAACTAAATTTTCTATGTTTTGTTTAAAATTTCAAGTTAATACTTGTTTTAAAATTTCTGCGGAATATATTAAATTTAATATATAAAAAAATACAAATGAATTTTTGTTAAATTAAAGACTCGAAAAAAAGGTTTTGGAAGAAAACGTGCTATTTGTTGCTAACAAAATTCGTATTTATTTAGCTTCAGATTAAATAACCAATTTGATATTTTTTTTATATAACTAAATGTTAATGCCAAAACCCAAAATTTAAATTTATTTTATAATTTTAAATAGTTTTTAAGCAATAATGCAAAAAGGTGAAATTAACATTTTTAAAGGCATGCCATGCCCAATTTCGAATTATTTTGACTTAATTATCGAATAAGAATGCAAAAAACTTCGTTTTTAGGTAATGTTCGAAAATTCGAACATATATTCGAAAATTAAATTTATATAAAAAAATGTTGAATGGGCCCTGTAGAATACAGTAAATATTAAAAATTTAGGCGAATAAATTATTTTTATAAAATTATTGACTTTCGATCTTAAGATTTCATTTTGAAAATAGTTTTTTTTTAATTTTAATTTTAAAATTGACAAATTATTAATACAATCAAACATCTGTAATAATGAGCTAACCTTTAGGTGTAGTTTTTTTTATAATTTTCATATGTTTTTTTTTTTTTGACAAGTTGTGAAATACATATGTACATACATATTTGTAATAGATTACAATATGTAGACTATTCCTTACAACAATAATGACGTAAAATGCAACCCTGCTACAAACGAATAACTAAGTAACCAAAAAGTGTCAATACTCATTAGTTTATGATCTCCGTTTAATCTGTCAGTTTAGCGTATTTATTTTGGTTAGAGTTTAAGTTTAAAATGTTTGCTTTATTTAAAGAGATTATAGAAATTTTTTAATTAAAATTGGTTTTTTAAGTGTGATATTCCTTTTTTAAAGTATTTTGTAAGTATTTTGAAGAAATTTAAATATAATTACAGTTGCTTAATATTATTTGCACAAACTTTAAAGGTTTAAATTGATTTAAATTTTGCTCAAATGCAAATTGACAAGACCCATAGGAGACAGAAGGTTACTTTATTAACTTAAGAAATCTAAATTAAGTTTTGTGAATGTATCTGACAGTTATTTTATAAATTCTTAAGAATTAAACTTTACTTCTAATTGTGAATAAGTTTGAAAAAATGTATGTAATTTATTTCTCATTCAACGTAATATTTTTTCCACTTGTAATTTTTTCAAACACAAAACAATCACTTGACCTATTTAGCATTTGCACTTGATCTCTTAAACAACGTTTTGAATATCCATCTTTTTGCGACCTTCTCTTTGCAGATATGTTAAGGAATTGCATAGTTTTCTGAAATCGCGTCCCGATATTCTAGCCAGTGAATTGGCTAAAAACAAAATACGTAAAACAGCAGAAAATAATAGTCCCAATCCATCAGCAGCCTCCTTTTCCTCTTCAACAACAACTAAATCTGTACTTAAAGATAAATTACAACCGAATGAATTTGCAAAATCATCTAAAGACAGTGTAAAGGATAAATTGACTAAAGAAATGGTGCCCACACCTTCGACATCACAACAGGCTACAGAAAAGTCTAACAATGAGAAAAATAAACGTAAACGTACACCCACACCAACCACCTTTACCACAACAAATACAACAAATGCTTCTTCTTCAGCTGCTGCAGCGGCGGCCTCCAGCACTACTACTAGTTCCTCTATAGTAACCCCTACACCCGGTGAAATACCCATTTTTACTAATGAATTTTTGGAACACAATAAAATCTATGACATGGAATTGCGTTCTCTTAGGAAATCGAAAACCGACTTGGAACAACAAAATTCGGTCTTAGAGAAACATGTTGAGAATATGAAATTTGGAGTAGAGAAAATGATGACGGAAAACAATGAGTTAGAGGAGAAGAATAGACTTTTGGAAATTTATTTGGATAAATTGAAAAGAAAACTGGCTTTGGCTTTGAATTCGTTACCCTTGCCCTCGGCTCCTAATGGTGCCACTGTGGATAATATAGATAAGTACATGCAAGATCTATATAAAATGTCCACTTCTAATTCTACGGGCCCGGCCACCTTAAATAAGGCCAAGGATATTATTAGAAAACTAGATTTACAGATACAACTTTAAGTCTACATATTTACTATACTAATATAAATTATATTCTTTCTAAAACGAGAATTATATGGAATTTATTTGCTTTGCTTCCTGCCACAAATTTAAATGACGTTAAATCACGTCGCCAATTAATTTTTTTTTTCGGATATTTCTGTTTTTAGTATTAGTTGTGTTCACGAACTTTTCAGTTTTACAGATTTAAAATGGATTTGGGTATTTCTTTTATTCTCGAATCTTTAAATTTTGATTAGTACTGTACTACACACCCACTAATTAATATTGTACATATTTTTGGTTTATTTTAATGATTTTACTCTTTTATTCTTATTATTTAAATAATTATTGTGTTTATGTATACATTATTTTTTCGGAATTATAATCATGCTACAATTTAAGACTAATTTTAAGAAGTCGTTTTACTTTAATTATCATTATTCAAAAATAAAAGTTAACATTCCCTTTAAAACTTTTAAAAAATTTATTTATTTATTATGTGTCTATATTGTGTCCATATTATTTTCGATATATATATGTACATATATATAAGATAACAATACCGTTTAAGGTTGCAAGGTCTGCCGTACTTTAAACAGTTTAATTGGGTCTTTTATTGTCTATCCCTTTGTGATACAAGAATTCAGTTACATCTCTTACTGTTACTCTTAATACGCTACTTAAGATTGAACCCATTTTGCTTTTCTAATAAAAAGAAAAAGTTTTATTAGTTTTATCTTAAATAAAACATTCAAACAGAACTTACTCTAATATACTCTAATATAGTGAAGTATAATTAATATTCTTTTCAATATGATAACTTCTTAGAGCTGCAAAACTATCGATAGTCGGTCTATTCGATAGTAAGCTTAAAAACTTTCGATAATATCGAAATTTTATTAATGGGAATGTGGTGAAAAATTATAAAGTTTTAACACTTTGTCTAAAGGAAATGTTTTTGACGTATAAGAAACCGGCATATCCACAGTGTCGTCAAGCTGCAGATGATATTGAAATCGAGACGGTTTACTGACAGCGCGGTTGTCAAATTTTTTTTTTCAACTTCGTCACTTAATTATTTACCTTAAATCATTAAATTAGTTTTCTTTAAAATTTTGTTAAGAAAAAACTGGCAAACACGCTAAAAAAAATTGCCACATTCGGCTAAAAACCGCCGATAGAGAAATTTGCCTATCGATTGTTTTGCAGCTCGACAACTTCTACGGTAGTTTTAAAATCCTAGACATGAGTCTCTATGCTCTCCAGGCCAGTTATTTCACTGTCGTTTACGAATCCTGCTGAACCTAAACAACGCTTTTGCTCTACGCTTTTCCTATCTAAGCCGTAGAGTCTTAGAAAATAAACAGTTAGAAGAAAAACATCTTATTACACAAGGAAACAAATTTAAACTTTTTTTGTGCGGTCTGGAATTTGATTGCAAATATTTATTAATTTGAGGTCGCTGATTTCAAATCTAATCTCCATTTTTCGCTATCAGCTCTAGTTTTCGAGATATACCGTTATGTCCAAAATTAAGGCACTTTTACTTCATATATTGGAATAAATTGAAAACGGTGGACCATATTCAGTTAACAAAAAAATCCGAAACTTGGCAACAGTATTATCTTTAACCTGGCCTTTACACATGCAAATACAAGTTCGAAAAACTCAATACACTCACACTTTTTTACTAACATTCACAAAATTTTTTTTCGGCTGTTTCCTCGATTTTTCGATAATAATACGTACATATACACTACTTGCAAGTAACTACTTGCATGTGCAAAGGCAGGGTAAGCCGTGCTTACTTTTTTTTAAATTTGCCCTGTAGTTTCAGAGATATCGTTGAACTTTTGAAAACAAAAAGGAAAATTTTGATAAAAAAACAAATTTTTTGTAAATACTTTTTCAAGTATTTTATAATATTTTACGGCACTTCACAAATACTTCATAAAATAGAAGCGTTTAGCTACAGTTAAGAAGATGCAGATGGCTTGGGACTTAAGCTTAAGTTTTTGTTTTGTTAATTTGGGACTTGAGGCTCAAGTTCTTATTTTAAAAGGAATTCCATATGTGTTTTAAAGGCATTCAAGTTTGATAGAAACATTTAATTTTGCCTCCAATTTTTTAGTCCTAATTCTGGAGTCTGGCTAAAATGTATTAAATATTTTTTGTTGTTTTTATTTGGCACAATTAGTTTCTACATTTCTAAACATTGTTAAACTGCAAATTGTAAAAAAGGGTATTTTTTAAGCCCGATAGAACCTACGAAAGGGTTATCTGCCAAACGAAATCTCATATTGGGCTTACTTTTTAACACTTATAATCACTTTATTCTGGCAAAACATCATAAATAGATTAATGCTTGAACAACGATACCAAATTATACTATTATATTATTTAAAAATTGTGTTTAGCGAAGCGGTTTATTTTTGTGTTAACGGGTTTGTTATTCAAAATGCCGCATATGGAGTGAGACCAATCCACAACAGATCCTACAGGGTCTATTACATCGAGAAAAATGCACCGTTTGGTGCACTTAACATGCTGGTGACATTATCCGACTTTATTTCTTCAAAAATGAAGCTGGAGCTCGCGTTACGGTCAATAAAGATCGTTGCCCCGTCATGATCAAAATATGGATGACATTGATCTGGGCGTGTTGGGTTTTAACAGTATGGCGCCATATGGCGAAAATAGAAGTATCAATTGGCCTCCAAAGTCGTGCGATTTGTTAACCCTTGGTTATTTTTTGTGGGGTTAAGTGCAACCACTGGTTTATGCTGATAAACCAGCAACAATTGGCGCCTTGTAGGCCAACATTGTTCGTGTAATTCGTGACATACGGCATGATATTCGTGATTTAAATTAAATTTTTTGTGTTATTTTAGCAATTTCAAGTTCTTTCGGCTTTAAAAACATCCTTTACAACTCACACTCATTAAACTAGAAATGTTATCATAATAAAGGTTATGGTGAATCAAAATTCGAAATACTCTTAAAATAAAAGATAGGTGTAGAAACATTAATTCCAACTTTACAGATGCAAAGATATCATTTTTATTAATTTTTTATTTCACCACTTGGCGTTACAGGAGCAATACCAGAAAGAAGCAAAATTGTCCGGTCTTCTATTCTTGGAGGATGATCACGATTGACCAGAGATCCTTATTTGTCACCACGGCTGGTTATTTAGCTTTAGCTCCTGAGCAAGGTGCGAGTGAATGGTTCTGCCAAATCATACCCAAAATTACCTCCCAACTATCTAGTAGGTCATCACTTACAGGTAGCGGCATTGGTAGACGCATTGTGTAAAATTGTGGGCACCGTGGGGTGAGGCCAGTGCTCATGTTAAACCTAAAACATCTGTCATCGATCTTATCAATAAAATATTTTGGGTTAATAATTCTCTAGAACACAATTTAAGCAAAAACTGAATTTGGGAAAATTAACTGTTCTTATACCTTAAAAAAAAAGTTAAGCTGCAATTTTAGTTTGCAGCTTGTAAATTTTAACCTTTATTACGATTCTCATGAACTTTTACCTTAACTCAGAATTAATATATGATATTATTTTTAATCGATCTAAGCAACACATAAATAAGAAGAAATGTTCCTACATGTGCCTAGAAGTAATAGAAATTTTGTTTGACTTTATAGAACAGCTGTGTGTCTAGCTAGCGCTGCCCCTAAGAGTGGCTAGATGAAACTCTGTGTGCATAATAAAATAACTACGATG
This sequence comes from Pollenia griseotomentosa, assembly GCA_963931875.1. Classification (NCBI taxonomy): domain Eukaryota; kingdom Metazoa; phylum Arthropoda; class Insecta; order Diptera; family Polleniidae; genus Pollenia; species Pollenia griseotomentosa. The sequence continues at coordinate 180,928,088 of OZ007563.1, read as the reverse complement.
GCTCTACGAATCCCTTTGTTGAACATCGTAACATAATAGCTGTATCTTTATGAATACCTAGGAGTTATTTATATGTATTTCGCTGGACAACATAGAATAATAAGCGTAGAGTAGGAACAATTTTGTTAGACTTCACAAAATGTAATGGTCTCTAAAACTTAAAGCGGATTTAGGAGATTTTTGTCGATAACTTTTGAACGAAGACATATGCCGTAACCTCTTAAACATCTCTATTGGACCCTAAAGGATCTAAAAGACCATCTGGGTTTGAAAACAAAATATAATTTGTAATTATGTATCAAGCTCTTAAGTAGTAAATAATAGTTTAAATAATTTTGTTGTTGCGTTGTTGTAAATGTTAAAACGTTAAATACATTAATAAGATTAACACGGTCTACAAGGGTGCTTTACTACCAAGAGTGAAAACCTCTTATATATAGATATATTTCTAAGATATCTGGTACTTTGATTTTTAAATCATATGATGTTCTTAGGTCTTAAGTTTGTCTAATCAATGATAAATTTCGAAAACATACCAAAATCCTTTATAGAAATGAAGAGTCCAGTTTATTCTAAATTACTTGAAGCCTATTCATTTTCAATTTTCAAAAAAAAAAAAATAGTTATGTTTTATTGAAAAAATTGTCATTTAAATTGAAATTAACTGTCATTTTATTTCTCCTTTTTCTTAACATCAGTTCTTATCAAAGTCCTGGCGCTACCACTAATGCAAACTTACTTAGAGTTTGTTAACTTTGATCTTGTTTCTATCTCTAATAGAAATCTCCGCAGACACTCAAATAATCCTAATTAAAACAAATGCCAAAATTATACCCCCGGGAGATTATGCCAAACATGACTAAACATAAATTATAGTGAATTATTGTGTTTCTAACACACACTTCGAGCGAGGGTGGTTTCCAAAAAATTTATAATTTCAACCCCCCAATCCGTTCAAATGTACTTCTTCTTTATTTTTGTCCAATTGCATTTAAAACGGTAATAAATGTTTTCGCACTGAATGAGAATTGTCATTTGTAAAATGCATTTTAACAATGATTTTCTACTAAGAGTTTATGAGAACAAAAAAAAAAAAAAAAAAAAATCTGATATTTTTGTCATAGAACCAGAAAAAGGGATGTGTAATCTATAAAGCCAGCGTAAAGTTTGTAATAATGACGTCACGTGTGGGTTGGTAAATAAATCTGTTTATAAAGTACATAGTTGTTGTTGCTTTAATGCGGTATAATTTTGGCACGGCATCAAAGAAAATATTGTTTTCTTTCTCTGGGAATATTGATTTTAGGGATTATTACAAAATTATTATATGCACTTGAATGACGTCTGTTTGAAAAAAAAAAAAATTAAAAATAGAGCAAAAAAACTTATTGTTTTGGGAAAGGAATGGAATCTTCTTACATATGTATTTCATTTTGCATTTTGGGCATGAGTTCGTTATAATGGTCCTATATACATTGTTCTTTTCTGTTGAGTCTATCGAAAGGCAGCGTTTTTTCAACAAACGGTTAGACAGACAGACGGACATGTCTAAACCGATTTAGAATTACTCAAGTACCCTAAATATGCAGATTTATACTTTGTGGGGTCTTAGATTAATATGTATTAAAAAACTTTCTCATGGAATGACAAACTTAGTATACCCTTATTCACCACTAGTGGTGGCTATTGTTTGATTTTAACCCAAAGAAACATCATAATACTTTGCAGTCAAAGTGAAGGTTGTATCATGAAGTCTAATAAAGCGGCTCATACACTTGCAATAAAATTGTTCAAATTTACGTATTGTACAATTATATCGCTAATGTGTATGTGATATTCAAAGGTGGCACAATATATTGACAACAATCAAAAGACTTTTGATTTTTATTGCACAACGAAAAGAAAGTGAAATGTGTTGGCAACATTGTACAATGTTGTTTATGTTATTCCTATAGGTTATGTTCACCTTTTTGTTGAATGAATTAAACCATTGTGCGAATTATTGCATACTATATATACAATATATACAATAATATTGCAATTGATAACTATTTTCTTGCACTTTAAACTGAGTCTTCACCTGAGATAATATCTGATATAATATAATATAATGTGAGAGAACGTCGGCAGAATGAGAGAACAAATTTTTTCATGTTAATCTTAATCTTAAACAAGGGGAACACGTATCTTATAAGATTTCGTAATCGAATGATTCTCGCACAGTTTTTATCGTTTTTATTCTTTTTTTTAGTTTTTTCTTGTTTTTAGTTAAAAATATTGTTTTTTTAAACACTTATAACAAGATTTACACTATTTGTACAAAAAAATTTAACATTTTAATGAATGCGTCTTATTATTGTTTTTATGTATGCATGTATTTGTATTTTTGACAGCTCATCTTATAAGATAGTTATTATAAGATTTCTCATAACAAATGTCTTATAAGATTTATTATAATATTAATATTAACACTATTTGAGAGTCTACACGTAAGATAATACTCTCTGCGATTGAATTTGACGTTTGCTGATATAAAAATCTTATATCTTATCTCAGGTGGAGACCCTATGCTAAAACAGATAACATTGTAAAATGCTACATGGTTGCATTTTAGAATGCGACAACTTTAGAATGTACTTTAAAATATCTCGGTAAATTACCTCAAATGGAACTAAAAGTATTTCAAATAATTTAGCTCATTGGAAGAAATACTGCACCTTAGTGTGAGTTGTAAACACTTACTTTAAAACTTTAGCTATGGTATTAAGTTATGGGACACTGCCTCGACTTCCAATATAGAGAAAATTCAAAAGCGCTAAAGTTAAACTGTTCGAATCATCACAGTCGCTCCCTAGTTTGTAAAAAATCGAACATTCACAAAGATCTCAATGCGCCAGCAGTAAAAACTATGATCACAAATTCCTTCCAAGTCCACTAGCTTCAAATATATAATATGATGGCGGCCACACCTGCTTAAGGAGAGGACATACCAAAGGACTTATCCGTTAAGAATAGCGCTAAATTCCTACATTTGTGAACGGAAACTGTGATTAGAAGAATTGTTGACCGGCATTGCCCGGAAGTAAATTTAAGAATTAGAATAAGATTTGATTAATTATTGTTAGTTAATTTTTTTAAAATTTAAAAATTTAATAAATTATGTATAACCAAAAAAAAAAAATATAATAATTTTATATACATAAATACATACATATGCACATAAGTATGTACATTAGGGGTGGATTAGTGTTATATGGAAATCCTTAGCAGCAAGATTTCGATACGCTAGAGCCCCCAATTTTGTGAAGTTTGTAAAAAAAACGCATAAGCCAAAAAATTAGGGGGGTGGGATGGGGGTAAGTGGCTCCTCATTGGGGTCAATGTTAGGGAAAAACGATACAAAAGCCAAAAAAAAAGCTTCACAACTGTCCCTGAGTCGCTCCTAGAGGTGTAAAATGTAAGACTGACCCCAACTAATATTTCCCCCCCTACATTTTTTATTAACATACTAACCACCTATCTGTGCCCCTTAAGGGGGCTCCCATACTAAATATTATTTTTTATAAAATTACCCGCCACCGCCCTAACTAGCCCCAGAGTGCCCCTAGAGGTGTCAAATATATGACGGACCCCCAATATTTTTGCTACCTGAGCATTTTTTCAGAACTTACCTAGTCTCCATTACTCAACAACGCTTTAGCTTATTGAAAAACCAAAAAAACAGAAATTCCGTAATAAAAATTTTTTAAGTAAATTTTTTTTAAATATGCGCAGTCGTTGTAGAAACTTAATTATTTTTTTGGAAAAAAAATAATTTTTTTTATTAAAATTTCGAAATTTTTGTTTTTTGTTTTTCTTAAAGGAAATTTTATTGCGGAATTTCGGTTTTTCAAAAAGCTAAAGCGTTGTTGAGTTATGCGAACATATGTTGTGCAACTCCTCCATTTTCGAAATTTTTGTATGGGGACCATCCTAATGATTAAAGATGGATACTAGGTAAGTTCTGAAAAAATGCTCGTGTAGCAAAAATATTGGGGGTCCGTCATATATTTGACTCCTCTAGTGGCACTCTAGGGCTAGTTAGAGCGGTGGCAGGTAATTTTATAAAAAATAATATTTAGTATGGGAGCACCCTTGAGGAGCACAGATGGGGGGTTAGTATGTTAATAAAAAATGTAAGGGGGGAAATATTAGTGGAAGTCAGTCTTACATTTTACCCCTCTAGGAGCGACTCAGGGACAGTTGTGAAGCTTTTTTTTTTTGGCTTTTGTATCGTTTTCCCCTAACTTTGACCGCGACGAGGAGCCATTTACCCCCATCCCACCCACCTAATTTTTTGGCTCATGCGTTTTTTACAAACTTCACAAAATTGGGGGTTCTAGCGTATCGAAATCAAAAAGTCGTGCACTAAACCATACCTAATGTACATACATATCGCACACTAAAGTGCAAAATAAACTACACAAATTGCTTGGCAAACACACACTTTGATTCCGTTTTCTGTTTGTCAATCAAAAAGCAAGCATATTTCGTAAAAACATTAATTTTTCATTTTGGTTTTGTTCTCAATGAATGCAGATGCCGATAATGCTGCGGCAATTTTGCTCACTATTTGTTTAAAATACAGGAGAAATATAAAAGAAAGAGAAAGAATTTGGAGTAAAGAGTAGTTTAAACAACGAGCTGTTTTGTGGCAAACAATATAGTTTACGGCTGAAAATTATTTTAACGCTTTTTCTTCTATGTCTTCATTCTGCATAGTTTTCGCTGATATGATAAAATTTAGCACTAGACAACACAAAAACTTTGACAAATATCCAACATGTCTGCCAAATATTAAAAATGTTTAATATTTCTACAAACAGTCCTCAAAATCTTGACCAAACAGCAAACACTCCAATTAACAACACAAACAATTTGTTCAAACGTAAAATGTTGACGTGTTTGCCAAGCAATTTGTGTAGTTTATTTTGCCCATAAGCCGGCACAACTAAAAATTCGAAAGTAGCAGAGGCAGAATACTGGGGCCAGATTCTGGCAGTCGTAAATATTGAACGAATTGGAATTGTTTTAACGCATTCATTTGAGTTTCACAATGTTGAAAAAATAATTTCGATTCGTTCAGTATTGACTGAAATAAAATTGCTTTCGAATTGAGAAAGTACTCGATCACGAATGCCAGAATTAGGCCCCTGGCTTCAAAAATATTTGTGAATTAAATTGAGTATCACAAATGTTTCACAAATATATGTATGTTCATATGTATGTACATACATATATACATACATATGTATGCACGTATGTAGATTTGATTTGTGGACTTGTGTATGAAAAAAATGATTTTGATGAATTTTGAGTTGTGCATGTTTATGATTTAATTTTTAATTAATCTTTATTCTTTTTTCATTCGAAAATAGCTCTAACCCTTTTTCCGCAAAACAACAGCTGTTTTTTAACGGTTTCTTTCAATAGAGCTTTTCCATGCTTTGTTTTATTTACAAACACACTTGTTTTCAAAACTAATAATAAGTTTGCTCTTCTTTTTTGTTTAACACAAACTCTTTCTCTCTTTATTTATCTCTTACTAAGCGCTCACTAAAGTGTGGTGAGTTAAAGTTGTTTTTGTTGGTTTCATGTGTTATTTTTACACACACACTCTTAGGCACTTGCTGAATTCTTAGTGGTACATTTAACCATGCTTTTAAACTTCACATTTAGTTGAGTAACGTCAACCGCGGTTAACGGATGTTTTTTTAAAGCGTTGAAACGGAAGTGTGTAGTCTTTGATTGTGTAGAAAATTTCATTAAAATTAAATTCTATACAATACAAAGCGTGTGCGTTTATAAGAAAAAATGGTGTTTTTTTTAAGGAAATAGTAAAAGAAATTATTTCTTAACATATTAAAAAAAAGAAGTGAATAAAAATTTAATAAATAAGAAGGAAGGCAATTGTGTATTGTTTTGTAAAGTGTACAAAAAATTTTTAATGATTTTTTCTAAAGAAAATTATTGAAAAAAATTTTAAAGCTTGAGAAAAAATAGTGCAATAGTGATTTTTAAGTGGATGTGTGTGTGTATACAGGTGTAATAGAAACGGTGTGGATTTTGTCACCACTTTTTACTGGGACCAACAACAACAACAATTAATGTGTTTTGTTATCAAACTTTTTGTTGTTAGAAAAGAAAAAAGGTTTTAACGTTAATTTATCTTAAATTATGTTAAAAAAAATTGTTCACAAACAAGAATTTTGGATGTTAAATTAAGAAGAATTTGAAAGAATCTTTTTGAAAAAAGTAAGTGAAATTGTTATTAGGTATACAATTAAAAAATTGACAAATATTAAAAATAGTTGCCATATCTTTATCAAAGATCGTATTTTTTTAATTCAGTGTTTTTTATCTTTGTTATTTGCTTGTCATCATCCTGTTTTGAAGTTTTTTTTAATTTGATAAGAAAATTTACAGCATTTAGAATTTCACGTAAGAAATATAATAAAAAAACGAAAAAATCAATAAAATTCTAATATGTGTGTTGTATATGAAGAGCAAAGAAAAAAAAAAAACAAAAAGATTTGTCTCCTTTTACCAGCAGAAGCAACCTTGATATAAAACAACTGCTCTTACAAATGTCATTTAATTTGGCATGACATGTCATTAGGCAACAAAAATCTATACGGTTTCTTGTAGCTTTTAAGAAAATCTGACAAAATTATTGACTTTTATAAGAGTAACGGATCTTTAAAAATCGTAAACAAAGTTAAAAACTAAAAAAGTTTATAAAACCAAGTGTAATTTTAAGTTAAAAACGTGATTTGCATTCAATTTTTTAACAATTAAATGTGCTACTTTTTGTTTAATTTTAAAAAATCTCGTTAATATTTATTAACAATATTATTATTGTTGTTTTTATAGTACATATTTGTATGGATAAATAATAAATGGCAGTAGTGTCATCGTAACCGGTTTCTTTTTTGAGCTTTTTCTAAAATTTATTTTGGTATAAATAATTAACTAAACGTGGTTGGATTCATAATAATACAAATAAAATTTATTATTTTTTTTTTATCGAAATTAATGTTTATCAATGATTTTCAAACAGCTTTTAAAGTTTAATTAAATTCAAGCAAGCAAATTTAATTAGACTATAGCCGATTTCTATTCATATGTACTATAGGTATTAAAAGTTTTGTAAAAAAAGATCCTCCGAAATTTTTTGCTTTGAGCTTTGCTTAAATGGAGCTTGTCACTAGGGAGTTTTCTGAACTTAGGCCGTCCCAAAAGAGTATTTAAACACGTATTTATTTTACACTTTATAATAACTAAAATAAAAGACAGAACCTGTCATCAAGTGAATCTAATTTTCGAAAAAATAAAATTTTTTAAAGCATATCTTAATTTAAAATTTGGAATACATTTAATCTGCCTTTTTGACGCGGTCTATTGGGAGTAAAAAAAGTACGTGGAAATCAAATGCGCCTAAAATAATGTTAAGGATTAATACAAAAATTATATTGTGGGACCAAGAATTTAACATATAGCGTAAATCTAAACATACAAAATTAAATTTCATGACTTAAAAATCGCGCTAAATCAAAAATACATACAATTATTAATCTATACCTATAATAAAAATGAAATGTTGTCTGTTGCTGATCGCAAACTTGAGAACGGCTTGACCGATTTGGACGATTTTTTCTTTAAAATGATCGCCATGGTCCAACTTAGGTTTATACGTAAAGAAAATTTTGCCCCGCCCACTTTTACGCCCACTTTTTTTGAATTACCTAAAATCAGAAAACGGCTCCATCGATTTGACAAATTTTTCTTTCAAATGGTCGTATTAATCCATTTCAAGTTTTCATGGAAAGAAAAATTTACCACGCCTACTTTTACACCCACTTTTTCTATTAAGCGCATAACTTGAGAACGGCTTGACAGTTTTGGACGATTTTTCCTTTAAAATTATCGCCATGGTCCAACTTAGGTTTGTACGAAAAGAAAATTTTTCCTTTTGCCCACTTTTTTCGATTTACCTAAAATCAGAAAAGGGCTCCATCGATTTGACAAATTTTTTTTTCAAATGTTCGTGTTAATCCATTTTAAGTTTTCATCGAAAGAAACATTTACCACGCCTACTTTTACGCCCACTTTTTCTATTTATTTGACCGATTTGCACGATTATTTCTTTAAAATGGTCGCCATGGTCCAATTTAGGTTTTTAAGGAAAGAAAATATGTATTTCCCCGCCAACTTTTAAGCCCACTTTTTTCGATTTACCTAAAATCAGAAAACGGCTCCATCGATCATTAGTAATCAGCTACCGAGCCAAGCCGGGACGGCCAGCTAGTTATTAATATTTTACCTATTTTATTTGTACTTTTCAAATACATAATAAAATTAATTATAAACATTCACATCTAAATGTAGCTAATAGAGTTTTTTTCCCGGAGTTTTTCGATTTCCGGGATCCCGCTCCATATAAATAATACAAAGATAATTTGTTTTTATTTAATGAAAAAACTTGTTTACAAAGTAAGTAAAAGAAATGCTTAAATACTACAAAAATTAATTGAAGATTGAAAGAGGAACTTGACTCATTATTACATTACGCTTTAGATACAAGATAAAAAGATAACAAACATAACAATTTAATTCATAAAACAATAATAAAAACAAACAAAAATTGTGGTACTCAAGTTATGAGATCAAAATGTAAATTCATAAAATAGATAAAATACTTTAAATACTTCAAAAAAAAGTGATTTTGTTACCCCTCTGAAAATAAAGCTTGATATGTTTTATGATGATTCCCAAAACATTTTGGTTCTAGCGTTGACCATCCGTGAGCTGGACCATTTTTAAATGGTCCAGCCAAAGTACAAAAAAATTCGAAAAAATGAAAAAAGACCTTTTTTAAAAATGGTCCAGCTCACGGATGGTCAACGCTAGAACCAAAACATTTTGGGAATCATCATAAAACATATCAAGCTTCATTTTCAGAGGGGTAACAAAATCACTTTTTACAGCTCCATACAAGTTGAGTCGGTCTAATGTATATATATTTTAAATAAATATACAGTCAAATCCCGATAATTCGTTCCCCGATAAATCGTAATTCCCGATAATTCGTAATAAACTGTCGGTCCCTTGAAAACTCTCGTTAATTCGTAAAATTTCCATACATTTTGGTCCCCTCGCTAATTCGTAATTTTTTTTTTTCAAATAAAATCTTTACCTCTTATAAATCGTAATTGTTTGCTTACTACCACTTATAATTCGTAAAAAAAAACAACAGAAACATGGAAACAATGATTTTTTGTTTACCGCTATTTTTTTGCGTGGGTTTTTGCTTGTGTGTGTGTTTATTTTCTTAAGATCAGTTTGTTACATGAATAATTTTTTTATATTATTCTTATATATTTTATTTTCAACAATTGTCTTTTATGTTTTTTTTTATCGTTTTAGTAAATAAATTGAAAAACCCCGGTAATTCGTATTTATTTTATTTTAATCCCGTTAAATCGAAACCCCGCTAAATCGAAAACCCCTATAATTCGTAAGAAATGGCCGGTCCCTTGCGATTACGAATTATCAGGATTCTACTGTATTAACATTTTTTAACAGCTAAGGAAATAACATTCAGACACAGTCAATGCTTTTAGGAACTCGAAAAAGAGTATATTTCTGATTTTATTTACTAATTACCATGTTTACGAAAAATTTCGTTCACTTTTTTACCGAGATTGGACAATTAGTTTTAAGTGCAAAAGATTAAAGTTGTTGCATGCTTCTCATTCACAATCAGAAGCAATTTTTTATTTTTTATAAACTACGTCTATATCAGTCAAATGAAGGTTAAGGTTAATGCAAAAATAAGCTTCAACCGGACTTCTTCTTACAAGATCCATAGTCATATCTCAAAAAATTAAAAATTTTAAGTTAATTAAGCAAAGTGTTCCTTCATACCTTCTCGATAGCGATAGGTTTAGGTATCTCCTTTTTAAGACTTGTCCATGGGCAGTAAAAATTTACTGCCAGCATCTTATTTTAAGTTAATTAAGCAAAGTGTTCCTTCATACCTTCTCATTTTAAAAACTTTAATCGCATTTTGCCAAGCTCGATTTTTTTGTAGATATGATTTTGTTGCAATAAAGGAGCGATAGGTTTAGGTATCTCCTTTTTAAGACTTGTCCATGGACAGTAAAAATTTACTGCCAGCATCTTATTTTAAATTTATGTTCTTTATTAACTCTTCACTTCACTAAATATAATTATTATCAACTTTTGCACTGCCCATTCTGCTTTTAGTAGATTTATTGCATCAGTTGACATTGATTTACGAATGTACTCACTTCTTGTAATTGATCTAATCGAAAACCCATCAACAGATGCTAAGTTTTAGAGAATAGAAAACTAAATTTCACAATATAAAAAGCTGTTTTTTTAAACTATGAGGAACTTTTTATTTCCGCGGATCCCGCAACAAAAATCCCGGGAAAGCGGGAAATATAATAATTGAAATTCCCGGGACGGGAAAAAACCCTAGTAGCTAACCAATTCATATTATAAAAATTGTTATTTTATGTTAAATTTTTATTAAATATGTATTAAAATTAAAACAGATTCAATTAGTTCTCATAATTCAGAAACTTCCGATGACAATAGCTTTTCAATATTGTTATTACCAGGGAAACCAGAAATATGCTTAAAAAAAGTGTTTTATGCTCATTAAATATGCAGTAAAAACTTGAAAATATGTCCTAAAAATTCTTAAAAATATGCCAAAAAAAAAAAAAAAACCAATACATTCGGTAAAACCCATATACTATAGTATTAACAGACGAATTTTCGAGATTGTACCCTATTTGGAACCGATAGGAAGTCATTGGCTCACCAAAACAAAGTTTTGTTACATGGTCAAAATTCATATAAGTGTTATTTGCGCCAAATATTACTACACCATCTATATGGGTTTTTTTTTTATCTTAAGGCATTTTAGGCACGGTCGATAAATTTTATATTAATATTTACATTTAAAATGTACAGTACATAACAGTAAAATATTTTTCGGGTTAATTTAATCTAAATACGAACATAAATATCAAGATGATTTTTGACATAGTTAGATCACTTTAAAAAGTGACTGAGTCGATCGGTATACTAAGAGATGCGTTTGATTTCTATGTATTTAACACATTGGCACTCACTTACATACATATAGTATAATTGTTTTTTCCTCAATTTTTCCTTATGTATGACAGTTCAAAATAACATTTATTCTTCAAGATAACCTGCTTTGTTTTACAATTGTAGCGTGCAAATTAAAGCAATAAGTTGGGTATACATATAGACATTTAAAACAGAAAAGCCAGAATTTAAAACAAAAAATTTTTTGATTCGCTGCAAAAGCATATGAGGGCATTTAAATAAAAAATATACATGTATCAAAATATGTTTCAAAAAGATGAAATATGCGCTATAATACTAAAAAATGTTGCAAAAATTCTCTTTCAACTAAAAAATGCAAAAAAAATTCTGCAAAGCGTAGAATATGCAAAAATATGCACTAACAAATCGATGCCAAAATTCATAGAAAGCTCTAAAACGGATAAATATACTGTTTCTGTCTTCATTGGTCGCATGAGGAAAAACATGCAATTGCATATTTGTGGTTTCCCTGGTTATAACCATTGGAAACCCGAAATAAACTATAAAAAAATGTTTTTTACGCATTAAAAATACAGTAAAAACTTTAAAATATATCCTAAAAATTTCTCTAAAAAAAACTTGTAAATCACCCTTATCGTGAATGGCGAATTAAAAATACACCTGCGACCGTTTGGTAATATATATAAGGAAATAAGCTAAGTTCTTTTTAATCTATTACCAAAAAGTCGCAGACGTATTTTAAATTCGCCTACCACGATAAGGGTAAATAATAAAAGTCGGTGAAGTCAGATAAATTTTTGAGATTGTACCCTATTTGAAACCGATGGGCAGTCGGGGCTTACCAGTTATGGCATATGATCAAGATTCACATAAGAGGTATTTGCGCCAAATATTATCTAGATATCACCACATAAATATGAATTTGTCAGAAGCTAAAAGGCCTAACTCCATAAAATAAAAAGTAGAGTAAACTAGTACATATTGTTTGGAAAATTGATTTCCAAAATTTAACATGCTACAAAAAGGAAGTTGCCAAACACGCGAAGCTTAGTAATTCATATTAAAGCAATATAAAATGGCCTTATTTTGATATGTTATGTATGTTTTCCTTTTATCTGGCTGGTAGCTTCTGTAAAAAGTCAAATAAGATTCAAACCCTATACCGATTTATCATATTTTTTCAATGGAAAATATTTAAATTTTAAAAGAACTATGACACATCCATATATAAGATTTTTTGTCGTAAAAAGATTTAAGGGACGGTCTCTAAATTTAATAATAAAAGGAAGTTATATCTATTTTCGGGAGTGATATTTGTATGTGAGCTATGATCAAATGTGAACCGATACATATATTGGAATAACTTGAAAACTTTTCTCCATATTCAGTTAAAAAAAATCCAAAATTTGACAACAATATTACCTTTAAGCCGTGCTTACATTACTTTTTAATTTGCCCAGTAGTTTCAGAGATATCGTTAAAGTTTTGAAAAAAAAAACCAAAATATAAAAATTAAATTTTTGTTCTTTAAAAATTCATGAAAAAAATTAAAATACGCCAAAAATCACAGTTTTGGCTTAAAAAAATTTAGTTAAACATATTTCGAATCAAATGAGCTAAATTCATTGTAATCGGTGCACAACTTTTGATTTTATTCAAAATTTACTGAGAAAACTGAATTGTTAACTTTTAATTTTTGGAAAAAAGTGAAAACTACGCTTAGTACCCGTAACTTAAAAATGTGAGCTGATAAAGAAAAACGGATATTCGATATGAAAACAGCGAAAAAAGTTCAATTTTGTTTCCGTGTATTATCTGTGTCAACTAGTCTTCTCAAAAAAAAAAAAAAAAAAACAAATCAATACTTTAACTTTTAGTAAAACCAAATTTTAATACCGATATCTCTTTAGAATTTGATTAGGAATAAGGCTAATTCATTACAGGTATTAGCATTTTTTGCTTTTTAATTGTTAGATGTCAAATTTTTTTTTTATTATCTTTGATTCTGTTTTTGACGTTGATTTTACAAAAACAAATTGCTTGTGGTTTTTGTACGAGTTGAACTTGTTGTAGTACCGAGATTACCTGTAATGAATTCGCCTTGGTTTTTTGTTAATTGTTTTCTATAAGCCAAAAAAATTCACAAATTTATTTAAAATATTCCAACATAAATAAGAAAAAAACGTAATTTGCATTATTTAGAAATAATTAAGTTATAAAAAGTAACATTGATGATTTTTAATACAATATCAAAAACGTGATTTTATTCTAAATAAATCTTAGTAGATATTTTTAATTGCACAACCACAAATTAGAAAAATAAACAATTATCATTAAATAATAGTGTAGTATTTTTGTACGAAATAGTTTAACAATTTTTCCCCTTACAATTCTATTTGTTTAAACAATTGTATTGAAATAAAATGCCAGCTGGTTTTGTTAAATAAGCAAATGTAAATAAAGATTTCTCTAGGAGATGTAAGATGAATATTGTATTTGTTTATAATTTTCATTGGTTGATAATGAAATTACAAGGAAATTTATACAAGTCATAGTTAAATAAGTTAAATACATGATTTTGAAAACCAAATATTTATTTTTTTTTTTTATTTTAATGTAAAAATATTTGTAATCGAAGAATTTAATTACACGATTACGTTAATGAAATTGTAAAAGATATGGCTTAAGTTTTGAAATTATTTTACTATTGGTAGTTTAAAAAAAGTTTTCGCTATTTGTCAACGGATGGTTTTACTCGTTATATTGTTTTAAAGATGTCATAATTTCTATTTTAACCAAAAGCTTAGACGTCTGGCAACAATATTTAGTGTAACGGTTTTCGTCAATATAGCAGTTTTTCATTTCCTTTTTAAAGAAAACTTTTATTGCAAAATAATATTTCAAAGAAAGAGCCCCCAAGCGTTTTCAAAAGGTCCTTATCAATAACCAATCCAAAAGTATATCTCTACCTTTGGGGGCTGCTGGGTCCAGCGGTCTGTTTATTGGGAATAATTTAAATTGGGAATCATTTTTCAAGAAATCAGCCGCAACGTGATTTCAAAGGGTCTCATTAATACCCAATTATGCCGGTTCCAGTGGCATCACGTATGATGCTATACAATTGGAAATCTGCCAATTAAAAGCACTTCAGATATTTGCTCCGAGGAATATATCAATACAAGGACACGTCTGCCGGTTTCCTCACAGCATAGATTTCGGACTTTTTCATAATAAAAACAGCTGATGCCAGATGTTTTGTCAGAAGAAAATAGAGCACGCCGTAATTGAAATTTGTAACACTCGACTTGTACGTATTTTGCAGTGGGCAATTTGATAAGTCAGGGGCCTAATTCTGGCAGTCGTGATCGAGTACTTTCTCGATTCGAAAGCAATTTTATTTCAGTCGATACTGAACGAATCGAAATTATTTTTTCAGTATTGTGAAACTCAAATTATTGCTTTACAACACTGAAAAAATAATTTCGATTCGTTCAGTATTGACTGAAATAATTAGATATTAAATTGCTTTCAAATCGAGAAATTACTCGATCACGACTGCCAGAATCAGGCCCCAGATGTAAAAATCATGGCGTGTACGGGTACCTTTAGCAAAAACGACAACTAATACGACACAGTTTACAATCCGATTACAAAAAGTTTATCGTGGTTGGCGTAATTGTTGAAAACACTGTCGTTAAGTTTTTGAATCACGATGTAAAATTTGTTCTCTAAATACGCCTACGCCAACCACGATATGGGTGAATATAATCATGCATCTTATTGACAAACGTTGACCTTAAACTATCAACAACTTATTTATATTACCAATAATACATCTTATAGTTACTTATAGAATAATATTTGTAATAAGAAACTAATACATTTTTTTCTTTTTCTTTTTTTTCAGATTATTTTAACCCAAAATGTTTTGTATATTGTGTTTTAGTTAGTGTTGAATTTTTAATATTAAATAAAAAAAAGGAAATCTCTTTAAAGTAGATTTTAAATAAAATAAATTATTTTAAATCTGATTTTTTCCTTTTTTCAATCTCAAAAAGTTTTTAACTCCAGTAAGATTTAGAAATTTTAATAAATTTATGAGAAATCAAGAAAACAAAGTCAAGCTTTAGACGGTTAGCAAATAAATAATAAATAGTACCGTAATAGTATTTACAAAAATATAAGCATACTATAAAATACAACTCTATAGCCAAATCATCTGTGCTGTAGCAAAACAAACAAAAAATAGTACCGTTAATTTTTTACAGCATCCATGTTGTATTGAGTTGTCAGCAAACATATTTACTTCCTTCATAGGAGAAAGAGTATTTAACATTAAGGAAACACAAAGAGCGTACGAAAGCAAGCTTTCCTTAATTAAGAGAGTAATTTAAATGCATGTAGTAAATTGAAGGTGAATTTGTTTTGTTATCTAGAGTTTTATCACCAACTTTTTTAAAAAAGGTTTGAGATAAATTCATCAATCATCCACCATCTCTTTTTTACCAACTTCATAATTTATACATTCAAACCAAAAACGTAAACTGCAGCATCTAAATAAAAAACGACAACAATGGGCCGGCGTACTTATTTCAATCGTGCTACGGAAATCAGCTACCCCAGTCGTGTTGAGGGTTGGTTGGATGTTTGTGGTGAGTATATATTTTGAATTACTAAAAATCTTTAAGTTTATTTCTAATAAGGGTTTTTATTATAAAAATTTTTATTTGTGTTAAGGTTAAGTTGTTTGTTTTTTATACATTTCTATTGTCTTTAGTTTAAGAGCTTAAAGAGCCTCTGGCATTTCTTAGGATTTTGTTCACAAGTAGTACAATAATCTTTCGAAAACTGTTTTAACACTTAGCTTTGTTTAATGTTGGAGGTTTAAAAGCCAAGTTTTTTCCTGCTCCAAAGTGGTTTTCTTAAGCTGTTTTGTATTATTTCTGTAAACAATAATTTAATTAATGAGATATATTTTAGCAAATTTAATAACCGGTTTAGAACCACAAAATTATTAAATTATCATTTCTTTCGTAAATAATTTATGTTGGAAATAAATATTCACTCGTTAAATTAATGATTTTTTGTAGAGCTATAAGCTTAAAGCCATAAATCATAGAATTATTAATTCATTAAAGCGTTTAGTGCTAAAGGTAGACAGACATATTGCGAAGAACAACTAACTGAAAATGTTTCTTAAAAGAAGCTCGCAAAAAGTGATTTAACTTGTTGGACAAATAGTATGTAATCGTCTGATTTTGGAGCTTATTTTCAACGTGTCCTAAAGCTTCTTTTCTTTACATTCAATTAATTTTAAAAAACGAATTAAGAGAGTTATTTTGTAAAACGCTTCTCCTCACTAAATATATTTTCATACAAATTTTTAAAAATTCCAAAAATTTTTATACGAAAAAGTGTTCAACTATGCAACAAGCAAAAATTCCCTGAATAAACACTATATTTTTTCGATCCGCTATAGTCACCTAGCGTCAAAAATCATCACTATTTCAAATTCTATGGTAGGGTTTTTTTTTTAATTTTTTTTCTTTTTATTTTGAAGTGGCTGCTCCATACATCTTGTTGTAACTTTGGAACGACGTACTCGATTTTGTTATGTAATCCCTTCAAAAAATTTTAAATTATGTCAAATTTAAGTCTTTCTAATAATATTTTTTGATTTAGCCATTAGTTTTGGATTTAAGCCTGGTACTCTGTTCAACATTTCACGTGAAATGCTGTCAAAACGCATATGAAAAAAAACTTGTGCGGAATATCTATGATAAAATGTTGATAGAGTTGTACTCTGTTCATTTTGTGAAAAAGTTTCGAAATGTTTCTGGCAACATATTTTACAACTGCGAAATAATGTAAGCTGCACTTATTACACGTGGAATTTTAAGCAAAAGCCAAAAAAAGTATGAACTGATTACACTGCGCTCGAAATTGACACTTTTTTTTAGACAAGCCGGGCACATGGCGTTTTAGCATAATTCGGGTACGCAGAATTCAATGGTGCCCACCTTTTTTTTAGGTTAGCTCTTGTTTTCGAGATATACCGTTATTTCGAAAATGGAGGAGGTTGCACAGCATATATTCGCGTAACTTAATTCGCGTAAGTATGAAATGGGAATGTAGCACATTTAAACGAAACCTTGTTAATTAAATTTTTGAATCCCAAGAAAAACTTTGATAACTAATATGCATGTGGCAGTGTAAATAAAACTGAACTGGCAAAATAAAATAAAGTAATTTGTTTTTATTTTTGTTTTTTCTTTTCCCACTTACAACTACATTTAGAGTTGACAAAAAATCAACCAATTGTAGCCGGGACTGTAAGAAAAGATAAACTCACTGTTTATTGTTGTTGTTTTTGTTTAAGCTTTGATATTGTTACAAGTAAAACTGTGGCTTATAGTTCTTATTCGCTTAACTGTTTTATATGTGTAATATCTTTAGTTTTTCTAAAATCTTTGGATGAAGTTTCCTGACGATCTGGCCTAAGCAACCAGTGAAATGCGCATAGGAATAGCTTATCCCTCCAACAATAAATTTCAGTTTATCAATAGTATGAAATGGGAATGTAGCACATTTAAACGAAACCTTGTTAATTAAATTTTTGAATCCCAAGAAAAACTTTGATAACTAATATGCATGTGGCAGTGTAAATAAAACTGAACTGGCAAAATAAAATAAAGTAATTTGTTTTTATTTTTGTTTTTTCTTTTCCCACTTACAACTACATTTAGAGTTGACAAAAAATCAACCAATTGTAGCCGGGACTGTAAGAAAAGATAAACTCACTGTTTATTGTTGTTGTTTTTGTTTAAGCTTTGATATTGTTACAAGTAAAACTGTGGCTTATAGTTCTTATTCGCTTAACTGTTTTATATGTGTAATATCTTTAGTTTTTCTAAAATCTTTGGATGAAGTTTCCTGACGATCTGGCCTAAGCAACCAGTGAAATGCGCATAGGAATAGCTTATCCCTCCAACAATAAATTTCAGTTTATCAATAGTATGAAATGGGAATGTAGCACATTTAAACGAAACCTTGTTAATTAAATTTTTGAATCCCAAGAAAAACTTTGATCAAAAACGGTTTAGTTTATTGAAATTACTAAAAAAACTTCCTTAAATTCCGCAATAAAATTTCCTTTAAGAAAAGTAAAATTTTGAGCAGTCGTTTTAGACACATAATTTTGTTATCAAAATTTCGAAATTTTTGTTTTTTTAAAAATTCATAATGGAAAATGCAGCTAGGCTTCTAATTTTTTGCAGACATAGAAAAAACGAAGCTATAAACAAAACAAGCCATAAATAATTAAAATCTGTTACCAACTTTTGTTTTTATTCACAAAAGTCGAAATGTAAGAATTCCATAAAACGCAATATTTGCTTGGGAGGCCCCCTAAAAAGTGGTGATAAGGGGCAAGTATGTATCGAGAAAATGTTAAGGACAAAAAACTAATTGAGGTCCGTAAACTTTTTTTTTTTAAATTCCCTAAAATAATCCCGCGAAGCTCTACGCTTGTCTGCAGGAACGAAACCAGAGTCTCTGGCGGAAATCGAACGAGCAACCCCGGCGCTGATAGACTAGCTCACTACCAGCTAGCCTACCGATTAAAAAAAAAATTTTGTGTAATAAAAAGGTATAACTTTTTGATTTTTAACTCTACACAAATTTGTGATAAAAAATGTCAAAATAAGGTACTTTCAGTTTATCGGGAATAAAACCGGAATTTGTCCATGGATTTTCATGAAATAAAATTCATTTTAATAACTTCTAAACGATGCAGCTTTACTAGTACTACAACTGGGAAGCACTTGTTGATTTAAATTTTTTATGAATTTTTTGAGTTGAACAATTTTATAATTAAACAAAAAAATTAAATTTTTTTCCACTTGTGCAATAACTCCAAAACTAATGGCTAAATTAATAAATGATATGTATTAAAAAGACTCAAATCTGGCGTTATTGCATAACAAAATCGAGTACTTTGTTCCAAAGTTACGACAAGATGTATGGAGCACCCACTTCAAAAATCTCTAATTTTTTAAAAAAAATTTAAAAAAAAACTTACCATAGAATTTATAATAGTGATGATTTTTCATGTTAGGTGACTTCAGCTGAAAAAAAATATAGTGGTTATTTAAGAAAAACTGTTTTTTCCCTTTTGTTGCATAGTGTTATCTATTTTAAGAAATTTTCATGTTTCTTCTTACTTTAGCCTAATTAAAATATGAAAATATGGATTAAAAACCATACACAGTTTAATAAAATAACCGCAAAACTAAATATTATTTCAATACACAGAAAAAATTATTGCTGAATTATTTTCAAACAAACGCTTGTTTGAAATTTTTTTTAATTTCTACAAATTTTTTTACTGATTCAATTAATATTTTTGTTTGATTTTTATTTTAGCCAACAGAAATGTTGACAACTATTCAAAAATATAATAAACGCGTTATTGGCTTCTAGTTTTCATAATTTTGTATGAAATATTTAACGCTCTTTATTGTTGTCGTGTTTTTGCATTTTTTTATTTGACCGTAAGCAACACTTCTTTATGTGACATATAAGAACAACAAAAAAAAAACACATAGTCTATTTTTGGACGCTTTGAAAAGGTACAACTATAAGAAAGATGATAAAATATTGTGGCGAGGTTTGTAGTAAAAAACAACAAAAGCAATAATAGGTAATAAACGTTTCACTCTTTTTAAACAACAACAACATTAGAAGAAACAAAATAAATTTTTTGTTGGTTTCAAAGTTGGTAAAAAAGAATGAAAAACAAAATCCCGTATTCAATTTTTCAAAAATGTTTAGTTAAATACCTACATCAAATACAAAAATAAAATGATGACGAAAAACATGTCGAGTCGGTCTGCTGCCAAGGAAAGGATACAGCAACAGTGAGTGAGGAAAACATTGTGTGTACAAACAAGACTTGGTTCAAAAATTATTCCAACAAAAAAATGTGTCTCAAAGCCAGCCGGCGCCGCTCTGCTCTGCCTTTAATCTACTTCTACAGTGCTTGCTTGTGTGCGCGTCATTGCTTGTGCAAAAACTTTTTTTGTTTGATTCAGCAAAATTATTTGTTTGAAATTTATATGATTTTCAGTAAACTATTTGTTTGATTCAGTTAAATTATTTGTTTGAAAAAATCAGTGTTTTTTTCAATAAACGAAATGCAAATAAATTGTTTGAATATGCGAATTTGTTTGTAGGACCGATTTCAGACAAAAAATGTTTTGATTCTACAAATTTTTTGTTTGAATTGGAAAAATAATTTTTTCTGTGTACTTATGTACCATAAACTGACAATTTTGTACTTTTGGGATCATTGTTCAATTTAAATTAACTGCCTGTTTTTATAAAATGAAAACAAGGGAGTGAGTGAGAAATTGTATAGAAAACAACAATAAAAATGAAAATTTGTTTTTGTTTTCAATATAATTTCTCACTCACTCACTTGTTTTCATTTTCCAAAAACAGGCAGTAAGTCAACTCTTTTAAAAACAATTTTTTTTTTTTTTTTTAAGGAAAATATTTTTTTCGCAAACTGCTGCCTAGCTTCTAAAAAAGTCAAATTCATGGAGAGTGTGGTTATTGCTATAATAAAGTTTATAACAATATTATTAAATTTAAAAAAAAAAAAATGTTTTTTAATGCATAGTAGCCTGATGTTTACTCTCGACAACTTTTCTGAGTTGCGCTAATTGCACCATACACAATACCACAAAACTGGTACCATCAGCAAATTATCAAACTCTGTTTGACATCGCTACATCAAAGCCTACAATCACACCAAATGCCCATACACGATCAAACCACTGTCATCAACATTTTGTAGTCGTGCATGGGAAGTCTACAACTAACATGAAATACAGGCAGTTATTTTATTTTTTTATGTGACGAATGCGAAACTTGTTCGCTTGGAAATTAATAACAGTATATTTTGTACTTTTATGTTTATTTTTTAATATTTTAAATTCACGGTCATAGTTTGCACAAAGAGCTAAATATATTCACCCCTATCGCAAACAACTACTCCCATTAAAATATTCCCATATTTTTTTATTTCGTATTGTTAATGATTCCCATAACAAATTTTTTGGGAATGAGTTCCCAAACTTAAAAAATTTTACATCGCCAATGTTTACTCCCGCGAGTATTTTTACTAAATAAATTCCCAACAAGTCTTAATGTGAACGAGAAGGGAACATGTAAATTTTAATTTATATTTTAAGGTTTGACTAAATTAAATTGTTTTTTCGTTTTATTGAAGGAGTGTTAATAAAGAAAATGAAAATAAAAACTATTCATTATTTATTTTATTATATTTTCATTAGTATTTTATTTTGTATATTATTCTTTCTCAATACAAGCACTGACAAGTTATTCACAATAGAGACTTTTGTTTATGAATCACAGACAAATAATTCACAATAGATTTTGTACTCCCAAAATATTTGCGATACCGATTTGTTGGGGATGGGAATATAAGTTTGCTCCCATATATCATATTCCCATAACATTCGCGATAGGGGTGATTATGTATGTGCATAAAAGTGGCGAAAAACCATTAAAAAACGCAGGTTGTCAAACTTGAACGTCAATTTATGTTATAAAAGCGTTCTCAAAAGAAATCTTTTAACAGCCCATGTTAAAATTATAACATAAGATTTAGTTTTAGGCCCGTTTTAACAACTTACCGGTAGCTAAAAGTAGACTTTAACCGGCCTTATAAAAAGTGTTTCTTTATTAAAAGTTTACATTAACCTAAAGTGAGCGACAAAGTAAATTAAGGTCCATCCTAGCTGGTAGGTTATGGTAAAGTTGTAATACTGGAACACTTTTTATATGGCCGATAACATCCTACCTTTAGCTATCGGTAAGTTGTGAAAACGAGCCTTAATGTGCTAAATTCATAATTCTGACTCTTAAAAAACTGAAATTTATTGTTGGTGTGATAATCTATTCCTATGCGCATTTCACTGTTGGCTTAGGCCAGATCATCAGAAAACTTCATCCAACGATTTTAGAAAAGCATCAACATCAAAACGTATTGATATTTTGAGATTGCATTGATGTAGATTGCACTGTGTGTACCCAGCATAAGGGAAAAACAAAAAGAAAAAACAAAAATAAAAACAAATTACTTTACTTCATTGTTGCCAGTTCAGTTTTTTGTACTGCCATATTTGTTATCAAAGGTTTTCTTGGGAGTCAAAAATTTTTTTTATTAATAACATTTAGTTTTAAGGTGCTCAATTCCCAATTCTTAGAGCCGGTTCACACACGTCAAGTTTGACTCTTCAAGTCTTGGTCTTTTAGGAGAGAAGGGAAAAGAGAATGCCATTTCTTCCCCCCTCTCTCCTAAAAACTCAAGACTTGACGAGTCAAACTTGACATGTGTGAACCGGCACTTACTATTGATAAACTGAAATTTATTTAGAAGCGGTCTACACTTCACATTAACTTAAAGTTAGTTATTTTATGTTAGTTGTAGACCGCAAGTAATAATGTCTTAAATCATTTTAAAAATAGAAGGATTTGGATCTTTTTTATAGTTAGGTCTTTAGCTCAGTTTCTGCACGGCCGTATTGTATCCATTACTGAAATTAACTGAACTTTTGCAAGAAGTTAACTGAGTTTTCAATAATTTTACATTGAATAGCTGATTTTTAAATATTTTTCCTATTAAATTAAATGCGAATGTTAACGATTGAAATTGTGAAACAGGCAAAAAGCCTTATTCTTTGACTGGGTACATCTTCTTTGATTATAATCATTCATAGCAAATTTCGTTCAACCAAAGTAAAAATGTAGTTTGAAGTTATCTTATTTAAGATACTATCTAATGAAAACGATTTATCACTCTTCGTGTTTAGCTAATATTTACGAATGGGTTTGCAGAGAAGCCTCAGAGGAGCCTTTAATTGTGTGATGTTAAGAAATCATCTAATTCTTCGATGACTTCTTAGAAGGCTCAGCTGTGTTCCTTAATCGGAAGACTATCCATTTCCACAATTTATATGGTGAGGTAGGATTGTTAAGGTTGCATTTTTACAGTTTTGATTGTCGGTTATAATAAGAAATGTTTATATGTCTGTATGTATGTTTTAATGTTTGTATATTGATAGACGTAGGGTTTTGGAAAATGAAATTAGTTATGTATTTGTATTAAATAATAATACCTTCATATCTTGATTATAGGGACTTGTATCTAAATTTGATGACATAGTTTTACATCCTCCGCGTAAACTTCGTATCCAAACCTTTTGTAATGCGCTATAATTTTCATAAATAAGAAAAGCAGTTGTGCTGTCACTATCATGACATGTAATTGACATTTATTCAATTTGCCTTTAAATTACTACAGATTTTTTCTTACACATACATATATGTACATATATTTCATTAACAAAAAAACCAGCATATATATTTTACTTATATGCATATTTTAAATAATAAAAGACCGTTACGATTATTAACATAATCATAGAAATTTTATACACGTCTTTGAATAAAAAAAAAAAAAAAATACAAACTTGACTTGGGCATGTACTTAATTATTTTTTAATCCATATAATAAAAAATATACTTTTCTTTTGTGGCAAAAAGTTCTAGTAGAAAGGCACGCATAAAATATTTTTGTATGTATGTTTGTATAAAAATAAAGATGGCTGTATAAGTTAGAAATATGTATTTTTTTTTTCTTTTTATTACTTTTTATGCTTTTATTCTATTTGTTACACCTACAAAGAAATGAAAAAATAAAACTGTTTATTGTACTTCATGTCAAAGCCTACGTAGAACGAGTACAATTTACGGAAATTGTACTTTTACATGATGATTCCCTTTGGATTTTGGATTCTTTCACGATTAAACTCAAACCAGAAACAAAAAAAAATATTAAAATTTATGGAATAATCAAGTTAAAAAGTAAAAAAAAAAAATAAAAGAATCATGTAAAATTTTTAACAACTTTAACCCACAATTATAACAACAATTGTGTAAACAAGAACTTAAAAAATGTCAAATGAAGTCACATTCTCTCTCTTGTCTACTTACTCTCTGTATTGTTAACAAGAATTTTTGACATGTAAGAAATGTAACATCATGGTTTTGTTACCAACAATGATAACAACAACAATAAAACAGCAGGGTACAACCAAAGAAAATATTCACATCATATGATATTCTTTGGCGCAACCCAATAAAAAAAAACTGAATGTCTTTCTGTCTGTCTGTCAGTAGTGTTTACCACTTGCGCGCTCTTTGCCACGATGACATTAATTTTTATCATTAATGTAAATATAATTAAAAGTTCTGTGTTAAAATTGTTCATAACATTTTACTGTTTAATAAGAAATTGCAATAATAAGTAAAAAAAATGTAAACCGTACTTACGGGTAATGTCAAGTTAAGCGTAATAAATTTTGTTATTAGAAATAATGTGGCAGAAAAATATCCAGTTAAGCTTATTTATGAAGCAATAAAAATGTTGTATATTTGTTCTTTAAGAACAGATATTAATGAATCATGTTAAAGTTCAAAAAACTTCTCAGACGAGGTTTATCAGGCATGTTCTGAAAATGGCTTTTTCTTAAAGTTTAATATCACTAAAAAGGTGTTCTGCGTACAAAGATGGTTGAAATCTCTTGATTTTAAACCGATCAGATAACACCTTAACGATTTTAAATCACTTGAATTTTTTTTTAAGCATTTTTTTTTAATAAAAATATCACATGCACTTAAAACGATTTGTTCTTTATTTGTTTTTGCAATAAAATTTATTATTTTACACAGAAGAACTTAAAAAATTTAGGAAGACGCTGTATTTCTGGCGGACACTTTTTAAGTTTTGTTTAAATTTTTCGTGATTTACATTTTCTCTCTAGTAGTCAGCTGATATCAGGGTGAAATAACGCATGTGGCATCGCTACGGCAACAAATAAAATTTTATAACAAAAATGGAAATTAGTCCCAGCTTATGCCAAATATTATGTTAAACAAAAATCAAAGCGTGCCGCTGAACGGGATGAAATAAATAGATGATCTGTAACCAGTGTTTATTTAATTATGGTCAATATCTCATTAAGCGTTTTAAAATTTGCAGTCAAAGTGGAAAAACTGTAATTTTATCCACTTCTTCATTTATCATTGGCCGAAAAAAAACTGTTGATTTTACTTCTGATTCATCGAATGTAAACTGTCGTTGTTAAACCAACTCAAAAAGCGAAAACTTATACACAAATTTTCGATTTTTTTTTCGATAGTTTTAGGTTTCGACTGCAGTTTTGTCGACTTTTTTTAAACATAAACAAAACTTTGACATAAGATTGGACAAACAATGCAAGAGCAAATAATCGTCATTTGGTGGAGTAATGCCACCTGTTTATTTAAAAATCACTTCTAATTACCAAAAATTACTTGATATCACCGTGATTTCAGAACATGCCTGTATTTTAAACAAACAGAGAGTCAGACCTTATTCTTTAAAATATCGATATCTTTGTGATATTCGAAAGAATAAGCAGAGTAAAACTACGGCTTATACAAATACGTGTTTAGTTTTAAAGCAAACCGGACAGTCCTCGGGGCGCCTGAATTTGTTATCCTGACTTTTTGGTCGAATAACCAAGAAAAATAGCAAAAATGCCAAAATTGTCGGACTGATGTGTTCCAGATTATAAACAGTGCATCTATTTTAGTACATGTTTACCAGGATCATGTACTAAACGTTAATCTTATAAACCATTAGTGCAAAAGCACCTTCTGAACCATGGTCTTCACAAGGTCAATACTAATAACCAGTTTATGGTCTTACCTTTCAGTCTAGGTAAACTAGATGTTGTGGAACTAGTTATTTTATATATTTCAGATCTACTAATTTTAAGCCCCTGCTTAAAAACTGAATCTATATCTCCCCAGTGCAACGCTTAGAAGTAAGTAAGAGGGATGCGTGTTATACATGCCCCCAACCACCAAGAGGTCTTAGATTTGTTAAAGTCTTTGCGCAATCATATTGGTGCCATGGTAGTTTGGAAAAGCATCCTATGGGTTCTCCGAAAACTCGAACTTCGGCGATCAACTATCGAAATTGCTAAAGGCATATGTGCCGCGAACACTGAATGCAGCAATGCCAGGCAATTGTGGTCCCGCATGTCTGTACTAACGATGACTAAGAGGATCGTCTCTCTTTTGGTATCTGTTGTCACGGGACACTGTCTTATTCTCTGTCACTGTGTACTCGTTTACGTGTGCTGGACGTAATATTCGCCGTCATATCTAGATTTTATGATTTTCCATCAGCATTGTCGGTGTCACACATATAAACACATTTTCACTAATAATACCATAGTGCTTGATGAGAAATGCTTGACCGTGTACAGATTTTCAGATTCGATGACGCCACCAGCGTGTAAAAACCGCACCATAGGGTGAAATTTTCTGGTTGTAATGGAGTCTTAAGGCTCTTTATGCATTGGTCCTACAAGCCCGTTAAGTCAAAATGAACCCCATACTTTAACCCAAAGAAGGGGTGAGTTATTACTTAAAGTTTATGGCTGGGCACAGCTACATTACCCTGGCCGACGACAAAACCTCGTTACAATGCACTTAACTAGAGTTTAGACTAGATTGATTATAGAATTTAGAAATTTTTCTTTCTTTTCTTTTTATAAACAATTTTTTTATATAAACATTTTTTCGAATGTGCTTCTTCTATTACAAAAACCTTTTAAATTGAAATTTGAATCAAAGAAGATTATTTGAGAAATGTTTAAAATATATCGATTATATTTAAGGCTGGACTTTTTTAAAGCTATTGACTAGACCCAGGCGAATACAACTACAGGTGGTGTCGGAACTACAACAATTCAAAAACAACAGAAACAGCATAGGTTTTTTACATTGCATTGTTGGTGCCATTAGCTCGAAATGTCAACCGTTATTAGAAAAACACTAACAAATCTCGAACTGCCAAAATCAGATGCCGTTTCGACACCACCTTTAGTTAATTCGCGTTGGACTAGACTAAATTATTAATTAACTAGACGGAACTATATTTTAGAGAGTATTAAGGACTAAAGATATATAGATTAGATTTTAGTTTTGGCTATTAAATACATTATAGTTAAACTTACACTTTATAATAAACTATAACATTATACCTTGTTTTAGAATAAGTTTATAAAATATAGACTATATCAAAGTTAAGATTATAAACTTAAAAACAATTTAGACAATCAAGTAGACTGCAAAACTATATTTTTAATGGAAAGCCCTATACATATATGCGTTTAGGATCCCACGTATTTCTATTTTTAATTTATAGTTATTTAGTTTTAAATTTATTAACATACATATTGTTATTACTTAAAATATTTATTAATAATTTGTAATTTGTAAGTTAAAGTAATAAATTTTAATGGCTACTTAACAACAATCTGTTAAGTTTATTTTGCTACACAAAATACCAGTAACATTAACATAAATTATTTACAATAATCATAATATGTTACTCTGTTTTATATTAAAAATAAAAAAAGTTTTTATATTTTCAAGTCAGTTTTTTTTAAATTTTATTTAATTTATGTTGAGTTTATTTTAAAGCTTACATTTATTTTTAGTTTTCTAGTAAATAACAAACAAAAACTAGTTCAGTACTTAACCAAAAAAAGCAAGACGTTTATGTTATTGCTACTAGATATTGTATTGATTTTATTTTCTTATCTTATGCATCTTTAAAATATGACCATTTTTGGCCAAAAACGTTCGGTTTTGTTTTACTCTTGATTGATTTTTATATAAACTTTAATTAATTTAAAATGAAGTAAAGCAAAAAAAAAAAAAAATAAATAAATAAATCTAGTCGTCAGCATGTGTTCTTAATTGAAAAGCAAAACTTCTGTTAATGCAGAAAAGTCTAGAGTAGAACACTGTAAGTTGCTTTCATGCTTCTGTGGTTTGTTAACTTTGCTCCTGGTATAAGTTTGTTTTGTTGTACAAGGCTTAACAGTTGTCGTAAAAGTATGTTTGTTGACGAATCATGTCAAGATAGCAAAGTCAGATAAGATTTTAATAGTTGTGAAGGATACTAGTTTATTAAAATACAATTTGTGGTAATAAAAAATAAATAATTTTTTTTTAGAAAAAGAAGACAACGGTTTTTATCTTAACAAATATAAATAATTTTTTTTTTAAAAAAAGTAAATAAATATAAAAAAAAATAAAACAAAAAGAGTGCTATGCTTCGGCCAAGCCGAATCTTATGTACCCTTCACCATGGTGCGATAAAAACAGAAATTTATATAAATAATTAATAAATTTTGAACCACGCCTACATATTGAAACCGGCCAACATTGTGGAGGATATTGTGTATTGATAAACAAGATGCTTGTACCTAATTTGGAAACTTTGGAAATGCGACGCTTACTTGTCAAATCCCGCCCACATTTTTTCGGATGTTGTGTATTGATAATCAATATGCTTTTATCTAATTTGGAAACTTTGTCTCTTGTCGTTCTTCAGAAAAACAGAAATCTATAATGCCTTTGAATAAGAAATGCAAAGCCCACTTGCCCAATCCCGCCCCTTTTTTCATCTGTTGTGTATTGGTAGCCAAGATGCAAGATGGAAAATACAAAAATTTAGAAATGACGGCTAATATTATGTCCATCACACGTTCACGAGTGAATTCGCCTGCTGGACAAGCATTTGACAAGTGTATTTGGCTTATTACACGCTCAAGCTTTGCTTCAAGCAAGGAGAATTCGTTTTTAGCTATTTTTTTATATTGAGTTTACGTTTTGTTTCTGTCAAGTAATGTTTTTTATTTACATTTTGTATTTGTTTTTGACAGTTTCTGGCCGATTGAATAACCTTTTTTCTGTTAATTCACTTTATTTAAATTCGCCCTGGTTTCAAGTTTCAATACACTTTTCACTAAAGCATTTATACGTTTAAAATATTATGCCAATTTATTTTCATATTTTCTTTCTCATTGTGTGTTTCAATTCATAGTCAAGAAAACAGCTGATGGCAATTTTAATGAGCTAACTTCTCGTTTATCTTTATAAATATTCTGCCGCCATAATTCTCGGTGACGTCTTGAAAATAAATTGTTTTAAAATTTTTACATGCAGTATGTGAAAAATTTGAAACCAAAACTTGAACGTGTGACTGCAGCGTTAGGTTGAGGGGGCATTAGTTTCTCTCTTGTGGCCTGTTCGTGAGGAAAATCTGTATATAAAACTGTGGCTGCTTTTTGCTGTTTTTGTTAAGATTTGGGCTTTGTTGTGTTCTGATATTTGTAGTAAAATTTCAAGGCCAACATTATTGTAGAACTCTACGTTCAATTTTCTACGAAGTTTTGATCTTCTCTACCAGAATCCATTGTCAGGACCCCGTTATTTTGGAAAAAGTTCAAAATTGTATTAAAATGTTATTGTTTCCTGTAAAAACCACACAAACTGACCGCATGTCAGCTGTCACTTGTCATACTGAACTGACATTGCCCAGTGTTAAATAAAACCGAGCAATCTTCAAATAAAAACAAACTACAATTGAGGCCATAAATTATTCATCAAAAATTTGCATTTAACAGTCCATTTAAATAAATGTATAATACCATTGTTTTGCTTATAACAAAATGTTTATTCCTGAACAAAAAAAAAAAAAAAAAATACAAAAAAAGTTTGTTTACGCTTTTAATATTAATTGATTCCAAAATATATCAATTAACAATATTGTATTGATTTAAGACAGTGGCATACATTATTATTATTTATTTTTCTTACATAAACAAATAAATGTGTTTTAAACAAATATTCATATTTAGAAAGAATATTTGTTTTCAACCATTTATTTAGTAAACCAAAAATTTAACCTCACTTGAAACTAAATAAGTTAAAAGGTTAAAAATACAATTAAATTTAATTAATATAAATAAATAAACCCCATTTTATCAATGTCTGATTTTTTTTAAGGTCTTTCATTGCTCTAGGCAGGGATGGAACGTTTATATTGGAAACAGTAAAAAAAAAATTGGTTTTAGAGAATAAAGCTTCGTACAGACGGTGGTCAGATCTTACAATGTTTTTATTTTTCTGACAATGGTGCCTAAAAGTTTACAAATTTTTTATGACTTCTTAATTTATTTATTTAAAAAAAAATAGTCTAAAGGTCATATCGTAAGATCTTTGTGGCCAATTCACTCCACCTCTACGAGAAATAATGCGATTTTTGAACTCTCGGTCTGAATCATCTTTTTTCCGCCACAAAAAGTTTCGGATAATCTCCCTGTAGCGATTTCCATTGGCCGATGATACCTCAAATTTGGACACTCTTTATATTTGCAGAGATACAGTATCGCGACATTAATTGAACGTATAGCATAAACGCGAGAAATCCATTTATATTTTGAAATGGATAGCGAAGATATCTTAGTATATATATTAAGCGTATAAAAAATTTCTTTTTTTAATTATAATTAAATTTGGCCTTTTTTTAAAAAAAATCTTAATTCTTCTACTAATATTTGTATCGCATCCTTAAACCCAATTGTAGAGCTTTCGAGATGTTCCACTTAATGTACTCTTGGAGTCAATGCATCACTACAAAGTCCTTATCTTAATTCTGATTTTGAGCAGAAATCAGTATAGACCAAAAAATTAATTAAAAACTAGACTCCAATTAAAACAATAACAAATACTATAGACTAGACTATAAAAATTACTATGGAATAGACTATAAACCAAGGCGAATTCATACAGGTGTTATGCTAGCTATCCATATTTAAAAAAAAAAAAATACTACATATGTATTTTGTTTGTGTAAAAGGTTAGAATAATTGTCAAAATTATTTGTTGAAAATATAAAAAAGGTTTTTTTTTATATATGAAATATACACAATTGCTTTAAAAGGCAAATCTTTTTCCTGTATTGCAAATTTATTGTGGCTCCACCTATTCCTTACGCCTTTTTAAATCCTTGTGTTTATATTTTATGTTCACTTTTAATAAGATTAGTAATTAGATTTTTATTGAATTTTAAATTGTTACTAATGTTTTCACAAAATGTTAACAAAGCTTAACATTCAGTATACACACAAAAAATAAACAATAAACAGATGATACGAAAATTTCACCAGTTTGAATTCGCCTTGCTATAAACTAACTATAGAATAGACTATAGACAATTCTGTAGGTAAGAATATTTGTGGTATATCAAATTAAATTTTATTTAGATTATTATCTTACTTCTAATTTAAATCATTTTTTATTTTACAACTTAACTAAGTTTACTTTTTTAAGTTTCCTCAATGTCTGGCTAATTGTCAGCAACAACAATAATGTAACTTCTCCAGCAATAACTGTTATCTGTCAAGTTTTTAAAAAACATTTTTATTTATTGTGATTCATTAATACCTCTTATAGCCGGAAAAAAATTAAAAATTATCTTTTGTGTTTTATTATTATTATTTTTTTTTTTTTGCAAATATTTATTTAGTTTGTTTTCTAAAAAAAAATTGTTTACTTTTTTACTTCAGCAAATAGAAAAATCATAAAAAAACTTAAAACACCGCCATATATTGTTTTGAAATCAAAATAACAATAACAGTTATCACGTTGCCATTTACGTGTAAAGTAAACAAATCATTAATTATTTAATTTTAAAGTGTGATTTTAAATTATTAATCAAGATATGAAAAGACCTTGTGAAATTTTTTAAAGGTAAAGGAAAAAACAGATGTAAAGGAATTAATTAAAAAAATTTAAATTAAATGAAAAAATTAAAATTAGTTCGGGAAAGAGTTGGTAATTTTTAAAATAAATACTTTTGCAGGAGATTAAGACCGGGTTTTTGAGATGTGGATTAAGTTTAAACTTAGTTTACCGTAGTTTGAAACTCGGATTTTCCGGCAAAGTTTGATTTCTTTTATTATTTCATTAAAGACCAAAATTTTAAGCAGAACTAAGCTGTTCGTCAAAATTTTGTATACAAACTTGGTAATGGCGACACAAATCTGTTTGCAGATTAACCCAACATAGCTTAACTGGGATCACAAAACCATAGCCGTATTGGTTTTAAATTTAATAATTGTATTTGTTTTTAACTAATTCGTGGGTTATTTTTACACTGAAAGAATTTTCTTTACAGATCCAATGGATTTTGACATTAATCCAATGAAAAATTATATTAAAAGTCAACCTTTGTTACGTTACATTGAAATAATGAAGAATATATCATTAGCCCCCAATTTGTGAAGTGTTTCATAAAATCCATGAAAATTTGGCATTTACTTAATGCAAGACATTTTCAAGAAAAAGTAATAAGAATGTTTTCTCTTGTTTTTTTCTTTCTTGTTGTTTGTTTTTGAACCAATTACTCCCACTTGGTTAAAATCACAAATCGTTATCGTAATGAATTTTTTTCATTACTTTTATGAAACATTAAAATTTACTATTTTTTCACAAATTTTCATATAAAATTTAATTAAAATACTTTATTACAACAGTTAAAGGAAGAAAATATTTTGTAGTTATAAATAAGTATTTTTCAGTAAGAAAATATTATATTGCTTTCATTGATTAAATGAAATTTTTCGTTAAAAATATAAAGTTACAAAAGTTTACCTTTTTTCATTACTTTAAAAATGTTTGAATATTTTAATTAAAAGTTCATTTTAATTTTAAATAAGAACATTTCAAAAAAATTTTTTTAAGAAACGCTTTTCTTAAAAAAGAACATTTCTAAAAAATTTTGCCCGCCCCCCTAGATTTTATCCTGGCTACGCCCATGTATTCCTGTACTGTCATCGGGAATATGTATGCCTGCAAAGTTTCATCCATTTGCATTGAGTAAAAAACGGTCAAAAAAGCATTTTACAAAAAAAAAAAAAAAAAAATTTGCCCCCCCCCTAGATTTGGTCCTGGCTACGCCCATGTATTCATGTATTGTCATCAGGAATATGTATGCCTGCAAAGTTTCATCCATTTCCATTGAGTAAAAGGCGGTTAAATAAACGTTACAAGATTTGATTTTCCGAAGTGAAGCTAAAGAAAACAATTAGTTGGATTTTTTTTTTAAAAAGAGATTTAAAAAAATTGCTTTATTAAATTTGTAGAATTTCATTTCCGTAATGAAATTTTTTATTTGGCTAAAGAAAAAAATTTAGGCCCCTATCAAGGTTCACAACTCAACTCAATCAAGTTGTAATTAAGACAACTGGTGGTGATCAGTTGTAATTTTTGTTATGTTTTTGTTCACCGCAATATAGCAAAGTTGTAAACCATAAAACAAAAATTAAGAAATTACAAAACCGTAATAGGGGCCTTAATTAAAAAAGTTTATTAGACTTATGAAGCATCATAATTCTTTCAGTGTATAATCCGTTTAGCCTTAAATTGGTTTATCGAAAGTCAATGATCAATTCATTGCCACAACATTTATTTTAATTTCGACAAAGCAAATTGCAAATAAAATATTTCATACTTAATTTAATTCCATTTTAAAGTCATCTAGTTAGTTTTATTTATTGACTTTTTTATTTGGCCTGATGCAAACTGACAACTTACCACAGCGTTTAAATGGCCAGCAAATCAGTCGTGTTTGGTAAAAACCACAATATGTCATTTAAAAATGTAAATGTTGGTATAAATAATTTTGTTTTTGTTTTTTTATTCTTCTCTTATTTTTGTGGTCAAAGAATTTAATTAAAAAATTTTACAAATATTTTTTGTTGTTGTAAGCAGTTTATTTTTTTTTTTTCTTAAATACTTACAGCTATTATTAGTTAGGTATTTTTTTTTTTTTTTTTTTTTTGTGGTGTAAGAATAATATTTTTTTTTAAATATTTTTGACCAAAATGTTTTTAAAAATTACAAAATAAAGTATTGTAAATTGTAAGAGAATATGGCAAATAATTAAGAGCATTTCTTGTTAAGGCAAGGCACGTGAAGCTGGCTGCATTTAATGACGTGGTACGTGATGTTGACAGCTACACTTACCAAAAAGATTTAAAGTAAGTTTAAATTTTTAGATTTAAAGCAGTTTTTGTTGACACCAAGCTATGGAAATAAATACCAATCAATCTACTCTCTGCATAAACAACCAGATCCTGTCAAAAGTATTGCCATTCTGTTGCCTTGGCAGTCTGTAATTAACTTTCAGCGCCTCAGGTGAAGATATAAAACCCAGAGTGAGTGTTGGAAGTCAGTCCTTTGGTCGACCTTTTAATATTTGGCGATCTTTTCACATGCATATTAGTTTGAACTATACTTCACATATTTAAAGCATATTTGAAAGCGACACTTCTGTATAAATGTGAGACATGGAACGCTGCTACGAAAGAGTTATAGGTTCTTCAAGCCGTCAAAAATCATTGCCTTTTATTTTTAACTAACAGCTGTAAACGAGAACTCATCAAAAAACCATGAAGACTAAACTTATACGAAGGAAGTAGAGGTGATTCGGGCACAAACTGAGAAAACCCGATGGCGATGTCATCAAAATAACTATTGACTGGAATCCCTTAGGAAGTCGCCGACAAGGCTAACCATCCCATCATTCATAGCATCGCCAAGTTGAAAAAGAAGTTGCCAAACAAAGAATGAGCTAGAATTAAATCAAATTATTATCTTTATTTTAATGGCCCTATGAGCTTTATAGGATCGTAAAAGGAAATAATAATAAAAAGATACCAGAAAACCCTTATTGATAAAATAGCAAAGAAAAAATTGTTTACCTAAAATTTACCTTTTAAACGCTACCTAAGAACTTTAATGTAGCAGTAACTTAAATAATTTTCCTCCCCTCTGGTTTAAGGTTAAATATTTAATACTGCCTAGCAACGCAGACAATACACCTGACAAACAATTAACAGTTTGTAAAGTGAAGTAAATAAAAAAAAAATTGACAGCAGCTAATTTTGGATATTTTATACACAGGATTTAGGTTATGTTTACTTAGCTATGACTACACTTATTAACAATATACATTAAAATTATTGAAAACACCATTTCCAAGTAAATTTCAAATTTGGTTGTTATTTTATATACACTTTAGAAATTTCGGAATATAGTTCAGATGACTATAAAACTGCAGGGTTGTCAGATTTTTTTTCACCTTCACCGCCAAATAGTATACCGAAATTCGCCAAAAATCGCCAAAAATTTATTTTTTTAGATTTTTGGTAAAAAAAATTCGCCAACAATCGCCAAATTAAAGTTTTATATAAAAAAGAGTATACAAGTGTATTTTACCTTTATATAAATTTTTCATATTTATCCTTATTCCAGTAGTGCGTTTATATTATAGTAGAACATCGCCAAGCGCTTAACATTTGTGATTCTGACTTGAATTCTGTAATCTGTAAATCATTAATCGCAATCGCAAGAAGTTTGACGACTTTAAATTAGAAAAGTATGCTGAAGGGAACTAGAACTTTTGTAATCATAAGAAGGCTGATTATCTTAAAACCTAGAACTTGTGAGATCAGTTAATTAAATTTTGCCAAATCATTAATTTTATCTAACATGTAAACTAAGTAGAGTTTGATGCAAAAAAGTGAGTTTTTATTAGCGTGATTTTCTATGTGAATATAAGCCAGAATATAGTAAAATTTTGTATTTATTTGTAGCAAAGGATATAAAGATGTATTTAAATTAGATATTTGAAATTGAATTGGAATACTTAAAGTCTAAACAAAGTACATGAATTATTTTTAAAAATTACTTTCTAACCCAGATTAGTTTTCGATTCTATATAAAATCAGGGTTTTCGAAAATTTCAAGTGAGTATTTAATTTTTTTTTTTTTTAATATTTTAAGGTTTAAAAGAAATATTTGATTTTATTTTGTGTAAAAGTGCGCATTTTTTCGCTTTGCTATTAATGCAACTTTTTTTAAAAATTTTCTGATTTTCTTTCGCTATTAATTCAACTATTTTTGCATACTACCAAGTATACATTATTGTTCATTTATTTAAAAAAAAAAACCATTTCTTATGCAATCGAAAACGATTGCGTTTTTAAAATTTATTTGGCCAAATAAGTTTTTCGGTAAAGGTATCTAAGAAAGCTTAAGCTTTATTCCAAATTTCTATGGCAACAATTCTTTAATGCTTTCAATGTAATTATCTGGCAATAGTATCAATTTATCATTTAAAACAATCGCATTCGTATTGTTATTTTAAGATTTGTTAAAAATTCAAAGAAAAAACTTAGCCCGTACTTATAAATTTGTTCATATAAATATGAAAAAAAGATAAAATGTGTTTTAGAAATCGCCAAATAATCGCCAACTTTTTTAAATTTCGCCAAAAAATTCGCCATGTCGCCAAACACAAAATTGCATCGCCAATTAGGTTTATAAATCGCCACGATTGGCGAAAAATCGCCACATCTGACAGCCCTGTAAAACTGATAAATTACAAAGTAGTAAAGTTGACAGGCTAGATTAAAAAATATAATACAGACTACGTACTTAATTCATACCATATAAAGTATTAACTAAGTTAAGTGCCTCGGTAGGCTAGCTGGTAGCGAGTTAGTCTATCAGCGCCGAGGTTGCGGGTTCGATTCCCGCCAGAGACTCTGGTTTCTTTCCTGCAGACAAGCATAGAGCTTCGCGGGATTAGCTTAGGAAATTAAAAAAAAAAAAAAAAAAAAAAAAAAAACTATAGATTAGGCAATAACAAGAATAAAGAATTACCTGTAAACTAAACAATAGAATAATAGTCTGTCAACTAGGCTATAAAATAAAATGAGAATATAAGATTAACTAAAATCTTCATAATAATATTGACTATAAACTAGTTTATAGAATCGACTATAAACTTGACTGGATAATTGACTATAGAGTCTAGTTAATGCCGTCCAATATCTTCAGTATTTAAAGTATATAATCTAGTTCATCGTATATTCCTTTAGTCTATACTATAGACTATAGGAATATACGATGAACTAGAACAACTAAACTACTTGAGGCCTGTAAAATTCCATTTGAAAACACATTCACATCATTGAAAAATTTTCAAACTCTAAGTGTTAATGGCCCATTTACTTAAGTGTGTGAATGTGTAGAAGCAATAAATAAATGCTTCACCATAGTGAAAGTGCGGTTATCAAAAATACTCTCAAAAATAAACAAGGGAATAAAAAATAGACGCAGCAATTAGAAGGGGAAGAATAAATGTATACATAATTTTTTTATTTTTTTAAAGTGCGTTTAGGATAAGTGTGTACTAAATGGCGTGTATGTTAATTTCTTTGATAATATTGCATGCGTCCGCTGCTACGACACACAAAAAAACATTACAAATTTTCGCAGATTGCACGTGGTAATTTTTAAATACAAGGAGTATGGATAGGAAAACATTTTTACAGTACTGAAATGTTTAGGGAAAAAAAACACAAGTCCTGTCTGGAGTGTATTTCTTTTAATTCTTGTACCCTCACAACACTATTTGAATTGTGCGACAAACAGTAACGCATAGCATTTTTAACTGTGGTCGTACGCAAACGCTTTGTATATACATGTGATTTTTGCTGTACGCTTGATTTCCAAATACATTTAGGCAGTCATTTAAAAGCTACATACTTTAGTAAATATTAAAGACTATAGTTAAGACTGTACTGAAGACCTTATTGTCTTTAAAAACTTGTAAATCTTATTTGAATTGAACAATTTGTAATTTAAAAGTTTCTATTTTAAAAGTAATAATTTCTTAATGTTTTTTATTAAATATCGAGTCATAACCGCAAAAAAGCTTAAGCGACAAAAACAAAATTATACAGTAGAATAAAATTTGAATATAAATTTTGTAGAAAGGTTGTCGCATAAGATAAAATCGTTTTTCCTAAAAATCGTAACGGTACCTTATGTGACCATGACATTTTAGGAAATAATGCAAATGTTGCCAATTAAGTCATTTATTAAAAAAAAAACGAAAATTGTAAATGATGTCGCTTAAGCTTTTCTTTGCGGTAATGCCTTGATATCTTAGACTCAACATTCTGTTTAGATTGCAGAGTTTTATTTTCAATTATTTCAAAATATTTTTTCTATTTGAAATTAATCTACTTTAAATTAAAAAAAAAAAAAATTATCACAACAATATCGAGCCATTACAACAAAAAAAACTTAAACGACAAAAACACAATTTTTAAGAAGGTTTTTTTTACTTAATTTCATAAAAATTTTGTATGAGGATTGACGCTTAAGCTACAATTGTTTTTGCTATAAAATTGTAAAGGTACCTTATGTGACCATGACATTCTACGAGTTAAAAAAAAAAACAAAAATTAAGAATAATATCGCCTAAGTTATTTTTGGAAACTTAAAAGTTATTAAAAAAATTTTATATTCATACCGTAGTCTGGGTTCACACTATGAAAGTTTTCTTTCGGAAAATCTGAGTTTATGAGTGAGAGAGGAGAGCAGAAAAGCATGTTCTGTTCCCCGCTCACCAATGATCCCAGACATAAATTCTCTGAATTATAAATTTTTAAAGACCATTAAAATAAAATTTAGAAATGGTGGAGTGCATTAACGCTAGGAGGTAGTGCAAGTGTTGCCAATAAATTGATTTATTAAAAAAAAAAAAACATAAATTAAAAATGATGTCGCCTAAGCTATTTTTGGAAACTTTAAAGTTACAAAAAAAATTTTATATTCATAACTAAAATTATCTAAATTAGAAATTCTTAAAGACTATTTAACCACAATTTAGAAATGGTGTAGTGCGTAAACGCATGTTGGGGTTCAAAGTAATATTTACGAAACAATAACGAAATCGTTTGAAAACTAATGTTTTGATGACATGCAATGAAAATTTTTTATTGTTGTTCTTTAACAAAAAAAAGTAAATAAAAAAAACATTGAAATGAAGGAAGTTGTTTTTTCTATAATTTGGTCATAAAAACTTACTATTTATATGGAAAATAATTATCGATAAAATGGTAACATTACAAAGATTATAATTGTTAACGGTCTTAAGGGAAATTGAGGTTAAAAATCACAATTATCGTGTAAATAATTTGACCTAAAAACTAACCCTAATAAAAAAAAAATTAACTGCAGTTAAGCCAAATCAAGAAAAAAGGCTAAACAATTGTTCCCTTTATAAAAAAAAGAAAGTACTTTTAAAACATGCAAAACTCTTAATATAAGAAGATATTGCTTTCTGTTTTAAAATTAAGGCGTTCAATATTTTTTGACATTTTTTCAAGACTAATCCTACTTAATGTTCGATGCGTATATCGCACACCTAGTTCAAAAAGACTCAACTCAAAACGTTCACTTTTCGGGTTTATATGCTCAAACTATAAACAGTACACTTGTTTATCTACAAAAAATATTATGGGCTGTTTTCACAACACAAGTGGTTGAACGTGTAGTAAAATGTATATGAAAAGCACTCAGTTTTTGTAGTGTTTTTCATATGAATTTTACTACACGTTCAATCACTTATGTTGTAAAGACCAGCGTTCTCAGTTTTGGGGATTTAACCCCTAATTGGGCATTGTATTTTGTAATTGGGGATACAAATTTCGTGAAAATCCCCAGGGGATTTTTTGTGGTAACTCACTTCTTTCGCTATGGATTTTTGGGAATAATATATTATAACAAATACCATTTTTGCAATGGCAAGACCGATTTGGTCAAAATGTGGGTACAAATTTAAGTCTTTTTTTGCGGTTTGATACCTTTTCAAGAGCTTGTTGAAATAGTTTTAAATAAGCTTTTTGTACCAACAAGCGTGTTGAACGAGTCTTTTTTTTTAACGTATACAACCAAAATCAATATTTGCAACAGAATGCAATATGAGTTATTAGAAGCTCCTCTTAGATTAAATACATACATACTTTAAAATAATGCAGCTTGCTGTGACAAATTTATGCAATCATCTCAAATGCACTTTTAAACAAACAACATGTAAAACAAAATTGCATTGGCTGATGAATCAGAAGATTTTGATTCACTAGTTTTTGAAATGATAAATATTGACGCATAATTATTTTTCTTTTGCGTTTTTACGTTACCCTTGTTACATACTATACATGTGAACATAGATATTTAGAACTCGAAGAACTCATTAGTTTAAATAATATTATACAAGTGGATTTATTAAAATAAAACAATGTATGCTTATTTTTCCATTGACATAATATTATGTATTTTATTTTTCAGAAAATTTGGGGATTTTTGGGGATAAGTAAATAGCTATTTTGGGGATTTTTGGGGATGAGAAATCTCAAATTGGGGATAAGGCTTAAAATAGAACTGGGAACCATGGTGAAAACAGCACTTTAATATAAATGTCAAAGTTATTTTTTGGGAAAACAAAATTTACTATTAATAAGATTTCCGTATGACGTGCTAAATTCCCCATTTTTCATATTTGATAAATACACTGAAATTTTTGTTGTTAACTGTTGCAAAAAAACAGTTATGTCTTTCGGTATGTTTCAATTAGTATAAAGTTGTAATTCATAAAAGTGACTTATTTCTAGTTGTGTCAGAAAATATAATAGTAGTAGATCCCTACTGCTAAATAGATTTAAATTGAATTGTGACACTTTTGATAAAAGAAATCTTTGTTGGAGTTTGTATTAATTAGTCTTGTGTCAGCTAAAAATTTGCCAAAATGTCAAAACTTAAAAAGAATTCAGCTAAAGTGGCATAACTTAAAATAATTCAGTAAATTATGCAAATACTACATCTTTAAAAATGACACAACTAAAAATAGTTTATTATCAATTGTATAAATATTTACAAAAAACTTTTTAGATCATAATCTGTATGGATTTTCTACTAAATGGTGCAAAGATTTGTTTTCAACTATTTTTTTTAGGTCAAAAACTGTTTTTTAATTTCTGAAAAATTAAGTATTTTTCAGTTGAGTCACTTTTGAACTAGACAGTGTTGCCAATTACGCATTTTTCATGCTAGATCTAGTATTTTTAAAAGTTATTTGACAGGAAAAAAACTGATTTAGCATGTAGCATATTTTCTAGCATTATTTAAAAAGTTCTACCATTTTTTAGTTTTTTTGGTATTTTTAATTTTTCCATTAATGTAATACAAATAATTGTGAAAAAAACGAAAGATTCTAACATTGAATTAAATCTTAAAAATGCAAAAACGTAAATGCTCATTATTGTGGATATAAATAAACTAAAGTAAAAATCAAAAAAGAAATAAAATTAGTAAAACTTATTCACAAAAGTTTCACAACGATTGGATAAAGCACCTAAAGTGAAAAGAATGGGCGAAAGAAACAGATGAAAAACCTTTTGCAATTACTACAAAGGCAATATTGTTTCTAAATTAAGTGGCCTGGCGCAACATGCAGAAACAAGAAAGCACAAAAATGCAACGGATATAACTATAAATCATCATATCTCTTTTAAAAGAATTTGTTACAATGTTCAGGAGTGGCGGTATCAAGTTTATGTGCGCTGCAGAAGTTGAAGGACAAAATGCAGCATATTATAAAAAATGAGCTTGGCCCTTACTTTAATGAAGATTATTCTATATTTTTTATATAATTCTTTAAGGCAATCATTCTAGCATTTTTTAGTAGTTTTTTTAAAATTTTTTCCCCCAATAAGTTCTGGCAACACTGAAACTAGGTGTGCGATGTTTATTCTACGTGTTTGCTGTATAACTTGTCCGTACAATTTTTCACTGGTTTTACTAATTTTTGACAGATGCATTAACCCATTGAACGCGTGGTGTGAACCTCCAGTTTAGCCGTTTTCCTTTGCACCATAGAAGTATAGAAGTTTTCCCCCTTTTTTTAACCAGAATTTCGACTTTGGCCATTTTATTTCTTAAATTGAGCCATTTTTTTCTTATTTTTAGGAAATAGTGCAGAAATTCTTGATATCAAATGGGTTCTGGAGGCAAATTACGGCATTCGATATCGATCGAAAGTGCAATACAATTTAAATGGAAATTTCGATCGATATCGAATGCAGTTAGTTTCCTCCTGTTGCATATGAGCGCCTAGTTTCCACTGCAAGCCTGGTTCAAACGGATTTGCGAAATATTGAAGAATAGTTAGTTCGCTTTTTAAAGAAAAATTTTACTAATATCAATTTTACACGGTAATTTTATATAGTAAAAAAAACTCTTCTTGAATTTTGAATATATAAATATACTTTGATTTCTGAATTTAACAAGCAAATTCTTTTTAAACTGTCTTTATTGCGCAATTCTTTCACAAATGATTATTTAATAATTTTCAAAGTAACAGCTTCCCTGATGTCAATGTCATTGTAAAATAACATGGAAACAAACTGTTCAATCATTCTTGCATGATTAATTAGCAACTTTGTATCTTTGAGAGAATTCTTTGTTTAAAGTCACAGCAGCATGGAAAACAATCTTTAAAATTTCTAACGAAACTTCCTGTTCCGTTTTGAGACAAACGGTTTAATAAAGTAATATTTTTGTTTATCATTAAGTAAATGACAACTATTTTTGACAGTTGAGAAGCGGGGGTAAATACAGGAAGAATGACTTTTAAAATTTGGTTTATTATAAAAAGC
Source organism: Pollenia griseotomentosa (assembly GCA_963931875.1). Classification (NCBI taxonomy): domain Eukaryota; kingdom Metazoa; phylum Arthropoda; class Insecta; order Diptera; family Polleniidae; genus Pollenia; species Pollenia griseotomentosa. The sequence continues at coordinate 180,885,342 of OZ007563.1, read as the reverse complement.
GGCTTAATTTAATTGATGTTGGAAATTTTTTGATATGTATGAATGGGTATTTGTTTATTTTTACCATCTTCTTAAATCAAATATTCAACAGGTAAAATCTTATGATTTTTTTTTTTTTTTTTTTTTTTTGAGTTTACTTTGAATTCACTATTGTCTTAGAAATCTTATAAATCTTGTTTGCTTTTAGGAAAAATGTTGCCAAAAGCGAAAATTAAATAGCAAAAGAAGAAATAAAACTAAAATAAGTAAATAATAATAATAAAATCACACATGTTTTCTGAACAGGTTGTAAACTAGGTTGACTTTTACGTTTGAAATAATAGTGATTATTATTGTGATGATGACGATGATAATGATCATTATCATTGTCATCGTAGAAAACAACAATTTAAAACAAAAAAAAAAAAAAAAATCTTGATGATCATCATCATCCACTACGACTTTGTTGACGTCGTACGTCGTATGTCGGAGTCATCTTGATCAACACATGTGTAACCACACCTAAATAAACATTGATATATTGTATGTTTAACTTGGAACAACTGAAAAATAACTTCAAGTTTTCTCTTTCAAACAATTTCTTTTGTTTTAAGAAGACCATTCACTCACTCTTATATTTACACATGTGAGTTGAATTGCAGCATTGTCAATGTAGCGATTTTTTTTTTTTTTTTTTTTTTTTGAAAATTATATCTTTCTCCCAAAATGGAAAAGTTTGAGATTAGCCTAACCATTAAGACCCATTCTGATACACGACTCTCTGGTTTTTTACTATGTAATCAGTATTTTAGTTAGTAGACCAATCCTTACCACTAGGTCTTGAGCAAAATTAAACCATTACTCAACTGCATCAAGATATTCTTTCTTACCTATGGTATACTAAATCCCATTTCACTAAAACGGACTCTAATTGTCCCCGATCTTTTAACGATCTTTGAAAGAGAGTTAATTGACAAAGGAAAAGTACATTCACAGGACGTATCCTTGGTACACCTGAAGGACTTTCTTACTTTTTAAAAGGGATGAATATCTTTATAGACATCTTGATTGTAAGAGAGATACGTTAAAAGGCCAAACTTTACAACTAGTTCTTGAGTAATAAATTAGACCATAACTTTTTATTATCATAAGCAAAATCTGTTCCGAACTATGAGGTCCTGGCTACTACTGGTTCCATATATATCAGAATAGAGTCTGCTCCTCTTCGATCTGCGATAGTACAAATTCAAAAGAAAAATTCAGGTGGAACCCGGCAGATGAAGTTCTAACACTTAATTCACACGGGGCTTTTACGCTGTCTCTTTTTGCTTGGTAAAGAACGGTGTAGAAAAGAAAGAGGAGTAAACAAAAAGACTCGGCTTGTGTTTTTCATGTCGTTTTTTATATTTCTCTTTTAACTTCTTCTTGTTATGTTAATTATTTTTCTTACTTTGAAGTGTCAGGTTGAAAATATAGTCAGGCCTCGATTATCGATAACAGATGAGAACGTGTTTTTCTTATTTTATGTTAATATATATAATTGGGGGATTCAAGTCATAATGTCCTAAATAATATTTTACAGTTTTTTAAAAAATATTGTTGTGTTTCATACAAAATAAAAATTGTAATGCTGTGTTCACTGATTCTTCATAACTGTACAGAAGAAATCTAAAATATAAGCGGTTGCCCACAGCAGTCATATATATTTCTTGTAATTATTTGAAGGCATATGCCTTTAAAACGTTACGACTACCTTGTGAATCCCGAGAAATGTTCTGCTATGTAAATATTTAATTTTGGCAGAACATGCTTCCAGTAGGCTGGGAAATTCTCTTTTTTCATTATAAAAGGATAATTTCGGATAACAGAGGTAATGCCGGATTATAGAGGTCATCGTTGCAAAAAAAAAATTAAAACAAATTGTTTTTAATTTCCGGCTAATTGATGCTGCCGGTTAATCGAACGTGAACGCAAAGGGTTTTTGGAAGTTTTTTCAAAATGGAATCAAAAGAAAACGACGCCGTAAAAGCCCTCATGTGAATTGAGTGTAATTTGATATTTTTAAGATCTTACTATTTTCAATTACCGCGTGGTTTATGAAGTGTGCTTCATAATAAACTTTTCAGAACCCTTTGTTTCTGACATCTTCTGGTTTTCTAAACACCAGATTCGAAAGCTTTTTTTTGGCAATCTTAAATCTGGTTTTGATTCTCCCGCAAGTGTAATATCAATGTCTTACCTACAACTTCCGAGGAAACTTCTATCCCATACCAAACAATCTTTTCGCTTATTTAAACATAGATTAGACAAAAAATCAACCAATTGTAGTCGGGACTGTAAGAAACTCACTCACTGTTTATTGTTGTTGTTTTTGTTTAAGCTTTGATATTGCTACAAGTAAAACTGGTGTTTATAATTCTTATTCGCTTAACAGTTTTATTTGTATAATATCTTTGGTTTTTTTTTAAATATTTGGATGAACTGCGCATAGCTTATCCCTTCAACAATAAATTTCAGTTTATCCATATGTAGTATGAAATGGGAATTTAGCACATTTAAACGAAACCTTGTTAATTAATTTTTTGACTCCCAAGAAAAACTTGGATACACAGAATCTAACTTGTTCTAAAATACAATTTTTATTGGATTTACAAAAGTTCCTGGTACCTTAAAGAAAATACTTGACTGAATCTGATATTTTCATTTTCATTCTCAAAAACCGGCTACATTTGCTTTACTCTCCTTAAAGTGAAGTTACAATGTCTTTATTTCAACAAAACATACCCGCATCGTGGTTATGGTTTATACAGCTGTTCTACTTTATGTCTCTTGCCATTCATAATTTTTCCAGGCAGTTTTGTTAGTTTTTTTTCTTCTTCCATATCAGTTTTTTTTTTTTTTTTGTTTTAATGTCACTTTTTCTTTTGCGTTCGCATGAAAATCAACTAAGGAGACTGGTCGGCTTTTATTTGTCCATAAATTGACTAGACTTAGTAGTAAGATAAAAAAAATTGTCTTAAGCATTCATTCATTCATTCATGATTTTAAATTGTTGCTTATCTCGGGGAAAAAAATATTGTTTTTTTTATGGGTATGAGAACAGGTAGGAGGTGTAGGTCATCATCAGCAACTAAAATACATCTTCTTCAGCAGCTACAACCGATTTTCTTATGAGAAAAATACTGTAGTTAAGAGGGTAGGATGGAAAATTATTTAAAAAAAAATATTAAAAATAGCGACAATATAACAAAGGACTACAGATGCACTGAGAAAGTCCTTAACAAAAATCTGTTAAAAATCCTAAGATGATGGGATCCACTAGAATGCAATTTTTAGAGGTTTTCTTATTTCAAGCCCCACCCCATAAAAAATGTTCTTGTTTTGCGAAGCACTAATTGTATATTTTAAAAGTAAGCGCACTTTTATGTGCTACACAATAAGACATATAGAGATGCAGTTAGGTAAGGGAACTTATTCTATAACATTCGAAGAGCCACGACATTCCCTTAATACGAAGCAGATTTGTAAGGGAGTATATTAAAGAATAACGGTAACATTTCAGTGTGTGAACCTGATCGTTACATTCAACAATTTTTATATGTGCTAAATGAAGCGGTTTCTGCGACAAAAATGTATTGCTTTAAAGTAGGAACTTGCCATATAAAATTCATGTCTTCTGTAAGCGATATGGTAAGCAAAACTTTTACGTTTCTCCCTTACAAACCTGCTTCGTTGGAAGCTCCATTTTTTATTGGGCACCTTTATTCTCCTCCCAATAGAACATTTTTCCGATACAAAGAAGAGTTGAAAATTCTGCGAACCCTGGAAAATTCGAAAGCAATCTAAGAGGGTGAGGGAGGGTAGGGTACTAAGACCCTGGTTAACAATCTATTTTACTTTTTTTGTATTCTTGTATCTCTGAACAGTCTGTGATATTTTTTTGGTGGTCGAGTTGTCAAGGTTTGTTTACAAGCTACAGTTTTTTATGTAAACCTTTTTTTACTAGCAATGTTTTTGACAATCTCACTACAAAAAGCAGCGTTGATGTAGAGCTGACCTCACCTTCTAGTGAATTCGCCTTTGATGCAAAATGAAGAAAAACATATTAATTACAATATAAAAAAAAAGAACTTATTTACAGTAAAAGCACCTACAAAAAGAAAAAAACTGTGGAGTGGTGATAAAGAGGATCGTTTGATACTCTTTTTTATTTCTCTTCTTTGAAACTAATCTTGCTTACAGCCGTAACTAAACATAAGCGGCACGCGCTTTCGCGGCGTCAACGCTTTGCAATTGGAAAATCTGATTTTGAAAGCGCGTGTAGTAGTGAATTTGGCCGCTATTGTTAATACAAAATGGTAATTTAACTATTTTTTGGTCACACTAGTGGTGGTCTTATCTCCATTATTTTGTACAAGATTTAGATTTAGATTTTTTACCTAGAAATTTTTTTAGTTTTTCGAATCAATTTACAGTTAAAAAAAAAACAAAAAAAAATTGGGGTCTATTAATAACATTATCTCTAAAATGATGGCTTATTTATTACCTTCCGCTAATTTTTTTTAATAAAAAGATCTAATGCGATAGGTTTTAACTTTTAAATCATAAAATTTTTAGAAGTCCTTTCCATGCTGCCTTCTGTTTTTTTCTTCCAATCAAAGTGAAATATGAAACTCATATTAACAACATAAACAATTCTTAGTGTTACTTGTGACTACTATTACCAGACTATTAAAAACAAGTTTTAAAACACTTCATTGCCTTACACGTTAGTCAGTCACCCGGCCACTCAGTCAACCACTTATTTAGACACACTGAAATAAATTTCATTCATCCATTTTATACAATGTATGTATCTGAATTTATTTCTTTTTTTACTTAAACAAACGGAAGTTATTGCTGCAACTATTTATTTCCCTTTTTGTCACACAGTTTTTTAGGTACCTGACAAATTTGGTAAGTTGGTTGTTAACTTGACGCACTTGTTGCTTATTGTTTGCTTTTTTTAGGACTAGCATTTAGATTTCATTATTATGGGTTTTCAATAAATTGAGTTGATGAAGTTTGTGTGTTAAAGTAAAACTTAATATTTTTGTTTCGGTTTGAAAAATTTTTTTTTTATGATAACAGAAAATTTGATAACAGAAATTTGAACTAAACCAGCGTTTAAACCATCAGTGATTTATTAGCCATAAGTCATTTAAAGTCATTTGGTGGCATAAACCAATAACTTTATAAAACCCCATAGAAAATAGTCTGAAAATGTCAAATCGCATGATCTTGGTGGACAATTAAAGGGATTTTTGAGAAATAATCGGCCATGTTTTGGAAATCGAAATCGAGTAAAATTTAAATCGAAGAAAATTTTTAGGTAATTTTTTTTTTAAATTACCGTAGTTTTTCATGATTTTCATGATATAAAAGGTACTCAAAATATGACGTATAAAAAAGAAAAAATGCCAGGGGTCTGATTCTGGCAGTCGTGGTCGAGTACTTTCTCGATTCGAAAGCAATTTAATATCTAATTATTTCAGTCAATACTGAACGAATTGGAATTATTTTTTCAGTGTTGTAATGCATTAATTTGAGTTTCACAATATGTACTGAAAAAATAATTTCGATTCGTTCAGTATCAATTGAAAGAATTAGAATTAAAATTGCAGTCGAATCGTGAAAGCACTCGATCACGACTGCCAGAATTAGGCCCCAGATTTAATTGAAAAAGTTGTCAAAAATTGGACTGACCGAATGGAACATGTAACTCGTAGCCGCGGCGGATATTGAATTAAAAATATAAATTCCACAAAATTATCTACCAGATTAAAATAAAAAAAAAAAAAAAAATCATTCCAACAATATTTCTGTCTTGTTTTTTCATTTTGGATACTCATGCAGCTAAAAAAAACACCCATTATTTAAAAAAATTTGTGTAATAAAAAATTATTGTAAAAAACCTAACCTTATATGTCATTAATTTACAAAACGTCATTTATCTTACCGCAATGAAATGTCAAATTTCAAACAAGTTTACAACAAAATTTTCCACACAACAAAACCAACAACAATGAATACAAGAGTATGTAAATAGTTATATGTACATATATATAATGTTTTTCACTTAAGCCAATCATCTCTAACCCAATTAACACGCTGACAACTACACAACAGTTAAAAAAAAAAACAGAAAAACCAAACAAATATTCAATTGGCCAGTTTAACAACAAAATATTATAAACGATAACATAACCTCACTTTGAGACAAAACCAAAAACCCTATAGGGAATTTTATAAAGACATAAAATGCAATGAAAAACTAACAATTAAAGTTAGCAAGCAAATGTAAACAAATTAAAACAAATAAAAAAAAAAAAAAAAAAAAAAAAAACGTTAACCACGAACAAAAGTTGAAAATTGTAACATAAATGCCAAATGTCAACACAACTCAAGAAAAATATGAGTTAAATTTTAATTTGTATCTAAATGCCGCAAGTTATTTAAAAAAAAGACCTTAACTACAAAAAAATGTAAAATATTTGCCGGTCGAGCAGCAAAAGATGAAGAGAAATACAAACAAAGTACAGGGTGGCTCATACGTACGTACGAATGGTGTTGTTGTTGCCCTTGGCTAATTAAGTAGTGCTTGCACAATTTGGCCGGAACGACGACGCGTTGAGACAAATGGATTATTTTCAACACTGCCACACATTTTCCACGTTGCCTTCAGTGCCAGCATGTCGATGAGCACCTCTTCCTTGACGGTCGACCACTGAACGCCGTTCCTTAAAACGGCCTACTAATTTCCTAATCATTAAGGCAGTAATAGCTGCGTCTTATGCTAAGTTCACACTTAGGTTTTTAAACGCGTTTAAGCAAAATGTTGATTTAGCTAATCAAAGCCGTTCACATTACATTTGAGATGACAGATGATTAAAAAAAAAAACACACAAAAAAACAACAAACAAATTTATATTTCTTTAAAGTATTAAAAATGGATAAAAACACTTTTATAAAGTTATCAGAAGATTATTTTAATCATTTTAAAGATGAAATTGTGAAAATTTATGAATTATTTAAGGAAAAAAATAAAAACATTAAGCAGAAATCTTGGCCGGTTTTACACGATCATGTTGGCGATTCTACATTTGAGGTATGTTCAGTGGATTCTATGTGATTTATGAAGTGATTTAGTTGTAATCATGTCAGTTTGAAGTGATTAACAAATCACTTCAATGTATGGGTAATCATCTCGGTTTTGAAGTGATTAGAGCTTAATCACGTTCGAACTGCTTAAACGCGTTTAAGAAGCCAAATGTGAACAAACTATTAACAAATGATCGTTGACAAGTAGAGAAAAGTTCGATCGATTTCAAAGCCTTGTTGTGTATTGTACGTATTCATTATAAATTTTCAAAAATTCAGTTAAAACCCGCAATAGAAAAAAAAAACAACTATCAGGCATGTCACAAATTACGATCGGAATGGTTTTAATTCCGTATGTTCAATTCCGATCGATTTAGTTTTAGCTTCTTCAGATTCCGATCGATTTTGCTAAATGTGTTTTTTTATAACAACTCTGGTTTTACAATTGGATATGGCAACTTTACATAAAAACCATATGATTTTTGTGTTAAGTATGGCAATGTTCAGAAAAAAGTGGTTTGTGAGGAAAAAAGGTGGCAACGCAACGGTAAAGAATTTATTATGTTTTTAATAAAATCAATATAAAGTAAAATAAATACATCAAAAGTGTGTTATTTCTTCAATCTATATCATAAAAAACCTTTATTTATCCATAAAAAATAGTTTTAAGTAGTTTTTTCGGTTAAAAAATACTGAAACAATCAATTCCACTTAGAAAACCAAAAGTGGTTTCATTCCGAAAAAAATTTTCGTTTTTCGTTTTCTGAAGAAGCAGAATACGGAATTAAAACCACTTTCGATCGGAATGGAATTCTATGACAGGCCTGTATATTACAAAATAAAAAAGTTATAGGTTTTTAACATTGATAGATCTTATTTGGGCCACCCTGTTTAAGCAAAAGTATGAGTAGGAATGAAAAAAATGACACAATGCCTCCACTTTGTGACCTTGACATAATGTTTACCGTAATGCCACCAAAGAGAATGAAGAAAAAGAATGATATGTAAAACAAGACAAAGGAGAATTTATGACAGGAGGTTTGTCACATAAAACACTGCAATTTTTCTAATTTAATACAAATGACTTGCCATGACTTAATAATGACATATTTGCACGCAATTTTAAGGATTAAACATACAAACATATTTTATTTAAGCTGTTATACATATTAAAATTAGTATTTAAAATGGCAGAAATAGTGACAATTGACGTCAGTGCATAGTGGTTAATAGAAGGAATGTTATTTTTGCGTATTCGCAAAAGTTTCGGTAAGATTTTTGAAAACAAAGGGTTTTTGGATTTATAAGTATATTCTTAGTTATTTTTTAAAATATTAAACCACACATGGCTTTATGTTTATAATATAATTCTTAAGTGGTAAATTACGACATTTGATATCGATCGAAATTTTTCAATTTAATTAAATTGTTGTTGCAAAAGGTTAACTGTATCAACTTCCGGTTGATACAGCTGTGGTTGGGTTGACAGATAATCTTTGCTTAAGTGAGACTCGGTTCGTTACGGAGCGAAGATTCAATTGTGGAAGGAACGTCAATGCTCCGATAAACTTCATTTCTTATTTTAATCTTATGGAACTATTCCTGATTATTGCTTTGGAAAGACCTGTCTTCTTGGTCCTGTTCATAAAAGCAAAAGTGCGCTGTATAATATGATCTTATTTTGTGTTGATAGTTGATGGTTGTAATCAGCTGTTTTAAGGCTTTCATTCGCACTGCCTTTCCTTCAGACATTGTTAGGACCAGAGCTGAAAAAATTAAAAAATCGTCTTCTCGTTTCAAAAATTCTTCAAAAAAATCGGACAACTGAAAATTAAGGTTTTTAACAATTTTTGTTGGATTTTTATAAAAAAAAAACATTCAAGCAAAAACATAATCCGGCATGTTCCCGAAATTGAAATGAAGTGGAATTGAAATCGAACGAGATTTTGATTTTAATTATTTACAAAATAACTGGGGGTCTCGTGAAGAGCTTCTGACCGTCGAAGACCGCACACGGGAAAAACTGTAACACGAGTGACATTATTCCATAGCACAGCGAAAGGCGCTTCATCAATCGTTGTGGGAATCTTTTATTATCTTACAACTCGTGAAATGTTCTCCGTATAATTGTTGAAAATATGATTTATACAGAGAGTCTCAAAAGGTTTATTCGATGATGGTTTGACGAAAGACAAACAAAGTGTAACATTGTTGTTTTTAAACTTTCTCAAGACTTGCATATTTTAAAGCTGAACCTAAACAAAAGCGACAAGGGTTTTCTAGTTGTCAAAGTGTGTCATGCCCATAAAATTTGCATGAAGCATCCCTAAATAGAGCGGCGTCAAAGCTTTGCAGTTTGAAAAACCGGGTTTGACTGCGCGTTTAAAGTGAAGCTAATTGTTAATTAATAATGTCAATTTAGCTATTTTTTGGTCAATCTAGCGCTTTTATCGCTTTTTTTTTATTTAAAATACTGTTCGAGACACAACGTTAACGCTCTTGTTTAGGTATGGCATATCAGCGTAAAAGCTAAGCGAAAGAAAACGTTCCGCCATCCGCTGTTATTAAGGTACGGCTGTTAAATATTAGCAGCACCAGTATTTATCACTATGGCAACAAATTCACTTCGCAGTACAAAAAACAGCTGTTAACAAAATTGTTGTACAAAAAGATTTTCATTTGAGTTTTTTTTATGTATAAAACAGTGATAAACTTTAAAATTTGTGAAATTTTAAAAGTAAATATGCCGTTCGTATCAATTATTGCAAACACAAAGCAAATGGAAAATTTTAATGGTTTTTAATATGGTAAGTTTTTGTAAAGAGTTTTAAATGTTTGTAAAATAAAGCGCTAAAAATAATTTAAAATATACTTTTTTCAAAAATAAATAAAGAAATCATATTTGGTTATTGATAGAAAGGATATTATGATAGTTTTTTTTTTTTTTTTTTTCTCAATATTATTTATTGAATCTTCATACATTTAAATATGAACTAACAATAATTAATCAAATCTTAACCTAATACTTTATTTTATGTCCTGCCAGTGCCAGACAAAAATTTTCTTCATCACGGGTTCTGTTCACTTATCTAGGTGTTTGTCGCTCATCTAATTGGATAAGTGCTGCAGTGTCTCTTCTTCTTAAGCGAGTGTGGCCGCTATCATTTAAAATATTTCGTGCTAGTGGGTTTGGATGCAATTCGAGCCTTTTTAAGTATTTTACTGCATATTTCGTAATCATAGTTTTGACTAATGGAACATTGAGATCCCTGTGAATATTTGAGTTTTTTACATACCAAGGGGCAGCTGTGATTATTCGAAGAATTTTATTTTGGCGCCTTTGAATCTTTTCTATATTAGAGGCCGAGGCAGTGCCCCATAACTGAATACCATAGCACCAGATTGGCTTTAAGATGGAGTTGTAAAGAAGAAGTTTGCAGTCGAGACTAAGGACAGAGTTTCTACCAATAAGCCAATGAATTTGAATGGCTTTTAGTTTCATTTGAGTTAATTTTGCCTCTATATGGCATTTCCACGTTAAACGCCGATCCAGATGTATACCCAGATATTTTACATGCGAAAGTTGAGGAATTATTTGATTGTTGATTGTTATATGGGGGCAAGATTCCCGGCGCAAGGTGAATGTTATATGCACGCATTTTTGCTCATTGACCATTATCCTCCATTGTCTTAACCATATTTCTAGTTGAAATATATGATGCTGTAAGAAACGAGATGCTTCATAACGGTTTTCGTGGACGCTTAGAAATGCTGTATCGTCTGCAAATGTTGAAGTTTGGGTGTAGTTACTTGTTGGCATGTCCGAAGTATAAATTAAATATAATAGAGGGCCCAGGATGCTGCCTTGTGGGACTCCAGCGCCAATGGGCTGAGGTGAACTTAAAAAATTTCCTTCTTTAATAATAAATTGACGACCGACTAAGTAGCTTTCTAGCAGCTTGTGTGTGTTTGCTGGTAAATTTTGTTTCAATTTATGTAATAAGCCTTCATGCCAGACTTTATCAAATGCTTGCGAAACATCGATGAAGAGTGCTGAGCAATATTTTTTTTCTTCAAATGCTTTTCTTATGACATTTACTATTCGATGAGTCTGTTCGATTGTGCTGTGTTTTCTTCGAAATCCGAACTGATGGTTTGGAATACATCTATTTTCACTTAAAATCGGTGTTAATTTTGAAACTAATAATTTCTCAAACAGCTTTGACATATTTGATAATAAGCTAATTGGCCTATATGACTCAACTTTTGTATGATCTTTACCTGGCTTTGGTATCATGGTAACTAAGGAAACCTTCCATTTTTGAGGATAGTATTCAAGGCGTAAAATAGCATTAAAAATAAAAAGAATAATTTTCTTTGCTGTGCGAGGTAGCTCTAAAAGCATTTTATTACTGATTTTATCAATACCAGGTGCCTTCTTAGTGTTTAAGTCACAAATAGCCTGTTCGATTTCTCTTATCTCAAATCTGAGGGGAATAGCTGCTCTAGCAGGAACAGGTGGTAACTCGACCGCAGTATCGTGAGATATATTTGGGGTAAATACGTTTTTTAAATGATTAACAAACAGATTTCCCTTTTCGTTATCATTTCTTGCCCAACTTCCGTTCAAGTTTCTTAATGGTGGCTTAGAGATAACTGGCCTATTTAGATTTTTAGCTGCACGCCATAATGAGTAGTCTGATTGCGGAGTTGCATCAAGTTCCTTAAGATATTTTTGAAGAGAATCCGTTTTCTGTATCTGTAGTAACTTTCTTAGCCTTCTTGTACAATCTTTTAACAAACTCTTAAGTTGAGGGGATCTGTGCAATTGCCACTCTCTTCGGGCTCTTCTTTTTTCAGACAAGAGACGCTCAACATCTGTGGAATAAATTTTAATATTTTTAGTTTTTTTTTGGGTAATACTGGAATGTTGTACAGCTAGCTTCAGAAAACTGTCAAAATTAAGAATAGCGCGATCTACGTATTCCGGTGTACTAAGCGGAATATTTTCTGTGCAATGGGTGCTGAGATATTTTTTATATTTTAGCCAATTGATTTGTGTAGCTGGCGTCGCTAAGTAACCAGTTGGAGATACAGTTCTATTGGGGTTCATTAAAGTAACAATTGTTGGTGTGTGGTCGGAAGATAATTCTTAGGAAGCTTCAACATAAATCGTTTCTAAGGGGATGTTTTTAACCACGCCAAAATCGATGACATCTGGTATTTTTTGCTGATCAGTAGGCCAATATGTTGGTTGTCCGCTCGCTATCACATTCAAACCCATTTTAGTAATAGTATTAAATAGAACACGACCCTTTGGTGTTATAAGTCGGGACCCCCAGAAGGTATGTTTAGCGTTATAATCGCCAGCGGCCAGGAAACAGGGTCCTAATGATTTGAAATATTTATAATATTGGCCTTCTGATATTGAATATCTAGGTGGGGAGTATAACGATGAGATTACTACGTTTCTATTTAATTCTTCAACGCAAATGTTTGTTGCTTGAAGATAATCTTCACGATGATCACCCATTAGGTAGTGTTTGACTCTGGTTTTAATTAAAATGGCAGAACCTCCACAAGCTCTATCTCGAGGGTCCTTTGTATCATATAGTATATAACCATTTATTTTAAACGTATTTTTTGAAGTCAAATGAGTTTCAGAAACCATCATGACATCAATTTGTTTATTTTTAAGAAAGTATTCCAGTTCATTTTTATGTTGGCGGATGCCGTTTGCGTTCCAAAAACAAATTTTTATACAGTTCATGGCTTGTTAAGTACAGCTTGCAATAACATTGATTGCATTCTAAGAATTTCCTGCATCATATTACCCATTGTGTTCGTAAAATTATTTACTGTTTGCACTAATGTTTCCATGGTTTTTTCTAAACGGCTTAAATTAGAAACTGGAGTTTCATCATTACTTGGCGAGGCACCTTGCATTGGCTCATGGTTTGATTTTAGAACGTTAGCATAAGAGGTTCTGTTATTACTAAACTGGGGTGCTTGAATTGCATTTGTGATAACTTGATTTGCAACCTGCATTTGAGGGGCATTTGTTTTTGGTCCAACCGTCTGCTTGACGATATTATATACAGGGCATCCTCTATAATTGGCAGTGTGATTACCGCCACAGTTGCTACATTTTTTTACGTTGGGGTCGGTTTTAGGCTTATCGCAAGAAACTGTACCGTGTAGCTCACCACATACTACGCAAACAGGGGGTAAGTAGCAGTATGCCTTTGTAAGGCCAAATTCTTGGCAGTTTAAGCACTGAACAGGTCCATTTTTTTTGTGCGGCTCCTCAATTGTGATTTTTCTGTATAGAATATATTTTAAACTATAAATGGGATGCGTTTCGTTTTTTTTAACTTAATGTCGCCGGGCTCTAATTCTACTCGAAATAGTGGTTGTGGATTTTTGTCTCTATTTCTAATATTTACCACGTGTTTTATCTTGAAGCCTTTTTCTTCTAAGAAAGTTTTAATTTCCTCTGGGTCTACGCATGAATCAATTCCCTTAATCACCACCTGGAGACCTTTACTGCTCTTGAGTTGGTATGTATAAAAACTTTTTTTAAGTGCCTCAAATTTGTTAATAATTTTGCGAAAATCATTTTCATGATTCACTTGAATTTTCGTTTCATTTATGCTACCTCTCTTTATTGCGGCTACATAAAACGAATTTTCACCAATCAACGAAATTAAACTCTTTATTAGATCATTTGAGTTATGCTCCCTAAGATATATCGGGGGAGGCTTGGGCGATCTTATGACGTTTGGTGCTTCAGAGGATTCATCCTCCAGAATTGCAAAGCGATTTTGGGAATTTATTTTGTCAAAAGATGGCACTTTTGATGCCGAAGCAACAGCTGAAGAGGTAGGGCTGCGACCCCGCTTAAGGACTGTTATATACCTGTCCATACCAACTTGGACTTGAGGCTTTTGGCAACTTTTTACAGGGGGGTTTTCCATTGCATTAGAGTTTTGGTTCATGGTATCATTTCCCACTAAATTTATTTTTGACGTAGCGGCAATACTTGTTGGCCTGGCAACACTTGTTACCAAGTCTATTTTTAGTTTTTTTAATGAGTCACTATCCACCGTTTGTGTAAATAAAAAGGGTGAGAGGGAACGAGTGCGAAAAATTGGCTTAGCCGTTAAGTAGTTACTATTGTTTTGTTTTGTTTTATTTATTTCAACATTATTTTCGTTGGCATGCACTGTCACATAAGCATTTCTATCATTTAATTTTATTGTTGTTACATTGTTTTTACTCATGCAAGAAATTGTTTTTGTTTTTCACCGGTTTAATGTGCTTTTAATGTTTTTATTATTTATTTTATTTTACAACAACAACGCCAAAAATAAGAAATTTAAATTTTTCGTTTTAATTGTTCACTTTTATGTTAAATAATTGAATTAAAAAATATCATATATTTTCCAGCGTCCATTCGCTTAGTATTTATATTCCAAAATCAAATTTAATTAATAATAAATTAAAATCGTATGCGGGGTTGAAAATACACGTCCGTTTCACAACAAAGCACAAACTCACTTATGATAGTGATTTGCCCTTTAAGATACAGAAAACTCCGATTCCGTTCCTTAAAACATAAATCGCGTTACAAAGGTCTGCAAAATCCAAATTGTTTTTCATGGCGAGGTATTGACTATCTCATGTTGTCCTGTATACATTTTTTGATGATCTTCTCGTTCGATCTAGCATTCAGCGCGTTTACTGATCGTAAAACAAACTGATCGCACCAAATTTAAATGTAAAATGTTTTTGATTTCACGGAAATCGTATCCATCATAAAATCTTTGCGAAGTTTATTCAAACCATATCGCAAAATTCTTATATCCTGCAGGTGATCAGGCCTTTGGAAGTCAGTTGGTCTACAGGGAAACTCAAAACTGTAACAAACTCGCTTATCTGTTTTACATTAGGATACCGGGCAAGAAAAGAAGGAATAAAGCTCTTAAATTTGGTCAACGGAATACGATCTTACAAATGGCTTGAAAGGAATTAATGCGGACGTTATCTGGTTATTCTCTGTATTCTCGGCTACAATCAGTAATGATATACACTGTTAGCGAAGACATTAAAATATATAAGGAGGGCTTATTTCAAATGCCACGACTATAGAAATTTTTATGTGAAGTTTTGTCGCTATTGAAATCCTTTATTTGATTGTAGAAAAGAAGCTTTCTCTGATCAAGAGTACTTACTCTCTTGATCCGATTTTTTTCTGGGTAGTAATTTGTATGTTCAAAATTTCATTCCAATTGCCTGATTCGACAAAATTGTGGACTTGATTACCCATAAAAGCGCTTCTTTCAGAACCTTGACTGTTTAAAGAAAACTTTCCTCATTGTCTTTTTAGATTTCGTGGCACTTTAGATCTAAACACACCGGTACTAGAAAGGGAATTTGTCTAGGATTTAGTTCTTTGACGATCCAAATGGAATTTTTTTTCTTTTGAGCTCGAGTAAAGCTCGTTCAAGCTAACCTTAGTTATTTAAATGGATAGGGAAATTTTTGTTATTTGTAGGCTAGCAAGAAAAAGCAGTCAGGACTCATCTGACACACTTAGACTTAATGATCCATTGTGATAGCATGGAGATCCATTAAAGAGAATTCCCATAAAATCCTTTAAAGGTGGCGAATCCCATTTCGTCCAGTCGCCTTTTTGCCAGCGCAGGACGGTGACATACAAGGTGTTCTCCGTCCTTCTCCTTATTTTCGTCAAGTAATCATAGCGTCCGGCTTACAGACGCTGTGTGTGTCTACTTACATATAACACAGTGTCCCATGACAACAGATACCAAAAGTGACTCGTCCCTTTTGGACATCGATAGTAGAGACGTGGTTCCACTGTCATCCATGCCAGACTACAATTGCCTGGTTTCTGTAACCAGTTTTCCTCAACTGTCATTAGCAATATTCATAGAAATAGAGAGAGAGAGAGCAGGGGCGCAGGGTTACCCCAACGCCTTTCAAATCCAGTGGAACCCGTAAGGGTAATTATTTAATTAGATTAAATCCCCAAAACTGGGCATTATAATACACCATTAACGTTTTTTTTTTAAATTTCAAATTTTATATCACCTTAGCGATCTACATTTCACCTTTTTCTCTTACCCCTTTAGCACTTATATTTTGCACACCCATACATATTTTAATGAAATGAAAGTAAAAAAACTTTGCAAAATTAGTCATAAAAACTCTAAACCAAAAATGTTTTGCTGATTATTGGGTTGGGTTTGTAATAAGTAGAAATAACAAAAAAAAAATGAATGAACTCAGCCGACATATTCTTCATTATTTATTTGTGTTTTTTACAAAACTTTTTGCGTTGCTTTTTTATTATTTACATATTTCCTTTCAACTCAGGTTTTTGCTGGGAGATTTATTTTTAAAAATATTTAAATTTCACTTAATGCAACAAATTTCAATGTTAGGGCCACCAAAAAACTTTTGTTAAAAAATAATTATTTTCAAACAAAATTTATGTTTTACTGATATGTAAATTAGTTTGTTTTTTGTTTAGTATAAAACGTTGCCATTAAACTTCACAGCCAATAAAAAAGTTTAAACAAAAACTTTTAGTTTTAAATTATAACCTCAAAAAAAAAAAAAAAAAAATCTGGTTTTCGTTCTGTTGTTTTTCTTTATGTTTTCTGTTGCCCCTTCTTCTATGTCTTCATTCCAAGCTAAAATAATTTGACACGATAATTTTGGCTGCTTAAAGGTTTATGGTCGTGGTTTTGATTCTGTTGCTGCACTGTTTTGTCTATTTTGAAATAAATGACCCAATTTTTTGCTTAAGTCTTATAAAAAAAATAAATAATAATAAATCATGTACAGTAAAAAAAACAATTGCCTTTCCGCTAAATTTAACGAATTTATTAATACAAGTTTTTATACTTTTTGATCTTTGGATAATTTGTTTCAATTATTTATAAGAATTGCCATCAGTTTGTTGACTTTTATTGACAATTTTACACGTTAAATCAAGTTCTGTTGCCATACTGCAACACTAAGAGAAAAGTGAAAATAGAAATCTGATACTTTAATTAATTTAGATTTGGGAAAATCCAGTTTCGACTAGTTAAATTAATTGTATTGGTGCCGAAATTGTAAACATATGTTCAACATTATATTTAATTAAAATTAATGTGATTTTTTAAACGCGTTTTTGGAAAAGGTTCTTTCTGTTTTTAATAATAACCCAGCAAACAATTTTTCAGAAGATTTTATTTTTCCGAAAATAAAAAAAAAACATAAATATACACAGGTTATTTAATACATTAAACAAATTTAGAAAGAAATATTTTGAATGTTGCTTCAATTACAAAAAAAAAAACTCGCATATTAAATGTATGTATATGTTATTGGAGTACATACATATATGCTTTAAGGCCCAACTATAATATGCTTAAGTTGGCTTAAGCAAATAGGCGAATACATGTAAATCATATATGTCAAACCATATTGAACTTAAGGAAACTTTTTGTTAAATTTTATGAATCTGTCATTTGCTTAAGCAAGGTGCGAAACAAATCGCACTTTCCGTACGGAATCAAATGTTTTTTGGTTTTGTTTTTGTGTTTTTAAATGCATTTGAAAAGATTTTTGTTATTTTTTGACAGGAGCTTAAGCATATTATAGTTGGGCCTTTACTAAAAATCAGAAGTGAACAAAATATCTTTCTTCATAACAAAGCTATAATGAAATAAAACAATTTATTCACAGTTTTGAGGTCTTAAAACGGTAGTGTATTTTTTGCGTACTTTTTTCCTACACCTAGAAGGTACTAAGTTGGGTATCACTTTTGATCCAGAGCAGCTTTAATCGGGGACTCAATGTTTTCTGTGACTTCAGCCCTAACCTTACTCCATTTTTCCTCCAGGGCACGTTTTAGATCTTAAGTATTAAAAATATTGTGATATATAATATTATTTTCAAGCCTAGACCACAAATTCTTTATGTCGGTGCAATCTAGACTCTGTGCTGTGTCGCAGATAAGCGAAAACTTGACAATTCCAAACTAATGCTAATGTTGGTTATCTTGGTCAAATCTAAACAAATCGCTGATACAAAGATTGTCTGCAGTAAACTATCCCTCAGGAGATGCAAATAGATCTTCTTATCCACGTTTTCTTTAATAAATGGCAAGCTTCCGACTCCTGAATATGACACACAACTACAAACTACTGCCGCCTCCATGCTTAACCGTAGAGCGTAAATTACATTTGTGAAGGGCAGTCTTTTGTCCTATGCAAACAAAGGAATTTCCATGTGATTTGAACAGTTTCAATTTGCCTTTATATGAAAAAATAACCGTCTTCCAGAACGGAATATCTTTGTTTAAATGTTGTCGGGCTACTCTTTTGCGATGCGAAAGAAAATGGTACAAAATCTAGTAATTGGTACTCTTCAATGCATTTTCGCATTTCTCTTTCGCATCTTTTTATTTTTTTCCTTTTCGCAAATTATCACTGTTTGTGTTATTTACAATTTAATATTTAAATTTTTTTTACATATTTTGACATTTCATTACTGCCAGTATTACCTACTTAATTTTCAAAAAATTTTACGAAAGTGAGAGAGTATCAAATTGGCTTTTTGCTTTCGTATCGAAATTGAATTTGCATTGCACTGTTCTTTCAACTGTTTTAGTATTATAGGGTTTACCCAAGTACTTTTTAATAATCAGATTTTTCTTTAATTAGGCAAACTATTTACTTCTTATTTTTTCAATGATGTTTTAGACATTCGAAGAATTGATTGCAACAATTATAGTGTATTTAACGTATATGCAATAAACCTTTTAAAAAAGTACTAATTGCATTACAAAAGCTGTGAGCCACTGTATGTATAAACATGTTTAAATTAGGTTAGATGATTCGTATTTATCCAGGAATAACGTAAGATCTTCATGTTTCAAAAGTACACATGGGCAAAATTTCAATTATTTATAGGATTTTTGAGGAAGTAATAGCGAAATTACTTTTTGGTTATACATACTTTTTCAATGTGCAATAACATTTGAAATAAAAAAACTTCCGATCTGTGACATTAGTAGTGTTAAGTAATAAAAACTAAAATAACTATAACTGCAGAGAACTGATGATTATATACAATTCGGATTTAATTGTATTGAAGCCAATCGTCAACTCAAAATGCGTTTTTTGACTTAAGACCGTTTTGCCTACCGAATAAGAATAAGATCTTTTTGATGACACAACTCATTTACTATTATATCAGCAGTAAAGTTGACATAATTAAATAAAAAAAAATCCCGGGAATTCCCGCACAAATTTCCCGAATTGAAACTGAACGAATCTTTTCAGTGTTGTAAAGCATTTATTTCAGTTCTCTCAATACGGAAAAAATAATTTCGATTTGATCAGTATCGACTGAAAGAATTGAAAATTAGAAATAATAATTTTAAGAAAAATCGATAAAATTCAGTATAAATAATCGAATTTTCTTTATAAAATTGTTTTACACATCCATGCGATATTTTTGTCTATTTGATCACTCTTTTGAAAAAAAATTTTTTTTTTTAAAAAAATTTTTTTTTTTTTTATTGGGGGTGTGCTGGAAATCGCAAACGCAAAACGCAAGAATTTGTAGGCTCTTTTTAATACACTTTTAATCTAATTTTTAAAATGTTTGTTATAAAATTAAGTTTAATAGAGAAATGTTTGTATCTATAATATTTGTCATAAAATTCTTTTATTACAGAAACCCTACTAAAAACGACTTTTAAAATTCTTGCGTTTTGCGTTTGCGATTTCCAGCACACCCCTGTATATATAAAACTTTTTTATTTTTTTTTTATCCGGAATGTTTTTTTTTTTTTTTTTGCTCAAAAGAAAGCTTATGTCTTTTCCTTTAAGGTAGTTTTGTCGCTTTTTATGATGCGAGTGACTTATGTATAAAAAAAAAAAAAAAATTTCTAACTTTAGATAAGGGTTTTTCAATTTTTAGCATATGTAGTGTTCTTTCTCATCCATCTAACTTATTACCTATTGGTGTTAGCAAAATGTGTTCCAAGTAGCTTAGATAGCTATTTGATCACTCTTTTGTATATTTTTTTTTTTGTTTTTTGTTATATGTATGCTAAAAATTTAATTCATCCAAATCGGAAGACATCGATTTAAAAATTGGGTCATGACATGAAATCCCCCATATGTATCTTTTATCGCATGTTATATTTTAAAAAAAATGTATTTAACTTTTCGTATTTATCTTCACGCACATAAAAAATTTAGGTAAGCCTTATCAAAAACTCAAAATTTACTTTTTTGACTTCGTGCAGAAATTTTGTTTTTTAATTATTATTAATCAAACTTTATTTGCCACCAATTTTTAAAATTACTTAATTAGTTAATGTTTCTAGTCACTAAATCCTTAATTTTCCCTAAAATATTCACCAAAACAATTTTATTTAATCCTGCCAATATGCACATCGCTTTTCATATTGAATCATTTCCCCTACCATTGACTGCAATTATGATTTTCTGTTTATAAAATTGTCATAGCATGTGGTCGTCGGTCTTGTGACATTGTGCTGCCAAAGTTGTTGGATTTAATAAGTAACTAAAACCAATAAGAAATCACACAGATTCCGGCAAATGAAATAATTTTTATGTGGAATATCAACCAAAATAAAAACTCTTCTAGATTTGTTTTTGTATGTACATATATATGTATGTATTAAGTTTGACAATTTTTTTTCGCTGTTATCTTTTTATATTTAAAAGGATGAGAAAATCAAACAAAACTTTGTATTTTTGGGGGGAAATAAATACACATGCCATAATAACTTTATTACAAGTGCATGTGTGTGATTGTTTACTTAAGTTTGAGTGTGTGTTTAATTCTCTCACTGAAGATACTCCACCACAAATAATGACGTCATTTATAACTTACTGTAAATGTTTTTGACACAATTATTGGTGACAATATTTATGAAGACATTTAATGTAAACAATTTGTGTTTTTAATGGCATTTTTACGAGAATGTGTGCTTTTGTGATAATTTTTGTGAATTATTTTTACAACAAGGTACCTGTTTGTTTAAAAACTATGAAGTGTAGAGAATTCAAAGAAAGTAAGTAGTGTGTTCTTTAAACAAATTGCTAAGATAAGTTTCAATTTGAACGAATATGGTGATTTGTTTTTAAAGAGGAGCTATAAAAGGAAAATACCAAAAATAATTTGTGTTTAGTAAAAGTTTATTAAAATTATTTTTTTTTAATTTCACTTTAAACTTGTTTGGGGTTTTGTCGATAACAAATTAGCCGTATTTAATAAATTATTCATGAATTGATTAAAAAATTCCCAGCAAATATTTTTAAAACGAATAAGATTAAAGTCAACATTAACAAATATGTACATACCGCATTTGATCAGCAAGATGGTAATTAATCTGTTAACATCGGTCCATAATTGACCATAAGTCCCATATTAAGCCCACTCTCGGAAAAAACTTAAGTTTGTCTTAAACCGTAACAAGTAATGATATTTAAGTAAAATTCTATATGTCAAAGTTTTATAAGATACACTGTGAAGTTTCGTGAAAATCGGTCCATATTTAACCATAGGTCCGATATAAAGACCACTCTGGTAAACATAGATATTGTGGTAGCTTTACACAGAAAAAAATAAAAATTGATTTCAATTAAAAAATTTGTAATATTAATTAAAAAATTAATTAAATTTGCACCAGTAAACAAATTAATAGTATCAATTAAACTAGTTAATAGTAATTATTAAACGTTTAATTCACTTGATTAAACATTTAATTCACTTGATTAAATTTTTAATTAAAACTGATTATATTTTTGATTAATGCTTTAATTGGTGAACAATTTTGAAGAATTTTTTCTGTGTTATATGGTCAGAAATGACATCCTGCAATTATTTTAGTTTTTATAAAGATTGGTAACTTATAAAGGGTCCGCCAAATAACTTTTTTTTTTTGAAAATGCTATAAAAAAAACTACTGAATATTTTCTCAAATTTCTTCTTTTTTTATATTTGAAAGTACAATCCTTCCGGTTAATAATGGCAAATAATTTCATTCAAATGGCTGCCTCGTCTGGCCATGCAGTAGCCTACACGATCGGCCCAATTTTTAAGCACATTATCGATTGTGTGCAGCTGTATTTCACCAATGGCTTCACGAATATTGTCATTTAAAGCGTCAATTGTCTCTGGCTTGTCGGCGTTACACTTATCTTTGACGGCACCCCACAAATAATAGTCCAACGGTGTCAAATCGCAGCTCCGAGGTGGCCAAACGACATCAGCTTTGCGGCTGATAATGCGATCTTCAAAAACAGGGCCCAAAACATCCAGTGTAGCTTCGGCTGTGTAGCACGTATGTTGCCAATATCCTCCTCTTCAATTTTTGTGAACAAAAATTCGTTCAACATGGCCCGATAACGATCGCGATTGACTGTAACGGCCACTCCTTGCTCATTTTCGAAGAAAAATGGCCCAATTATGCCTCTGGACCAAAATCCGCACCAAACAGTGACTCGTTTTGGGTGCATCGGCTTTTCAATGTATGCGTGCGGGTTTTCTGTGCCCCAAATGCGACAAGTTTGCTTGTTTACATACCCGCCAAGATCAAAATGAGCTTCATCAGAAAAGATGATTTTTTTGGCAAATTCGGCATATTCTGTAAGTCGATCGCAGGCCCACTTAGCGAAGCGAAAACGCATTGGCTGGTCAGTTGGCTTCAACTCCTGAACCAATTGGACTTTGTATGGCGTCATACCAAGGTCTTTATGCAAAAGCAGCAATATTCTCGGGTGTACGCACTGTTTTTGGCTTTTTACGGTTTGGTTTATCGATGAGGATGCCAGTTTCTTTCACTTTTTGCACAAGATAACGAACATACGGAGCTGACGGTGCTTCTCTTCTTCCAAAATCCGTACGCAATTTTCGCACACATTCTGCAACATTACCATGATTTTCAAAGTAATGTCGCAATATTTCCCAGCGTTGTTCAAGCGTATACACAACCTTATTCGTTCAGCGGAAGGATAAAACTAATTATCTGTCAAATCAGACATAAGCTAAGTGTTACCATTCACGAAATAAGCACTAGTTGAAAAAAAAACGTTACATGGCGGACCCGTTATATTCCAAATAGAGCCTACTCCTGATTCCTGAAATATTCTAACTGTTGGTGAAGGGTATCAAAGATTCGGTATAGCCGAATATAGCACTATAAATTCCTTTAAATAGCTTTTAAAACTTGCTTGGCAACCACTGGGGGCTTTGCCAACATCAAGTTGTAATACATATGTAAATTATTCTTCAATATATTAAAAAATCACAGCAAACTTTTCTTTAGATGCTTAAGACAAATATGAATTATAAAGCACATTTACAAGGTGTATTCACAGGTGAGAGCTATTCTGGCTGTGCATTTTTAATTTCTAGTATTTTGACATTTAGGGTAACTAAGTTCATATAAAACTAACCTAGTTAGAATGTATATTCGGTCAAGTCTGATCATCTTATACCATACACGACAGTATATAATGACAATTTTCGAGAGTGTACCACATCTGGGACCCACGGACGATCATGAACCCGGCAAAACAAAATTATGTTTAAAAATTAAGATTCCTATAAGAATTCTTTGTGCAGAAGATATCAACATCTATATAAGATTTGTTCGTCTTAAAAAGATTTTATAGAAGGGGTTTATATTTGTTTCCCTAAGCTAATCCCGCGAAGCTCTACGCCTGTCTCCAAGAGACCAAAGTCTCTGGCGGGAATCGAACCCTCAACCCCGGCACTTTTAGACTAGCTCACTACCAGCTAGCCTAGCCGGTAGGCTAACCGTGGCCTATGGGAGCTATGGTCAATTCTCGACCTTCCAGTACAAAATAATATATTAAAGTTACCGTCGATAAATTTTATATCAATACCAACATTTATAATGAAGTTATATAAGTGAAGGCTATTGTCGGGAGTGATATTCGTTTGGCAGCTAGGGTTATATATGAACCGATTTCAAACCAATTTGGTAAGACGATTTATGTTGCAAAAAAATACTTTTGAGCCAAATTTAATCTAAATACCAACAAAAGAAGATAGTTAATGTGGCCAAAGCACACAGACTAAAAGAAGTTTGTATCGCTTCGTCCTAATAAAAATTAAGTCTTATGTACTAAATTTCGTCAAATTATTTCCAAAATTGGGCCCTGTACTTTGTGCACAAAGTTACAGAGACACACATCTTTAGATCGACTCAGAAAGTTAGTATACCTTTTTGTGTCACACACATGCATAATACCATCTCCACTATTGTGGTGTGGTATAGGTATAAAAACCTGTTCAGTGCATTCTGATCAATATAAACAAATATGACGATTTTGTTTTCAGTACCCTGCAGTATTGGTAATCGACTCTACGCCGATGAGTTCAACGACTACCACAAACCTTTCGTCGACGACTCGCTAAACTACCAGAAATGCTTTTGAGCGGCGAATTTAACAAGGCGATGTCCGCATTGGTAATGCCTTACTGTTCGTCGATTACTTCGTCGATTACTTCGTCGATTACAACAAATTATTCGCTTTATTTTGAACTCAAATTTTTTCTTTGAATTCAACTATAAGGTTAACAACTTAAGGCATTAGATGAAACTAACAATATTAAATTCTTAAGGTTAAGAAAAACAATAGAAAATCTCTGGAGACACTACCTTACAGATTACCACTGAGTACTAATGTAATCGGCGATGTAGTCAATGAAAAATCAATGGCGATGTAGTCGGGGAAATGTTGCCAGCCACTACTTGTGAAACTGCAGGGTAGGAGTTAAAAAAGGGAAATTTTTTTAATTCATTGTTTAAGTAAAAGTTTATTATAGAAATTTGTAAAAAAAAATATTTTAAAACTTGTTTTATAGTTACATGTGATTTTGTTGTTATCAATTCTTGAATTTTTTAAAAAATCTCAGCAACTTTAAGAAGAAATTTGTAAACAAACTCTGGCCTATCGGGCACGTTACTGAAAAATAATAATCTAAACATTTCTTGAGAATACTAACTAATTATCTCTTGTAATTTTACAAACTCTGTTATAATTTTCTTTTTTAGCTTTTTTTTTAACAAATCGCCCTTTTATCATTTTATCGCTTAAAATAAAATTTATTTTCAAATTATTGGTATTGTGGTTATTTTGTTGAACCGTATATGGGTCTTAATCCAAATTTTGATATTTTAATTAGGCTAAAGTTCATCATATTTAATTTTATAAAATTATTTCCATGAAGAAAGGAATTATACAACATGAAATTAATTAAAATTAATTGATAATTTTTCATTCTTGACTGCCTCTGGGTTCGAACCCAGGATTTTACGGACAGGTTACCCCTACAAGTTTCGATTGCAACCACTCAATCTCTTCAGAGGGGTTTGCCGTTTAACACTCACAGCCATCGACGACTGCTGGCAGTCAATAGTCAAACATCAATTTTTAAACCAAATTGTATTTAACCATTGGTAGATCGAAATTTGCTTTGAATGATTATCTATTTTAATTGATTTACATGTTCTTTCTTACTTCTGTTTTTTCGTACTTTTTGTCAAGAATTCTTCTTGAAGTCCAAAGTACATTTTTCTTTTTAAAATTTTTGTGTACATCTTTATCTGAAGTTATGAAATCATAATGTTTTTTAACATTAAATTTAATTATTTCTAAAAAAAAACTTTTAAGCTTTTTAAAATTCATTTCATAATTTTTTTTCGTTTAATGACTTTATACTTATATTTCAACTTTTTCTTAATATCTCCCACCCATATTTTTAGTTTTATAAAAAAAAAATAAAAAATAAACAAAAATTTACATAAATTTAACGTGATTTTGTTTCAGGTTACCATAAAAGTAAATAATATCTGAAAAACAATTGTAAATTAAGGCAAAAATAAAAAAATTAGATAAGATCTAAAACACGTTTAAAGTGAAACGAATTGAAGTTGGGCAACGCACTAACAAATAGAACCCAATGACTTAATAATTTTTAAACAAATCTGTTGAAAATTCCTTGACAATCTAAGTTAAATAAATACATTTTTGATAAAGAGAAATATAAACGTAAACCTTTTTTTTAAGTAACCAAACTATACACTAGACCTTGGGTTTCCAAATAGGTATGGGTTCACACTATGAAAGTTTTCTTGCAGAAAGTCTATGTTTATTGTTGAAAAGAGAAAATAATATGCTATTATTCTCTCCCCTCTCACCAATAAACTTAGATTTTCTGAAAGAAAACTTTCATAGTGTGAAGCCAAAATAGGGGTCCGTGAAGATGGGAGTCCACAAAGGTGAATACAAAAAAATGTTCTCTTTGAAATTTAAAAACTATTTTTTTATTAATAATTAATTTTTATTGTTAAAGGCTCAGTTAGCCGACAGTAACAGTAACGTTGCATTTTATTTCATTTTGTTGTATGTAAAGCAATTAGAACGATTATAGTTAGCAGTAAGATGTTACGTCTCAATCCGTAAGAAATAGATTGGTCTTACTTTTTGATGGTCAGGTTACTGTTACTCCCGGCTAACTGAGCCTTAAGTCTTTTTAAAGTAATTTAAAACCCAAATTGAAATTAATTTTACTTCAACAACAACTTGTATGAAATTATAATTAATTTTTTTAATAATTTTTATTATAGTTTTTATTATTTTATTATAAGGCAAAAAAATAAGACAATATTACGTAAAATTACAAATTTTCAAAATGTTTTTTTTAAAACTGATTGTACGGGGAATAAACCCATTGAACTTCGGAATAACTAAGGTAAAGCTGAATTTTTGCACCGAATTTCATTTTCACGATGGTCCGTTTTTAGATGTTGTTTAGAATTATAAAAGGAAGCTTCGTTCAAAAATTCAGCTTTCCTTTAATTATTCTAAAGTTCAATTGGCTTGTTCCCCGTAAAATCAGTTTTGAAAAAAAAATTTTAAAAATTTGTAATTTTACGTAATATTGTTTTTTTTTACTGAATATGTGAGTCCTTGTGTAAAAAATTTTGCTTACTTTGTGAACACCCAGTAAAAATGTTTCTGTCATTATAAATCAGGCTTAGATCTGAAAGAGCCTAGAGAGGGTTCAATTAAAATTTGTTATTTAGTAAAATTAATTTAAAGAAAATTATCGAACACTATGTCTGGAAGTTGCCTTTTGTTGTAAGTGTTCCTAAAATGGGGAATATGTCTTTTACTTACGCCTAAGGTCTTTTAAACCATTAGTCTATCATCTTATGTCTTTAAACCCCTGAAAAGAAGTGTGAACAATTTTCTTTGAAAAGCAATTCCTTCGAATCTATTTCTCAAAACAAAAGCAACATAAAATAAAACTGCACTATATGATTTGGTGCAGAAGTCACTTTTGGTTGATGAATACACTTCGGTGGCTTTCCTAAATATTTAAGAAGCTCTTAATAATAAAACAC
The DNA here is from genome assembly GCA_963931875.1 of Pollenia griseotomentosa. Lineage (NCBI taxonomy): Eukaryota > Metazoa > Arthropoda > Insecta > Diptera > Polleniidae > Pollenia > Pollenia griseotomentosa. The sequence continues at coordinate 180,857,723 of OZ007563.1, read as the reverse complement.
TAGATGAGATAGTTGCGGCGTTGTAAAGTCTTGGAGTAGATAATGAACTTGGTATGTGGAAATAATATATACTTTCACGAAGACGAATTACCTTTTTCCTTAATTCGTCTACTATCACACGCTATGATGCTATGACAAGAGAAACTCCACTAAGAGGATTTCTCTCCACACTACCATAAAACGTGGCTCTCAGTCCAGTTTAGATTTCTATGAAATCCTGCTGCTGCAGGGACATTTATTGTGATGTTGTAATTACGGTTAAGAAAATAATAATTTACCCAACGATACGCGATATTATACAGGGCAGACTTAGGAACCTTTCCGACTTCCTATCAATTCTTGAACTACTTATCCTCTACACTCTGAAGTAGACTGAGAAAGGTGCAAAGAATGACTTTGATGTGTATTAAGGGGCCCTTCATACTACACCAACGGATGCGCTGGATTTTATTTACAATCATTAAATTTGGTGGGAAAAGATATGGCGACGAATTGTCCCTTTTAGTTATGGATACGACAATTTCGAGCTGGAAGATCTTTCACTCTTTTTCAGTTTTAACCCTGCACCATCATCCTTCGTCAAAATGACGACGCGAGATTTTTTTTTAAGTTAAAACCTGTTGTTTCTTTTTCTTTTGGTATAATTTTTTTTATAGCGCTAGTCGCTTGCAAGCTGTTGTTGGATAAAGACGTGCAGCGAACTGCGTTCATTGTAAGTGTTTGTTTTTTCGCTTTTATTTTTTTTTCCGTAGTCAAAATGACGAAAGATGAAGTTTGTGTAACTTTTAGGTTTTATGGTGTATATTTCTTGGACGCAAAATGTTCATGTTTTTCTAAGATGTCTAATCAGCGATCTCTAACAGATGAACAAATTGAACAGTTTCTGTCGTGGACTGACAACAACGATGACTTGGAAAGCGATATTAGTGAAATAGGTACTGACATAGAAGTCGATCAAGATGAGTCCGTTGCAAGTACCACCTCATCAGACGAAGCAAGTGACGTGGATGAAGATGACATTCCGCTTAATTTTTTGAGAGCAAAACCCATCATTATTACATGTGACAAAACTATACTTCGAGGAAAAAACGGTCATAAATGGTCATCTATCAAAGGTACGACACATCATTATGGACTTAACATTGTCCATAAAAGCCGAGGACCAACACGTCAATGCAAAAATTTTCTTTTCTAATATTTTGACCTTCGTTTCCAATGATAGTGTTTTTTTTACGTTTATTTGACATTTCGAATGATACACTTTCACTTTTTAATAGAGACTTCCAAAATATGTACACATGTTTCGAATTTCACAAATAAACTAGCCACAAATATATATAAGGAAACACATCTAAAATTTGGTAATTCCCCTTTTTAGTTTTACATGTTCAAACAGAATTGCGGATTTCTTGTGTTCAAATAACAAAAAAAAAACGCTCTGAAATTAGAACTATAAATTCGAATTTTAAAGCGTTTAATGTATTGCAACCACTGATTCTAATTTCTGGACGTTCGAATTACTGAAAGCTCTAATTTGTGAGCGTCTACTTTAGCTGGTCAGCTTAAGATTGGGATAATTTAGCTCCCTGGACACAATGATATACAGGGAAGGATAAGGGCGGATGAGTCTGCTTAACTTGGCACTATAAAACGTGTTCCATAACCCCACGTCTCCATGCGCTTTCGATTTGAACATGACATGACCATAACGCCGGCAGAGCAACGGTATTAATTTGTTCACGTTCTTGTTTGTGGCGAATACGTGGTGATGTTCATGTTCTGATTGACCACAATTTTTGTTGTTGTGGCGTTTGGTTATATACAGAAAATACATTGTATGGCCAACATCATGGCGCACAGACGAATGCTTAGCCACATAGACGAAACATGAACAGTCTACACGAGTAGAATTCGTGTGCGACATGCTGTTCTTACCAAGTTGATGGATAGTGGATACGGGTAGTAAGAAACTCAAAACTTTAGCGAATGTCTTTCGTTATTGCCATGGTACAATTAATTAGGTTACCCAAGCTCTACAACAAGGCAAAAACAACATTTATTTTGTTGTAGAAAAAACTGATAGATTGTCGAAAAATGTGTGTTGCTTGTAATCTTGTTTGTAAACAAATTGAGACATACGAACCGTACGTAAACAATAATCAGCTGGGGTATAAGGGTTACCTTATTAATTTTACCATGCGATACCGCAAATAACAGATGGGGTAAACCGTTGATGGTAAAACTACTATGCAATTGTGTCCTCATATAAATGACAAGCGTACCATCCCTCTATTTTCGGTGACAAGAAATAATGAATCGCTATTGGTATCTATAATTACGGAAGACTGTCTTATGGATATGCATGCATAGCGTCTAGGAACCGAAGAAATATAACGTCGAATACTTCCATTGTCATGGTCTTGCGCTGGTGAAAAGGTTACTAGTTAAAATTGGGTCTGCTACTTCCGAGAAGTCATCCGATATTTTTCGCATTGACCTGAAGTGCATTTTGAACTTTGTTAGGAGAACTTCATAGTATTACAATAAATAAATAGTGTGACAGTTGAGAACTAACTCCCTTCAAACCCTAACCTTAACTTCCTTCTTGTAGTTGGCAAGCCTTTTTATGTACTTGCCAATTGTAGCGTTGTTTATAATTTAATTTTATTTAATAAAACATGCGAATACAACATACATATTTTCATTGTAATACATACAAGTTGATTACAGCGCGTTAAGTTGTACATGACATTTGTCTGCATACAGCAAATCATTTTGCCAGTCATCCATCCATCCAACTAACAACTTAACACCAACTAAAACAAAATTTAATGTTGTTGGCTGGTAATGGCTCGTGTAAATTGCAGGCAATTTTTCTGTAGTTAATTTTTTTATTTTTTTTTTTACAATTTTTGTACTTAAAAAGAATCAAGGTGACAATATTCATGCTAAAATGCATGTGTTAGCAAAAATAACAACAACAAGTAATGCAATGCATGTAATTTTAAATGTTGTTTTAAGGAGATACAATAAAATATAAAAAAAGAAAAATACCTACAACATGTAAAACTCTTTACATGGTAATAATGTCAACACTTTTGTCTTGACAACTAAAAAAGCACTAAGCCAAAAGAGAGTAAAAAAAACACGGCACAGAAATAGAAAAAAAAACTTCAAGTAAACAAACACTTTTTATGCAGATGATCGGTATAAAAAGTCATTATTAATGTCTTCTTAAATGATTTTAATCTTTAGAAACACCCAGTGGAAACGTCAACGACACCCGCAAATGTTGTATTTTTTGTAAAATATTTTGAGAAAAAAAAATTGTTAAATTGCATGTTTAACATGTCGAAGTGTGGTGTATTTTTTAAAAAGAGCGGAGGTGTTAAAAGTTTTCTAAATGATGATTCACGTGATTGCTTAGAATAATAGTTCTTTGCCAGCTTTACTTTTTTTTTATATTTTAAATGGCCTAATTTTTATTAAGGTTAGTCACAGTTTGTTGTAGTTAACATATGTAAATACAAAGTGTATTCAGGTGGCATTTTATTTGCAGTGATGTGCAAGTGAAAAAAAAATCTAAAGATAAATTCACATGATTATTTTCTTAAATATTTGAAAAAACTAATGCGGGAATATAACCTAGAAATTAAAAGACCTGATAAGACTTTATATAGCCCAGTGATCAGAGCAAGGTAAATTTATAACAGGTAGGCAAAACTAAAAATAACAGGGATGTTGTGGATGGGGTTTTCAATTTACTGCGGACAAAGTGACTAGTATTTAGCAAGAAATACACTGGTTGGTTTTTACTAGTGTCACTTTTGCCACTTATAAAAAAATAGTAAACTCAAGACTTAATTTAGGACTTTCGACTAGACTTTAGTAAAGATTTCATCGTTACTTTAGACTGTTTTAAAGTATGAACAATAACAATTTTCTCCATCCACCTGTTTTTTAACAAACTGTGATATCTCTTAATATTCTTAATATTAAATCCCACTTTAAGAACAATTTTATTATTCATTGAAATGTCATTGTTATTTAACATTTTAATTTCATGTTCTTCTCCACTCACTAAAAAAAACATAAATTATTCTATAAATTAAAGACTTTTTCTTAATAAAAATAAACAAAAAAGCTGAATAAACATTTGTATGGTGTCATTAGCCCAAATTGTCAAAAAAGTAAAAAAAAAACATAAAAACAGGAAAAAAATAAAAAAAAACTTTACAATTCTTGTAAAATTTTACACCAACCAACGATTTTTTAGGTGAATGACATCAATTAAACAAACAGTATCATTTGCAGAAACTTTTTTGCTTAATCAACAAAACGCTAAATATTTTAATTAAGGTATTAAATACCTATATAAATAAAATATAATTTTATTTATTTGGGGGAAAAAAAACACAACACAAAAGAAAATTATGTTAAGTTACAGTTTTAAATACGCTAAATTTTATATAAATTACGCAAGTTTCCTAAACTTCTAAGTAAATTAAAATATCATTAGAAACTTTAAGGCTGTTTAAAGTGTTAAATAAATTGTTGTTGTCAGCAATAAAATTAAAATTAGTGCTGAGAACAGAGAGATAAACAAAAGAAGAAATTGTCCAGAAAGGAAATTGTTAAAAGAAGATATTTTTTTTTTAGAAGAAGAGATTGTCAAAAGAAGTGCTAAGCATCAAAATACTTAACGAGTTGAAATGATGATGACATCCTACTAAACATTTAAATTTGTTTACAAGTTTGCGTAAACATTTTGTTTTAAACAATATTTTGTGGGAAAAAGTCAAATTAAAATAAACTTTATTTTCCCAGCATAATAAAATCTGGTAGAATTTGCCTAGTTAAAATTTGGAATAAATTTTTTTATGTCTAACATTTTTATAATGGCAATAATATAGACACAATGCTTCTACTTACACACCCAAAATGCAAGTGATAACTTTAGTACACGACTCTCTGGACCTTGCTCCTAACCTTTGCCTATAAGCTGAAGCTTTCTAGATTCCATTATAAATGCAGCTTGTGTTAAATAGCAACAGCCTACAGGGACAACCCCCCAGCGGGCTGAACCTCGGGCTCTAAACCTCAACCCCTAGCCCGACAAATTTTAAGTTTTTTAAACTAAAACTACCACGACATCTGCAAATCAGTCTTACTAATAACTAGTAGCCAACATCCTACAGGGATATCCTCCAGCAGACAGAAAATGTGGCAAAAATAAGCCTCTGGCAAACTTGGGCTTTTAAGCCCAATCCACTATTTGAACCTTAATTATAACTAGTTCAGCGCCTATCTCTCTCCCTGAGACATATTGGCATCAGTGGTACTCTGGTCAGCTGCGATTTTAATTTTCATTACAAATGTAAGGTATTGGCTGCACCTATATCTCCCGCGTAAGGTAAACTCACCCAACAATCCCGAAAGGAAATTAGACAATGGATATGAATCTTTAGATTGTTGGACTTGATTGAGTAAGGCTTTGGACTAAGCGCATGTATTGGTTTTTGTAAAAGATTAAAGTAAAACACAACCTGTGTGCTTTAATCTACTACCCGTCTTAAAACATCTTAGGTTTTTACGCCAACGCCTTACACAATCAGGACCATTAAATCGCTTAAAATTAATTAAAATAGCGTTTCTTTGTAGATTTGGAGCTTATGGGATTTGTAAGGAGTACATGTTAATTTTTGTCTAAACAAAACGAATATGATTAAGAAATGATTAAGAATATCACAAAGGAAAAACTGTGTTTTTAATTAACACGAGCACCTGCCTTGATGGTCTAATCTCAGGATGATCAATACGTCTACCAAAGTCTCTGTATGAACGCAAACAACACACATATGGCAACTTGAGTATATGATCCGGCACAACCATACACCTGCTCTTGGAGTTATCCAACCTCTACTGCAAAACAGCTTTTGTTAATAAGAAACAGCACTTCTCAAACAACAACGCAACGCAAACAACACACATATGGCAACTTGAGTATATGATCCGGCACAACCATACACCTGCTCTTGGAGTTATCCAACCTCTACTGCAAAACAGCTTTTGTTAATAAGAAACAGCACTTCTCAAACAACAACGCAACGCAAACAACACACATATGGCAACTTGAGTATATGATCCGGCACAACCATACACCTGCTCTTGGAGTTATCCAACCTCTACTGCAAAACAGCTTTTGTTAATAAGAAACAGCACTTCTCAAACAACAACGCAACGCAAACAACACACATATGGCAACTTGAGTATATGATCCGGCACAACCATACACCTGCTCTTGGAGTTATCCAACCTCTACTGCAAAACAGCTTTTGTTAATAAGAAACAGCACTTCTCCGTGCTATTCTCCACAATGGGCTTAAAATCAGTCCTTAACGTCGACGTTTAAAGATCTCTCTACCCACCCTTTTGGGATTAAACTTCAGTCACCACGTGATTTCTGAAAGACTGCTTGGCCGACCTTATTTTTGAAGAAGTACGGGCCGATGTCGTAGCCAACCAAACAGGTGTTTTCACATTTCCTACAGACCCGGTTTGCTGAATTTTGCGCTCAATTCTCCCGATTGCGGACACATTTAGTCGATTATTTTGACAAAAAAAAAATCACGAAGTGCACGAAATGCATTTTGATTTGAACGCCCATTTTCGCAAAAGGCTTTAACAATCTTAAAGCGCTGGTCAATTGTCTACCTTCTCCATGGTTGAATTAATGTAAAAATCACCCATTTTAGGACAAGTTTCCATATCTGGCAACAATATATATTACCCAACACTATTTTTAATTTCACAATCATTTGGCAACACTTAAACTCCATTAAAAAAAAAAACATCAAATAAAACACAAATTATGCCGCCAGCGTTACTGAGACAAACAAATCAGCATATTGTTATTAGTTAACTTAAACGTGAAGTTTACAAATGGACGTTAACAACAATTTAATAACTGATGACAGTTATAATTATGCATGCAATATAAGTAAATTAGCATAGTAAATGTTTACAAAATAATTTTCATTTTATCTCGACAGGCAGATTTAAATGGGAGTTTTTAGAAGAAATATTTTTTAGAGAGAAAATAATTTAATTAATGTTAAACAATTGGCAAATGTGAAAAGTATAAATAAATTGGTTGCAAAAGAGTTTAAAAAAAATTGAATGAAAATAAGTCAAATATGACCAGAGCTGCCAGATAAATTTGTGAGAAAATCGTCAGTTTACCGAGAAAAAATAAAAAAATCGCCTTTATCGTTTCGAAAAATCGTCAAAAAATCGGACAACTTTGTTTTTTTTAAACAATTTTGGCTCGATTTTTATAAAAAAAAACATTTAAACAAAAACTTAATTACTTCCTACCCAGCTAGCATTTTCAATCGTGTAAGAGCTACTGGGAGTCTCATGAAGAGCGTCTTTGATCGTCGATGATCGCATTTTTTAATAATAGAAGATTTCTCACATGGGAAAAACTGTAACACGAGTGAGATTCTTCCATAGCACAGCGAAAGACGCTTCTTCAATCGTTGTGGGAATCGTTTAAGTCGTGGGTAAAGATAATCTAACGAGACTTTCATGTCAAGAATCGTATGGGGCTCATGTAGATATTCTCTTACAACTCGTGAAATGTTTGCCGTATAATTGTTTAAAATATGATTTATACAGAGAGACGTTAAAGATTTATTCGATGATGGTTTGACGAAAGATAAACAAAGTGTAACATTATTGTCTTTCTTACGACTTGCATATTACAGCCGTACCTAAACAAAAGCGGCACGCGTTTTCTAGTTTTTGAATAGAACGGCCTGAACGCTTTGCAATTGGAAAAATCGATTTTGACAGCTCGTTAAGTTTGCCGCTATTGTTAATTAATAATGGCAATTTTGCTATTTTTGGTCAATCTAGCGTTTTTATCTCTATTTTTATTCATAATTTGTGGGTTTTATTAAACAAGAAAGCTATCACTACTGTTCGTGACACAACGTTGACGCTCTTGCTTTGGTATGGAATATCAGCGTAAAAGCTAAGCGAAAGAAAACGGTCCGCCTTCCGCTCTTGTTAAGGTACGGCTGCTAAACATTCCAAGATTAAAAAACAAAATTGTCAGAAAATTTTATGTTTTATTCAGACTTTGGAGACTGGAAAAAATCGTCACTTTTTAGGAAAAAAATCTGCAAATCGGCACTTTGCTAATTTCGGAAAAAAATCGTCAAAATTACGATAAATCGTCAAATCTGGCAGCCCTGAGTATGACTATGAGTATTCAGATATTAAAAACATTTGTGTAAAATCACATACATATAATACTTAAGAAAATTATGGCAAAACGGGTGTGCCTTGTAAAAACAGTTTTATTTTTTCTGAAACGTGTTAAATTGTATTTTAATTTTTATTTAGACTATAAAAATTTACGGAGTTAAAAAAATAAAACAAAAACAAATTTCGAAATTTTGTTTTTGTTTAAAATATTAGTTGAACAGACGAGTAAGGCGCTCGTGTTCTATAAACTGCACATAAGTTTTTTTTTTTAACATTTTAAACCGGTAAAATTTCTTAAAAAATTTTAAGGCATTTAAAGAATGTGTCAACCAACAATTAATAAAGTTGTTATTCAAGTGAGTAATAGTTTAACACATTAATTTTAACCTTTAAACAAGTAATGGCAATGTTTAGTGTTGCCAACTATTAGGTATGAAAAGAAAGCGAAATAATGGCATGACTTTTGAAAGTTTTGTGGAAAAAACTAAACTTAAATAAGTTAGTTTCCCTAAGTTTTATTTTAATAATTAAATTGAATTTTTTAATTATTAGTGGTTTTCTTAGAAAGTTTTTCTTAAAGTTTAGAAGTTAGAAAAGAGTATTTTGTAAAGGATATTTTTCTGACAGCGATTCAACTGTCAAATGGTTGTCAGGTCAAGCAATTCTTGTCAATAGTTTTCAATTTTAAAAGTTATCGATTCAATAGTCAACGGAACCGTCCATCCTAGCGACTATTATACTTTAAAGACCTCGAAAAAGCTGATATGTAAAAACGGAAAATAATTTTAGTTTTATCTGCAACGCAACGTCAGGTTTATGTAATAGCCTTTATACACTTGCAAACGTTTCCGAGTAATGCATGGAAGATGTTGAAAATGTGAAACATGTGTTTACACTTGAAAAATCTAACATCTTAAAATGTCACCATATCTGAAAAAAAACTTTTATATTTTTTAAATACTTTTTTTCTACAAAAGTGGCAACATTTTTAAAGAAAACACCAAAACATATTTGTTGGAATTCACTTTGTCTAACAAAATAAAAAAAAATTAAAAAAATAGCAAAACAGAAAACAAATGGAAAATGGTAACGCTGCCATTTTGTCAGGGCGCTTTCCCAAAGTGAAGCGCTGTCCAAAACGATCGATATCGAAATTACAATGCAATTTATATATATTTATTTCGATCGATATCGAATGACGAAATTTTCTCCCAGCTTTTCTGGGGGTGAACAAGTTAAAATTTTCTTTTTGTATTTGCCAACATTTAAAAACATTATTTACCCTCACACGTTTCTCAAAATAACTTGCAGGAAAGTTCTTCGGGTGAAATATCACCCATACTGATTATTCAATAAAAATATGCAGGGTTTTTTGAAGGTGTTTTTTTAATTTCTTATACAAAATAATATTTAATTAGAAAACAATAAAGTAAAATCTTTATGGATGATTGAATCGGATGTAGGTAATACTTGAACGTTTTTCTAAATGGTTGAAATTTTCCCCGAGGCACTTTTTCGTAATAATAAAAAAAATAATTGTGTAACGTTTAAATATACAAAAAGAAAACGTGCTGTTATTAATGCATAATTTCAATCTAAAAAATTAAAAAGTCTCATTTAGATCCATCAAAATGTTTAAGAGATATGCAATTTTATAACATAAAATGGGGGAAACTTCACCCGAAGGCCGTATAAGAGTTTAAAGGATTTCGAAGCATTTATTCCCCTAAATAACAAATTTTATTCTTATATTCATAAAGTTGTTATCTGGGCTTAATTAAAATTGATGTCTGAAAACCGAGACTTTTTCAACATCTTTACAGAATGTTATACCATGTTCGCACGACAGTTTTTTTTCGCTCTCTCATTCGTTATTCACAGCCTATTTATGATCTAAATTACATATTTCGTCATTTGTACGTAATTCAATTTTTTTTTTACTTTAAAATCAATGTGATCTCTTATTTTTATCGGTTTTTTTCCATCACCAGCACTAAAAAAAAAACAAACAAAATATTCTATTTACTGGGAAAATAAATAAATGTATGTATTTCTTTGAAATAATATTTTTTTCTTACTTTTTCTTTTCATTCTTAAGAAGAAGCAAAACTGTCAAAATCGTTTAGGAATATGCCGTGCGAACATGGTAATTCAAATAAGTAATTAAAACTGAGAGCGAAGTAATCCAAGGCACCGTGCGAACAAGGCATTGCTATCTCATTTTGTTCCCTTTTGACATTTTTCGATTCTTTTAGTTTCATCACTAGAAAAGTGGCAATAAATTCTGTAATTATTGTGGCATAACTGACAAAATGGAAGTGGCTTTGAAAGCAGCGTTACCATTTCTCAAGGTTTCCCTTTTTTGCATGCCTTATTTTGCTTAATTTTGCTAAAATTATTAAACAAAATGAATTAGAAAAACATTTTGGTGTTATCTTTTAAAATGTTGGCACTTTTGTAGAAAAAAAGTATTTAAAAAAAATAAAAGTTTTTTTTTTAGAAATGGTGACATTTTTATTGGTAGTAGATGTTAGATGTTTCAAGTGTGAACGCGTATTTTACATTTTCAACATCTTCCATGCGTTCCTCCGAAATGTATGCAAGTGTACAAAGGCTATAAACAATTGCAGATTTCTTACAGTGCTGCCAGAAGATTTTTGTGTTGCCACAATAAATTTTTAGAAAAATAGCACATTTGCACAAAAAATAAAAGTGGTATGCTCACGATCAATCATAATTTGCACTGCAAATTTGCACAATGACCATCGTGATTACCCTTATTTATTAAACGAAAAAAATCTGGAATTCAAATTCTAATCTTTCCAAAATAAAGACCATAATAGTGACATTAATAAGATTTCTGAATTTTTATTACTTTAACTAAAACATTTAAATTTCTTGTTTTAAAACTTTATGACTTAACTTTATTACTCAGGGTTAAAAAATCTACATTTTAACGAATATAATATGACTTTCAAGATTATTGCTTTTATTATTAAAATACAAACCCTTTTACGAAATTATTTTAACTTTAAATATTTAAATTATCTGCAAATCTCTAAACATACCCACACACTGCTCGTGCTCATGTGGTGAGTAAAACGGTTTCACTTACATTCAATTTTCAATGAAAAGCCAATATAAAAAATTAAACTTTAGAGATTTAGTTAAATAATTAAAAACTACGTGGGTTTTTTTATAAAAAAACCCAACAAAATAACACTTAAGTGTCATATGTAATCCCAACTCTATGAACTTTGTTTGTGCTGAATGAAAGCAGGAAAAAAATTATTTGACTTTTGAATAAAATTGCATTTTACACGTAACACTTTTTGTAGCTTTTTTTGCTTCTTTATTTTATTACAGTTTTCTTTTTGCTATTATTATTTATTTCTCTAACTTTGTTACCTTCAAAGAATAATATTCTTTTTTTTTTTAGTTTCAAAACTACATGTTGATTCAACGCTTTTTTTTATTTCAATTACAATTTTTTTTGCCATCTTCTACAAAAAAGGTTTTACAGTGTGATTTTATATTAAGAAAAAAATCATTTCCTGTTACTTGTTGTAAAATGCAAGAAATAACAGGAAAAAGATTTAGGAAGTGTTTTTGTGCACGTTAAGAAGTTTTGCAGAATTAAATTATCATAAATAAACCGAAAATAAATAAAGATTTATAGAAGTAATTAATATACATGTAGAAGAAACATTGTTAAACCGTTTTAAACAACTGTTAAAGTTCAATTGGCGGCACTTGGTAAATAACACTGAAATTTGGCAGTTGTTAAAGCATAAAGCCCTTATGACACTACATTTTTTATTCATTAATTGATATTGAATTGATAGAAAGAAACAGTAAATGTTAGAAAGAGCGAACTATAAAAAATGTAAACAAAGTTTTTTATTTTTTTTTCTCTTGTTATGGTTTTGTTTCAGGGATGGCGTTGAGAATTTTTAAAGTTGTACCAACAACCTTTAAAAATTGTACTTTTTTACCCTAATTGATTTTTTTAGTTGAAATTAATTTTATTTATGTTCAAAAAAAACACCACAAAAAGGTATTATAAATCTTAGTATCAACAAAAAAGTACAATTGAAACAACTTAGCCATCCCTGTTTTGTTTATTTTATTAAATGTTGCCAACTTTTTGTTTATGAGAAACCTAAAAACAAAAAGCGGTAAATCGCTGAATTTGCCCATAAGCCGCTGATTCAGCAACACTTTTAGTATTTCAAGCTTGAAATGTCAATTTTAAGTTAAACAATTTTACATTTTTTTTGACATAACTTCATTTTTTATCGATAACTTAAGTACAATTTTTGACGGCTTGCCATTTATCTTAATACAGCTTAACTCTTTGCACTTGGTAAATTTTTGTATTACATTATATTTGTACTGTTCACCAAAACTTAAACAATGCATTAAAAATGTAGTGTCATAAGGGCTTAATTTAGGGCTACCAGCTTAGACAACGAAAATATGTACAACCAAATAAAACAAAATACTTTTTATTTAGTTCAATTAATATTTTTGGAAATAACCTAATTCGACTTGATCACTTTAAAATTATATAAAGGGGTTTTCATTATATTTGGGTCCATCTTAGATGAGATATACGATTTTTATATCAGCAAACGTTAAAATAAATTACAGAGAGTATTATCTAACGTATAGACTCTTAAGTAGTGTTAGTATTAATGTTATAATAAATTATATGAGACAGTTGCTATGAGAAATCTCATAACAACTATCTTAAAGGATGAACTGTCAAAAATACACAAACAAACATACATTAAAAGCAATAAGGGTAATCACGATGGTCATTGTGCAAATTTTCAGTGCATATTAAAATTGATCGTGAGCACACACACCACTATCACTTTTTTGTGCAAATATGCTATTTTTCTAAAAATTTATTTTGGCAACAAAAAAAAACTTCTGGCAGCACTGTAAAAAATCTGCATTTGCACAAGCAAATTAAAATAAATTTTTTCTTTTTAAATTATTTAAACTTAATTCTCTATTTGATATTAAAACCCATAAAAATGTTCAATTTGTTAGTTCCCTTTAAAAACAATATGGCGCTTAATATGTCAAATGCTATTGTTTACATTTGTTTGCAAATAAGCAAATATGCATTACTTATTTTACTCATGGTTTTTTGAATTGCAAACGAAGTAAAATAGAGCAAATTTCAAATACGTACATTTTGTTGTTGTGTTGTGCAAATGTGTGAATTTTTGCATCGTTTGCACATTTTCCACTACCCATCGTGATTTCCCTTAAAAACAAGACCCCATCATTAAAATGTATAATTTATTAGTGCAGCGTTCTCTCAGATATTATATCAGCTATTACCTCAGCTCTAGTCCCAGTGTTAAGTATAATAGGATTATGATTTGAAATAAAATAATGCAGTTACATATGTTTGGAATGTCAACAATGGGCTCGTTGAAACGGACGTAACCGATGGCTTTAATTTTAACACATTTTCCAGAATTTCGCTCATGAACTTTTTGCTTTATATTTTTTGTTTTGTTTACGTTTTACAGCTGTTTGACAATTTACACAATTTTCACGAAGAAAAAAATGAAGAAGAATTGTATTCTCTCAAACCCGCTCTCATTTACACAAATTTAAAGAAGGCGATCGCTTTTCGTGCAAATTGGGATCCCGAGGGATCCCAAAGTAGAGTAAAGCAACAGAGCATATATTTACAATAAAGATTTATAGGTTTAAAATATTTAAGTATTTTTAAGGACTAAATATTCAGCAAATAATAATTTATTGTTTCGTTTCTATTTTTCTTTTCAGGTAAGTGTCAAAATTGCAAAAATGTTTGCTGAAAATCTGGTATGTAGTTTTGAATTATGTATTTAAAGTCAGCCTTTTACCTAATAAAACGTAAAGAATTTTCATTCCCTAATATTAGTACCATTAATGTCAACATGTGCCGAAAATGGTATAAGAAACTTTTTATCACTCTAAGGGCCATTATTACAACTTACAAATAGTTATTTTTAGGATACTATCTGACAGATAAATAGTTTTTGGGTATTACAAGTTAACATTAACCTAAAAAGTGACTGATAAGCTAACATCAGGTTTGTCCTCATGGTAACTTTACAAGTGAACTTGAAGATGCCATATTTTCTGCTGAAGATATTGTAACTTCAATGATAGTCTTAAATTACTCAACTTTTTCAAAAAACACAAAAATAAGGCACAAAAATTTGCTTTTGTTTTTAATTAATAAATAAAACAAAACTAAGTCGTTGCCACTACGTAATTTAAACAACCAAAAGTAGTCGGTATATACTGCAATGTTGCCACAGTATATAAATTACATTTTTTATTTTATCGGACAGTTGTAATAATGGAAAAAACTTATTGGTCACTTTATCGTTCAAGATAGCTATTGTTCACGTTAACTATCAGCAACTTTATCATTAGGTTGTAATAATGGCCCTAAATAAGGTAACTAAGAATGAGGAATTATTCTTAACTATGATAAAAGGGATTGAAATTTGATCCAAAAGCACCGGAGAAGTATATTAATAATATAGAGGGTGTATATTTTTAATATGCTCTCAATTTTAAACATATTTCTTACAACTTTTTTAATCTTAATCACTTATTTTTATTTAACATAAATTATGATGACATTTTATTACGTTTTTAATCCCGTACACTTAAATTGCATAAGATTCTTTAAAAAAATAAAAAAAATAATAAATAAAACAATAAAAGAAAAATAAAACGAAAATACATATAACTCATTATTACCTTGACAATTTATAGAAACACCCCTCTATTATTTTTTTTTTAAGATTTTATCACAAAAAAATACGATTAAGAAACACCCATCATGTCATTATTTTGACACTGTAAATTTTACACAACTTTTTGCTTTAAGAATTTAAGAATGTAACAAAAGCTTGGCAACATTGAGTTTGAATATTGCTTTTGTTGACCTTTTTTTACTGATGATTATTTGGGAAGAAGCAAGAACACCCAGTTGGCCAAAATGTCATAGATAACATTGTTGCCAACGTTGTCTGCAGGAAATGTTTTAAATTGGCGTCTTTATTATTTAAGACGCGTAAAGTATTATCGCGTTACAAACTGTTATGAGGACTTTGTAAGAGACAAGGTCTTGTCTTTATTAATAGTGGCGGTAATGAAGTAAGAAGTAAGTAAGTAAGCAAAGAAGTGAACAAAATGCTGCAATAAACGAAAATTTAATTAATGTTTGCGAAAATATCATTCAAATTGACAATCTACCGAAACCAAATTTAGTCACTCAACTTAAGGCCAGTTTACACGGTAATACAAAGTATTACGACTTTGTAGAATCAAAATATTATTAAATTCTCTCCGTGTTTAAAAGAAAAAAATAAAAATCTTTTGTAAGTATAATTCATGTTTACACGGATGGTATAAGTAAAATCAAAAATAATAACAAAAAAACAGATGGTTGCAGTTTTAAATTTTTACAAAAACAACATGAAAATTTCCTGAGTTGATTTTAGTTGTTTTTGTAATTGTATAAAAATGCTACCACCTTCAATATACTCCGTTTAAATACACCTCTGGTGTGATGAGAATACATAAGTTTCTAAAATGGTTTAGAAAAAAAGCATTTACCGACCGCTTGTCAGATTTTGTATTCGTATTCTCTCTTACTCAATACATTTTGCTTTTACATGATAAGATTTTTCTCATTCTACATAATTTTTTGCAATGTCGTAATACATTGTATTACCGTGTAAACTGGCCTTTAGAGCATCATGCTTGTCACAAATTATGAGAAACTTTGCTATAAGTAATAAACGAAAATGTTATAGAAATTAAAAATTTATTGTCTACTCTACTTTTCAAAGTACACGATAAACAGATTTGATGTTCACTACTAGGGCAATGTTTTATAGTAGTCCTACTGAAATGGAAATTAATATTTATTTATCTTTAACTCCCACTGGAGCGTAGGGCGCAAACAATAGATGTATTACATCTCACTATATATCTAAGTTAATTCCATGTTAAGTCGATAAATCTCATTTCGGCTTTGGTGAAGTTGTCTGTGGTCTACCAACTCTTCTTCCTACTTATAACTGATTAGTTACGCCACTGGTTGCTTTACGAGTCGTGCGTCCTTATTACGTTGGAACGAGGTTGAAAATTATGCGTCTTCGAAAGACTGACATAATTTTTCTTCATGCAGCACATAACAGTTTGCGCCGTTATAGCTCTTCTTCAAAGGATTATAAGCTTCAGCGGAATACCTCTTCTATGCAATGCAGTCGCGATTAATGCTGTCGAATGCCATTTCAAAACCGATGAAAAGTAAATGTAGGTTTGAGTTAAATTCGACTACATACTTTGTTTAATAATCAAGAAAAGCCACTTCGGAAGCGAGCGGAGTCAATGTAATTTTCAAGATGATCTATGAAGCGGTTTAGGATAATGTTTGCAATCAATTTCGATATTGCCGGTAGTACTCAAATACCTCGTCAGTTTCCACAGTTTTTAAAGTGTCCCTTCTTGCTCCCAAACGTCGGATATCAGAGGGAAAAGAATTTAAGCGCTGAGATTGATATCGGCCTATTATGTTACGGCGTGTATATCATTGATACCGGCCGCTTTACCATTTGGTAGTTGATTGATAGCAGTGGAGAATTCATTAAAACTTGGCGTTGTTGATCGTATCTTATATTTGTCCGATAGGTGGTGGGAACAATAGGTCGCTGCTTTTGCGTTGCATAGATTTCAGCGTTCAGGAGATTAAAAAAAGTAACTCCAAAGGGAAAGTTGTTTATCATGGGTATTTAGATGATTGCCTAGTTCATCCCTTGCAGGGTGCTGAAGAGGTATATTTCGTTTGACCAGTAGTGGAATTCTCTAACTTTTAACGATTAACGTTAGAGTTAATTTTACCGGCACTGTTTATTGCTTGCGGTAGCAATACAGCAATTCAGTAATTCAATTTTAACAACATAGCTAAAAATTTCAATCAGGTGGCATCTTTGTTTATTAATTAGTATATTAAACGAACACTGTCATCGAGTGCAAACTACTTCTCGTATGGAACTACTTGAAGTACTTTCGAAACTTAAAACGCCCCATTAAGGTTTTGCTAGTGTAGCGAAAATTCGGAAAATTTGCAAAAATAGCGAAAGTTTACAATAAAGCTCTAAAGCTCTAAAGAACCACAGGAAAAAATCGCTTATATCGCGAACATGGCTAAAATTCGCAAAAAATGGCAAACTTAAAAAAAGAAGTTGTCGGAATATATAAAATTTTTTTTTGCAAAAATAGCGAAAATTCGCGAAATTTTTTAATATTTCAAACAGACTATAAAATTGAATTGAAGCCACTAAAACTATAAGGAATGGTAAAAATTCGGTAAAAATTGCTAAATAAGGGGAAATTCGCAAAAATTTGTTAGCAGCGGCATAATGGCAAAGTCTACTATTTATTAAAAATCGTTAAAGCTGTAAAGAATCAGAAAACTTACAGGAATAAATAGCTTCTATCGTGAACGTGGCTTTAATTCGCGAAAAATTGCAAACATGGAGAAAAGCACTAAAATTTATTTGAAATCGCCAAATCGGTTAAAAAAAATTTCAGAAAATAACAAAAAAAAAAAAAAACAAAAGCGAAAATTCGCGCAATAATTTTTGCAAAATGTATGTAAATAATGTGAATTTTTAAAATGTTAAAATTTGCCAAGATTTTTTTTTTTTTTTTTTTTTTAAATAACTACGAATTTAAAAATAAACAATGACAAATATTTTGCCGTTAAGTTCGATTATATACCTGACGTTAAGATAGAACATTGCAGTAAATGTTATTGTTAAAAAAGTTACTGAATAACATTTAAGCTAACTTTGCTGTTAAATTTTTTTAACAATTTAAATTATGTTAAAATTAAATAGAGAATCGCACTACAGTTCTTTAATGATTTAAAAAAAAAACAGTCCAAGGATAACCTGTGTGCGCAGCTTCGTTTGCCAATTGGTCGATGTGGTTGCGTTTATCCCTTCTGACAAAGCGTTACACTACCTTATTAAAGGATCGATATTATAGCTCAAGTTGAGCTCTGATGCAAGGGCTAACTAAGACTATCGCCTGAGGAGAGTATCGCCTTTATATTAAGGCGTTTATGGATTTTGGTCCAGCTGGCTTCTGTCATCCAATACTGAATTGAAAAATGCTGGTACAAATATCGTAAGCCACGATTTTGTCGCTGTGACCGTTTTAGTGTAAATTTTTTTGAAAAAGTCGTAGACGACACGTTATGGGATAATGTCTTCTATTAGTTCGTCGGTGACTATGAAAAATTGGGGTCACAAAAACGGTATTTTAAAAATGGATCTAGTATTTCTAAGCTAAAATTATACGTAGCTACTTGTAAACTAAATTTTGACGTCGTTCAAAAATATTTGTTAACAAAAGATTTTTACCTAAACTACTTTTTAGAAATGTTCAAAATATATTTTATAATTAAATTTTCACTTGAGATCTATTTTTCCAGCTCTGTTTCGAACAAAAAAGAGCAACAAAAAAAACTAGCATAAATTGATTTTAAACGATACAAACGGGTACATTAAAATAAAAGACATAAAAAGTGGCAAGGGCCTAAATAAAAGCGTCAAATTTATATTTTTGGGATCATAACGGTAACACTGCTTCGTTGTTGTTGTTGTTGGTTTTTACTGAAACCATATTATTGCAATCCAAATGTTAAAAAGCGAAAAAAAAAACAAAATTTAGATAGGTATTAGTTTGACATTTATTTTTTCCATTGAGAACAACAAAAACTAAATTTTAAAGATAACGTGAAAACTTTTTATTAGTTTCTATTAAAAAGGGGAACAAATTAGTTTTTTTTTCATAAACTCTAAAAATAACATTAATAAGTTTAAAATTATTGTTTGCCTATATTTAAAACTTTAAGATCAGCGATAGGCAAATTTAGGGCGTCGCGCCTTTTGTTTTCTCCTTAACAAGAACATTAACAACAATATAGTATGTAAAATGCATAGAACGATGTGATAGAATAGGTTGTCAATCGCTGTTTTAGATACACTTCATACATATTCAATAGAAAATTTAATTTTTTTTTTTGCTTTTGGCTTTTTTAAGAATAATTTTCCGGCTTTATTTTTGTTTTATTAAAAAAATGTTACACAAGTAAGAAAGTATAGGTAGACCAGCCCACCACATGATACCCTACACAACAGTATTTGAAAACAAATTTTTATAGAGTGTACACTTTTTGAAACCCCTGGACAATCATGGACCCGCTGGAACAAAATTATTCTATGAGTTTAGGATTCATGTACAAATTCTTTGCTTCGAATATAATTTAGATATCTTCGTCTATCTGAGATTTGTTTGCATTTAAGTGATCTTAGGAAGGGAATTTATATGGGACCTGTGGTTGATTTTGGACCTACCAGCATACAATTTTGTCATGATATAGTGGCCAATTTTTATGTCAGTACCAAGATTTATAAGGAACTTTTGACATTAAACTTTAATAACATAACTTCCTTATAATTGCTTAATATTTTTTTAAATGCCAAATTATTAAAGGCCATTTCCGGGGGTAGTATTTGTATGGGAGCTATGCTCAAATATGGAACGACTCCAATTAATTTGGTTAGAGTATTAAGATTGCTACAAAATAAGTTTGGACTCAATTTAATCGAAATACCAATATAATATCGAGCCCTAACCGCGAAAATAACGTAAGCGACATCATTTTTAATTTTCGTTTTTTTTTTTTAATAAATGACTTTATTGGAAACACTTGCATCATCTCCTTAAATGTCATGCTCACAAAAGGTACCGTTACAATTTTATTGCAAGAACATTTTTATCTTAAGCGACAAATTTCACACAAAATTTATATTAAATAAAATTAAAAAACCCTCTCCTGTAAAATTAGATTTTTGGCGCTTACGTTATTTTCGCAGTTAGGGCACAATATGATGGTTTATAGGCATAACGACTATTCCGGAAACTATCTTTAATGGGGGCTATGTGAAATTATATAGCGATTGCTACCATTTGAAAAAGGCTTGGTTCTTGTGACAATGAAAACCTCTTTATTAAATTATCTCCAAAATTACGACTGGTACCTTGCGCCCAAGGGTTAAATGGACAGCTAGCTAGCCGGACGGACGGACGGACGGTGATTATTAGATCGATTCAAAAAGTGTTTATAAGCCGATCGGCATACTAAATGTTGGGTCTAGGACAATAGTTTGAGGTGTGACAAACATCAGCACAAACGCATAATTCCCTCTCCATTGTTGTGGTGTGGCTATAAAAAAATGTTACAATAAATTTTGACAACACTACTTTTGAAAGTTGTGGTGTTATTTATCTATGGTTGGAAACCCCTTGAAGTTGACAATATGTCTACTTTTGTTTTTTTTTAATAGAACTATTAATACATTTTGGCTGTCAAATTCTCTGAGAAATTGTGGTTAATTAGGTTGAAAGCTAGATATAAAACTAATGAAGGGTTTTATTGTTTAAAAAATAGAACAAATACAGAAAAACTTAAGAGGTTTCTATTAAAAAAAAAAGAAGAAAAATTTTAAGAAAAACAATATTAGATTAATAATTTTTTTATAAGCCAAATTTAATAAGGTTGTTATTAGGCGGATAATTAAAAATTCGCAGTATGAATAAAAATCAGCCCCCTATGCTGACTTTTAAGATTTTTCACACCGCGATTTCAGGCTTAAATCATAGCTTCCACTTGATTCCTAAAAGAGTCACACCAACAACCTGGCCAGTAACTATAACATCCTAGGGGATGTCAGTTACCAGATTGGACTCTGATTAGCCGCGATCTTTTAAATGCTGCCGTATTCAATGCATTGGCTGCATGTTTTTTATGGAAATTAGATCTAATAAATCAGTGCAAGCTTAACTCTTTTTTCGGTTTAAACTGTGCTTAAACCAGCAAATCTATTAAGCAGTAAACATATCTAAGCGCATAAAGTTTGGCCAATAGAGACCACATGAATTTGACAGCATTTATCGTAGTGTTGCTACAATATTATTTTTTAAGCTACATATGGGGCACTGATTTACAGCTGTTGAGTTTAAATTTAAGTTTAGTTCAACCAAACTAGCGTTTAATCATTCACTGATTTATAAGATTTATTAGGATGGCTGTGATATCTCGGAGGATTTTCTTTACACCAAATATAGAAAATTGGGCGGAAATTCCAATTGTTCCAGAAATGAGCCTCATTACAGTTCATTTTTTAATGCGGCATTACAAAATTTGAAATACATTTCAAAAAGTCTATCACCCCTATCGTGAATAACAAGTGGAATTTTTGTTCCCATGAAATGTGAAAAATTGTTCATGCTATCAGTTCCAGTGAATGTAAAAAAGGAGAAAATTAAAAAGAATTGAAATTTTTGTTTAAAAATATACACGTATATATTTTAAAGGAAAGTTAAAATAATAAATTTAAATAATTTGTATTGGAGGGATAGGTTGATTACAACGTAAGTTTTTTGCACTTTTTAAATTTTATGTAGTAAAATATTTTCCAAAATTCTGCCACCACGTCTTTCACAAATCCGGCGGCAATCAACCTGTTGTTTCGCATTTTGTTGACCAATATATTGGTTTGTGCCTTATTAACGGACCTAGCCCTTAATATTCGATTTAAAGGAGGAACTACTAACATACACTTTCTATTCCCTAGCAAAAATAAAGTGAGAAAATCTAAGGGAAATGTGAACAAATTACGAGGGAAAACACTTTTCACGATAAGGGGAATTTATTCCCGTGAATATTTTTTCACGTTATTATTCTCCTTTGAATTACATTTTTTTCATGGGATCTGTTCATAATCGCAAATATGTGAAAAGGGGAAAAATTACGAGGGAAAAATTATTCACGATAGGGGTGTATGTCTTTCCGTAATGATTTTATTTTCCTCTTAACCTTGCAACTGCGCCGAAATTTATCTCTTAATTATATAAATAAGTCTGCTTTTACACACATGAATTTTTCTTGAAGCAAGTAACTCTATGCTCAAGTTTTTAATATGACGAATTGAAGTAACTTTTCGGTACAAGTAAGTAGGATACATTATTTTCACTCTCTTCCATAAACTCAGACTTGCTTCAAGCTTTTTTCTGCTGTTAGCGGTTTTCACCCTTTGTGTTAAGTCTACAACTCTGTTATTTTTAATACGATTTTATACTACACACAAGTGAAAACCGCTATGAAGCTGCCAATCTAAACTAAGCAAAAATTATAATAGGGCTGCCAGATCGGTTTTCGATTTGCAAGTCTTATTAATTTATTTTGCATTTAATTTAATTTATTTACTTTTTATTTTACTGTGTGACACAAAAGAAATTGCTACGACTTTAAGTCCTGTTGCATAGGAATACCAATAAATAAATAAATACTTACATATATACTAAAGAACTTTCTTCTGGCGTAAGTCTATGTAAAGTAAGTGCCCATTCACATTATACGATTTTTGTCGTTGCGATTCATACTTCATAGGCAATAGGGGTGAGAGGAATTATAAGGGGTACAGAAGCGAATGTACTCTTCGATTCGTTTTGTTCATTCATTCGTTCTCTTAATTTTCTCTCATTTGACGAAAATTGTATTAAGGTTGTTACGACAAAAATCGTACAATGTAAATATGAGACCGACTTCAAAGAGGCAACGACAATAATCGCAACGACAAAAATCGTATAATGTGAATTGGGACTAAGCTGACAAACCAAACATAACAAAATGATAACAAAGTTGCCAGATCTGTTCACCATATAACAGTTTATTCTAATAATGTTGATAATATAATTTATTTATTTTATTTACTTTTGATTATACAATTTTTTTGCAGCAGTGAGAAGATTGGGGAGGGGTAGTCAGTTTCATGTACTCTTCTGTTTTTGTTCGGTTTTGTTTTGTTATTCTTATGGCCGTTTTCTCATTACATGATTATCTTTTTTCCCAACGAAAAACTGCACTTTAAAGAAATTTGGTTTTCTCAATGTCTCATTTGCTTCTATTCTGTAGCAAAATTAACCAGCACTTATCTGCCAATTATTTAATTTCCTTTTATTTGCCGTACGGATAAAATCAATCAGCTGATCAGCTCCCAACTTTTACATGTATTTTTCAGAGGTGTTGCCAACTGAAAACAATGTTTTTTGTCGGTATATTGAGAAACCAAAAATTGATAACAGACAGTTTATCGGTCTAATAAATTTATGTTGACATTAAGTAACAGACAGTTTATCGGTACATTGAGAAAATGGCCATTACACTTTTAAACTTGAAGTTGGCTGTAGGTGTATTTGTATTTATATATAAAATATAAAAAGAAGAAAGGAAAGCAAGATAAAAATTGAAAAATTGCAATACTATGATTTCATAATCTGGACACTAATGCAATTTCAATGCAGAATTTTTAAAAATTGCAGCAACAAAAATTGCAATTAATTAGGCGTTTGTCTATTCATAGTAAACTGGCAAACCAAACGCAGCAAAAACTACTATAAAGTTGCCAGACCTTTTTATCATTTGACAGTTATATTAATTTATTTTGCTATTTTAATTAATTATTATTCTTAATAAATTACTCAAGCCTAAGGTCCACTTTTTTAAAAAATTAATTAAAATATTTTAATTTTTATTTTCAATATTTCGATTTCCGTTGGAAATCTTTATTATAAAAATTTCCTGAAGAAGATTTCCAACGGAAATCGAAATATTGAAAATAAAAATTAAAATATTTTAATTAATTTTTTAAAAAAGTGACCTTAAGCTTGAGTAATTTATAAAGAATAATATTTAATAAGAAAGGTCGAAGAAATAGAATCATAATTTATTATTTTAATTAATTTAATTATTTAAATTCACACTCTTTTCTCTGGCTTTGGTCTATAAAAAGTAACCTAGCAACCAAACTTTATAATTGAATTATCATATCTGTTTATCTTTTGACAGTGTAATCCCTTATGTGTATTAAATTTTTTTGATTTGAATCCAATTTAAAACCATTTTAGTTTTATATATTATACATATAAATATATAGCAAGGAGTTTGGTAAGGCTCTTTAATCATGATTGGGAATTTTAGGATTTTTGAATTCTCTACTTCAAGACGTTTGTTGAAGGACTTTAGTCATGTTTAAAGTGTAATTGGAGAGGAAAAAATCTTTTTTTAAAAGAAACTATCAAATTCAAAGAATGGGGCAGAATTCCTCAAGCAGATTTCAAAATTTTAAGTTTTCTCTATGCTGGAAACTTTTAACTAATTGTCTCGTAGTGTTATTTTAAAGACCACATACGAATTACCCCAGGACATAATATTTTATAGTAAAATTAAAAATGAATAAAGCAAGAAACTTATATTTGTTTATAAATAATATTTTTTATGAATTTTTTTGCTCCATTAGCCCAATTTGCATTTATGCAATTCTGCATTTTCATTACAAGCTAAATTTTTTAACAAACCATGTTTGTTGTTGATAGTTAAACTTGTTGCATGTCAGGCAATAATTTTTTTTTTTTTTTATTATTTATATAATCTAAAAGCAACTTGACTATAACAGTAGCAAAAAAAAAAAAAAAATTAAATTACCTAGAGACTGAAATATATTATTGCCACATTTGTTCATATTAATACTAAAACGAAGTTTGTTGCCATAACTTGGTTTTCCGACTGCAAACCAACAACAGCAACTACTGTGATTTTTTCTTAAAGCCTTTGCGACAATATTATTGTTTTGGTTTTTTCTTTTCCTTTTATCTTTAAGCCTAAGAAAAAAAAAATAAAAAAAGTCCAAGTTGAAAGGAAAAAATAACAAAGTTCTTCCGCAATTAGACATGACTGGAATGAATATATTGGTCAATAGATTTTTTTTTTTAAATAAAATTGTTGTATAACATTTGTTATCGATTTTCTATACTTATTTTATAATTAGGTGTATTAAAAAAAAATAAAGATTTTTCCTTCACATAAGTACCGGTTATTTGTTTGATCACAAAAAAAGTTTCCATTTCAGTTTGCAAAAGAAAATAATTGGTATTAATTTCATTAAAATAGTTTGCACAAAATCTAATAATAATATGTAGTTATTAATCCATAGATTTTGTTAAAAAAAAGTGATAAATATAGTCGTGGTTAACAAATTAGCACAGCCTGTTTTAATAGAAACGAATAAAATGTTAAAGTTGTTGACCAGAAATCTCTTTAAAGTTCTATAGATCAAAAAAACTTTTTTTTTAAGTGTAAACAAAACAATTTATAAATTATTTTTTTAAGTGTTACCACCACTGAATGTAAAATGTTACACGCCGAAGCCGGAGCTTATTGTTTGTTCGGACACAAGAAATAATGTATACAAAGAAATTTTTTCTGCAAATTCTTGTTCTTAAAAGACGAAATGGTAACTTCTTTAAAGTAGTTGCCATTTGGTAGTATGAAAAAAATCTAGGAAATAAGGAGACTTTTTGAAACCTTAATAAAATAGAAGCCCTAGCCTAATTTAAAAAATTATTAAATTAATTCGAAATTGCACATTGTTTGAAAAATTGCTAAGAGAATTCGCAACAAAATGGATGTTTTAGATGCTCTTTTAAAGTTGGCTCGTGTGGCTGTTGTCGATGTTTTGCTCAAGCAGCGTGTTGTTTTAACATTTATTTGAACAAGAATGTCCAACATCAGTGATGGTATTGCCATATTAATAAACGTAATCTTGTTTGTTTTTGTTTCTTCTGATATGGGTTGTCATGAACATGAATAAATGATGCTGCTACCGTTTCATTTTTGTCTAGATGTGGTGTAAGGCAAATCTGCCTTAAAAATGGTAAAACTACTTCAAATATTAGGGTTTTTAAATTATTGCTTATTTTCAATAATTATTATTAGAATGTGTTTCACGTACTTGAAAAACTAGCAACGAGAGAGTAATTGCCTTTTCATACTTGCATAGATTTCTGAGGAACCCATAGACGATGTTTAAACTGTAAACCAGGCACTCATACTTGCAACTTCGAACATATACAGGGGTGTTCTGGAAATCGATAACGCAAAACGCAAGAATTTGGAAGTTGTTTTTTAATATACTTTTAATCAAATTTTTATAATTTTTGTTATAAAATTCTGTTTAATAGAGAAATATTTGTATAAATTTTGTCATAAAATTTCTTTAATTTCAGAAATCTTATTAAAAACGACGTTTAAAATTCTGGCGTTTTACGTTTTCGATTTCCAAAACACCCCTGATTTTATCAACCAAAAATGTCACCATTTTTGAAAAAAAAAAATTTTTAACTTTTTTTTACAAAAATAACAAAATGGTTAAAGAAAACACCAAAGTGTATTTGGAAATCATTTTGTTTAAAAGTAAAAACAAAAATTACTTGCAAAAAAAGGTAAAACTTGACTAATGGTAACGGTGAAAATGTGAAACATGCATTCATACTTGCAACATCTAAAGCACCCCATACACGTTTCAATTAAGTTGTCAATTAAGTCTTTCAATTGAATTTATTCTTGGCCACACACTTCATAAACTGAATTTAAAAATTTTTATTCAACTGTCAAATTTATATCTTTTTTTTACAATTAGAAATCTAAAAATTAAAAACTTCTATTGCAATGGCTGAAAAAAGAAAAATAATTGCATTAATTGTCATTACGGAATGGCATTGTTAATAAAAAAAAAAAATAAAAGCGACGAAGAATTTATTCAAAAGAAGAACAAGAAAAAAAAAATTCAAATGAAAATTTAATAAGTCATCGTCCTGACTTGCAATTTTTTCTGCTTTGAAATTGCACTAGTGTCCAGATTATGAAATTCTAGGGTTGCAATTTTTGTATTTTTATCTTGCTCTTTAAATATTTTATACCCTGCAAATAATGTTGGACCACCTGATCCATTTTGATTAAATGGACTACTCCATGTACTGGTCCGATGTAATGCAAGCATGGACCATTTCATTGTTAAAAAGTGTTTGTAGTGAGATGACATGTCTTCGTTTTTTAATGACGTGTATTCGTTTTTAAACGACTTCAAAACTAATCCTCTTCAGTATACCATGGAAAAGTTTTAAGACTACTCCTTTGTAGTCCAATGCTGGGTTATTTGGTCCTGCCCTAGACCATGTTTTTCCATACGTTTGGATTCCTTTGGACTAGTCCTAGTCCCTTGTTGGATACTCTTTACACGCGAGTTTGGACTGGTCCTATTATTTGCAGGGTACAATAAAAATTTTGACAGCTGATCAAGAGACTCGAACACACACAGCGCACTCGAATTGAAAGACTAACTAGCAAAAAAAAAAAAAAAAAAATCATTCAATTCTTCAACCAACTCGACAACTGCCAAACTAATCAATTGACAGAGCCATACAAGCTTTGATTTGGACAACAACCGAATCAGTTGCCAATATAATATAACATAATCGAAAGATGTAGAATGTATCGGGTGTTTTTTTTACAGGTTTGTTTTTCGAATGGAGATAAAACTGGCATTTTGTGGTCAAATCTGGCAACTCTAATGTCATTTATGTTCAGTTTGGTTTGCCATTTCATCATGAACAGGTTGACAAAAGAACAACGCTTGCAAATCGTGCAAATTTATTTCGAAAATAACGGTTCAGTTCGCGAAGTTTACCGCAAGCTCCGTCCATTTTATGGTCGACATAATCGTCCACCAGAGCAATTAATTCGGTTAACCATGGATCGTTTTCGCACTACGTTTACTCTATGTGATAATACGCATCCGCAGAGACGTCGAACAGTGCGCACCGAAGAAACAATTGCCGCTGTAGAGCAAAGTGTTGAAGAGGACCCGAATGAATCGATTCGCCACCGTGCACAGCAATTGGAATTTTGTCCATCAACTTTATGGAAGATTTTGCGCAAAGATCTTGGCTTGCGACCTTACAAGATCCAGCTTGTGCAAGAATTAAAGCCGCGAGACCATGCAATGCGTCGTGATTTTGGTGTATGGGCCGAAAATGAGATTGATCTCGATGCTGATTTTCATCGCAAAATTTTGTTCAGTGGTGAGGCTCATTTTTGGTTGAATGGCTACGTCAACAAGCAAAATTGCCGCATTTGGAGTGAAGAGAATCCACATGAGACCCTTGAGACGCCATTACATCCACAAAAACTGACTGTTTGGTGTGCTCTATGGGCTGGTGGAGTCATTGGGCCATACTTCTTCCGAAATAATGCTGGAGAGGCAGTTACCGTTAATGGAGACCGGTATAGAGCCATGATAACCGAATATTTTGTTCCCGAATTGGATGGCATGAATGTGGATGAGTTGTGGTTCCAACAAGACGGCGCTACATGCCACACAGCGCACGCCACAATCGATTTATTGAAGGAAACATTCGATGAGCGCATAATTTCGCGGAATGGACCTGTCAATTGGCCACCAAGATCGTGTGATTTGACACCATTGGATTATTTTCTTTGGGGATATGTGAAGTCGCTCGTCTACGCCAACAAACCACAAACGTTAGGGGAATTGGAAGCCAACATTCGTGGCGTTATTGCCGACATACGGCCCCATATGCTCGAAAAAGTGGTTGAAAATTGGACCTGTAGAATTGGCTTTATTCGAGCCAGCCGCGGCGGCCACATGCCTGAAATCATATTTAAACATTAATGGCATAAAATTATCCTTCCAATAAAGCCAAATTGATGGTCATTAAAACGAT
This sequence comes from Pollenia griseotomentosa, assembly GCA_963931875.1. Taxonomy (NCBI): domain Eukaryota; kingdom Metazoa; phylum Arthropoda; class Insecta; order Diptera; family Polleniidae; genus Pollenia; species Pollenia griseotomentosa. The sequence continues at coordinate 180,828,698 of OZ007563.1, read as the reverse complement.
TTTCTTGTGTTTTATTTCAATTCGAAGTTCTATACCACTGAAAAAAACACCCTATAATACAATGAGGAGAGGGAAATATCTTGTAATGACGTTGATTTTTACTCTATGTATTTCTTCTGGGAAGATGTTAACGACTTCGCAAACTGATATTCCTTTCAACCACCAAAAAAAAAAATCGTCCAATGTAAACGGTCACTTATAGACCAACCTTAATCATGGCGCCAAGCGAAACATTTTCTAGCGCTTAGTTTTAACATTGAAATTGTATTTAATTTCTTAAACGTTGTGTTCTGAACGGTAGTGTTATTTAATAAAACCCACAAAATAGAAATAAAATTGAAGATAAAACCGCTAAATCGACCTTAAAATAGATAAACTGCCATTACTTAAAAAAAAACAACAAACATCTCTACTTAATGCGCTGTCAAATACGGATTTTCCAATTACAAAGCGTTGACGCCGCTCTATTTGGATTTGCTTCATACATTTTGTATAAGCATGAGAATTTTTGACGGATAGAAAACGTTTGAACAGCTGATTAAAGTTGATCTGTTAAAGCTTCATTTTTTACACGATAGTTTTAACATTAAATCAATTCCTTCATTTCTAATTTTAAATAATCCAAATTAATGTCAGAATGTGTTTTCAAGTGCTTTTTACTTGTGTACTACTGTATTTATTAAAAAAAAAAAAAATAAAAAAATAAGTGTCAGCATAACTGGACATAAATGAAAGGAAAATTAAAAGAAAATTCATGTATTGCTTACCAGTCAGTCTGTCAGCCGGCCAGCCAGTTTAAATGAAACTGAGATTTGTTTTAAATTTTTTTTTTTTCTTCTTTTCATATTTTTTTATTTACCAAACCAGTCTTTTTGGGTTTGTCATACGGTTTTTAATTTTACTTAATTAAAAATATAAAAAAAACAACTTTGTAATCTTGGTATGGCCAACAAAACATAACGAACAAACCAACCAACCAACGAAAACAAAAAAGAAGTTGGCAACAAAAAAGAAAGTTGTTTGACTGCAATTTCCTTTTTTATAAAAAAAAATTCGCAAGGCTTTCAATATATTTTGATTTTATTACATAGATTTTTTTCTTTTTTTTTAATTTTTGCAAGTACCTCGTGTATATTTATAAATCTTTGTCACATCTTATGAATAAACATACCACTCGACTCGCTTTTAGCTGTTTTGAATGCAGGCAGGTTTTTGCAACTAAAATGCAACATAATCTTTGTGTTAAAATCTTTTTCTGTTAAAGTTTTTCTTTATGTCATTTTGTTTAAACAAGTAAATTTTTTTGTTCATTTTATTCAATACAGATTTTCATGTGCAAGAAATTTTACTTTCATTAAGAGAAACAAAATTTGTTTCATTATTTTTGGGGGTTTTTTTTTAATTAACGTTTAATTCAAGTGAAATTGGAATTGTAAATTTCTTTTAATTGTTTTTTTATTGCGTCTTTTTGTTGATTTGATTTTTTTTTTAATTAAATTTTATTATTTAATCGCTTTTAAGCAATAGACCATAAATGATTTAATATTTTTTAAATATTTATTGAGTGTTGAGAAAAGCCTTGTAAAGCACAAAAAAAAACATCAGTAAAAGTTTAATAACTTTTTAAAACTAGCCAACGAAACAAAGTTTTAGGGAAAATTGTTTACATTTAAAGTTAAACGGGAAGTTAACAAGCAAAAGAGTTGCCAAATGATTCAATTACAACAAATATAGAGCAATTTAACTTTATTATACCCTCCACCACAATTAGTTGTGAAGAGGGTATACTAAGTTTGTCATTCCGTGTGAAACTTTTTTATTATTCATCTCAGACCCCATAAAGTATATATATTCTGGCTGCTTGAGTAATTCTAAGTCGATTTAGCCATGCCCGTCTGTCTGTCCGTCTGTCCGTCTGTTGAAAACACGCTCACTTTCGAAAAACTTAAAAGAAATAAACAAACTAGGTGTCAAATTGTTTGTAGTTATCCTAAGGGATTGAATTTCAGCAAAATCGGTTCAGTAGGACCAGAGCTATGAATCGAAATGTGGAACCACCACCTTCAAAAACTTGATAATTTTGTTACAAAAACTAACATAAATGATGCAAAAATGCACGGAATGACATAAGATTTTGCACAAGTCCGTTTTATTCGACTAGAAATGACACTGTAAAATTTCGCGAAGGTCGGTCCATAATTTACCCTAAGCCCCATATAAACACTACTCCCGGAAAACAGTTTAGTACGCCTAAAACCGTAAAAAATAATGCAATCATAACAAATTTTGGCTCGTCACAATTTTATAGGACTATAAATGATACTGTGAAATTTCGTGATGATCGGTACATAATTTACCCTAGGCCCCATATATGCCCTACTCCCGGAAAACAGTTAAGTCTCCTAAAACCATTATTAATAACAAATCGTCACAGTTTAAGATAATAATAATAAAAAGACATCATACAGATATTACTCCTTAAACATTCGAACTGTCGGTGGAGGGTATCAAAGATTCGGCACAGCCGAATATAGCACTCTAACTTGTTTAGATGAACCTTTGCGTTGCCCACTACTAAATATAAATTGCCAAATAAATAGTTTTACTTATAACAATTGGGTTGTTCACGAAAGGAGGATTATCAGGTTATATGGTTATGTAGTTATATTAACAGCAACAAAATATAGTAAAAAAAATGTAAATAAAAGTATTTTGTTGTCGTGAATATAACTAAATAACCATTTAACCTGATAAGCAGTCTTCCGTGAACTACCCAAATGTTTGGAAATGAAGTTACTTGTATTTGTAATTAAAATCATAAGCTCTTGGAGCTTAAGAGTTGCCAACTATATTAGAAATATAATAAGCAATACATTTAACTAAACGCAAAGTAAACAAGCATTTGATCTGCCAACTTTTTCAAGTAGCATTATAAAATTAGTTAATACATACTTATTAAAATTTAAAATGATTAAAATTTCCGTTACGGAATTGAAGCATAAGACATAATTGCCAACTGTTTTATTTTGTTTAAATTATAGAATTGCCAATAATTTTTTGGAAATCATACGGACCGATCAGCTGGTTCTGAAACTGCCAAAACTTGTTTTTTATTTACAAATAAAAGAATTTTGAAATTTCAACCAGCAAAAGAAACAATAAATAGCTTCTTCTGATATATACAGGCCTGTCACAGAAATCAATTCCGATCGAAAGTGGAAGTGATTTTGTATCTTGTACCACATAAAACGAAATCACTTTCGTTCGGAATTGATTTCTGTGACAGGCCTGATAAATACGCTTTGTTCTAGCCGTCTACTATGGTTTACTTTCAAACGTTTCTCAATTTTCAGTAGCGTGCAAATATTTATGCAGCTTACTGCTCAAGCCTTAAAGCAAATTATTTCTTATGTAAAGCTTACAGACACATGAGTTGCCAACCAGTTTTTCTAAAGGTAGTTTAGCTTCTGATTAATATTCATATATTATCTCTTGCTTTTTGTTAGAATTGAATACAATTTGCTTAAATTATTTATGCCATTATCATTAAACAGAAATTAATCTCATACAAGAATGTGGAAAAGAAATAATTCCATACACCATAAACCAACAGACTAAAGCACTACGATCGTGAGGGACATGATGTTAGCTGAGATAATTTCGATGATGGTGGCGGTAATACTCTACTTGTAAAGACTACTTATAAAAACTAGAAGTAATAAAAATGTTTTCATTATGACTTAACCGACTGGAAATTGTAAATTTCCGAATTAATAAAAGCAAAAATATTCTCACACCATAAAACAAAAGTCAATTTAAATAAAATTGTTAAACAGAATAAAACTTAAAACCCTTTTGAAAAATGCAAAAATTATTTTTAAAGCCAGCATATTTTTTCTTCTAGGTTTAAAAACAATATCAAAATAATTGTGTTTCATTTATTTCAAAATTTGTCAGTAATTGTTTAATTTGTCTTCAAATTATTTCATTAAATTTGAAAATAACAAATTATTTTATACACCTTTTAAGTTAAATTTAACTTGTAGTGTGAATAGAATTTTGTATTTCTTTATGGCAAATATGACACAATTTTTTATTAAATGCCATATAAGTTATAATAATTTTAAACTATTACAAATGTTATTTAAATAGTTATTACAAAAAGATCCATGTACATTTGTGTAGAGACCGTATTTGGTTTGCAACAATGACTTTACTTTGTAAATTGTATTTAGTTTCTTTTTTTTATTTTGTTTCCATGTTGTCTAACTAATGGTGTTTGAAATTATTGTCTTTCTAAAAATCGTTTGCCCTACAATACGCCAAATAGTTATAGTTAAAAAAATCGTTGCAGTTTACGGGGACTTAAATTAATTTATATTGGGCTGCCTCCTTAAACACATGTTGCTTTGCAGTGTAACAATCTTGCATACTCCCAAATGCAACTGTTCAAACTCTGACGAAGTATGACAATCCTAAAGTCGTCTATTTTTAGCTGATATGCTAACAATGCTTTTGCGAAGTTTAAAATGCTTAATCTTAACACTGCTTTAACAATGGCTAAAGACGTTTAGAAAGGCAGCCATAACCTTTTTAACTGCACGAATTTTTTTACTCTGCAAAGAAAAATTTCATTTTTTTTATCATAATCCCTAATCGTAATTTGATCGAACTAAATTTACGTGAGTATCTGCCTTGTACAACTAACCCCACGGTGCTCTTGGCACTACAAATCTACACTGAGATAGGATCTACTTGCGATTCAGGCGAAATCCACAACTACCATCTTACCCACCGAATGGTCTCACCATTAACTAGGCTGGAACTGTAGGGGCGTCCTGATTCCCGACGTTCTAAAAAAAACTCCGGGCAGGTTCGTAGCAAAACTTCGATTAAGTTTAGCTCTCAAGACTGAAAGAAATAAAAATAGCGAAAATTATATCCTTTAATAATTTATTAGACCCCTTTCACACTCGGCAAGTTACTTGCGCAACTCTTGGTTTGTAGACGTTAGCGGTAAGGTCGGAGTAAAGAAAAAAAATTTTGTACGGACTTTGTTGTCGTCGGCAAGTAACTTGCGCAATAAACTTGCCGAGTCTGAAAGAGGTCTTACTGACGCCCTCGTATGCTGTGACGTTCCTCCGGGGGATGTAGTGAATCACCAAAAAGAGTCTCAACCTCTTGATGTTACATCCTCTGCGAAAAATAGGTGCAGTCCATGCATGGGACTCGGCAGTAGCTCAAGACTGACAATTCTCTTGCGATCTAATACAAAGGATGTCAGTACCCCCTAGTGATTCGGTACCAGTCTGGCTATTGGTTGAGGCCTCCAGGAGCACACTCTCCTTGCAAAGGAATGCTTTTCGCTATTAAAATTTTTACGGGAGGAGTATTTTTCTTGGGAGAGGGTATCTCAAGTTTGAGATAAATTCTGCAATAAATGCATTCTGTATGAAAGTGATGATATTTGTGAAGGCATATTGGCGAGTAAGCAAATTAAGGGTCGAAGTAGCCGAAAAGCGGTGAAAGAATAAGATTTTGGATAGCGAGCGAAACGTTGGAACCGGTGATGAAAGTGGAGTGAAATGAAGTGGAGTGGTGTGTTGGTTGTGCCGATAGACTTGTGAAATAGACAGTAAGGACGAAGTAATGGAGTGAGGTGTAAGACTTGAAGTCGGTAACGACGAAGAGTCAACAGCCTTGGTTGCTGAAGTCGGTTGTGAACGATGGACTGGTAAAATAGTCAGTGAAGACTGGATGAAAACAAGTGGCGATGCTGATTGTGGCAAAGAACCGCAGTTTATGGTTAAGTGGTGAAGATCCGCAGTTAAGTGAGTAGATTATAGGTTCGAAGGGACTAGTGGTTGAGAAAGGTTGAGCTACCGGTGGTAAGTGGCATTAGTGGAGCGTGATGGGTTGGGCATTGAGTTAGACTTGGATTTGGAGTGAGTTAAGAGTCAAGAGCCCGGGATAAAGACTACTCTTGCAGAATGTGTATTTGACAGGAATAATGCTTATTCACAAAGAGTGCTTTCCTCAAGGAAAATTGCTTTTAGGGACCATGTGGTGGCTGTGGTTTAAAACCAAATCCCGGGGAGAGTGTTCCTGAATTGAAAGAGAGCTTTCCACTTGTGGAAGGTTCAAAGGACGATTCATTTTTTTGATGCTAGAGAAAAAAAGGATACAATTTCTGTGGGATAGTTCGCATCGTATAGCAATACTCTGTTCTATCATTCACAATTTGAGAAAAAGCTTGGAAAACTAAACGTTTACTAAAGTCTAGTCATTATAAGATTTCGGTTTATGTGGGGACTATGACAAAACTTTTGCCCTTAAGCTTTGCAACATACAGTTTTAAAATTTTTTTAATAAAAAAACTTATTTTAAAGTTAAAAAATCTTATTTTAAAATTATTCCTTCAGAGATTATTTTATAGCGTATTTAATAAGTCGTTAATTGTTTAACCATACATTTTGCAATTACTTCGACTTTGTTATTGTATTATTCGAATCTTTTGGTTAAAATTCTTTTCGTGGCTGTTTTTTTTTATAAAAAATATTTATTTTTTTTTTGTTTTTTATTTTACCTGCTTTATACCGGCATACAAATTTAACAAAGTGCTTTAGACATAAAAAAATATAAGTTGGCTTTTGGAACAGGCAAAAAAAAAATTAAAAACGTGCCAAGTAAAGAGACTTTTCAAATTGATGTTAAACCAACAGTTAAATTGTGGTTAATATTTTTTTTACATACATACTTACATTCATATAAATAATATTTAATAAAAACATTTGAACATTCAAACACTAAGCCCAACTGTCTATTAAATTGTTTGACTTTCAAATTGACAGATATTGTGTCAAAAACGTTTAATTATTTTATGGTTAAGCAATATCAATAACTCTTTCTCTTTTTCTGACTTCATATGTATAACTTATATATGTATGTACTACATATTAAATATTTCTTTTCTTTTATTAACTATTTTCGAGTTTGTAAGAAATTTAAAACCCAAGAGAATAATATTTATTATTAAAAAAATTGCGAACAATGAGAACGAATATGTATGCATAATATTATAATAACAATAATATTCTCCCACAACTTTTTTACTGAAATCATAGTTCTTTGGAATTCTTGTTTTTCTTTCTTTTCATACTTCTTTGTATCGTTTATGCAGCTTTTTCCCTAAATTTTCCCTTTCCCTCTCTCTAGAATTAATTTTATAGTTCGTTTTTATTTATTTCTGCAAAAAACAACATCGTATAAAAACTTCAATTAAAACATTAATTGAGGCTAATTAAACTCTTTTTTGTCTTTCTTTTTACCCAACATGAAAACTTTTGTGTAGTTAAAAAAAATCAACTACATACTACAACATAACTGGATAGAGATCGGGCAGGGTGGTAGACAGAAAGGGAAGAAACTAAGCTGACGATTAGCCTTTATCTTACAATTAACCTAATGGCCATTTTCTCAATGTATCGACAAACTTCCCGTTACTTAATGTCGACATAAATTTGTTAAAAAATTAAGCTGTCCGTTAACAAGTTATTACCAAAATTCTCCAGTATTTAATTGTTATTTGGAAAATCCCCAAACAACTAGTATTTTATACATATATGAAAACAAATACACCTACAACCAACTTCAGGTTAAAATATGTGAGAATTACAAAACAAAACCGAATTGCGGAGTACCCCTCCTCAATCTTCTCAACCTCTCACCAATAAACTCAAAAATTGCTGCAACAAAAATTTCAAGTGTGGACGATGACTTATGGCCGTTTTCTCAATGTATCGACAAACTGTCTCTTACTTAATGTCAACATAAATTTTTTAGACTGATAAACTGTCCGTTAACGATTTTTGGGTTTCTAAATATACCGACAAAAAACATTGTTTTCAGTTGGCAGCACCTCACAAAATACAAGTAAAATTTTAGAGTCAGCTGATTGAATTTATCTGTACGGCAAATAAATAATTGGCAGAGGAGTGCCGGTTAGCTTTGCGATAGAATAGAAGCCAATGAGACATTAAGAAAACCAAATTCCTTTACCGTGCAGTTTTTCTTTGGAAAAAAAATAATCGCCTAATGAGAAAATGGCCATTGGACTATTATTTCGATTATAGATCCGCTAAAGTATAAATGAAAAATTAAACTTAAGTTTACACTTAGACTGAAGTTTAAACTATAGACTAGACTAAAGTTTAAACTATTGACTAGACCATAGTTCAAACTATAGCCTAAATTGTAACTTGGGATATGGACTAGAATATAGACTTATCAATACCCTACGGGCCAAACCGAATTAATTACTGCGGGTTTTCTAGAGGTAAGAGAATCGATAATATCCACGGAACTGTGTCCACCTAACAGGGGTATTAATTTTTGTTAAAGATTCTTCTCAGACATCATATTTGCAAAGGAGGCTATATAGGGTGATCCACGTCACCTTCCTATCCTAAAATTATACCATATACACGTGTCGGCGGATCACATGAAGTGGCGGAATCTTTCGTTGTTAATCTTTTTTACTCCTCAGTTTTGAAACCACATGTCGTGGATTTCATACGTATACCCAAGTGTAAAAACCAGATGCGACATACCTTTAGAAGTGGATACCAATTTGCATCAATAGCAAAGCCACACAACAACACCGGAGCAAAATTCTTATCATAGACAAGGTCAATTCCAAGGACAGTATTTTAGAAAATTCTAGTACCCTCAAGATGTTGTATAATCCAAACTCTAACATCTTAATCAGATATAAAACAAAAAGTAAATTGTTCTTGCTCTAAATCAACACTAATGATTTCTGAGAGACTTAACATTATTATGAATCATTTGCTTTATTAAAATCTAATTTAAAATTCACTAAGTAAAACTATTTAAGATCCACAACACCTAACCTCAATTTGCTAACTAATACCATTAAAAAAAAAAGGCTTAAAACGTAATCTAGATTCGCTAATTAAAACTATAAAGCACTTAAAATATTTACTAAATATTCTCAACTGTTCTGAAAACACTTATTCCGTGACCACTGAACTCAATATTATAAACAAAAGGAACGAATTGTGATGGGTGAAATCAGACATATCACTTAAGGCCGTTACACACTATTCCACAAAGTCTTAAGGCTGCATTTTCGTAAAATACTTAAGACTTTGTGGGATAGTGTATAACGGTCTTTAACTGGTGATAATGTGTTTAAAGTGTAATTACTTCAGAGGAAACGTAACTGACACAAAACTAGTCATGTAACTAGATTTTCTTTGGCTTGTGGCTGATTCTATTACTTTATATGAAAGGTATCTATCATATTAACGTAATTCACTCGGGGCTATAACTTTGACAGCCATTGTATAAGCCGAAATTGAATGTGCCCATTTAGGATATTTCAGTGACCTGTTACAAAGTCTCAAAAAACCCCCCCCCCCTAGTATATCACCATGTTAAAGTGACAAGTCCCCTTCAATTAAGATGTTAGAACTACACCGCTCCACACCACTTAAGAATTGTCATGTGACAAGTTTGGTCTTAGTTCCCTTTCCCTTAGGGTAGTTCAAACTATAATTTAAAGAACGGTTCCCAAATAGGGCTTCGTTTCAGATTCTTGAGGGATCCGCAAGGAAGAATACAAACATTTTTAAAAACCTAAGGGGTCCCCGAAGCAAAAGGCGGTGAAAACCCGTATTTTAGACTATAGACTGTTCTCTTTTAATTATGAATGCGAAATCTCTTAAAGATATGACTTTTTCTCAATTCATGGTGTAATGTAAACCTCCTTTCTATCGTCAACTAGCCATCCTGCGGCTCCGGATTTAGTTGTTACATCGCAAAGACGTTCGGCACCTATAATAAATCTCTATTTGATCTCCTTTTACCAAGTTTTCGTATAGTAAACAACAGGGCGGTACATTGTGTCGCAATTTAAACTTGAAATTTCTGAAGACTACGTAGCCCGTTAAGACTTCTATCGTTGTTAGTTAATAAAAATATGTAAACGTGCCCCTAAACAAATATAAAGTTCTTTTACACCTGATGCGTAAAAAAGAAAGAAAAATTTTGATTTTATCATGTTCGTCCGCAAAGCAACGTCCGGCTTACGTAAGAGTACCTACTAATACACAAGAAAGACAAACAGAACAGCTGATGCACAACGTAGTACCAGTAAGTAACGAGGTCTTAATAGCCAACTTATGCATACTTTGGTTCTACTACTACCACCATTATCTTTTAGGTTCAACGAGCTTTTAAAGAGTTCTCTTATCTTCTTTGCCACCTGGCAGTGATTGCGCTTTGCTCTAAGATTTTCCTCTACTCCGTACTTGTCGTCTTTGCCACTTGCAATCTGTCAAACTCGTCGGTTTCAATATTCTGTCAGTGCAATGGCTGCTGGCTCGATTTTCTAAGTCTTTTTGCACTTTCCTAATCTATTATTGATAAACAACGAGAAAACAGCCAGCCTGGCGATTTGGAGTTACTTTATCCCAGACACTTGACACAGTTTCCATGTATGCCCTATCTATGCCCAGGGACCCAATTAGGGGAAACCACTGAATGTCTCGCTATTTCCTCCAGAGACAACCGGCATTCGCGGAGAAGAAATTCAATTTATTGCTTGATTTTACATTTCGTGCTAAATTGTGTACCCCGCAAGCGTCTCCACGCCCATTGTCATCAATCCTCTTTATTTTTAAAATATTTCTGTGTGACAATAGTACTATTCCCTATCCCCCTCTTTAAAATTTTCCCAACTCCTTCTCTGTTTTTTATGATATCAAATTAATGCTTCTTCTCTTTTATTCTTAAATTACAGTACGTCATAGCAAGTATGCGAAGTATCATTTCTCATGGCGGTTAAAGTGGTAAAATTTATAGAAAATTTTGTGCGGGTGATGATCTTTCAGAGGTCAACTTGTACAAGAAAAAATAAATAAAACTTTAAATATTGCAGGAATAATAAACACAAATATTTTGTATATTTCTCTCTAATTTAAATGACAAGACTAAAAAAAATGTCGTTTGGAAAATTAATAAAGATAAATGTGTTTTTGTATTAGAAATTAAAAAAAGCTCTAAATGAAAATACTAACATTTGTTATGTGTGAACTTCAATAAATGGGGAATTGAGAATAAAAACGAAGAAATCTTTGGGAACTATTAAATTATATATCTATTTAAAGTTATGCACTGAATTTTTCTTCCTCTGGTTTTAATTTTGTATACATATTTATTTTGTACAATGAATTTTCTTTGCAGTAATTTATTTTATTTATAACAAGAATCTATTTAAATATTTATGTGCTATTGCATAGAATGTGTATAAATAAAATTAGAAATGTCAACGATGTGTGGCAACCGCAATTTGTAAATAGTTTTAGTCAAGACAAAAATATGTTAAGAATTTGTTTTTTTTAGGTCTAAGGAACCTAAGCTAAAAAAGGAAAGGGTATTTAAAGATCTTTATATAAGATTTAGTGGTACATGACCAGAAGGAATTGGTTTTAATTTGTATATTTCAAAAATATTTTGGAATTTAACATTTAAATAGATGTACAAAAAAATAACGGAATTCCTAAATGCCAAATTGATTCTTAAAAAAAAAACACTAATAAGGCCATAGTTTTATTAAAGAAGTACGAGAACCAAAAATGTTCCTTAGATTGCAAGAAGGGAATAGTAGGGCAAAGTATGTATGCCTTAAGCAATTTACACTAGTGCTTTTTTTAAGGGATATTTTTAGAGGCATACAACACTTTTTAAACTTAAAAGACAACATATTCAATGGAATCACCTACATTTTGGCTTTATTAGCTCACAATCTTTGTGGCATTTAATGTTTAAAAATAATTTATGGCACATGGGTTCCGTCAATGCGCCGTATGAACGCCATTCTGTCGGTCCAATTTTGCACCACTTTTACGAGCACACCTAGTCTTATTTTGTCAATAGTAAATCGTACATGGTCGTATATGGTTTTTAAATTATCAATTGTTGCTGGTTTATCAGCATAGACCATAGATTTGAGGTATTGCAACAAAAAGTAGTCAAAAAGTGTCAAATTACAGGTTCATTTCTTGCGATAATTCGCTAGGCTCAACAAGGTGATTGTTTCGCGCGCTGTATGGCATATTGAACAATGAAACCATCTCTTTTGAAAGTGATTTGATAAAAAAAATATCACGAATCATTTGCCTGTAGCGTTTGCCATGCACGTTAATGTTGGCACCGGTTTCGGTTTTAAAGACAAACGGGCCGAAGACGGCTTCGGCATGTTAAAAGCACCAAACAGTGATTTTTTGGGATGTAAGGGAGTCTCATGAGGATTATCCTCTCTACAAAAATGACAATTCTGCTTGTTTACATACCCGTTAAGCCAAAGAGAGCAGAGTGGAAATGATTTGCCGGAAAAAAAGCGGGTTCAACTTCCAGTTGATTCTAAGTCAATTCACCGAACACACGACGCAACTGATAGTCCGCTGGCTTTAATCCTTGAACCAGTTGGATCTTATAAGTTTTTAGGCAAAGATTTTTCCTCAACATTTCCAAGTAGTGGAAGCTCTACCCTTCCAAGTTGCTAAGATTGACATCGGTTCTATAAAAACGAGTCCTCTACCAAACTAACGTCCACGTCTTCTGTACGTACGTTACGGCTTTGATTTGGATAAATATTATCTTAAACAGTAAATGTGTTTATGAATCGATCCAAAATATTACGTTTTTAGCTGCCCAGATGGATGATTATGCGCACCGTAAACTTGACGGAGTGCTCTAAAAGTTTGGTAAACAGAGCGTGAGTTTTGGAAATAAATTTCCACGATTTGTAAACGATGTTCTTGTGTAACATGGTGATTTGCTAAAGTATATGTGAGAGCAATTTATAAATACTGTATTTATATTTATATTTTTTTTTTTTTTAATCTATATTTCCCATATTTTACATTTCATATTTTAATTGAAAAATTTTTCATTATTCAAACTTTGTTTTTACTTTATATATATATTATTTTTTTTTTGTTTGCTGAAGAGCTATCTTTAAAACTTATCTTTTATGTTATGGATCATCACTTGCTTTTGATGGGAAAGAACCACCCCCAGACTGAGCACGGCTGTTAAAATAAGATAGCCAACCACCATTCAGAAGCAAGGCCTTATAGGTAAGATTCGTTACATATACTGAAAGAAAGTCAACAACACTTCATTAGTTTTGCAGCTAGTTTCATAGTTAAACCTATTGGAAGTTGTCTATGTTAAAAAATCACCCTTTATTATCACTTTACTTTATTTGACTTTACAGCCTTTAGTTTGTCCTGGTCTGCTTAATAAATGCTCTTCAAGCAACCGGTCTTGTACCCGTTGCCTCCATTTTGTAATACCAAGGACTTTCGCATATTCTTCCACTTGGTCTTTCTACCGGAGTCTCGGTCTTCCCTGCCTGTGCTTTCCGTGTTAATTGCTTTCTAACGCCTTTTAGGCTGGAGCGCTCATTTCCAGTCGACTAACATGTCCTAGCCAGCGCAATCGCTGCATTTTTATGCATTTAATTAAATTCAAGTCGGTATACAGCTCGTACAGCTCATGGTGTGGGAGGATTATGGGAGGATCTTATCCTCCAATACACCCCACACTGATTCATCCGCTTTCGCAACTTCCCATGTTTCAGTGCCATATAAGAAATCGCCTTTAATTTATTTTTATTATAATGTTTACACACATTTGCAACTCTGTTTTGAATTGCCAACCTTTTGTTTTGATTAAGAGTTTCAACTGTACGCAATTCAATAGTTCTCTACATTGTTTCAATTGTTATTTCTTCTCCATATAAAATAAAGAAACTCTGCAATTATGATTAATGATTTTTGGCTTTTTTTCTTTTTGTTGTGCGGGAAAAAACTTTAAACAAATTTACATTAAATGTGCGTGCAGAACAATGAAAACATGCACTTGTTTCCAATAGTTTAAACATAATTTCTTGTTATTTCTTTTATGAAATATTACTTACGCAAAAAATTAAAAAGAATTGTTACATAATTTTTTATTTCAAATGTTAAAAACAACAATTTCCTAACCAATTTATTGCAAAGTCTTGTAACTTTGCCGAGAAATTCTCAAGAAATTTAAATTCATTTTACAATTTTAACATTTTATGTTAATTTAGGTTAATCTTTTCCTAAGATTTTATGAGATAAAATAACATTAAATTAAATTAATTTCTGTTGTAGGAAAGAAATTAAATTAACTAATGAGATTGTGAGTGTGATTTTTTGGCTTGTTTGATTTTAAAAATTTATATTAAACTTGTTCTACATAAATTTGTTTTACCTTATTAATTTCCATTTGTTGAAAATCGTTAAAAGGAAGTGTTAAAAAATTTAGAAACAAGCACAGGGTGACTCAAGTATAAAACAGTATATGACAGCAAACAGTGTTGTCAAAAAAAATGCAAATTTTATACCCACAGCACAATAGTGGAGAAGGTGTTGTGATGTTTGTAACACCTTAAAATATTGGGGCTAGTTCCACCCTTTGGTATACCAATCGACTCAGAATCACCTTTTGGAGCGATCTACTGATGTCCGTCCGTCCGACCGGATGGCTGGTTGTCTGTCCATGTAACCTTGTGCGCAATTTTGGAGATAACTTGATGAAATTTGGTTCAAACTTATTTTATTGCAATCTAATAATCTTACCAAATCGGTCAATATATGACCATAGCTCTCATACAAGTAGTAATCCCGAAAATACCTTTTGGCTTTTTAATGTTTGAACAATAATTCGACCAGGTGCCTAATTCTGGCAGTCGTGATCGAGTAATTTCTCGATTCGAAGGCAATTTTATCTCAGTCGATACTGAACGAATCAAAATTATTTTTTCAGTATTGTGAAACTCAAATTAATGCTTTACAACACTGAAAAAATAATTCCAATTCGTTCAGAATTGACTGAAATAATTAGATATTAAATTGCTTTCGAATCGAGAAATTACTCGATCACGACTGCCAGAATCAGGCCCCAGATTTCGTCAAAATACTTAAGACTTGTATTATAGTGTAAAACGGCCTTTATGCCATAACTTTCATTATAACTCTTGTTGTTATGTTCACTAATGCTGTTGAAGCTGGCAGTCTATTTAAACATTTTTAATTAAATATCCAAATTTAAAAGTATTGCCAGAGTTTTATAAGCTAATTTTTTCATATTAATTTAAATAACATTTTCAATAATTTTTTTTTTAAATAATAAATCATTTAATGACATCATCAATATAATAATGACATACATTATCATAACTCCCGAAGCGCTTCTGTTTTATAGGAAAAAAAAAAACATAATTAATAAATATTATCATTTCAACAATATGTCATTTACATAATGTTTAATATTTTTTTATTATTTGTGTTTAATTTAAAACAATTCATGACAATACATTGACCCCTTTTACTCTAGGGATTTTTACTCTCATTTGACGTTAAAATCATTTTCATTTTATTTTCAAGCGATAAGCTAAAAATATTAATAAATTTTATTTAATTTCATGTTTTGTTTATGTACATTCCTATGGAAATGATTTTGTAATTAATAATAATTGATAAAAAACAATAAAAAAATTCAATGTCAAAAACCAACATAATTCAATTTTACAACTTAAACAAAAAAAAAAATAAAGAAAAATAAAACTGTTGATGGTGGTGTAGACGCTGGTGTTGGGGTTTTAAGGAATTCAACCAAGTAACCAAGTTTTAAGATTGTACATGAATATTTTGAAGTTTAAGGTCAATGGTTTAAGAGAGAAGAAACAAAATGATTAATTGAGCAAAAAGTAATAAATATTTTCTTATTATTTTAAGTTAATTTTATTTTAAATATAAACTACATATGTACATAATTATAATAAAGCTTTCCAATTAAAACGAGGTTTTTACTACATTTTCTAGGTTAAATTTCCCCATTTAAATTGTTTTAAAAAATATGTTTGTATCTCTATATTTCTAAGCCTCTTCTTTTTTTTTTAAATGTCACTTTTACTTCTGTTACAACTCTCTTGTGATTAGTTTGTCATTAATCTTTTTAAATTTTCTTTTCTGCTAAAGTTTTTTTGTTTTAAACAAAAACTAGAGAAAACGTGCTAAAACTACAATTTTCTTTTAATACTTAATTGCGAAACTAATTTTAGTGCACAATAACGAAGTAAATTAAAATAGAAATTTATGCTGAAAGTTGATGTCAAAAATGGCAAGATGATGTTAAAATGTTAAAGAATTTTTACATTCGGAAATTTTTGAAAAAATTAAACTAAACAGAAAAAAATCTGTTGTCTAGACTATAGTATGAAATAAAGCATAGACTATAGTGTAGACTATAGTTTAAACTATAGCCCATGGTTAAATAATACAGGTGGCAGCTTTGTCATAAAAATGGAAAATTGTCCCCGATTCGTCAAAAATTGGGGTAAATAAATTCTGCCTTGGTTATTTAGTTAACCTTGGCGCTTTAATATACTGGCATACTTCGAAATCTCATATATTTTGGCGAGAATTTTCTCAGCGAAGGGGTGGGTGTTAATTTTTGGTGAATTGCTAACTGTCTGTGGCAAACCGCGAAGCTAAGTCACAAGACATTCACGTAAATCGATATCACAGAGCATATCGTGAGACTAGTGTTGAAAATTGGTTGCCTGTCCTGATCAGCGAAAGGACTAAACACTCCGCAAAGTTGGTTTTGTTGTAGCAACGAGACCTTAGGAACAGGTGTTGCCGAGTTGGCAATCCGTGGTCGTTGAACGTTGAACCGCGAATCGTTCCGGTGCGTAGAACCGATTGTCGTGGGAACGACCCTCGCAAAGTAATACATTTTGGCATTTCCGCGGATTGTGGTGTTGACAATAGTGGTGGTTTAAGTCGAAATAAATCCGACATTCCTAATCAGGGATCTATGCAATGTTTCCTTCTCCAACATGCATACAAATAGTCCCTGGTATAAACTATAGCCTAGACTATACTGCAAACTCATAAAAATATGTATAGCCAATCTGGGGACTATAACCTTTAAATATTTCTTTGCTTTGATGTGTTTGTATTTACTATTTGCGCTCTAACTGTTAATAAAACATGAAAATTAGTTAATAAATTTTTGTTTAAGTAAACTTTTTTCCAATATTTTTATCTACATACAAAGACTTTATTTTCATAATACTACGTAAAGTAATTTCTAGACAAACGTTAGGGCTCGTTGCACATTATAAGCAATTTTAAAGGCATAAAGAATGTAAAAAAGAAATGAAAAAAACTGTTATATTGAATGATTTTATAACATAAAAATTATTTATAATTTCATTTTCCTAATAAGAAAATAAAAATTGCAAAAAAAAAAAACATAAAAATCAAATACAGTTCTAACATGTGCAACTATGTACAGTCCAAACAATAATTACAAAAGCACTCGTCCAATATTGATACGCAATAAATTAAGGTTTTTTTGTTATAAAAAGAGTATTTTTAAGGGAATTCCTAAGAATTAACTGCGGGATTTAAAACAAAAACTTGTTCAAAATTTTAGTATGTATTACGTCTTACGTTGTTTTATCCAACCAAATTTAATCACAAAATCAATATTTGTTGCGGTTTAAGGCTTATTTAGCTGATTTTTGAGAATAGAAAGGGCCTAAGTAAATTATAGACCGATCTTTACGAAATTTTCTTAACAAACTGTAATGGGCTAAATTTTACAACAATACTGTTAAATTTTACGTTTTAAGGCGTTTTAAAATGTTTGCGGAGAGTGGGGTTTATATGAGGAATTATGACTCGATCTTCACGAAATTTAGTGGTTTGATTTCGTCTTGGTGGTCTTATTAAACTATATTAAAACAAATTTCACCACAAAAACATTATTCGTTAAGATTTAAGCCATAATAACGTGATTTCTGAGAGTAGTTTTTATATGGGGTCTTAGGTAAACAATTGACCGATCTTCACCAGACTTGGTGGTGTGATTTCTAGACATATACAATAAATTTGTTGAAGTTTAATGACAATCGGTGCCTTCCCCCACGAATTTTTGTAAATTTTTGGGTTCATAACTCTATACCTACCCCACCGATTCTAATAGATTTCAATCCCAAACTGCCTAGGAGAACTGGAAACAATTTGGTACCCTTTTCTCTTTAGTCGTTTGAAAGAAAGCTTGATTTTAACAAATGGGTTTAGAATTACTCAAGGACTCAGAATATTAAAACAGTTTTACTTGGGATGACGATGTTATGCATGCTTATCGTGAATAAATAGCGAACAGTTGTTTCCTGCGAAACTTTGCTTTTCCCTATACACTTTTTAAGGAAAAGGGAACAAGTTTTGAGGGAAATTTTATTAACGATAGGGGTGAGTATCATTCACCAATGCTGGTTAAGGCCGATGCCACGCAATGAGCGGCTAAGCGGCAAGCGTCTGAGCGGTGAGCGGCAAATTTGAGCGGCAAGTGGCTTATTACTGAGTGTCATTTCTGATCGCTTAGTTGTTAAAATGCCATTATAAAGAGTGGCTTGTTTAATGTTATTACGCGAAAATCGTATTTATAAGAATTTAGGCGGGAATCCCGGGATCCCGGCAAAATTATTTTTTCCCCACTTTCCCGGGAATCAAAAAGTGCTGGAAAAGAAAAGACTTAGTTAGTACCCTGTTGTTTACACTGCAGACACACGTTCAATAAATCACTTTCAAGTTGTTCACACAAACTGCTTGTCAGAACTTATTTGAATTGACAGCTGTGGCAAAGGCTGCACACAAATTGATAGTCAATTATATTTTAAAAATTACCCCGATGAAAAAACAACTCAAAATATATAGTAGCTTTAAAATTTTTTTTAAAGTAAATTTTTCTAAGAATACATTTTTTAAAAGAAGCATAAAAATTTGTTTGTGATTAGCTGTGAAAAAAAAATGTTCTAAGAATACATTTTTTAAAAGAAGCATAAAAATTAGTTTGTGATAAAAATTGTGTGGCCCCCAACTTACAAAAAGAAAGAGGCCATATTTACTTAACATAAACAACAGTTACAATAAGCTGCCAGATAGTTTTGCTTTAAAAAGCTTTTTGTTTTAATTGTCTTATAATCTTGAACATTAGTGTCAGTATGGCTATAGATTTTTTTCTATTTATCTTCTTTGTTTTCTAAGGTTTAGCTTAAGAATTTTAAAACAAAGAAGGAAAGAAAAAAGTATTTATAATAAAAACAATATTATTGTTATTAGCATTATTACCGTAATAAGCCATTAACCTAAAGTTAATGAAAACTTTGGCTCATATGCCATGTTCGAAAGGCGCTCCCTTTAATGTTCAACACTTGGCAAATATAAAAAAAAACGAGATAAGATATAAAAAAAAACTGAATACAAAATGTTTTCAAAATTATTTTGATTAAATCAAACAGAGTTTTTGTTTTAAAAATCTTACTTTTTCAAACTTTATTGTCATCTGAAATGATAAAAAACTATAATTTCGGACAAAAATGTTAAATTTTTTTTATTTAGATTTAATTAAAAATTTCTTAAATTTCCTCTTTATTTATAAAATCTTTTTTTCTTTACTTGTTTTTTTTTAACGTTTGCTGCATTTAAATATGCATAATTTGACCCAGTAGCCGGCGGCCTAGCAAAAAAATAACAAAAGAAATCAAGCCAGACAAATAACAAGTTACTGCTAAGTGGCAGAGTGTTTTACGGCTAAAAATAAAATGCTAACAAGTTGCAGAAGAGCTAAAAAAAAATTAACTAAAAAAATGGTTTAAAAAAAAATTAAGGAATATTTAAACGCTTAAGTTTTAAAAAATTTGTTGGAACTGTAACTTTAAGGAAATAGGCGTTGCCAACTAATTCAGCTTTACATGTTGACAATGAAATTTTGAGCTTTTTAAATTTTATATTTAATGATCTAAACTCATTAAAAAACATTTTGACGTTTTTTTAAAGTTTTTCCATTATTTTGAATTGCCAACTTTAAGTTTTAAAACAAATGTTATTAATATTCAGTTATGTATATTAATAATTATTTTTAATATATTTCTTATTGGATTTTTTTTTTTAATTTATTAAATAAATTAATAAAAAGTGTAATTAATCTTTACAGACATGTGTTGCCAACTATTTTAGTATTCACAGAATTTCATTGTTCTTATTCATAACAATTTTATTGACATTAATTTTAATAATTTTAGAGCTGATAAAAAAAATGTCGTATTAGTATATTTTTACAAAAATGCGTTGCCAACTTACTAAGCTATTTGTATATTACCTTTATAATTTGAAGATATTTTAAGATACATAATTTTACTTTATTTATCAGTTATTATATAAATGTTGATCATTATTTTTAACGTTATTCAAAATATCGCTTTGCCAACTTTCTTTTTTCTTCAGACAAATATTATTGTAGTAAATTTAAAATATAAATATTTATTAAGTAAGAATATAAATCTTTCTTGAACACTGTAAACACTTTGGGAAAAAACTAGTTGCCAACACGGTGAATATTTAGAACTTTTGGTAAATCAACCACCTCAACACTAATTGGGCACATGTAAAATCTGCAGGGAAAAAAGTTAAGCTGTTTCATTGAAAAGGTTAAGTGTTATCAACTACAAATTGTTTAAATTTTCTTAATATATTTTGTTTTTTGAAATACTTTAAAAGGCATTGCCAACTATTATTATTTTTGTATTAAATGGCGTTTTTCATAATTTATTCTCTCAAATTAATAAAGTTTTTAATTTAATTGTAACGAGAAAAAAATAGTGTTGCCAACTGAGTTGCCAACTAGAACAATTTTCAAGCATTTTATAGAATTTTAGGAAAATGTTTTTATACTTTACGTTTTATTATATATTTTTTATTGTTTAAAAATTAACGTTGCCAATCACCAACTTGGAATCAAAATATAATTAGTAACAAGAGAGCTACATATTTTGTTTTGATTTGTAGTACATTAGAGCCTAAAAATGTAAATATTGGTAATTCTTTTTATATGCGTTGCCAAATCATATTTTTTTAATTAAAAAATACATTTTTGGAAAAAATTTAATGAACAAGTTTTTGTGTTTTATTCCATAAAAAAATAAAGTTCAAAATTTTTGGGAATTGCCACTTGTGAATTGCATTGTTGTTTTTAAAACTAAATACGACTATTTAAATTACTTTTTCAGAAATAATGCATGCGATAAAAAAATATGAAGAAAATACGACTATGTATTAAACAATATATAGCATGCGATAACAAATATTTTAAAAAATATTCAAATATAAATTAAATATTCGAGCTTAATGTCTTATTTTTTTATATAAAAAAGCTTAAATTTATTTAAACCAATATTTCGGCACTTCTATGAGTGCCTTCTTCAAGGTTTTTTTCCTTTCTTTTTTACAAAATGAAGATAAAAATTACTATTGTGTTTCATAAAAGCTTGACAATTTTTTGTGAACACTTTTTTTCTTTATATTTTATTCGCATGCGATATCTTGTTAATAAATTTGTTTAATCGCATGCGATTAAATTTATTTATCTAGTCGTATTTATCTTCTCACACATATATGAAGTATAGTTGACAGTAAAATTTTGAATTTACTTTGCTTAGTCGAATAAATTATATTAAATTTTTGTTTTCTTTAAGGCTTTTTATAATTTCGCATTGCCAACTATAAGCTTAAGTAATAAAATTATGATTAAATTAATAAAAAAAGTCTTTTACAGATTTTTAAGGTGCGAAAATTTGTGTAAGCAACTAAAAAATAATAAGTAAGTTAATGAGTTGCCAACTAATTGAGGTTGACAAATAATTTGTTTTAATTAAAATTCTGTTTTAGAAAGAATAATATTAAAAACTTGGTTTCATTTTATATTTTTAAACAATTTATAACGAAAATTTTAATATTGCCAACTATTATCAAATTATTGTTGTATGCATTGCCAAATAAAGTTGTTTTTATTAATTAAACTTTTACGTTTAAAACATTTCGTAAAATATTAAGGTATCTTTTTAATAAATTCTGTAGCAGTTGTTAATCTGCTACAGCCATCTGCTGAGTTACCAACAAAATATTTAGGTTTAAAATAATTAAATCTTCTTTCTGTTATCATTTTAATAACGTTGTTAATTTTTTTTTTTTCTTAATTTATTCCTTGAAAATTCTGCATTGTTGAAAATGTATATAAGAAAAACGTAATCAGGCATAACATGTTTTTTTTTTGTTTACTTGTGTGGCTTTGCCAATCGAAAAAAACTAGCTTTAAATGATTTTACTGTCTTTTCGTGGTACTTTTTTAATGATGTTATTTAAAACAATGTAAGACGTAAAGCCGACCCGTTATCGTGTGTTAACATAACAATTATTTTATTTGCGTTGCCAATTTGTTGTTATCTTATAACCCTTTTAACTGTTTTTCATAAAATTTTATGTTTTTTTTACATATAAAATCCTAATAAAAGTTATTTACTTTAAAAGAAACCCTCCTCCCAACGAGGTCATTTACATTTATGGCATGTACTATATAAACATTTTATGTTTATTTTAACCATTTTAGGATTTTAAGGGGGGTTTTCTGGTATTTATGGAATCTGTTTTTTATTTTTGTAAGTAGAGTAAAGAAGTTTGAAAAAAACAACTTGAAACCATTATTAAATTTGACACATGAGTGCGTTTTTATAGTTCGTTTCCTGTGTTCTTTTGCTTCAACAGTGATTTTGATATTTTTTTCGGTTCTTAACATACGCCAAGTACATTCAACACAAAATTTTTTGTAGTTGTTTACGTTTTTTAAATATTTTGCGCCAACCTCTAAGATACCCCTTAAGCCCCCACTCCCTTTCCAGTTAGTGGTATACTTACGTTTATTTTTTTGCTCGCCTTAACCATAAAACGGAATTTAAACAATTTAAAAATAAAATGATGCATTGGATACAAATAAAAAATAAAATAGGGAAATAAACATCATGAGAATTTTCTAAAGCGATTGTCCTATTTTGATAAGTAAAAACAGAACTAAAGCAGCAGGCGACTAGAAAAACTGGGGCTTTATTTAAGGGAATACAACATTATGGCTTTAGTATGTAAATTTGGTTTCGCCCAAGTAGCTCAAGCATATTCTGGAAGTGCAATTTTGTACCAATTTTGTTAAACTTTCTAGGACGTACCTCACTAATGCTCTGAATAAGTTTTTTTCAATTAACAATCAATGTTGCTATGAACTTTATTTTCGTCAACCAAAATTACATAAAGCCTAGCACAACTTTCTGGACAATTGACTGGACTATGTTGGGTAAAAATAAGTGATGGAAATGTCCACAAGTTTCCTATTTGTCGCTCTGTATTGCAAAGGGGACGCCCCGGTTAAAAAATATATATATTTCAGTAAACGTCCCTTGTAGTTTTAACCATGGCTCTACATCGCTTGCTCTGGACTGTAAAATGACGCAGTTTGATCAGTAACTTTTTTTCAATCTAAAAGTTTCTAGAGAATTCTTTATGGGGTTTTCATACTCTAGAAACTTATTGAGCCAAAAAAAAAAAACTTGTTAAAGAACAGGGGCCAAATTACAATATTCGATATCGATCGAAATTCCAATTTAAATTGTACTAGAATTACGATCGATATCGAATGCCGTTATTTAGCGCCAGAATTGGAAATTGCGATTGAATATTAAAATAAAATTTAGTTTATTTTCAAACAGTGGACCAAAGGTACCCCAACAGCTGAATCTTTTAATGTCAAGTACATAATATTGTTACGTTACTCCCTTTCAATAACGTTTTGGTGTACTTCCTTTATAAAAAACCGTTTCGAGTTATTTTCTTTGCAACTTTAATAAAATAAATAAAACAAAACAATTTAAACACTATTTACAATTTATAACAGTTATTTACAGCTCTATTTAGTACTTAGTCACTTTAACAATTAAAACTAATAAAATTACTAACAAATACTAAATAACTAATCAATACAAAATAACTAATAAATTAATCTAAATCTTAACTAACACAGAAAAAAATGAAAATTGATTTCAATTAAAAAATTTGTGATATTAATTAAAAAATTAATTAAATTTGCACCAGTTAACAAATTAATAGTATCAATTAAACCAGTGAATAGTATTAATTAAACGTTTTATTCACTTGATTAAAAGTCTAATTCACTTGATTAAATTTTTAATTAAAACTAATTATATTTTTGATTAATGAATTAATTGGTGAAAAATTTTGGAGAATTTTTTCTGTGAAAGTTACTTTCGTAACAATATAATTTTTAATTAACTGAATCCTACTTGCGAATCCTTTTGGATACTTCTGAATACAGTGCTCCACATCAGCAACTGTTCCTTTTGTGATCATCGTTAACCGTCTTTATCGATTTAGAATATATTCAGGCCTGTTCTGAAAATCATTTTAACGCAAATCACGTGATTTCAAATCACATGTGCCTTTTAAAATAATCACTAGTGTGATATTTTGGTGTTCCGTTGTTGTGTGTTTCGGTATGATTTTCCATTGCCGAAAGTACACCGAGAAACACAAAAACAATATGACTTTCAGAACACCACAAAATCACACGTGTGATTTCAAAAGCATTTTAGAACAGGCCCGATTAAGTCCCACTGGAGCATAGGACGTCATAGCGATTCAGTAGCAAGTTTAAATTCGAAAAAGTTCGTTGCTGGCCTAGTTTAATGATAGGGCTGGTATCTACGATTCCAAACACCCACCCGCATGACGGGAATATTAAAAAACAATGCTTAAGTACCTCTATCACACTAGTTGTCACCTTATTACCTGAGACGCCAAATCAGTGCAACCTAAATTGTCCGCAACTGTTAATAGCTGTTTGCACTATCACACACGTCTTACGCATTTTGAAAAAAAAACACAGCCCTGTCTTGATAAGTTGTTATTGATTTTTAAACAATAACTGGATCAGTTATGCATTTTTGTCAAAATACGTAAGTGCAAAGCATCTATTAGCAGTTGCGCACAATTCAGCAGGTTGCACTTTTGGCTTCTCAGGGTTTTTAAAAACAGCCCTAAGCCGCTGCCCCTTATATATACGGAATCTTTCTTAACTTTTCTTCATCTCAAAACAAAACGCCCTTACAAAAAAAAAAAATAAAAAGTTATCCCGTTAACGAAGTGATAGTGTCTTCATGTTACGTACTTAACGCAACAGCTTACGTGTATGTCGCTTTTCGCCTGTTGCTTTTTATCTAATCGCAATGCTTAAATAAGTTTTTATTTGCCTTTGGTTTTTTTGCTGCTGCTTATTTGTCGAACTATGGAAACCATTTTTGTATCTATCAAATTGGTATTTATTGTTTGTCAATATGTGTATAAAAATATAAAGATAAATAAAGATAAACATTGTTTCGATTTGTTTAAAAAAAACCACCGAACAAATTTCAAAACGATTTTTAAACAAAATATTTTGTTTAATAATTTTATGATTCTTTTAACATTTTATACTAAAAATAGGCAAAACAA
Source organism: Pollenia griseotomentosa (assembly GCA_963931875.1). Taxonomy (NCBI): domain Eukaryota; kingdom Metazoa; phylum Arthropoda; class Insecta; order Diptera; family Polleniidae; genus Pollenia; species Pollenia griseotomentosa. The sequence continues at coordinate 180,803,175 of OZ007563.1, read as the reverse complement.
ATATAAACAATGTACTACTTCTTTTTTTAAAAGAAATTAAAAAAAAAATACAGTGGGCAATAAAAATTTTTAGAATTATAAAATTAAATTAAATACTTGTGTGTTCCACTTTTTTGTCTATCAAGAGCTTTTTGAAGCCTACTGATGGCGGAGAAAACTGAAAATTGGCATAAATAAATAGAAAAACACCTATGCTAAGTCCTTACGTAGCCGGATTTTTGAGAATTAATAGGAAAGAGGGGAGTGCCACAGAAAGCTTATTTAAAAATTTTTCAGCAAGCTCTTGAAAAGGTTTCGAACCCATCAGTGTCTTTACATGAAAAAAAAACTTGACCGAATCAGCCTTGCCGTTGCACAAATTTAAAGTTATATATTATGCCCAAACATCCTAAATGAAAAACGTGGTTTTTCTTCTAAAAAACAACCTGGAGATTTTCACGAAATATTTATCCCAAAACTACAAAAAAAAATCCCCCATTTGGGGACAAGTCCCTAAAACTGAGAACGCTGTTATAACCCGTTTGCGTTTATCTTTGCAACAGTCAAGGGACATTTTAGATGTTAAATCGGTATGTACATATTTTATTATTCCATAATATACAATAAATAACAGCTTAGTTGGTAACACTACTCGTAGTTTTTGGATTTAATAGACAATTACGTTTTACAAAACATTGTCTTTAAACTCGTGTCGAAGGGATTTTGAGTCAGGGGCAGAGCGCAAAACGCAACGTTTAAACTGCTTCATACACTAAAGCTTTGGAGGTCATCAAATATTTAATTTCCTAAGAGTTTTGCGCTTCACTGTTTACAATAATTTATGTTTCATACTTTGTTATGTTGTGTATAATTAGTATGTTTTCTGAATAATAATTTCTTGCATAGTGTTTGTTTTTGTTATGGTTTTTAAATTCTTAAAAAATATTCAGGCTCAGCAAAAAAAAAATTTAAAAGAAATAATTTAAAAGACATAAAACACCTGCTAAAAAACAAAAGTTTTAAAACAATAAGAAACAAATCTGTTAACATATTGATTATTAAACAAAAGGGTCAACAAATTCTTAAAACTAATTTAAAAGAATTTAACAAATAAACAAAAAGTTTACCAATTTTTAATATGCATTAATTTTTAAAATAATATTGAAACATTAAAAGATTTGTAAAAAAATACCCAAATTGTTTCCTTTAAGTGCTTCCAAAAGCGTCAAAGTTACAATAGGTGCGTTTGAGTACTTTTACATTAAAATGCAGTAAATGAGAAAATTGTAAAATTTGCTCCCACAAAAAGCTGTTGTCCAAAAAAGTACGCGAACGCAAATTTTGTAAAAATTCGTAAAATAAAGGCAACAGCTGATGACAAATAATTGAAGTGTTAAAAAATGTTTGCACTTTTGACTACTTAGCTCGTTTTCTTATCGGTACTCGATTAAATACTTTTTACAACACAAACATTTTTGGAAAATACAAACAAATTATTTTATGTAATCTTTCATATTTGTTGGTTTTTTATTTTATTTGATGTTACTAATTTGTGGCGGGTTAATTTATTCAAAAGAACATGAATAATATTTTGATATTGATTATCTAAGTACCCAAGTACTTAACACTTTTACAACTCCAAAAAATTAACATAACAAAAAAGGTTTCAAATGTTGGTATTTAGTCAAATAAATGCTTTACAAACAAGTTAAATTAATTAATATTTATTCACATTTTGTTTCTGTTTAATTTTGATTTCAACTTTTCTTTTATTTAACAATTTTTTCACAATTTGTAAGCATTTTTTTTTTGTTGCTTTTGTTTGTTTACCTTTTGAAACATATGTTTTTTTGTTTTACTAAATTTTACTGCAAAAATTTCTTTAGTAAAAATTTGTTAATACTCAGACAAGAACTGTCACTTTTCGCTCTCAATTTGTGTTCTTATTTACTGCATTTTGTGTACTCGAACGCAATTTCGTAAAATGCAGTAAAGTTCCGTAAAAAACAGTAAAAACTTTTGTGTTCTCGAACGCAGCTAATAACAACAAAGTAAGCAAGCTGCCACCCTGTTGTAGTAATTTGAATAGCTTAGCATTTTTCCTTGGTGCTGCCATGTTCTTAAGTTAATTTTATATTTTTTTTTTACTTTTTATACAGATTTTATGGCCAATGACTTTTAATAATTTTTTTTTGTTTATTGATTGTTTTAATTGTATATAAAGTGGAAAAATATTTTCAGGACGTTTGAATTTCTATTGTTTATAACAAATAATTGCTTAGGGTTTTTGTTGTAGATAATCTGGGGAAATTAGAAAAAGTAAGGAATATAAACATTTAACTTTTGAACGACTCCAAAAAAAAAAAAAAAAAAAAACAAATTTGGTGTCAAACTCTTTCTAGTTCAAGTCCTAAGCAGTTTGGGTTTGACATCCAGCACAATCGATGTTGTATGAAAAAAGTAATGAACCCACATGTGGAACAACCTCCCTAAAAAATATATATTTTTTGTTATAAAAACAAGCATAAATTAATGACAGAATCATAGTTCCCATATGAAACTTTTGATGAAAAAAATAGCAAATTTGGCCGATTTGTTCTCAGCTTTACAGCCATATTCATAAAAAGTTCTTATTTTAAGCTTATAGTATGTAATAACTATTAAACGCTTTTTGTCTTATAAACCTCTTATACGAATTTGTATTCATAAACCTACATTAACAGCATTTTTACTATTAACTGTTTGTGGAAATTTTGTGTTTAAGTATGGCAGCTTTCTTTTTATTTTGCTGTCATGTAATTGTTAGTGATGCATAAAAGTTCTATTCGGTTCACATGATATTCTATATTTAAATTTTTTTTTATAATTTTTTTTAATTGTAGACCTTAGAAATTATTATTATCAAACAAAACTACATATTATTTTAGTTTCTGAACAAAATGTTGCTAAAAGGTATCATAAAAACTTTTGTTTGAACCTTTTTTAAATATTCGATAAGAAAGTATTCGAAAAAAAAGTTTGTTTACTTTTTATTAACATCACTATTATTATGATTTGTTTATTTTATTTTTTTTTTTTAAATATTTTTGAACAACAATTCGTTCTTTAAAACATTAAAAAAAAACTAATTGCAATAATTTTAAAAATAATTAAAGAGAATATAATATCTGCATTTGCCCCTTAACATATTCATTTAAATCATATAAATTTTTTTTAAATAATTATCAATATATGTAACTTTAAATTGGCTGCCTAAAATAAAAAAAATTAGTAAAATGTATTTAACATGTCCTTTGTAATTAATAAAACATTTTTGTCATTATTTTTCTACATATTTCACAAAAATAATATCAGAAAATGCAAACACTTATCAAAATATAATTTAATTTTTGGTTTAAAGAAGGGCAAATCCAACAATAAATTTGCTTACTTTATGAATGGTTTATTAAAGGTTCAATAGACAATTTTTTGTTTATGAACACAACTTTAGCAATTTTTGCTTAAAAACGGTTAATTAATTACAAATAAATTTTTAGAATACGGCTGTTAATAGTATACATTTGTAGATATTATCAAATTCTAGCATTTTGCTCACATTCTACTATTTGAATCTTTTTGTTTTAATTTTGAACAAATATTTAAAAACCTCCATTATTTAGCTTAGCCTCTCTTTCAACCACATGGAAAATAGAATTAAATCCCAACAAATTTCCCTCAAAAAACTTTCCCCATTCAAGAAAATCTCTAGTCAAAAGTTTGTACCCACAGCAATAAGTTTTTTAGTTAATACAACAACCTCAACTATTCTCATTTGCAGACACATTTTTTATTTAGGAATAGTGCTTTTGCGGTTTCTGCCTAGGCTAAGTAGAGTAACATCAACTAACGCGAGATGGCGCTAAACTTATAAAATGTCTGTCGAATTAAAAATGCAAAACCAAACACATACAACTAAAGGCCGTTTTACACTATCACCCAAGTCCTTAGTTTTTTGACGAAAATGTTCCCCTGATCTAATTATTGTTTGAATATTTTAAAAAATCAATGAGAAGTTATCATGTCAGGGCTGTATTTTCCTCAAAATACGAAAGACTTGTGTTATAGTGTAAAGAACTTATTAACGAAGAACAAAGTAACTTTTTTGCAAGTACAGGGTGGCGCACCAATTGTGCTACAATAAGAAAAAAAATTACAAATAATTTTTTTTAAATCAATGTATTTTATTTTTTTTTCATGTATAGAAAATTCAATTAAATTTTTAAAGGGTGTCCCAGTAAGAATGCTCTTTTCATTTAAAAAAACACGTTTTTTTCACAATTATATCGCGTTGTTCTTTTTATTTTTATAATCGGAATAAACATATGTGATAGCTGCCAAATTCACAGAAAAAAATGTTGCACCAGTAAAAGCATTAATCAAAAATAAAATCAGTTTTAGTTAAAAATGTAATCAAGTGAATTAAACTTTTAATTGTTATTATTAATTTCTTTACTAGTGCAAATAAATATTGTCAAATAAACGTTTAGTACACTTGATTAAAAGTTTAATTCACTTGATTAAACGTTTAATTCACTTGATTAAATTTTTAATTCAAACTGATTTTGTTTTTGATTAACGCTTTTACTGGTGTAAAATTTTTTTCTGTGAATTTGGCAGCTGTCACATATGTTTATTCCGATTATTGAAATAAAAGGAACAACGCGATATAATTGTGAAGTTCCATCTCAAGAAGTATTTCTGGATTAGATTCTCTCCATGTACGGCAATGTTGCTTGTTTGCATTGCCGTCTAGATCAAATTTGGCCTCATTGGACATAAACAAGTAATTTATCAAGTTGTTGACGGAAATGAAGGACTGCAAAGCAAGGTACAGCTAGCTGTTTTATCCAAATCCTGTTTTCGGCATCCCATCATTTTAAATAAAAATTAAGCCGATTACTCTCACAGAAAGAACGTTTTTACGTTTTGCTTGTTTTTGTAGCACGATTCTTAGTGCGCCACCCTGTACCAATCTTGTAGCTCATAGGAAAGACTTGCAGGGCTTTAGAACAAAGCATATTAAAAACGAAATAAATTAAGTTTTAATTGTTTTGAGAATGTTTTTTCAAATGCTCTCACACAAGACACTTATTCTCCCAACAATGCCACCATACTTTCATTAAAATTTATACATTTTGTAAACAGTAAATGAAAAAAATAAAATAAAATAAAAAATTTTAAAAATTAAATGAGAGAGAATTTAACCCGGCGCCGGGGGGGTGGATTTTAGCTACAAGGACATGGGGGTTGGGTCATAATGACCCACTTATTAAACTCGAGGTTTTTTGCTATATTTACGAAAAAATATATACAATTTAGATTGAATCTAACCTTATTAAGGAAATAAAACATGACTTTGTTAAAAAATAACATATTTACTTTTATTTTAAACAAAAAACATTTCATATTAAAAAAGTTAACAAAGGAGGCTTCTTCTAGTTTAAATATAATAAACACTTATTTTGATACTGTGGGGATGGGTCATATTTACCTTTTTTTAAGTTTAAGCACGTGTTATTCGAAGTACAATCGCCATGCGACTGATTTGAAATTTATAACATTAAGAGAGATTCAATATCTCCAGCTACTGAGAAGAGCGTAGAGAAGAGAAGTACATTTTTAAAGCCACAGTCAATTTAAAAAGTGACGGGTAATTTTGACCCATCCCCCCCGGCGCCGGGTTAAAGTTACTGCCGACGTTTTAATTATGGGCTTTAAGATTTCTGCCTAAAGTGGAAGACTCTGGCCCCTATTATGAGTTACATTCGTCAAACGATTTTTGATGGCTTTCGAACATCGACTATCGAATGTACATTTTGTATTATGAGTTGACAGCACTGCCGAATATTTCGTTGTGCATCGAATTTTTTAACGAAAACAAATTTGCTTTCGACGGTGCAAATAAATGTAAAAAACTTGTTGAAAATGTAACTATTTGTAAATTTGTTTGTGTTCGTATACCAAATACCGTATTCTTTATCAGTTTTGTTCATTTTATGCAAGTCCAACGTCGCAAACAACAATTGGAAACGCTCATATTCCTTATGGAACAAAATTCTTTTTTGACAAAATGATTTGCAGCAAAGTTCAGCATGTAAAAAGTGGGATAAAACCTCACTGAAGCTGAACAACCATTTTTTATTTTAAGTGACAGCTGATCGAAAATGTACTACTGTGAATAAAAAAATCACAATAATGAATTTTTATCACATGCGCGCCATAATACCAAATGAAAATTCGTTCAATCAGCTGATTCGACTGCTGTCGAAAATCGAATTTAGTTCATAATAGGCACCTCAATTCTGTTTGAATACTAATGATAATATTGATTATTTATTAGTTTTTGCATTATTTACCTAAATTTTTATTATGGTTTTTTATTTCAGAAACTGAAGGTGAACTAACCCGTAAACTAAAAATCACATTACCCTGGGGCCCACTTTACTGTGTACTGCAACAGGATGAACAATCATTTACCGCATATTGCAGTGAAGAAATATCGGTGAGTTGTTATTTTGTCCAAATCTCTAACGTAATTTAATTACATAGTTTTAAATAAAACCAAGTTAAATAACTAATGTAAATTGTATTTAGCAGCTAATTAAGTAATTTTTAAACACTAATGTCTCTTTTTAATATCTTCTCTCTCTTTTCCTTCTTCTATTTCTCACAAACAAAATATCGCACTCACAATTACACCCCTCACTACAATTTTGTTTACATTTTTTCTACACCATTTTACACTGAACAAAAAAATGACAATGACACTTTTATATACTAATGTAAAACCTTGTAAAAACAAAATTTTTGGATTTAAAAACAATTGAAAAATATCACCCTGCTTTTAAAATTGCTAACTTGTGTAATATTAAAATAAAAAAAACTAGATATTCTCGGCCACGCCTAAAAAGGAGGTGGGTAGTATTGAAATAGTATAAATTTTTTACAGTTTTTTATTTTCTTAGATAACTTAAGATTTCTTTTATTAAATTTTCAGTTTAAAGCTATTTTTTGTTTTGTTTCCAAACATTGATGAATTAAAAAATTTATTATTTGAATTTATTGATTATATTCTGGAAATAAAATTCGTCAATCATCAATTAGATTTGTTGGTGTTTTCGCAGAACTCCGCATAGTTTCATAGGAATCGCTCTCAGTTCTAACTAACCAAATACTTTGATAAAATTACTCATTCAAAAAAGCAAATTTCGATCTACCAAAGGTTAAAATACAATTTGGTTTAGGGAGTGATGTTTGACTATTGACATCAGCAGTCGTCGATGGCTGCGAGTGTAGTACGGCAAATCCCTCTGGGAAGATCGAGTGGTTGCGATCGAAACATGTCAGGGTAACCTGCCGGCCAGGGTTCGAGCCCCGGCCACAGTCAAGAATGAAAAATCATCAATAACAATTTTGATTAATTTTCATGTTGTGAAATTCCTTTCTTCATAAAAATAATTTAATGAAAATTAAATTTGATGAACTTAAGCCTAATTAGAAATATTAAAAAAATTTGGATTAAAAACCATAAATAGTTCAATAAAATAACCACAATACTAATTACTCAACAATGTGTTTTTGTATGTGTGACACCGACGATCCTGGATGGAAGATCAAACTAATTTTAATATTACATCATGCACGTCATGCCTTCATAACACAAGTGAATTCGCCTTGATGTCAAGCAGCTTGTCAGTGTATTTACCCGAATTCGATTTAAATTCACTATCCTAATAGGTCGTAAGATTTTTCATAAATAAAGAATGTAAGTAGTGTTGTGTCGTTCCGGAACGACCTAGTTCCATTGAACGATTCCTTAAGCAGAAAGGTGCGGAATTTTTCCTTAGTTCCCTTTTTATCATTCCTCGTTGCATCCTTTGGATCATCACAACAAGCAGGGCTGCCAAATAAATTTGTCAAAAAAATCGTCAATTTCCTGAGAAAAAATAAAAAAATCGTCTTTCTTGTTTTGAAAAATCGTCAAAAAAAAATCGGACAACTTAAAATTTAGTTTTTTCACAATTTTTGTTCGATTTTTACTTTGGCGATTTTTATAAAAAAAAAACATTTAAACAAAACCATGAAAACTTCATACCAAGCTAGCATTTTCAATCGAGTAAGATCTACTGGGAGTATCATAAGGGGCGTTTTTCATCGTCGATGAGCGTTTTTTTTTAATTAGAAACTTAAAAAAAATGTCACTTTTTAGAAAAAAGTCAGCAAATTGGCACGTTAATTTCGGAACAAAAAATAGTCAAATCTGGCAGCCCTGACAACAAGGTCTATTTTTTGTGAAGGAATCAGTGCTGCCGACTTTAATTTATTTATATCGAGGCATATAAAAAATTTCGTAAATAAATTTATTAATGATCCAAAGCAATATATTTTAGAAATATATCACCCGTTTACCACCAGCAATGGCATGCAGATTCGCGTGGATTAAAACAGGTAACATTTTACGAAATTCTTAAAACTTTTTTGCAATTTATGGAAAAAGTTATTATAGAGAAGTTTTCTCGTTCCTCGTTCATTTATTGTTGAAGGTAAACAAAACAGGAACGATGAATGAAAGGAACGGTCGCAACGATTTAGCAAAAGGAACGATTTTGACCAACTCTATATGATAGTGTGACCTAAAAATTAAGTTGGATGACAGAGTTTTTTTTCACAAGTCTGTCAGACTTAGCAATGCTCATAAAAATATTCATAAAATAATAGTTCTGATCGCATAGACAGAGCTGAGTCATTGATTTTGCATCATTTTTGTGTAAAAGTTTGGCATAACCAAAAGATTTTACAAACGTTTTTTTAATGTCGAATTGAAAATTCCCAGATTTTCGTGTGAATGAATCGTGCGTTTTTGTAGGAATGCTGGCCTTTACTAAATTTTTGTTGGAAATTAGTCATTTAATGCGGCGCAAAGGAATTAAATTGAATAACTCAATTATAATATAATTTAAGTCGAATTTTATTTTCAAAACATAAACGATAAATGTGTAATTTTGTTTTCCGTTTGTTGAAAGCTAAAGAAAAATAGGTATACAATTATATAATATCTATACAAATCCTTAGTTTATTAACCAAATTAGTCTTTTAACGACTTTTTGTTTTATAAGTTTCGTTAAAAAAAACATATTTTTTTATTTATACTACATACTGTCATTATTTTCATTATATTTTAAAATTTTGATTTTGTACAGATTTTCTTTATAATTTACTAATTTTTCTAATATTTTGCTTATTTCTTTTTAAAAACCAAAATTATAGCTAAGCGATATTATGTGTAATGAATATCCCCGCGTACGTTTAGATCGTATTCGTCGTCACACAAAAATTATATGGGATGGTCCGCCTACACTACAAGAGGAGGAAGAAGATTCCGAAGATACGTGTCCCATGGATATAGCATTAAATACAACACTATATAGTGATTTAGGTAAGTTTAATTTAAGATTTTCTTAGAGTTTCTGACTACTCCATGAAGTCACTCCAACGTTTACGTTCGCACAAATAACATATAAAACAAAAACAAAATTCAAAAAATTGTTTTTGTTTTATATGTTATTTGTGCGAAAGTAGACGTTCGAGTGACATCGTGAAATAGGCAGTTTATAAAAATTTTAGTTAACATAATTAATTGAAAATACAACAAATATCAGGAGTTTAATGTCTCTATAGAATTAATAAAAAATTACTGGCGTGTTCATAAAAAATAAAATATGTTTAAAATGTGTTTTAAGGCAAAATTTTCATAAAAATTTTTCTTAAAATGCATTTCAAATCCATTTTAATTTTTTATGAATACGGCAGTTAGGATTTAAAAATCTAAATCATCTGGCAACTATTATATCGAGCCCTTACCGCAAAAAAAGCTTAAGCGACATCATTTTCCATTTTCGTTTTTTTTTTAATAAATGACTTTACTGGCAACACTTGCATTATCTTCTAATAAAATATCATTGTCACATAAGTTACCTTTACGATTTTATAGCAAAAACAATTTTATCTTAAGCGACAAACTTCATACAAAATTTTTATGAAATAAAATAAAAAAAACTTCTCCTATAAAATTTTGTTTTTGTCGCTTAAGCTTTTCTGCGGTTATGGCTCGATATTACACCTTGATTACTTTTAGTAAAAATATTGGGAAAAAGGTCGACATTTTTTGAAACGAAACAAAAAAGAATTTAAATTTGTATAGTTATAAAGTTTCCAGATATCCAAAGCATCAGAAATAAATCAGAAATATCAAATTAATAAGACATAGTCCGTTAACGATTTAAGTTTTATCAATATACGAACAAAAACATTATTTTCAGTTGGCAGTACCTTTTAAAATATATGAAAAAAAGTTAGAGATCAGCTGATTTAATTTATCTGTATAAAAGTATGTGTGAAACGGTACCAAAGTTCTATGGTGAATTAAAACTGTCAATAATTTCTACGCTAATGTAAAAATGTATACTAGCCCCCAGGGCTAGTGGAATTTTATTCACCTCAACAGTGTCAAAAATTTACTTCCAAGAGTACCTTGCTACCGTTTCACACACACCCTAAATGCCAAAAAAATAATTAGCATATGAGGGCGGTTTGCTTTGCGACAGAATAGAAACAGATAAGACATTGAGAAAACCAAATTTCTTTAATCTGCAGTTTTTTGTTGGGAAAAATGACAATCGCCTAAGAAAACTGCCATTAAACTTCTTTTTATTAATTCTTCTGTTTGTTTTTTTTAATTTCATTCATTATTTTTGCTAATTATAGGACAAAATCTTTTGAAAATTCCAGTTTGAAAACTGAAGTTCTTTTACAAATTCCAATGTTCTTCCATGAATTTCTCATTTATAGCAATTCATTTGTATGTAATTCTTCTTTTCACCACGTATTTTTTTTTTTAATTTTCGTTGTTACTACATTAGCTTAATTTCATTATTATTGCTAAAAATGCTTACTGTGCACTTTAATATTTTTATATTGCTAGCAAGTTTTAACTATTATATTGCATTTTTTTCAAAACACGTCTTAAAACAAATGTACATACAATCATTAGAAGGCCCCTTTTTCCCCCACTTCTTTCATTTGACTGACAACTGATGATATGCAAAATGTGTTCTTTCTAGTCGTTTTTTATCGCTTCTGTGTTATTTAAGACACTAGACCTAATGGCGTTTCTTTTTTAGTTATGATAGAAGTAGTTTTTTAACTTACATACAATACAGACATATTTCAGTAGAAGATAGTGATGTTTGTTTTTTAATTATTATTCGGTTTTTTTTTTGTCACCAAAAAAGTTTGTTAAGGTAAGGTAATAGGGTTAAAATTAAATTGACAAATTCCAAACCTTTGTGCAGTAAAAGCATCAGTATCACAACTGCAAGGAGGTGATCACGCATTAGCAACAATATTTTGCATCACTACAGCAGTGATGCACAGTTTTGTATGAATTTACGAACGTACCCGTACCCTTAAACAATTACAACTTTCTCTACCAGTGTCTTTCTTTGTTTGTTTACCAGACTACATACTACCGTTATATCGAGTAGCGATTGCTTATTTGTTTCTTTTGTTTTCTAGTGAGTTTTCTTGCACTGAGTTTAGTTGTTAACATAAAACAACAACAACACCACTAACAAAATATTTAGCATAATTTTCCCTCTTTTATGCACACTAGGGATGATAAATGAGAAAACCAATATCGTACCAACGAACTTTTAAAATCGTACTTTTTCGGCCCCCATAGTACTAAATCATTTTTATACCCTCCACCACAATTAGTTGTGAAGAGGGTATACTAAGTTTGTCATTCCGTGTGAAACTTTTTTATTATTCATCTCAGACCCCATAAAGTATATATATTCTGGCTGCTTGAGTAATTCTTAGTCGATTTAGCCATGTCCGTCTGTTGAAAACACGCTCACTTTCGAAAAACTCAAAAGAAATAAACAAACTAGGTGTCAAATTGCTTGTAGTTATCCTAAGCAGTTTGGGATTGAATTTCAGCAAAATCGGTTTAGTAGGACCAGAGCTATGAATCAAAATGTGGAACCACCACCTTCAAAAACTTGATAATTTTGTTACAAAAACTAACATAAATGATGCAAAAATGCACGGAATGACATAAGATTTTGCACAAGTCCGTTTTATTCGAGTAGAAATTACACTGTAAAATTTCGCGAAGGTCGGTCCATAATTTACCCTAGGCCCCATATAAACCCTACTCTCGGAAAACAGTTTAGTCTCCTAGAACCATAATTAATAACAAGTCGTCACAGTTTAAGATAATAATAATAAAAAGACATCATACAGATATTACTCCTTAAACATTCAAACTGTCGGTGGAGGGTATCAAAGATTCGGCACAGCCGAATATAGCACTCTAACTTGTTTTATATTATTTTTAAAAACAAAAATTTAATCCAACAAAAACAAAAGGAACTTTAAATTTACTTGTGCATGTTAAGTATAGATAGAAAAAATACATAATCATTAATTATACATAATAAAAGGGTGGGTAAAATTTTTTCGCTTCGAATGCACATCGCGATTCTTGTTCTATAAGTTATTCCAAGCAACTTTGCCAAAGAAACCATAGGTCAAAAATTAATTTAGAGCCCCAGATTTTTCAAAATGGTAGTTAGTTTTCCAAAATATTCAAGAATAGAGGCAATCAAATTGTATTTTGTCTAGCCAGACCTGTATCATGCGGTATTTAGAGTCGATGAATCCATTTATTTTTATTTTTGATTGTCGCCAGAGAGCGTTTTCATACACTTTTTAGAATTTATCGTCTTTTTTTGTGGAAAACTGAAGAATATTCCTCAAAATGCAATCCCAAATTTTAAACAAAAATTTTTGCATTCGAAAAATATGTGCATATGAGCATCTTCGTATTGTATCAAATTCTGTTGATTACTTCTTTACGTGACAACCATCTTGTTGACGAATATTTGAAAATATTATGAGTTCGTTCCAAAAAAATCTTGAATTGACTTTTGCAGAAGTGGTTTCCTATATCTTTTCAAAACTTGTCAATATCATCAGAAAATGCTCGCTTATATGCTGCCGCTGATACTAAATTTAGAATGTGGCATAAGCAATCTTTGAATGTGCAAGTGCAAAATTCTATTCACAATAGCGGAGTTCAGTGTTCAGCAATTGGTCTTGCAAAAGAGCCAATGCAAAATACCATGGCTGTTTTGTTTTTCACTTAGATTTCATAAAAAAGCTACGACATTTTGCATTTTCGCAAGACTATTTCCACCAAACTCCGCTTATATTCATTGGACAGTAAATACAAGTTGCCATTTTATATAAATTATAAATATGTAGGTCTTAAAAATTTTAGAAATAGTACCAATTTCCTTTTTAGTTTTTAATTGTATCAAAAAAAGTACAATTGTACCACCTTTATCAACCCTGATACACACACATGCACTCTCCCATGCATATGAAAATCAGCGTTGCCACTTTGTGGGTAATTACCCGAATTGGGTGTAATTTTTACTGTCGTGGGTAATTTCTTATAGGTGCTGATCAGGTGTAACTTGAAACTCTTTCGTTTTTGAACTATTAATGTAAAGATTTGATTTCAGAAAACAAAATTATACTATCGAAAATATTGTTGATCCAAAAAAAAATGAACAGTCTTTTCAACCAAGACACGGTTTCTTATTGAGAAAAGATTTCGATCATTTAATATAGATTTTGAATTGTGCCAGATGGACTCTTAGATCTCGATAGATATGAGCATAATAGTTATTTAGAACCTTAAATTATTGGAAAAGGGTATTCAAAATAAAAGATATGTTTAAAAAGCAATTAATTTTATTTTTTAGTTGGAAAAATATTAAGCGCCGTTATCACTTTTAAAACTGATTAAAGAAACAGACTGTTGTCTGAAATCATAAAGGATATTTTTTATGTTAAATTTTTTAAAAATAATTATCTCTTTTTCGTTTTCTGAAAAATAAGTTGTTTGCGCTTACGTGGTTAATGAAGAATCGCGACAGTAAGCGGCAGTTTTGTTCATTAACAAACCTGTTCAGATAGAAGATTATGTTCACCATAAAAGTCATAAACTCGCTTTTAAGTTGCTCGAATCGATGAATTATTTTTAAAGCTAATAAGCATACTTTGGTAGCGTTTTTTTTTTTAAATAAACCGTTAATTTTAAATCAGGTGTAATTTTTTTTAAATCCGGTAATTTTTCTTCATGTCAAGTGTAATTTTGAATTTTGCTGGTGGTAACACTGATGAAAATAGTAAAGAAATAAAAACAACAACAGACAAACTTTTCCAAACATAAGCAGAGAACGAGGCCGAAATTAAATTGTTGCCGGCGCCAAATCAACACTAATTTAAGCCGTTTTTTGGTCTAAAGCTTTGTACAGACGGTGCTCAGATCTTACAATGTTGTCATTAAAATTGACTAAAAATGTCTTCCAACTGTGTGAATATTGTACGCTATTTTTATTTGGCAGAAAAATGAAAACATTGTAAGATCTGACCATCGTCTGTAAGAAGCTTAAGAATCTGCGGTTTTATAAAAATCTCTTAAATCAACTAAAAGTGGTTTAAATTAAGTGATTTTACGCAATAAAATAAGATTTTATGTTTTTTTTTATGATTTTAAAGGAAAATTTATAATTATAAAATAAAATAATTGAAACAAATAAATATAAATTTGTAAAAATATTTACATTCGAGTGAACATTTTTAAACGAAATTAAGCGCTAATTCAAATAGTCGGTGAAGTATCATTCTATGAGCTTTATGCCCTGAACTTGAGAGCTTATGTTAATACAGTCTTTTGTGGTTTCTTTGATAAATGTTTTTTATACGTATTTACATTGTTCTTTTTTTTATAAATTTTAATTTAAACAATAATTGTTTGTGTTTTATAGCTTATGACGGTTAAAGTATGTGTAAGTTCATAAGTATCTTTGAATAAGATATTTTTATAAATTTTAAAAAGAAAAATTTACATGGATTGTGTATGTGCTTTTTTGTAAGTTTTTACTTGTTATTGTTTAATCCAGTGTGTAGATAGATTTTGTCAGGCATGCAAGCGTAACGGGTACATTGTAATAGAGTTAGTCAGTGTTGTAAGATGACAGCGACATTGAACAGTGGGAATAAAAATGAAAAATAAACGCAAGATTTATAATTAATTTTTTACCGATTTTTTTAAATACAATTTTTATTAACTAACAAAAGTTAAGAGAAAACTTTTATTACTGTTAATTTTTTGTTTTATGCTAAAAACACAAATGGGACAAACGATGAATTATTTGCAAAGAATATTCGTCGTCAGAAAAGAAAACATTGAGTTATAACAATGTTTGCAATTCCTTAAATACTTTCACATTTATGGCAACAAACGCTGTTATCACACTGTAATTCAGCTTGTAAGCAAATTTTATTACATATTCCCCAAATTTCATTACAAAAGCTTAACCTTTAGCTAAATTTTACTCAACATTTAGAGTTTATCGTTTTAGTTATTTAAAAGTTATACCCGCTAGATTAATCACTAACCACTGTTCCCTGACAACATATTGTGGACTTGAACATGTGTAAGTGAAACTTTACTCTCTTTTTGTTGTTGTTTAAGTTTTATGCTTGACAGTTGGCTTAAAAAGGGGGTAGTACAGTTTAATTGTTTTGGTGTCTGCGTCTCTTTGTATGAATGTGTTTTAACTTGATTTTTCAAATCCTAGATAAGCACGACCAGGTACTATAAGTATTAAAACTAAATACCATTTTCAAAAGACACAATAACAAACAAAAAAAAAAAAAAAAAATTGAGGACATTTTTCAAAACAAATATTACCACATTTTACTTGTTTCACTTTTACATAAAAAAAAAAATATGAAAATGTATGAGGAATTTGTAAATAAATTAATACGACGACGACTTCATGTAAAAGTAGCTCATACGCAATCAATAGACAATAGCAATGATAACAGCAACAACAATAGCAAACTAGATTTACCAATGATCAGTCAAACTCACAACCACAAAAATTAACTAACAACAATAACAGTTGCCATTTTTTACAACCATGAATGAAAACTAAACTGAAAATATTAAAAAAATGCCAACGTTCAAGCTCATTGTTGAAATGGAGGGAAAACGGAAAAGTTTTTAAAAGAAATTTGAGTTCTTTAATAAGATCCCTTAAACTTACAGATTTCCTTCTTGTCCTGATAAGGTTTAGTAAATAGAGAACCAGGCCCCATTATCCGGTCCTACAAGTGATCACAGTAACGCCAACAAATTGTTATCAAGCCATATTAAATACCGGTAAATTTACAACACTAGTCTCGAGAAGATCGTACCTGACCGTTGCAGCTTATGTAAAATTACCTTCTGAACCCGAATATGGCCTCCGTTTTGCCTGATTACCCACCATTTTCTGGAAGCACCCATTTACTTTTGTTTAACCATTATCTATTATTTTATGATCGCAAATGCCAATAAAGAGGGATATTAAGAATTGGTTTGGTCGTAAAATATCTCCATAGCTCCTGTCTTCAGTGCATCTCTCACGATGAAAAAGTCAATATCTCGATGTTTTGGTGCGAGGATTCAGTGCTTATATATTGTCTAAATTGAGCAAAATCGCGTCCGTGAAAAGTGTGGAAATGGAGCAGGGAACAGGAGGCCACTTTAAATAAGAATCAGCTGAAATGGCGACAGCGCTCGATACTTTGTGAACAAGTCTTAAAAAATCACTGAATTAGTAATTCGCAATATTAAAACAGGATTCTAAGTGGGTAATTTTTTTTTTGTTTCTGCATCGAGCTCCGAAAAATATTTTCATTAGCTGACCGCACTAACTATCTAATCATATTGCAACCAGATGAACAGCAAGTTAAAATTTTACATCATTCTTTGTAGAGAATTGAAGTTCATTTTTATTACCGATACAAATTTGGAAGGCTTGGAAGCGAGGAATCTTGAAGTCTTTCCCTAATTCTGCCGTTTTTTAGTCCATGCACACGCTTATTTGCAAGAAAAAGAAATGTATGGCATCAGGGAGGCCATACATTTCTACATACATACTGGCAGGCCTGAAAAATTTTCGTGATTCTTCTAAAATTAAAAAAGATCTTGTATAAAATTCCAAATCACCTTAAAAAAAAGAAGTTTTTAAACCCCACCAGAGGAAAAATTAAATTTTTTAGACCAACTAATAAAGAAAACCTTGAAATATTTTAAACCGGAACTAAAATAACACTTTTTAACCCCCGATTTGAAAATAAAAGCGCTTTAACTCTAAACAATTTACGATATTTTCAACTCGAACTTTTATCGAACGAGGAATGTTTTTTAAAACTTTTTTAAGCTTCTAGTATGTACCTACAAGTCAAATTTAATAACTTTTATGAGATCACCTTCATAAAACTTAGTTTTTTTTAGAGCTTGGCGAAATTATAAACCTCAATTCTTCTATTAAACCTTGTAAGAAAATCGAAATTTAAAAAATCTTTTCCGTTAGACCACGTTTTTCTAGTCTAAAGTTACAAATTTCGATTCTTTTTTTTATAATACTAGACTACATTGTTTTTTTTTTGCCATTTGTTAATACAGACTACCATGTTAAACAATTTTTTTATACAAAAATTATAAAAAAAAAACTGATAATAGTTATAAGGCCCAAAAACCAGTTTGTTATGCAGTGATGCATTACATTAAACATCCACCACTATCCAACCACTCGCTCTTCCCCAACAACAACATTTCCCTTATCTACAAGCTCCAGCGAATAACTCAGATATTCTTACATACCGACAGACAGACAGACAGCTCCAACTGAATTGAATGTACATTTTCATTTGTTTTTTTGCTTTAACATTTTTAGAGTGTGTTTTTCTTTAAAATATTGGCAATATAACTAAAACAATTACAAAATAAAATGGAAAATTCTATTTAAGAATGAATTTTGATTCCACAATATTCCATTCCACACAAACAATGTGTTTCATTTCGAAAAGAAATCAATGAGAAAAAGAGAGTTCAGAAACAAAGAGTATTTACAGATGGGAAGAGTTTTTTTTGAGTTCGAACAGGGTTGTCAGATTTTTTTGAGCTCCATCGCCAAACCGAATGTCAGATATCGCCAAACGTCAATTTTGTTCAGTCTTAATTAAATTTTTTTTTTTTTTTAAATTAAATTTTGCATACAAAAAAGCTAGTATAATATTTCAGTCAAAAATCGCCAAAAACTGTAAAAAAAAAACAAAAAAGTCGCCAAAAGTAAATTTTGTTTAGTTTCTGTTATTTTTTTTTTATATAACATAAAATGAAGATCATATTTTAAGTTAAAAACAAAAACTAAAATTAAGTACACAAGTCTATTAGATAGCACACTTCAGCCTCATCAATTTCATTACTGGTGTTTTGACCTGCAAACATACTGTTAGAATTAAATAGTGACTGAATAAAAAATTCACTTAAAATGATAACAAAACAAAAATCATGTGAAAAAAAGTTGCCAGTTTATTTTTTAATTAGTAGTAATAACAAAAAATTGACAAACTGTTAAAAAAATCGCTAAAATTATGTAAATGGTAAAAATAGCCAAGTAAATCGCCAGTTTTATCAAGAATAGCCAAAAAAAAAGCCGCCAGTAGCCAAATGGAAAATCCCAACGCCAAACACATTTCAAAATCACCACGTTTGACGAGAAATTGCCATATCTGACAACCCTGAGTTCGCATGAAAAATTAAGAAAATAAGTAATAACAACTCGAGTTGTGGAAAAAACGCTTAAACAAAATGTGGCTATTTGCTAATAAAAGAAAAAAAAATTAAATATTAAATTTTTGTTTTTCGATGATTAAGTTTGAGTTCTTGGGATCTCAGTTAAACAAGGTTTAGTTAATCTAAAAACAGATTTGTGCTGCGATTACCAAGTTTGTATACAAAATTTTGAGGGAAAAGCTTATGGTGTTTTCTTTTCTACAAAAAATGTGACATTTCATTTAAAAAAAAAATTGCAATTTGGTGTCTGTTTCTTAAAAATTTTGCTCCCAAAAAGGGTGGCTTGTTTTATTCTAAAAAACTCATCCTTTTCGGGAGCAAAATTTTTAGGAAACAGACACCAAATTGCATTTTTTTAAAATAAAATGTCACATTTTTTGTAGAAAAGAAAACACCATTAGTTTTGCTTAAAATGTTGGTCTTTAATGAAATGAAAATAAATAAATAATCACATTTCGTCGGAAAATTCTGAGTTTCAGACTACGTTAAACTAAAGTTAAACCTAATTCACATTTCAAAAACTCGAACTAAGTAAGTCTTCGGTCTACAAATAACGAGAAAATCATTTTTAACCCAAATTTAATACATATTTTAATCAGGCTGAAGGTTATTAAATTATGAATAAAGGAATATTTCGAACCCACCTTCATGGATAGGTTGATCTGTAAACTGCTCAGAAGTCTTTGCCACTTAACACTCACCGTCATTGACGAAGGCTGGCAGCCCATAGTCAAATATCAATCTTTAAACCAAATGACATTTTTACTTTGGTGGATCGAAATTTGTTTTTTTTTTTTTTTTTTTTTTTTAAGATAACCTATTTTAATTGATTTACTTGTTCTTCCTTACTTTTGTTTTTCATACTTTTTGTTATTTATCATTTTCATTCTGTAAAAGATAGTAAAATGTGTTTGGCCAGTTCTTATTATCACCAGAAACTTTTTGGAAACTTAAAAGTAATAAGAATTTTTTGAACTAATCGAAAATATTTTTATAATATGCCAAAAGTTGCATGATGTCTACTACAATGCAATTTTTTTTTTTTTTTTATTAAAGTTTAAATTTTCGTTCGGGACAACTGTGAAATTTTGAGTGATAAGCATGGAAAAAATTTCCATTAAAACATCTTAAACATGATGTTTTGAATATCACATCAAATGTTACTTTTCAATATTTGCAGATTATAGCTGGATGGCTGCACAAACTAGGTCACTTTGGTTTTTAACGACTTCAAACCCAAAAATCAGCCTCTAACCTAACATATTTTAGATATTTTTAGTTAATTGATCGCTAAAGAGAATGACATCATGTCCTCACATATTTTAGATCTCTCTCCTAACATGATTTCTAAAGAGAAGCACATTAACATAATCTTTAAATTTCTAATGGCTACTGGCTCTCGTGGATAATGATTGGGCTGTATGAAGCAGCAATCTATTTTTCTTTCTGCTAATTTGAAGACCCTGATAACTTAGTTATATTCGATTTATCTTTATATGTCTCCCAACAGTGCAACGTGATTGCAAATATATGCAATAAGAAATATCTTTAACGAGCTAAACGATTGAACCCGCCTGATATATAAATTCGCCTTGGTTGGTACCTAAAGACGCATAAAAACCCGAGGGAGGACTAACTAGTGCAACAGTAGTCGCATATCATGTTTATGATTTTACAATAATGCCTGTATTATTATTTTACTGTTTTCATCTAATCTGGATCTGTAGCTCGTTTCTGTATTTCTCACATCGTAAAATTTCTTACATGAAGTGTGAAACAAAAAATTCCATCGTTTCTCGATTTATGAGATAAAAGTGTTTCTGTATTTGAATGCGAAAACAGACACAACAATTTCTGTTTATACTGGAATATTTCCAGTAATTAAGTGTCAAAGAAAAGCGAAACGTCAACAAAAAAAATAAATATAATAAAAACAGGGCTGCCAGATTTGACGAGTTATCGTCATCTTGACGATTTTTTGTTCCGATATTAACAAAGTGACGTTTTGATGATTTTTTCTAAAAAAGTGACGAAAGCAAAAACAAAATCAAAAATATTTTATAATTTTGTTGTTACTTTCTATAGAAATTCATCTTGAATTTTTAAATTTCAAGCACTTCTATTTTGTGGCGTTGAAAATTGAAAAAAAAAATAATATGAATGTCTGTAGAAAGCAACAACAAATTTATAAAATATTTTTGATTTTATTTTTGCTTTTAATGAAATTGTTGGCGTTGCGTTTTACACTATAATCCCCTTAGTCTTCGAAATAAGATAATTGTAAATATTTTTATATGTTTGTTTATTAGAAAAAAAGATATCTTTAGAAACAAGGCTGCTTAAATTTTTATATTTATCCCTATTGTGAAAATTGTCCTCGAAATTGTTTGTTTCTTCCCTAAAAAATGTATCGGCAAAAGCAAAATTTCGAGGGAAAGTAATGGACCGACTTGGCTTATTTTGAACATTTAATACTTCTTATATACATATACAAAATATGATTGATATTTGATATTCTTATCTTATATGTACACTTTTGTGCCAAAACCGTTATTCCGGCAAGAAAGAAATTTGTTTGTCTCCCAGTAAAAACTTTTTCAAAATGGATAGCTTCCTTCACTCGTTATTAAGTAGCTTTCTTCCATAAGAACTTCGATAACTACTTTTTTTTGGATGTATTAAGATAAAAAAAATGACTTACTTTTGAATTTGTTCTTTTTGGCACAACCCTTGTAAAATTCATTAGTTTTTCAGTAGAATTGAATGTAGTGCTTTTATGTGTTTCTGATTACTTAACATATTATTTTGTAGGCGAAGATTTTACTGGGTCTTTAACCCGTTTATTTATGAACCGATTTTTTTAATTTTAACTACAAGGTATTCTACTTAGTCTACTTCAGGTAAAAAAGAAAAAGATTATAGGAATAGGTAAATTAAAGATTTATATCTCAATTATTAAATAATAATTATTCAATACCCATGAACTTTAACTATGTTTTTGTTTGATTATTTTTTAATAAAAGTCGGAACAAAATTGTTTAAAATTGATTTTAAATTGCACGATTTTTAAAACAAAAAAGACGATCTTTTTTATTTTTTTCTCAGGAAATTGACGATTTTGACACAAATTTATCTGGCAGCACTGATTAAAACCAAAACAAGAAAAGGCTAACAAAAATTTAAACTAACAATATATAACAATTGTTTTTTGTTTATTTTCATCATATAAATTATGCATTTATCATTTATACCTATTCCTTCTATTTTTTTATTTATTTAAAAAAAATAGTATATAAACATATTTTAAATTCAAAATATCTACATTTTGTTTTTCTCGCCACCAATTTCAAATGTGACTTATTTTGACAGTTCTTGAAAGAAACTTTTCGCAAACTATTGTTATAGAAACACTTTTTCTCGCATCCTTCCAATAATTGCTGGAAAATTATTTAAATGACAGATAATTCTCGCAAAAAAAAGATACAGAAACACTTGTGTGAGAAAAACCATGTTTTGTTTCATTTCACACTTTTTTGTTGCATTTCACACGTTTCATGCGAAGAGTTTCACGATGTGAGATATACAGAAACGGGCTACTGTTTACATTTATATCGTTGATTGTTCTTAATGAAAACTTAAGAGTCCCATCGTAATCGATTATAATGTCTTTATTATACTATTGATGGCATCCTTTTGTGATTTTTTTTTTTTTATCAAATTTATCTTCTTTACTGATTGCTTATAGCTCCCCAAGGGTTACAAAAGAGTCCAACTATAGTTCATCAATAATGAATTCTTTTGCGAATTATTGAAAACTACAAATAATTTTTTTTAGAAATTTAGTGCTTTTCTCCAATAGCTTTTAATTTAACAACGATTTCTTGAATTTTACAGCATAATTTGGGATTTTTAAAAATCTTAGAAATATACAAAAAATAAAGAATTTTTAAATTTTAAATTATACAAAGATTTTGTAAAACTTTTTCCAAAATTTTTGTATATTTTCGTAAAAAAGTTTGGTTTAATATCTGCTGATTTTGTCTTGTCGAAAAAGCTAATTGACATTACTTATAGAGAAATATTTGTACAGCGTTGCCGTTTTGGTTACTTTTAACCAAAATTGGTTACTTTTTTTTCCAATGTGTACTTGTGTACTTTTTTTCCATTTTGGTTAATATTTTTCAAAACAAAAATAACCAATTTTTTGTTTTGGAAGAAGATTTACCCGCTCCGCTATTTTGACTCTTAAAAATTGTGTGTGGTATTTGTGCAACCAATGCCAATACTTTTTTCATCTACATACTTAAAAAAGCTTAAACTTTAACAAACTGTCAACTTAACCATATGTATATACTTTGAAGTATAGATGGCCATTATCTGCGAAAACATAATTTTAGTTAAATATTAAAATAAACCAAAATTAGAGAAAAATTTCGCTTATAATACAAAATTTTAAAAACGTAAACAAAAATATTTTTTGAATAAAAATTCGTATGATTAACAACATTTTTTTCAACTTTTAAAATTTGACTTAACATGTTTTGTCAAAATGCCACAGATATATATAAAAGATCTACCGCACAATTTAGTTAAATTTTGCACTTTGATACCATAATAACACAGCAAGACTTAAAAAATTTTACTTGCAAGAGCTCTTTATATAAAATGGTTGAAGTGTTAACTTTGTAAAGGAAGTGCACATCCACTAAAAATTTCGAAAAATTATATAGCCTTTTGTTCTTTCCAGACCATCGGTAATACACTATTAAAATTTATTAAAATCGGTCCAGCGGCTTATGAGCCTACAAGATACAAACAAACGCAATTCCTTCTTTAGACATATTTTTCAACTGAAGTGCGAATAAAATAGTATGTACATTTGATACAATATTTTGTATATTTTGGTTACTTTTTTTTGCTTTTGGCTATTTTATTTTAACATTTTGGTTACAATTTTTTTTTGGTTGTGGCAACGCTGTATTTGTATAACTTTTTCTCTCACTGTTCCCACCAAAGAGATATTGAGAACACTTTGTGACGTTTTTATAAAAGATAATTTTTTTGCTGCTTGGCATGCGTTTTCTTTGCACATGGTTTGTTGGGGAGCAGCAGCAACTCTGTTTATTATTATAAAACCTGCACTAAACACACAGTGTTTTTCCGCCTTTAAAATTTAAGCATAATTTTGTTTAGTTTACATTTAGCTGCCGGCCCAAACGGTATAAACGGGTAAAAAACGAACAACAATTTTCATTAAAAACGAATGCGAAAAAATATTCATTGTTTTGTTTTATTATAATAAAAATAAAACACGCGTGTTTGAAGAGTGAAATCCGTTTAATAATTTACAACATTTTTTTTTGGTGTGTGTGTTTATATGTGTATTTTCATTTATATATTTTTATAAAATTTAAAAAAAACAACCAAAAATTTCTTTAAAACGTTAAAAATAGATCACTGATCTAATAACAAAAAAAAATTAAATTTATGAAAAAATTAAAAGAGAATTTTTGAAAAATTAAAAAATATTATACCTAATTTTTGCTTAATAAATCTAGAAATTTACGTGTAAATTTTTTGCTGTAAAAAATAAATAAAAATGAATATGTATAAACATTTTTAAATATGCATATTTATTTACGTGTGGGCGGTTATACCTAGTAGAAAAATAAATATATTGTGCGGTCTTTGGAAAACTTTTGTAAAAGAAAAGAACATTTACTGTAGGTATAAAAAATAAAAAGTTTCTTTTATAATAAAACGCAAAATAACAACACGGTTTGAAATAAACGGTACCTTTTTACTAAAACACAGTGAAAACAATACACAACTCATAACAAAAGTAAACAATCCTCCATAATACCTATAACAAAAACATAAATTTGTTTTTGATTTACAACAATAAATCTATAAAGCAAAACAATAACAAAAGAACAAAAAAAATAAAAAAAGAATTATATGATATTTAAATGACAAACACTTGAGTTACCAATAAATTTTACTCCTCTCTCTTTTCTTTCCCCGTTTGTTTACATCCAAAAAAAATGTTGTCCACATCCCGGAAATCGCTAAAAGCTTCAACTCTCACAAAAAATTTGACTCGCGGAGGAAATTAAACTTCTAAAATAACTTTGTTTAATTATTTTCAAACATAAAATTTTTCTTAAAACGAAAGCAAGAAAATAAAATTAAAAACAAAACAAAAAATTTTTTAATAACAGTATTTAATTGCATTTTATTCGTTAGGTTTTTTAATGGTTTCTTTTAAAAAAGTTTCATCTTTTTACAGCTCTCTCTATTCTTAGTTCTATTATTTCCAAAAATTTTAGTCGGTCATTTAACGGTTAAATTTGTTTGTTGTGCTTTATTTCATGTTTCTATTTTATAACTTTTTCATTTTTCGTTTAATTTGTTGAAATGTTTAAATAATAAATTAATTTTATTTAAAAAAAGTAAAAAAGAACCGTAAATTTTCTACATTTTTAAGCAGTTTATGTGTTTCAGTGTGGCAAATTCGTGCAACTTTTATTTTAAATTATAACCACCATTAATTGAAAAATTGGGTGCTTTTAAAGTGATTGCTTTTATTTTTTGGATTATGTTGTTATAAACGTTGGATTATTTGGCCTATTATTTTTATAAAATTGGTAAGTATTGTTTAGTTCTTTTAACTTGTTTGTTTTAAAGCCAAAGTTGATTTTTTGCAAATTAAAAAAAGCCTTAAAATTAGGAAAATTTCAAATACAGCTTTATTATGCCAAAAATATGGAGAAACTCCTCAAATTTTGGAATTTATTGTATTGTACTAAACCACGATTTATTTAAAGGGTAATTCTTTGCTAGTCAAAAATATTTCCGTAACTTTTTTCAAAAGCACGTCAATCGAACGATTTCGTTTATCATAGAAATATCGAGCCTTTACCGCAAAAATAGCTTAAGCGAAATCATTTTCAATTTTCATTTTTTAATAAATGAATTTATTGGCAAAGCAGGGCTGTGGAGTCGTCCGAAAAAGTACTAACTCCGACTCCAAACGCTGAAATTTTTTAAGTGCGACTCCGACTCCTACTATAATCTTGATGCTAAATGTATATGAGACTCAGTGATGTTAACTTTTATTTTTTCATTACCGTACGGCCTTCTAAAAATGACCGTTTTTGAGAAAAAATTACCGTACGCATTAAATGAATTAAACAAAACACTATTTTTATTTATGTTTATCATATAAATATGCACGCTAAGCGTATTAAATAAAAATATTTTGAGTTGAATGAATATACCTTTATGTATGTATGTACCTATTTTATTCAAAATTATTTTACTGCTATATTCATAAAAATATGTACAATAATTTTGCTTAAAAATGTATTTTAAACCAAAATTTCTAATCAAATTTTTTCAAAAAAAAACTTTTAAAATTAAAATAAATGGCTTATGAGAACTGCTCTTATGTGCTGTTTCCAAATGACAGGCGATGACTCAGTCCATCATATAAATCTTACTACATAATCAATCGCCTGTCATTTGGAAAAATCAATCCATTCGTACTTAACCTAGGCAAAGTTGTGTCAATATTACGGCAAGTACAGATTTTCTTAAATCAAGTACAGAACGCTTGATCCAAATACGGATTAATTAAGTGCCTTAACATATTCACTTAACTTTAGCACCATTTAATCCCTGATCCGTACTTAAAATAATCCGAAAACTATAGTAAAATTTATTAGCACACGGCTATTTGATATGTAAGTATGTTTACATATTGTTGATTTTTAAACAAACAAAAAGTTTAATATAAAATTAATAAGAACTATACAAGCATAATTTCAGTTTTCTTAATTGGACTTATCGCTGTTACGAAAACATTTGCAAAAACATTATGTTTCTAATTTTTTGTTATAAAATTTATCTATTTTTATTAAATTAAAAATCACCTCTCAAACGTTAAAATTATAAAAAATTCATACATATGTAAGCATGTATATATATACTAAAAATCCAAATTTCTTTAAATACCGTTTTTTAAATGAAATTACCTTGCTACCTTTTGCGGCCCAAAAAAACCCTAAAAAAGGGTAATTACCGTATGGAATGAGGGTATACTAAGTTTGTCATTCCATGTGAAACTTTTTTATTATGCATCTAATACCCCTGGTTTCTTGAGTAATTCTAAAGCTTTGTACAGACGATGGTCAGATCTTACAATGTTGTAATTTTTCTGACAATGGTGCCATTGTCAGATGCATGAATTTAACACATCTACCAAATGAAAATAGCGTACAATGTTCACACAGTTGCAAGACATTTTAAGTCAATTTTAATGACAGCATTGTAAGATCTGACCACCGTCTGTGCGAAGCTTAAGCCGATTTAGCCATGTCCGTCTGTTCAAAGTACGCTCACTTTCGAAAAACTTAAAACAAAAGTTCAATCTTGGTGTCAAATGGCTTCTAGTTGTATCATCATAGTAATCAATCAAAATGTAGAACCACCACCCTTAAAAATTGACAATTTTGTTACAAAAACTTACGTAAAAGGTGCCATAATGTACTTCTAAAACCGTAATAAATATTGCTATCATATTTAAATGTGCTTTCGTATCCATAATTTACCATAGGCCCCATATAAACCCTACTCCCGGAAAACAGTTTAGTACGCAAAAAAATAATAAAATTTGGTACGTCACAGTTTTATAAGATATTGTAAAATTTGGTCCAATTTTGGTTCATATGGCTAGAAATAATACCATGCAATTTTATGATTATCGGTCCATATTTACCTAAGGTCCCATATTAAGCAGCTTTCTGAAAAGCACTTTAAGCAACTCTTTGAAAAGCACTTTAACCTCGTACTTCTGAAAAAAAACTTTTTTTTTACAAAAGTGCCAAAATTTTTAAAAGAAAAAACAAAAACAGGTTGTAATGCTTTTTATATTACTGTTAAATAATTAAATGAAAAAAGTATATAGAATTAATTTTATTTAAAAATATATAAAAATTAAATCTAAAAATGTATTTATTTTGAATACGCCCTCGCGTATGCTCTTGTATTAATTATGTTCCTAAAAATTAAAGCTCAAGCTATTCATTATTAACTTCTTCAATATCACTCAAATAGACTAACAGACCATTAAAAAGTGCAACATAAGACTAAAGAATAAACTCCAAGATCTATTGCATTAACTTCAGACAACTTATATAAATCTAGTGCTAAAGATATTTCAAAATCTAAAAAAAAATTTGGGTTCTTTACGAAGAAGTTAACACAATGAAAATAATAAAGAACAGAGAAAATACAAGACCATTTATTAACATGAAAACATCACTTAATATTTGTATCCAATATACTGCAAATTTTAAATTATGCATCTAAAAAACTGTTACGAATCATGATATATTATTTAAGTTAGTTCAAATTGCTAGGACAAAAGCATAACACTTTCTGATTGTCATTCAATTGGTTTGAACCGGAACCAATTTTTATACTTACGTCCGTTTTATAAAGATTATTTAATAATTATAGCTCTCAAATATTCTAACTGTCGGTGGAGGGTGTCAAAGATTCGGTTCATCCAAATTTAGCACTCTAACTTTTTTAATGCATTAGCTTTTAAATTGTTAAATATAGCATAAAATGATTCTTAAAAATTTTAAATCGATATTTGAAATAATGCAACGTCAATTTCGAATAATTTTTATTTGGAAAATTTTTTGTGCCGAAAAACTTTGGAGTCGGAGTCGTGAGTTTTTGTGGGTACTACGACACCGACTCCGGCACAAAAACCTAAACTCCGACTCCTCAACTCCGACTCCACAGCCCTGCGTTAAAGCAATGTCTGGTTAACACGATAATGTCTGCTAAATACACAAATTAAATGTATTGTACTCCAAAGACATCGGTAAACCTTAACCTCGGTACATATAGAAAGACAAAAACTCTCAGAACCCTTTTCTGGGTATTATGGTCTCTACCAGTAATCAATCTGAGTTTTTAATGGCAATTGGCACCAGTAATCCGTCTGAGTTTGAAAGGGTACTCCACTAAATCTAGTCAAGTTTTATTCACCAGCCAAACTGGTTAAAAAATGAGTTTAAAAACGACTGCATATTTTAAATGTTGGAAAGCGAATATGTAACTGTAACTTGATGCAGACATACGGCGCCAAGATATTAGGTCGTCCTTAAAAATAACGACTATGCCGCGTATCCTTCTTTCCTACATCAGATTTACGAGTGCGCCATAATATATGCTTGTGTGTTTTGTCGTATCTTGGGACTAGTTGCCGTATAAAATATGTTAAAAATCGTCGAATTCACAAAATATTTACAAAATCTTCGAATTGACTTACCCAAATCCTTATTGTAAAATCAGCTTGATTACGCTTGACGTATTCGATTTTGAATTTTGATAATAAAATTCAATGATTTGCAAGCGTTGTTCGTTTGTCAAATAGGCAAACCTTTCTCAAGGTACTTTAACACAAGGTAGACTCATTTGGGAGTGTAGACATGCTGCTCTATAAAAAGAACCGAGTT
This sequence comes from Pollenia griseotomentosa, assembly GCA_963931875.1. Classification (NCBI taxonomy): domain Eukaryota; kingdom Metazoa; phylum Arthropoda; class Insecta; order Diptera; family Polleniidae; genus Pollenia; species Pollenia griseotomentosa. The sequence continues at coordinate 180,773,853 of OZ007563.1, read as the reverse complement.
GTCAAAATTGTCTTCATATTTATAAAACAAAAACAATTTAACGCACACATGTTCAAATTTTGGCTCATATACACGAAATTTGACGTTTGGGTTCCAACTGGGGTAAACAGCTGACAAACATATGGGCCAACGCGTCTACCTTGTGTAAATATACCTTGGCCTTTCTAAACAAATTTGGCATTGCCACATGTCACAAATCTTTTTTTAACACTGAAAGCTAAATAGCAAAAAAATCACCTTGTGTATTGAAACAAAATTTTTAACCTCATTATTTTCTTGTGAAAAATACACATCAGGCAACTTTGTTTTGGCAAAAAGAAGGATTATTCCATTTTTGTTTTTATTTTTTAAGTAAGTAAAGAGTTGGAAAATATTTTTACGTAAAATGTCCCATAATTACCATCTCTTACTATTGAATTTTAAGATCTTTTTATTTATTTAAGTAACTATTCCTCTTTATGTGTAAATATCACGCCATACTTGTTTTGGATTTACATGTCAACAAGTTTTTTTTTGTACTTGTGGAACTTTTTTGTTTGTTTTTTTTAGTAAAAAACACTTTTTTATTGTTAAACCTGCTAAAAAGCCTTTTGTTGTAATAAAATAATAAAAAAAACATAGTATGTAGTGTCAACTAAGTTAAAATAAAATGACTTTTAGTATTTAACTTTTCAGTTAATTTAATTAACATACACCAAAAAATGTTAAGAAAAAACAAAAACAACAAAACGTACCTGATTAAGTACTGAAACATTTTAACTGTATTAAATATTGAGATGAGTATTTTATATTTAAAACCAAATTTATTTATAATTTTTCTTTTGTATTCGTGTAAATGAAACCTTGAAAATCTTTCAAAACTAAAAATAATTTTTTTTTTTGTAGTTTAATCAAAATAACAACAACAAAAATCTCTTTTAATATAAATTTTTCCCATACAAATATTTCAATTTAAATATAAGTGTGTGCGAAAGTTTTTTTACGTATTTAACAATTTTTTTTAAATATTTATTTTCAAATAGACTTGATATTAAACTGAAAGAAGGCAAGAAAAAAACTTAAGAAAAAATAAAAACGAGTTCATGAAATTTGTTAGCGATGTGCCAGACATTAATAATAGTTTGAAAATTATACTATTGTTGCAGTACTTTGGATACAGTAAAAGCTCTATTGACATTATTTTTAGGTTAGGCTAGACAATGTCCATTTTGATGAACCTTTAAAGAAAGTTTTCCTTAAACATTTTACTATCACCAAATTAAAACCTTAATCTTAAGTGCCTTTGGGAAGACTTATATATTTTTCAGAGGATCATGAATGAATCAGATCAGATCATGCAATTTGACTAAGAAATAACTAGTTGCCGTTAAACGTTTTCCCATCATGAAGGTTCCCAAAAATACATAAATTACATAAATTTTTACACTGATCAAAATAGCCTTTTTACACTGATCAAAATCTAACATCTACCATCGATTTGCCACCACTTACGGAGATGTTAACATCTTTCCATCTTTCCTAAAAACCAACATCTTTAAAAGATATTCCTATCTCATTTTACTCCATTCTACATCTTTCGACTATTTTAGTGTCATCACTAGAAAAGTGGCAACAAGTTCTATTATTATTGTAGCATCACTGACAAAAAAATTTGGTTTTGAAAGCAGCGTTACCATTTGTCAAGTTTTCTCTTTTATTGCAATGTTTTTTTGTTAAGTATTTTTTATATTTTTAAACAAATTGAGCTTTAAAAACACTTTTGTGTTTTCTTTTTAAATTTTGGCACTTTTGTAGAAAAAACATTTTTATTTTAAAAACATTTTTATTCCAAAAATAGTGACATTTTTGTTTGATGGTAGATGTTAGATGTGTGCAATGTAAACGAGCGTTTCACATTTTCTACATCTTTGATGGTAGATGTCGATCAGTGTAAAAAGCCTATAACTGTATCAGAGTCTGGAAAGCTAACAGACCAACCTAAATCAACGCGTCAAGCGTTCAGATAAAACCGTTAGATTGACCTTAAAATAGTTGAATTGCCATTACTTTTAGCAATAGCGGCCAACTTCCTTATTTAACGGCTGTCGAAATCGTTATTTCCAATTGCAAAGCGTTGACGCCGCGCTGTGTTGGTTTACTTCAAATATTTTGCATGAGTATGGGAGCGCTGATTTATGTTTGTTGTTCTGTTAATCCGCAGTTCATCATGATTCATGATCAACCCCACAATTTTCTTATTCCTTTTTATCGAGAGTCTACTGTTTTTTTTTTTTCGTTTAATTTTCTTAGCTGTAAGCAAGATATTTAAGATTTCTATATGAAAAACTTGTTTAGTATGTTAATTTTGGTTTTTTTTTTATTATTTATTTATAAATTTATTTTCTTAAGCAAAAAAATTAAAACGTCTGTAAATTAAAATTTGCATTGAAAGCATTAATTTATTTAAAATGCAAACAAATTTTTTAGCTAAAAAGTAAAGGGAAACTAAAAAAAATATATTGTATATGAAGATGTAGACATGTGTAAAAATTTACATATTATACAAAAAAAAAAAAAAAAATTTAAATAATATTATGTAAATTATGTCAATTAAATTTAAAATATTTCTTTTTTTTTAATCCGTTTGACATTTCAAACGTTTTCATAATAGTTTAAGGCTAAACATATTTTTTTAAAAAATTGAATACCTACTTTTTTTAAGTTAAACACATTAATTTAAATTAAATATTCAAAATATTTTAAAAACCACAAAAAATGCCAATAAATTTAAACATTTTGTTGACAATTTTTTATTGGCAACACTGATTAAATTGACAGCAAGGAAGCAGAAACAGTGAATAACAATTTTGACCGTTTTATTTTCTTTAAAATCAGCTGTAGTTTATTAATCTTTTTATTAAGGTGCATTCACGCGTAGAAATTCCAGCATGTGCTATCAATAAAAAAATTCATAATTTCTTAAAAAATTTTTTTTATTTTTTTTCAACACTTTTTTCTACAAAAGTGCCAAAATTTTAAAAGAGAACATCAAAATGTGTTTCAAATTCATTTTGTTTAAAAATATAAAAAAATAAACAAAAAAAGGCTTGTAAAAAAGGAAACACTTGACAAATGGTAACGCTGCCTTCAAAAGAAATGCCATTTTGTCGGTGATGCCACAATGATAATAGAATTTATTGCCACTTTTCTAATGATGACACTAAAATAATCGTAAGATGTAGAATGGAATACAATAAGATAGGATCATCTGGTAAATACGTTGGTATTTAGCTCTATGTATTTCTTATGGGAAAATTTCACGTATTCGCAAAATGATGGTAAATGTGGACAAGTGTGAAAAGGCTATTAAATACATATTGGACTTCGGCATAATGCCCATTATGGATTAACACTTGAATACCCAAAGGCGTCATGATAAATACTTTACTTTTAGTTGTTTCTTAAATTTACGTTTAGTTATGGATAATGTGAATCTATCGGCTAATCCAAACAAATCATTATGAACGAAATACAGCTCTAAACGCTTTGAGAAGCGTTAAACAAATATTCGAACCATTGTGAGCGCCCACATGCCTGAAATATTATTTAAATACGCCGTACTGGCGTAAGCTGCTTTTCAAATAAAGAGATTCGATTTAAAAGTTTTATGGGGTTTAAACGTTTGTCAGTTTGTTAACAATGCTTTAGAAATTATGTTGGGTGGTAGAACAAGAATATTATAAATTCTTTAAAGATTTGTTAAAGATTAATTGTTTTGTGTTATAAGAAATATAAGAAAATTATTTTTGAAATCATGTGGCTTATATTAATTTGTTGACTCTTTTTCTAACTTCCTCCCATATTTTTTTAAGTTAAGCTGTATTTATCGTTACAGTTATAATTTATTTATATCTTTAGCACCGTTAAAATACATTCCAATATTTTAAGATTAATTTATATCTTTTCTTACATAATTTAAAGCCCTTGAGTTTTAATCAATTGTATTGAAATAAAACTCTTATTTATTTATTTTTTTTATTTGTTTTTAATTGAAAAACGAGTGTGAACTGAAAAGACCAATTTTGTGTTTGAAAAGACATACCACCTCTTGCATATTTTATAACAAAAAGGGTTATTAAGAAAAAGCTGTTGTGGTAAAACTGTCTGACCAAGAAATAATTCCATGATAAAACGTGATTTGCAATATTTAATTTTAATCTCACAATCAAAGTAAAAACCTTCTGACCATTCAATTGAAATTACTACTACATTTTAAAATATTGGAAATATTTACGATCGGAATTTAATTTGACAGGTATTAAAAAAAAAAATTAATAATGTCGAAGTCTCACTGGAATGCGGCAGAGTTTTATTCAACATTAAACTACAGATTAAGCAGAAGTCTAAATAATGGCTGTCTACTTCATAATCGGCAGTGAAGTAAACTGAGTCGTGCTTTTGTTTATCAGTCACGATAACAGTTTTCAGTACTCGACAGGGAACAAAATAGGCGCAGCCCATGCCTGTTACTTGTTTTGGGCTTACATTTAGACATATCGTCAAAAGATTGAGTCTGCTACCAAGGAAACTAGTAGCCAGCAGGATCTCAGTTTCTGGACTGATAATTTTTGAGTCGAGATCTACGCGATAGTTGTGATTTAAATCCAAATTGTTGGCTTTCCAGCTTGTTTTTCCCATAAATTGAGGACAAAGTTGGCCTTTTTTTTCTGATGAGAATCTCTATATGATGTAGCCCCCAACAAAAACCGGCCTTAAAGAGGATTTTTGGCTTCTAAACTAAGGGATTCCGAAAAAAACTTTTTCTACTGACAGTTCTTTGCAGCACGATTCATTTATTAACTTCAGAAAATTTGCCCGGCAAATCAAAGCTGCCATGTGTACACAAAAGTTTTTTTGATGTCAAACTTCATATTTTCAATTATTTTCAAAGCTTGTGTATTATACCCTTTGTACACTTGCATACATCTCCGAGGAACGGATGGGAGATGTTGAAAATGTGAAACATGCGTTCACACTTGAAACATCTAACATCTACTATTAATAAAAAACGTCACCATTTCTGAAAAAAAATTTATTTTTTTAAATACTTTTTGTCTTCATAAGTAGCAAAATTTTAAAAGAAAACACCAAAATGTATTTGGCATTTACTTTGTTTAATAATATAAAAAAGAAAAATTAAACAAAACAAAAGCCTTGCTAAAAAGTAAAAACTTGACAAATGGTAACGGTGCTTTCAAAAAAATTTTGTCAGAGCTGCCACAGTAATAGTACATTTTCGGTTAATTCAGCCCCGCTTAATTAATTTTCATGAAACGAAATCATTCAGTACCCGTTTAGTTGAGTTCCGTTTAATTGCGTCACCCGCTTAATTATTTCGCGAAAAACAAGAACAAATGTTTCGGTTAATTGTTTCTGTCTACTTAATGTGTTTTTGCTTCACAAACGTAAAAAAATTATTTTGCGGCAAGAAAGATTGTACGATGAACGTACCTGATTTTTATTTTGTTTTAAAAAATCTAAACCATTTTTTAACTTAATAAATAAAGAAATGAGTTTTATTCTACACATGGATGTTTCGCTTTATTGCACATCTTGCTCAATTAAGCAATTTTGTTTTTATTGCGTTGGCGATTCAGTTAACCGAGTACTGCCTAATTGAGTTCCCGTTTAATTGCGTCAAAAGTCGTGCATTTTTGGAAACTCAATTAAGCGAAAATAATGTAGTAGAATTTGTTGCCACTTTTCTAGTGATGACACTAAAAAATCGAAAGATGTATGTAAAAGATGTATGTTAAAAGGGAACAAAAACATTTTGTAGAGATGTTGAAAAATTTGGATTTTTAGCTCTATGTATTTCTTATGGGAAAATTTCTACATCTTTGCAAATTAATGGTAGATGTTAAATGTTGACATGTGCGAAAAGGCTATTAATAAATGTTAAAAAAAGATTAGCACTTACAATTAAATTTAGTAAAAAATTTAACCTATTGGCAACTCAGTTCCAGTTTGTCCGGGCAAAATATAATAATAAATTAATTTAAACTGAGAGTTGTTCTTAAAAAAAATTTTCTCTATCTCTAATGATATTAAGACGTCAAAATACATACTTATAAAAAAAAATTGCGGACAAACATTTTTTCCGGACAACATGGGTGGATCGACCTTAGTACATTATCCAGATTTGAATGTGATACGCTTACCAACTGTCTTTTAATTTTTTTTTTTTTTTTAACAATAATTGTATGTTTTTTGCTTTATGTGCTGGCGCACAGACCTTTTGAAAGATACAGTGTTGGTTTTTAAACAAGGAATAGTTAAACGGCCCTTCTCCAAAACATCAGATTGGGAATAACTATACCAACACTGAAGCGGGATAGTTTCCCTTTGAACTCTTTAAACGACATTTGCTTCTTGTGGAGACTATAGGGCATATACTCCATCATTTTATTTTATCCAAATTTTAATCTCAAAAGCGCGCCTTTATCTCAATATTGGGTAATTTTCCTATGAATGGAGTGCGTACTTCCAAAGACGAAAATCCTGTTGAACTTCGGTCATGCTGGCAGGCAAGTGGTGGTAATTTTAAACAACATTTGTTGCGATGCATTCCAAAATGTGTTACAAATAAAATACAACTTTTCTTTACCCAATTATTTTTTTTTTTTGTTGTTGTTTTGTTTAAGCTTTGATATCGTTGCAGGTAAAACTTGAGTGTTTGTAATTCTCATTCGCTTTACAGTTTTAATATGTATATATTTAGCTTTTCTAAAGTCACTGGAAAAATACTTCTTGATGTTTTGGCCTAAGCAACCAGTGAAATGCGAATATACGGCCATGTTCTAGAAATCGAAATCGCGTGAAATTAAAATCGAACAAATTTTGAAATCTCTTCCGTGCTCGAAGTTCATAAAAATATTTTCTTTTATTTACCTCATATTTTGAGGACCACTTTCCTCTGTCTAAACTACTCTTGAAATCAGGACAAGCTACGTTAATTTTTACAAAAATTCAATTGAAAATCTTCAGCAATTTCACTTTCACGTGGTTTCGATTTCCAGAACATGGCCGATAAACTAGCTTTATCCCATCAACAATAAATTTCAGTGTGTTAATCAAGAGTACGAGTTGGGAATTTAGCTCATTAAAACGAAATTTTATTAATGAGTTTTTTACTTCCAAGAAAAACTTTGAAAATACAACTAGTTGTTATAAAAAAAACATTTTCATAGTGATTTAATTGCATAAAAAACCATGTACCAGAACTTATACAAGTACTATGTATGTAGAATCTCTTTTTTTAATTTTTGGCTGCTTATACAAACCCCAATCCGAACAATTTTTCAAACCTCTAAAACACAACTGTTTTTTTATTTTTGAGGGAAATATTTCACTACAACATTCGTTGTTAAGAGGAGTAACAAACGAAATACTCTTTTAAGTACCTATATCCAAAATGATCAGGAAAATATTTAAAGGGCTTCTTAAATATTTTAAAGCCAATGTTCTTATTAAATTCTTGTTTATTGTAAAATTGTTTTCAAGACGTCCCTCGTTATAAAAGTTAGTAATGCATTAATAAATTCCTTCATGTAATTTTACACATTAATCATAGATACTTTTTTCAATGCTTTTTGTTATTATTTCCTAGGCCCTTTTTATGAATGGGGTATATGTATAAGTATGTGTTGCTTAAGCTTATTTTTCTTCTTCTTTTGCTCTTTGAACCAGTCTTTATTTTTTTTTTTTTTTTGTAGGTATTTCTTTTCTGTTTATTACCTTATTTACAATATTGCATCATTTATATAATCATTGTTATTGTACCGTTCATTGTTGTCTGAACATTTAAAGTGCGTTGGTAACAGTTAAAAAAAATCTAATTTTTTTTTCTCTTCTAAGACCAAATTCAAAGAAAAAGAAATAACAAAATGACTTTAACAAATGCATAAATTTACATTAAACGTATATACAAACTTACTCACTTAAATATTTACATATTCTTGCATACACATGGAAGTATGTATGTAAACAGATTCTCTACTTCAAGCATACAGATAAAAACAGAGTAGAGAGTACCCACCAAATGTAATACTAAGAAACAGTATTGCCCACTTATCTTTAATGCTTGAATACTTTTGCTGTTGTTGTACCAGTATGTTCATATTCTACGTTCCATATAACGTAAACACCCAATTGGCCAATGTGCCATTGTCGGCTTTGTCATCGAACATTTAAAAAGGAAATTTTTGATTTTGTCACATATCGTTTAAATTTTCTTTACAATATTTAAAAAGAAATCGAAAAATTTTGAATTTTTCTTTAACTTCTCGTCTATTGTGTCCTTTTGGTGATAAGAAGAGCGACAAAGTCACAAAGGTTGTATACAATCAAGGTTTAATGCTGACATCGCATACAACTCTGCAATGAAAGTAATCATATTATTAACATTAATTGGCGACGATATAAATGAAGATTGAAGTGAACTCTCTTCCCTTCAACTTAGTAATGACAACACAAGCGACAAATTATTACTTTTTCTTCATAAATTCATGTTGTCTTGTTAAAACTCGTTAAATATTGACTAAGCGACAAGCCTTTTATGTAATCTTCTATTTAATACTGTTAACGACGAAGCGAAGATCATCTTCTGCAAAACTCAATTGGCAACAACAAAATCTTGGATATAGTAAATGTAGAATTCTATAAACATGTCAATCAGCATTATTCCGATTATCGTTTTCGTCATCTACAGTGTCGATTTTTGTAGAAGATTAAAGAACACAGGTTGTGTGTCACTTTAATCGATTACAAAAAAAAACGACACTTTCGATGACGATAACGACAACCGAAATAAGGCTGAATAGCTACATAGACTTTCATTGATAATAAAAAAGAGTATACTTTGGTCCATTTAGTCATGAATGGTTATACAATATATATTCCAACTGGAGCATAGGGCGCCAAAGTCTTAAAATCTTAACGTCTTATAGCCTTTTTACACTGATCAACATCTACCATCAATTTGTCACAATTTGCGAAGATGTTAACATAAGATATACATAGGGCTTAAAACCAACATCTTTAAAAGATGTTCCTATCTCACTTTATTCCATTCTACATCTTTCGATTATTTTAGTGTCATCACTAGAAAAGTGGCAACAAGTTCTATTATTATTGTGGCCTCACTGACAAAAAGAAGTTTGTTTTGCAAAAAGCGTTACAATTTGTCAAGTTTTCTCTTTTATTGCAATGTTTTTTTGTTAAGTATTTTTTTTATTTTTAACAAATTGAACTTCAAATACATTATTTTTGTGTTTTATTTTTAAGTTTGGCGCTTTTGTAGAAAAAAATTTTTATTTCACATTTTCTACATCTTTGATGGTAGATGTTAGATGTTGATCAGTGTAAAAATCCTTTTAGGCAAGTAGGATATTTGAATATTGATATTTGCTAACAATGATTTCATCGTGGGATTGGACACGAAGATATCAGCCCTATTACCAATCTAAGAAAGGAGGGACTGCAACCAACTTTTCTGAAATCCAATTTGCTAACGAAGGTGGCGCAAAAGTATCATCCTATCGGAAGATGCTATAATTATTGCAAGTGGCGGTAAATGCCAGCTCTGGTTTGACATATGTAAGGTAAACACCTACAAAATACACGTCAATGAGTAATGGACCCCCAAAAGCGCAGAATATTTGTATCGACGATAAAGGAAGATCATTGCGAGCTCTAAAGGACTTTCTCCCCTAACTGGACGTATTGGAACTGGAGAGCATGTGGTTCCAACAGGGCTGCATCTCGGTTTAATGATTTGCTCTTGCCGGCAAGATCGCCCAAATTAAAACGTTTTAGACTTGTTTTTTTTTGAGATTTCTTGAAGTCACAAGTCTCTGTCAAAAAGCGTTAGACTCTTGAAGTAATAAAAAAAAGAATCCGTTCGGAATGAGCGAACCGTTTAATTTAATGAAAACATTAAACAAATACAATCCCATAGCTAAACTAAAGTTTTAATGGAAAAAAATACAGTCAAAGAACATCGGGTGTGGCGCAAAAGTTGTCACCCGATGTTCTTTTTTGTACCTATAAAGAAAATTATCTACCTTGTTGTCGTCCTTAACGAAAAGTTAAGAAAATATATTTGACAATTGGTTTCGACTTTGTTTTATTTGTCGTCGGATGTCTTCTAGACATGGCCACTATGGCGATGTTGTTCATATTAAAAAACTTCTACACCGTTTTTTGCTACTTCGAGATTGTTGCTTACTTCTTTTTTGACTTCCTAAAGAGTTCATTAGCACGATTTTTTTTCTTATTCTAGTGATTTTAATATACATTATGCTCCCTCTGCTGCTCTGTGCTCCCATATTCTTTATGTAGTGTAAAAATGAAACACTTTGTTGTCTGTTGTGTTTTTTTCTTTTTTTATTTAGTTCAATATAAGTTTCATTTATTTTTGCTGACTAAAGACGTTTTTTCTTTATAATTAAGCATTTTGTTTTAATCTTTCATTTGTTCTATATTCAAAAGTAACAACAACACCTGTTAAATGTTAGGAAATTCACAAGACCTGAAAAAAAATGTTTAAACATTTCACAAGATTCCGTTTCACTTTTATGACTTCGTTAAACAATTTATGTTGGTAGGTACGTATTTTTTTTTTTTTTTTTTTTATTTGAAAAATTTCAAGAAAAAAATAAAAGAAATACCTAATAGTGCAAATAATTTAGCAATGTTAAGTTCAAAATTAGAACCTTAAAAAAAGTTTCGTAAGACAAAATTGATAAAAATATGGTTTTCTACTGGTCAACTGGTCACGCGTCATTTCTTCAAAACGTTAAAACGACGATATCTCCGCTTGAAAAACGCAGCATTGATCTGGAAGTGTTCGCTTTAAGTTAAAATTAAGACTAATAGTGTCTCTATGCCCAGTATTCAAATTCGGTTAATATTAAATTTGTCAGCCATCTCGTTACAAAGACATGGGATCAAGTGCTCTACACGAAGGATATCAACGCAATAACTGCAGTATACCTGCCTACAAAAATAATTATCATAATTCTTTTGCATTGACGGTGTGTTTAGGTTACGCTCCTCAAAGTAAACCCCCCAAGGAACACCATGTAATACTTTTCTTTGGGGCATTTCGAGGTTGTTTAAGCTTACAGCAGTGCCATAACACCACCACCACCAGGAGATTCCTTCATGCAATGTCTGCAGAAATTGTTATTAAAACATAAGATATTTAAATTTTAGGTGAATTGCCGAGATTTTATTTTTATGCCAAGTTTCGGAGAATGTCTATCACATCCGTCGTCATGGTACGAAGAACACTTCCAATACACATCAAAGCCATTCGTAGACTTTTAACAGACTTCTCACTTCCTTTTTTTACGGGTCTCAATACGATTCTTGATGTTTAAAAGTTAAATTGGACGAATTAATGGAGATTTTATCCAATGGATAACATGGGGACTCGACGTGAGATAAGATAAAAGATTTTTTTTTTATCACCAAACGTCAAATTCAATTGTGTTGACTCAAAAATTGTGTTTGTATTAATATTACGAGTGTTCGCCTAATGGTCAAAATTCGACCATAAATTGCTATGTACATATAAAGAAAACATGCTACATCTTAGTATATATGAATTTACATGTTTCGAACATTCATTTTTTTTCATCTCAGTTGATCGGTTTGGCAAGGGACCAACCTCTGGTTCATATTTTATTTTCCACTAATTTAATTTTGTAATTTCAATATAAAAAATATCGCAAAATATCAATTGAAAAGCAAAAAGGTATCATAAAATTTCCTTTGTAAATTTTATTCCACTCGGGACATTGCATGTTTAATTTTATTTTTCTTTGTCTAATATTAAAGAAAATTAATCAAAAAACCAGATGTTGAACGAAAAAGTACAAAAAACCTCCCCTTACATGTGCTTGTTCATTTTTCATCTTATAGGTTTTCATTCACTCAGGCCCATGCACCTATAATATTATGTTTCTCAGTTAAATATTATAGAAAATTTAAAAATCACCACATGCGGCACGGAAATGTAAAATAAAGAAATTTAATTTCCCGTATTTATATAGTCGATATATTCGAAACCCGGTTTCTTAAAAATGTCGAATAATCGAGCACCCTATTTTTTATTATTTGATAATTGGAAAAAACAAATTTTGTAATTTGTACATACAGTGAACTCGCGAAAACGTGAACTAATTTTTACCAAGGGTGTTCACGTTTTCAAATTTGTTCACATTTTCGATTGTGAAAATTTTAGAAAAAGTTAAGCTCGAAATAATATCTCAAACAATCAATTAAATATCAGATATTAAGATTGGATAAAAAATTTAAATTTTTCATTTATTCACTTTACAAAAATAAAATATTCATACTTTTTCACTTCTAAAAAACAAAAAACTCAAATACATATGTACATACATATGTATGTACTAATGCTAGAAACACAACTGGAACGAACGAAATATATTCGTCGTCAAAAATAGAACACATTGGTATGTATGAAAATACGCACAATCATTGCGTTAACCGAAATTCGTCCTGCGTAACGAACACTGCGATAGGTTTATTTCTATTTCTTACGCAAACGAACGACGAATAAATTGGGACAGGGACTGCTTACTGCAGCTAAATCGTGAAAGCTGTAAAGAATCACAGGGAACAATAGCTTGGCTAAAATTTGCAAAAATGGCGAAAATTCGGTAAAAATTGCTAAATTAGCGGAAATTCGCAAAAATTTGCTAAATCGCTTATATCGCGAATCGTGAAAGATGTAAAGAATCACAGGAAACAATGACTTCTATTGCGAACTTGGCTAAAATTTGCAAAAATGGCGAAAATGAGCGAAAATTTTTAATATTTCAAACAAGCCATAAAATTGATTAAAAGTCTCTAAAACTATAAGGAATGGCAAAAATTCGGTAAAAATTGCTAAATTAGCAGAAATTCGGAAAAATTTGCTAACAGTGGTCCAAAATTTTTTTTTAAAATCGTTAAAGCTGTAAAAAATCACAACCCTTACAGATAAAAATCGGTTATATCGCAAACGTGGCTAAAATTCGCAAACGTGGCTAAAATTCGCCAAAAATTTAAAAAAAACGCAAAAATTTTTTTGAAGTCGCTAAATCAGTTAAAAAAATTAAAATATCCGATAATAACAAAAATAAGTTTGCAAAAATAGCGAAAATTCACGAAAAATTTTTATATTTCAAATAACCCATAAAATTGATTAAAAGTCCCTTAGACTATTAGGAATTGCAAAAATTCGTTAAAAATTGCCAAATTAGCGGAAATTCGCAAAAATTTGCTAACAGCGGCATTATAGCAAAGGGTACTATTTATTATAAATCGTTAAAGCTGTAAAGAATCAGACAACTTACAGGAACAAATCGCAAACATGGCTTAAATTCGCGAAAAATTGCAAAATTTGAAACAAAACCAAAAACTTATTTAATTTTGCTAAATTTAATAAAATTTATTGATAGTTAAAGAAGATAAAAATGTTTTTATAATTTAGCGTCTAAGGTTTTTATTTTAATAAATTACAAAAAAAAATCAAGTCACACTAATACCTAAAATTCGCGCTCTTATTGTGTCTCATTTGACATATTTAAGCAACGAATTCTTGCCGACGAATTCGTCGTACTATGCGAAGTTCGTCGTTCGTCCCAGTTGTGTTTATAACATAACAAATGTAAATATCCCAGCTAGCATTTGCTTGATTATTTTTTGTAAAAATCACCAAAATGATTCTTTTCAGGTCAGTTTTGATGATTAAAAACTGATTTATCACTTCAGTGATTGAAAATGGGTTCACATTTAGATTAGTTATCAATTTCAAAAATTTCACATTAAAATTTTTAAAGAAAAATTAAAAATTTTCTACAAAACAAACCTGAGGACATACAACGTACATAAATATTCATTTGCATGTATTTGTGAAAACAATCAACGTAAACAGTAAAATTAAATTAGGGATTCCCGAAATTAAAAGTAAATTCAAAAAATAAAACGAAAAAAACTCAAAAAACATTGTTCACGTTTTAGAGCTTTCAGACTTTGTTCACGTTTTAGAGTAGTCAATGTAAAAATAAAAGTGTTCACGTTTTCGAGTCGTTCATGTGTTCGAGTGTTCACATTTTCGCGAGTTCACTGTATGTGTTAGTAGCTAATTTGAACGCTTATTTCTCCGAAAATATTGAAAATATTTTAATAAAATATATGTTGTGCACTTCTGTAAGTAAATATCTTTCAAATGGTGTGTGTTTTTTTCAAATCGGTTGATATACAGAGGAGAAAAGTGTTCTTAACTGTTTTGCCTTAGCCGATTTATATATAGATACTAAATTTTCTCTCATTCTGGCGACGTTCTCTCAGATAATATCTTAGTTGTAGACCCAGTGTAACTTTCAAGATTTAATCCAATTCTTGTAAACTAACTTAATATTCGGCATACCTTCTAGACTAGCCATCGCAAACAATTTCTTGTGCATTTGGATAGTGAATACTGCCGTTGTCAATGCTTTGTTCTTGTTCAAATAGCGTTGTTCAATCATTTGTTCGCACAACGAAGTCTTACTGCCTGTTTTTAGAACGCGAGTGCAAAAGTAACTCGTTTAACTAACATTTAAAACAAATTTTGAAATTTTGTTTTTGTTTAAAATGTTAGTTAAACGAGTCACTTTTGCGCTCGCGTTCTAAAAACAGACAGTTACAATTCTGCAGAATTGCGATATAAATAAACGCTTGTTCGTTATTGTTGCCAGATTCTGGCAGTCGTGATCGAGTACTTTATCGATTCGAAAACAATTTAATATCTGATTATTTCAGTCAATACTGAACGAATCGGAATTATTTGTTCGTTATTGTAAAGCATTTATTTGAATTTCACAATACTGAAAAATTAATTTCGATTCGTTCAGTATCGACTGAAATAAAATTGCGTTCGAATCGAGAAAGTACTCGATCACGAATGCCAGAATTAGGCCCCTGGGTGTTAGGTTTTGACAGTGTTGGAAGTTAATTTTTAAATATCATTTCATGGCTCGTAAAGACGGGCTGTAATGATTTCGATATGTTTAACCGTCTTGGAAGGGGTATGCCGATTTCACAAAGTAAAAGTTCTCTGTAATGTGAGGTAAAAAGTTTGCTGAATGTTCCTTTAAACATTGATTCCAGATTACAACAAACTTTATTTTGAAGTAGGTATGTATGTAATAAATGTTTTTGCTGCAACTGTGATGACTAATTTTATACACATTTGGCTTTCTAAATATTTTTTAACCGCAAGAAAAAGCCGTATTACTACTAAATGGTTTATTTTGTCTTAAATTTTTAATTTAACAAAAAAGTTTTTTACTCTCAAAACTTTCTAAAGCTCCAGAAAAATACCTTCTTACCTTATGTTCCAGTCAGGGTTGTTAGATGTGACGATTTTTCGTCATTTTGACGATTTTTTTGAGAAAATACAGTAAAATGACGATTGACGATTTTTTTTACTAAAAGTAATAGTGTTATGACGATTTTCTGGCATAAATAAAACCCTTACAAGAAATACTTGCAATTATATTGGGAACAGTCCAAATCGTAACAATAAATTTTTCGAAATAAATACAAAAATTATTGGAAATTAAACAAAAAAAAAAAAAAATGCTTCCCCCCTCACAAAACAGGTGGCTTTCATTAGAATCAGTAGTAATTCGAATTCTACAATTAAATGAATGGTTCGATACTGCAAAAAATATACACTAGAGCCCCGATTTGCGTCGTTTCGATATGCGTCTCTTTTTAAAAATTGGTTAAATCCGCTTTACGTTTTTATGATTCCGATTTGCGTCGCTAAATACGATTGGATTTTTTCACTGAAGTCATAATCACATGTGTAGAATTTTTCTATTTGCGTGTAAAAAGACGAATTCCCATTTAATTCTGTAAGGTAAGTTATTCTAAGCATAGTTGCGTGTTAGAAAGTAAGAAGTTAGTTCTTAATAAGAAGTTGTGTAGAAAACAAATTGCAAAGAAAAAAATGCATTATTTTGGAAGTTATTAAACATTTCAAGTCGGGTGAAAAGGCTGTTGATATACCCACCCCCTTGTTTTAGCACCTTCAACCGTAAAAAAAATTTGCAAAAGAGATAGCTCGAGTTAATAGCAAATGAGATTTTATTTTTTATTTACTATTTTTGTGAATATGTTTAATGAAATAAATTTTTGTTGTTTTTATGACAATATTTTGGGGAATTTAAGAAAAGATAAACTCACTGTTTATTGTTGTTGTTTTTGTTTAAGCTTTGATATTGTTACAAGTTAAACTTTTGCTTATAATTCTTATTCGCTTAACAGTTTTATTTGTATAATATCTTTAGTTTTCTAAAATCTTTGAATGAAGTTTCCTGACGATCTGGCCTAAGCAACCAGTGAAATGCGCATAGGAACAGCGTATCCCTTCAACAATAAATTTCAGTGTTTTTATCAAGAATAAAAATTCAGAATTAAGCACGACAAACAAAATCTTGTTAATTAAAAATATTTTTTTTTTATGATAAATATATTTTGACTTATTTTTTATAATAAATAAGCCCACTTGCTAAAATAAATAAAATAAAACGTAACCATATCACTTTTTTCATAAATAGAATTTATTGCTAAAAATTTATATTTTTGAACTAATCAATACAAAATCAGTGCAATAAATTGACTCTGATTTGTAAAATTTAAAAATCTGACGATTTTTTGACGATTTTGTTTAATGTTCGTGACGATTTTGACGAATTTAGTTTAAACTTTTGACGATTTTTTAAGAAAAAAGCCTAACAACCCTGGTTCCAGTCATTTTTTCACCATTACTTATCAGGTAAAATTGTTTAAGGAATATAAAAAAAAAAGTTCTTCTGGAGACACTGCGATATTAGTTTTTAATTTTCTTTTTAAGCTTTTATACATTTTCTAACACGGAACTCTAATTATCAAACTAAATTTTGATCATTAACTAAAGAAACATGTTAAGTATGCATGGCAACACATTATGATTAGTGTAACATTTATTACGAAAACTTCATTGCTTTTTTTTCTTATTTCTTTTATTTCTTCTTCTTATTAGTTTTGCTTTTTTACAAATTACAATTAACTCAATTTTCTCGCGTACCACTTAAGTGTCAATTTAAAGTTTTGTTGCTCAAAAAAAAAAAAAAAAAAAAAAAAAAAAAAAAAAAAAAAAAAAAAAAAAACAACATGAAGATGCAATAAGAGGTAAAAAAAAAAATTAAAAGTGTCATCTTTGTTCATAATGAGGCACCTCATTACAATGAATTTACACTTTAAAAGCTTCGCAAACTACTAAATAACGCCAACAACAGTGTGGAAAGAAGATAAAATAGGAGATGCAGTACGAAAGCTGTTTAATCAGTCTATAAGTTGTAAAAACTTTCCAAGCTAAAATTTCGAATTAAGCCCATCCAAGGAAAGGCTTGATAAATATATTTGGGAACTAGTGATTAAAATTAGTTTTACTTTGATCAGTTTTGATTGACCAAAACAATTCATTACCGTGAAAAATTTGAACAAAATGTACGATCAGTAATTAAAGTACTTGAGATCATTTAAAGAACCAATGAAATGCTTTATCGTTCTATCTTATATGCACTACAAATGTAGCTTTATTGATGCTGCTTACCCTAGGACTTAAATCAATCCATATCCCACATTCTAAAGTCGTTGTTTAAGCGCCGAAGTCAACGGTATTCCTGTTTAAAGCCCCAGACTACCTGGGAGTATTTACACTGCCTTTATTCCTTGATAGTGCAACGTCAACAGGATCCAAGTACGATTTTAAGATCTCATACGGATTTGATATAAATATAAAATTAAATAATATAATAATATAAATTAAAAAAGTGTCGTTTGATTGCTATTAATACCCCTGACAGACATAGGATTTCTATACTATACTATCATGGTATACTACATGTGTGTCATGAAATAAAGTGGTATATTGATGGTTTATATACTACTGTAGTATGCATACCATGGTATTGAAACTATGTGTCTGTCAGGGGTATAACAATTAACTCAGCAGGATTAAAAAATAAGGTTTTTTTTATCTGCAAAGTTTTGACGAAAATGAGACTTACAAGGCTTATGTGCATTTTCCACAACACAATTTATTAAACGTGTAGGAAAACTTATATGAATAGCACTTGTTTTGTGAGTGCTTTTCAAATAAATTTTACAACACTTTCAATCCTTGTATTGTGGAAAGTGCACATTAATCAATATTGATTGCCTACGAAGAGCGTTTACAATGAGCTTTGAATAAAATGTGAATGTTTTGAACTAATGAAAACAGGATTTCACAATGAACTTAGTGAAAGTTAATTTCCATCTCTCTCTGACTTGACTGTAGATCTACCCAACTATTTCCTATTTAACAAATTAAAAGAAGTGGAGTCATCAACAAATAGTTCTAACTCTGACTTCATCCGCTGAAGTTTTTTAAGTCCGATTCCGACTTCTAGTCCTACTCTAACCTTGATGCTAAATGTATATAAGACTGGTCCTTATTTGACTTAAAACTCCATTTTTAATGCAGTACCTTTTAAATGGTTAAATACAGCAAGAAAATGATTCTGTAAAATCGATATTTTAATTCTAACACGTGCAACATTGAGTTTTAATTTAGTAATTCACATGTGTATGTAAAATAGACTGGTTCTTATTTTCTGACTTTAAAATTTTTTAGGCAGATCTTTTTGAAGTTTGTTTTTAATTGGAAAATATTTGAAAAATTTTTTTTATATTTTTTATGCCGAAAAATTTTGAATTCGAAGTCGCAAGAAAATCAAACGGATTTTAATTCTTGCCAATATATTGTGCCACCTTTGAATATCGCATACACATTGGCGATATAATTGTACATTACGAAAAAATTAACATTTGTTTTGCAAGTGTATGAGCAGCTTAAGTTTAATTTTTTAAGATTTAAATATTGTGACAGTGAAAATGTACCCAAAAAATTTTCCTAATTGCCGGAATTGAGAAAAATTATTAAAATGGATCGGAACTGCATTGTATCCCATCCTTTTTTAGACGATTTTAAAAATTTATCAAGCGATATAGTGAAAAGAGACTTAATTCTTACGATAAAACTATTAAGCAATCTCTGTTTCTCCTATCGCATCCTTATATCATCCAAATGCTTTCGCCTTAAAACCTTGTCTTACGTAAAAGAACTTGGAAATCTATTAATTTATTAAAAAGATTTTAAATTAATGTCTGTATTCATAAGAATTTTTGAATTTTAATAAAGGTTTAAAGAACAAATTTACTATGAAAATTATCCTTAATAAACGTTTGTTAAATTTAATAATCGTTTATGAATACTAGGGTAAAACTTTAACATCATAACCTATTAAAAAATTCACAAACTTATTGAGCCGCCCACCTAATTTAACAAAAAACAACAATAATTCATTGTTGTCTGCTGCAAGTGAATTGTAACAACATTAAATTACCCAGCATTGTATTAAAAGGGGAGTAAAGTGGTGTATACATAAGTATTCATAAAACAGAGTTGCACTTTCTCTTTCCCTCTCTTTCTATAACTTAGCTCGCTCTTGTTTTACTCAATTGGCTGAAAACAATGCGAGTGATGATGTTGACAAGCATGATGTTTGATTGTTGCTATTTTTATAAAACATATTATTTTTTATTGTGTAGAAGTTGTTGTTTTAAATTATGTTAATGTTTGGAGGTTTATTTTTATGAACAGTGTTGCTCTTGCTGTTGTTTTTTTCCCGAAAAACTCAAAAAAGTGTTGTATTGTTATTGCTATAATTATAATAATGATTTATTTATTATGATTTTTTCTACTTTTGGCTTTTAGTTTTCTTTTTTTTTATGTTGTTTATACATATATTTTCGGAATATTCTTGTTTTATAGTTGACTCATACTTGAAGAGAGTGTAGTGTAATATATATTTTTTTTATTTATTTATTTATTATGCACTGTTTAAGCACTCAAGTGTTAATAAATTTAAGTAGATTTTTTGTTTCTGTTTCAGTTTTACTGCCATAATGATGATCTGTTGTTGATCAACATCATTATTATGCTGATATTCATAGTTATAGAGAGAAATAACAACAACAAAATCATAATATTACACTTGACTAAAGACTGTGTTCAGTGTTTCATGATCTGTTATAATTTCAAATTTTTGTAATTTGTTTTGTTTTAACTTTTGTTGTTATAACTTTCAGTATTTTTTTTTCATTTTTTGTTTTTAGCTAATTGAGCTTCATTGTTATATGAGCCGAGAAAGGCAATTTTATTTTGATATTTTGTTTTATTTTTTCGGAGGGGTGTTTTGTTTTTTATTGTTGTATTGAGAGGAAGTCAGTCAGCTTTTTGATGAATTTTTTTTAACTAATTATTTAAAGCAGCTTAAAAAAATGTAAACACAAGCACCGTTAATTTTTTCTATAAAAATCAAAGTGTACATATTAAAAAATTTTAAATAAAAGTGACCTAAATTAAAAAAATATTTAACCATTAATTTAAAAAAGAAAATTAATGATTTGAGAGCATAAAAATTAACAAAAAAAAAAAAATGCAAAAAGTGTAACAAAAATAATAATTATTGGATAAAATATTATAATTAAATAGGCTAAATGATTTATGAGATTTCTAAGAAAGAAAATTGGTATTTTTTGTTGGACACTTTAAAATTGACAAGAGTAAGTTCTGATTCACACGTTTCAGGTTTAAGCCTTCAAGGCTTGGGTATTTAGAAAAAAAAGAAAAGAGAATACCTATAAGTCCGAGCTGAGACGAGCGAACATTTGGAAGGAAAACATCTGGGGCCTAATTCTGGCAGTCGTGATAGAGTAATTTCTCGATACGAAAGCAATTTTATTTCAGTCGGTCGAAATTATTTTTTCAGTATTGTGAAACTTAAATTAATGCTTTACAACCCTGAAAAAATAATTCCGATTCGGTCATTATTGACAGAAATAATAAGATATTAAATTGCTTTCGAATCGAGAAATTACTCGATCACGACTGCCAGAATCAGGCCCCTGGATTCTCTTTCATTTGCGGTCACACAGACGAACATGTTGCCGGAAACATTCTGTTAATATTGTTGTTTTTATTTTCAAAATGCAAAGTAAATGTTAAGAAAGAAAATGATAACAAAGCGTGTTGCCGAGTACCGAACACAAAAACCTTTCTCTCTTCCCCACCCGTAATTTGCTACCAAACAAAATGTTTTCATTCCAAATGTTTCCCTGTCTAAATGAGCACTAATAGGGGGACCATACACTTCACCTAACTTGCAAAGTTTTTTTCCTTTTTACCTTTGTTTTCGTATGATTACTTCTAATAAATCAGTGTAAGTTTAACTCTCTTTTTGGTATAATGTGCTTTAACCAGCAAATCTATAAATCAGTAAACATATAAACCTTCACTTAACGCTTATAATTGGTCGATTCAAACCGCTAATAAATTTATTTTAATTAAATTTAGTTATTTTCAATCTTTTACAAGACAGTCATTAAAGTCGATGGTTTTTTCTAAGATACTACAAAAACAAAAAGAAAGCACTTTTTTCTTAAAATAAAAAGAAACAAAAATTAATTTGTGCAATCTTAAAAACACTTCATGTACAATATATCGAGTCTTTCAACAAAAACTTTCTGCGTGTTTGTAGAACACGAGCGCAATACTCGTTCATTAAATTAACATTAAACATCCAAAACAAAATTTCATATTTTGTTTTTGTTTTAAATGATAGTTAAGCAAACGAGTCTTGCGCTCGTGTTCTACAAACAGGCAGTTTGTTTTTTTAATTGTGGCAACACCAACAACATGATAGTTTTGACATTTAGTTTTTTTGACGTATTCGTAGTAGATGCATTGGCAATTGTTACAATGAATTCAATTTCGCTCGAAAATCGCATTAAAATAATTAATATCCACTATGAAAATAGTGGTTCTGTTAAGGTTACATTTCATAAAATTCGTGATATTTTCGGACAACATAATCGTCCTTCTGAGACCGCTATAACGAATTTGATCGTTAAATTTGAGTCGACAGGCTCGATACAAAATGTGCCAACTACAACGCGTGTTCGACCGGGTCGTTCAACCGAAAACATCGCAGCCGTGAGCCATAGTGTTGAAGCAGATCTAAGTTTGTCAATTTCTCCACGTTCTCAACAATCGGGGTTATCCAAAACTACCACATGGCGATTTTTGCGTAAGGATTTGGCTTTAAAGCCTTACAAGGTTCGACTGGCTAAGGAATTGAAGCCGACAGACCATGCACATCGCCGTAGATTCGCTCAATTCTTTCAGGAACAACCGGCTGGTTTTTCTGAAAAAATCATTTTTTCAGTTTAAAGCTCATTTTCACTTGTCAGGGTATGTCCACAAGCCAAATTGGTGCATTTGGGCTTCTGAAAATCCTAAAGCGATTATTGAGAAGCCTTTGCATGCTCACCGTGTCACTACGTGGCCATTGCGCCAAAAAGTGATTAAAAACTTTGATGAAAGAATCGACATCTGTCAGCGTGCTCGTGGTGGACATTTGACAGATATCATTTTTCCTTCATAATTGCCGAACTTTTCTCTTCGTTATACAATAAAAATTTGAATCATCTTCATCTAAATTTTATGTTTTATTTTGTTATAGAAAACAAAGTTCTTATTGAAAAACTCTTTATAAAGCAAATTTTGACTTTCTGGAAAAATAAATATTTATAAAAATATGTTTTGTCGAGGGGTCCTTTGACTTTCTGGAAAAATAAATATTTAAAAAAATATGTTTTGTCGAGGGGTCCTCGGAAAACCTATTTTCTTTAATCACCTTTGTTACTCGTACGGATCCATATACTTATATGAAAACGAACCTATACAGGGTGGCCCAAATAGATCTACCCAATGTCTTGCGGTTTCAGTGCTAGCAAAATTTCAATTTTGCATTGATGCATCTTAAGTCCCAAGGTACATTAACAGAAGGTAGACTCATTTGGGAGTGCAGACATGCTGCTCTATAAAAAGAACCGAGTTGTAAAAATTGTATTCATATAAAACAAAAACAAATTTAACGCACACATGTACAAATTTTGGCTCATTTACACAAAATTTGACGTTTGGGTTCCAACTGGGGTAAACAGCTGACAAACATATGTGCCAACGAGTCTACCTTGTGTAAATATACCTTGTTAAGTCCCACCTTAAAAATCTCTGCAATGTAGTTCTGGATATCTGTCTAGATTCTTTTAAATTTTATATTAAAAATATTAATTTAACTGTTTTTTGAACAAAAAACTAAGACTATAAATCAGAAAATAAATTTTTAAACCGCTCCAAACACTTTTTAAATACGATCGTTTTGAAATCGATCGATTTTTATCATATACAGTGAGCGTCAAAATAAAGTAAACAGCTTGTTTTACAATATAAAAAGTGTTATTTTAATAAAAAAGAATTTTAATTTTTAAAAGTTTATTATCATTTATAAAACTTTGGACAATGTTGTTACAATATAAAATTAAAAATTTGAAATACTTCAAAAACAACAAAAACAGTGCTATAAAAAACAAATTTACTCTCTTTTTAACGCGTCAAAAAAAGTGCACAGGTCTAAAGTACTAAGAAAAATGAAGTGGCTAATACTTTGTTTGATTTCTTTTTGCTTTTAGGACGACTTCTAGAGTCTTTGGCATCAATTCCAACCATTTTAAAGTTAGCTCAGTAGACATTTTTGGGAACTCTTCCTGCAGAATTTTCTTTAGAGAGTGCTTGCTAGTTATGTTTTTTTTTAATTTGTCTGTCCAAATACTCCCAGATGTTTGGTTAAGTTAATATCGAGGGACTATTGGTCTGATCCAGCTGTTTTAGGACGTATTACAAAAGCCAACCCTATCACTCTTCACTATTGATACTGTATGTTTTCCGTTGGATTTCTTATTTCTACCTTATATCGCGTTTTTTTCTGTCCAACTTGCTTTCGTCAAATTTTGGGAGCAACGTATTTTTCACAGATCACAGCAAGCATGAAGTCTAACCAAATTTGGCAAAGTAGAAATTTAACTTTTTATAACTCACATAACACTTTTTATATTGGAATACAAGCTGTTTACTTTATTTTGACGCTCACAGTACCTGACTATTAATATCTAAAATTGATATTAATAAGATTTTTGTTTTAAAAACAAGGTATTAGCTTTTGCGGAAAAATACGTTTTCTCAAAACCGTTTGAACTAGACAGTGGAAAACAGTGACTTAAATGCGACCGATCACATTGGAAAATCACAGCGCCATTCTTTTCAAGTTAACGGCTGTCGTCAAAAACTGTGTCGTTTTTGTAATAGATTAAAGTAACACACAAACTCTGTTATTTAATCTACTACAAAAAAACGACACAGTCGCAGGGCTGCCAGACTTGGGGATTTATCCCCAAGCAAAAAGGACAAATAAAGTCATTTGGGGATTCAATAAGCATAATCGGGGATTTTACTCATATGTAATATATTTTAAGGATGGCTAAAACCGATTAAACAAGCTCCAAATTCTTTTAAATTGACTTATTCGTCTTCAAAAACAGCATAGTGTTCTGCTTGTAATTCCTTACTGGAATCGCATAAAAAGGATTTAAAAAACATCCCGAAACCAGTCGCTACAAACAAAATAAAATAATTATTTTTACAAAAAATTTTTATGTGGGGATTTCTTTTTAAAAATTTTCTTTCTAATTTTACAAAAATTTTAAATTTGGTCAGAAAAAAACAATAAAAAAATATTAACTTTTTAAGGGTTTTTTTTTTAATTTGGGGATTTTTTTAAATTTTTTGGGGAAAAGGAAAAAGGTACCTGCAGCCCTGTACAGTTATTGATGACAATGAAAACTGTTATAAGACTGTTTATTTATTGTCTATTTATTAATTATGTACCTATACGTTTTAAACAATCTCGTTCTTAAGCTTAAAAAACGCATGTTGAATGTTGTTAACAGAACTGGGGGAAGTATTTAACTATAGAGTTTATCTTCATATTTTTTCCAAGTTTGTATATTTTTTTTTTAATTCTATTTTACATATTAAATTACATACCAGTCTACAAATTAATCCCTTGATTGGCAACTAAACCACAATTTGATTACAACAATTTAATATCAATCGTTGTAAATGACATCTAATACTTTTTCACTAACAAATTTGAAGGCTAACTTGTGGTCTAACAGCTATTTTAATTGAATATAAAATTACTGTAAAAAAAAGGAAATACTAAACCTTTAATAGAATTCTTTAAGCTAGTTTTATGAATATTTCTTAATCTTTTTAATAAAATATTAATTACATTTTGGTAATGTGTAAACATAGACAAATAAATAACTTACTGCGTAAGTTTAACTTTTTTTAATGACATTGGCATCACCATAAGCGTTAACACAATGTCTAGAGCGCTAAGTGTCAAAACTAATGTTTGTCAACAAACAAAGAAGTAAAATGTAAACAGTTGGCTTTAAAATGTTTTTGTTTTGTGGGGTTTTTTTTTTGTTTTTAAGAAAAAATATTTAAAATTCGTTTTTTAATTAAGAAAGAAAAAAGTAAAAAAATTGCGTGTAATATTTTTTAATTCATCTCAACTTTCACATTCAATGGGAAAAAATAGTTTTTCATTAAAAAAATTTCAAACTTCAAAACCCCTTTCTAGTTAAAATGGTTTTCAGCAATTCAATTATTTCTTTTTTTATATTTTTTACTTTTCAACACTTTCACGCATAATTTATTTAAACAAAACCATGATTATTAATGAAAATCATTATAAACTTTTGTTTTAAAGTTAATAAACTTTAGCCAAACAAGTTAAAATGCGTATTATTTTCTGGGCCAATTGTTAATAATAATCTCTCACACTGTATAATTGTTTCTTGTTATTGTCTATTTAAAAAAAAAAGAAAAAAATTATTAAAGTTTAAACTTTTAAACCATAAATATTTGAAAAAAAACAGCTTAAACGAAATTGATTTTTGTTTTAACCCAAGCGTATGTATTAATAAAAGTTTCTTGTCTTTGATTAGTTTTTGCTGTAAACTTCACATGCGTTTTATAAATAAAAACTTATGGCGGGTAAAGAAATCACAGCCGATTTCTCATTAGGTGGTTATCTTTTTTCTGACCGAAAAATGGCAGATTAAAGAAATTTGGTTTTCTTAATATCTCATTTGCTTCTATTCTGTCGCAAAGCTAAACATCTATATCTATTTTAAGAAGTATTGCCAACTGAAAATAATGTTTTTGTCGGTTTATTGAGAAAACCATAATCGTTAAAGGCTAGTTTTCACTATCTCACAAGCCTTACGTATTCCATAATACATTGTGAGACAGAAATCTAATGATTTTTGTTGCGACTGTCAAAAAAATTATTTAACACGACAGTTTGCGTTCACACCATCACACAAAGTAGAAACACTCACACATGAAATAAAATGCAACCCTGATCCAATGAAAAGTATTATTGTTTAGAAATTTTTCAAAAAACGATGAAGTCGTATGGGATGTCAACCTTTTTTTATAATATTTTTTATTTTTGTGACACATTGCATTCACACTATCACACTTTGACATATTACTTAAGTTTTTGACATGTATTAATACAAAGTATAATAGTGTAATCTAGCCTTAACGGACAGTTTATCAGTCTAATAAACTTATGTCAAGATTTAGTAACAGGCAGTTTGTCGATACATTGAGAAAGCGGCCACAAGTTTAACACAGTGAATTTAATATTCATTAAATTTCTTTTTTCATTTTTTTTTTCTTTGTTTAATTTTTTCAATTTTATGGGAAATTTATATAGTTTTTTTTTTAATATATTCGGTGTGCATATTTCAATAAGTATGCAGCTAAATGTCTTATTAAATTTAAATTACTAAAGTTTGTAAAAGTTTCTTCCTAGTTATTTTATATTCATACATTAACTTGTTTAAAAAACAAAAGAAAATGCAATTTTCAAATAATTTTAATTAAAATGTATTAAGTAAAATGTTTAATGAAGCACAACTTTTTGCAAAAATCACTGTTTAAATAGGTAAATATGAAAGTAGGAAGAAAATTCCTTAGAAAAAAAAAATTAAACAATTTGTTAAAATTAATAAGAAAATAATACAATCATATTGTTGCTATTAACAATTTTATTAGGTAAAAACCATAGTTGCCAAAACGAAAATTTTTCCCCCAGCTAAGCTATTTTTACACTCCATTAGCAGAAAAAATATGATATAAATTTTATTGCATTCTCAATGACATTTGAAAATTTGTTTAATGCCGTGATTTACTATCGAACGATTCATTCATAATAAAATCTGTCCGACATTAAAAAATATGTCTGCAAAATCTAAAGTCGCACACCGTCCAGACTATCCATTGTTATGTGTGCACAAGAACAAAACGTTGGCAGAATAACCGAAGCACAATTGCCCCTGTTTTTTGATGTGGAGAAAAGGTATAGCACGACAACCCATAAAAAAGCAACAATTATAATCATTTGCATTAGAAAGTTGCAGTGATGTTAGTGTGCGTCTTCACCTGACAATTTTTTGTCATACCAAACGTCAAAGTCTATATAAAAAAAACTCGAAAATTTTTGTCAGCGTTTTTTTAATATGAAGTTTGACGTTTGGTATGAAAAAAAATTGTCTGGTGAAGACGCTATGTTAGAAATCGTTGTGCGAACAAGAACAAAACATCGACAAAGGCAGTCTTCCCTATCCTAATTCATGTGTGCACAAAAAATTGTTTGTGTTTTGAACATAGCAATCTATTCTAGACGGTATGTCAATGCCATACTATCATCAAATGAATATTGGCAAGTGCACTAGACTTGTCAAAAATATCTCTTACACAATTGCTAAAAATCATAGCATTAGACTTTATGAGCACACGTGATTTTTTTTTTTTTTTTTTCTTTGACAGATCTTGCGACTCAAAAGAATAATGAATCGCTAGCTATATTATCCTTAGAGGATTTAATTTTGGGCCGTTTTTTTGAAGTACAATTTTACGAAAATATTGAAAAAAGTTTTGAACTATACAAAAAAAAAAAATAAAATAAAAAGAATACAAAAAAAAAACAGCTGTGGAAAAAATTTTCAATTTCTTTTGTGAATATGTTTCATGAAAAACATTTAAACATGTTGTATATTTTACCCTCACTTTTATTTAAAGTGTTCAAACTGCCCTTTTTGACAACTGCGGTACTTATTTTTTTGCCCACAAGGTTTTCGTGGACAGCCAGCTACCCGGAAGGATGGTTGGACATCGTTCGATCGATTCAAAAATTGATTCAAGTCAATCGGTCTAGGACCAATATTTAAAGGTGTTACAAACATTAGCACAAACGCATAGTACCCACTCTACTATTGTGGTGAGGGTATAATGAGTTGAAAAAGATATTTGTTAAATGTCAATCTTTCAACCAATTTCATAAATAATTTCAATGTTTATTTTTAGGCTATTAATGAAAGACATGTAACAAACAAAAGAAATTTTGTTTAAATTGTTTACATTTTCCCTGTTGATTTTAAACAACGTGAAATACATTTGAATAAAATTTTTGAATTTAACAAAAAAAAAATGATAAATAAATTTCGGGGAAAAACAATAGAAATTTTATGCGCCTTATATTTACAAAAAAAAATAATTTACAAAAAATTATAATATACAAAAAAAATAAATTTAAAGACAAGTTTAGTTATTTGATTTTAGAAAACAATAAATAGAAATATTAATTCAAGTTATTTTTTTTTATTAAACTATTCTTTAAAAGAAATTTCGATTCATTTCAGATTTCATTTGCTTTTTGTTTTTTGTTTTTTGAAATGTTTTCCATTAATGTTTTATTTGCTTTTAATTTTCCTTAAAAATTCTTGAATTATGTATTATTGGCAACGCATCAAAGCAATTGTAACAATTTGTTTGTTATTTTCCCTCCCTCATTTAATTGAATGGCTTTTTTGACCAAATACTCGTTTTTTTTTTACAAAAAACCCCATTAAAAGCACCAATTTTCGTCTTATTCTTTTTTTAAGTAGGTACCACAAAAAAGTTAGTGATTGCGTTAAACTGATTACAAGTTTTTAATTCAAACTCACTCTTTATACATTTTCCTTCGCTTCATCAAAAGAGAGGAAAAAATACGGCAATTCTAAAAATTCCTTTTATTTTAAGTACAAAAAGCAGCAAAATTTTGCATACATTTTTAAAACAAGTTCTGGCCCAACAACAAGACAAAAAACACTTGATCAAAGTAAAATTACACAGGCCATGAGCTGAAAACGTATCACACTAAAAACGTTAAAGGAAACCCCATAAAATTGTTCAACAGCTAAAACATTAAAAACAAAAAAATTTTAACAAAAAGAAAAAAAAAAATCAGGCAAATCGAAACAAAAAAAAAAAAACAAAAACGGCGGAAGTTTGTGGTTAAAATAACTAAAAGGAATAAACCGAAAATATGGTCAATTATCAAAAGCAAAAAAACGAAAGAAAATTAAAGTGATTGAATATACCGAAATACACAAGGAACAGCAGTGTATAATTCCTTTATACATATTGTCAACATTTGTTTAACCAGGGACGATAAAAAATATGTTGTCTTTAAAAAAAGAGCATAAATAATTTACTAATTTGACAGTTAAAATTAAAGTGTTAACTTGACGTTCAGATTGCCGGAATAAAGGGCTTAAGCAGTTTGGCAGCAAAAACAAGATGTTGTGTGAATAATAAAAATTTTATTATTCACACAAACATTCTCCATACTTTTTTCATATACATACATACATAGATACTTGTCTATTACACAATTGGGGGATTCACAAGGTAGTCATAAAGTGATATGTCTTAAAATAATAACAAGAAAAAATATGAATGCTGTAAGTAACTCTTCACAATTCAAATTTATACTTGCTGTGTAGTTATGACAAAACAATAAACGCAGCAAAAAAGTCTTATTATTTTAGGAAAAAAGGAAAAACCCAACAATAATGGCCCATATTCATAGTCAAAAATAAAGTCAACTTTTTCTAAAGTACACTTTAATACAATGTTATTGACATCCATTTAAAGCCGGTTTTAACTTAAAGTCGACTTTATTTTGACTATGAATATGGGCCATTATGTTTAAAGTATTATAAAATTTTAGGACATTATGACAATATGACTTGATAGCACACCTTGTGAATCCCTCAAATGTGTAACCGTTTGTAAGTTTTTGTATGGCCCTTAAAGGCTCATTTAGGCATATGTGTCAAACCATATTGAACCATTTCTCAAAATATACTTGCCCTTTATTTCCAAAAGGTAATTTTAATGGGGAATTTGTGTTTTAAGTTTATTCAATAAACGAAACCGTTTTTGAGTTACGCGAATACAGGTACCTATGTTGTTTAACTTACTCGTTTTAATCAAATCTATAGAGTTTCGAAAGCCTAAGCAATTTTGTAACACTGAACTAAATTACTTTTGTGATAAAAAAATAGCTGACCATCACTAAGTTTTGAGCAAAGCGAATTCACTACAGATGGCAGCGATAAGCATGCTAACTTTGACAGTTCCTACTAATTTGTTTTGGTTTTACAAAGTTGCGTATAGAAATGGTTGACATTTCGGGACGTAAACACCAAGGTTAGTTCTTAATAAGTACCCTCGCTCGAACTCACTCCGAAAAAGATCTTTTATTTGTCAAAATCAGTGTATAGAAAATTTTTTGACAACCAACAAGAATTCGCCTTTCGTATATACATACTATCTGTAGTATTCATAAAAATATTTTTATTGTAAAAAAGGTTTACAAAACAAATTTTCAATGAAAATTTTACTTAATAAACGTTTGTTGAATTTAACTACCGTTTATGAATACGGGGTTAACTATGCAATGCAAAAACCCCTGTTGTTTTCGTATTGCTGCCACCAAAAATGATAGAGATAAAGATTACGCCATCCTAAAAACAAAGTTGAAGGGCCTGTTCGGAAATGCGTCACTGCGCTGCATCAGACAAGGAAACTTTTTTTAATGCCGATAAAAAATAATTTCAATTTTTTTTTATTGACAATTTATGTGACAATTATTTTTGAAGAGTATTTGACAATTTTTTGGTCCACATCTACTTCACTGATATATATTCAAGAATTTGAAATCACTGATGCAGCGCAGTGACGCATTTCCGAACAGGCCCGAAATCTTCCGCGTCAACTCTTATAAAGTGCATACATTTCTTATAAAACAAATCGTGAATCTTAGGGACTTAGGAGCTACGTCATCGAACGGGAAATCATGCGCATGGCGTACTCTTTTATTCTAAGGGGTGATTTTTTAAGAGCTATAGGAAAGTTAAAAAAAAAAAATACATAAAATTCAGAAAAATGCATGAAATGTTTATTTGAATCGATAGTACGGTCCACATAATTTAATGTTTGAAGATTATTTCTTGCAAATGTTGACCGTGACTGCGCTTAGTCCAATTTTGGCATACTCTTTCCAACATTTTGGCCGGTATCTCATGAATAAATGCTTCAATGTTGTCTTCCAATGCGTCAATTGAAGCGAGCATGTGTGCATAGACATGAGCTTTAACATAGCCCCACAAAAAATAGTCTAAAGGCGTTAAATCGCACGATCTAGGCGGCCAACTGACCGGTCCCGAACGTGAAATAAAATGTTCACTGAACTCGCCTCTCAATAAGTCCATTGTTAAGCGTGCTGTGTGGCATGTGGCACCGTCTTGTTGAAACCACATGTCATGCAAGTCAAGCTCTTGCATTTTGGGCAAAAAAAAGTTGGATATCATCTCACGGTAGCGCTCACCATTCACAGTTACGTTACGATTCGCACATCTTTGAAGAAGTACGGTCCAATGATGCCACCAGCCCATAAACCGCACCAAACTGTGACTTTTTCTGGATGCATTGGTAGCTCTTGCAATGCTTCTGGCTGATCTTCACTCCAAAATCGACAATTCTGATTATTAACGTACCCATTGAGCCAAAAATGAGCTTCGTCGCTAAACACAATTTTTCGATAAAAAAGTGGATCGCATTTTGATAATAAAATTCAATAATTTGCAAGCGTTGTTCGTTTGTAAAACGATTCATGGTTAAATTATAGACCAAACTGAAGATTTTTGACAGTGAAACAAAACACGAAACGTGCGTCAGCTGTTTAAACCAGTGTTGCCAAAAAGATAATGGCTAAAAAAATAACCCGATATTATTCTTGGCTGCCATTATGTTCAAAAATTCACCTTGGTTTGAAGTTATTTTGTGTGTTTACAAAAATGCTACCAGACTTGTAAAAACATTTGTTTGGAACGTGCTGCCAAATTCTTTATGTTATTCCTATTGTAGATTTTTAATAGTTTTGTTTTTTTTTTTTTCAAGGAAATAAATATTTTTAGTTCTTTTAATTAGAATTTAACTTCAGGACAGTTGTTTTCTGACAATGAGCCTCTGCACATGAAGTTGACAAACAATTTGTGAAACTTTAATTATACCCAGCTTTTTTTTTTTATAAAAAGTTTGTCGTTTTTTGCGACTAATTTTACACTTGCTTCAGTTTAACACCCCAGAAGTTTAAAAATATATTTAATTTAATATTCTTTTTTTTTAAAAAAGAACTAAAATTTCATAACAAGATTTGTAATGTTGCCAAAAAGGTACAAACACGAAAAACCACTCATTAAAAACTCTAAAATTATAGGAAAAAACATGAACTTGAATTTTTTTTCAGTAGTTTCTTTCTTAATAATGCTAATGGTTGAGGTAATAAAAACAGCTGAAATAGAATCAAATATAATAGAAGATGTTGTTGGTAGTGCTCTTTTTTTTTTTTTTTTTTTTTTTTGTAGGGTATTGAACTTGGAAAGTGTAAAGCAATCCCAAGTAGTTTTCTTAAGTTACGTGCCATTTAATATTTTTTCTTTTGATGTACTTTTTTACATCTTTTAAACAAGATAATAATGATGCTTAAGTCTTCTTTATTCTTTATTTATTTAAGTTTTTTTTTAATGGAAATGTAAGCAATGGTTCCCAAATAAGGTACCTTTAAACTAGTTTGGTGTATTGTCGAATTAGAATAAAAAAATTTAATAAAAATTTTTTAGCAAAACTTTAAAAATTTATTTTATATATTTTATTTTAACCCAGTTTTGCTTACTGAATTCAATTGGAGGTCTTTAAGAAAAAGGAAATGGGAACTTCTGACTTTAATTACTAATGTACGACAAGTTGTCGCTCTTATTTAAAATGTCATATTTAAACAACAAACTAAACTACAGTTTCTAATGGGAAATTTCCTCTAAAATGTTTTCAAACTATAATTTTTCTTCAGTTTTCTTTAATTTTATAACAACAAATGTCACTTGCCATTAAAGTAGGAAAAAACGCCTACAGAAAAAAAATTGTTGTTTCAGCTTTTTAGATCTTTTTTTTTTTAAACAAATTCATGTTTTTTGGATTAAACGCTTTAGAAATTGAAAGCTTTAAAAAGGGTGGACAAAATAATAACATCCGCATTTATTTCAGTCATATTTGATGATTGCATCAAAATCATTTAAACAAATTTTGATTGGAGTTTAAGATACACATACAAAATATTTTGTTTCAAACATTTCAATCACCCAGCCAAAAGTTCAAAGTTTTGGAAATTGTTTATACAATTGGTTGTTAAAAATAAAAAAAAAAAAACAGATTTAATTTAAAAACACCACAGAAAATCAAACAAAAATTTCGATTTGTTTACTTTAAAAAAAAGTGTTTAAAAACGTTTATAAAAGTTTTAAAATATTTTTAGAAATGAAATAATTCCATTTTAAAACTTAAGTAATGAAATTAATGAAGTAAATAATTTTGTATTATGCATTCAAAATAAAACCAATAAATTACAGGCAACTCGCTTCAACTTTTATATAAATAAGCTGTGAGAAGGAGAGCGAAAAACAGCGCTTATTGAAAACAAACTAAGCTTTACCAGTGAGTGGCAATGCTACAGCTTTTAATTTCGCAAATAGTGGCGATTTATTTTATTTAACTTATTGATAATTTCACGGTCAAAATCCTAGAAAAATATAAATAAATAATTCGGTTAAATATAGTTTAGTATTTTCATAGATAATAAAGAATAAAAAAAGCAAGTAAGAGTGCTATATTCGGTTGTGCTGTGGAGGGCATAAAAAGTGAAACTTCATTAGGGGTACTCTTAGAAATTTATTAATTCGTTATTTTTTAGGTTGGCAACTTTAAAAAAAAATTTGCAAAAAATCATTTTGGTGTTCAATATTCTTGAAAAATAAAACACTACTAGATTAATTTATTATAAATTCTTTTCAGCATTTCTTAAAAAACCAACAGAATAAATAAAAGAAAATCCAAACTCCCAAAAAGGTGCATTTTTAACAAAAAAAAAGGTCTCAAATCGCAAAAAAAAATAAATAAAAAAAATCTAAAAAAATGAAAGCACTGCCTACAAATGTTTAGCTAAAAATAATAATTTTAAAAAATTTAAATGCAACAAATAATCTACCTTAATTTAAAACCAAAAATTATTTTTAATTTATCTTAAAAAAATAACAAAACAAATATAAAATTAAAAAAAAAAATACATCAGCCCCTAAAACGAATTTCACCTTCACCGGCAAACACAAAACATGAATTGTGTTGCAATACCGCCCTCCGAAGATAAACGCAACAATGCTGCCTCGAACTCCTCCCAATCATCCACTCCCCTTCACATTATTCATTCCGAGGTTACGCTAACCACACCCATTGTAGAAAATGGTTCCAATACCTCTACTACGGGTTCAAAAAAATCACAGTCCTTACAGCGTACCACAACTACACATTTGTATTGTCGATCATTGGAGAAGGATGCTGCCGCTTTGGCGGTACCCCAAAGACGTACCTCGAATTCGAGGGGTTTCACTTCTTGTTTAAGGGGTGAAAGGGATGATGCTTTTTTGGACTATCAACAGAGAGCTATACAATATGATCAACATCAGCAGCAGCAACAACAATCTGCTCAGCAGCTGGGCCATCAGCAATACTATTCACAGCAGTCGGGGCAGCAACATCTAATAATGGATGAAAATCATCCGGCACAGGTGCTACAAACAAGTATGAGTAGTACGGGCAGTGGCAGTTATTTTGACGCGACAACGGGCAGGAGTAAGTAGTACAATTGAAAAAAAAAAGTTATACAAATTTTTAATAGAGATGAGAATTTGGTTCAAAATTTGCCAATGATGCCAAATTTTGGATTAATTGTGGGCAATTTGTTTTTGCAGTGGATATGTTCTACATGTAAGCTTAGTTTACAATTAAAATTTTTACCTACGATCGTGGGTTTCCACAGTCCAAATTTTACTTTGATAAACCCAAAATCACTTAGGCTGACTTCACAAACGTCAATTGCATTGTATTAGAACAAACTATAATGTTTCATATCGCCGCTGTACAATATATATACAATACAAACCCTTCCAAAACGTCACTGCTAAGTATTAGTAACGCATCAAAAAAGCAATCAGAGCATCGGTTTTAAAGTTGATGCTTTGTGACATTTAACATTTAATTTGCAATCAATACAGATTTTTTTTAAAAAGTATTATGCATTGCATCACTTATATTTCAAAACGTTTTAAAAAACAAAACACATAGTTGCATTGTTTCGGTACTTTGTACATGTACATTGTTAAAATACAGTAGTAAAATTGTGTACGAACTTTGTATTACACTGAAAGAATTTTCTTCACAGATCCAATGGATTTTGACATTAATCCAATGAAAAATTACATTAAAATTCAACCTATGTAACGTTTCATTGAATTAATGAAGAATGTTACATTAGCCTCCCGTTAATGAAATGTTTCATAAAATTGATAAAAATTTTAATTTGTTTAATGACATAAATTCATTTAATTTCTGATTAAATTTGGTCATTTTTATGATCATATATATTTTAATGTTTATTTATTGCAGCAATTTCAATGTGCGTTTAGAGTTGTTGTGAATTTTATTTATTTTTTCCTGTTTCAAATCATCAAGTTATATTAATTTTATTACGTTTATATATTTATGTTACATCATGTTATGTTCTACTTGTATAAGCTTACCTTTTAGCAAATTGTATTTAATTAATTTTCCAGCCCGGGACGACCTTCATGTTGCTTCTTTCCATTTTGCTGGCTTGTACTACTACGTAAATTTTGTGAATTTAAATTAACAATTAAAGAAAAAAGAACGTGAGAATTGTTTCGTTATCGTTATGAACTTTTTCATTGATGTTATGAAACATTGAAATTTAAAATTTTTTTCATATATTTTCATGTCTATCGCTTAAAGTGGAATTAAAAATACGTTTTTACAGCAGTTATAGGAAGAAAATAATTTCTAGTTATAAGTATTTTGAAGTTAGAGATTATCTTGTTTTCATTGATTTCGTGACATTTTTCATGGAAAATATGAAGTTACACTTTTTTCATTAACTGAAAAATATTTGAATACATTAATTAATAAATCATTTTAATTTCAAAAAAGCTATTGAAATAATGTATAACAATTAGTTAAATTTTTCTTTTGAAAGAGATATTAAGTTGTCATTAATTTAATGAAAAATTTTACCAAATTACGATACTCAATTTCGTAGTGGTAATGAAATTGCTTGATTATTTTTGTAAAATTTCATGCCCGTAATGAAACTTTTCATTGGATTAAAGGAAACAAATTTAATGAAATTGTTTCATTAGATTTATGAAGCATTATTCTTTCAGTGTAGTACGTTTTAGAAGTCAGCCTTAATCCAAATTTTTTATAAATTCTGTGTTTAAATGTTTTATTTACAGTAGTCCTAATTTATTTTAAATTATAAGTCAAAATTCAGTTTTAAAATGAGGTCAACGAACAGTTTTCAATAAGCAATTATCGGTAATGTTTAGACAGTCCACATATTTGACTTTGATCATGGTTTATAATATCGTTCCCAATTTGCTTCAGACATAGAGTTTTACGGCCATATTCATAAAAAGTTTTTATTTTAAGTTTAAAGTAAGAAATAACTATAAAACGATTTATGCCTTATAAACCTCTTATAAGAATGCGTGTTCATAAACGTACAATAACAGATTTTTAACTATTAACTGTTTGTAGCGATTTTATGTTTAAGTATGGCAACTGTTTACGTTTTGTTGCCATTTTATTGCTAGTGATGCATGAAACTTCTATTTGGTTCACGTGATATTCTATAATTAATATATTTTTTATAATTTAAGATCTTTAAAGTTATTCTTATATGTAATATAAAAATACATTTTATTTTAGTTTCTGAACAAAATTTTGCCGAAATGTATTATTAAAATGTTTGTTTGAACCTTTTTTTAAATATACGATAAGAAAGTATTCGAATGAAAGCTTTCTTTACTTTTTATTAGCATCACTATTATTTTGATTGCTTTTTTTTCTTTTTTTTAATATTTTTGAACAACAATTCGTTCTTTAAAACATTAAAAAACAAGTAAGAAAGTATGGTCGGTCAAGCCCGACCATATGATACCCTACACCACAGTATTTAAAAGCACATCATGCTTATGTTTCCATATAAATATGGATTTCTCTATGTTTAAAAACTTCATTAAAATCGGTTTGAAAGTTTGTGAGAGGCAGAAATTGCCCCCTACATCCCCTTGTGGTCTTATTTTTGAAAAACTGTATAGCTTATGTGTCCATATAGATATGGATCTATCCATGTTTTAAATTTCATTAAAATCGGTTTGATAGTTTCTGAGAGGAAGAAATTTTCCCCTATCTTCCCTCGTGGTCCTACGATTTGGCCCATTTTCAATAGGCTTGGTCCTTGTGCCAATAAGAACCTATGACCCAAATTTTATCAAGTTATCTCCAAAGTTGCGACCTGTACTTTGCGCACAAGGTTACATGGACAGCCAGCCAGCCAGCCAGCCGGACATCGTTAGTTCGACTCAGAAAGTGATTCTGAGTAGATCGGTATACTTTAAGGTGGGTCTAGGACCACTATTTTAAGGCGTTACACACATCAGCACAGATGCATAATATCCTCTCCACTATTGTGGTGTGGGTATAAAAACTAATTGCAATAATACAATACAATAAATTTTCTTGCTTTATGAATGGCTTATTAAAGGTTTAATAGACTATTTTTCGTTTATGAATACAACTTTAGCAATTTTTTCTTATATATGGTTAATTAATAATAAATAAGTTTTTATGAATATGGCTGTTACTCAATAAAAATTAGGCCTTAACAACAACAATAATTCAAATTTGTTCTGTATTATTTCCTCCAATATACATACTAAACTTTCTTTTTTTTTTATTGAAAATAGTCAAGCATAGATAAAATTTCCTCCAATCGTAGAACTTTATAGTCTTAACTTGGGTCTTATCTCAGTCTTTTTACTTGGAACTTATCAATTGAATTTTAAATATTCCGTGGCGGGTAAATATAATCCAAATTTAACATTAATCCCAGCTCTAAATTTGACTTTAATTACACTGTGCAACAAAAAAAACCGTCTCAATACTTGCAACGCGAAATGAAACTAGACTACTGGCAATATAATTTTTGCTGGACAAATTGGTCTAGCTTGTTTTGCAAAATATGCCATAAGATTTTTTTTTATAAATCCTAATATACCAATAAGTCAAAACAGTGTTAAAGCCCTTATGACACTACATTTTTTATTCATTAATTGATATAGAATTGATAGAAAGAAACAGTAAATGTTAGAAAGAGCGAACTATAAAAAATGTAAACAAAGTTTTTAGTTTTTTTTTCTATTGTTATGTTTTGTTTCAGGGATGGCGTTGAGAATTTTTAAAATTGTACCACCAACCTTTAAAAATTGTACTTTTTTACCCTAATTGTACTAAAAGATTTTTTTTGTTTAAAATTATTTTATTTATGTTCATAAAAAACACCACAAAAAGGTATAATAAATCTTAGTTTAAAAAGTATCAACAAAAAAGTATAATTGAAACAACTTAGCCATCCCTGTTTTGTTTATTTTATTAAATGTTGCCAACTTTTTGTTTATGAGAAACCTAAAAATGAAAAGCGGTAAATCGCTGAATTTGCCCATAAACCGCTGATTCAGCAACACTTTTAATATTTCAAGCTTGATATGTCAATTTTAAGTTAAACAATTTAACATTTTTTTTGACATAACTTCATTTTTTATCGATAACTTTAGTAAAATTTTTGACGTTTTGCCATTTATCTTAATACAGCTTAACTCTTTGCACTTGTTAATTTTTTGTATTACATTATATTTGTACTGTTCACCAAAACTTGAACAATGCATTAAAAATGTAGTGTCATAAGGGCTTAAGTCTGTTTTGACTTTTTTTTTCAATTTTTATTTATTGAATCTTTATATAGTAAATATGAACTAACAATAATTAATCAAATCTTATCCTAATACTTTGTTTTGTGCCCTGCCAGTGCCAGACAACAAATTTCGTCATCACGGTTTCTGTTCACATGTGTAGGTGTTTATCGCTCATCTGATAGGGTAAGTGCTGCAGTGTCTCTTCTTCTTAAGCAAGTGTGGCCGCCATGATTTAAAATATTTCGAGCTAGTGGATTTGGGTGTTGTTCAAGCCTTTTTAAATATCTTACTGCATATTTTGTAATCATAGTTTAAACTGGCGGCACATTGAGATCCTTATGAATGTTTGAGTTTTTAACATACCCAGGGAGCGGCTGTGATTATTCGAAGAAGTTTATTAGATATTAGAGGCCGAGGCAGTGCCCCATAGTTGAATACCATAGCACCAGATATGCTTTAAGATAGAGTTGTAGAGTAGAAGCTTGCAATCGAGACTAAGGACAGAATTTCTTCCAATAAGCCAATGAATTTGAATGGCTTTTAGTTTCATTTAAGTTTGTTTTGCCTCTTTATGGCATTTCCACGTTAACCGCCGATCTAGATGTATACCGAGATATTTTATATGCGAATGGTGAGGTATTATTTGATTATTGATTTTAATAGGGGGGCATAATTCCCGGCGCAGGGGACGCATTTTTGCTCATTGACCATTATCCTCAATTGTCTTAACCATATTTCTAGTTGAAATATATGATGCTGTAAGTAACGAGAGGCTTCATAACGGTTTTCGTGCACGATTAGAAAAGCTGTATCGTCTGCAAATGTTGAAGTTTGGGTGTAGTTGTGTGTTGGCATGTCCGAAGTATAAATTAAGTATAATAGAGGACCCAGGATGCTGCCCTGTGGGACTCCAGCACCAATTGGCTGAGGTGAACTAAAGAAATTTCCTTTTTTAACAATAAATTGACGACCGATTTATTGACATTTTTTTAATATTTGTTTTCCACTACAAGGATGTCAATTCAAAAGTTGGACAACTCTCTAAACAAAATTAAATTTTACTACACCATACCCAAGATAAAGAAGTTTATAGTCATATTTAAAGTATCGAATTAATTTTTTTCGATACCTCAGCATAAGATTTAGATGAAATATTACAAAAGAGAAATATACAAATTTGTAATTCTTTTGTTAGTTTTTTTTCTCTCGTCGAAATTAAAGCAGATGTAGAATGAATTTCGTGTTGAAATTAAACTTGATCTTTTTTAATTGTATTGACTATTTTTGGGCAGTACTTTGTCAGCACTTGTGTGTTAAATATAGCAATTTTGTGATGTCTGCGTTATTTAAAATTTTGTGTAGATTCTAAAAAAGGAAAATTTATGTATTTGTATATTTTTTTATTGTTATTATTTAATGTGGTTTTATGACTCAAAATTGATGATTTAACATGTTAAGAAGAGGGTTTTTATTGAAATTATAAAATTTAATTTTTTTAATGGCTGGCTATAAAACGAAAATAAACTCGAAATAATAATTTTAAGTTTTAAAATAATTGGATTTGAATATTTAAATAAACTTTACATATAACTTAATAATTTTGTGGTTTGTCGCTCGAAGTTATATATATAATTACACTACATTTACTAGAGTAGCCAAACATTTAATATAAACATGTTGCCGTATGTTTTAATTAGAGCCAGTTTTTTAAATGTGGTTAAACATAGTTTTAAAATGGTCTAGACTTGATGTACTGTTTTTGACATTAAGTTTATTTGGTAAAAATCTAGTTTAACCAAGCTACATTTGCCGTTTAAACCCGAGTTGGAGTTGTCAAAACAGAACAGTTGTCAA
The DNA here is from genome assembly GCA_963931875.1 of Pollenia griseotomentosa. Classification (NCBI taxonomy): domain Eukaryota; kingdom Metazoa; phylum Arthropoda; class Insecta; order Diptera; family Polleniidae; genus Pollenia; species Pollenia griseotomentosa. The sequence continues at coordinate 180,732,555 of OZ007563.1, read as the reverse complement.
GAAATTTATACACAAGTAAAACAATTTTTTTAGGAAAAAGTTTCAATTGCAAAACTAAATTGAAAAAAAACTATTTCTTTTTCCCGGACTTTTTCGATTCCCGGGAAAGCGGGAAATTTTTTTAAATTTCCCGGGATCCAGGGATCCCGCTCCATATAAATAATACAAAGTAAATTTTGTTATTAATTCATGAAAAAAACTTTTATAAAAAAACGTAAGGGAACTTGTTCACAAAGAAAGTAAAAGAAATGGTTCAAAATGAATTGAAGATTGAAATAGGAACTTGGATTATTATTACCTCACGCCTTTATTCCCTATTATTATGCTTTTATTCAGTATTATTATGCTCTGGATAATTCATAAAACAATAATAAAAACAAAATAAAGTATTATGCTCTGGATAATTCATAAAACAATAATAAAAACAAATTAAAAATTAAGGTACTCAAGATATGAAATCAAAAAGTTAATTAATAAAATAGATAAAATACTTTAAAGAAATATATAACATTTTTTAATGGCTTAGGAAATAACTTTCTGATACACTCAAAGCGCTTTGTAAGTCGCCAAAAAGTATATTCCTGATTTTATTTACTAATTATCATGTTTCCGAAAAATTTCGTTCATTTTTTACCGTAGTTGGACAAATAGTTAAAAGTGCACCGTTGTAGCTTCGGATTCACAATCAGAAGCAATTTTTTCTTTTTTATAAACAACGTCTATATCAGTCAAATGTATGTCAAGTTTGATGCAAAAATAGCATCAACCGGACTGCTTCTTCCAAACCTTTTCATTTCAATAGATCCATTTGTAATCTTTAGGACAATGTCTTTTTCAAGTTGTATGTTGTAGTATCTTACACGAGTTTCCAAAATGTTATTTTATTTCGGTTTCCCCGCACTTCACGGGTATATAAGCCAACACAAATTGAAATTGAAAATATATCTTTAAATCGGTACAGTTTTAAAACTTTAATCGCATTTTGCCAAGATCGTTTGTTTTTGTAGATATGCTATGTTGCAATAAAGGAGCGATATGTTTAGGTATCTCCTGTTTTTAAGACTTGTTCATAGACAATGAAACTTTACTGCCTGCATCTTATTTTGAATTAATGTACTTTATTAACTCTTCACTTCACTAAATGTAATAATTATCAACTGTTGCACTGCCCATTCTGCTTTTAGTAGATTTATTGCATCAGGAGACATTGATTTAAATACATGTATGTACTCACTTCTTGCAATTGATCTAATCCACAACCCATCCACAGATGCTAATTTTTAGAGAATAGAAAACAAAATTTCAAAGTATAAATAGCTATTTTCTGAACTTATGAGGAATTTTTTATTTCCGGGAAATAAAATAATGGAAATTCCCGGGATTTCCCGTCCCTAATGACGACGATTATAGTGATTCGCTAGTCTTTTCAAACAAAACTATAGTAAGGAAGCCTAGGATACTAAGAACTCTCCCAAATCACTCTCATTTATATGACGATAGCGAATTTTATCAGGGATTCCGGTTGTCTTAAGGTTTCTAAATGATCGAAAACTATCAAAACTTCTGAAGAAAGACGGTCAGTTTTTTACACCCTTTTCTCCACCAATTCCATCAATTTTTCAACTTCTTTCTTAGAAAAATTGGTGAACAGTTTTGTGGCATTTTTAACTAAGTTTTTTTTATTTTGTTATGTACATATTTATATGTATTTTATTTAGGGGGTTATTTTGTAAATCCCTTCACTTTGCAATGTGAAATTTCTCATATAAAATTTTTTGAATTTTCAGAAATTTGTAGGAAAATATTTCTCAAGTAAGGTGAAATAACGCCCTTACAAAAAAAAACTCTTCCCAATTTGATTTTATATATTTTTTTTACATTTGGTAATGCTACTGTATTTTTGTTAGAAATTTTTTAAAATGCCATAATTTTTGCTGTATAAAATTACTGGAAAACAAATTGGAGGATTAAGGGCAGTTCATATTTAATTAAAGTTTAACTGAGCAACAATTAAACCAAGTTTGATCGTCCCCTTAAAAAACTGGCACTTAAATGTAGTGTTTCTACATGTGGTTTACCAATTTTGTTTTAAAATTTGCTAAATGTATTTGTTATTAAATCTATATTTTGTATTTTATTTTATTAAAATACAAAACACCCACTTAATTTATTCATTTTATTTTACCAATTTGTTGTTTATTTTATGAATGAACTTTGCAAAAATCATACGCATTTAAGTTTGAAATGTTTTTTTTTTTTTATAAAATAGAAAAAAACTATTAAAACAAAACAAATGACTGTTGAAAACAATAGTGAATCATTTTTGGCAGTTTTTTAGGTTTTTTATGTTTCTTATAATTTTTTTTAATAAAAATATACTTAAACTCTATAAATTTTATTGACAGCAAACTAAAATTGTATAAAAATCCATGTAGACATTTCAACAAAACATTTTATTAACAAAAGATCATACAGGGGAAATTGAGAATACAAAACAGAAAACTCTAGTAAAATGGATCATAATAATATTGGTTCAATAAGATAAATTTTTATATTACCAGGCTGGTAATATTGTTAAATACATACATACATAAATAATATTTAAAAGCGACTTGGTTTAAAATTAATAAAATGTTTTTCCCGTTTTTAATTACTTTAAAAATATACTGTTTTTCTAAAAATCAAACAAACTTAGGGGTTTCTTTAAAGTTTAAACAAAAAAGATGACATCACTGTTCTTTTAATTTACCGTCAGAGCTGTATAATAGAGTACCACTACGTTCTCGCACAACGCAGGGCTGTCAGGTTACTTTACACTAAAAATTGTGTCAATATTCACCAGACATTATAAATACCTTTTTCATAGTTTTCATTAAATTTTTCAAATTAATATCTTTTTTAGAAATATAACTTTTACAGTGTAGTAATATATAAATTTTCATAATTTGTGGTAATAGAAAATAAGTTTGTCGGCAACCGAAAAAACCCGGTATCGGTATCAATATCGGTATTACACTAAAAGTTTTTTCGGTATCGCTTCTTAATTTTAAACGGTATTTAAGCAGTATTGGTATTATTAACGGCATCGCTTACCAACTTTGTTTTTAAGAATAAAAGAGGTTTTGTCAGATCAGTCATGGTATTGTGCTCAGTTTAGTTGGCATTTTATTATGAATTTGTTTGCTTGATCTGTTTGGTATAAAGGATAAATTTAAGTTTCTCTCGAGATATTATTCCGTCCAATACCCGATGCTTGTTTAAAGCATAAAATTCACATATGCTTAAGATTGTGCCTAACCAGGGTCATATCTGTATCCCCCTGGGAGTGAGATAGGCCCTGGTCTGACTAAATCGCGAGAATGGAGATATTAAAAATGCCGAATAAGATGTTGATGTTAGCCTTGCTTCTTAACAGAAGCTTATATATGTCAAAAATTCCGTGACCAAAAAGTTTTCAATATATTCATTTTAATTAATATTAACAGCAAAAAAGTCTGCAATTTGTGTAGTGAAATTCCTGTAAACGCGTGTGCATTCATTTGTTTAGAAGAAATAGGTTAATCTTTCTTAAGAGATATTAAGAGTATCGTCCTATCGCTATTCTACCGTACTTTTCAAAAGTTTTTGAGCGTCTACTTCATAAATAAATAAATACATCAACTACAATAACTTGCTGACAAATAGACAATCTGGATTTCGAGCAAAACACAGTTGAACAGCAGCTTTAATTGATGTATCCGAAGGTATACGAGAAAGCATTGATGTTGGTGACATATCATTCCTAATTCTACTGGACAAATTCCAAAGCGTTCGATACGGTTGATCATCAAGTTCTTTGTTGGAAATTGGACAAAATTTTTAATTTCTCACCTTCATCCATCCGTCTGGTTGCTTCGTATCTGTCTGGCCGTAGTCAATCTGTTATTGCAAACAGAATAACATCAAAATCGTTACCTGTTCTTAGGGGAGTGCCACAGGGATCGATACTTGGGCCACTACTATTCTCAATATATGTATATAAATGATTTAAAAAAAAAATTGTTACACTGTAAAGTTCACCTATATGCTGATGATGCACAACTCTATATTAGTAGTCCCTTGATAAATATAAATGATTGTGTTGAGAAAATAAATCTTGATTTAAAACGTGTTCACACATGGGCAAATGCAAATGGTTTGTGTATAAACCCCACGAAGTCTAATGCTTGATAATAATGAAAAAAACACTGACTGTCGCTTGAACCTATGATATTGCTGAAAAACCAACGAATTGAAATTGTACAAAAAGCTAAAAATCTTGGCATTATTTTTAACAATACACTGGTCTGATCATGTAACTGCTGCTGCTGGGAAAACATATTCAATGCTGCGAACGCTATGGAACACCCAACACATCACACCGTTTAATATTCGAATTTTACTTGCAAAAACGTATTTCATGCCAATTTTACTCCATGGATGCGAACTGTTTGCAAGTTGTGACTCAACAAGCCTGGGAAAACTTGAGAAAACTTTTAGTGCTGTATTGAGATACATATGTTTTAACCTAAGAAAGTATGATCATATTTCCCAATTTAAAAATAAACTTTATGGCGTTTCTCTGAGTAATCTGTTAAAAATTAAAACCCTAATGCTATTACACAAAATAATTTTCCAACATTAACCAGTGTATCTTTTTGACAGAATATCCTTTACGTAATTTTTACATCAATTCAACCCGGCTTTGGAACTCGCTACCACCGACCAATAAATCCATTAGCAACGCCTTGCTTTTTGAGAAAGAATTATATAAATTTTTTACCCCAAATTAATATTGTATCCCTCTTATTATGTTTGTATTTAACTAATTTAAACTTATTTGTTTATTTCTAGAATTTTTTTTCTTCATAAAAATATATTATTTTTAATCAATAATGTAATTACAATGCAAAAATCCAATACTATAATTATAAGATTTGTATCTTGTTGTATTGGAAATCAAAAAGATAAATAAATATGTAGCAAATATCAAGGAATCCGTTTGCATCAGCAATCTGAAAATTGCTTGCAAATTCTACTGATTTATTTTTTATATATACATTGGTACTTCGTATAAAAACTGAAATTCAGGTAGAAAATCTTTTAAAGATGGGGAAAAACAATGTTAGTCTATTTTTTAACTGCATTCTATGCTGTTAATACTTAAAACTCCTTATGCTGGGTACAGACAGTGCAATCTACATCAATGCAATCCCAAAATATCAAAACGTTTTGATGTTGATGAAATCTGTGTGTACCCAGCATTACACTATAGCGCTTTTTTAAGCTTCCACTGTATTGTATTTTTTTTAATTAAATACAGTGCATTACACAAAGCAAATACATATGATAGAAAAAAAACAATAATACTGGCTATTAATAAACAGAACTTTTTTTAGTTCCTTTTGCTCTTTTTCTTTAATAATTTATTATTAAAACCCTTAACTCTTAAGCTGAAGGTCCACACCATGCGTTCATGCGTAGATGCGTATGATACTTTTTGTGCATTTTATGCGTTTCTAAATTCAAGTTACATGCCATGCGTTTAATGCGCCATATTATTTTTTGGATCAGCTGTTGTGTTAAAATTGTTATCAAATAAAAACAATTTTGGCAAAATGGGAAGTAAAATTTAGATTTAAAAAGAATTTATGAAATTCATACATATGTACATATGTAAGGAGTAAGCTTTTATTGTTATAAATAAATTATTATAAAATTTTTTATAATAAATATTCGTGATTTTTCACGGCATTAATAAGCTTCTCCTCCATAGCACTTGTTTTTTAAAATAATAATAAACACTACAGTGATGGTACTCAGTACTAAAAAGTAATCGATAAATATAATACAAATCGATAAAGAGAATACAAAATATAAAAATTGTATTTAAAATGAATTTTTATGTATTTTTTTCTTTAAAGTTTATACAATCTTTATTACAAAAGCTTTTTCTTTTATTGAAAACCTTTTTTAATGCAAAAAAATAGTAAAAAGTAATCCACCACACAAACATATTTATCGATAACATTGAAAATAAAATATGATTTGTCATCCATGGCCATCAATAACAGCTGACTTTTATTCACCACACATGCGACGGATACAAAAGTAGAAAGTAAACCTACTTTGATGCGTTCATACGTCTATGCATTCTATGCATTTTGGTGTGTAACTTGTCATATGCAATTACACTGATTCAACTTTTTTGTCAAATGCATAAAAAGGACAGACGCATAAACGCATGGTGTGGACCTTCAGCTTTAATCTTACTTAATTGAAATTGTTTTGAAAACTGCTTCGAATTAATGTTAAACAAAAAACATACAAACTTATTGAACCCTCTTCAAACAATAAAACTTTTGTAATATAATATCTTTTCTAGCAATTGATTTTCGTAAATAGTGTGTTTATGGTTGTCAAATTAATTTCTCTTAATTGTTTTCAATAAATGACAATAAGAACAATGCAACAGTTATAAAGTAAACAAAACATTAAACATATGGCATGTTTGTTTGCTAGTGTACAGTTGGCAGCACTCAAATATAACAAACACATGACCACTTATTTGCCGTTAGTTTGGATGTCTTGCATTTGTTCTCATGTTGTTTTCGTTGTTTCTAGTGTATCAACACTTAACAATTGTATTTGAATTGCAATGAAGTGTGACCGTATAAATAATAAAAAAACGTTAGAGTGCTTTTTCTTTTGAAAGAGGGAAATAATATTTGATTGCTTTTTTTTGCAGTAAAACTTCATTTCTAATTTACAACACTTTTAAACAACTAAAATTTTAAAAGTTCTAAAAAATTGAATTTTTTAACTTTTAAATAATTTTGACCAACATTTTCTAATTTTTTATCAAACAAAATTGCATCATTTCCCCAACATTTTATGCACACAAAATTATAATGACTCATCTTTTTAATGGCGCAAAAAAATGTAAGGCATGATTTACGATTATTTTAAAATTTTGCAAGTTTTTATGCTAATTTGCCTAATAACTCAACACTTTTCACTGCATTAATGAATACGAATACGAAAACAAAAATCATCAAAATAAATTTTAATAAATGTGCGAAATTTTCTCATCATAGAAAAATAGACAACAATAGAGTTAAAGAAGATACTGAAAAAATATAAAAAAAACGTATGTTTAATTAAAAAAAAAACTACGCCATGTTTGCATGTAAAAGTATCATTTTCAAACAAAAATGCAAATTTAATTATTACAAAAACAGGGTTGTTCATTGCAACGATTGTTTAAACATTCCTATTTTTTTAAACGTACTAATAAATCACAAAAAAGTGAAACAATTGCTAGAATAATTACTAAAATACAAAATCATAAAAAATTATTTAAAAAAAAAAAATAAAAGAATTCATACTACATTTAAATCTACAATATGCAAAATTTAGATAGACTACTGTTCAAAAAATTCTAAACTGGAAAATAAAAAAAAATCTCTTAGCCCGGATGTTAAAAAAAGTTCTCTATAAAAAAATGATGATTATACTGTTTTGTAGACTTCCCTTAAAATATAATCTATTCTAAATGATTTTTTTTTTTGTACAGGAAATTTGTATTTTTGTGAAATTTACTTAATACCACAAAACACAAATTTGTTATAATTACCCATAGTTTTGTCTAAAAATCTATGAAAACTAAAAAAAAAAATTATAATGGAAACAAGAGACAATAGGATAAGCGCAATTACCAATTGTCATTTTATCTGTAGTTTGCTTTTTTTTGAATTGTTTAAAAGTGAATTACTGAGTGTCTTGATTGACTATTTTTGTCTTAAAATTATTACTAAATAATTTCTTTAATTTATTTAAAATAAAAGAAAATTAACAGGTTTCGTTAAAAGAAAAAACTTGGCATCATTGTTTAATTTTTTTATTTTTTTTTTTTTTTGACAAGACAGGGCTGCATTTTTAAACGGCGTTTACATTTGCCAGGAATGGCAAGACAGTAGCAATCCATGCAAACTTTTCCAACTGTCTTGTGTACTGTCTTGCACATTTTGCAGACAGAAAATTGGACAGTGATTTGACATTTGCTACCAGCAATTTGAACTTTTGTTCGCAAAAGAAAAAAATATCAAAAAGAAAAAATATATATATTTTGCCTTGAATTTTTATGTTTTAGTTAAGTGTTACAAAATACAGTTATTTAAACCTTTTGTTTACTTTATATAAAATACGCTTAGCTGGAACTTGCACTGCAACATTCACGTTTGAAATTTTTTCTAAAGCGAACTGTCTTAATTACTGCCTGGATCCCTACGTCACGAAGGCAGTTAGTACTGTTTTAGCAACTAATATGTTTTTTCTTACTGTCTTGTCAGTACTGTCAAATTTAAACGCTGTGTTAAGTACTGCGGCTCAAGTTTTGTGTTGTGATTAGTGTATTTTAATAAAGACTTTGATAATTTAAATTAAAAATGAATAATACCGTGTTCAGATATGCATCTTAGTTAAGTTTTGCGCAATAAATGCCATTTTTGAGCTAAATTATCCATATAAAATTTTAATTTAGTTATTGTTCAGTTATTACGAAATTGTTATTATATTGAGTAAAACTAAAATACAACACTGTCGCAAGTGTGCTTAGTGAGCAAAACACAACTCACTAAACAAGGTGTTTTGACATTTGAAAACTGAAGTCTTGAAACTGAAAACTTGAAGTCGCAAAATGCCAGATTTAGTTTATAGTGTTCTTAAACTCGTGCGCTTAGCTTTCGATCTGCCATAGATTCTTACAAATATTCTAGTTTCCTTGAGCATGCTTTTGCTATTTAAAGTCGCCAAACTTCTTGCTATTGCGATTTACTGAACAAATATCATGCGATTTAAAGTCAGAATCGCCAATGTTAAGCGTTTTGCGATTGTCAGAACATGCCCGATAATTTTGTCAATAAACCGAATATCAAAATGTATTTCTGAACACCACATAAGATATTGAAAATAATTAAATTAAAATTTGCTAAAAATTTATTTATTTCATCACGTATAGCGGCAGGCTTTGATAGTAATAATTCTTGATAATTATCATCAGGTGAAATTATGGCATCAATGGGATGACACACTGGCATAACAGAAATGGCGAATCGTGGTCTGTTTCATAAAAAATGTCATTAGTGCGATTACTCATTATTAATGACAAACTATTATTAAATTGAGTCATTGGAATTAACTTAAGTCAACGTTAAAGAATATTATTATTTACTTACCCGTTATATACTTAGGTTTGTTTCACTTTTGTTGCATTCCGCCCATTATTTACAGAAGAATTCTCAATTATAAGACACCATCAGCATGCCCGATATGGCTTTCGTTATCATTTTACTTTCAAAATTTGAAGTATTTAACTAAATAATTTTAACAAATGGAATGTGGGAATTGTTGCTTCTTATTTTACTTTTTAAACATGATAATAATGTTAATAATACCCAAAATGTGGCATCGAATTTATGTCACTGTAGTCATAGTATAGATGACGCATAAAATATTACAAAATTTTATGATGATGATATATGATTGATGTCACTTTTTGCCTCATTAATGCAATTTGTAAAAACATTGATTTCACAATTTTGATGCTAGGGCATCATCAATATGAAGATGCATTTTTCTATGAGTTTAAACCTAAATTTATCTCAAAATTAAAAAAAAAAGTTAAGAGTTCTTTTAAAATATAAACAAATTTTCGGGTTTTTGTAAAATATAGACAAATTTTTGGGGGTTTTTTTTATAAAAAAATTGGCATCACTGTTATATTGTTTACACTACATGGCTGATTATTTTAGTGTTATGGAAATTTAAGCAAATTATCATATGAAGATGTCAAAAGATAAAAGTTGTGACTGCACAAAATAAAAAGTAGTGTAAATTAGCGATTTTTGCAAAATTAATTTCCAAAATTTAAGATGCTACAAAAAGGAAGTTGCCGAACACTCGGAGAGTTTTAATTCATATTACACCAGTTTATTATTGCATAATTTTGTTATGTTTATTTTCCTACTAGTTTTCATATTTTTTAATGAAAAATATTTAAATGACAGAAGAAAGTTCACAACTAATTATATACTAAAATAAAAAAATAAAAATTTGAAAACTGGAGCTAGGCGTTTTAGCTTCTGACACATCCATATAATAAATATTCAACATTAATAATATTTTTTTATAAAATAAACCTAAAACCTAAACACTATCCAAAACCTAAAAAAAGATTGAAATCAAAATTCTTTCCTCCGTAATAATTTATCATATTATTATGTCTGAGTGCAAAAATGTGTTATTTCTTATACTTCTTAATAAAAACCACTTAAGTACTTTTTCAAGTAATCTTAAATAATACTGATTCTTTGTACTTAAGTCACCATCATCATTATCTCCGCCGTCGTCGTCATCATTGCCATCATATGTTTAGATCAAAAAGACTAGTAGCCAGCCAATCATTTGTAATACAAAAATAAATTAAACTCAAAAAACCAAGTGATGTGTTGTATATTTTCTTTTTTGTATATTTTTTATTCACTATTATTTCTTTTATGTTCTACATATATATTTCGTTTTATCCATCTGATACTTATTCAAGTGGAAAGATTAAAATATGAAGATTTATTTCGTTTAAAAGTCACAAAGGTTGCCATTTTACATGTTTGTTTAAAGGAATTTGGATTTAAAAGAAAAATCTTAAGAGATTTGAATAAAGAATTTTTGTAAGTAAATAAATTAATTAATTTTCAACCAGAGTGCCACGTTAGGCTGGTTAGTAGTGAGCTAGTCCATCAGTGCAAGGGTTGTGGGTTCGATTCCCGCCAGAAATCCTGTTGTGTTCAATAAAACTGGTTGAAAGAGTACGTAACAATTGCTCGACCAATTAAGTTTTAAAACAATTTGTAATTGTATTTGTAACATAAAATAAACAAATATGTAGAATTTTCGTCTAGATTTGTCTTCACGAGCCATTGCTATGTTCAAACAACAAACAATTTTTTGTGCAAAAATATATTTGGCTAGTAAAGACTGCTTTTGTTAATGTTTTGCTCAAACAGCGTTCTTCAAACTTTGGTTCGTACCAAGGCGAAACCACTAGGAGGTGGGGTCAAGTAACAGCTGGTTTTTTTTTTGGTGGTAGAGTTGTCAATGTTTGTATGCAAACTGCAGTTTTTTATGTTTTTGACAATCGGACCATAAAAGCAGTGTTGTTGTAGAGTTGGCCTCTCCCAAGGTACATTTATACAAGGTAGACTCATTAGGGACAGACATAAACCCGAATTGTCAAATTTCGTATAAAATTGTTTTTGTTTTATATGGAGACAATTTTGACAAGTCGGGTATTTTCGTAATGCTCTCCCAAATAAGTTTACCTTGTGTAAATGTACCTTTGCCTTTCCTTCTTTTGAATTTGTTTTGGTTCGTACAATGATGTTCAACATCAATGGCAGTATTGCCATATAAATAAAACCCATCTTGATTTTATTATTGTTGATTTTTATCCCACCGGGGGTTGCAGGGATCATCTCAATGATGTATCACTTTTTGGTGTTACGGCAAAAATCCAAAACAGACAGATCTCTACACAGAAAAAAATTTTGCACCAGTAAACGCATTAATCAAAATTAAAATCAGTTTTAATTAACTTGATTAAACGTTTAATTCACTTGATTTATTTTGAATTAAAACTGATTTTATTTTTGATTAATACGTTTACTAATGAAAAATTTTTTTCTGTGTAAGATCGCGGCTGAAAGATCCTATCTGTTACCACGGGGACTACGCCCTATCTGGGGATTACGTGGTTTTAATCCAAAGTCGGGGGAAGGGATAGTACTAAAAAGCCCATAAAAGGGCTGATTTTTCACCACTTGTGGGAGAGTTCGGCCTTAGGGAGGACTATCCCAAGGTTCTATTGCTATTCAACAGAAGCTGCTGGCGTTTTCCAAAAGCAGTAGAGGCTAGATAGCTCCAGCTTCTTAACAAGGGGCGAGTGTATAATTTTTCCGGTCTCCCAAAATTATTTCCCGTGTGTGATAGTATCTCTCATACATGGGGGCGAGTCGTAAAGGCATAGTGTATCACCCAGCGGCTTGGATACCTTATGGGGTTAGGCCAAATGAAAGATACACAATGAGTATTTTTCAGGTCAATCTCTTCCATATTGGATGCATTTTATGGGTAGTGTCACATCAATGAACATGACTGAAATTATTTTGGAAATGTTTTGTTACTGTGCACACAAAATAAAGGCTTGTAAGGTAGGGAGGTCAAATAACATGAACAAATCAAAAAATTAAATTTTTAAATGATAAATTGTATGTTTAAAATTAGGAATTCTTCAATAAAATAGATAAAATATTAGTCCACAAAAGATCTCTGTTACTAGGAAAATTTTTTATTCAAATAATATTCAATAATTTAAATCTTTCAATCGGTGTGGCAAGCCTGTTTCTATAACACAGTAAAAAATTAGGGGCAACGTTTTAATTATGCCAGTGTTGACATTTATGTTTATCTTAAGGAATTTCAGAAATCATTTAACACTTAAAATTTAATTAATTTTATTTCACATTTTTTAAAAATTGTTTAAATAGCGGAAATATTCTATTTTAAATTGTTATTATTTATTAAGACACTCATTCTTTATTACACTCTAGTCCGACCGTCACTCACTTATACACACTCTTCAAATTGACCGAATTATTCTAAAACACTTTTGTGTTTGTTTTTTTTCAAGTTTTTTTGCTACAATTCAATTAAGATTATTTACATTATTTTTTTAATGTTGAGATATCGTTTTGAAGATTTTTTGTACCATAAAATGGTTTTTAGCTTATTTTCAAAACATAATTGAAAGCAATTGAAAATTTTGTTTATGCAAAAAATAAATAATAATAAATTCATTTTGTTCTTGCTAACGATTCAAATAAGAGGAAACGATAGGGGTTTGAGAAGAAGAAACAAATAAGTATGTTACAAAATGACGCCATCAGTTTAAGCTTAAAAATGTGTTTAGAATGTTAAAAATGTTTTCTTTTTATTTCAATTTACTTTAAAAAAAATTAAAACGTTTAAAAATAAAAGGGATTTTTCTTTTTCAAGAAATATCTTTGGTTTTGTTTATTTATTTTGCAAGTTTTACTCTTTATTATGCTTTTGCTCCTCCTCCCTTTAAAAAACTAAACGCGTTTTTGTAAACAATGCAACATGTGTTTGCTGGCTCGAAAGTAAATATTATTGTTATGATTTTTGCCAGAGTTGAATTTTTTTTTTATTTATTTTGTAACCCAGCATGCTTTAATTACATTTAATAAATGGTTTCTGTATCCAAAATGTTTTAAGATTCTTAGTTATTCCCCTTTATCTTGTTTAATTGTTTTCTTCACATGAAATATAAAATTACAAAGCCAACTCATAAAATTTTTATTGTAAACTTTAATGGCCTACTGACCGTTTCATTTCTTTCATATGTTTATTATAAAATAAGCAGCCAAGTCAAGTACATTTTTTAAAAGAATTATGGCCTTTTAAACACATGTTGCATAAAATAAATATCAAGTAAAAAAGGGGAGTTTCACATTTAAAACATAAAACACTAGTGATAAGTTTATGAAGTTTTGAAGATATAAAACATGTTAAATGAATCAATAAGCATAAAATAATTTAAAATACACACTCTTGAAGAAATACAAAGTTTATAACATTTTATTGAACTGCATTTTAATTTATGCACTTATGAAACTCCCCTTATCATTTGGTGTCATCTTGCAAACAGTTGTCATTAAATTTGTATCAAATTGCCGTTTATTCACAACAAATGAAGTGTTGTGTATACATAAATTTGTTTAAAATACTTTTTTTTTTTAAATTTTGCTTATCTTAAACATTTAAAGCTGACTTATTTTTGTCTCCAAGCCTGCTTAAATTAAAATAAATGACGTCTCAATTTTGCCGTTTAATAATATGTTTAGGTTAGCAATTTTATTGTTTAAGTAATAGTTTTTTTTTTATGTAATTTAAAGTCTGTCAAGGTTATTGTTTAAAATTCATATAAACAGAGTTGCAATTTCATTGTTTATTTATTTATATTTGTATTTAGATTATTTATTAATATATAAACAATTTATATATATAAAACTTAATAATTTTTTATTCTATTTTTTTTTAGGTGAGTACAAATCGAAAACTCTGCCACGCATACATTTTGATAATTCTATAAATGATATGTCGCTAAATGAAGGTAACGTTTATATAAATTTTAGATATATTTTCAATATTTTCTTAAATGAAATGAAAGTTATTTACATAAAAAGTTTGGTCATACGTTTCTTATGCCTTAGGTATGATTTCTAAAAAGCTATTCCAATTAAAATCAAACAAGTAAGAGACAATACATATACTAAGCTTAAGGCGAGACTTTATATTTGACTATAGGCCACATCATAGACCAGTGCGCATGTTGTGTAACTCTCGCGTCGAGAAACTTTTCGATTGATATGTGTGAAATGAAACAAAAATGCCATATATTAAAACAAACAGCTGTTTTTCTCACTAAACTGTGTCTGTAATTTTTTTTGGCGAGTACTAGTTGTCACGTATGAACATTACTCGCCAATTTACAGAAAAAGTGTGTCTGTAACATTTTTGTGAGAAAAGTTCCCGCTTTGAACTGTCAAAAAAAATCCGGAATAAAAATGGGGCGAGAAACAATTTTAACACTAAAAAATAATTAAAAATGCAAATGCAAAGAATAATACATAATAAAAACATTTTGTTCTTGGCACATTTTTTCATTGTTTAATTATTTTGCTTTTACCATTTTTATAAAAAATACGAATTTTTTTGCAAACAACAAATATTTAAGTCGCACTTTACATTATTTGGTATAGCCGACGGTTGTATTTTCGCCGCCGTCATTTAAAAATTTTCAATTTTAGTAAATTTTGGTCGCCGTCAACGGTATGTGTTACTGACGTTCTCAACGTCAGCAATGTTACATCGCCTTCGAGTGCAATGTTATGATATTTATAACGTAACGACGTAATCTCTTTTGATAGTTTGCGACATGAGTTACAGACACAGTTTTTTCTCCCTTTTCGAGAAACGATGAAACATTTTTTTTCACATCTTTTCGATGCATGGGTACAGGAGTGGGAAAATGGTCGAACGCGATCGAATGCCATAGGAGAGCCATTTTCTATGAAGATAAACTTCTTTCTTGTCATGTTAAGAAGATTTTTGGAAAGATTTTTAAATCTTCTTCCTCAAATTATCGAATTTTTGGGGATATATATATATATATATATATATATGTCCTTTATTTATTTAAATACAATATTGATACAGCGATGTAACATAAAAATACTTAAATAAATTGTTCACGAAGAACATAGGGCGTCAAATAAAAAATAGGTGACAACTGATAACATTTAGTCACTGAAACTCACCTGTATTAAACCGGCCTAGCGGTGTTGGCAGCCCCAACTCTAGGATCGGAGGCTTTGGCCTAATCAGTCAATCTTCCTAAACTCGTATGGTTACAGAAACGTCAATGGGGAGATAAACGTTAACAATTGGTAGATCCAGTATGGATTTAATATGCATTCCTTATGGATTTTATGGGCCATTACAATTCAACAATTTTTGAATTGTTGAATGCTTTAAAAACAAAATTAAATGTTTTTGCTTCCCAATTAAAAAGGAGCATTTTCGAGGCAAATGCGAGACAATCGGCCCTATAGAAAATAAAAATTTTTTTCCCTTGAAATTTGGCTTTTCCCCATACTTTTTTTAGGGAAAGGGGACAAAATTCGAGGGAAATTTTAATCACGATAGGGGTGAATAAGCGAGGAAATAAACTAGAATACAGCCGAGATTATAAGCTGGATTATAGGCAAGACTATAGACTAGTTTAAAGCTACGGTCACACTTATTAAATATTTTATCAAATAAGCGTAACCCCTTCTTTTGTTAATAGTAAGTGAGATTTAAAATGGTCTTAATATTACAAAATAAACTAATTATTCTACTAGACATAGCAAAAAACAGTTTTTTGTAAGATGTGGTATTTTAATCAAAATAAATATTGATATTAAGCGAAATGATTTTTTAGTTTGTTTGTTGGTCCCGTTTTTTTCGTCAAACATTTGATAAGTAGCTTAAAGATTATATTGAATATTGAACTAGATTTATTACTGTAAAATAAAATATATATTGTAGGTATACTGTATATAAATATTTCTATTTATGTATTTTCTTTATACAATGTTGCAGTAAAAAGATCCTCAAGCAACAATATATCTGCTTCATATTAATACAAATATCACACACTTCATTGAAAAGCAATCACAATAGAAATAAAAACTAACAATTATTGTGCTAATAACACAATTAAAATGTAATTCAAAGCGTTTTGTATGAAAAGCAAAGGCAAAAAATGTTTCGGAAATGGTTAAATGTATGCCAAATAACAATTTCGAATTTCAACAATGTTTACATATGGATACAAAAACAAACGTACACCTAAAGAAAACCGTTACCTGTAAATAAACCATACAATGTGAAGTTAACAATATTAAACTACAGCATGGTAAATTAGCAAACACCAAAGCTAACAAATGCATAAAAAAAAGGGGAATAAGAAAAGGAAAAAAAAAGCAGAAAACATTAAACAAATGTATTGCGATAACATAAAAATCAAGAAAACAATACAAAAAAATTGTAATTATATTCATTGTTTGGTTTATTTAGCCATGAAATGGCCAAGCGGCAAATAAACTTTAACTTAAATTTACATGTTAAAATTTATATATTTTTTTCTTTTTTAGTGAATTTCCGTATTTGCTCTAATGCTTACCTATTTTGCGTTTCCTTTTATTCAATTAAATATAAAAAGCTTAGGCCATAAAACTATAATTAATTTTTATAATAATAACCTGTTAAAGAACAAGTGCTTAACTTTTCTTAGGTCTACTAAAAAAACATAAATTGTTTGTAGTAATAAAACAGTTGTATTTATTTGCGCCTTTTTTGGTAGTAGTATTTGTCTAGCAACTCTATTTATGGCTCATAGAATTCTTCTTATAAATTTTTATTTGTTTTTTATGCCAAAAATATTATCTTTTATTGGGCTCATTTTTGTAGGTGTAAATGCAATTTTGATTACTTGTTTTACTGGGTCTTATTAATTCTGTTATAGACACAAGTACAGTTTAATTGAATAATTGAGGGCTAGTTATTTTCTATTACGTTCAAACGGAAATCGTGATATAGTAACAAATATATAAATAAAAAAAAATTTAAATGATAATTTAGATATTGGAAAAATTGCATTGTGTTATTTTAAAAAAGAAAAAATAAAACTTTTTCCCGAGTGTTGCTAACACTTTAGCAACAGGCTTAACAAATTGAAAAAACGTATTTTTAAGAGTGCAAATTAAAATATTTGGGAGAAATACTTTGTAAATTCTTTCGTTTTCTAATGAGCCATGATCAAACTGTGTATTCACTTTTCTGTTCGTTTCTTCTAGTAATAAATATTTTCAGTTAGTGCTAGGCTACTACAGTAAAACTTCGATACAACGATTGTCAAGAGAATCGACGCTAGGCAAAAAGTTATTAAGTCAAAAATGCATTTTGATTTTTTTATTGGACTTAACTTAATATACCTATATCTATTTCCGTTGGGTATTAATAACCCAGTTAAAACTTCGCCTACTTTTTTTAAATGAATAGCTTCTATAACTACTTATTTTTAGATGCATGTAGGTAAAAAATAAAGACTTACATTTAAATGCGTTCATTTTTGGGACCTCCCTTGTAAAGTTCATTGTTTCTTTCAGACTAATTGGAAGTAGTTTTTTTACTTTTTCCCGATTACTTAACACATTATTTTGTAGGCGAAGTTTTTACTGGGAACATTAGTCTAGCACAACTGCTTCCAATCGTAAAGATCTTTAAGGAAATAAGTCAATTAGAAAATGTTCAATCTGCCATTACGAAAAACTACAAATTCTGACTTAAGACCTTTTTGTCTTACTTCAAAGATATATCAGTAAAACACCGGTATAGAAAAAATCCTTAACCTTATAGCTTTTTTCCTATGGCCAAGAATTAAAACAAAACTGACTACATTTGTGACGGTTTACATATGCAATTGCAAACACATTTAGACTTGGTTTTTTTTTTTATAAGTAACCTCTACAATTTTGCTTTATTCTGATTTGTTGTATAAAGTTTTTTGAAGTTGTATTTTGCTGTGTGGCTCAGAATTTATTCGTTATAGTTAAAGACAATTTTTTGTATGAAAAACTTTGCAATCAAGTGATTTTTTTAGGAGACTTAGCAAAAGAATATTTTGTATTGAGTTTAATTGTTAGTTCTTTATATAATTCTTTATACCGGAGTTTCACTGTATTTTAATAGTTTTAGTGAAGTCAAGGTATATTTACACAAGGTAAACTCGTTGGCCCATATGTTTGTCAGCTGTTTACCCCTAGTTGGAACCCAAACGTCAAATTTCGTGTATATGTGCCAAAATTTTTGTTTTATATGAAGACAATTTTGACAACTCGGTTCCTTTTATAGAGCAGCATGTCTACACTCCCAAATCTTTTGTTGTAGTAGCGAGAAAGATGTTCGCGGGTTGACAATCCTTAGTCGTTGTCCGTTAAACTCAGAGTCGTTTCGTTGTGGAGAACCGATTGTTGCCAGAAGTTCTAACTTTCTTCCACGGTGGTTGTATATAAGCGTTCTAAGAGGTACAAGCAAATTGTATTGGGGAGAATCTAGCTCTTAGCGGTGCCCTCTCGGCTAGGATGATCTTAGGTAGTCTCATTTTTATCTTTTACATCTTTTGAATTTTTATTAAATACTTAAATATTTATATCTTTAATTCTTTACAAACGCACTTTTTTGTCTCATTTTAAAATAAAAAAAACTAAAATAAAACTGTAATCCTGCAATTATCATTAATTCAAGAGCTTCCGGGTACACGTATCATTATCAGCATACTGGCATCACTGAAATTAAAAATTCATGTCACACATGGTTGCTTTTTAAACGTAAACGCTAGTTTTATGTAAATTAAAAGCTGAGATAAAGTTAGTTGACTTTTTAACAAAATTATTTTTAATTTTATAATTTTTATAACAAATGCAAAGAGATGATCTCTATTTTATTTAATTTTAATAGATTTTAAGAACTTTAGCTTTAAATAATTTATCCAGCAATTATTTGCTCCATAAAGGCGTGACTAATTAACTGAAGGCCAATTTAAATAGATTGTTTATTTATACATATAACAATTATTTTTGTTATTATTTTTTTTTCTTTGTTCATATTTATATTTATTTGTTCTTTATTTTACGAATATAGTTTTGTTTAATTTTTCCACTTACATGAATTAACAATAAAAACAAATGACGAATTTAAAAAAAAAATAACTTTATGTAATTTAGTTAAATTAAAATTACATTGACATCTGTACAGAAATTAAATACAATTAAAAAAACATTTTGCAATTTAATAAAATGATATTTTTACATAAATTTTCATCACGGGGCTGGTTAATATTGAAAGCGAATGTACAGGGTATTAAAGACATTTTAATTTAAAATTTCAATATAGATGTTACTGTGTACTTTATAAAATTCCAAATCCATGTTAAATCAACCGTCCAGAATTGCGAAAGTTTACTTTATGTAGAATCGACATTTTACTCTAGAGTAATCTGCCTACTCAAGGAAAGAGTTTATTCCATAACGATGATAGTCTTTTTCATTATAGAGATGACACTCTACTACTTATGGTCCTTTTACACTATAATACTTTCATTACGACATGTAAACAACTAAAATTAAATCAAAATGTATAAAAGTGTGAAAACTTTTTTGTAATAAGCTGTTTTTGTAAATTTTAACACTCAACTTGAAAGAGAATTTCAAAGGCAAATTCATTTCAATTTTTAAATGTATATATATTAGGGTATTCATTTAATCGGGCTTTTGCTTTAATCGGTAAATCGCTCGATTAATTAACCGAGGTTTTGGTTTAATCGGTTACTAATCGGTTAATTTTGTTATTGATCGGTTAACCGATTAATAAAGTTTTGTTATAAATTAAGTAACTTCAATTAATAAAAATGCAAAAGTTATTTATTATTGGAGTCTATTGGTAAAAAAAAAACAATAACATAACGAACAAAACAATTCTTGAACTAAAACGAGCAAACAAAAAAGTAATTCGTAAATATGAAAAACATATTTCATAATTTATACAAATTATTTTTATGTATTTATTAAAAAATAAACTGTGAGATTTTTTTATTAATTATTTCAATAGTTTAAGATCTTATAAAATAAACTTTTGGAAAAATAATTTGGTTTAAATGTCTAGGATTATAGCGATTCTTTTCTTTATATATATGTGTTCCTCTAACTCCCATTGGAGCATAGGGCGCCTTAGCGATTAGTTAGCAATTTGTGTTTCGGGAATGTGTCCAATCCCACGATGCAACCATGTTTCAGCGGTTATCGCCTACTTTCCTGAGACGTCCTTTCGACCATTCAGGATACATTGTTGTGGCGCCTTCTAACTCTGGCTAGCCTCGAAGCGGATGCTACAAAGCCATTGCCCGGGGGGTACTTGGTCTAAGACCGGAAGTAGTTAGCTGCTTGGACAGTTCAACAAAGGAATCGTCCTGGCCACTCCCAGTGAGTGGCAAATCAGAAACTTTCCACCTCTGCGAAAAGTCCTTTTCTTTAGTTTTGATAAAACTTGACTCGGAAAAAATTCTTTCAATTATCAAAGATGTTGGAGAAATCGGAAGCAACCCATAACACAGATGAAAGAATGATAAAAACAAGATTACGCATTGCACATGTTTACAAAATTCAACTGTTTAACATGACGCCACTTAAGCATATTATACACATGTTTATTTGCTTGTATTTCTATTTTTTAGCTGTAATTATGCGCTGATGTGACGTAGATGCGCAGAATATGCGTAGATAAAATCTTCCATTATGCCATTATTTTGGCTTATTTTGTTAAAGATTGTTTGTGTTACAATCGTGAGTTTCTTCTATTGTCAGGTCATCATCTGATTCAACCTGGCAAAGCTCAGCACCGATCATTCTGCAAAAAATGTATTTCCGAACCCCTAGTTTCTGTATTTTAAGAATGTATTGCTCGAAGGAAATATATTGTAGGAAAAAATATTTCCAAACATATACCTTTTATATATGAGACGAAACAAATAATTAAAAACACAAAAAAAATTTATAAAACTACAAAACACTAACAAAAATTGATACATCGGTTAATCGACTGAAATTAACCGGTTTACTCGTTAATCGTAAATTGCCAACTTTAAATTAGCCGATCAGTTAATCGGGTAGTAGTTAATCGGTTAACCGATTAACGGTTAACCAAATGAATACCCTAATATATATATATGTAAGTGTATTTGGTAAAAAAGTGTGAGTGTATTAGAACTTAAAAGGCAAAACTTGATCGTGTAACCCTTAAGTTAGCATTTTTTTGAAATTATTCTCCAGACTTGCAATTCTTGTTGCTGCAATTTCTTAAAATTTTCTTTTGAAATTGCATTAGTGTCCAGATAATGAAATTCTAGTCTTGCATTTTTTGTATTTTATTCTTGTCTTTCTCTTCTCCATTTTATATTTTATTTATAAATACAAATACACCTACAGCCAACTTCAAGTTACAGAATTGCAGGATACATTAAACTGAGTACCCTTCCCCAATCTTCTCACATCACTCATCAATAAACTCAAGAATTGCTGCAACAAAAATTGCAAGTTTTGACGATGACGAAATGATATGATTTTTTTTTATTTTATCAGAGTTGTATATTTATAGAAGCACACGAAGAAAATCAGGGATGAAAAGCACGTCATACAGAAATCTTCCCTACAAGAAATGAATGAGCGAGTAGTCATATTTTTCACGTTGGTGTTAAGAAAATTATAGAAAGAAATGACCGAAATCAAGTTTTCTGTCATTTCTTTCTATCATTTTCTTAATGCTTACGTGAAAAATCTGACTACTAGCTCATTCATTTCTGGTAGGGTTATTAATGATAAATTTTGTATTTCCGTAAATAACATTGATAATATACTTGCATGTGCCCGTGCAGAAAACTGAATTGGCAAATGGGTTTTTTTTTGTTGTTTTCTTACGAAGAAAATAGAATGAAACAATTTGTTTTTTAATTTTGTTTTTTCTTTTTACCCACTTACAACTACAATTCGAATCGGAAAGAACCGAACCAATTATAGGGTGATGTATTGTATAATATTTTTAGCTTTTCTAAAATCTTTGGGAAAGGTTTCCTGATGAGCTGGCCTTAGCAACCAGTGAAATGCGCATAGAAGCTAGCTTTCCCTCAACAATAAATGTCAGTGTATTTATCAAATATGAAAAATTGTATTTATCAAAAAACGAAAGAAGAACAAAACAACTTTGCGAGGATGTACATCAATTGTATATCTGTACTCATCCTATAGAATGGAAAAACAATGCCGTCTGCACAACAAGCGTAAGACTTTGCAAACTGAATTTGCGACTGTAAAAGGCGGCTAATAGAGACAATAGACTGCTCTGTAAAAGAAATGACAGTCTATGACAGTGATCTATTTTACTTTAGAAAATTAAGCACCACCCTCGCATTTATTAAACATTTTTGCCTACGTCATTGTAAATGATTTGGAATGTGTGTGCGTTTTAATTATTTTTTCTTTATACAATTTAATTAACATTTTAATGTTTCTTATTCATCTTTTTTGTACACATCTTTTAAAAATTATTTCTTGTGGTATTTATTAACAGCGACTGACGGCATTTTTATAGCTTTTTCGGCAGAGAAATGAAAAGAGAAAAAAAAGTCCAAAAGAATGATTGTATTAAGATATAAATTTTGTTTTTGTTTTCTGGGTATTTTCCTTGACAGCGTTCAATCAACCAGGCGACCATAAAATGTCTGGAGAATATTTTATGTAGAAAATAAAATAATAAATAAAAAGTCTCAATACGTCAGCGTTTATTAAGAAATTAAACAGGAAAATTAAAGTTTTCTGTTAGATGAGTTAGTTGTTTTTTATTGTTATATCGGTTTAGACTAAAACAAATTAATAAATATCTACTAATAAAATTATTTTACTACAACTTAAAAGGCTATTAAAATTAAAAGCATTTATTTTAATTAATTGTCGCTATTTTTATAGTTTTCTTTGGTCAGGGCGGAGCAAATGTAAATATTTAGTTTTATTTGTTTAACACAAAGCTGTCATTTGTGGCTTTAACAATTCCAGCATAAAATTAAAAAGATTTGTAAATTTGTTCAAATTTAATAAACCCAAACAATAAGTTTGAAATATAAAATATTTTATGTTTGCATATATTTTAAAACCTAAACAATAGCAGAAGGCAGACCGTTTTCTTCCGCTTAGCTTTTACGAGGATATGTCATACCCAGTGTTGCCAGTGAAATTTCGAGAAAGATACATTTTGGTTACCAAAAAGATACACTTTTTCCCAAAAAGATACATTTTGAAAAAAAATTTAAAATCCATTTTTAACGTTTAACATTTATCAACATAACATTTATATTTCGTATTTAATGACTATTGTAAAGAAAACAAGTAAGAAAGTATAGTCGGTCAAGCCCGACCACATGATACCCTACACCACAGTATTTAAAAACACATCATGCTTATGTGTCAATATAAATATGGATTTATCCATGTTTATAAACTTCATTAAAATCGGTTTGAAAGTTTGTGAGAGGCAGAAATTGCCCCCTACCTCCCCTTGTGATCCTATTTTTTAAAAACTGTATAGCTTATGTGTCCATATAGATATGGATCTATCTGTTTTAAATTTCATTAAAATCGGTTTGAGAGGCAAAATTTGCCCCTATCTCCCCTTTAAATTTCATTAAAATCGGTTTAATAGTTTCTGAGAGGAAGAAATTTCCCCCTAAATTCCCTCGTGGTCCTACGATTCGGCCCATTTTCAATAGGCTTGGTCCTTGTGCCTATGTCCCAAATTTGATCAAATTATCTCCAAAATTGCGACCAGTACTTTGCGCACAAGGTTACATGGACAGCCAACCAGCCTGCCAGCCAGCCGGACGGACATCGTTAGTTCGACACAGAAAGTAATTCTGAGTAGATCGGTATACTTTAAGGTGGGTATAGGACCAACATTTTAAGGCGTTACACACATCAGCACAAATGCATAATACCCTCTCCACTATTGTGGTGTGGGTATAATGATATCATATAAATTAATTTTTATATTTATTTAAGTCATAAATATTAGGTATGTAATTTTTAAAAATACAGTAAGCGAACTTTAAATTAAAAACAAATTAATTTTTGTAAAAATTAATATAGGAGTTAAGGCGTTTATACTAAGGCGATTATATCAAAAAGTTCGTAAAAAGTTCCAGAAAATAAAAAAGTTCCTCAGAACAACTTCGCACTACTAGATCTTTAATGTTTTCTTTCACCATTAATTAAGATGAGTCGGTTAGTCTTAATAAGTTTTATTTGGCTAAAAATTCTCTAATACTTTATTTCTGTACATTTTGCGTAACGATTCAAAAGATACGAAAAATGTCAGGATTATACATGGTACCTGAAGTCATCAAAAGATACGAAAAATGTATCTTTCGTATCCTAATGGCAACACTGGTCATACCTAAATGCAGGTTCACGTACGGCAAGTTTCCCTCGTCAAACTAGTTAAACTCTAATGGAAACTGAAAATAAATGACTAAAAATTCATACGAGGTGTTTTTTTAACGGATACAACACTGTAAAATACTTTAACGTTGTTACTTAGCAAGCTAAGGTCAACTGGTGTGAATTCGCCTTGCTAAAAATCAATATTTGAAGAGAAAAAAACTTAAAGTAAAATAACACACAGATTACAGATGAAAGTTAATAAACATGAGCTACACACGTAAATATAAATTGCTCACAATATGTGTAATTACACACAGATTGGCAACACTGCTTTTTTCCCTACTTGAGCTAAACCTAACTTTTACTAACATGAACTTAAAAGGCAAGTTGTTATAACGTGCCTTGAACTAATAAATATTTAATCTATTTAATTTAAATTTCAAAACATTTTCACTTGCTTCTCCATGCAAATTATCGCGCCTTAACGCGTGCCTCGCTTGTTTTAGGATTGAAAATTTATTTTTATACCCAAAGCGAAATAATGAATGATGGTGTTTGTCTATTTATGGCATTAATTTTTAATATATTTTGTGGACTATTTTAATCATCATCATTTAAATTGTGCCCACTATTCAGGCATTATTTTTCATCTACTTGATCTTTCGAGCTTAAAAGACTAGAATCATATTTTCTTGTTTTTTTTTTCGTTTCTTGACCCAGCACGCCTTTTAAATGGTGCTGATGTTCTCAATTGAAGAAAAAGCAATTTTTTATTTTTATATGATGTGTAGGAAAAAAAACAAAATAAAAAAACTATGTTGCATTTAAATAAATAAAAAAAAACACAAAAAAATAACACAAGACCCAAACAAATGTACGTATATTTAAATGAGACCACGAACAAGCGCGCGAAATTCATGTATGAAAATAAATTACAGACCAAAAAGAAAAAAATCTGGTGCATCTCTAAATATTAAAAATGTATACAAGAGTGAATAGAGAGACAGGGTA
This sequence comes from Pollenia griseotomentosa, assembly GCA_963931875.1. Classification (NCBI taxonomy): domain Eukaryota; kingdom Metazoa; phylum Arthropoda; class Insecta; order Diptera; family Polleniidae; genus Pollenia; species Pollenia griseotomentosa. The sequence continues at coordinate 180,706,804 of OZ007563.1, read as the reverse complement.
ACGAAATTTGTGGAAAGATTGTTTACAAATGATATATGAGATAAAAGGAGACGAATTCGTTAATTTTTTTAAAGGAAACAGGTCCATAAGCTTTATAAGGTGTTAAAGTGTAATTAACTGAAATGGACATAAAATTTGTTGTTTAATTTTTATAACAATTTTTTTCTTTTTTTTTTAAACTAATATTTTTTTAATTATTGAAAATCAGTGTTGTTAACGCTCATTGGCAACTACCAAATTGACAGGTAAAAACTGCTTCGACCTTGGTGAACATCGCTTAGTATTTTGCATTAAATTTTTAACAGCCTAATGGCCGTTTTCTCATTAGTCGATTATCTTCTTTTCCAACGAAAAACAGCACACTAAAGAAATTTGGGTTTCTCAATGTCTTACTTATCTGCCAATTATTTATTTGCCGTACAGATAAATTCGATCAGCTGACTCCCAACTTTAACATGTATTTTGAGAAGTGCTGCCAACTGAAAACAACTTTTTTTGTTTTTGAAAAAACCAAAATCTTTAACGGACAGTTTATCAGTTTAATAAGTTTATGTCGACATTTAGTAACAGACAGTTTGTCGCTACATTGAGAAAATGGCCATTAGCTTAAAATGTACGATCAAGATATTATTTTGTTCCATCGAAATTTAGAAAAATGCAGCACTTCGTAAACGTTTGTGAAAGATGAATGAAATATTACAACTTAGATAAATAGATATGTTGAAGGCCTTAAGCACCACGACCCAGAGGATCTTTTGTGCAGCCTATGTATCTCACCATGTCATGTTCAAGCTACGTATAAACTCCTATTACCCTGCCCGGTGAATAATCATAAATTTCAGTTGAGCTCATCATTTGCCGCCCAAAAAATTTCCGCCCGGAAGTCCTCAAGGTGGAACAGCAGCAGATGTTCTGACGTTTTGTCATCAACCCCACAAAATCTGCAAATATCTTGATACATATGTACATTACCCATTATAAACTGGTGGTATAGAAAACCACAGTGCCTAGTTAATAGTAGGCTCAGTTCCGCCTTCTCAAGCAGAAGTAGCTTAACTGCCTTGCCACGGGACAATGTCACAAATCTCTCGGACTGTGTTAACCCAGAAGTGCACGTCCATGTGTGAAGGAATTCACGTTCAGACCATTTCTGTAACATCTTCTTATTGTGACCGACAGTGACACCGAAAAAAGCCCCAAGGCCCCTTTTTCCAGGCAATCAACTCTTTCGCTACACACATGGCCATCATGGCCACGTACCCAACACAAATACAAATCATTGTGTTTCCCCAGATCGTTCAGAGACTTAAAACAGTCCATGACTAACTAATTGACAGGCAATTGATTGTTTAGAAAAATTTATATAAACATCACTTAGTTTTTTGAGTACTCTTCATACAAATTTTACTAAACAATCAATTGCTTGGCACCTGGAAACAACACATTAGTCTTCTTTAGTGAAACACCCTGTTTAAAATAAACTGAAATTAAACTAAAAATAGCTTCCATTATTTTTATATGTTCCAACCAAGAATACCATCTTAAATAAAAACAAAACTGATATATATTTTTTTCTTTTAAAAATAAATTTTAATAAAAATTTTCATGTATTTATTATTTTCTTTAAAAAAAAATCTGTTAAAGACGTTAAATTATTTCCCAAAATAAAACATTTGTTTATTTAACCTTACCTTAAAAGTTGTTTTGAGAACTTTGCTAACATTTTATTTCCCTAATAAATCAAAAGTCTTCTGTTATAAAACTAGCTTTTTCATCATCTATTTTTTTAATTAATTAAAATTAACTCACCTGCCTTTGTTCGACTTAACCTACATTTGGTTTTTTAACTAAAGCATTTCGGTTTTTTTCTTAACTTCGTAAGCCAGTTCTTTTTTCTTTTTATTACATTTTACCTCTTTTTTGCATGTTGTTTATTAAATGTATTTGGAGCACGACCTTTAACGGTGACATCTTGTTAATGACGCAGCCTAAATGTTGCGTGTGTATGTTTGTTTTGTTTACTAACAGAAAAACTCTCACTGATTTGTTGTTATGTTGCCAGATTTGTAGTCGTACAGTACATACTTAGTTATAAGAAAGTCAAGCCAGTGCTAATTTTTATAGCGCTTTTTAAGGTGATTGTACACTTTTTACTGTATTTTTTTTTATAAAAGGTTAATGCATTGTACATGTTTTTAAGTGTTGAGGATTATTTTAAGTGTTTACATGCATTTTTTTTGAATAAATGACAACATGTTTTCTTGTCATTTTAATGCAATTAATTTAAAAAAAACATAAAAACATTTAAATCCAGACTTGGTCAGTAAAAAAGTGTTATTGTTTGACCTAGATTACAAAAAAATACAGAAACAAAATATTTAAATCTTTTGGTTATTTATATGGAAAAGCCATACAATTGCTTGAAAACTACATGTTTAGTTCGAAAAAATCAAGGAAATTATGGGTAATTCGCTTAACTAAAAAAATCAAACATTTAAAGGGCTCTTCACACCCTTTAAACTCTTTCTTTTAGGAATTTGTACGTGTCTTATTAGAACAATCCGCAAGAAGCATTTTAGATAAAAATCGTTGCTGAATTAAACTATGTACCTACAAGGAAATAATATGTCAGGCTTAAAAAACTTCACTATTTTTCACACCTAGTACATTTTTTTCGAGATTTTTTTTTTTTGCTGATTATGAAAGTCCAGATAATTTCCAACAACTTTTATTACGATAAATTTTTTTGTTTTCGAACTCCTTTTTGTAGAAAAATCGATCTGAAAAAATCAACATTTTCAAGGTTTCAACAAAAAAAACACTATTTTTACATTTTTAATTCAATATATTTTTATACCCTTCACCGAAGGTAAGAGGGTATATATAACTTTGTCATTCCGTTTGTATGTTCCAAAATATTGATCCTACACCCTATAAAGTATATATATTCTGGGTCCTTATGAAAAGCGAAGTTGATTTAACGATGTCCGTCTGTCCGTCTGTCCGTCTGTATGTTGAAATGGGTTTTCCGAAAACCCCAGAAATGATGTGGACTAGGTTGATGTATATTTATGTCACATATACTCCGTTTAAGTTTGCTATTGAAATTCAGCCAGATCGGTCCAAAAATGACGGAGATATGAGCAAAAAACCACAACTGCCTCTGATTTTGCACAAAAATCCCTTGTTGTTGTTGTAGTTTTTTATTTCTGTATATCTTGAGAACGGCAAGAGCCAAAGTTTCCAAATTAGGTACACACATTAACGTTATCAATACACAGCATCCTACAAAATGTGAGCGGGATTGAACAAGTGGGCGTGGTACCTCCCGTACAAAAAATATCAAAAATTGTATAAAAACGGATTTTTTGGACTGTCGTATGACCTATGGTTACGCCTTGTATATCAAAAGATCGGAAATTTTTAATAGAAAATATTTTCTGAAAAACTCGGGAAAATCGGTTCAGATACGAAAAAGTTATGACCAAAATTAATTTTTTTTTTTTTTAAATACACATTTTCGGAACCCATAGGTCTTTCTGAGTCCAAGTTTTATCACCAAAGTAAATGGTAAATTTATTCCTTAAGACATCGGTATATAAATCTGTCAAATCGGTTAATAAATGGCTGAGTTATGTCCAAAGTACTGAAATCCAAAAAATTTGTATTTTTATACCCTTCACCGAAGGTAAGAGGGTATATATAACTTTGTCATTCCGTTTGTATGTTCCAAAATATTGATCCTACACCCTATAAAGTATATATATTCTGGGTCCTTATGAAAAGCGAAGTTGATTTAACGATGTCCGTCTGTCCGTCTGTCCGTCTGTATGTTGAAATGGGTTTTCCGAAAACCCCAGAAATGATGTGGACTAGGTTGATGTATATTTATGTCACATATACTCCGTTTAAGTTTGCTATTGAAATTCAGCCAGATCGGTCCAAAAATGACGGAGATATGAGCAAAAAACCACAACTGCCTCTGATTTTGCACAAAAATCCCTTGTTGTTGTTGTAGTTTTTTATTTCTGTATATCTTGAGAACGGCAAGAGCCAAAGTTTCCAAATTAGGTACACACATTAACGTTATCAATACACAGCATCCTACAAAATGTGAGCGGGATTGAACAAGTGGGCGTGGTACCTCCCGTACAAAAAATATCAAAAATTGTATAAAAACGGATTTTTTGGACTGTCGTATGACCTATGGTTACGCCTTGTATATCAAAAGATCGGAAATTTTTAATAGAAAATATTTTCTGAAAAACTCGGGAAAATCGGTTCAGATACGAAAAAGTTATGACCAAAATTAATTTTTTTTTTTTTTAAATACACATTTTCGGAACCCATAGGTCTTTCTGAGTCCAAGTTTTATCACCAAAGTAAATGGTAAATTTATTCCTTAAGACATCGGTATATAAATCTGTCAAATCGGTTAATAAATGGCTGAGTTATGTCCAAAGTACTGAAATCCAAAAAATTTGTATTTTTATACCCTTCACCGAAGGTAAGAGGGTATATATAACTTTGTCATTCCGTTTGTATGTTCCAAAATATTGATCCTACACCCTATAAAGTATATATATTCTGGGTCCTTATGAAAAGCGAAGTTGATTTAACGATGTCCGTCTGTCCGTCTGTCCGTCTGTATGTTGAAATGGGTTTTCCGAAAACCCCAGAAATGATGTGGACTAGGTTGATGTATATTTATGTCACATATACTCCGTTTAAGTTTGCTATTGAAATTCAGCCAGATCGGTCCAAAAATGACGGAGATATGAGCAAAAAACCACAACTGCCTCTGATTTTGCACAAAAATCCCTTGTTGTTGTTGTAGTTTTTTATTTCTGTATATCTTGAGAACGGCAAGAGCCAAAGTTTCCAAATTAGGTACACACATTAACGTTATCAATACACAGCATCCTACAAAATGTGAGCGGGATTGAACAAGTGGGCGTGGTACCTCCCGTACAAAAAATATCAAAAATTGTATAAAAACGGATTTTTTGGACTGTCGTATGACCTATGGTTACGCCTTGTATATCAAAAGATCGGAAATTTTTAATAGAAAATATTTTCTGAAAAACTCGGGAAAATCGGTTCAGATACGAAAAAGTTATGACCAAAATTAATTTTTTTTTTTTTTAAATACACATTTTCGGAACCCATAGGTCTTTCTGAGTCCAAGTTTTATCACCAAAGTAAATGGTAAATTTATTCCTTAAGACATCGGTATATAAATCTGTCAAATCGGTTAATAAATGGCTGAGTTATGTCCAAAGTACTGAAATCCAAAAAATTTGTATTTTTATACCCTTCACCGAAGGTAAGAGGGTATATATAACTTTGTCATTCCGTTTGTATGTTCCAAAATATTGATCCTACACCCTATAAAGTATATATATTCTGGGTCCTTATGAAAAGCGAAGTTGATTTAACGATGTCCGTCTGTCCGTCTGTCCGTCTGTATGTTGAAATGGGTTTTCCGAAAACCCCAGAAATGATGTGGACTAGGTTGATGTATATTTATGTCACATATACTCCGTTTAAGTTTGCTATTGAAATTCAGCCAGATCGGTCCAAAAATGACGGAGATATGAGCAAAAAACCACAACTGCCTCTGATTTTGCACAAAAATCCCTTGTTGTTGTTGTAGTTTTTTATTTCTGTATATCTTGAGAACGGCAAGAGCCAAAGTTTCCAAATTAGGTACACACATTAACGTTATCAATACACAGCATCCTACAAAATGTGAGCGGGATTGAACAAGTGGGCGTGGTACCTCCCGTACAAAAAATATCAAAAATTGTATAAAAACGGATTTTTTGGACTGTCGTATGACCTATGGTTACGCCTTGTATATCAAAAGATCGGAAATTTTTAATAGAAAATATTTTCTGAAAAACTCGGGAAAATCGGTTCAGATACGAAAAAGTTATGACCAAAATTAATTTTTTTTTTTTTTAAATACACATTTTCGGAACCCATAGGTCTTTCTGAGTCCAAGTTTTATCACCAAAGTAAATGGTAAATTTATTCCTTAAGACATCGGTATATAAATCTGTCAAATCGGTTAATAAATGGCTGAGTTATGTCCAAAGTACTGAAATCCAAAAAATTTGTATTTTTATACCCTTCACCGAAGGTAAGAGGGTATATATAACTTTGTCATTCCGTTTGTATGTTCCAAAATATTGATCCTACACCCTATAAAGTATATATATTCTGGGTCCTTATGAAAAGCGAAGTTGATTTAACGATGTCCGTCTGTCCGTCTGTCCGTCTGTATGTTGAAATGGGTTTTCCGAAAACCCCAGAAATGATGTGGACTAGGTTGATGTATATTTATGTCACATATACTCCGTTTAAGTTTGCTATTGAAATTCAGCCAGATCGGTCCAAAAATGACGGAGATATGAGCAAAAAACCACAACTGCCTCTGATTTTGCACAAAAATCCCTTGTTGTTGTTGTAGTTTTTTATTTCTGTATATCTTGAGAACGGCAAGAGCCAAAGTTTCCAAATTAGGTACACACATTAACGTTATCAATACACAGCATCCTACAAAATGTGAGCGGGATTGAACAAGTGGGCGTGGTACCTCCCGTACAAAAAATATCAAAAATTGTATAAAAACGGATTTTTTGGACTGTCGTATGACCTATGGTTACGCCTTGTATATCAAAAGATCGGAAATTTTTAATAGAAAATATTTTCTGAAAAACTCGGGAAAATCGGTTCAGATACGAAAAAGTTATGACCAAAATTAATTTTTTTTTTTTTTAAATACACATTTTCGGAACCCATAGGTCTTTCTGAGTCCAAGTTTTATCACCAAAGTAAATGGTAAATTTATTCCTTAAGACATCGGTATATAAATCTGTCAAATCGGTTAATAAATGGCTGAGTTATGTCCAAAGTACTGAAATCCAAAAAATTTGTATTTTTATACCCTTCACCGAAGGTAAGAGGGTATATATAACTTTGTCATTCCGTTTGTATGTTCCAAAATATTGATCCTACACCCTATAAAGTATATATATTCTGGGTCCTTATGAAAAGCGAAGTTGATTTAACGATGTCCGTTTGCTCCCCCCCCCCCCCCCCTCTTTGGTATTTGTTTATATATACTAGCATAATGCTCAATATAATTTTCGTTATCAGCCTTCTTTATTATTTCATCTATTTAACGAAATAATTTTAACAAATAGAAACTAGGAATTTTTGTTTCGGTTTGCTTCTTAAAAACTCGCCAAAAAAGATAAATCTACGGTATGACAACAGTGCCTATACAAAAAGAAACCAAACAAACACACATACATGGTACAAACTATTTTGGTGCTTATAGGCCACCTTTGCTTTATTGTGGTGAACTAAAACATCAAAAATAATTACAACTCAACTGTGTTGAGTTGTGAACTGTAAACTGATCATATTTACTTTTAATGATATTCATAAAACGTTCCTTCATGGTCCAGTTGTCTAGGGGGTTTGTTTAGGTTAGAAACTGTGAGTCCCTGGTTCGAATCGTGTTTTTTCAAAAAGAAAAATTTTTTTTTAATTTTTTTATGTTCTGAAACTATTTAAAAAAATATTTACCAGTTTTAACTTTTTAAATTTAATTTATAATGAAGTCTTATGTATTGTATATATGTATGTTTATGTAGAAATTATTTAGGTTTTGTCTAGTTGCTCTGTATTCTGCTCGCACAATGGTGAAGGGTATATAAGATTCGGCACAGCCGAATATAGCACTCTTACTTGTTAAATATTATTCTCGACCTACAATTTAATGTTTTAACGTGGTAATATTATTTTTTAAGGTCCTTTTTACTTTCCATTCGAGGATTTGTCTTAGGACTTTCTAATGTCACTGCCATAACTCCTTCACGATTATTTTCTATTACTCGTTTTGAAACACTCGTTAATAATTGTACATGTCTTTCTGTTCCTTGTATGTGCATTGGAATTTGTGGATCATCCAGTGGTGGTTCATCGAAATCGTATCTTTGAGTATAATGACCTCGTCTCATTTGAACAGCTGCTTCTGGAACTTCTGTTGTTGCTTAATTTTCATCTTCATCTACATATGTGTAATTCAGGTGGTTCGTATCTTAGCTCATCGGTACCAGTTGTAAGTGTTAATATTGTTGTAGCTACTTCTTTAACGTCTTCCGTATATTCAGGTATGTATTGTGAATTTTCTATCATTATGCTGGTCCATCATAAATTCTTTTAGATGTTCTGGAATCAATCCACACGAGCTTTCTATCGTTTTTAGTTTGCAATTACATTTGCCAATATAAAATAATTCGTTTATTGAATGAACAAATGCTTTGAATTCATCTCTTTTGGTTCTATGTTGTACATGTTTCTGGTATTTATCAAGGAAACCAGTTAATTTTTTTAAAACACTCTTTCTATTAATGATTTCAATATTTAATTTACACCAAATTTGGATCAATTTATCTGTTACGTGAGGAGTAAAAGTTTTATACGAGTTTTAAAAGTTTTATATAGTACATACATATATTATATATGTACTATATCAATCAAAGCAGTGATCTTTTTTAAGATCCCATTTCCATTTAAGAAAGTCAAAGTTCTCAAATCAAGATCCACTGTTTAGATATGAAGGATGGTCAAACTAAAACCCACGATATTAATTGTAAATAAAACAAAAAGTTTGCAGAGAATTATCTTAATATTTTTTTTATTATAATAGGAGAATCTATGACAACTATGTATGTGTGAAACAAAATATCGGCCAAATGCTCGCCACGGCTTCGGTGGCATACCTCTACCCTATGGTCCATATTTTTAATGACTCTGAGACATAATTGAGGTTCAATGTCGTTAATGTGCCGAATTATTTCATCATTTAGCTCTTGAATTGTTCTTGGATTATTGACGTTAACTTTTTCTTTTAAATATCCCCAAAGAAAGAAGTCCAACGGTGTCAAATCACATGATCGTGACGGCCAATTGACATCGCCACGAAGTGAGATAACACGGCCATGAATGTTACCATTCTGTTGGAACAACATATCGTCCAGGTCCATATCTGCAATTTCTGGCCACAAAAAGTCCGTTATCATCTCGCGATAGCAAACAGCATTGACGGTAACTGGTTGGCCGACCTCATTTTCGAAAAAGTACGAACCGATGAAGCCGCCAGCCCATTAACCGCACCAAACAGTCTCTGTTTAGTGATGCATCGGCTTTTCAACAATCACTCGTGGATTCTCATTTGCCTAAATGCGTCAATTCTGCTAGTTAACGAATCCACTGAGGTTAAAGTGTGCCTCGAAATTCATTTTGATTTGAACGCCCATTTTCGTAAAAGGCTTCAACAATCTTAATGCGCTGCTCAATTGTGTACCTTTCCACGGTTGTATTTGTCAAACACTGAAACAAAGAAATGTCAAATTAAGTTGGGCAAAAAACTTAACGTTAAGATGTGACTCACAATTAAAGTCGTGTATTATGGTTGGACCACCTATTTTCCTATTTTTTTACTCCTAAAAATGTGGCAATTCGTTTTATTTGCTGCCACTTTTGAGCCTATTAATGTGGAAACACTTGGTTAACTTTTTTGCAACACGTTTTCATCACTATTTTTTTTTTTTTTTTTTTAATATAAATGATTTTCAAAGTTTATGAGAAAACAAAAGAAAAAAATTGTTTATATACATATACATAGGTGCATACATACATAAACTATGTATATAATCATATATACAATGGGAAAATAAAATATGTGTCATATTCCATTAAAGTGTCACCACCACAGGAAACCACAAAGGAAGTACCAATAAAAAATTAAAATGAAAAAAAAATACGTATGAACATAGAAAAATACATGAAAGAGAAAGTTTATTAAAGATAAGAGTAATAGCAAATACTAATGGTTAGAATGAAAGTTTAATTAATTATACGGTTTATTGAAACCATCGCATCATTTCAAAAAAAGTGCAATAAAAAAAATTCTACTGGGTAATAACTACTTTGCATGCAATTGTCTTGTCTGTCTGGTTTGTGTTCTACTCGTGTATTATAAAGTATTACAATTTATCATTTTATGAGATATTTTTAAGTTATTTTTTACTTCTGGACGATTTTTTCTTGTTTAATATTTCAATAGATAAACAAAACAATATCACAAACTAAAAAATTATTTCCCAAAACCTCAAAAACACTATAGAAAAACTAAAGCTCTAATAAATCTAAGAAAAACGTGCAATTTTTATAAATATTTTATCACAAGCAAAGAATGTGTAAATTGTAGGTGAAATAAATATTAAAAATAACAAATAAAAATATCAAATAAAAATATCAAAAACTAAAGCTACGGTCACACTTATTAAATATTTGATCAAATAAGCGTAACCCCTACTTTTGTAAATATTTAATGACATTTAAAATGGTCTTAATATTACAAAATAAACTAATTATAATACTAGACATAGCAAAAGCAGTTTTTTGTAAGATGTGGTATTTTAATCAAAATAGATATTGATATTAAGCGAAATGATTTTTTAGTTTAGTTGTTGGTCCCGTTTTTTTCGTCAAATATTTGATAAGTCTGACCGTAGCTTAAGTCAGGTGTTAAATAAACAAAACAATAGTGTTGCCATGACTAAAAATCATATAAATAACTACCTTTTTTAGCAACTGCAAAAAAAAAGTGTGGCCATTTACATAAAAAAACATGAAACAAGTGAACAAAACGCTGAAGTACTGGCATGAATACAAATTTATATTCCAGTAGATACCGGATATTGGAACATCGCATATAAGAAAAATCCGTTTATATGAAAGTTGACCAAAAACTTCATGTCTTTTTCTGTACTTTCCATAGAAAAAATTTTCTATAAAATAAAATCGTATATAATAAAAACCTAATATTTCTTATATTTTTAAACACCAAAGATGATAAATGATATGAAAAAAGATAGAATTTTTTTGCGGCAACACTGAACAAACACAAAATATGTATACAACTTATGCGTTTCCCAAATCATACCTTGTAGTTTGCATATTAAAGATTGACATAAATAAGAAAAGAAATACATAACAAACAAAAACAATGACATTCTCTTCTCCCCTCTCTCCTGAGAGCTCAAGACTTAAAGGCTAAAACTTGAAGAGTGTGAACCAGCACTAAAAATTATTAGTTTTTATAAGCGAATAAGTTAAATAAATATATAAATAACCAACTAGCAATTTTTAAAAATCTGATAAGATCACTAGGCTTAAATCATTGATATTTTCGATAGGGCTCCTAGTGTATATTAAGATGCTTGCTTAGAATTTTATAACGAGCCAAGTAAAGTGCTAGACATAAACAAAGTCGATGAACGAACTACTGCCTCTTTTTTGCCCGGTTGGCATCTGAGACTCAATTTCCTAGATGTGCCCAGTCTGTGCCATCTTCTTTTAGCACTCCGGAAATAATATCTGGAGATGCCTTTTTTTAAGACCCGAGAGGTGTTGCAACCTTCATCGAATTCAAGATGTCCAAGGCAAATCCCGCTAGAAAAATCGATTAAAGTACTAGATTTTTTTTTGCCAACTTCTAAACAAAAGTAATGCCATTAACATAAAATTACAGCAAAAAAGAAAACCTCACATAAAAGTGCTGCCATTAAATAAATCGTTGATGTTAAGTAAACAAAAGAAGTGGCAATCACATAAAATTACAGTAAACAAAAACATTTAAGTGTTGCCATAAATTAAAAACATTTAAATACTACCTTTTTAGTAACTCCTCAAAAAAAAGGAAACAAAAGATTGGCCATTTACATAATATTTCTTTTTGTTTTAAATATTCAATTTACAATAATAAAACTTTTATTGTTCCCTTTTTTGTAATATTTTTTTTTTATTCTAAAACTCATTTCCTATTTCCGGTTTATGTACAAAATGTAAAAACAGTTTCGAGTTTTTGTAATTGTAATTTTAATGTTTTTTGTGCTTTTGTTAAATATTCTTTATTTTTATTAAAACAAGTTTTTGTTATTTTGTTCACTACTCATCTATCTTTTGTTAAAGATTTTGTCGATGTTTTTTTTTTTTTTTTTTGGATTTGACTACAATTGCAAAAAAATCAACGAACCCTAACCGAAAATATAAAAAAAAAATGTATACATGTATTACATTTAAGCGAACTTCTAGTAAAAAATCTTATTTTATTTCAGTAAAAGCCATTGGCTTTATTATTTTACCTTATTTAGAAAGTTTATTGAACTTGAGTGTTCATTTTTTTTTATCTTTTGTCATTTCACAAAAGTTTTTGTCAACAACATAAACAAGCGAAAATTGTTTAACTGTTTTTGTTTAGGCTGTGATTTTTATCACTTTTATTTAACGTTAAAATTTACGACATTTCTGCTTAATTTTGCTACTTATTATTTTTTGCCAAATATGGTTGGACAATTAAAAAATCTAAAAAGAATACAATTGTTTGTTGAGTTAAATTAAATGTGATACGGTCAATTTGGATTTGAAATATCAGGTTGAAAGGGTAAATTTGGGGATTCCCCTACACAATAGAGATTTTGAAACGAATGATTGTTAAATACAAACACTGGCATAATTACAAAACTCTGCAGACTTTTGGTCCGGCAACTTTATTCAAAACTTAAAACAGATATACATACCTAAATAAGAGCGCCAAGCGTAACGTTTTCTTTCGCTAAGTTTAAATGCTGAAATGACATACATACATACATATTTAAATAAAAGCATCAACCGATGGTCCGATGGTCCAAATTTTCGATGACGCTGAGGCATAATTAAGGTTCTATGCCGTTAATGTGCCGAATTATCTCACCCTTAAGCTCTTGAATTGTTGCTGGATAATCTTTCAAATATCCCAAAATAAAGAAGTCCAACGGTGTCAAATCACATGATCTTGGCGGCCAATTGACATCGCCACCACGGCCATTGAATTTGTCGTGCAAAAGAGCCATTGTTTCGTTAGCTGTGTGGTAAGTGGCACCGTCCTGTTAAAACCACATATCGTCCACATCCATATCTTTCAATTCGGGCCATAAAACGTTCGTTATCATCTCACGATAGCGAACAGCATTCACAGTAACTGCCTGACCGGCCTAATTTTGGAAAAAACACGGCCCGATGATTCACTCTTTGTGGGTGCATTGGTTTTTCGACAATCACTTTTGGATTATCATTCGCCCAAATGCGGCAATTCTGCTTATTGACGAATCCACTGAAGTAAAAATGAGCCTCATCATTGAAGATGATTTTCTTCGAAAATTGATCATCCACTGTTGCCATATCTTGCCACCATTCTGACCATTATCGACGTTTGGAATGGTCAAGAGGCTTTAGTTCTTGAGTCAATTGCACCATGTAAGCGTGTAAATGCAAGTCCTTATGCATAATGTTCATCAGCGACGAGCGTGACAGGTGCAATTGTTGGGCACGACGACGAGTTGAGGTGGACGGCTGTTCAGCCACACTATCGCGAAAGCAGCAATATTTTCTGCAGTGTGAGCTGTACAAGCATGCATGCATGTTTTTACATCTCATACAAACCCGGTTTGCTCAAATTTTTGCACGATTTTTCCGATTGTACGCACATTTGGACTATTAAATTGACCGAAAAAATCACGAAGTGCACGATATGCATTTTGATTTGAACGCCCATTGTCATTATAAGCCTGAATAACTTGAACGCGTTGCTCGATTGTGTATCTTTCCTTGGTTCAAATTGAGTTAGTCTGAAATTGAGAAATGTGAAATGAAATGCAGAAAAAACTTGACGTTTAGGTATGGTTCACATTCAACATCGGCCCTTAAAATCCACCACCATTTAGAACCCCAAAAAAAGAAATAAAAATGGAGGTAAAACCGCTAGATTGGCCTAAATATTAAAAAAAAATTCAAAATATAAAATGAGAAAGAATTTGGAATTACTGCCGACGTTTTATTTATGGGCTTTAGGATTTTTGCCCGAAGTCGAATCCTAAATTCTTTTTGAACTCTTAATTTGTTTTTTTTTTCAATTAGATATTTTCAAAAGACGGACTTGTGAGTAAATATGTAGTGCGTGTTTTTAGAAATTTTCAGCGTAATGTCCTTCTTCCTAACGACTCAATTGTGTTTCTTGCATAAAACTGGCCTAGGCGGGGAAGCGGCTCACTCGTTGTTATCATTATCTTGTAAGGGCAATTAAGCCGACCTTGATTTTCTGCCTTTCTAACGCTTTTCGTGCCATTTCGCATAGGCTAATTGCTTGGCGTCGTATTACTGTAGCGAGTTACAGAATTGCGGGTTTCTTTATTAACCATATGCAATCGTTGTTAACACCGTTGTTAACAAACTCGGATTTGATTTGGTGGAGTACCATATAAAACTCCGATGAGTTCCTAGTGGTGTACCATTTAATACTCTTGGCAACACCTGTTTTAATTATCATTTAATCGCATTTATTTATACAAATAATTACACAGTTAATTACATGACTGGAACAACAATCTACGCAATTTTATGTCATAAAACTTTATTATTTCTTCTCTTTAACCTTGGACTTGCAAAGTTTTTGTTTATCTCTACTAATTTGAAAAGTTGTTGGGAAAAAAACTTGCATTAATATGTGTAAGCAAGTACAAAAGATTAAATAAATCTATTAAAATTTTAATATCTTAAGAAAATAGTAAAAAAATGGCAAAAAGTCATGAATTTAAAAAAAAAAAAAAAAAAAAAAACAAACATACAAAAATAGCAAATAAATTGTTAAAATTTAATGGAGTGTTTAAGTAAACAATTTTAAATATGAATATTTCAATATACTTTTTTAGAACGACTTACAAATAAATATTTTTAATAAAATGTTTATAAATTTTATGAAGCTTCAAGTTTATGAGTGAAAACTCCACCCATATTTTAAAATACATTCATATTTTTCCAGTATTTACATAGAATTCTTAAATCAACAACAATTAAACGCATATTGTGGGAGCAACACCAAAGAAATATTTACCACAAAAAGTAAGGGTTGCCAACTGCTTTGTTATCAACTGCAAGGAGTTTATGTTTTTTGATTAAAAGGGGCTTGGATTTATGTGCAAGTTTATGTTAATAATCAGGGAGTGAGCTTTACACTTTTTTCTACTGCTACTCCCATAAAACTGTTAATTATTGTTTTCCTACATGCATTTGAATCCATTTTCTTTTTGTGTATATGGGTAACAAAGTGTTTGGCAATGCAAATGAGTTGTATGTTTTAGGAGAGGCGAACTCTGAGGTTAAAAGTTTTTTTTTTGAAATTTTTTGGTGGCTTATTTGTTTTTTTTTATAAATTTTTTAAACAATTAAAATATCAGGCAGCACCGTATAATTAAGACAGCAAAAACTTAATTTTGAACCAAAAAATATCTAATGAAAATTCTGTAACAGAGGTAATTTTCAGACTTCTCTTGCTCATGTGAATACTCCTAATACATTTATTTTAAATTAATTGCTAAAGTTTTTTTCTTTAAAATTAACACAAATAAATACAAGTTTTATGTTTGCAACCACAAAAATATCATGACATTGGTGTATATTAAAAAAAAGACAATTTTAAACTTTTAAATTAATATACTGCAATTTTAATTTACACAAACCACATAAATTTATGCAATTATTAATTAGTTAATTTATATCAATTAATAAATTGTAGTCATAACTTAAAAAAAAAAAAATACTAGGCAAAAGTTCACAAAAACATGATAGAAATAAATAAAAATTAAGAACATCTTAATTAGAGCATTAAGTAATTAAAATTTTTTTTTAAGTTTAGTTTTCTTGCTTAATTTATTTAGTTTCTACAATTTGCTATTTAGAAGTACCTATAGTGAGTTATATTTTCTAAACTATTTCGGCTGGCAACATTAAGACTCATGTTTTGTTTACAATTTGGTTACTCTCCAAAAACTCTTCCTTTTATAGCCCTTATGACACTACATTTTTTATTCATTAATTGATATAGAATTTGATAGAAAGAAACAGTAAATGTTAGAAAGAGCAAACTATAACAAATGTAAACAAAGTTTTTTAGTTTTTTTTCTCTTGTTATGGTTTTGTTTCAGGGATGGCGTTGAGAATTTTTAAAATTGTACCAACAACCTTTAAAAATTGTACTTTTTTACCCTAATTGTACTAAAATATTTTTTAGTTGAAATTAATTTTATTTATGTTCATAAAAAACACCACAAAAAGGTATTATACATCTTTGTTTAAAAAGTATCAACAAAATAGTACAATTAAAACAACTTAGCCATCCCTGTTTTGTTTATTTTATTAAATGTTGCCAACTTTTTGTTTATGAGAAACCTAAAAACAAAAAGCGGGTAATCGCTGAATTTGCCCATAAACCGCTGATACAGCAACACTTTTAATATTTCAAGCTTGAAATTTCAATTTTAAGTTAAACAATTTTACATTTTTTTTGACATAACTTAATTTTTTATCGATAAAGCTTCGTACAGACGATGGTCAGATCTTACAATATTGTAAGCAAGCAATATTTTTCTGACAATGGTGTGATTGTCAGATGCATTAATTTTGCACTTCTGCAAATACAAATGAGCTTACAATGTTCACACAGTTGTAAGACATTTTAGCCAATTTTAATGCAATTTAAGCAACGCTGCTTACCAATATTGTAAGATCTGACCATCGTCTGTACGAAGCTTAACTTTTTTAAAATTGTTGACAGTTTGCCATTTATCTTAATACAGCTGAACTCTTTGCAATTGGTAAATTTTTCTATTACATTCTATTTGTACTGTTCACCAAAACTTGAACAATGCATTAACAATGTAGTGTCATAAGGGCTTATGTAATTCAACCTGAATACAATTACAAATGCGACTTCAAAGCACAGCAAAAGAACGGTTGTAAACATTTTAAGCAATAATATGTAATCAACTGCTGTTGCATATTCTAAATGCATAATTTCTTACATTAAAAAAATTATTTCAAGGGCGCTTAATATTTATATTGTCTGACGCTACATATTACATGAGGCGTCATTCTTCTAAATATATATGATTTCAATAAATATTATTAGTATACAACCACAATGTGTTTTAGGGTTTAACTTAACATTTCCATTCCGACGATATTGAAGAAAATATTTGATAACATTACGGATGTATATCTGACGCATTATATGCTGTGTGTCACCCTCATATTGTGCAAATCTGATTAAAGTTAATACTGCATCCAAATAGTGTTCCAAATAATTCGATTTTCCTGAAATAAAATAGGCTACTTACTTTTTCGATAGGGCTAGAGGAATTGGTACCCCCCAAAGGATGCCAATATTAAATATCGCATATCTTAAGAACCACTGCACGCATTTTGTTGAACTTTTGGTAGTAGGATCTTCTGAGCACCAAAAAAAGAAATAAAATAGCAGCGAGGGAAGTGGTACCGCTCATAGGGCGCCAATGTTTAATATCGCATATCTTAAGAACTGTAATAGTGAGAATGTTCAATTTTTGTAGAAGTCACTCTTATGGTATACTTCACTTTTGAAAATAAAAATAAAGCGGGGAGGCGCAAGGGGGAATACATCCCATAGGCTGCATACATTTAATATCGCTCAACAGAAGAACTATTAAAGGGAGAGTCTTCAAACGTGGTTAAAGCAATGTAGCGAAGCGCACCGGGTTAAGACAGTTTTTTATAAAAGCTGTTTAGAATTCGTTCACTTACCTTCAGGGGTTAAGACAGTTTTTTTATAAAAGCTGTTTAGAATTCGTTCAATTACCTTACAGCATATATGTAGGTCTTATTGCGTAGCGTATAAAAGTGCGCTTACTTACTTACTTACCAGTAGTGCTTCGCTAAATAAGAACATTTTTAATTGGGGCGTTACCTTGAATTTTTTTGCGTTCAGAGATAACCTACATTCTTCAGTTAACTTTAATGTTTCTAAGCCACCCGCTGCTATGTCAGCTTTGCTATCCTTAAATTTGCTTTATATCAGGTTAAACGATTATACCTTAACCAATATACCGTCCGCATTATGGAAGGTATTTTCGCCTGCAGGACGCTGCTGTCGTTCCCATGCCCAGGTTCTTCATTAAAGAATTCTGTACCTAACTTACTGTTTGTCTTAGAACTATATGTTTTGTTACTTAGGGTGTTTTCGAAGACTGCGTTTCATTGACAGTCCATCCCTACTAGCAGAATGAGTTCTGGATAATGCACCGAAAAATAGTTCCGGAATAATACTTACAACAGTTTTTCTCCGTTTTTTTTTTTTTTTTTTTTTTTTTTTTTTTTTGTCACTAAAAGTCGGCTGTACTATATACAAGACTTATTTTTTATGCGAAACTAATTTAAATTGTAAATTAAAATTTTTTACGCTTTTTTCATAGAAAAAGTTTTCATACGAAACCTTTTATTTATTTCTTAACCTTCTACTGACAAAGTTATTTAAAAATGCTGCTGCTATTAGTAGTACCAATCATTTTCTTTAACTCGCTGCACCTTAACTTGGCCGTCAGTTTCGCTAAAGAAGGTGATTTTCCCCATGAAGTGTCCATAAATTATGAAAGGCAACATATTTGCGGTGGCACTATAATTTCAAAACATTTCATTGTAACTGGAGCCCACTGCGTCTATCATTTAGACTTTTGGGATTTAAGTGTTGTTACTGGTATACTGGATTTTGAAAAATGGCGTAGGGGAAGAAGTATTAAAGTAAACTACAAAATAGTTCATCCTAAATTTGAGCCATCTACAAGAAATTTTGATGTAGCAATATTAAGAGTTCGGAGACCTTTCAGACTTGCTTCTAATGTGAACTTTATTGATATTATGAGTTTTAATTTTAAATTAACTGACAGTAAACTTGGTACACTGGTTTATTGGGCTCCTGATCCGGCAACTGAATTAATGTACACTGAATTGAAAATGAATATTCTAGAAAAATGTTCGCCTGCTTTTATATGGGGTGATGATGCAGTTAGTAATGATACAGAATTGGTAAATGAGGCAGTTTTTTGTCTTACCCTACCAGAAGAAGTGTGCATTGGAGATTCCGGAGTTTTATTAGTCGCTAATAAGTTAATGGCATTAGTTTCATGGAATGTGGGTTGTAAGGCCACAAATCCACTAGTTATTTTAACTAATTTAACGTATTACACGAAATGGATAAATGCGAAGACGAAGTGAATTTCAATCAATACAAATAAAAAAAAAATATTAAAAACGTTAGATTTTAATCTTTATAACTTTATTATATTATAATAAAACAGTGATATCCCTTTTAAATACATAATTTAAAATAAATTTGTTTTTATGTATGTATCTTGAATTTCATGCAACGTGCTTAAATTAATTCCACTGCGAATATAACTTGACATTGGTGTTAATTATAAAACATTTGAACATAAATTTTTTTTATAATAATGTACTAAAAACTGCATAAGTTAATGTGAGTATTTAATAGCTATTTATTAATTGCAACCGTATAAATTTATTCAAGACCAGACAAAATTACATAAATTTTGTGAAACTTTTGAAAAATAAACAAGAATTAATTAGAACATTTAACAATTTCATTTTTTTATTTTTTTAATTCAGCACATTTGTCCACTGTTAAGAGGTTAAAAAATATAATATGGCAACTTTGTATTATGAGTTTGTTTACTATTAGGATTCTCTTTCATTTTTTGTCTTAAGCGGGTTCCTACAAGAAAAGAATGAGCAAATAGTCACATTTTCTTAACACCAACGTGAAAAATTTGACTATTCGCTCATTCATTTCTTGTATGGGTATTCACGGTCAGACTTGGTATATTAGACCAGCGCTACCATTGTGATACTAAAGTATCAATTTGACACTTTTTCGACGGTATTGATACCTTTTATGGCCCTTTTTTTAAATTATCCATTTGTATCACTTTTACCTATTTTGTGCTAAACAAATGTTTTCGAAATAAGCGGAGATGGAGGTATGGAATTCAAGTGAAGATTAAATACCAAAATATAGAACGCACATTTCTAAAACATAGTTAGTATTCGTAAAAAGTTTGTGTAAAATGATTTTTTACGACTTCTAAATTTGATTTTCGATAGTAAAGTACAATTAAAGTACAATTTCCCTAATAGCAAACATAACTCATATACATATTTGTTATTTTGTATTAATTAAATAACTTATGGTGGGTTCTTTAAAAAAAAATGTGACATTTTATTTAAAAAATGCAATTAGGTGTTCGTTTCTTAAAAATTTTTGCTCTCTTTAAGAGAAGCAAGTTTTATGCTAAAAAATATCACCCTAAATAATGGCATAAGGCATTAAATTTTACGCACCCTTAAATCGACAATATTAAGATTAAAATTTAAAAACTCGAAAAAGTTTGCAAACATAGCGCCATAAAATTGATTAAAAGTCCCTAAAACTAAATGGTATGAAAAAATTCGCTAAAAATTGCTGAAGTTTCCAAATATTTTGTAACAGGGGTATTATAGCAAATTCTAATATTTATTAAAAAGCGTAAAAGCTTTAAAGAATCAGACAACTTACAGGAAAAAATCGCTTCAATCGCGAACAGGGCTAAAATTCGCGAACAATTGCAAAAGTCGAAACAAACCCTAAAATTTATTTGAAATCGCTAAATCGGTAAAAAAAATGAAAATGTCGGAACATAACATAAAAAGTATTAAAAAATAAGTTATAATGATGAAGAACAAACTTTTTGTCAGGTGTTAAAAACAGGAAAGGGCATTCCATAAAAAATTAATTTTTTTAAGCACTGCCTACCTGAAATAAATATTTTTTGTTAGTTTACAAAGAACTTGGTATTAATATGTTAAGTAAAATGGGAAATGCTGCTTTTTTAAAAATTTGATCCTTTTTTTTTATTGAAATTTCCATTTTTTTTACCCCTTTTTCTGCAAAATCCACTTTTTTGACCCTTTTCGAAAATTTCCAACGGTAACCCCGTATTAGACATGGTATGATGAGAGAGAGTTCTTTGATATTACACTATCATGCCAAGTATGACATATGTATATACATTTGTATACAAGCAACAACAACTTCAATTGTTGCTTTCGGCTAAAATTCATTTAATTTTTAATGTTTCTAAAAGTTTTTCATAAACCTTTTGCCTTATATGTTCATTGTGGT
The DNA here is from genome assembly GCA_963931875.1 of Pollenia griseotomentosa. NCBI lineage: Eukaryota > Metazoa > Arthropoda > Insecta > Diptera > Polleniidae > Pollenia > Pollenia griseotomentosa. The sequence goes on along the minus strand of OZ007563.1, from coordinate 180,685,641 downwards.
GTAAATGCCACAATTCTGGCAGACTTTTTTACACTTCAAAAAACTCTTAAAAAATGCGCCCTGCTATTACACGAATTTTTGAAAACTATCATCCCAAACTGACAGGCAATGATTTTGCACTATTACACGAGTATGTTCGAATGATGACATACCATGTAGGATCGTGTAATACCCGCTTTATATGTTGGATTTTTGGCGCTTACGTTATTTTCGCGGTTAGGGCTCGATCAAGGTATATTTATAGCGGGTAGTCTCGGAAAGTCAGCTGTTTATTTTTTATTTGCTTGTTTTGTGGTACGAACTGTCAAATGTTGTATAGAAAACAAGTAAACAAGTTTTTTGTCTTTACCTTTTGTCTTTTTTGTCTCTTATCAACCCCTTTGCTGTTTGACAGTTCGTACCACATAACAAAAATAAAAAGCCCTGTTGTTTGTTTTATTGTACAATTGTTGTAATCTCGCGGCTACCTGTTATAAATATACCTTGGGCTCGATATAACAAATAATATTATCTGTTGACAAGAATCTACTTTTACACGGTATGTACATATTTTACAGTGGCTTTGTCAGTTGTACGATCCATTTGTAATTGATCATATCTGTCAAAATTTGCAATTTACAGACGGTTTAAAATTTTGGCTTGAATCTGACCTCACCTTTAATCGTTCACAATTGCAAATTATATTATGATTTATACGTATTTCTATTCACTTTTAATTATATTTTAGTTAATTAAGCAAGTTTGCTTTAAAGAATATGTATAAATAAATAAATTGTATTGTACATATAATTTCCGAATAAAGTACAAATAACTTGCAAATCATCTGATATCAGATGATTTGTCATTTCAAAACGGAACACGCTCTAATTAAAAATATTTATTTAGTGGGAAATTTGACAAGCGCACTGTAAAATAAATAAACAAGTATGTATCGTGTAACACAACCTTAAGCAAGAACCTCAAAAAAATCCATGTTTTTATAACTTTTCCTAATTGTTTTTGCTTTAATTAACAGGAAACCCCATTATAATATTCTCACACTTGTTTGACATATACATTACACCTTCCATCACAGGTTTTTTTTTTTTTTTGGCTTTTAAAAAAGGTAATCGTTATAAAAAACCATATCAATCTTTAGCATGTAGAACAAAATAAGAAAAAAATATTAAATGACAAGACCACAAAAATAATGATTACCTGACATAAACCGGTAAGCAAATTGGTCACACTCATTAAAAAATTATCTTAATCACACGTTCAAAAAAACACAATAAAAACTGGTAGTTTAACTCATTTAACCAAGAACGTAATGACTCGTAATAATTTTTAAGAAAAATAATACTTAAACATTGCAGAAATGTTAATGTGTGAACAAAAATTTTGCTTTAAATTGTAAAAAATATAAAAAAAAAACAAATTACACAAAAGGCATTAAAGAATATATGGCAAATAATTGTGTAGACATTGTTGTGTACAAAGAAGTGGCAATATGAAAATCAGTGTTAACAACGCAAATGTTTTGACGAAAGTGTCTTCCTTCTATGTATTTTTTTTCCTTTCTTTTGTTATTTTAATATATGCTTAATTGACAGCAGTACCTATATTTCATCTGGCAAGGTTTAAAATTAAAACTACAACCAGTGTTGTAAATTCAATAAAAAATTGCACTTCAAAACAAATTACACTTGCGATTTATTTGCGGTAAGGGCTCGTTACAATACATTAACAAAAGCTAAAATTAAAATAATTAAAAACTTTTTTCAAACGGAAAAAATGTTTGCCCTCACCAGAAAACGCGCACAACTTGATTTCTAGCAAGGCGAATTTATATTAGCTTATAATTTATAAAACTAATTTAATTCAACGATTCCCGATGCAACATCCGATGAATCTATTCTCCATACATCGCAATATTCGGAAAGACTACAGGATACTTTAGTAAATCCCACATAAAACCCCACAATACGATACCCAGCAAACGATTATCTACTATCAAAGAACCAGCATCCTCACCAATGCATACACCGTGTGATATATAAGTACAAATTGTGCTTTCATTGGTCAGCGGTAAAGAAAATTCGTAATAGTTTTTTCCTAAAATATTCTCGAACGTATGTACAATTATCCGGATGCCATACCTTAACTACACCATACGACAATCTTGTGTCTGGATTTTCACCCCAGTAAACCAAAGTACCAATAGTGTTAGATTTTATCAAATAATAAGGCATTACCTATTCTATATATTGTACACTATCTGAAAACTTTATGTTATCCTTCAGTTTGACCAGGGCAATATTAAAATCTTTAGTGGCGGCTGCATAACGTGGTTGTATAATGTACTCACAGACAGCATTACTGTGAACATTGTGCGATCGTTGATTCCAGTTAAAACTGTCAAGCAAATGATGTTTTTATGCTAAACACAATGTGCGGCCGTTAGAACGTAATTAAAGGATATAATGGCACCGCCACAAATATACGCGGCTTCATAAAATATGGCAACTTCGTAAGGAAATTGACCGTCTTTGGCATAAGTAGCACGGGAAATCGTAGAAAAATAATTTAGAAAACCGATTGCATTTAAAAAATAATACATTTGCTGAATTTGTTTAAATGTTTGAATGTAAGGATTTTTTTTTGTTGTAGTCAAAACTATAAATTAAGTTATTGTTTTTATAAGAAGTTTTAGAAACTTGTTTAAAATTTTAATTTTATGGTATAAACTAAATTTGCGTTTCGACACTATGGGATAAATTATAAAAAAAAATTTTGTAAATCTTATAATGATCTCAAAACGTTAGGAATTTGTTGTGACTTTTTATACATACATATATTTAACTGAAAAAATAGACAATTTTCTTTAATCTTATTTCCTAACCGGCTTAAATAATAAAGACAGCCAGTTGAAATATAACGTTAATAAATTTTTTTTTTTTTTTTTTTTTTAAGAAGAAAAGTTTGTAATTTACATATGTTAGTAAAAAAAAGTTGTGTGGCAACTTTATGCACGACTTTGTTAACAATTTATTATTGCTTTTTTACATGCGGTCTTCATCTGAAAACTTTTTGTCATAATAAACGTCAAACTTCATATAAAAAAACGCTGACAAAAATATTAGAGTTTTTTATATAGGCTTTGACGTTTGGTATGGCAAAAAATTGTCAGGTGAAGACCCCATGTTACATACCGTGCAGACTATTCATTATTATGTGTCTGAAGAACAAAATGTTGGCAGAATTGCCGGCGCACAATATTTCATGTTCTGTGTAGTGGCGAAAACGCTTGGGACGGCAACCTATATAAAAAGCAACAATAACAATCAGTATGACATTTATATATATATGGCAATACTGCAATGAAGTTAGACATAATTCTGCGAACATATCCTGACGTTATGTTAATGTGTTGCAAAAATAGAAGAGAATTAGAAAAGAAAAGGGTCCAGCCTTGCAGAGCGCTAGGAATAATAAGATTTAAAACGGTTCTAAAAACTTATTTTGCTCTGCTCAATCGAATTCGTAAGGTACAATCAATTGATAGTACAATTCATAGAAGTAGCTAAAGTCCCCACATGTAGGTGCATTCTTCTCTAAAATAGTTTTGTAGGAAATCGAACATTTTCGGGCATATTTTAGAAATTGAAATGAAGTGGATTTGAAATCGAGCCAATTTAAAAAACGACTCTGCACCGAAAGTTTAGCAATTAGCATTACAAGAACAACTTTTAAAACCGCAAAAAAACTACGGCCATTTTGTAAAGAAGTGAACTTAAAACCTCGTTCGATTTTCATTTCACTTCATTTCGATTTCTAGAACATGCCCGATTTTTTTAAATTGTATTTATTTGAAATATAATTTTCATACAAAGAAAATACATTATTGTATTTTTAAAATAAAAACTCCTAATTTTATGCCTCTGCCTAAAAGTTTCTTTTTAAACCGGTAAAAACTTTTTTGGTTTGTAGGAAACAAACGAACTTTTGGCTGCGTAGTACATTTAAAAAATTTCTTGCAACGCTGTATATCTTTAAGCAGTGCTGCCATATCCTCCTTAAAACATAATATATTACTTATGAGCAGTGTTGCCAGAACTATTTGAGGTAAAATCAGCAAAAAAAAAAAACATAATTGTTCTTAAAAAAATCTGCGTCAAGATTTTAAAAATCTTCAATAAATCTTCAAAACACATTTATTACATTTTTTATGTAGTTTATTTAGAAAAAGATAGAAAAATTCATTTTAAAATATACGGCCCTGTTCTGGAATTTGCAATCGATGGAGCTCTTATGTAGCTTTCCTTGTTTTAAAAGTAGTTCTGGTAAATATAAGTGGTCATCGAAGTATGAGGTAAAAAAAAGGAAATATTTTTTTTGGACTTTCAATACAGAAATGTTTTCAAAATTTGATCGATATTAATTTCACTTAAATGCGATTTTCAGAACATGGCTTATATTTTTTTTGGATATTTTTACATTTAAAATATCTATCCAAATTTAATTAATCAGGCTGAGTAAGCACTAATCACATCTTTGCAATTTTAAACAACAAATTTAAATTCAATTTAAAGTTATTGAGAATTTACAAGAGATCAAATATTGCAATTATGAAAGATATTTAAACATCATGACATATGGATAAATACGTACATAAATATGCATATTATTTCTTGTAAACTTGAGATGACAAAAGTCCAGCGACATTAATGTGTCAAAACGATCCGAATTTTAAAGTAATCCTTTGTGAATAAAATTCCCACTTATGAATCCATTTTTAAACTGCTTGGCATCAGAGTTGAACTATTTATTTTATTCGTTATGTCGTTTTTAAAAGTTTTTCTTACGCAAAATTTCTTTCCAATGCAACAATCAGGTTTTATAACTTTTTGTACCATGAGTTCAAACATCTTCGTAAACACCGAAAATATCAACACTTAACAAACACGAATTTTTCTGTATTCTTCCACAAATGGTAGCTAAAAAATCGGCTATTAAGCCAAAAATCATCAAATCTGGCAATTTTGGGGTATAAAATCTGCAAAATGCAGATAAATCTGCACGTCTGGCATCACCGCTCATGAGTCATGAAATAAAAACAATGTTTCCAGGTTAACTATGTTAAATTTGTTAAAAATAATACTTAGAGGAATTAAAAATTTTCGCTTACTCTAATAACTTTATAGCTTATTTATTCAGTTTTAGTTTTTTCCAGTGCATCCGCTAATTTTTTATAAATCCATTCCTCATAAAGAGCCATATTAGATAAGAATAAAGGTTCTTTAGTTGAAGTACATCGAATATTCTAAGATAAAATACCCAATAAGTGCTCATCAGCTATTAAAGAACCAGCATCATCACCAATACATAAAGGATAAGGTTTCTCGACACAAATTGTTCTTTCACTGATTAAGTTTACAAAATAATTAAAACCATATTCACCATATATTTTTTCCGCCGTGCAATTATAGGGATGCCATATGTTAACGGGAGTATAAATTAATTTAGTGCCTGGTACTTGATCCCAAAAGGCCAAAATACCAATAGTGTGAAAAACAACTCGATTCTCTAGAAAGGCTAATTCGAAAAATGTTTCATTTACGAATTTTAGATTTTCCCTTAGTTCTACTAAAGCAACTTCAAAATCTCTTTTATCGGCGGAATAGCGTGGATGTAAAGTGTACTCGATGATTGCATTTCTGTTATCATGGCTTAACATTTTGTGATCGGTTATACCAGTTAAAACTGACAGTGATGCGAAGTTTTTATGGTGAAGGCAATGAGCTGCTTTTACTACAAAATTTAGTGATACAATGGCACCACCACATGTATATTTTCCATTGTAAAATATGGGAACTTAAAAGAATATTCACCCTCTTTGGCTAATAGCGCATTAGCGGTAGTAGAAATATATTAGAAAACCAATTCGAAATAAAATAGAACACATTTGCAAAGATGTTTAACGGGAAAGTGTTATAAGAACTTTAAATTGTTATTGAAACATTAAGATAAAATACTGTTTTTTTATAATAAATGCTAGAAATTTTAATTTTATGGTATGAAATTAAAATGTTAGGGTGTAATAAAATCAATATAATAAATACTTTTTTTTTATTTGTCTGGAAAAATTTGGCATTTCTGCAGATTTTATTGTTTACCAGATTGGATTCCAACCCAGCAAACACAGAAATACACATTATGTATTGCCTGGATGAAAAATATTATTGCGGCAATAATCGATTTCGTATTGCGGAAGATACTTCCTTCGGGAAGAAACGTGTCTCGATGGCAATACTCCTAAGCAATACGAAAGCGATACTTCTACACAGAAAAAATTATCCAAAATTGTTCACCAATTAAAGCATTAATCAAAAAAATAAACAGTTTATATTAAAAACTTAATCAAGTGAATTAAGCGTTTAATCAAGTGAATTAAACGTTTAATTAATATTATTAACTGGTTTAAGTGATACTATTAATTTGTTTACTGGTGCAAATTTTATTAATTTTTTAATTAATATCACAAATTTTTTAATTGAAATCAATTTTTGTTCTTATCACCTATAGATGATAAGCTAGCAATATCGCCAGATAACCACTTATATGAAAATAGGAAGATAATATTATGAATTTATTAAATAATCAAAAAGTAGATACTCGCTTAAACCACAATGGTCTGGCAACTTTAAACTTCTCGTTGCGTCTATAGCGTCTCTTTTTTCAACGTTACTGCATATTTCAGGGTTTGGGAAAAATCAAAAACTTATTGGGACAAGCAAAAAATATGAAACAAAAAACAAACCAAATTGCCTTCTTTTAATATAAAAAATGATTTGTAAAACTGTTCTGAACGGGGAAGCAGCTCGCTCGTATTTGTCGTTATCTTTTAAAGCCAAACATACTTAATTTTTTTGCGTTTAGTTCGTTTTACTTGCATTGGCCAATGGCTTGGCGTCGCATAAATGTACCGAGTTACAGTTTTTGCGGTTTTCAGCATAATCCATATGCAATCATTTATAACCTTAAACGTGTTTTGTCTAGTCTGGTGGAAAACCGTACAAAAATAAGAGGTTGTAATGGTGGACCAAAATACTATGGAGCAGATGCTGGAATCTCTCGGCTTCCTATACGAAGGTTAGGTCGAACGAGGGCTTGTTGCTGAGGCTCCAAGAACTGTGTAATACCCTGGCAACATGGCTACAGATATTTAGCCAAAAACTTAGTTTTGAAATTATGTCTTGATTCCAGATGGCAGGCGATTGACTGGGTAGTAAATTTTATATGAAAAGAACTCAGTTTTTTTAGATAAATTTTCTTATACAATCAATTGCCTGTCACTTGGAAACAGTACATTAAAGAACTAAAAAAAATCAATACAAAAAATAATCAAAAATGTTTAATGAGCGGAACACAAATATTTTAGTTTAGTTAATATTTATTTCATTGTTTGCTTTAACCAAAATCTTAAAATGTTATCAATATTATACATTAACAATATAAAAGCTATTAGGTATTCTTATTTCTACGAGAATTCACTACTATTATCTTTCATTATCCGATTAATCCATTTCCCATAAACGGCCAAATTCAGCAAGACCACTGGCTGAGTTTTTGAATCACATCTAACGTTCCACGTTGCAATACCCAATAACTTTCCATCTACTAACAACGAGCCGGCATCATCACCAATACATGAATTCTGTGGTATGCCAGAGCAAATTGTTCTTTCATTGGTTAAGGGTACCTCTTGATTGAAATCATATTCACCCCAAATGTTTACAGCAGTACACTGTTGCGGAGGCCATATATTCACCTCAGTATGAGCCAATTTAATACCTTCTTTGCGAGTCCAATAGACCATAGTACCAATCGTTTGATTTTCTATTTTAAAATTTGGTTGAACCAAATTAATAACCTGATCTTGAAGTAAATCACGCTGTAGTTTTACCAAGGCAATATCGAAATCTCGAGTTTTGCGTAAATAACGTGGATGTAGCAGATATCCAATTATTTCCTGTTTATGCTGTTCCATATTTTGTTGGTACACGGTGCCCACCACAACTGTCACATAGTTAGACTGTTTGTACATAAGACAATGGGCTGCCGTGACCACGTAATTTGTAGCTACTAGGGCACCACCACAAGTGAATTGTTTGTGATATATGATGGCAACTTCAAAAGGAAACTCACCAACTTTGGCAAAATTAAGCGCAAAAGTTATTAATAAAAAACTTGAAAAAACGATTCCGAATATAAACATTTTCTTAAATTTTAAAGCGAGAGTAAATGTTAAGAAAAGTTTGAAAATATAGAAAATAAAATGATCGTTTTTATATTTATTAATAGAAGAATGTGTGAAATGGAAATTTTATGGAACCAATCTGTAACATTATGGTTGAATTCGCTGATTGGTACAGTGGGAGTAGATAAACTAATTTTGAATATTTTAAATTACTACATTAACTTGCGATATTCTTTCTAGATCTGAAACTTCTAGAAAAAATTGGTCAACTAAAAGAAAGAAAATTAAATTCCGGAATTTCTTGCAAAAAAGTTCATATAAAACATAAGCGAATTGGCATTAAAAGGATAAGTGAGATATGACTCGAAAAAGTTCAATAAATTATATTGAATGTGTAGCAGTGCCCTATGTCTATGCCTATGCAATAGAGATAGATACATGATTCAAGAATATTTGGAAATCATTGATTTGTTTTATTATCAAAGCTTACGCTCACAGAAAAAATGTTCACCAAAATTTTTTCAATTAATTCAATAATGCTGTTTTAAACAATTTTTTTAATTGTTCCAATTAATTTGCCTTAATTGAAAACAAAAATTATAATGTTTGTGTGTATATTGGCAAATATGAAAACATACACACAAACTTCAAAATATTTTAAATTCTCAAACAATTTTTTAATTGTTTCAATTAACTGTGTTGATTGAAAAAAATATTTTGATTTGTGTTTACGTTTTATATAGCCTCTTTTACTAGTGGTCAAATTTCAATTAAACCTATTGATTGAAACTGAACAGCAAGAAAAGCTCAATCTTACAAATGCGTTAATTGATATGATCAATTTGTTTGCAGGCGGAAAATCAGTAAAGAATTTAATTAAGAGTACAAATTTCTAACAAATACGTTAATTGAAGTTGGTTTTTCATTTTTTCTGTGCTACGTTGCGTGTGCTCACATCAATTTTCTTAAGTAAGTGCATTGCTAGAGACAAAACTATATCAAAATTCACGCAACAGGCCATTTTCGCAATGTATCGACAAACTGCGCGTTAGTTAATGTCGATATAAAGTTATTAGACCGATAACCTGTCCGTTGACGATTTTGGCTTTCTCAATATACCGAAAAAAACATTGTGTTCAGTTGGCATAACCTCTTAAATAGCAAGTAAAAGTTTGATTAAATAAATATGTACGGCAAATCAATAATTGGTAGATGATTGCCGGCAAGGCGAATGTAATGGTGGTGGCAATACTACAACAAGTAAAACACCAAAAACACAACCATTATAATTTATTTGTTTCTTTCGTTGGTCGGTCGATATGTCAAAAACTCAAGCAACTTTTTACATTTTTCACTAAGTAAGAAAAAATAATAGCTTAGCTGTGTTTTCAACGCAACCTGAAAAACGAATTCGTTTTGAGTTCCAATTAGCATTGCGAAAGAACAGAAGAAAATGGGACATTGAGAAAACCAAATTTCCTTAATGTGCAGTTTTTCGTTGGGGAAAAAAGTAATTGCCTAATGGGGAAACGGACGTTAGACTTTTTTAGAGTAACATTAAGCCAACCAACAATCAAGCCATAAGAAGAGCTGCAGCCAGTATGAAACGCTTAATTACTAGTCCTTTGTCTGCTTTTTGTCTGGAGTCATGAAAAATTGGGTTCAGAGTATTAACTCTAGCCAGGGCTATTGTGGTCAGGGTTGTTAGATGTGATGATTTTTCGTCATTTTGAAGATTTTTTTGAGAAAATACAGTAAAATGACGATTGACGATTTTTTTTACTAAAAGTACACAGAAAAAATTCTCCCACATTTTTCACCAATTAAAGCATTAATCAAAAATATAATCAGTTTTAATTAAATTTTTAATCAAGTGAATTAAACGTTTAATTAAGTGAATTAAACGTTTAATTAATACTATTAATTGGTTTAATTGATACTATTAATTTGTTTACTGGTGCAAATTTAATTAATTTTTTAATTAATATCACAAATTTTTTAATTGAAATCAAGTTTTATTTTTTTCTGTGTACAATTATATGAATGTCATCGATACTGCAAAAAGTATACACTAGAGCTCCGATTTGCGTCGGTCATATTTGCGTCACTTTTAAAAAATAGGTTAAATCCGCTTTGCGTTTTTATGATTTCGATTTGCGTCGTTACATACGATTGGATTTTTTACTGAAGTCATAATCACATGTAAAGAATTTTTCTATTTGCGTGTAAAAAGGCGAATCCCCATTTAATTCTGTTAGGTAACTTATTGTAAGTATAGTTCCATATTAGGAAGTAAGACGTTAGTTCTTAATAAGAAGTTGTGTAGAAAGATTAGTGCAAAGAGAAGAAAATGCATTAGTTTGGAACTAAAATTTGACGCAATAAAACGTTTCAAGGCGGGTGAAAAGGCTGTTTATATAGACAGAACCCTTGGTTTAGCAACTTTATTAGTAAAAGCAATTTGCAATAGTGATAGCGCTAAAAATTAATCATTTAAAGATACATAGCTCGAGTTAATAGCAAATGAGATTTTATTTTTTATTAAATGTTTTTGTGAATATAGATAAATGAAATAAATAAATTTTTGTTATGTTTTTATAAAAATATATTTTTTATTATATATTTCATTTTGTCATTTTATCAGAATTTCTTGCTTAAAATTTATATTTTTGAACCAATCAATGCAATAGATTGTCTCTGATTTGTAAAATTTAAATATTTGCGATTTGTTGACGATTTTGTTAAATTTTCGTGACGATTTTGGCGAATTTTGTTAAAACTTTTGACGATTTAAAAAAAAAAGAAACCCTGCTTGTGGCGGACATTTGAACCAAGGCGAATTCATGTAAACGGTGGTGTCGATACTACAACAAGCAACAACACCAAAAACACAACAATGTATTTTTTTGTTGCTTTCGTTGATCCATATGTCAAAATCACAAGGAACTTTTGACATTTCTCTCTCTAATTAAGAAAAAAAAATAGCACAGCTGTGCTTTCAACGCCACCTGAAAAATGAATTCGCCTTGATTTGAACGATTCCGTATTTCAAAAATGGCATTGATACATTTTTTAATTGAAAAAAAACCAAAATGTGTCACTCCTAGTAAAAACATTAATATATAAAATGTATAAGATGGTTTTTGATCTTACCCGGTTCATAGAAAATATTTAAAACAAGATCTAAGAAAGTTTTTTTTTTTGGATTTTCCATTAAAAATTAAGATATCTTCGGCTTAATATACAAACACTCACACTCTTTCAGCACACATATATTTCATATATGCAGCTTAAGAGGAAAACCAAAAATATAGTTGGTTTTACCCACTTCAGGACGAGGCGTATCTTTATCTACCACACTCAATCCATTTGAACTACAACATCGAGTTTCCGGGGATCCCTTGCGAGGATTGTTTTAGTAAAAATTAAATGGCTTTGACCTTTAAAATCTAAGCAAACAGATATTTTATGATCTGGAGGTTCATTAACACATTTCTGGCCAATTTTAGCAAGTTCAGTTATAATTAACTATCAGTTTAAACTATCAAAAACATATTGTTAACTGGAGATTAAAATAATAGCTAGTTTTAACTGAACTTGGTGAAATCGGCTGTTATACTATTTATAAAACATTATTAACTGCTAAATCAAACTGCAGTTCTCTTTCGTTTTTAAACGTTGAAATCTTTACTTTGCTTAAACTTTATTTAAGTAATAATGAAATCTTATAGGAGACCCATTAAGTGTAGGTCCAAAATAAAATTAAACTATTTCAGTAGGTGCAGCAAAGACAGAACATCGCAAAGACTTAAAAATCTCAAACAATATGTAAATCTTCCTCAAGAATTGGAATCAAGAACCAGAGGTATTTCTAATATCAAAATCCCAACTTAAGTTTTCTAGTGAAGTGGAATTCTGAATTTCAACAATTCTTTGATTAGTCGTAAAAAAAAACTCCAAATGTTAAACGAAAGTTTACCCGGACCACTTTATTCTAGTTTAGATAAGATGGCTGTGACTTCCAAAATTTCACAGACAACATTCGCTCGTAGACGGAAATTAGAATTAGGTTAGAATTTTAGTGAAATTATGGAAGTTTTACTGAGTGCCTTTTAAAAAACCTCGAGGTCTTATTTTAGAAAAACCTTATCTGGTTCCCAGATTTCGTTTATATTCAAAACCCGAAATTGCTAGAGAATAATTTTTATAATTTTACACAAAAATTGATTCAAATTTTCCCAAAGGTATTCAAAGTTTTTATAGATTTCGTGTCCACACTTTTAATTTTCCAAGTGTATATGTATTCTTAATTTTTGTGGATTGCTCTAGGACATCTTAAATTCCAATCTGTATTGAAATTTTTCACACTTTAAAATTTGATCCAACCACTCTTTGTAGTATGCTAAATTAGTTAACAGCACTGGAGCATCTTCCATTTCACAGCCGATATTCCTCGACACTATACCCAATAAAAGATTATCGACTATCAAAGAACCAGCATCATCTCCAACACATACTCCTTCTGGTACTGCAATACAAATGACTGCATTATTTAAAGGACTTATAGCAGTACCCACTACCGAATCACCCCATATACTTGAGGGTGTACATCGTTCCGTATCCCATAATTCGATATCGGTATACATTAGTTGAGTGCCCGGATCGGGTTCCCAATAAACCAGAGTGGTCAGTGTGCCACCGATAATTGAATAGTTCGTGTCCATGACTAGTATTGGCTCCGAGATGTGATTGAACAAAGTCAAAGGTTTTTGCAGATATATAAGGGCTATATCAAAATCTCTTGTATCCGGCATATATTCAGGATGTATAATGGTTTTGTTCACTTTAAGAATATTATTCCTAGGATAATGCTTAAAATCGTGAACTCCAATAACAACTGTTAAATCTTGAACTTCAATAAATCGGATACAATGGGCTGCTGTTACAATAAACTTATCCGTTAGTATGGCACCACCACAAATATGTTCACCCTGATAAGCAATAGAGACTTCATAGGGAAATTCACATTTTTCAGCTAAACTACTGGCAGCGTTGAGATAAATACAGCTAAGGAAAATGATGGTTAATAAAATGAACAGCATCTTTAAAATGTTTAAAAACTAAAGTTTTGAAATTCAGGTTGAAAGTTTTATAAAACAAATTTCAACATTTTCTTTTATACTAATTAATATTTTAAAGACCATGAAATTTAATTTCGCCATTAAAATTTCAATTAGTTTCGTGTCTACATTAAAGATAACATAATTTTGACATTTACTGCAATATATGTCACAATAATTATCTCTGGTATAGACGAGCAGTTAGAGCTGAGTACCATGGTGAAATTACTAGAAGGTGGCAGCACTAGAAGTTGTACGACGATACAATAAAAACTGTCAAATTTATTTGTGTAAAGAAGTCTATTTAGGGTGTGTGTGAAACGGTAGCAAGGTACTCATAGAAGTAAAATTTTGACACTGTTGAGGTGAATAAAATTGCACGCGACTTCATAAAGGTGACATTTTTTAGTCATCTGTTTATTGTTTATTTTTTTGTGTTTATACTAAATGTCAAGCTTTGTTTACATTTTGTGAAAAAATTAGTTAAAGTTTAAAATTCAATGAAAATTTAAATACTTGAAAAAAACTTGTTTAAATTTTATAAAACAAATAAAAGTGAACCTAAAATATAAACACAAGGATTTAAAAAGGCGTAGGGAACAAGTGGAGCCACAATAAATTTGCAATAAAAAAGATTTAACCTTCTAAAGCAATTTTGTATATTTTATAAACAAAAAAATTCCCTCTTTTATTTTTCCAACAAATAATTTTGACTTTTTACAAAAACTAAATACATAGAATTTTTCAAAAAGAGGGATTGCTAGCATAACTCTTTCTCATGATGCGGTCGCTTGTATTAATTCGCCTCGCTCTGGGAGCTAGTATAAATTTTGACATTAGCGTTAAAATTCTTGACAATTTTAATTTTGCTACCGTTTCACACGTATGGATTTTCACCACACCAAAATAAAAAAATGCACTTTTATAATACGATACGTACTTTTTTTAAGTTATATTTAAACTCTTTTCCAAAATTTTAAATATAATACCGACCAAATTGTATTTTTTGTTCACAAAAATATTTTTTTTAAGAAAATTAACAAATAGCAAATAAAATTTCGACATTACCAAGGCGAATTCATTTTTCAGGTGGCGTTGAAAACACAGCTGTGCTACTTTTTTTTCTTTATTAGAGAGAGAAATGTCAAAAGTTCCTTGTGATTTTGACATATGGATCAACGATAGCAACAAAAAAATACATTGTTGTGTTTTTGGTGTTGTTGCTTGTTGTAGTATCGACACCACCGTTTACATGAATTCGCCTTGGACATTACCTAAGAAGAAACCAATAATTTTGACATTAAGGAATAACACGCTATTCTCTTCTTCCCTCTCACCAATAAACTCAGACCAGGGCTGCCAGGTACTTTTTTTCCTTGTCCCCAAAAAATAAAAATAAAATCCCCAAAAATCCCCAAATTACAAAAAAAAACCTTAAAAAGTTAATATTTTTTTTTTTTTGCTTTTTTTCTGACAAAATTAAAAAATTTTTTTAAAAATAATAAGAAATTATAATAAAAAATATAATAAGAAATCCCCAAAAATCCCCAAATAAAAATTTTTAGTAAAGATTTTTTTTAATATTATTATTTAAGATATTTTGTACTTTTACATTGCATATTTTTAAAGAAAAACATTTACTAAAAATTTAATAATTCATAAACTTCTGTTTCACCATCAACATCTTGAGATTCAGTGAAATTGTACATAGTTTGAGCATTAAATTTGAGCATCATTTCATTAGTTGGAATAAAATTTTGGCAACATATATTGTTGATGTTGAGGTAGATGTTTATCCTTAGTAGTGCCTCTAAAAGTTCGTACTGCATTTTATTACGAAGCTTTGTTTTAGTCAAGTTCATTGTGGAAAATACTCGATCTACACACCCATTATTAGTTGGGACAGATAGCATGTTAAGAACCGCCTGAGCAAGTTCCTTATAGTGATATGTACCAGCTGCATCTTGAAAGCTGTACACTCTCGGCCAAAAGTCCAACAAATTTGATGGTATTTCATTGCCAAAATATTCGTTCCAGTTGGTAAACGGTAGCTTATTCCATTGGGTTTCGTAAACGTCAAGTGGAATGTTTTTATCAATGAAATTATGAAGGACATCTTGGATAACTGAAAAGTTTGCTTGCGCTATTGAATTGATACATTTTTTTAGAGAAAATTGTTTATATTGTTGAAAATGTATCATATTTACAGGTAAACGTTTTATCATTTCGTGTATTATTTTTTTTAAATACAGAAAACAATTTTCCTTTAATATTGCAATTTCTGAACTTTTCAATTGGCAAGCCAGCAGGTCTCGTTCAAATTCCGACCCAAAATCAATAGCACTTAAAGGAAGAAATGAATTTGATTCATCTAATATTTCGAAAACATTACTTATATCTTCCAAATTCATAATCTTATTAAAAATCGCTGGTTTAAAAACTTTGGCACATAAAGAAAGAAATGTCAGAGACATTTTATCGTATAAACTTCCAGCATCAATATGGTCGTTTTGGAAATCCAAATTTAAGCGATTCATATCATTAATGATTGGGCTTAAAAAAACTAAAAACAGTTTGTTTTTGTCATCACTCATTTCTAAATTAATCATGTTTGCTGTATGGTCATTCTCAGCTGTAGCCAATATTGAAAAATGGTATTTGAGTTCAACCCATTGCTCCAGGACGCGCCTTACAGCAGCACTGTATGCAAGCCAACGCGTTCCTGATAATTGAACCAGCTTTCGATATTTAATGCTATCAACGCCTGTATTAATTAAGTCGAAAACACGTCTATATTTTATATTACGCAATGGGCTATTACTAAAATAATTGTAAACCTCCTTCACAATAAATTCGGCTCTGTTGGGTATTTCTTTGGAAGCATGTGAGCAACACAAATGAAGCGAATGGCATGTACATTTGATTAAAATAAGATTGGGAATTTCCTTTTGCAATAGCGTAAACAAAGATTTATTTTTTCCACATAAGTTATTCGCTCCATCCCTCCCAATAGACAGCATATTAAATTTATTAATTCCATTATTTTTTAAATAGTTTGTTAGTCCTTCGTACAGCTTTTCAGATGTTGCTTCTTCAACTAAAAAAAGTCCCAAGAAATTTATGATGACTTTTTCTTTTGACTTGCTAAAATAACGTATACAAATACACATCCATTTCATCTGAGATACGTCTGTTGATTCATCAACAATTAGGGAATACTTGGTATCTCCTATATCTTGAAGAAGTTCATTGGATATTGAAGGACCAACGACATTCTTTATAATTGCAGTGCATTTTGTTCTATGCAGTTTAATTTTACCAAAAGAATCGGATTTTGATGCTGAATTCTTAAGCAACTCAGTCAAGTGGTCTACTGTTGCAATTGATGTGTGTTTGGCGATAAAAACTGCAATTTTTATATCCAATATTTTTGAATCTTTGGAAATTAGAACAATATCTAAAATGAAAAATTAGACTAGATTAATTGTTTTAAAGAGATAAACCAATTTGTACCGTAATCACGAAGGGAATGATTGGTGTGCATTAATGCCATATTTTGTTTGTGGCGACTGGTTTCACCATGTTTTTTTAAATTATTTTTATGCGATTCAAGTGAGGAATTACAAGCAGAACAATATGCTGTTTTTAAAGACGAATGAGCCAATTTATAAGAATTTGGAGCTTGTTCAATCGGTTTTAGCCATCCTTTATATCAACAATAAAAATATGTACATATATGTATCCGTCATTTGTTTAATACTTCGATCAAAAATACTTACCAATAGCCCAGGATTCTTTTTCCCAAACTTTATTATATTGTCTTTCATATTTACTTATTTTTGGGGAAGACATATTTGTTTAAAATTGTCTTTAAAAAAATCAAAAATTGTATGTTTAGTCAACGGTTTTAGATTTATTTTTTAAATTCTTCTTTTTAAAACACTCACTCAAGAATAATAACAAAACTTTATTAGGCATCTTTTACAGAGTCAAAAAGGTAATCTTACTTAGGACCCTTTACACCGTATAAATTATTGATAAGAGTAAGATAAAAATTTTGCTAATTTTTTTTTTGATATTTTATATACGAAACAAAGAAAAATAAGCATAAATAATAAAAAAAAGAGAAAATATATTAAAAATGTGCAAAATCCCCAAAAGATCCCCGATTTTATGTTTTAAATCCCCAAAAAAATCCCCAATCCCCAAATGACTTTCTTTGCCCTTTTTACTCGCATGAAATCCCCAACTTTGGGGATAAATCCCCAAGTCTGGCAGCCCTGTCTCAGACCGTCTGAAAGAAAACTCTTATAATATGAAACCAAACTTAAGGCTCAGTTAGCCGGGAGTAACAGTAACGTTGCAAATCAGCTGATTAATTTTGTTGTATGTAAAGCAATTAGAACGATTGTAGTTAGCAGTAAGATGTTACGTCTCAATCTGTAAGAAATATATTGGCCTTACTTTTTTAGGGTCAGGTTACTGTTACTCCCGGCTAACTGAGCCTTAGAGTTTTTGCTTAATTCCTACTGGATTAAAAGTATTTGGGAACACATAGTACGATAACTTCTAATTTTTGTTTCTGAATTGGTTTTTAATTAAAAATTTACCAAACCTATTGGCAGTAACTAGAGTTTTTTTTTCCCGGACTTTTTCGATTCCCGGGAATGCGGGAAATTTTTTTAAATTTCCCGGGATCCCGGGATCCCGCTCCATATAAATAATACAAAGTAAATTTTGTTATTAATTAATGAAAAAAACTTTTATTAAAAAAACGTAAGGGAAGATTGAAATAGGAACTTGAATTATTATTACCTCACGCCCTTATTATGCTCTGGATACAAGAAAAAAGATAACATAAACATAACAATTTAATTCATAAAACAATAATAAAAACAAAATTAAAATTAAAGTACTCAAGATATGAGATCAAAAAGTTAATTAATAAAATAGATAAAATATTTTAAAGAAATATATAACATTTTTTAACGGTTTAGGAAATAACTTTCTGACACACTCAAAGCGCTTAGTAAGTCGTCAAAAAGTATATTCCAGATTTAATTTACTAATTATCAAGTGTCCGAAAAACTTCGTTCATTTTTTACCGAGGTTGGACAAATAGTTAAAAGTGCACCGTTGTAGCATGCTTCGGATTCACAATCAGAAGCAATTTTTTCTTTTTTATAAGCAACGTCTATATCAGTCAAATGTATGTCAAGGTTGATGCAAAAATAGCATCAACCGGACTGCTTCTTACAAAACTTTTCATTTCAATAGGTCCATTTGTAATCTTAAGGTCAATGTGTTTTTCAAATTGTATGTTGTAGTATCTTACACGGGTTTCAAAAATGTTATTTTATTTCGGTTTACCTGCACTTCACGGGTATATAAACCAACACAAATTGAAATTGAAAATTTGTGTTTATCACCTAATAAACATATCGCTCCTTCATTGCATCATAGTCATATCTCAAAATTTGAAGTAACTTTAGCAAAGTTTTCCTTCATACCTTCTCGTATTATATCTCAAACTGAACCGAAGTTATAGCAAAATATATCTTTAAATCGGTACATTTTGAAAACTTTAATCGCATTTTGCCAAGATCGTTTGTTTTTGTAGATATGACTATGTTGCAATATTTTTAAGACTTGTTCATGGACAATGAAACTTTACTGCCTGCATCTTATTTGAATTAATGTTCTTTATTAACTCTTCACTTCACTAAATGTTATACTTATCAACTGTTGCACTGCCCATTCTGCTTTTAGTAGATTTATTGCATCAGGAGACATTGATTTATATACATGTACTCACTTCTTGTAATTAATCTAATCCATAACTAATCGACAGATGCTAATTTTCAGAGTATAGAAAACTAAATTTCAAAGTATAAATAGGTATTTTCTGAAATTATGAGGAATTTTTTTATTTCCCGGGATCCCGCAAGAAAAATCCCGGGAAAACGGGAAATAAAATAATTGAAAAAACCCTAGCAGTAACTTTCTAGAAGTCAATATCTTGCATAGATATTTGAAATACATACATAAGTAAAAAATAAGATAAGAAAAAAACTAAAAATGACATTTTTATTAATTTTCAAAAAATAACACGACCTTCTCAATGTATGTGCGTAACAAAGCAATGCTCGTATAAACAGAAGACTTGCCCAATGTCTTGCAATCATAACGCCATGATAATACACCCACAAATTCGTTATTCACTATTAAACCTGCACCATCATCATCGTGACACGTACCTGGACCACCATCGGGAACACTGGCACATAACATACGTTCGCTAACCAACGGACCATAAACTTCGAAAGCATTTGGTCCTAAAACGTTAAACGAATTGCACTCTTGCGGCGACCAAACTCGAACACGATTAAAACGTAATTTTATTTCGTCATCAGAATAAGCCGATATTTTGCCCCAACCCAAAACTACACCTTCATCATTATGATGATCTGAATTGTGTGTGGCCAAACGGATTTTTTGTACTTTTGAACTGCTGAAATAAAGTTGACTCTTTGGTCTTAATATAGCAATATCGAAATCCTTGTCAATTTCACAATAGCGTGGATGTAGCACAACGTGACTGACATCTTTGATGTGTTCACTTTTCTTGTGACTTAAATTTTGAACTCCAACCACAACTTGTATGGCTGACATATTAAAGCCGTGTTTAAAACAGTGAGCTGCACTAATTATTGCATAATTCGAAATTATGGTACCACCACAAAGATATTTTCCCTTGTCGGTTATGGCTACCGCATAGCCATACATGCCTGGTGTGACCTCACTTCCATTGGGGAGGGCAAGTGTGTAGTTTAAGTAAAACAAGGCGATTTGAGTAAAAAAAGTAAACAACCGGGAATACATGTTAACGCGGGATGTTTTAAATAGTTAAATGTTTTAACGAAATGTAAGAGATTTTTATTTTATACAAAAATGTTTTTAAATAAAATTTTATTTTGCTATTTAAAGTTGTAAATTTTAATTTTATGCTTTAATTTAATAGAAGAAATTTAAAATTGTTCAATATTCTATTGTTTAAAGAATGGAAAGACATTGGTGTAAATAATATAAAATTTTCTTTAAAAAAAAAATACTTTTAAATTTCTTGAAAAAATTTTAAATTAAAAAAGTATTAACTCTTTTATAACTTTTTATTAGTAATCGTTTTTTAATAAATTTAATTTTCTCTTTTTATTTTCAGGTAAATATGGGATTTTTATTAAAAACTACAAATTTCTAAGGTAACTTTTACAAGTATTATTAAGATCTTGAAAGAAAAGAAATTAAATATCAACAATCTTTAAAAATGGCAAGCATTCTGTGTTTTTACTCCGTTTAGTTTGCTCCTTAAAGTAAACTACACTTTTTGTTTTTCTTTTGCATTTGATAAACGAATTATCTTGTGTATAAATCTTTTACTAAAACTGGATGACCATTAAAAATTAAAAAAAAAATAGTTGGAGCTAAGTCACCCTGTTAAAGAGAGAACGACAAATTTAAATGTTGGCCCCTATTACGGTTTACAACTCAACTCAGTTGAGTTATAATTTCTTAATTTTTGTATTATGGTTTACAACTTTGCTATATTGCGGTGAACAAAAACAACAAAAATTACAACTGATCACGACCAGTTGTCTTAATTCTCAGTTGAGTTGTAAACCATAATAGGGGCCGTTATTTTTTTTAGCTTATTATACATCTTAGACCCCAGCATATATATTCTGGCTCCTTGAGTAATTCTAAGTCGAGCCATGTCCGTCCGTCTGTCCATCTGTTGAAAACACCCTCACTTTCAAAAAACCCAAAAGAAATTAACAAACTCGGTGTCAAATTACTTGTAGTTATCCTAACCAGTTTGGGAATGCAATCCAGCATAATCGGTTCAGTAGGATCTGAGCTATGAATCGAAATGTGGAAACACAAGCTTAAAAAATTGATAATTTTGTTACAAAAACTAACATAAATGGTGGAATAATGCACGAAAAGATATAAGATTTTGCACAAATTTGTTTTATGCGACTGGAAATGACAGTGTTAAAATTAGTGAAGATCCGTTCATAATTTACCCTAGGCCCCATATAAACCCTACTCCTGGAAAACAGTTTAGTACGCCTAAAGCCGTAATAAAAAATCATAATTAGGGATGCGATTTCCATGCAAATGCATGTTTTTTGTCGATGGTCTAAGATCGATGTCGACCAATTATCTTTCCGAATCATTAAATTTGCGTTAAAATTGCATCGATTTGTTTTTGCATATTGTTGCATATTTTGGTGAAAATGCATATTTTGGTTTTAAATGCATATTTTTGCATATTTTAACATTTTTGAGTGATATATCTATATATATATCGGATAAGGCAAAACAGTTAAGAACACTTTCCTCCTCTGTATGTCAACCGATTTGAAAAAAATATACACCATTTGAAAGATATTTACTTACAGAAGTGCACAAGATATATTTTATTAAAATCTGTTCAATATTTTCGGAGTAATAAGCGTTCAAATTAGCTACTAACACATACATATGTACAAAATACAAAATTGGTTTTTTTCAATTATCAAATAATAAAAAAATAGGGTGCTATTATTCGACATTTTTAAGAAACCGGTTTTCGGGAAATTAAATTTCTTTATTTTACTTTTCCCTGCTGCATGTGGTGATTTATTTTACTTAGAAACATAATATTATAGGTGCAGGGTCCTGAGTGAATTAAAACCTCTTAGATGAAAAATGAAAAAGAACATGTAAGGGGAGCTTTTTGGTACTTTTTCGTTCAACATCTGGTTTTTTGATTAATTTTCGTTAATATTAGACATCAAAAAAAAAAAAAAAAAAAATTAAAATGTCCTGAGTGGAATACAATTTCCAAAGTAGATTTTATGATCCTTTATTGTTTTTCAATTGATATTTTCTGATATTTTTTATAGAAAAAGATAGACTATGAACCAGAGGTTAGTCCCTTGCTAAATCGATCCATTATGATGGAAAAAATGAATGCTCAAAACATGTAAATTCATATATACTTAGATATATTTAGTATCTTCATATGAACCTTAAAATTTATGGTCGAATTTTGACCATTAGGCGAACACTCGTTTTATTAAATTTCCAAAATATAAAAGAGTTCTTTAAAAAATTTTTCAAATTGTATATAAAAAAAAATCTTCCTAAAAAAATTTTTAAAAACAATTAAAAAATTATTGGAGCTCTGCTTAAAATACAAGAATTTCAAGATTTCGTCAAAAGATCCTCCAATTTTTAACCGATGCAGCATCTTACATGGTTATGGCTGCTAATTGGCCAAATTAATCCAAAACTGTAACATGTTACTCGCAAATAACAAATATTGCTAAAATTAATTACAGAATCGCACTACAGGTAACTTTTAATTTCATTAACAATTGAAAAAAAATATACAGCCAATATCAATGTTTTCATTTTTTGAACCATTCGGTGATTAATTTACATTTAAACTCCGCCTGAAAGTAAACTACAGTTTTTGCCCTAAATACTGTGTACATAGTAAGCAAATACTGTTGGCTTACTGTTACGACCGGAAGTGTAACGCTGTTTGTCAGGCAATACTTTTTGCAAGTTTTTCTTAAAAGTACATAATAATATTCTGTTAAACTGTTGTAGAGCAATACTGCTCATTAAAATGTTAGTTATTTAACAGCATGTTAAAGCAACATGATAATGAGTGTAATTAATACACTGGGCTTAAGTTGTTTAATTCAACCAGATATTCAAGTTAATAAATTTAGGTCTATAATTTAAAAATAGGAACTAGGCAAATTAAGATAAAATCTTTCATTGATAAAATTGAAATCAATTAATTTATGAAGTGTATGGATATTACACAGTTTATTTCAAAGGGTCCTCTTGTGGAAATTTACTCCATTATCATATGCAGGAAACGAAAAGGCAGACTGTTCGACACATAGAGGTGCTCGCCGCCTATTTGTTTGGTTTTGAGACATATTTAGGTATCCCAGCGGGTTGCATCAGGGCGACGATAAAATCATGGTCCGAAAAAATGTATTCTTCTTAGGTAGAAGATTTCTAATTACCAATTTTAAAGTAGATAACACTATGCTAGTTGAAAAAACAGACAAGCCGGGCACATGGCGTTTTAACATAATTCGGGTACGCTGAATCCAGTGGTGCCGTAGCCCCTGCAGCGCCTAGGATGCCTCTAGATAGGTCAAATGTATGACCGACCCCACTTTATTTTTTATCTCAATCATTTATTTCTAACATACCTACCAGCTATCTCCATTCTTTAAGGGGGCTCCCATACAAAATGTTCAATGCAGAGTAGAAATATATTGAAAAAAAGTCCCAGGGGTCGCCCCTAGTAAAATAAAATGTATGACCGACCTCAATTAGTTTTTTGTCCTAAATATTTTCTCGAGACATACTTGCCCTTTATCTCCACTTTTTAGGCGGGCTCCCATACAAATATTGCGTTTTATGAAATTCTTAAATTAATTAAAATTTTTCGACTGAATCAAATCAAAAGTTGGTAACAGATTTTAATCATTTATGGCTTGTTTTGTTTGCAGCTTCGTTTTTTATTTGTCTGTAGCCTAGCTGCATTTTTTAATTTTTTATGAATTTTTAAAAAACAAAAATTTCAAAATTTTGATAAACAAATTAATTTTTTTTTTCAAAAAAAAAAAAAAAAATATGTTTCAAAAACGACATTTCTTATCAGAAAAAAATTTTATTTTTCTTAAAGGAAATTGCGGAATTTCGATTTTATTAGTAATTTTAATAAACTAAACCGTTTTTGAGTTACGCGAACATATGTTGTGCAACCTCCTCCATTTTCGAAATAACTGTATATCTCAAAAACCAGAGCCAATCTAAAAAAAAAACTGCGGGCACCACTGGATTCAGCGTACCCGAATTATGTTAAAACGCCATGTGCCCAGCTTGTCACGAAAAAAAGTGTCAATTTCTTGCACAGTGTAATTAGTGATTTTTTTCATCAATTTTTGAATGTTTTTCAAATTAAATAGTTGTAAATGGAACGCACACTATTATTTTTGGCGATTTAATTTTTTTTATTATATTTAGTCGTTTTTTTAATATTTTTATTAAAGCCCTTATGATACTTGCTATTTTTTGTATTAGATTTTTTTAGGATTGACTGACTGAAACAACAAATGCGAGAAAGAACAAGAAATACAATATGTAAGCAAACCCTTTTTTCTGATTGACATTTCTCATGTATATTTTTTTCTTTGACTAAAACAAAAAAAAAAATGGTAAAAGCTTGGGCGATAAAAATATTTTGTTTTTGATAAATGAATTGAAGCAGGTGCCCTTCATATGGGATTCCAAATCATAAATTTTCAATTAAAGAGTATACTCCGATGTAATTCGTAATATTTTTCATTATTTGCATTCAATTTTGTTGTATTAAAAAAAAATTTGTTTCTGATTCCAAAATAAAATGTAAACAAAACAAACAATATGCCCACTTTTTGTTCCCACAAAAACCGGTAAAAAAAAGCTAAAAAGCGCAAAGAAAGTAAAAACCGCTACTTTCGATCAACAACTAAAAACATTGGCAACAGGGCTAACATTTAATCTGGAAACGTCAATTTTAAGTTAAACATTTTTATATTGTTTTTGACAGTCCTAGATTATTTATCGATAACACACGTATATTTGTTTGACATTTCAAGATTCTTTATGATATAATTATACTCTTTACACTTAGCCAGTTTTCCTATGCAAATATATTTGGACTGTTCTCCAATATAGAAAAAATACAAAAAATAGTAAGTATCATAACACCTTAAAGCAGTTATTTTTTTTTTTTTTTAATTTGATTTTTGTTTTTAATTTATTTTATTGTTGTTTTTATATGATTTTATGACGTTTTTGTGTTGTTTTATTTTATTTTATTTTATTCAGATTTCTATATTAAGAATTTTGTATAAAACCTTTTTTTGAATCATCTTTAAAGAAATAATTTTTGTATAAAAAGTACCTACTGATGAAGTTTTTTTAGAAAAGCCTTTTGTTAAAAACGAACAGTTTTTAAATCGAAGCCTTTTATGTCATGATATTTTTTTAACTGCCAATGATCCCTCTATATTTAATGAAAGTTTCATGCGCTTTAATTACATTTTAAGCAAAAACCATATGTACATATTTTAAAATTTGTTTTTGTTTTTAATGTAAGTTAAGCGAACGAAATTTTCTTTCGAAATCGAGGGACAGGCATTAAGTGCCTTTAAATTCTAACAACAACAATTTATTGATCTTATCGCTAGTTTCTTTTATCCAACATACGTATGATCTCTTTTTCTGTCGCCTACTAGACACACCTTTTTCCACTTTTTAGAAGAATTAAAAACAAGCGTCTTAAGTTTCGTTTCTACTATTAACCATTTTATCAATGTCATTACGGCTTATTTACATACAATTATCATTATTTTACCAGAGTATTTCAAGGGGCGTTTTTCCACCTCTTTTTCTCATTTAGTCCTTAAGCAACTTTAGACAATTGTTATTTTTTTTTTCAATTTTGAATTTTCCTATTGAATGTGTCAATCAAATGTCACGGTTTATTATTATTGTTCACTCATATTTCTTAAACACTTCAAATACATATACATATATGTACATAAATCATAATTGTTGTTCTTGTTGTTTTCTTCAATAAAGTGTAAACAATCATTCAGTCACATCCATACACAAATTCGCAATCTCTCCCATATGAATAAATAGCACATTTCCTTATTTCTTACAAAAAAAAAAAAAAAAAAAAAAAAAAAAAAAATGGTGGTTTACACTATTCTCATCAGACCCATATGTTGTATATATGTTCGTTTTTGTGTAGTTTTGTAATTCCTAAATTTTTCCTATAAGTTAAATTTTGGTAAATTTGTTTGGAAATTTTAGCCATGTGCAAAAAATTTGTCGTAAAGTGTGTTTGGAAGGCAAAAAGGAAAGAATGTTTGTTAATTTGTTGGTTACATTTGGCGTTAAATTTTTACGCAAATTAGTTTAAAATGTTAAAAATGATGTATTGACATTTTTGTGGCCTTTCAACACAGAAGGGACATTTTGGCCAAGGGAGTTTGGAATAAAATGTTTTTATAAATAAAAAAAAACCAAGAAAACAATTAAGTCGTATGTTCGTCTTTAAAAGTACGTCGCAATTTCATAAATTGCTTAAAACAGACACCATACGCTTCTACGCGTTATAATTTGTTATAAGTGGTAATTTATAAAAAAAAATATGTTTTTATGGTGGCTTTTGTGTACAGGTTAACCAATTTAGAGCTTAAAAAAACTTAACTCGTATAACCCAAAGGCTAAACTAAGATCAAAGAAATTGTGGATTGTTGTTTTAAAAACTGCAGCTTATATTTACACTGATAGTCGTATCGCCGATTTAACTTTGAAATCCTTAAGCTTAAATGCATGCTTTATCAAACCTTATTTGCGTTTTACGCTTTAAGTTTCATGCAACGATTTTAACGTGCCATCACTGCAAATAAAAATATAATTTCATTTGTCGAAAAACAGCTGACTTGTTCGAACGCCGCTTGTGACGCTTAAGGTAGAAGTACATAATACGCGTTAGAGCGTGCGCGCTCTGCAGACTTCTGTCAAAAAAAGTTAAACTAGTGTATTTTCATAGATCAAGCTACATGCAAAATATTTTGACGCGTTTGCGCCAGAAAGTTGGTTAACTTTGAACTTTTTAACGCGTTGTGTATTTTTGACAAGTAATCAGCTGACAATAAAAAGAATAATTTAAAAAAATTGTGAATCATGAAAAAAAAACTTATTGAAGAGCTTAAATAAAAAACATACAATATGTATATAAAAATAATAAATTTAATTAAATAAAAAATTTTTGATATACTTTCGAATCCGTTTTTAATGTACAAATAAGTAAACAAACAAAAAAACAGCTGACAGGAACGGCTTTTGCAACGCGCGTTCTGTAACTTTAAATTTTTCATGCGCTGAAGTTTTTAACGCTTTTGTGCATAAAGCTTGCTACGTATAACTTCATTGATTAAAATTTTGTTTGGCAGTTGCGTAGGATGCGAAAAAGCATAGAACGCGTGGCGTTGATCTCTAGCTTAACTTCTGAGAATTAAAACAAGTCATGACTGCCGGTTAACTTTAAACGGAATATCTGACAATTTTAAAGTCCAAATCATTTGGAATTTGGAGTCAAGAGTCAATCAAGGAATTTCTTAGAAGTTTTTGCTTTAAATTCCTGATATTTAACTTATGTTACTTGGCCTTCTTACCGTTTCTACTTTAAGATCCACATTCCTAAAATTTATTTATTTCTAAACGACGTTGGCAGGGCTACCGTTGCTAATTTTTAAAAAGAGGTACAAAAGTTTTATAAAAATAAAGTCGCAGTAAAAAGTTTTTAAGAAAATAAAAAAACCTTTTTTACTGACATTTATTAATAAAAAACGTAACATAAAACCAAGACGAATTTATTTAAAGATGACGCAAATGCCCAGCTGACAAATTTTTAAAAATTTTTTTTTATAATTGAGGTATTCACACGGTGTGCTATCATGTTGTATTGTCATAATGTTCTAACATTTTACAATGGTTTAAAAATATTGTTGTTGATTTGAAAACAAAAAGTGTCTTAAATTAATAAAACTTTGCTTACTATTGGGGTATTCACAAGGTGTGCTATCATGTTGTATTGTCATAATGTTCTAACATTTTACAATGGTTTAAAAATATTGTTGTTGCTTTGTAAACAAAAAGTGTCTTAAATTAATAAAACTTTGCTTGCTATGTTTATTGTGCTGTCGTAATTAATCAGAAGAGACCTGCGCCGAGCAACTGAGCCGAGCGGCAATAATTTTGTAGCCGTCGCCGTTGATGGTATAGTTTTATTCGACTAACATCCGAATTTAACCTGCGGCTAGCATTTTTTGCAACAAGACACTTGCGGCGTCAAATTGGATCGGCCTAGGACTCTGATGTTTGGTAAAAAAAACAAAATAAAATATTTGTGGTTTGGGTCTGAAAAATGGAAAAATAGTCAGGAAAGATCTAAATTAATTTATTAATTAATGGATAAGAATTAAAAAACATTTTGATTTTAGGTAAATATTTATTTTTTTTATATTTGTTTTAAATCAGCTGACTTAAATTCAAAATAGCACACTAAATTATGAGGGGTTGTTCACAACAGTCGTATTTTTTCATGTTATTATTTTAAGACATATGATTTTATGACACCTTGTGAATCCCCCATATGTTTATTGTGCTGTCGTAATTAATCAGAAGAGTCCTTCGCCGAGCGGCTGAGCAAACCGGCTATGATTTTGTAGCCGTCGCCGTTGATGGTATAGTTTTATCCGGCTAACATCCGAATTTAATGTAAATTAAGTTAACATTTTGTTTCTGTCAGTGATGTTTATTTGTTTACATTACTTACTTCTGACAGTGCCAGATTCGCTTTTTTCTATGAATTCGCCTTTGCGTCCACCTTAAAATAAAACGAATTAATTTTTGCAAAAAAATAAAATTTATATATATTTTTATAGAAATTCTCTAAAAAGCTCTTATATTTTATCTATGTAGGTATGTAAATATTTCAAAAAATATATACAACGTTGTTGGCAAATGAAGAATAATTTGTTGATTGCTTTAAATTGTATGACGACGATGAAAATAGATCGCTGTTCTTTATTGTGACGATTTCTTTTCTAATAAAGATGAAAAGGTCGAAACAAAACAGGGGAAAGTATTTTACATTATTTGACCCTCACGCTTATTATAACGAGTACTACCACTGTGATGCAAATAAGAAGGATACCTTAAAAACCTTCTATCAGGCATGTTCTATAAATCGAAATAAAAACGAGCCTGCAATAAAAGTTCAAATTATAGTCATTTTATAAATAATTAAATTCAAAATTTCCAATTTTTTGATATTCTTTAATTAGGCTCGAGTTCATCAAATTTAATTTTCATTAAATTATTTTCACTGAGGAAGGAATTTTACAACTTGGAATGTTTATTAAAATTTATTGATAATTTTTTTTGGCTGAGCTGGGATTTGAACGCGGGTTGATTTTTACATGTTTCACGAATCACCACATTCTATCTTCAGAAAATCTTTGAGTTCTAACCACTGCACCACTGCGGTGCCCGCCAGCCAACAGTCAAACATCAATCTTTTTAACCAGTAGTACTGGTGGTTCGAAATTTGCTGTTATTATCATTTTTTTCTTTTCCTTCGATTTCGATTTCAATTCCACTTCAATTCGATTTCTAGAAAATGCCCGTATGTCTGGACATACAAAGAGTTGTCATTTTTACTGGCATTTATAGGTGTAAAATGCTACGACCTCTGCAGCAGCTGTAAATGTTGTAAATAAAAAGGATTGAAACTGATGTCTTTAAGGAACTCTACCTAAACAGAGTTTCCAGTTATTACAAATTATCAATAGATTTAAAAGTTGCCAGACGTTCAAAAAAAATTTTTTAAATAATAATTTTTTTGTTTCTTGATTTTGTCCTTTAAGAACCAGATTTATTTATATTCTAACACTTAATAAAATCCTCAAAAACCCCATAAAACTGTCAATGGATTATTTGCAGTCCCTTTTGTTATTGAACAACAATGTAAAACTTACATATTTAACGGCCTTTTAAATAGTTAATCCTCATCTTTTTCTAAAAAAAAAAAACAAAAATTGTCATTCTTTAACAAAAATGAAACCTTTAATAAACAAAAATACAAAAACTGACTAACAAGACAGACAGACGAACAAACAAATGCCTTCATAAAAATATAAAAAAGAGCATGAAACTTAATGCAAAGACTTTAAAGAAACAATTTGTGTTGATTTATGCGTTTCTTTTGAACACTGACAATAACACGGGTTTAATTCATTTCATTTTTATACAACACTGCACTTCTTTTCAAAATGTCTCTTTTGTTGTTGCCTTTCTTCTTTCTTGCGCCAGTATGTATGTATGTTAGTATTTTGCACTAAAAATTGCATTCACATAGACAACTACTAACGACCAGCGAAAAAGACACAAATCAACCAACAAACGTTGCTTGCACTCACTCTCTCACACACAACAATTGACAATGAATGCAATTTTAATTGTATTTTTATTGTCATCATATTGCATTCATAAAAGCAAACAAAATGTTAAGAAATATAATATAATCATGAAAATAACAACAACAACAACAACAAAAACAATTCAAATTAAAGCCGAAGAAAAGACAAACAAAAAGCGAAGAAACGTAACGAATATCTTGTTAAATGTAAATGCAATGTGAGAATCTAAGACGACGGCTGAGGGCAAAAAAAAAAAAATAATAATAATTAAAATAAAATGGCTGTAACAACAAAATGCACTTTTGCTGAGTTTTATTGCCAAAGATAAGGGTCTAATGAATCTTTCTAATATAGACTATATATGTTTATCTTTTGAATGTTTTAGTACCCACAAAAAAGAGAAATTACATAAAATTACAAGAAATTGTCTATCAAAAACAGTTTGAGGGAAATGGGTTAGATAGCGCATTTTATAAATATTTAATTGCCACTGATTTATTCATTTACATTAGATTTGTTCTTAAAAGTTTCAAAGCTTAGAAAATAAACCTTGGAAACATAAATTAACCTGAAACTGGTTTACATAAAAGTGGCCGTCCGTCTTATAATATTATTCGATGATCCTATTACGGCTGCCGTTCCTTTTAATTTTGAAAATGTCTATGGAAATCAATATAACGGAATTTTGCAAAAGATTGTATTAGATAAGAACGCTTTCTTTATATTTTCTTAAAAATCAGAAATCACTTAATTTTATTTCTAGTAGTTTTTAAGGTTTTTGCAAAAATCAATCCGGGAAAGAAAGAGTTCCGAATACGAACTTACTAGATAGATGAGGAAACTTAACTAATCACTGAAATCACTTTATATTAAGGTGTTCAATTAATCGGGTTTTATTTTTATTTGATTAAACGATTAATCGATTAATCGATATTGGGCATTTTTAACTTATTCGATTAAACAAATAAAATTTTAAAATTAATTGATTAATAGAACAATTCTAAATCCAGAAATTTTTTTGGATAATTTTAGAAAAAATTAGTACTTGAATAAATAAACATTCTTTTTTAAATAAACCTTGTCAATGCTGGTCCAATTTGTCAATATAACTTTCAATTTTTTTAAAACTTTTCACATACATTCCATCCTCTGCTATGTTGTCTGCAAATAAATTCCTTCAGAGAATCGATCGAAGTATCTTGCTTAAAATATTTACTCATTGGATCACTTATATCCCCCGTTGATTTTGTTAGTGTAGCAGCTTCTTCAACTACAATGTTATAGTCACTGTGTAAGTGGTAAATTAGCACCTGTTATATTTAGCATTATAAGATTTATCCTTCGTACAATCTTTTTAAATCAAACTCATTCTAAAGAGAGAAACGCATGAACTATTTTGTTAAAAAAAAAAGACGGGCGTGTTCTAGAAATCGAAATGAAGTGGATTTAAAATCGAGCAAATTTTAAAAACGACCCGGCAATGAAAGTTCATAAAAATATTCCATTTTATCTACTTCATTCTTTAAGTATCTATTATTTTTGCAAGAACAACACTTTAAACCACGAAAAACTACGGCCATTTTGTAAATAATTGAATTTAAATTATCGTTTGATTTCAATTTCACTTCATTTCGATTTCTAGAACATACCCGATAAATTAATATACATCTTTGAGTTAACAAACATACCTTTGTCGTTTTTTATTTTGTGAAATAAATTATTAAATTGTGTTGAAAAAACTGAACAAAAATATAAGCTTAATTAATCACTAAACATGACTGTTTTTTTCCAACCTACACATATATTTGGTTTGTTCGACTTAAAACTTTAAAAATCGAAATTAGCAATTTTTAATTATTCGAACAATTAATCGTCTAAAATTGTTCGGATAATCGAACAAGAATTAATCGACTGAACTCTAAAAAGCTCTTATATTTTATCTATGTAGGTATGTAAATATTTCAAAAAATATATACAACGTTGTTGGCAAATGAAGAATAATTTGTTGATTGCTTTAAATTGTATGACGACGATGAAAATAGATCGCTGTTCTTTATTGTGACGATTTCTTTTCTAATAAAGAGGAAAAGGTCGAAACAAAACAGGGGAAAGTATTTTACATTATTTGACCCTCACGCTTATTATAACGAGTACTACCACTGTGATGCAAATAAGAAGGATACCTTAAAAACCTTCTATCAGGCATGTTCTATAAATCGAAATAAAAACGAGCCTGCAATAAAAGTTCAAATTATAGTCATTTTATAAATAATTAAATTCAAAATTTCCAATTTTTTGATATTCTTTAATTAGGCTCGAGTTCATCAAATTTAATTTTCATTAAATTATTTTCACTGAGGAAGGAATTTTACAACTTGGAATGTTTATTAAAATTTATTGATAATTTTTTTTGTAAATGCAATGTGAGAATCTAAGACGACGGCTGAGGGCAAAAAAAAAAAAATAATAATAATTAAAATAAAATGGCTGTAACAACAAAATGCACTTTTGCTGAGTTTTATTGCCAAAGATAAGGGTCTAATGAATCTTTCTAATATAGACTATATATGTTTATCTTTTGAATGTTTTAGTACCCACAAAAAAGAGAAATTACATAAAATTACAAGAAATTGTCTATCAAAAACAGTTTGAGGGAAATGGGTTAGATAGCGCATTTTATAAATATTTAATTGCCACTGATTTATTCATTTACATTAGATTTGTTCTTACAAGTTTCAAAGCTTAGAAAATAAACCTTGGAAACATAAATTAACCTGAAACTGGTTTACATAAAAGTGGCCGTCCGTCTTATAATATTATTCGATGATCCTATTACGGCTGCCGTTCCTTTTAATTTTGAAAATGTCTATGGAAATCAATATAACGGAATTTTGCAAAAGATTGTATTAGATAAGAACGCTTTCTTTATATTTTCTTAAAAATCAGAAATCACTTAATTTTATTTCTAGTAGTTTTTAAGGTTTTTGCAAAAATCAATCCGGGAAAGAAAGAGTTCCGAATACGAACTTACTAGATAGATGAGGAAACTTAACTAATCACTGAAATCACTTTATATTAAGGTGTTCAATTAATCGGGTTTTATTTTTATTTGATTAAACGATTAATCGATTAATCGATATTGGGCATTTTTAACTTATTCGATTAAACAAATAAAATTTTAAAATTAATTGATTAATAGAACAATTCTAAATCCAGAAATTTTTTTGGATAATTTTAGAAAAAATTAG
The DNA here is from genome assembly GCA_963931875.1 of Pollenia griseotomentosa. Taxonomy (NCBI): domain Eukaryota; kingdom Metazoa; phylum Arthropoda; class Insecta; order Diptera; family Polleniidae; genus Pollenia; species Pollenia griseotomentosa. The sequence goes on along the minus strand of OZ007563.1, from coordinate 180,651,914 downwards.
TACTTGAATAAATAAACATTCTTTTTTAAATAAACCTTGTCAATGCTGGTCCAATTTGTCAATATAACTTTCAATTTTTTTAAAACTTTTCACATACATTCCATCCTCTGCTATGTTGTCTGCAAATAAATTCCTTCAGAGAATCGATCGAAGTATCTTGCTTAAAATATTTACTCATTGGATCACTTGTATCCCCCGTTGATTTTGTTAGTGTAGCAGCTTCTTCAACTACAATGTTATAGTCACTGTGTAAGTGGTAAATTAGCACCTGTTATATTTAGCATTATAAGATTTATCCTTCGTACAATCTTTTTAAATCAAACTCATTCTAAAGAGAGAAACGCATGAACTATTTTGTTAAAAAAAAAAGACGGGCGTGTTCTAGAAATCGAAATGAAGTGGATTTAAAATCGAGCAAATTTTAAAAACGACCCGGCAATGAAAGTTCATAAAAATATTCCATTTTATCTACTTCATTCTTTAAGTATCTATTATTTTTGCAAGAACAACACTTTAAACCACGAAAAACTACGGCCATTTTGTAAATAATTGAATTTAAATTATCGTTTGATTTCAATTTCACTTCATTTCGATTTCTAGAACATACCCGATAAATTAATATACATCTTTGAGTTAACAAACATACCTTTGTCGTTTTTTATTTTGTGAAATAAATTATTAAATTGTGTTGAAAAAACTGAACAAAAATATAAGCTTAATTAATCACTAAACATGACTGTTTTTTTCCAACCTACACATATATTTGGTTTGTTCGACTTAAAACTTTAAAAATCGAAATTAGCAATTTTTAATTATTCGAACAATTAATCGTCTAAAATTGTTCGGATAATCGAACAAGAATTAATCGACTGAACACCCTACTTTATATATTAAAAGATTTCGGCAAGGAATTCTGACTACCTTTTCTATTTATTTTAAAAACTTTTACGAAAATCATTGTAAGAAAGAGGGAATTTCTAAATAAACTAAAAAGAAAGGGAAAACAAAATATTTCCTACCCGAAATTCATCTAAAATTCAATTGACTTCAAATCACAAGAAATTTTTCTTTTAGGAGAAGATTTATTAGATTCCAATATCGACTCCTATGTCCACTAATTTTGAATATTTCTGATGGAATCAATGTAGGGAATCTTCTTTTGAATTCTCTATTAGATTTTCAAATATTTAGAAAATCAAAATTGACACAATCCTAAAACTAACACAAAGGTTTCGAAAAAGTTCCCAAAGTTTGTATTGCAGTTCAAGAATTACATTAGCTCTTTGTATAACTAGAGTGCAATACTAGGGTAGGACGTTTTCACTACAATTGGATCTTCGCTCCGAAACTAACCCGACTGTTACTCGGTCCAAGGTTGTCAATTCAGCAACAGTTGTATCAACCGGTAGTGCTTTACTCGGTGAACAACTTTCGACAACAACAAACTTGTTACAAGAACAACAACAACTTGGGTAGGATTTCTGTCGCGGTAATACCGTTGAAACTCACAATTTTTTTAATGTTTTTTTATTTCGAATCGAAAATTTGCCTTTATATCCAAAGCTTTATAAAGAATTTCTGGGCTGAAAAAAATTAACAAAAATGCACAAAAGCAAAGGAATGTTCCTTTCTCCTTGAAGTTCTGCTTCAAACTTAAAAACTGTTCAATATGCCGAAGATCACAGTCGCATTTTTTAGTCTTTTTTATTTGATGAAGTGCTTTAAATTTTTACAAAGCGACAAAAATGCAATGGACTGCATATGAACTTACTGCCTGTTTTAGAACGCGAGTTCATTTCAAAATTTTTTTTTATTTTAAATGTTAGTTGAGCGAGTCACTTTTGCGCTCGCTTTCTAAAAACAGGCAGTTAGACTAGTCTATCCCAAAGCAAACTCTGCCCTGAAGTTTTTAGCCTATAAAATTAATTTTCATCCTCATCAGTCCTAACTACGAATGCAACTCTTTCCAGTCTATGACAACATGATGGCGAGATTGCATATTTAATCATCTTGAAAATGCCGTTACGGTCTAACCCTACTCATCGATTAGGGGCCTTGCTTTTACTATGCGGTGAACACCTATACAAAGGTGGCAATTTTTGTATGTACGTACAAAATTTTCTGGAGCATATTCTTACCATCCCAAAGCACCTTCTGTTAAAAAGAAAGAGCACATAAGGATATCCGCTAGCTGACTTTACTTCATCCAGGTCACGGGCAAAACTATGACCTTTTAATATATCCCTTTTGGCCATTTTGTTCTAAGCCACAGTCACCATGCGCTTTCCAAAGAGATACCTCTAACTAGTCCTGGACCTAAGGCGTCATAATGCACACTACCTGGTCTCTAAATGAGGGTGTGAAGATTGACTTCACACCAGCCTTTCTACATTAACTAGTTGTCGACCTAAATACTGGCCTCCGTGGCACCAGAGTCATACAGCGATCATTTGGAGATCTTACAATTTAAGCCCCAGAAAATCTTGAGGCGTTTTCCTTACTTTTTTCTCCCGATAGTGCAACGCTAAAGAGGTTTTTCTCTTCAAGACGCAAAACCCATCACCCGGGTGATTGAATTCTATGAGTATAAGGAAAAAAACTAGCTTTTACATTATCCAAAGTCAACAGACTTCAAAAATCCATCGGTATTGGTCATTTAAAGCTAAAAAGATAAGTTTTTTACTGCTTCGGATTCTGACAAGAAATAAAAATAGACTTCTTACAACAATTCAATTTTGAGTATTTAAAGCGGTTTCACAGAAAATCTTGATATATTGTCTGCTCCTCAATACGCACACCCCTACCCTCGGGGGACTAATTCCAATGATTTAAAGGAGAGAGTTGGCTGACAAATTATACAAAGCCGGCAGACTTAAAAGCTACAAAGAGAAGTTTGAATTACTACGGATTGTGGTGAGGGATAAAGATGGATTAAATACGACAACCAAAACCAAACCAAAATATTTTTTGGATAAAATTGGGATAAAATGGGAAGATCCGAAAAGTCTTTTGTTTTAAACTTTGCAAAGGATTATAGATCAGTTGCAAGAGGAAAAGCAATGATATTCTTTTAGTATATATTATCAAACGCAAAATTGTAATTTATTAATCAGCACGATAATGCTTATCCTCATGTTTTAAAAACAGCGAACGGTTATATTTACCTCATCCACTGTTTAGCTCTTTCTGACTTCAATTTATTTCGACCAGCATAGAAAACTGAAAATATCAAAACTTGAAATGATTCGTTTTGATAAGATATCGCTCGAATGATAGCATAGTCCCAGCTAGCCATATCCAGCAGCGTTTAAAAAACTGCAGTCAAAGTAGAAAAACTGCAATTTCTTCCACGTCTTCATTTGTAATTGACCAATAAAAAAAACTATTGCTTTTACTTCCGATTCATTAAATGTAAACAGTCGATGCCATTCCAACTCAGAAAGCGAAAAGTTGTACACAAATTTTCGTATTATGCTCGACAGTTTTTGGTTTCGATTGCAGTTTTTTAAACCCTGATATCCAGTACTACCTTGAATGATTTTTGATAATCTTTGATTATCCTTATTTTCAAGTTTAGCAACACAATTTTTTTTTCTTTATTTTGAACAAAATAAAATTAAAGAAGCCAACAATCTATAGAGACAAGAACAATGCAACTTTTCATTGATTATTTTTGGAATATTTTACAAAATAAGGCATGTGGCACACTCATAATATTTTATCTATAGACATCTAGGATGATCATCGTCATCAGTTTACATGCAACTATTATATTGTATTGATCACTTATTCAAATTTGTAAGCCACACAAACCAAAACCAATGACACCGGAAACTCGTGACTGGAATATTTGTGACCAACGTTATAATTTCTCACTCACTAAGCGAACTAACTCTTTAAGTTGTGTTGATTAAAATTAGTAGTAGAAGAAAATAGAAGTAGTAGTGGTAGGAAAAATGTTTAGTGTTTTGTTGATTTTAATGATAAACATTTATATTGTTTTAATATATAAAGAAAAACCACCAACGAATTGTAGAGAAATGATAGGTAGAACAAGAGAGAAAAACCACAAAAGAAATTAAAGAAAAACATGGCTTATGGTTTCTGTTTAGAGTTTTTTTGTTATTGTTTTTTTTTTTTTTTTTTTTTAAATAATAATACATAAATTTTTTAATTTTTTAAAAGAAGAATAGAAATAAATATATTTCTGATACTGTTTGAATATCCGGTTATAAAACTTTCTTTTCTTATACTTTTATTAATTAAAAAAAAAGAGGAAAATATGTATCTCTTCCCTATTTTTAATTCTTATGATTTATTTCTAGTTTCCAATCATTTTTACCAACAGAAGTTCTTTGTAACCATTTCAATAAGTTTTTACTACTTTAGAGACATTTCCCATCTCCCTGACCTTAACGATTTGAAATGCTTGATTTTTCATAAATTTTTCTTAATCAACCATGTTTTCACTTTCTTTTTGTCTTGAAATATAACGTTTCATGCTTGACCTATCATGATTAGCAACCAGCAGAATTCTCTTTCTCTCCCCGTCTGTCAGTGTTGTTTTGTCAATTGCAATGAAAATTTCTTTTTGTGTAAAAAAAAATAAAAGATAACAAAATATTTTACGCACACTTGAACTAATTAATGCGACACGAAATCAACATTTAAAATAAATTTGCGTGTTAAATTGTTTAACATTCAACTATTATTGTTGTAAAATATTTTTTCGCTTGAAATATATTTCGAAACAATTTAACAATTTTTTATTTATGTACCGCAATATGAAATATCAAATTTCGGAATTTTTTTTTTTTATTAAATGAAAGTTATTGTTGTTAAGAAAATAAATCAGAATATCTTAACCAAGGCGAATTCATGTAGACGGTGGTGGCGATACTACAATACCAAAAAACACTACCTTTTATTTTATTTGTTGCTTTCGTTGGCCGATAGGTCAAATAACACAAATAACTTTTGACATTCCTCTCTCTAAATCAGAAAAAAAGTAGCACAGCTGTGCTTTTAACGCATCTGAAAATTGAATTCGCTTTGATCTAAACATTGCCAAAAAAAAGAAAATAAAAAAATATGGCATCCCAAATAACAATAATAAATATTAAGTCTGTGGCTATATTGATTCGCTTTCCCAAAACTTCTTTCTAGTCTATAAAATAAAGCTGTTCTGCTTAAAACTAAAAGATTTCTCAAGATTGCGGCTGACCAGAGTCCTATTTCGCACATCGGAAACCAGTTGCACCTACGGAGTAAGATAGACCCTAGACTAATTTTTATTGAGGCTCCTTAGGGAATCATGTAGTGACTGTTGTTTAAACACAAATCTGGGGTCGGAAGATCTTAAAAATCCTGCTAAGCTATTGATTCTTGCCGTAACCAAAGCTCAGCTTGCTGGCGGATGAGATTGCTGTTGTAATTCAGCAGAATCTGCTTTGCAAAGATATGTTCAGCTCATAAACAACAAAAAAAAAAAACACTTGAGGAAGTCAAAAGATGCATTGTGTCTATTAGGTATTTAGACCATAGAAAATGGCTAGAAAAGAAAGAGAAAAAAACTTAACTCAGATCAGTGATGGGATTTGTGGTACAATTGTACCAAATTTGAAACTTTATTGGTACACTGGTACATTTTATCCTTCTTTGGTACTATTTAAAAAAAAATACTCACGAAATTTTATCATTTCTTTGAGGTGGAATAACTAACTTTTCTTTTCAATAATGCAATTTTTAATAACAAATCTCCAGCTCTGACCAGAACTACCAAATATTGCATTATTGTGAATTTTTGTTCGTGATGTTACACTGATATATTAGGTGCAAACCAAGGCGAATTCAACTACAGGTGGTGTCGAAACGCGATCTGATTTTGACAGTTCGAACCTATTTATTTTGATTTGTTAGTGTTTTCCTAAGAATGTTTGACATTTCGAGTCGTAAACACTAACAATGCAATGAATAAACCCTATGTTGTTTTTGGATTGTTGTAATTTTGACACCATCTGTAGTTGAATTCGCCTTGGTACATACATACATAAGTAATGGGTGATTTTTTAGGCGAAGTTTTTTTAAAAATCTAATAAAACACTCAAATTTGCATCATATATTCAACATTTTTATTGGAATCGATAAATTGGTCTTTGCCATTTACCTTTTAAAAAAAACTTCATGTAAATGTTGCCCGCGTCTCCGGTTCAAATGGTCCATTCGTAAGGTCCAATTTTGCACCACTTGTTCAAGCTTTTCGGCCTGTATACCATGAAAAACACGTGTTATGTTATACTCTAAGGCTTCAATCGTGTTTGGCTTGTCCACATAACCTCACAAGAAATAGATCTTGGCGGCCAACTCACAGGCCCATTTCGAGAGATAAACTGCTCACCAAATTCATCCTTCAATATGTCCATTGTTTCACGAGCTGTGTGGCATCTGGCACCATCTTGTTGAAACCACATATCAACCAAGTCCAACTTAGCCAATTGGGGCAAAAAAAGTCGCGTATCATGGCACATGCCCAATGCCTGAGAACGGCGACGAACTGACATTTCAATATCCTCATTAACACTGGTCGCTACGGCTGCAATATTCTCTTCGGTGCGAGCTCTACGAACTCGAGTCGGTGGTTTAATTTCCACCAAAGTAAATTTGGTGCGAAACTTGGTGATAATAGCACGAATTGTTGATTCACTAGGTCGATTATGACGACCATAAAAAGTTCGTAACAAACGATGGACATTTCTCACAAAGCACGAATTTTGTTAATAAATTTCAACGACATGCAGTCGTTTCTCGTTTACCAGAGTCTCCATGATGAAATGACAGAGTTTACTAAACACTTTTCGCTTTCACAGATGTAGTTTGGACACAATTACCAACTAGTGCTTCCAGCCCGAAAAACTTAATACATAAAAAATCACCCTTTATATATAGTCGAATTCCTCTATGAATCCTGGGATCGAGTATTTCTTAATCGCCACTTTTGTCGAAACTTTTCACTGCCTTTGACAAAAAAGAGAGATAGAGCAATTTCCACTTTTTCTTTATTTTGTATACCCACATGAAAATAGTGGTATTGTGCGTTTGTGTGTAACACCTTTTAGTATACAGACCGACTTTCTGGGTCGGGTGGCTGGCTGGTTGTTTTTTTCATGTATTCTTGTGCGCATAGTGATTATTTTTATTTTATAGGGTACTTACGAGTACGTATTAATTGTTATAAGTAAGAAGCCTATTGAAAATGGTAAGAACCGGTCTATAATTTCACGAGGCCCCCACATAAAATTATTTTCGGATAGTTAGTTCATACTTTTTATGTTGGTATTTAAATTAAATATGTACCAAAAATAATCGGTCCATATGTAACCATAGCTGTCATACAAATACCAGTCCCGAAAATAGTTGCGAATACCTTATATATAAGTGTTGGTATGATATTTGGCGACGAAACTTTTATGCCATATCAAAATTTTGTACTGGTAGGTCCAAAACTGACCAAAATCGCTTTAACACGAACAAATCTCACACAACTAGATGTTGTTATTGAAATAACATTTGGCACAAAGAACTCTTTTATGAATCTTAACCTGATAACATAATTTTGTTTTGCCGGGTCCATAATTAGCCATGGGTCCCAAATAGCGTACACTTATGAGAACTTGTTTTTATATACTGTGGTGTATGTTTGTTTTTTTTTTTTTCTTTCATAAGATTTAGAGCTCTAAAACTTGATTTTTTAACCCTAATCTCTGTATAAATTCAGTAATTGAATAAAAAAAAAAAATATCCACTCATTCACAGTCCTTTTAGAATTACTAAAGAAGTTTTTAATGAAAATCATAAAAACTGTCAAAATTGTTACTTAGTTAAATTATTGACACTCAAAACCCTAAAACTATTAAAGGAATTACATAAATTTTTACAAATTTTTTGATAATTAACAAAAGAAAACATAATGCAGTTTTTTTTAATACCTCTAATATTAAAATTCAAAACAAAACCCAAAAAATGTTAACAAAACACAAAAACATGTTTTAAAGTAACACCTTTCTTATCTTTCTGATTTTACTTTTCAATTCTTACTTTCTCAAAAGTTGATTTTGTTTTTTTTCTTTCGAAATGACCAGAAATATTTTATTAATCTTTTTTTTTAAAGAAATATGTAATTAGAAACTACAAACAATAAAACTGTTTTGGTTTTTCTTATAAAACATGTCAACTGACCTTTAAACCTCATGCAGTATAAAGCCGGTATATTTTTTTAACGATATTGTTTGGTAACTTAAAAGTCTAACAGACAGACCAGACCCTCTTTACCTTTTCCTCTCTATCTCTTTCTAATACATTGTTGTAGTTTTAGTTTCCTTTATTACAATTTATTTTACTACTTTAAAGACGCCAGTTGCATTAATTCAAACAATTACACTATTTTGGTTTACATTCTTATTACTGATTTGCTCTGTCTCTTTCTCGCCCTCTTTTATTATATTGTAGTATGAGCAAGGCGAATTCGCCTAGAGTACTAGTTTGTGTATTTGACCCTGGTTTTTGCGTGCCAAGTAAGCAACACACAATATGAAGTGTCATTTTCCTGAGTATTTTGAATGTGTTTGACAATTTAGTTTACGTATGTATATTTCTTTTATTTTATTGTTTTGTATAGAATTTTTATGAAAAAGCAGAATATTTTTAAAGCAATTGACCACATGTTTTTCAATAATATTCAGCAACAATATTCATTAGGGGCTCTTTTGCAGTGAATGTATAAACTAAGGGCAAACAACGCAAAATGTTGTTGATGTTTAAATTGATTATAAAGATAATCTTATTTTTAAAAAAAATTTAGCAAGATTAAATTTTAAAAGGACAATGGAAATTATGTGTTCTTTTTCAAAGAATTTCTTTAAGAAATTTGCTATATTTAAGAGTTAAGTAAAATTAACAACGAACAAAGAAACTAAAATTATGAAGTTTTACAGAAAAGAATGAATTTATTGACTTAAATGCTTAAATTGTTTGTATGTAGATAAACAAAATTAGTTTTAAAGCCAAAAATATGTGTTTCAAGTTTAATTCCAGTCCTAAAAACAACATTTACGTAAACTTAATATAAAAAGGCTTTTTTAAAACAAAAATTCTATGGAAATTTTGCTTTGACCACTTTTGCAAACGCAAAGTTTTCTAAAAAAAACTCTTTTCTTTTAAACATTCTTTCACTTTTGCACTCGCAAAGTTTACTTTGACAAATTTTGTGTTCTTTTGTTTTTGCTTGGCAAATTAAACATGCAATCAAATGCAACGATGTATAAACGACAAACAAAGCAAGGCGAATTTTTGTTACACGGTGACAGTAATACTACAACAACTACAATAATACAAAAAACGCAAGACGTTGTTGGTGTTTACTTCTCGAATTGTCAACCATTTGTAAACAAAACCTTATAACCCAAGCATGGTCCAATTAGTAGGTCTGCGCGAAACGCCTACTAATTTTTTGCAGAGTTGTGTTTTTTTCCTGAAATTATTTTTTTAGCAATTGTTTTACCCATTTTAACCATTTTTAATACAAACAAATGCTTTTGTTTTTGTTATTATTTTTTACACAAACAAAACGAGTATTTTTTCTATTGTTGTTGATCGAAATGTCAAAGTCAGCTGGCTTTTGGCTGCCACCAGTAGTGAATTCGCCCTGGAACAAAGCAACTTTAGTAGATCAAACAAAATACTATATAACTATTTATAATCTTTGATAAAACTCTGTATATATTCTAAAAAGGAAATCTTTTAAAAAGAACAATTTGACTCTTCTACTGACAACTTGGTTTTAATGCGAGCATAAAATTTCAAATTACATTTTAACAAATCGTCAGCTCAGAATTGGTTTGGCGCATAGCATGGTAATGTAACCATGGGCTGACGAAATATTGCACTGATTTGTTTTATTAAATAAGGTTTTTTCATTTCTCAGACAAATCTGTTTGAATACATTATTTTTAACTTTTCAATGGCAAATTAACACCTACATCTTGTTAGCTGGGTTAAAACAAACAAGACTGCTGCTTAATAAAAATAATTACAGAAAAAGCTCTGGATCTAGATTTGCTGCTTGAAGCATTTAATTATATTATTATTTTCTTTAGATTTTATAAGAATCTATCTAACCAACTGCAGCTTATAGCTTTAATTTTTGAGATTGTTGGCTTACAAGTCACAGTTTCTTGTCGTATTTATGCCCGTAGTTTCTACAAAAAGAAAGCTAGTCGTATTCGTGTTCGTACCTAACAGTTATCTTTACCTATTTCAACATTAATTTGGCCTACATGTTTTCACCTTCAGTTTTCTTTTAAAATATGACAGCTTTAGATATCACCATATATTTCTATACACAGCTAGATGTATTTTTGTAGAAATTACAAGCATTAATCGCATTTGTTTTCTCGGTATAAATTTTAAAACCTGCTCTTGCTTTCTTACTTTAAGCAGCACTGTAACATAAGATGCTTATCAATTTATAATTGCTTTCGTAAATTTACCTTTTTCAAAATCCCTTTTTTTAACTTTCCGCAAATTACTCAACACCCAATAAAATATTCTATTCTATTTAAGAAAATCTTATTGATTCTTTTTTTCCGGGTTTATTATACAAAGAAACTCTTGTGAAAAATAGGGCTGCTTACAAAAGTCACTAGGAATTTACAAACCTATTTTAAAATGTCCTGCAGATTTTGTTTTAGGGGAGTATTTCAGTACTTAACAACTACACCCTTTTTTAAAACTACTTTTATGTTATAAAAAAAATGCAAATTTACTAATTTGTTATGCATAAAAAAAATTCATTACACACGATTGCTTCTTATTTTTTAATAATACATTAAATCAAAATGCTGAAATTAAAGAAAATACATTTCAAAAAAAGGGGTTCTAGAAAATAAAAAAAAAAATACTAAAAAAAATTTACAGCTGTAAGAAAGAGTTGTTTTTTAAAAAGCCGAAAGGGATTTTTCTTTATTAAAAAAAATTCTAGGAAATTACAAAAAGGAATTGTTGTTTGTACAGGCTTTTTATAAAAAATTATCTTAAGTCTTGTAACTAAAACCAAAATTACATTCTAAGTTTTATTAAAAAAATTTTCTATATTAAAAGATGATTTTTTTTTTTTTTTTTTAATATGCAAATTTATGTTAAAATGTTCCTAGAAGATTCAAAAATAGTACAAAGGCATTTTAGGCTTCAAATTTATACGAAAGTTTTTATTTTAAATATTTAAAAACTTCTTAATTTATGTGAAAATTATTCTTTAAAAATTTCTAGGTAATTCAATATTTTACATATTTTCTCTATTATTTTATTAAGTTTTGATTTATTTTTGTATAATATTATTAAAGAAATATTAATATTTATGATTATTTTCTCAGACATATAAATTATTACTCTTGTTTTGATTTATTTTTTTTAAAGTAATTAATCATTTATAATGTTAAATTTAAGTGTTTTTTTCTGAAAAAGATTGATGAATTTAGTCGTTAACGTTATAATACAATTTTACAAGAAATGTTTTAATTAAAACATAAAAAAAATTGTTTTTTGCACTTTAAGTACAATGAATTGTAAATGGTATTAAATTTATTTTGTCCAGTGTTAAATAACGCTTAATTGCCCAAGAAAGCACTAATTAACCGTTGCAAAGGAAGATGCCAGATTTTCAAAATAAAAATTAAAGAGAAATTTGTAAGGAATTAAAATCTTAAAAATTCAATTGAAAACTAAAAAAGGGTGAACAAAACAAAAAACAAGTAAGAGTGATATATTCGGCTATGCCGAATCTTATATACCCTTCACCATTGTGCGAGCAGAAAACAGAGCTACTAAACAATTTTTACATATACATACATATTTACAATACTTAATACTTGATTATAAATGAAATTTAAAAAGCGAAAACTGGTAAATATTTTGTTAAAATCGTTTTTAGAACATAAAAATATTTTAAAAAAAATTTATTTTTAAAAAACCAAAATTTGAACCAGGGAACTCACAGTTTCTAACTTAACACACCCCCTAGACAACTGAACCATGAAGGAACGCTGCTTAAATATCATTAAAATAAAAAATGGACCGTTTACTGTTCACAACTTACACACAGTTGAGCTGTAATTTTTTTTTTGATGTTTTTGTTCACCGGAATATAGCAAAGTTGTAAACCATAATACAAAAATTACAAATTAACTTATTTGAGTTGTGAACCGTAATAGGGGCCTATATTCACCAAAATAGCTTGTACCATGTATGTGTGTTTGTTTGTTTTCTTTTTGTAAAGGCACTATTGTCATACCGCAGATTTATCTCTTTTGACGAGTTTTTTAGTACCAAAAAAACACAAAAATTCCTAGTTTCTATTTGTTAAAATTATTTCGTTAAATAGATGAAATAATAAAAAAGGGTGATAACGAAAATCATATTGGGCATTATGCTAGTATATGTAAACAAATGCGAAGGAGGGTGGGGGGAAGAAGAGACGACAACCGGATTTGAACTTCGCTTTTCATAAGTACCCAGAATATATATACTTTATAGGGTGTAGAACCTTCGGTGAAGGGTATAAAAAACAAACTTTATTATAAAAAAGACAAATTTTTGGGATTTCAGTATTTTGGTCATAACTCTACTATTTCTTAACCGATTTGACAGATTTATTTATGGTTATAAAACTTGGACTTGGGAAGAAATATGGTTCCAGAAAATGGGTATTTTTCAAAAAAAAATTAATATTTTGGTCATAACTTTTTCGTCTCTAAACCGATTTTCCCGAGTTTTTCAGAAAATATTTTCTACTAAAAATTATCAATCTTTTGATATATAAGGCGTAACCAAAGGTCATATTACAGTCAAAAAATTCAGGTTTTTATACAATTTTTGATATTTTTTGTATGGGAGGTACCACGCCCACTTCTCCAATCTCGCCCACATTTTGTGGGATGGTGTGTATTTATAACCTAAATGTTTGTACCTAATTTGGAAACTTTGACTCTTGCCGTTCTCCAGATATACAGAAAAAAAGTTATAATAATACAACAACAAGGGATTTTTGGAAAAAAATTTGAGGCAGTCGTGGTTTTTGGGTCATATCTCAGCCATTTGTGGACCGATCTTGACCGAGCTGAATTTCAATAGCAAGATATGGTGGACTATATGTAACATAAATGTAAAACAAAGTAGCCGCTGTCATGTTTGGAGCCTCCGGAAAACACATATCAAACGTAAGACGGACAGACGGACATCGTTAAATCAACTTCGCTCCTAATAAGGACCCAGAATATATATACTTTATAGGGTCTAAGACCAATATTGTAGAAATTACAAACGGAATGACAAACTTATATATACCCTTTTCCAACTGTGGTGAAGGGTATAATAAGCAGAAAATATGTATGGAAATCTCAAAGTAAATATTAAAAAAATATTCGAAAAGTGGGGACTTTTATAAGTAATCATAATTTACTTTTATATTTAAGAGAAATTGTCTTTATAACAACAGCAAATTAAATTCTAATTCAAATAACTATAAAATAAAACGGGTACTTTTAAAAGCTGTTTTTCTGCTTTGCATTCAGACCTCTCTCCTCTCTTAAATTAAAAGCTCATTTGAATTTTTATCATTTTTAGGAAAAGCAATTTTTTAACAAATTTTTATAAAAAAAAATTATAATTTTCTAAAAAATATTTTAAAAGTAACCGTTTATACTAAATAGTTTATATAGTTTCCTATAAATAAAAATTTATTTATTTCATTTTCAAAAAAATCCGACGTTTCGTTGTTATTCTTTCCAACTTCTTTAATGATTGAACCGTTTATATTTTTTGCAGAAAATTTAAAGTTTTACCCCCTTATTCATAAAAAATAATTCAGTTTTATTGAAGGTTAATTAAACAAATTTGCATAAAAAATTTGTCGTATAAACCTGTTATAAACATTGAATATTGTTTATGAATAAGACCTTTAAATTTTAATCTAAAATTTATAAAATATTTTATTTTCGTATTAGTTTTAAACTTTCTAAAAGTCTCAAAAGTTGTTTCTCTAGTGGTTACTTTAATAATAAAAAAGTAACCCATTATATTATTACGATACTTTGTTATTTCAACTATTTTTAGATGCTAAATATTTTAAATAAAGAAGATAAATGAAATTGTAGGTTGTTCTTTAATTTTCGCAATAAAGTTGTTTAAAAATTTCCCCCCATAAGCCGGTTACTTTTAGTAAAAATTATGAATATTTCTTTGGTTACAATTTTCAACTGAGTCAATTTGGGTCATAATAATAGTCAAAAAGTAACTGCCTATTTCACGATGTCACTCGAACGTTTACGTTCGCACAAATAACATATAAAACAAAAACAAAACTCAAAAATTTGTTTTTGTTTTATATGTTATTTGTGCGAACGTAAACGTTCGAGTGACATCGTGAAATAGGCAGTTAGTGTTTATTGGTAATTATACTAATTTATTGGTATGTATGTATTTACAAAAACGAAAAAGAAAATACAGTAGACTCGCGATAACAAAAACACCGCCTTACGTGAACACCGGCTAGCATGAACATAATTTTTTTTACACTGACTACTCTGTAGCGTGAACACAGTAAGAAAGCCCTATAACGTGAACAAATGTAAAATTCATGGAACATAGAAAACGTTGTTTTCTTTTGAACATTTTTAAGCAATCACTACTTCTTTAAAAACTGGGAATCCCCGTAAATGATTGCTTATGAATATATTCTGGCATTTTGTGTAACGCGAGCTGTTGATTTGCTTAGTTTGTTTTTAGTTTGATATAAAGTGTGTCGTGAAAAACAAATACGAATATGAATTAATGAATATGAATTAATAAAAAAAATATATGAATTTAAGTTAAATATATGTCTATTTTATTTTTAAGATGTACAAAATTACACCTTCGTAAACATGAACAACTTCGCAAACGTGAACACGCTTAGGTTTTAATAGTTCACGTTACCGCGAGTCTACTGTATTTGTTTATTTAATAGACTGGTTACTTGTGAAAATAATCTTTATTTTGGTTTGCCAATTGAATGCATACACCTTTTTTTTCATCCTCATTAAGTGTTTTCGACATTTAAAGTATTAAACAGGTTTTATAAAATTTAACAATATTACTACTTTTTTTAAGTAACCGGTTACTTTCTCAAGTAATCACTTGAAATTTGTTGTCAAAGGTGGAAATAAGAATAAAAAACTAGATGTTTTTCTTAACATATTGTTATACATTTCCTTTTAGCATTAAATTTTGTTCTTTTTCGAATTTAACAGCTGTTTTGTTGAGTTTGTTTTCAACTCTTTTTCCTTTTTTGGCATTAAAATTTTTTTTTTTATTATAAAAATTTGTTTGCATTAAAAAAAAGTATGCTTGCTCTATAGGATAAAAGTATAAAAAAATTATCAAACCAACTTCTAGTTAGTCCTTTAACAATAGAAAGGATTAAAATGTCTTTATTTTGCTAGGTACGTATGTACATAAGTATTCGAATGTGTTTTTTTTCTGTAATGGGCCTCATAAAACAGCTGCCATTTTTTATTGAGGATTGGTTACTTAAGGGGAAATTTTTTCGGGCTCAATATGACATTTCTAAATGACTAATCATATTGATTGAACAGAACACACAGGCACAAAATAAAAAAAGGATAAAAGGAAAGCAGAAACAAAAGAAGTAGCGATTGATATCAATAAAGTAATAAAACAAGTAATTATCCTTTATCGTATTAATGAGAGTGCCGGGTTTTATTTTTTTTATTTTTTTGTTATGAAAAATAAAATAATGATCATCAAAGAGTTAGACGCACAATCATTAATAAACTGTTGGTTACATTTTATAGCAGCAACAGCAACAACATTATGAGTAGTTAAGTTAACAGTTATATGCACTTGGCTTTGTTATTTCTTACAAGAGCACCTAATGAGAACAAGATATTGCATTACCCGTTATTTTTTTAAAATTAAAATACTGTCACAGTAGTTAAACTTGTTAAAATTGCTAGCATTGTAAGATTTAACAAATTAAAAATATTTTTCTTTTTTTCCTTAACAAAAAAAAGAAACAACACATGACCCCTTGCTGTGTATTTGTTGTGTAATCCTTTGTCAAGTATGTATGTACCTACTTACATAGTTTAAATTTTTTTTTAAACATAAATACATTTTTAATATTTCAATGTTCTCTCGAACAAGATACATATTCTGTCAAGCATGTTAAATTGAAAAAAGGATCGTTAAGGACAAAAAATTAAAGCAAGACTAAAAACTATTTTAGCCTAAAGTGTAAAATTATCATTAGGAAAATTTATTAGTTGTTAGTAAGAACAAGAATTTTTGAATTCAAGAAATTTTCTTTAAAACTTTATTTCATAAAAAAATAACTTTTGTTTATTATAGCTTAGTTTACTTTTTTTATGATAATTTCTTTATTTTATTTATAGCTTATAATAAAAACTGTCATTATTTAAACAGCAAGATCACGGTAGATAGAGACTCCTGCTTAGGCAGCAGCTGTTAAATTATAATGACGTCTCTCGTTTTTTACTGTGTGACCGTTTGACCATTTCTGCAGTTTTTTTATGTTTTCTGTGGTAACAATTTTTAACTCTATAAAAACTTTTTCAGCTTGTTTTTATTAAAGTTCTTATTTCCATATGCTTTACACCTTTTTCTTTCGAAACAAATTAAACTGATGACGCATGTTATTTGTACGTCAACTGCGCAGAATATGTGTGTATAATTTAAATGTAATTCAAAAATTGAATAAAATATTTAAATGTCGTCTAAAGTATTTGGAAACAGTTTTCCCTATTTATATTTTTATTTTGTTAACACATTTTTGTTTTTTTTTATGTAGATATTTTACAATCACTTTCTGATAAAAATTATTGCAAATGATTTCTTTTGTACAAATTCTTTGTGCAATTTTTTTTGTATACCCTTCACCACAGGTGAAAAGGGTATACATATATTTGTTTTTCATTCCGTTTGTAATTTCTACCTTAGACTCTGTAAAGTACATATGTATGTATGTATGTATATTCTGGGTCCATATGACTAGCAAAGTTGTTTTAACTATGTCCGTCTGTCCTTCAGTCCGCGTGCCCGTTATAATGGATTTTCCGAAGACCCCAAGACGATGGGCAATATGTTTTCCATAAATCGGTCCACAAATGGCTGAGATATGAGCAAAAAAACACCACTGCCTCCAATTTTAGCCATAAATCCCATGTTGCTGTTGTTTTTTTCTTCTGTGTGTCTGGATAACGGCAAGAGCCAAAGTTTCCAAATTAGGTACAAGCTTGGTTAACAACTCACCATTTCTCTCAATGGACAGGGTTGGAGAAGTGGGCGTGGCATCTTCCATACAAAGACATTATAGATTTCTCATGCTTTTATCGCACCTGGCGAAGGGTATACAGTGAAAACTCCGTATAGTGGACACTCTCTTTAGCGGACACCCCCTTTTAATGGACAAAAACTCTGAAACGTAGCACCAAAAAATAATTTTCATGTAAATGAACCTCCGATAGGTGGACACTCTCTTATATGGACATGGACAAGCATTTTGTATATATTTTGGTTGAAAGCCCTCCATTATGTGGACATCTTCATAAAATCGCTGACAATTTTTTTAATATTTTTGTATAATTTTTTTTATCTTTCATCGCTTTTGCATATTTTCGCTTTGTTTTCAAATATTATTCATTTGGTAACTCGGAAGCAACTAAATATGTATGTATGTTTTTCTGCTGTGTATGGGGAATTCACGAAATTTAGTTTTTGTTGTTAAATTAACTTATTGGATTTGTGTCAAAAATGGCTTCACAGCGAAAGTTTTTAACATTAAAAGAAAAAGTGGAAATTATTGAATCCTCAAAAAAAGATAAATGTTCGGTTCGGAAATTAGCAGAAAGGTTCGTTATTATAAAATTGTATGTGCTATTTAGGTGTAGATCAAATTAATATTGATCTTCTTTCAGCTTTCACATCGGCTTTCATAGAAACAATTATTTTAAAGCGATTTAAAATTATAAATTACAAAACATTATAAACTAGTAAACATGTATGCATTAATGAAATTGGAATGATCTGTTTTTGGTTTTGTTTTTGTTATTAAATAAAATAAAACAAATATAATGCACTTTTTATTAGACCTCCCCTTAGGTGGACACCTCTCAATAATGGACAAATTTCAGGCGACCGCAGCTGTCCACTATAGAGAGTTTTCACTGTATAAGATACGGCATAGCCAAACAAAGCACACTTACTTGTTTTTATCTTCCATCATTTATTCTGGCAAAATAGGAGTTTTTTTAAACATTAATTCAACCCCCTCATGTGGAAAACACCCCCTCTACATGAATTTTAATTGAAATATATTTATTTGTTATTATCTTCCAATTCGGGTTTGTTGGGCTTTTAAATCTCCATGGTTTTTTGGAAAATTTATTCTCAGACTGTCATAAAACAAATTTTAAAATCCTCTTTTTATACAGCAATGTGGTTAAGGGGACATTTTGAGCTTTAATAAAAATACGTAATTTAGGTTGTTCAAATATTATGAAAAAAAAATTACCTAAAAAAACTGTTTAACTATTTCTAAAGAAGCTTAACTAGAAATAATTTTTTTAATTTAAACATTTAAACACTTACTTTTTTCTTTTTTGGTAAGTGAGCTAAGGTTACAGTGTGTGGGTTGCAGGTTCGATTCGATTCATATTTCACAATAGCTATGGAAGTTCTAGGTTACTATTGCTGGGTTACTTAAGTAATAAACCTAAAACTTCTCTATTTTTTCCACACATTTTTTCTTACCTCAAATTTAAAAAATATTTAAATTTGTTTATTAAAAATGATTTAAGCTGTAATAGGAACTTTTTTAAGGTAATCAAAAAAAAATGCAAAGTTGCCTACTTATATTTTCTACGACATGCACATGCATTTAATATACATTATTAAGAATATAACTCTTTAATTTAAAATTAAAAGAAAATCTGATTTATTTATTTTTTTTTTTTTTCAATATGTATATACAAATTTTTCATAGATTTCCCTTAATTTTTTGTATTTAATTTTAATCGCTCTGAAAAACAAACGAAAATCTATCTTTAAAGGCTATCGAAAAACTTACTGCCTGTTTTTCAAACAAAATAAAAATTTTCGTTTAGAAATTTATATTGAAAACAAAAACAAATTTGAGTTTTTTATTGTTGTTTCAATAGAAATTCCCAAGCGAAAATTTTTATTTTATTTTGAAAAACAGGCAGTTAGTAATTTTTCTTTAATATCTATTTAAAATTTCCCCTAATCATAAACTTCCTCTTTAACCACAAACTGAAGTACTTTTTATTCTTAATTGCCCTTTGTTGTTATGCCTTTTTGTTTACAACCTTGTCTTATTGTTTACCATTAAGAGTATATAATTGAGTGTTTTTCTCATAAAATTAGTAAACAGAGCTGCCGGCTTTGGTTATTTCTAACCAAAATTGGTTATTTATTTTCAATGTGGAGATGTGAATATTTTTTTCATTTTGGTTTTTTTTTTCTTAAATAAATGTGAATAGGGTTTTCTTGAGAGACTTGCAACTTACGTTTTTTAAATTTTTAACATATTATTTAGATGGTGTTCTACGATTTTCTGCGTTCATTGTAAAGGACATATTCAAAAAATTTAATTTATTAACTTTCAATATGCTGAATTTTGTATGAGAATATGATGGGCTTAACTCTTATAAAATAAAAATATTTTTTACGAAAACGTTCTCAAACAAATAAAAACTTTATTTTTTTAATTGTATGTGTAAAAGAATTACATTTTTTGTTTTGTTTTCTTGATTTATAATTATTATTTAACTATAAAGTGCTAATAGCCTTTGTATTACAATGCAACTTAAAATAAATTTAAATGTTTTTCTCAATTAACAAGAGGCATTTTAAATTTGGTTATATTTTTTCAAATTTGGGAAATTTTTAAAAATTTTGGTTGTAAAAATCTCATTGGTTGTGGCAGCACTGTTAGTAAACTTGAAAAGAGAGATTTGCTTTAAAGTCTATGAGCGTTGCCACTTCATGAATAATTCTTAAAAAACGTCACTAAATTCTTTGAATAATTTTCGAACCATTGCATTTTTGTGTAACTTCACTGATTTCAGAAATAAATGTTGTATAAAGCCAATTGTTGCTACAATTTTTCACAATTTTCACTTTCACAAAATTATGGAGCTTTAGGTTTATATAAATACAATGTGGGCCAATTTTGACTGACTGATTGGCATTTTGTAGACGTTGTGACGCATTTTTAGGCAATTATTAGAGCTTAGTGAACTTTTGATTAAAAATTACTAAATAAACTTTCAGAATGTATTGCTACGATGTTATAAAAATTCCCTATTGAGTTGCACGTGTGGTTACTTAATTAAACCGCATTCACAGCTTCTCCAAAGCGAACAGGTTGAGCAGCAGTTTTTCATGCTTCATTAACTATAAAACCTTGGTTATTAAAACGGGTCATTATTGGTTTTGCAGTATTTAAGTGTCGTAACAATTTATCGTGCGGAAACATAACAAAACTGGATAATTTTGACAAGTTCTTTTGCATTGAGTATGATAACCTTTTTAAATTTTTTTTAAATTACTTTTTACCTGCCAAAAATTATATTAAAAACTCAAAAATTAAAAAGTTATAAACATTTGAAATCAGCCAAATCGAAGTTGGTTAAATTTTGGACTGACTTTCCATTCCCGTGTATGTTTAAAATTAACATTTCATTTGCGGGAATTTGCAGTAATTTTTTGCTAATAATAATAATGTGAAAAATTCTACAAGATTAACGATTGATTTTTATATATTAACGGCGAATTTCACCAAGTTCAGTTTAAACTATTATTTTAACTTCCGTCTAACAATATATTTTTGACAGCTATAACTTGGTGATTAGCCGTAAAACTCTTTCTTAACATTAAAATTGTTACCAACTGTATAACAGTTACCAACATACTACAAAGCAAAAAATATATAAATATTTACTTCTTAAGATTTATTTCTAACGATTTTTTAAATGATTAACAAAATTTAACGAAACTTTAAAAATATTCCTCAAAGTCTGCATTTTTGTTTTAAATCACTAAAACCAAACAACTGGTAATACTTTTTCTTACAGACATTCCAGTTAACCAGTGTGGTCATATTAGCTTTATTTTTTAAGATTTTAAATATTAATTAGTATTGTGGTTATTTTGTTGAACTATATATGGTTTTTAATCCAAATTTTTAATATTTTTAATTAGGCTTAAGTTCATTAAATTTAATTTTCATTAAATTATTTATTATGAAGAAAGGAAATTTACAACATGAAAATTAATTAAAATTGTTATTGATAATCTTTCATTCTTGACCGTGGCCGGGATTCGAACCGCGGCCGGCAGGTTACCATGACATGTTTCGATCGCAACCACTCGATCCCCTCAGATGGATTTGCCGTTTTACACTCGCAGCCATCGACGACTGCTGACGTCAATAGTCAAACATCAATCCTTAAACCAAATTGTATTCTAACCTTTGGTAGATCGAAATTTGCTTTTTTGAATGATTATCCATTTTAATTGATTTTACATGTTTTTTCCTTACTTCTGTTTTTTCGTACTTTTTTTCAAGAATTCTTCTTGAAGTCCAAAGTACATTTTTTTGTTTTTTCCTTTTTGTCTTTCTTTTTCTTGTTGACCTTTTTCAGCACAACTTGAAGGACAAATAAGCACATAAAGCTCGTGCCTTGGCTTTAACATTAATTAGTATTGTGGTTATTTTGTTGAACTATATATGGTTTTTAATCCAAATTTTTAATATTTTTAATTAGGCTTAAGTTCATTAAATTTAATTTTCATTAAATTATTTATTATGAAGAAAGGAAATTTACAACATGAAAATTAATTAAAATTGTTATTGATAATCTTTCATTCTTGACCGTGGCCGGGATTCGAACCGCGGCCGGCAGGTTACCATGACATGTTTCGATCGCAACCACTCGATCCCCTCAGATGGATTTGCCGTTTTACACTCGCAGCCATCGACGACTGCTGACGTCAATAGTCAAACATCAATCCTTAAACCAAATTGTATTCTAACCTTTGGTAGATCGAAATTTGCTTTTTTGAATGATTATCCATTTTAATTGATTTTACATGTTTTTTCCTTACTTCTGTTTTTTCGTACTTTTTTTCAAGAATTCTTCTTGAAGTCCAAAGTACATTTTTTTGTTTTTTCCTTTTTGTCTTTCCTACGTCTGGACGGGTTTAAGAAGAAGCAGTTGCCTTCTTAGTATAATTAAGTTAACTCAATTTACGTACATAAAAAAACCTTGATGCAATTTAAAAAAATATTTCGTAGAAGAGGTACACAAATTTGTATTCGTTAATTTTGTCGCGAAAGATTATGTTCATATAAGGTTTCTTTGAGTCCACATTAACATTATTTATTGCATGAAACATATCAAAACAATCAAAAGCTGCTATTAGAAAGCTATAAAAAATGTGGCTTTATTTTTTGTTTCAACACTTTTTCTTCAATTGACTCGAAATTTCTTGCAGCTGTACGCTATTTTCATTTGGCAGATATGTTAAATTAATGCATCTGACAATGGCACCATTGTCAGAAAAATGACAACATCGTAAGATCTGACCATCGTCTGCACGAAGCTTTGTTCTTTAGGTCTTTTTAGTTTTATTTCGAAAACCTTTTCTTAGCTTTATATCATTTCAAAATCTGTTTACACTGCAGCTAATTTAATGAAAGTGTTGCCATCTAAAAAATGAACAAAAGTATCAAGTGTTTTGTAAAAACGGGTAAAAAGCGCCTGGAGAAAAAATGAGAATTTGAACTAAAATTTTAAAATTTATTTGCTTTGCAAATAACACATTTAAAAAAGCGTAGAATTGAATAAAAAAACCTTAAATAAACAATAATATTAAAATTTAATATAAATTATTTTTTTATTATACATTTATTTAATTAACGGGTAAACAAAAACTTAAGATCAAAAAAATAATTAATCAAAAAACAAAATAAAGATAACGTTTTATAGCAAAACAATTACATTTTTAAATATATCTCTTCATAATCGTCATCATTGGGCCACGATACAGTTTTGTTCACATCAACATTTGCAACAACAATTTTTCTCTTATTTTAGACCGATTTAATATGCAATTATTAATTGGCTAAACTAAAAGTAAGGCAATATTACTTATTAATAGGCGATTTCTTATCTTTGGTTTAAAAAAATTCATCCAAAAAATTAAAGCTTACGAACAATAGAGTTATGTGCTGTTTTCACAACACAAGTGACTGAACGTGTAGTAAAATTTATATGAAAAGCACTCATTTTTTTGAGTGTTTTCCATATAAATTTTACTACACGTTAAGTCACTTGTGTTGTGTAAACAGCACATTAGTTTTATTTATTAGAGACGAAACATCAATGAAATTTTGTATGAAATCAATAATAGAAGGTTCGTTTTACTTTTTTAATATTATCCACATCTAACAGCGATATTTTTGCAACAATTTAAAATTTGCAGAAAGTTAACCTTTAAGTTCAAGTACAAGATGCATTCCTTTTATTATTACTGTTAATAAATAAATAAATAAAAATGAAAAAAACATCATAAAATAACCAAAAAGCGTCAGAATGGCAACACTGCTCAATGATCTTTAAAAAAAATCTCTTGTATTCATATTCTCTTTAACTTTTAACTCAAAATTGCTATAAAAATTGAGTGAAGTAGTGGCGCAATTTGAATTGCGTTTTCAGTTGAGTGCGGTTGTTCATTGAAAGAAGTTCGAAGTTAAAGCGATTAAAGTAGTAATAAAATAAATTATAATTAGAAAACATTAAGCAATATTTAAAAAGTAAAATACATTTTAAAATTAAATACATACTAAAAATCTATATGAATTTTTAAATAATATTTTGATAAATTAAAGAATATGCAAATTTTTTCAATCGGGCAGCTATACAAAATAGTTTTTAAGTGTGTTGTGTTTTTTCCAAAA
Source organism: Pollenia griseotomentosa (assembly GCA_963931875.1). Classification (NCBI taxonomy): domain Eukaryota; kingdom Metazoa; phylum Arthropoda; class Insecta; order Diptera; family Polleniidae; genus Pollenia; species Pollenia griseotomentosa. The sequence continues at coordinate 180,627,802 of OZ007563.1, read as the reverse complement.
GTTGCAGAGCCAGTTTTTTTTTTGTTTTGGATACACAGTGGATCATCCAATAAGTGTGCATATTTGTAAAATTATTCATGCAAAGTGCAAAGGAATTTTATCAAAAGCCATTAAATAAAAGTAAAAGATTGAAATAGATAAAAATATGTATATACTTACATTTATATTTTTGTAAATAAAATTTTAAAATTGTTATAAATTTTAACTCAAAAGTTGCCATATATATTAAAAAATCAAAAACAAAGTGTTGAAAATTTAAATTTATTTTAAACAATTAACAATTTTAATATCTTAATAAATACAACAAGTGAAGTTTTCAAAGTCGATTAACAAAACGAAACCAAAAAGTGTTGCCATATTTAAAAAAAAATTTAAAAAAGGAAAATTAAAGCAATTTCTATTTTTCCAAAAATATAAAAAGAAAAAAAGAATTTATGTTCAAGTGTTCCAAAATTTGAAACTTAAAATATGTGGCATAAAATAATTTATATTTAACTTTTGTACTAAAAAAGAAACAATAAAAATAAAATGTTGCAGTCTCTGGATACTTCTTCTTTAAACCGTTCCAATACCTCTTTGTCTTCTGTAACACCATCTAACCCCACCACTTTAAACTCTACCTCATCAGAGGAAAAACAGCAACGTCGAAGGTCTACATTTTATGTACCCTTAGTCATAGAGGACGACGAACCAGAATCAACAAATTCCCCTTCCCAACCAAACAACGAAGTTGAAAAGAGCTCAAACAGTGGCAGTGTGTCCAGTTTAGCTAGTCAGTCTACCAGTAGCAAGGATTTTAAAAATTCTAGCAATATTAATTTGAAGAAATCCTCTTCTACTATATTAAAAACCAATAATAATAGTAACAAACAAAGTTCGGGTTCTCCAAGAAGTGCCTCTACATCAGTTAAGGTTACCACACTTTTGTTCGAAAGAGCCAATAGTACTTTAGGTTTTAGTACCACTTCTTCAAACTCGTCTACAGCTTCTTCAGGCTATAGAAGCGGTAGTTCAAAGAGTTCTCAGAAAATGGCTCCTCCATGCGGTTTCAATTGGACCTTATCAGGGGTCACCGATGATATGTCAGCTGATTTAGAAGAGGACAGTGATGCTGCTGAATTTATTATAGCCATGCATAAAAATAAAAGCACTAAATCGACCTCATCCACACCGGTTAAGGAAAATACTTCTACTACTTCATCTCTAACCAATACAAAAAGATCCAGTAAAACTTCTTTAACCTCCGCAAAGACTTCTTCAACGAACAGACTCAGTTCATTAAGCAATAAATCTCTACAAAGCCCTCCCAACAATCATTCCACTCCAATGCCTAAACAAAGAGCCCAGGTTCAATCTACTGCCCGCACAAAACGCTATGGCATAGTTCTTAATGGCTTAGATGACAGTCAGTCTCCCAGAAGCTCTTTAACTTCAAGCATATCTGAGCAAATTGCTCCAAACATTACAGAATCACGAAAATCTTCAAGTTCTTATAAAAGCTCTTCGTCCTCAAACAAATGGCCTAGCCCGGCTCCAAGAACCCAGTTTAATGAAGATAATGATATAGTGGTAACCCCTACCACTACAAACAGTACGTCATCAATACAAATACAACGTAATAAAACCAATACTAAACAAACCCCCCTAAAAACAAGAGACGCTATCAGCAATTTAGCTCTTAAATCAACAACACCAAGCACACCAACAACTCCAACTACACCAATACAAAATTGCAATACTGAATACGATGATGACGATGATTCAGAGATAAGTCGCATGCAAACCAATACATCGACACCTATTAAAATGATGAAATCACGCTCTCGTACAAACATCTTATCAGTACCCTCCTCCTCAACGTCTACATCGTCCGTTACTACACATCTAATGCAAAGCTCTGAGCAAAATCTAATCAATGTCGCCAAAATAAAAGCTTCAACTTCGTCGTCTACCTATACCAAACTGACTACCACTACTAGTACCACACCAACAAAAACATTAGGTACTAATATTGTTACATCGACACCGTGTGTTTTGCGAATAAAATCGAAAACTTTACCGCAAAACTTATCACCCTCAGTTGCTTTAAAACAAGGTGAAGCATTAGATCACGCCGCAACGTCGTCCTCTGGTCTGCATACTCAAACTAATACGTCGTCTAAAACGAAAAAATCCCCACTAGAAACTTCGGCTTCGTTAAATCGTAAATTTGGTGGCAGCCAGGCGTGTAATTTAAATCGAGATTCCGCAAAAAATGCTCAATCAAACGCAGTTAATACGATTATCACAACCGCTTTTCCTCCCAAGAATTTGTTTTTATTAAAATCAACACCAAAATTAACTAATTCCCTGTCCTCTTCTTCGGATAATTCATTAACCTCACCACCCTCCAGTAACCCCAAAATCTATCCCCCACATCCTCATCAAATTACATCACCAGCCAAAAAGTCTTTGTCTTTTATACGTCGGGCCCATTCGACTAAATTATCGCGTAGTAACTCGCTTTTAAAATCCATTGCCTCTCAACATCAACAACAAATGCATGGTTCAAATGGCAGCAACTCCTCCTCCAGCAGTACCACTTTCTGTACCGGCAGTTGGGGTAAAGATTTCTATTTACAATACGATGTCTGTCCATTGGCACTCGATGAATTGGATTCATATTTTCGTGCCGAAAAGTGTGCGGAATTAATACGCGAACGTTTTAAAATTTTCGATGTTTCGTCAACAGCAAACGAGGAGAATTGCTCGACTACGAATACGCTGATACAGGATAATTCAAATGCCTCGTCTACGGGAGAGGGCACTATTCGTAATATTGATAGTAGCTGTAGTAGTCCCTCGGATAAGGAACAGACACAACACAATCTACATCATCAGTTGGATGATGACGACGACGATGCTGGACATCATTCGGGTAAGTAAATTTGACAGAATTTTGCAAAAAAAAATTTAATTTAAAATTCTATAAGAATATGTAGTACTATAGTACTTGTCATGATTTATAGCAGAAATAACAGCACCTCTTCTATTTCTGGGGGGCAATCGAATGATAGGTACATTTTTAGGCATTTGCGCCTTTGTCTTTCACATTATTTTTCTTTCCGCAACTCATCACTATTTATTTTATTTAGATTTTTAAACAAAAACACGTTAAGCGGCTTAACTTTCCTTTTTACAAATTCATTAGAGGTAATCTCGGTACTACAAAAAGCGCAACACGTACCGTTTTCAAAAAATTTTGCGAAAAATATAAAGAGTACAAAATTGGCCTCGTATAGCATTCGTATGTAAATTGCAATTGCATCGCAATATAGACATATAGAGATCGGGGGTTTAGTTTTATCCCTTTGGTTTTACTACATATTTAAATACATCCTAAAAGAATTTCAAATGATTAGGAGAACGTATGCAGACATTGTGATCTATGGTGTTTTCCAGATCTTCAAGAAATTCAAAAATTTCAAAGCCCGGATTTTCGGAAATCCGTTTTACATACATTGCACGAACTTTTTGTCTTAGAAGACCCCTAGTAAGTCATTTGATGCAGAAAATATTCGTGGAACATTTTAACCCCTAAAGTGCCGTTTTAGAATACTTTTGTGTGGACGTTGAAAAAAAGGACAAAAATTACCCCTTAAAATGAGTGTTCGTTTAGTATATATTTTTTGACTTATACCAAACGCCCTTTCAAAAAATTCAAAAACTTTAGGGGCCGATATTTCTGGAACCCGAGCTTACTTTTCAAAACCCTTTGGTAGATTTGCTCTGCCAATAGTCTAGTTTCATTTCGCGTTGCAAGTATTGAGGCTGGCGTCGATGACCCGAATTTTGTTGGACTGTGTAATGAACGGATCGAAATTATTTTTTCAGTTTTTCAAAGCCTTTTTTTGAGTTTTTACAACACTGATTAACATATTAACAATATACATATAACATAATCTTCTAATTAAGAAAAATACGAAATCAAGGACACTTTATTATATGTATACTACATATAATACTACTAAGGGAGAAACATAAGAGTTTCGCTTACGGAAGACATGAATTTTATATGGCGAGTTCCCACTTTGAAGCAATACATTTTTGACACATGAAGCGCATTATTTAGCGCATAAAAAAATTGTTGGATGTAACGATCAGCTTTACACAGTGAATGTTTTCAAACAGTTATTTTTTAGTACCTACACCTGCCTCGTAGTAATGGAATGCCGTAGCACTTGAAATGTTATTTGTTTATAAAAGTTGTTGAGAGTTCTTTCACTTACTTTACTGCATTTCTGTATGTCTTTTTGCGTAGCGCATAATTGTGCGCAATTTTTTAAATGTACCTACCTTTAGTGCTTCGCAAAATTATAAAATTGTTTACTGGGTGCATACATTTACGAGAAGATTTTTCATAACCTAAAATAAAAATATGTACAAGTTTTATTTATTTTTGCTTTAAAAGTTATTTATTACGGGTGAGAAGTCTCGCGTTCTGAAATTCAAACCGTGTAGAATTTTACAATGTTTCCGGTCCTAAAATGCACCAAAAAAAAGTCATCGGTGCGTACACAATAAGCAGAAGTATTATGTTGACGTATTTGAAAAAAATATGCTTTTGCTTCGAACACATTTATAATTGTCATATTTGGTTTATAACTGTCATTTGATTTCTGTTTTATCATAAACTTATCTCAAATAGGAAGGTACCTATTTGTCAAAATAAGATCTCACTAATTAATTTAATTTTGGCTGATTTCTTAAAGAAAAAAATCCATATTATTTATCTTTTGTTTAAAAAAAATTTCTTATAGGTATCTTCTCCTAAAATAAAAATTAAAAAAAATATTGATAATTAACGTTAAATGTATCTGTCATTTACTAACGGCCATATTGGAAAGATTGAGTTACATGTATGGATTCTTTTCTTTCTTCTTCTGTATTTTTATCTTATTTTGCTTTTTATGAATTTAGTGTTTATTTTCGTTTTGTGTATTTTTTTTTATTTTATCATTTTCAACAAAAATTTAACCTTCTTCAATGATTGATTACCAAAATTTTTACATCAACAACAAATACAGACAGTGTTGTAAAAAACAAGATCTCTAAAAGAAAACAACTTTTTGTAGTTGTTGCTTTTCTTACTCTTGAGTTGTTCTTGTTGTTTTTTTTTCTGTTAGGTATTATTTACCTTTTTTCTTTCTGTACACATTACTTCACGTTCTTCTTTTTGTTTTGTTTTCTTAACAGCTTTTTTTTCTACAGAGTTATTTTTGGTATAGTTGTTGTTGCTTTTCATATCGATAAAAATTGTTAATCACCGTTGTGTATTAAAGGTAGAGAAACTGGTATCAATGAGAGTGTGTAATAGAGCGAGAGGGGAATATTGATATACTTTAAAAATAAAACAAAACAAAAACCACAAATAAGGTAAAAATTTATGGATGGATTAAATAAAACAGCGGGTTATTTCTTAAAATATTTTAAGGTACGATCAAGAAAAGAGCCAAATTGCTTAATAAATTAAGGGTATTTATTAGTTTGTAATGAAAATAAAAAACTTAGTTTGCAAAGTTTAGTTACAACAATATTGCCATATACCTACTACAAGGTAAAATTTTTATTTCTTTGTCGTATTTGCCATGTTGCCATAGTGGTAATTGTTGTTTTACATACTTATATTATAAAATAAACCTACCTATTTTTAAGTGTTTGTTTTCATTTTCTTTAACAAAACGATTTAAAAATTTTGATTAATTCACATATGTATGTAGGAATGTATTATTTTTGCAATCCTTTTATTTAAGATTAGATAAGAATTACTTATAGTACATTTGCAATTAACAAAGTAAAAATAAACAATTTTATTTAAAAAATAAATTGTGAAAAACGTAATTATTTATAACTTAATACCTATGTACTTTAATTATTACTTTACGCAAATCCATTTTTATTACTAGGTACTTTTTGCCTATGCCATTCATTCCATTTACCACACAAATAATTTGTTAATCATTTTTTTCTAATTTACTTTGGAGGTTATTTCTATTGTTACTTGTTACACTTATAAAATAAAGTTTATAGGTCACTCGTAAAACTGCTCTGGACGGGGAAGCAGCTCGCGCTCGTTGTCATTAATTTTAAGGACAATCAGGTCGTTCTTGTTTGTCTGTCTTTCTTGCGTTTTGCGTTTCACAGCATTGGTTGATGGCGTGGCGTCGTGTAACTGTAATAATTTACAGTTTTTCGTGTTTTCGGCATTAATCACATGCATTCGTTTTAACCTTTTTTTTGCTTGGCGGTGACCATGTGGAAATAAGTGGCCAACGATTTTTGACTTAAATTGATAGATATTGGTGGAGGACCATTTAAAACTCTTTAACTAACTGGTAGAGTTCCAGTCAAAACTCTTAAAATAAAAAAAAAAAAAACTAGCTACTGGTAGAAGACCATTCAAAATTCAATTGGAGAGAATCCGTGGAGTGGACTTCAGGATTTCCATCTTCCTATACGACGGTATAGGTCGTTCTGTGAAATCCTTGTAGCACCTCTCTTTTATAGTATGCAACTGTATGTGAAGGAATAGCATACAAATCTTCTAGTCCTGGCATATAAACCTAAGGTTTTGCCATTGCAAGCATATGATTTTTTAACATATCTTGCACCCAAATCCAAAAAAAAAAAAAAAAAAAGTTTATAGGTACATAGGTATTTATTGAAATATGTAACAAACAATTTAGTTTAGTTTTTTTTAACGAATTTTTCTTTTATTTTCGTTTCTCCTTCCCCAGGTTTAGGTTTTTTTTTCGGACAATACAAATTCGTGACCATGTTTTTTAGTGCATGTTTGGTTTACAATTGTTTTGTTGTGTTTTTTTTTTTATATATTTTTTAAGGTGTTTGAATATTTATTTTACAATACCTATATTACAATTTTTTTTTTTTTTCATTTACCTACCTTCGCTTGTTTGGTTAATATTATTGAGAGGTTTATTTGTAACACTTTTTTTGATGAATTAATGAATCATGTAAAATAAATTTAAAAAATTACTGGAGTAAATTTTCAAGAAAACAAAAAAGCTACATACCTAGGTATTTTGAAGTTTTAATTTTTGAGATGAAAAAAAAATTAATTTTACCAAAATGTCCTAACTATAAAAAGTAAATTTTAGCAAAATTTCCTATAATTAGTAAATTTAAAAAGTTTTTTCTTAAGGTACGTTCAGACTAATGAAATATTTGACGAAAATATTTGTTCTGATATTTGCTTCAAACTATGTGAAACAAAAAAATATTTTGTTTAATGTTCAAACTAAGCTCAAATATTTGACAATTTTTGTTTGTTAAAACAGTTGGCAAATAGTGTCAAATAAAATAAATTAATTCATGTTTGCCATGCGTTCAGACTAAAACAAATATTTGCATCAAATAATTATTTAATAAAAGTGTCTAAAAATAAAAATATATTTCCCAAGTAGTAAAAATTACCGCACAAGCTATTTTATTTGTTTTATTCTGCGGAGCAGCATATCTTATAATGTTAGAACAGGAGAATGTTAAAGGAATAAAAGTGGAAGACAATGGGTAACGGGAACATGGCTAAAATTTGCGAAAAATTGCAAACTTGGAAACAAAGCCTAAAATATATTTGAATTCGCTAAATCGGTTAAAAAACAAAATGTCGGGAAAAAAGAAAAAAAATTGCAAAAAAGCGAAAATTCGCGAAAAATTTTGATATTTCAAACAAGCCATAAAATTTATTAAAAGCTCCTAAAATTGTAAGGAATGGCAAAAATTCGATAAAAATTGCTAAATTAGCGGAAATTCGCAGAAATTTGCTAATAGCGGTATGATAGCAAATCCTAATAATTATTAAAAATCGTTAAAGCTGTAAAGATTCACAGGGAAAAATCACTTTTTCGCGAGCATGGCTAAAATTCGCGAAAAATTGCAAAATTGGAAACAAACCCTAAAATTGATTTGAAATCGGTTAAAAAAACAAATTGTCGGAAAATAACAAAAAAAAAATTTTTCCAAAAGTAGCGAAAATTTGCGAAAATTTTTAATATTTCAAAAAAGCTATAAAATTGACTAAAAGTCCCTAAAAGTATAAGGAATGACAAAAATTCGGTAATATTGCTAAAATAGCGGAAATTTGCAAAAATTTGCTAATAGCGGCATCATAGCAAAGTTTAATAATTATTAAAAATCGTTCGAGCTGCAAAGAATCACATGAAGAAATCACTTCTATCGCGAAAATGGCTAAAATTTTTAAAAAATTGCAAACTTGGAAACAAACCTAAACCTATAATTTATTTGAAATCGATTTAAAAACAAAAAAAAAGTTGCAAAAAATATCAAAAATTCGCAAACCATTTTAATATTTCAAACAAGCCATAAAATTGATTCAAAGTCCCTAAAACTATAAGGAATGACGTAATATCGACAAAAATTGCTAAATTAACGGAAATTTGCAAAAACTTGCTAATAGCGGCATGATAGCAAAGTCTAATAATTATTTAAAATCTTTAAAACTGTAAAGAATCCGAAAACTTACAGGAAAAATTGCTTCTATCGAGAACATGGCTTAAATTATTTGTCGTTGTTTGCTCTTACAATTTTTTTGTAATATCAAATAAATGTTTGCTCAAAAATAACTAAAATATTTGATATTTTGTGTTCACACTATGTTCACATTGGACAAATATTTGTTTGCCGGCAAATACTTTTATTTGCTCAAAATCAGCTTTTATTTTATTTGACACTCAAAAATATTTTGTGTTCAGACTACGTTAATGAAATATTTGATGTTTGCTTTCAAATATTTGATCAGTCTGAACGTACCTTTAGAAAAATATAATATTATCAACATTTTCTATTACCAGTAAATTTAAGCAAATTTTCTATAACCAGTAAATTTAAGCAAAATTTTCTATAACCAGTAAATTTTAGCGAAATTTGCTGTAAAAAGTAAATTTTAGCAATATTTCCTATAAAAAGTAAATTTTAGCAAAAACTTCCTATAAAAAGTAAATTTTAGTTAAATTTCCTACAAATAAATTTAATACAATTTCCTATATAAGAAGTGAATTTTAGCAAAATTTTCTATAAATAGTAAATTTTAACAAAAAATCCTATAACGAGTTAATTTTAACAAAAAATCCTATAAAAAGTAAATTTTAACAAAAAATCCTATAAAAAGTAAATTTTAGCAAGATTTTCTATAAACGGTAAATTTTAGCAAGATTTTTATTCATAATTGGGATGTTAGAGTTGTGTTAAAGATTATTCACATTATCGGTATATTAGGGGAGATTTTAATTGTCGTATATTAAAAAATTACGGGCGTTCACATTGTCGGCGCAAAAAATGCAACGAAAATTGGTACATTGCGCCGATAGTGTAATCTTAGCTTTAGGCATGACGGGGACCAAATTAGAACAGTGACATAATGACTACTGTACAAGTTGTTAGAATGAAGAGGAGTAAAAAACGACATTTCACATTAATTTTTGATGTTGTCAAAATCAATTATTATAAATTAAAAATTTTTCTTTATATTGAGCATTTTTTTTAGTTTATTTTATTATTTTCTAGTTTGATAAAAATTCATTGTATGCTTCAAAATTTGAATTCATATTATTTAAAATTTTGTTAATAAATTATATATACTTTTTTTTTTTTTTTTGTTAGTTAATTTTATTTTTTCTAGTTTGCAAAAACATTTTATTTTTCTCTTATAAATTTGTATAATTTTAGATTATTTATCTTAATTTTTAATAGAAAACAGATTTTTTTGTTTACATTTAGGTTTTATACAATTCAAAATTCGCAACTATAAAAATATTATACATTAAATTTTAAATAGATTTTTTCAATAAACAATATTAATTAAGAACTTTCTAAGTAATGAATAGTATAGAAAATGAGATGTGAATCGTTAATAAAGAATAAAGTTTATTAATAAATATTTTAACTTAAAGACGCAATAACATTTGAATAACAGGTAATTTTTTTGTTTTTTTTTTTCTTGCAAACAATTTAATTATTTAGAAATAAATACTCATAAGGTTTTTTTTTAATTCAGAAATATGAGTGAAGTAATCAGAGATTTTTTTAAAAAATACGATGGTGTAATACAATAAATCCCCTTTTTTTTATCAAAATTTGTTTATACATTTTGTGGCTTTTTTTAATTTTTTGGCGTTGAATGAGTTAAAATATTTTTTTCTGTTATCAAATTTTTTTTCATATTATTTTGAATTTTTTAGTTGCATGTTTAAATTGTTAAAAGTGCTTAAGTTTGTAAAATTGTAGGTCAGTGTGAAATTTTATTTAAAAAAAAAAATCACTTTAATTGTAAATGAGAGTGGGGAAAACGCAGAAACTGATAATTTAGCGGCTTTTTTGCTTGTGTGATATGTATGTATGTATATATTAAACAAAAATTTTATTAAAATGAAAATTATTTTGTGCCATAAACTGAGATTATTTGTTTCAAACTTTGTGTTTGCCGCCCTTTAATTAAAATAAAACTATTTTACATACTTCTTTTTATCAAAGAAAGCAATTTTGCTCTCATATTTTTCTTATATAAACTAAATTCTAACCCTAATTAGTTCCCCACCGTACCTACTCCTATAATTGAAAATTCTTGGGCCATAAGAAAGATCGAAAAGATGGATAGAGAACCTAAACATTCCTTTACCAAAGAAAGGTGACCTGCGAAAACGCACTGCCATAGAAGAGTTGGAAGTCCAATTAATTTCTTGCTTAGGGAGGAATGTCAAAAGTTGCTTGTGTTTTTGACATATCGACCAACGAAAGCAACAAATAAAATACAATATTGTGTTTTTGGTGTTGTACTTGTTGTTGTATCGCCACCACCGTTTACATTAATTCGCCTTGAACAAAATCTTACATTTCATTACATCAAAAATTCTATAAACAAAATCCAGATAAACCTCAATTTTAGCATTCAAATCTGTAAGTGGGTGGTGTGTGTTTTGGCTTTTATCTCAAAATTAATTTATTTTTTTTATTCTTTTATAAACCAAATTTGTATACATATTTTTGTATTTCCTTTTTAGTTTTTTTTTTTTTGTTAATTTATTAAAAATTTGCTATTGTTTGTTGTTACTAAATTATAGTTTTTTTTTTAACTTTATTAGTTTTCAATCGCTAATTTGCGTGTTTTTTGTGTCTTAATTTACGTTAATGGTTGATTTTTTTTAGTTTTCTATTATTTTTTCAAACATCTTAACAAACTAAAACATTAAGGTTTTTAATAAAAGTATCTATAATTTATTATACGAAATGAAAAAACAGCAGTTAAATAAACGTGATGTTTTTATAATATTAAAAAAAAAAAACAAAAAAAAAATAATATAATAATTAAATATTTTAAAATAATAAAAGATTAGAAAAAGTTGTAAGGGAATCAGTTATTAAAAAGATTAAATTATAATTAGTCAAAAAAAAAAAAATGCTAAAAACTTAACATTTAGAAAGGAATTTAGTTTCTAAATTTGTTAACATAATTATACTTTTTACTGCAACGTTGTTTGCATTAACAAATAAGAGGGCTGTGGCGAATTGTTAATACCCTTCATCAAATGTAATGCAGAGTCTTCAACCACTCAAACAGAATTTAAAAAATATGGACCGATCTGGCTTGATTTTATTATAAAAAAAATTTGAAATTTTGTTTTTTTTTTTAAATGTTAATTAAACGAGTCACTTTTGTGCTCGCGTTCTAAAAACAGGCAGTAAGATTTAAACGTTGAAATAATGCCATGACCTGTTGTCTCAGGCGGCAGAAATAAAACTTTTAATTTTCCACATTTTTAGTGTGACAGAGAGTCTATCAACATCAAATTTTTTTAAACTTCTGAACATTTCTGCTTCTTAAATAACAATTTTATATAGTCTTTAAAAACGTTTGTAGTTACACAATTTTGAAGCGTGTTTTATTAAATTCGCGTAAAAAACGCGTAATTGAAAAAAATTGTTACTACTAAAGAGTGATTTTTATGAATTAAGTTTTTCGGGCTGGCAGCACTGGTTGGTAATTGTGTCCAAACTACATCTGTGAAAGTGAAAAGTGTTCAGTACACTCTGCCATTTCATCATGGAGAAACTCACAAACGAGCAACGACTGCAAATCGTTGAAATTTATTATCAAAATTCGTGCTTTGTGAGAAATGTCCATCGTTTGTTACGAACTTTTTTTATCGACCTAGTGAATCAACAATTCGTGCTATTATCACCAAATTTGCTTTGGTGGACATTAAACCACCGACTCGCGTTCGTAGAGTGCGTACCGAAGAGAATATTGCAGCCGTAGCGACCAGTGTTAATAAGGATAGTGAAATGTCAGTTCGTCGCCGTTCTCAGGCATTGGGAATGTGTTATTCAACCACGTGCCATGGTACGCGACTTTTTTTTGGCCCCAATTGGCTGAGTTGGACTTGGTTGATATGTGGTTTCAACAAGACGGTGCCACATGCCACACAGCTCGTAATACAATGGACATATTGAAGGATGAATTTGGTGAGCAGTTTATCTCTCGAAATGGCCCTGTGAGTTGGCCGCCAAGATCATGTGATTTGACGCCTCTTGACTATTTCTTGTAGGGTAATGTGAAGTCGTTGGTCTATGTGAACAAGCCAAACACGATTGAAGCCTTAGAGTATAACATAACACGTGTTATTCATGGAATAACCTTACGAATGGACCATTCGAACCGGAGCCGCGGGCAACATTTACATGAAGTTATTTTTAAAAAGTAAATGGCAAAGACCAATTTATCGATTCTAATAAAAATTTTGAATATATGATGCAAATTTGAGTATTTTATTAGATTTTTAGAAAAACTAAGCTTAAAAATCACCCATTATTATTGGTCCGTGTTATATCGAAACCGCGTAAATCGAGGCTTAAGTGTATTTTCTTTTGGTATCCCTTTGAAAACTCGTATACGTTCCAGATGTTACGTTCCATGTTGCAAGCAACAATAAGACGTTTAATTCTTAAATTCAAATTTAACTATTAAATTTAAAAAATGTTTACAATATGAAATTGTTGCATGATTTTACATAATATTTCTGTGCGACATGTCGCATAGTCTAAAGTTTTTTATATTGGATTTCCTTAAAACATTATTACTTATTTTACTTCAATTTTCCATTTTATTTACGTTTTAATGCCACCTTTTGCAACCCTGCTTGTAAGAGCAAAGTTCTCTACGTGAAGTTAACAGTTCAATTCGTTCCAGCATAAAGTGTAAATAAACTTTTATGGCAACGAGGGAACGCACTAAAATGTAATTTATTTTAAAGTCTGTCGCTTGTGAGTCATTTGATTAATAAATTATGGGGTCAGAAACACAAAGATGACCAAAGAATTCAAAAGAAATAACAAAAAAAGCAAAAAATGTAAATTAATAGTAATTGAGGAAGGGAGACAAGTTTTAAATCAATTTAATACATTTTAAGGCAAGTTCCTTTTGTTTTAAAAATGTGTATTTCTTTTATTTAAAAAGAAATAAATTTTCTGTGGGAAAATTTTTATGTTACGCTTAATTGTTTAAGATACATAATTTAAAAAAGGAGCGTTACAATTTTTGCCCTTTAACAGGTTACAAAAAGTTTCGGTTTCTAAAACTAGTTTTAAAAGCAAGTTTTTGTACTGTAGTTCAAACACCCTCTATAAAGTTAATGAACTAGTGAATTAGTTTAAAGTAATTTTTTTATGTTTGTTCATTAATTTATAATTCTGCTAAGTTTTATAGTTTTTAATTTAAAGTTCCGCTTTGATGAATAACTTCCTTTACAATTGAACAATTGAGTTGAAAAAACACGCACAAAATTATTAAAAAAAAAAACAAAAATGACAAAAAACAACCCCTGCTTTTAAATACTTCCGTTATAAAAAAGCTTTAAATTTTTTTTTCTTCAACTAAAATTTCAAATAATAAAATAGAAATATTTTGTGCTTATAAAATGTATTTTTGGTTTAAGGTTTGTTGGAAATCTTTTTTAGAATGTGTGATAGAAAAGAGGTTATAATTTGTATTAATTTTTGCAACACCGTAAAATTAAAATCCTTTTTTAATCGATCTAACGATGTTCGTCCGTACTTCCGTCCGTCTGTCCGTTCGTCCTGCTGGCTGTCTATCAAAACCTTGTGCGTAAAGTACAGGTTGCAATTTTGGCGATCATTTGAAGAAATTTGGTACATGGGTTCTCGTTCAAAATGATGCGAATCGGTCCATACTTTCACACAGTCCCAATATAAGCTTCTTTCCACAATAGATACTTTGTGACCATAAACCATCTTATTATGTTGCTATTTAGGTTAAATTTGGTACAAATTTATTTTATTGCAATTTATATAGTCTAACTAAATTTTATTGGAATCGGTGCATATTTGACACTAAAAATACTACTTCCGAAAATAGCTTTTGATTCCATTACTTAATTATTAATGTTGGTATTGACATAATAGTTGACGACAATACTTTTAACGATAGGTACTATGTCATGACAAAATTTTTTCCAAAATTTACTATAGGTCCCATAGAAACCCCCTTCCTAAAATCACTTAAAGCCAAACAAATCTCATAAAGATGAAGATATCTAAATAATATTCCGCACAAAGAACTTTTAGATGAATCTGACCCTCATTATATAATTTTGTACTGGCGGGTACATGATTGCCCATTGGTCCTAAATTTGTCTCTTAATTCTGTGGGGTAGGGTATCATATGGCCGGGCTGGACCGACTATACTTACTTTCTTACTTGCTTTTTATTAAGTTGCTTTTTTAATTTCTAGCAAAAAATTCGAATTTGGTAAACAAATTAATTTAAAACCTGTTAAATTTTTTTATAATTTCAAATTCTTAAGTGAATGAATGAGAAATCCATTATTTTTTTTTTTTTTTGTTTTTTTTTTTTTTTTTTTTTTTTGTTTTTACTCATGACTCATATTCAACATTTTATGGTTTCATTTCAATACATTTTCAATATTTCTGTCTTTATTTTTAAAGACTTTTAACAAAAAAAAACTGGTTCAGATAAAAATCTAAAAGAAAAAATTTTAGAAATTGATTTTTTTATATTTTTGCTGTTTCAAACTCCCATAAAATCTTGAGATATTTATAGCTGGTGTTTTAGTTGTTAATCGTTTTCTTCATTTATTATTTGTGTGTGTGTTTTTTTTTTAATTTATGCTCTTGAACTATAATTCGTTTTCTTAAAGTGATTTATTTAAGTTTTTTTTAGATATTTTACAAATTTCGTTAAATTTTTTTTAAGCTAAATTAATAAGCCACTGTTTGATTTTAATTGGAAAAATGAGCAGGTGAAATTTGCAACAATAAAAAGTAAAATTTAAATATCAAATCATATTAGAAAAAATTCCAAAACATTTATGCCTGTATTCATAAAAATTTTTTAAATTTAATAATGGTTTAAGGAACAAATTTTCTTTGACAATTATCCTGAATAAACGTTTGTTAAATGTAATAATCGTTTATGAATACGGGGGTTATTATTTGCTTTGAATTTTATACACAGCACGTTTTCTGTATGTGCCAAATATGAAAGAAATCCCCTTTTCTTCTCTATCTTTCTTTTTAGTTTTTGTGTCTCTTTTTTCTACAAACTTTTTTTAATATCTTTTTAATTCAAAGATTATTAAACAAGATTTTATGGCTTTCTTAAGAAATTAAACAAAGAGATTTGTAATCATTTACCAAACAAATTTATGAATCATTTTCAAAGAAAAAAGCGAATCTTTTTTACAACTGAAAAGAAAATAAACTTAAACAAAAATTAAGTGTAAAATCCTCCATGCAGCAAATTTCGTTTTTAGTGTATGTGCTTTTTACATATTTCTTTTTTTTACAATCTGGCACCTTCGACCGGTCTGCTTATGTTATACCTGTGAGGCATTGGTTAGTAGTCATCGTCGAGACTTGCAATTTTTGTTGCTGCAATTTTTTAAAATTCTGCTTTGAAATTGCATTAGTGTCCAGTAGCTCGTTTCTGTATTTCTCGCATCGTAAAATTTCTTACATGAAGTGTGAAACAAAAAATTCCATCGTTTCTCGATTTATGAGATAAAAGTGTTTCTGTATTTGAATGCGAAAACAGACACAACAAATTCTGTTTATACTGGAATATTTCCAGTAATTAAGTGTCAAATAAAAGCAAAACGTCAACAAAAGAAATAAATATAATAAAAACAGGGCTGCCAGATTTGACGAGTTATCGTCATCTCGACGATTTTTTGTTCCGATATTAACAAAGTGACGATTTGATGATTTTTTCTAAAAAAGTGACGAAAGCAAAAACAAAATCAAAAATATTTTATAATTTTGTTGTAACTTTCTATAGAAATTCATCTTGAATTTTTAAATTTCAAACACTTCTATTTTGTGGCGTTGAAAATTGAAAAAAAAAAATAAATAATAATATGAATGTCTGTAGAAAGCAACAACAAATTTATAAAATATTTTTGATTTTATTTTTGCTTTTAATGAAATTGTTGGCGTTGCGTTTTACACTATAAGCCCCTTATGCCCGTAATTTCTACAAATAGGTATCTAGCTGTGTATAATGTGTATAATGTGGAAAGTAATGGACCGACCTGGCTTATTTTGAACATTTAATACTTCTTATATACATATACAAAATATGATTGATATTTGATATTCTTATCTCATACATATTTACACTTTTGTGCCAAAACCATTATTCCTTTTTCAAAATGGATAGCTTCTTTCACTCGTTATTAAGAAGCTTTCTTCCATAAGAACTTCGATAACTACTTTTTTCTGGATGTATTAAGATACAAAATGACTTACTTTTGAATTTGTTCTTTTTGGCACAACCCTTGTAAAATTCATTCGTTTTTCAGTAGAATTGTATGTAGTGCTTTTATGTGTTTCTGATTGCTTAACATATTATTTTGTAGGCGAAGATTTTACTGGGTCTTTAACCCGTTTATTTATGAACCGATTTTTTTAATTTTAACTACAAGGTATTCTACTAAGTCTATTTCAGGTAAAAAAGAAAAAGATTATAGGAATAGGTAAATTAAAGATTTATATCTCAATTATTAAATACCCATGAACTTTAACTATGTTTTTGTTTGATTATTTTTTAATAAAAGTCGAAACAAATTTGTTTAAAATTGATTTTAAATTGCACGATTTTTAAAACAAAAAAGACGATCTTTTTTATTTTTTTCTCAGGAAATTGACGATTTTGACACAAATTTATCTGGCAGCACTGATTAAAACCAAAACAAGAAAAGGCTAACAAAAATTTAAACTAACAAAATATAACAATTGTTTTTTGTTAATTTTCATCATAATTTATATGATTTATCATTTATATTCCTTCTATTTTTTTATTTATTTAAAAAAAATAGTATATAAACATATTTTAAATTCAAAATATCTACATTTTGTTTTTCTCGCCACCAATTTCAAATGTGACTTATTTTGACAGTTCTTGAAAAAAACTTTTCGCAAAATATTGTTATAGAAACACTTTTTCTCGCATCCTTCCAATAATTGCTGGAAAATTATTTAAATGACAGATAATTCTCGCAAAAAAAAGATACAGAAACACTTGTGTGAGAAAAACCATTTTTTGTTTCATTTTTCACTGTTTCTGTCCCGATTCACTGGTTTCAGTCGGAAAATTTTACGATGCGAGAAATACAGAAACGGCCTACAGATTATGAAATTATAGTTTTGCAGTTTTTGTATTTTAGTTTTGTATTTACTTTTAGTTAAAAAGTGTGAGAATAACACAACAAAACAGAATTGCAGAGTACATGAAACTGAGTACAACTCCCAAATCTTTTCAGCTGTCTTACCAATAAACTCAGAAATTCAGCAAAAATTGCAAGTCTGAACAATGACTTGTTTTCATTCAATTGTATCAAGGCGACCTTAGCTTGCTACGTAAAGGAGCATATAGACGACATGTTTTTGTCATCTGACATGTCAAATTTTCAAGTCACATGTAATTGTGCATGTCTGCCAAAATCGCTGTTTTACATAAGCTTTATAATATTCGGTCACAAACGTACATGTAATTTGCTTCTGACATTGTCTCCGTTTTTTTCGCATTGTTTTTGCAGAAACCAAAGTAGTGCTTGGTTTCAAAATAGCTTGCTGCCGCCATGAAAAGTTTTATTTGCGCCGTAAAATAGTTCAGCCATCTTGAAATTTTTTTCTTTTAATTCAAAGATACCAATTTAGGATTTTAAAATAAGACGGTTTTTATATAAATATTCACATAAATTCTATTCAATGGTAAGATGATCAAACATATCTCGGTATTGTAAAAAATTGACTTCAGCCGGCTAATGATTCCGTCAATAGTGGACGCCGCTGCCGGTTTCTTTCCGGCATAGCTTTCTGATGTCAGATGGTTTGTCAGAAGAAAATAGAACACGCTCTAATTGAAATTTTGTCAGATGACTTTGCGTCTGACTTTTACAGAAGCAAAGTTAAAAAGGTAACACACGACATGTATGTATTTTGCAGTGGGAAATTTGACATGTCAGATGACAAAAACATGTCGTGAACGGGCGCCTTAAGCAACAGCTCATAACTAACCGTGTGTCAAAATGGTGGTTTGGGGAATCTTTCATAAATTCTATAATTTTCACTTAGAATTATGAAATTTAAAACGTTTTTAATTTTTTTTACATTTCAAAACACACAATTTAAAAATAAAAACAAAATTAAATATTTGTTTGAATTGTTTACTACAGTGTTGTATTTCTTATTTTTTTGACACAACGATAATGTATTTTAGAGTGTTGTATCCGTTTTCAAAATAAGACCTCCTTGTTGAATTCGCCTTGAATTGTATCTTGTAATTTTAAATTTTTCACTTTAATTCACTTAATTTTTATTTGAACAAATTGGCTTCGACATTTAATTCAATTTATTTTTTGTATTGTGAAAAAATTATAGATAATCTCGGTACTACAACAAGTAAATTTGTTTTTTGGAATATTAGGCATAGAGCATGGTTGGGAGAACTAACACATTTTGAAGAGGTTCTTACTTACAGTTTGCTTAACTCCATTTTCTTCGATAATCTTTTATGTTTTGTTTTTGGTTTGCTTTTCTTTTGTAACCCCTGTATCTAGTTTTCTTCCGAAACTTTAAAACTCATTGCATAAAAATACACCCTTTTACATATTAAAAATTGAAAGGCAGACAGACGAAGTTTGTAGGCGAGAGAGGATAAAAGTAAAGTGTGTCACGCTTACAGCGTCACCACCCTTAGCAACAAACTTCGTTTGTCTACCATTCAATTTCCAATATGTTTAAAGGGGCTTTAATTAACTGTAACGCATGTCAAGTAAACAACATACATAATTGGGAAAGCAATAGAATGTGTATTAAACAAACTAACAGTCGACAAATATGTAAATATGTTCAATAAAAACTCGTATGGATTTTTATAAAATGTTTTTTATTTATTTTTTATATTTGGAAGTATAAAATAGAACAACATGACTTGAAATTTAAACAGTTACTTGCTTTTATAATTTTTATTAAATAAAAAAGCATGATGCAATAATTTCTTACTTTTTATATGACAAAATCTTCTTTTATTTAAAAATACTTTATGCTCTAAAATCACAGATAATAAATTAACAGTAAATAATGTTTTTAAACTTTTTTTTTCTAAACTCTTTTTTTTATTTCCACTCATTCGCTAGGCAAAATGCAACCATTTATATTCACTATGTGATCACAATTATCTCGACAAAAAAGAGAAAGAAAAAGAAACTTCCGCATTTTGTGGCAATTGCTGGTTTTATTTTTTTTACTTAATTCGCATAAAAGCACACATTTTAATAAAAAAATTACAATTTTATAATTTCCAACAGAAAATTGTTAGAGTTTACAGTCATTTTCAAATTTTTTATTACTTGCTTTGGTGAGAATTAAAAAAAAAATTGTTTTTTTTTTTTTGCTAAAATTGTAAATAAAAAACATAAAGAACTGAATTCTATGAATGAGTTTTTTTTTTACTTTATAATAAAATTGTTTGTAAATTGTATTAAATTTGTTTATGGAAAAAAATGGGCACGTCTGTCTTGACATTTATTTAAAGTTTTTTTTTATTTTTTTGAATTTTAAGTTTTCACGTTTGTATGTGACTGATCGCGTCTGCTTATTTCTCTGTGTGTATGAAGAGTGTTGCCAATCAAAACAATGTATTTTTTTTATGAATTATGTATGGCAAAACATTATTTATTTCTTTGTGAATTGTTGTTTAATTTAAATAAATGAATAGTAAAGAAATTATTATAAAATTGTTTTGAAACGTGTTAGAATTTTATAGAAAAGTAAATTGGAACTTAACGAATATGACATTTTTTTTATTTATTATTATTAAAAGAAATTCGATCAGATACCTAGTATAATTTTGTTTAGCAAAAATTAAACAAATCCAGTTTAGATAACAAATTTGAAAGATTAAAAAGCACCTAAAATTTCTTAGAATTTTTTATATAAAACAATCACTTTTTTCCCATAAACAATTACAGTGAAAACTCCGTATAGTGGACACTCTCTTTAGCGGACACCCCCTTTGAATGGACAAAAACTCTGAAACGTAGCACCAAAAAATAATTTTCATGTAAATGAACCTCCGATAGGTGGACACTCCCTTATATGGACATGGACAAGCATTTTGTATATATTTTGGTTGAAAACCCTCCATTATGTGGCCATCTTCATGAAATCGCTGAAAATTTTTTAAATACTTTTGTATAATTTTTTTTATCTGACATCGCTTTTGCATATTTTCGTTTTGTTTTCAAATATTATTCATTTAGTAACTCTGAAGCAACTAAATATGTATGTATATTTTTCTGCTGTGTATCGGGAATTCACGAAATTTAGTTTTTGTTGTTAAATTAACTTATTGGTTTTGTGTCAAAAATGGCTTCACAGAGAAAGTGTTTAGCATTAAAAGAAAAAGTGGAAATTATTGAATCCTCAAAAAGAGATGTGTAAATGTTCGGTTCGGAAATTAGCAGAAAGGTTTGTTATTATAAAATTGTATGTGCTATTTAGGTGTAGATCAAATTAATATTGATCTTCTTTCAGCTTTTACATCGGCTTTCATATAAACAGTTTTTTTAAAGCGATTTAAAATTATAAATTACAAAACATTATAAACTAGTGAAGATGTATGTATTAATGAAATTGGAATGATCTTTTTTTGTTTTTGTTTTTGTTATTAAATAAAATAAAAAAAAATATTATGCACTTTGTATTAGACCTCCCCTTAGGTGGACACCTCTCAATAATGGACAAATTTCAGGCGACCGCAGCTGTCCACTATAGAGAGTTTTCACTGTATGTACTTTAAAAGGTCTTATTTAATTTTTTTTCCATTTTCTTATTCAGCAATTATTTTTTTTTATTTTCTACATTTTTTTTAATTTTCTATTACCATGTTATTTGATGACCTTTTTGTGTTCAATTATGAACCTTTAAATGAACTACAGCCTTTTAATTAGATTTTCAATCCGTTTCAACATAACTTTTCTAACTTATTTTTTAATCCTCTTTTCACAAATTCGAAATACATTGAAAAAAATAGTTAAAATTATATTTTAAATTCTTTAAAAATTAGATTTATGTTTTGTTTTGTTTTTAGACTATTTTGTGGTATTTAAACCGTGTGTGGTCCTTTTTTTAATCGTTTTAAAATTTTAGGCATTTTTTATTTTTATGAGTCTTTTAGTTTGACTCACTGTCTGTCCTAGTGTGTGTGTGTTTGTGTCAGGGATGGCAAAAGAAGATTTTTAATTGTCTAAACAGGCTTTTAAAATTGTAGTTTCTTTTATTTGTAATGTGTTAAAACACAAAAGTTGAAAATGTTTTGTGATATGAAAGCAATTTGATTGTCACAGTTTTTGACTGGAAAATACTGCAGAATTTTTGACTGCAAAATACTAATAGTTGGCATAATTGGATCGGATCGGATATCCTATCAGACATTACAGTAGAGCTCCCCGCATTACAGTAGAGCTTCCCGTTTATTGGAAAATAATTTCTCTTAATTGTGCTTAATTAGACGACGTGATAATAGACAATATAGTTGACGCTTTAATGGCTCGCTCATACGGAAAAGCTCAATCAAGATGGGAATTTTATAACATCTGCTCTTTGGCTCTATTTCTATAGCCAATGGATCAAATAAGGAGAGTAATATCGGTTATTACGTGTTGTTAGGGACTCATGCAATAAGACCGGACTTAAACTATAATGACTATTGTAGAAGCTGTCAAATTGACGAGGAGGAAGAAACGATATTTTACTTTTTTTGTCAATGCCCTGGCTTTAGAGAAAATAGAATAAGGTATTTTTAAAGACCATAATTTACCTGTCTGTATATTCTATCTGAGGGAGGAATAAGTTCCAAGTTTATTTTATGCAAAGAACCGGACTGGTTGAAGGCTGCAGTAATGCTTAGGTTGTAATCTGGCTTTACAGTGACTCACAGTATTACAAAATGACCGCTAGTAGGATCTAAGTGAGCCGTTCTTTTGTCGGTTGCCCATTGAACCTTATCAAGGCTACTAAATAGGATTTTGATATACTATTGTACTTTTGATGGCCACGGGGTGTATTGAACATTAAAACGATATTTCACCTTTTTGTGTTACATCCTCCAGGGCCAATCAGGTGCAGAAATTATCTGGGATGCGGACAAAATCTGAAATTTACAGATTTTTTGAGATTGAGGCTGATCAGAGATCCTATCTGTTACCAAGATTGGTTGAGTACTCTTCTTAGGAGAAATGCTTTCTGTCTTTCAGGATAATTGTCTTTGCGGAAGATGAACCTTTCTGATAAATTATACTACCAAAGGTTAAGCTTGCGTAACTTAAGGTTAGTGGTTCAATCGAAGATGCTTTTTGACAAAGAGATACTTTCGGTGATCATGTAGTGCTTACGGTTTAAACCCAAAGTGTCGCGAAGAAAAAACCAACAAAAGGTCTGATTTTTCACCACTTGTAGGAGCGTTCGGTCTGAGATAGGACTATCCCTAGGTGCTGTTGCTATTTATCAGAAACTACTGGCTTTACAAGCAGAGGAGGTTTGATAGATTCAGCTCCAAAACAAGAAGCGAGTGTATATTTGGCTGGATGATACACTCAAATCGCAACCACGGTGTGATGCTGCCTCACACACTGGGTGGGTGGTGGGTGCGGTAGGCTAACGTCTTGATTGTAACCAAGTGATTAAGATCCACCACGCTCATGTTAATCTATTTCCACATTTGTACTTTTGATGATGGAAATGTATCAACCCTGCTCTGTGTGTGTTTTTTGAAAATCAATTAGTAAAACAACGAGAAATGTTAAATTAATACACCTGAAAAATAAAAGAAAAGGTTTTTAATAATATCTTGTTTTTGTAGCAAAAAATAGTTGTGAATTTCTATCGTTAAGGTTCTTGACAGCTGTTCCAAGGCTTTCTTAAGCCAAATAAAACATTTATTTTAAGGCGTTAACTAGAAGTCTGGAAATAGTAAAAATTTCCTAAAAATAATTACATACAATTTTCAAATAATAAATCAATTGCCTGAAATTAAATATACACGATAAAGTGTACAGCATATAATTAGGAATATGGCAACATCTGTATTAAACCAACAAACAGTTGGCAATAAATACTGTTTTAAAGACATACATAAATATGTACTGCCTTATTCATGACAAACTAAATTGGATTTATAATCTATTTAAATAACAATTTGTTTGACAATTTAGTTTTTAAATTCGTTTAAAATCTGAATTATTTTCGGTGAATACGGCAGACAATATAAAATTTTTTTAAATAGTGTAAGAAACTATTTTCAAACATTTTTAATAAAAATGTATTAATTTATAAATAAATTTTTGGGAAAAAATAAATGATTCAAAATTTTCAAAATAATAGTGGCAGGTCCGATTTCGTGTAATTGGTTGTTGCCAATTACCGATTACGCGTTAAGTAATTGGCAACACCTAGATCTAAAAACAACTATTTAATTAATTTAAAAAATTTTATTTTTACTTAAGTAAAAGAACCAAAACTAATTTATTTTTCTTTCTTTCTCTTTGCAGGTATGTTTTTAAAAGATATTTATGAAAATTTGATATGTGTAGTAAGTAAAATTTTTAATTTTATAAAAAAAGGGATTACAATAAAAAAAACTCGACATTCATACAACTGTTTTAAATAATAACCTACAGAACCGTTTTGCATTAAGGACCACTACATACGTTAGTCTGGGTTCACACTATGAAAGTTTTCTTTCAGAAAGTCTGAGTTCATTGGTGAGAGGGGAAGAGAACCTGCTTTTTTCTCTCCTCTCTCACCCATAAACTCAGACTTTCTGAAAGAAAACTTTCATAGTGTGATCCCAGACTTAAGAAAAAATCAGCCAAAACAACGCCAAAAAACATTTTAGGACGATCGGCGAAGGCTGAGCCGTCCCTCACGCCCACCAAAGTTTGAGAAAAGTTATGTTTTTACATGAAAGCTGACTTTTATGTTTCATAACTTAGAAAATATTAATTTTGTAGAAAAAAGGTTAACAAGTTTTTCCTAAATCTCTAATTAAACAAAATAAACTGAAAAATAAGGAATAATCCACTAAAAAAAATCAAATTTTTGATTTATTAAAGAAACGAATTTTTTATGAATCACGTATCTTTAATTTTGTTAAAAATTATTTTTATTATTTATTTAAAAAAAAAAAACCGACCAGCCGGGCACCTGGCGTTTTAACCTACAAGTACGCTGAATCCAGTGGTGCTAACCGTTTTTTAGGTTAGCTCTTGTTTTCAAGATATACAGTTATTCGCGTAACTCAAAAGCGGTTTAGTTTATTGATAAAAATGCCGCAATAAAATTACCTTTAAGAAAGGTTAAAGGTTTTTCTAATATGCCCAGTCGTTTTAGAAACATAATTTTTTAGCAAAATTTTAAAATTTTTGTTCTTGAAAAAATAAAAAAAAAAATTTAAAATGCAGCTATGCTTACAATGTTTTCTAGACATATAAAAAACGAAGTTGCAAACAACAAAAAGCCATAAGTGATTAAAATCTGTTTACAACTTTTGTTTTTATTCACAAAAGACGAAAAATTTGCATTAAATTAAGGAATTTCATAAAAGGCAATATTTGTATGGGAGCCACCCTAAAAAGTAGTGATATATTTTATCCCCCTAAGGCCGACTTCTTGACTTCAATATATTCTTAGTCTGTATTGAACATTTTGTGTGGGAGCCCCCTTATAGAATAGAGATAGCTAGTAGGGATGTTAAAACCCAATGATGGGGATAAAAAATAAAGTGGGGTCGGTCAAACATTTGACCCATCTAGGGGCATCCTAGGCGCTGCGCTGCAGGGGCCAAATTTAAGAATTTCATTAAACCGGTTTGGAGATATACATATGACACGTATAATTTGAAAAAATGTTAAGAACAAAAAACTTATGAAGGTCCGTCATATATTTAACCCCCCTAGGGGCGACTTCTGGCAGTTATGGGACTTTTTCTTAACATATTTCATATTTCAAGTCTGTGTGGGAGCCCCCTTAAAGAATAGATATAGAAACAAATGATAAGTGTTTGACAACTGAGTTGAGTTGTAAACCATAATAGGGGCCTTAGTTTCATTTTGTTTACACAAATTAAAAAGAAAAATAAATCGGAAAATAAAATAAAGTTTGAAAAAATTATTGTAAAAGCTTGTAAACTCATGTTTTTCTTTTTGACTTCCATACTTTCGGTAATATATTTTTTAAATTACAAAAACTTTAACATACATCGCATATCATAAAAAACTAGGTTAACTATTTTAATATTCAAAATGTTAATGTTAACATTAAATAATTATTCAAAGAATTTTATGAAATGAAGGCCCCTATTACGGTTTACAACTCAACTCAGTTGAGTTGTAATTAAGACAACTGGTTGTGATCAGTTGTAATTTCTGTTATGTTTTTGTTCACCGCAATATAGCAAAGTTGTAAACTTTAATACAAAAATTAAGAAATTACAACTCAACTGAGTTGAGTTGTAAACCGTAATAGGGGCCGAATACTTGAATAAAAAAATTCTTCTTAATCTATAAACATTTCTACATACAAATGTACTATGTATGTATGTATATATGTATATTTTTTCTTTAATTCTTATTTCTTTTATAACCAATTATTGCCAACCTCTTTAAGGCTTATATTTCCAAACATATTTTGTTAACCAAATGTCATAACAGTGTGATCAATTTGCATTTTTTACAGTTTAGAAATTATTTGCTATCATTTGTGGTTTCTTTTACGTTCTTTCTTTCTTTCTTGTAAAGAGGCAAACACCAAAAATTTGGTATGTGTTATTTAAAATATCTAATCATAATCAAAACATAATTTTCATTTGTATACCGCTTTTTTTTATTTATTACCAACTACCAGCCATATTTGTCTGCATATTCAACTACTATTTTTTCTTGTTTTTTAATACGTCTGTTCAAACTTTATGGGGAGGAGCATTTTGATGGGGTTTATGGTGTTATTAAGTATTTTTCAAATGGAACCACTATGACTAACTATAGATATTATTTTTTCAACACATATGTAAGTATGTATGTGTACATTAGGCTTGCCAGGCCGAAATCGGCAAAAAGTTTGGCATTCAAAAGAAAAAGCTTGATTTTTCTTGACAATTAAAAGTTCGGTTAGATTAACAAAAAATATTATATTAGGTATACCCTCCAACAAAAGTGGACTAAGTTCGTTTTTTATATAAGTTTATCATTTTTACAGTATTGATCTTATAAATGTCCGTCGGTTTTTCTGTTCGTGTAAACGTTGAAATGGGTTTTCTGTAGAAGATACATATGTGTTTATATAGTCCGGAATAGCTTGAAATTGAAATTCAGTCCGGTCGGTCCACAAATGTCTGAGATATCCGCAACAAATTACGACTGCCTTTAATTTCTACCCATTATTCTTTACTTTTTAAAGTCTTATTATTCTTAATGAAAATTATTTTTCAACTTTCATATTAAAAAAAAAACTTAGTAGAATACTGGTACATAGTGAAATCGGTCTATAAATGATTTAGTTATAGACAAATAACTATTTTTTTTTTAAATCACGATTTTGGTACAGGAACGCCCACACCATATGAGATAGGAGGACTTAATTTTACTCCGATACTTCTTATAATATCTGTAAATCCAAAATAGCTTTCTAAAGACAATATTGATACTTCAAATGAAAGGATTACGGTATAAATGAAAAACAAAATAGAGTCTGATAGTCCTTCTCGTTACCTTAATATAAAAAGGCCCCAACTCATCAAAAACACTTTTTACAGGAGAAGGAAAAAACTTAATAAAAGCTGAAATAATATAGCTACACAAACATTGTCAAAAAACATCTTTATTAATATTAAACGAGGAATTCAGATTGAAATACATATGTATATATTTGTAATTTTTATAGTATATATAAAGCATTGGCTAACGTACTGTTTCGGTTCTGGTAAAAACAGCCGTCGGAATAAATGATAATATGGTGTTCTGATATGATAATATGATGTTCTGCTTATAACTTCTTTATTTTTAATCTAATTTGCTTGAAATTTTAATAGAATGTGTATTAGCAACCATTCTACAAGAATCAATAAAAAAACGGATTTCCAAAAATAATGAGTTGGGGCCTTTTTATATTAAGGTAACGTTCTGCTCTACATTCTTCATCTAACAATTCAAAACTCTTTGGGATACAAATTCCCACAGCTCTATTCGACAAAATTCATTTTAACTACAGCCCAAAAATACCAAATAGATCAATAATTGTTATTGTTTTTTGATTTTATTAACAATTAAGTGGAAAAATTCCAGTTTAGCTTGGCGAATGATATTTTTTCTTGATTCTTGACACGCAATGAAAAAGCTTAACAATCAAGCCCATCTGGCAACCCTAATAATGCACAAATATATTGTCGGCTTTAATTTGTGTTTCGGAGCTTTTTTTACCACGGGTAGATTTAAAAGAAACCTTTGAATAGAAAATTATATATTTTTGGGTCTGCATGACAGCTGTAAAGGTAAACTGTAAATAACTTTCTGTTAAACAGGGTGTTGACAATCAAAGATATTTTTAAAGAACAGTATATTAAAGGTTTATCTGGGAGAAATTAAAAGGATTTTAATATACGTATTTAAAAAATTTTACGTTTCTTTGGTTGTCTTTTTTCGCTTTTACAAAAAATTCTTAATATTGATTATTTTTCGTTGAAAATTTCTTAAATTTGATAATTTTCTCGAAAAATTGTTCATGTTATTTTTAATTTTCTATAAAAAATTCGTGTTATCGCTTATTTTCTATTAAAGAATTTGTGTTATCGTTATTTTTTTTTTTAGAAAATTTAAAATTTAAAAATGCATCTGATTGTTAATGTTCTTTATCGCAAATTTGTTATTGTCTTATTTTATTTATTTCTTTTGAAAATGTTGTGTTATTTTAAAATGTTTGTTAAAAATTTCGTGTTCTGGTAAATTTTTTTCTTGAAAATTTCGTGTTATCGTAAATTTTTTTTTTTTCTTAAATTTTATGTTTTCTTAATTTTCCTTTAAAAATTTTGCGTTTACATTTAGAATTGCAAATATTTAAAATGAATTTGGTTTTAAGAGTGTCTTGTTATCGTTGATTTATCTAATCGTAATTTTTTTTATTCTGCTATCGTATTTTTAAATTCGTGTTATTGCTAATATTCTTTTGAAAATTACTTCATAGTTGACATTTTCTTAAAATTCGTGTTATCGTTAATTTTATTTTGAAAATTTCGTGTTATCCAATTTTTTTTTTTTAAATCTCGTGTTATTCTTAATTCTCTACTCTTAAATTTCATGTTGTCGTTATTTTTCTACAGAAAATTTTGTGCTTAAATTTAGAATGGAAAATTTTGAGAATAAGTTTCGTGTCCATATTCTTATGAAAGTTTCTTGATTTTGTTACTTTCTTTTTTTAATTTTGTGTTATCGTAAAGTTTCTTTGGAAAATTTTGTGTTGTTGCTTAATTTCTTTAAAAATTTCGTGTAAGCATTAATTTTTTTATAACAAATTTTAGTTGGTTTATATTATTTTTTAATTTTGTGGTATCGGTATTTTTTTTTTTTTTTGGAAATGTTCGGGTTATCCTAAATTTTTTGTTGAAAGTATCGTTAATAGTTTTTCTTAAATTTCGTGATATCGTTAACTTTGTTTAAAAATTTTCTTGTTAACCTTAATTTATTGTTGAAATTTCCATGTTATTGTTAATATTTTTTAAATAATTCGTGGTGTCGTTAAATTTCTTTAGAAATTTTCGTGTTATCCTTAATTTTTTGTTGAAGTTTTGTGTTATTGTTAATTTTTTTAAAATAAAATATCGTTAATATTTTTTCGTAAATTTTCTGGTATCGTTTATTTTTTTCTGGAAATTTTCGTGTTATCCTAAATTTGTTGTTAAAAGTTAAATGTAATTGTAAATTTTCTTTAAAAAATTTTGCGTTATCGTTAATTTATTTTTCTTAAATTTTTTGGTATCTTTAATTTTCTTTAGAAATTTTTATGTTAACCTTAATGTTTTGTTGAAAATTCCGTGTTGTTGTTAATAATTACGTTTTATCGTTAATTTTCTCCAAAAAATGTTGTGATTACATTTAGGATTAAATACATTTAGAATGATTTCAGTTATTTTATTAAAGCATTTCCTATTTAGTTTTTTTTTTCATTTATTCCACCCTGTATTTTTTATGTCATCGTCATCGATAAGGAATATGTGTGATAATAATGACTGATAATAATATGTCAAATTTTAAGTTTATGCCGTTACATATTTGTCTCCATTGTACAGTACAACAACAATATTACAGCACAAAATAAATAAAACTTCCAAAAATTTTAATATGTTTGTTTTATTTGTATTTATTATTTGTATATTTTATCAAAAATTCTCTTAAAGTTGGAAAAGTAAATATATATGTACGTATGTATGTGTGTAACATGAGTAAACAATGGAGGAAGTAGGGAAAATTAAACAAAATTTATAATAAATTTTCCAACAACAAAATATGTATAAATTGGCTAAAGGTTATCAATCGCTGGAAGAAGAAAAATCGAAATGGTTATAAATTATAAGTTGAAAAAAATGGAAAATAAAAAGCCGCTTGAAATAAATAACAAAATTTCAAAACAATTTTTGTTTATTTAGGCAATTATGTATCTAGAAAAAAGTGATGAAAGAGATAAAAATTCCAAAAAAGCATGTGTTAGCCATGATGTTGAAAAGCTGCCATCACATCTGTCAGTTTTGTTCTTGACATTTCATTAAGTTTTTTATTTAAGTCTTTTTCTTAATAAGCAATTATTTGCATTGAATTTTTTTTTTTTATAAATTATTGTTTGAAGTGCTGCTTTCCACACTTTTGCTTCCTTTCTTTTCATTTAAATGCAATTTTTCTTTGTTCCTTTTTTAAGAAAGAAACCTTAAATTGCTATTTTGTTTTGCTTTAAAATTAGCTTGAAATATGCATATGACTTTAAGACCAAAATACTAAAAAAACCAATGAAATAATAACAACCTTAATAACAAAAGAAACATCGAAATTATATGGCAACCAGCTGCTGACAAAATATGGAAAGTGGTTCTACAAGATTTTTGAAAACAGAAAAAAAATCGAAATAAACATAACAGGGTTCGAAAAGTTGCTAAAAAAAAATATCTTTAATAAAAGAGATAAAATCATAAAAATTAAAAAACCAAACAATAACGCCACGTTATTTATAAGCTTGTGCAAATGGTCTTGCATTGTAGAATTTGCGAAATTCTATAGTTTATATACAGCATATACAGCAATGCACTTGTTATTCTTTTTTGTAATATGCAACACTTAAAACCAATAGTTTTTATTTACTTGACGTAGGCAACATTTAATTGCAAACGGACAGCTGACACTCAGTGAATTTTACGTTTGTAATCGCAAACTACTTGTGCTTTTTTAGAATAATCACCCTTATCGTGGATGATGAATTTAAAATACACCAGCGACTGTTTAAAGGAAATAAGTTCACGTTCTCTTTAATCTATTACCAAACAGTCGCAGGCGTATTTTAAATTCGAATATGTGATTTTTTGAGAAGTACAATGTATGATCTTCGATTGGCGTTTTTTGTAAACTAAAGAGTTCATTCATAGAAAATATTTACAATTGCATAAATTTGTAAACTCAAATGCACAAAATTGAGAATAGGGCTATAGTTAACAAATTGCCACTTGGCTTATTTCATACGGGACAATAAAAAGTTGTCACAAAGAGGTTCAACGTGGAAACAATGTTGCTTACTAGTTTTAAAACTATAATTTTTAATTACTATACCTGAAATTTTTTTGTTTTTTTATAATCTTCTTTAGACATTTTGCGGTATCGCTAAGTTTCTACAGAAAATGTCGCAAAAAAAATTTGCTTGATTTTTTTATTTTCTAAAGAAAATTTTTTAAAATAAATTTACTATAGAAATTTTATTTTACTTTTCTAGTTATCGGCAACTTTTTATACAAAATTATTTGTTATCGTTAATGTTTTACAAACAATTTCTTATTGATTTATTAATTTTTTGTTAATCTCCTCTAGAAACTTTTTTTTTATCCTTAATTCTCTATAGAAAATGTCTTGTTATCAAAAATTTTTTAATACAAAATGTAATGTTATCGTTAATGTTTTACTGAAAGTTTGGTGTAATCGATTTATTTTTGCGAAAAATTACGAGTTATTGAAAGTTTTTTATGAAAAAAATCATGGTATCGTTGGTTTTTTTGTAATAAATAATTTGTTAACGTCAATTTTTTATGGAAAATTTATTGTCATCTTTGATTTTCTAAAAAAAAAAAAATTTATTCTCGTTCATTATCTATAAAAAATTTTAGTTTAAGTTAATATTCTAAAGAAAATTTCGTATTATCAACAATTTTCTATAAAAATGGCATGTAATAGTAAATTTTCTGTAAAAACCCTGCTTGTTATCGTTAATTTTCTATGAAAAATTTCGTGCTATTTTTGGTCTTCCATTGAATAATTAGTGTTATCGTTAACTTTCTATGTAAAATTGTATGTTATCGTTAATTATCTATAGAAAATTTCGTAATATCATTTGTGTTATATATAAAAATTTGTAATATGCTATTCTCTTTAAAAAATATCGTGTTATCATTTGTTTTCCATTGAAAAATTGGGTTTTTAGTTGATTTTTTATTGAAATCCCTTTTAACAGATAAGTTTTTTATAGAAAGTTTCGTATAATCGTTAGTTTTATACGAAAATTTTCTTGTTATCGTTAGTTTTATATAAAAAAATTTGTGTTATCGTTAATTTTAAATTAAAAATTTCTTGTTATCGTTAGTTTTATATGAAAAATTTCGTGTTATAATTAGTTTTACATGAAAGAATTCGTGTTATCGTTAATTTAAAACGAAAAATTTCTTGTTATCGTTAGCTTTAAATGAAAATTTTTGTGTTAGCAATAGTTTTATATGGAAAAATTCTTGTTATCGTTAGTTTTGTATGAAAATTTTCGTGTTATTGGTATTTTAATAATCAAAAGTTCGTATTATCGTTAATTTTATATAAAAAAAACTTCCGAGTTATCGTTAGTTTTAAATAGAAAAATTCGTGTTATCGTTAGTTTTATTTGGACAAATTCGTGTTATCGTTAGTTTTATATAGAAAAATTCGTGTTGTTGTTAGTTTTATATGAAACAATTCGTGTTATCGTTAGTTTTATTTGGAAAAAATCGTTTTATCGTTAGTTTTATATAGAAAAATTCGTGTAATTGTTAGTTTTATATGGAACATTTCGTGTTGTCATTACTTTTATATGGAAAAATTCGTGTTATCGTTAGTATTATATACAAAATTTCTTGTTATTGGAAAAATTCGTGTTATCGTTAGTTTTATTTGGACAAAATCGTTTTATCGTTAGTTTTATATAGAAAAATTCGTGTAATTGTTAGTTTTATATGGAACAATTCGTGTTGTTATTACTTTTATATGGAAAAATTCGTGTTATCGTTAGTATTATATACAAAATTTCTTGTTATTGGAAAAATTCGTGTTATCGTTAGTTTTATTTGGACAAATTCGTGTTATCGTTAGTTTTATATAGAAAAATTCGTGTAGTTGTTAGTTTTATATGAAACAATTCGTGTTATCGTTAGTTTTATTTGGAAAAAATCGTTTTATCGTTAGTTTTATATAGAAAAATTCGTGTAATTGTTAGTTTTATATGGAACAATTCGTGTTGTCATTACTTTTATATGGAAAAATTCGTGTTATCGTTAGTATTATATACAAAATTTCTTGTTATTGGAAAAATTCGTGTTATCGTTAGTTTTATATGGAAAAATTCGTATTATCGTTAGTTTTATATATTAAAATATTCGTGTTATTTTTAGTTTTATATGAAAAATTCGTGTTGTCGTTAGTATTTTAAAAAAATTTTGTATTACGTTGGTTTTATATTGAAAAGTTCGTGTTATTGTTAGTTTTTTTTTTAGAAATTTGCTTAGTTTCCTTAGTTTCCTTTGTTTTTTATATTTTTTTTATACAGATGATTTTCTTTAAAAATTTTTCTGTTTTGAATATTCCTGCAGACGTTCAAGTTCGAGGTTTTTCTAACCCTGTTTTGTTAGTAAAACGATTTTTTTTATTTTTTAACCCTACCATTTTTCTGTACTTAAACCTTTCTGTGCCCAGCACCTTAAGTGGTAGCACTCTTTAAGAGAAAAAAAATTCTTAAAGACGCAAAAGACGAGTAAAATAAACAGCCTTAAGGAATTTATCGAAAACAATAACATTTTTAAACATATTTGCAAGTAAAGGGCGTTTTTTTGTAATGAATTTTATTTTTTGTTTGTTCTTTTTTTTAATACAAAAGAATTTTTTTGAGAAATCCTTAAAAAAACCTTAACAAAATTCTTGATAATAATAAGTATTAAAAAAAGCCATGACTTTACGTTTTATTTTTCTGTGATTTATTTTCAAATAATAAATAATTTTTATAGAGAAATTAAATGCTTTTTTCTTATGCATAAATTTACTTTTGTTTCACTTAATTTAAATTGATTTCAAATTAAGGTTTTTTTTAGTATTCCGGTCAGGCATTTTAAATTTCTAATGAAATTTTGAAATTATTTTAAAAATTATGAGCAATCAAATAATATTTTTGTTTATATAGAAAATTTATTTTGTTAATATTGAATAACTTTCAGGTTGGTCATTAACCTGCAGTTTGTGTTTGATAAATTTTTAATTTTTTTTTATTAGTTTTAAAGCGATTTATGGCCATATTTGTTAAACATATTTTTTATAAATTTTTTTTTTTTGAAAGTTTTATTAGTTTTCTTTCTTCTTTATCTTTGGTTTGTTGTCTTTTCTAGGAGAAGAAGTTTTTTTTTGAATATACGATTTAAAATAATTTTTTTTTATCAATGATATGGGTCAAAATTGTTAGTGAAATTTAATGGTTAATTTACTTTATTTAAATATTTTTTTTATTGATATTGACAAATGACTAATCTATTTTAAATATTTTTTTTTATTTGCAGGTATGTAAATTTTTCTAATAAAAAGTATTCAGTAAGTTAAAATTGTAGAAAAATAATAATTAAGCAGGGCACATCCGAATTTAGCACTCCATTTTCCAACATATTCCAACCGAGAGTTGAAATATTTAAAGAGTGGAAATATTTAAAGAGAAAAACTATGCCAGACTTAATTTTATTACAAAAGTATTATTAGTTACGTTTTAAGCATACTAAAGTGTTTTCCGAGAGTGGGCTTTAAATGAGGCCTATGGTAAATTATGGACCGATCATCACGAAATAGCGGAATTTGTTACAGTTTAAGGCCTTAACTGTTTTCCGAAAAAGGGCATTATATTAGGTCTTTGGTAAGGCATCACTTGCCTTACCTTATTACCGCTATTTCAGTGTGAAGCTTACATCAATAGATTGTTTACATATGAGTTTGTGTGTTGTTATTGAAATTTATCAAATTAAAGCTTCGTTATTTGTGTTAATTTTCGCAATAAAATAATTAAAACTATTTTCTCAAATATTTAACAGATTCGTTAGTATATTTATTTAGCTGTTTTGTGTGATTTTTAATTAATAAATAAAATTTTTCTCAAACATAACCACAAAATATACAAAATGTGGCTAAATAAATGAAAAATATATTTGCAAAAGTAAAAAAAATTCAATACAATGGAATAATTCATTTTTAAATTAAATAAAAATGAACAAATTCACCCTATTTCAAAAGAAAGGAAAATGAAACTGAAATGAGCCGCGAAATAGTCAATACCTAAAAAAAAGTATTTTAGAAAATAAATAAAACAAATTATTAAAATCTAAAAGTTACAGATGCCAAAGTCAAGCATAATATATTCAATCAATCATAATGGATATCAATTACATATTCCCGTTAAACAGGGGTAAACAAATTCAAAGCATCTGTTTGACAGTTTAAATGTCATAGCTAAACGTTTAAGTATTTAAGGCCTTAGTTTTTATTTTCTCTTTTCTGCCTACATAACTTAAACAATCTCTGACCCTATTTAAGGGCATAACCATTTTAAATTCTCTAACACGATAGAAATAATTTAAACAAGTTGTCCGTCTGTCTGTCTTCTACTTAGACAATTCCCGCAGTTACGGCGACAATTTTTAAATTATAGCAAAAACTAAAGAGTACAGTGAAATACATAATGGTAGGACACGAAAAAGGGCCAATGAAATGAGTCCGTACAAGTGGGATGTCCTTTTAAAAGAACCCAATGCTCTATTTATGCAACGCTGCAGGGACGAGGCAATATTGTTCATTAAGGAAGTTGTCCGTTAAGGGTGACTACACTGTTCTTAAATAACTATTTGAAATCTTTGTACTATTTTATGTCTATGTGAAAAAGAACCGGCTTATTTTTGTGTGTCACATTGTGGCACGTATACATACATATGCGACAGGTAGCAAGTCAGGGTAAAAAAAATGAAGCATTAAAACATTATTTACTTGCTGAAACAATTTTAAAATATAGCACACATGATAAAATACTCGTTACAACCCAGCGGGAAAAAGAAGGAGTAGGAAGGCCTTCTAGAAGGCCTCTGTACCCCTTCTTTTGGATGTACAAGGCCTTCTTGCTCCATTCCATACTCATATCTTTTTTACACACGTTGTCATTGCGGAGAAGG
This sequence comes from Pollenia griseotomentosa, assembly GCA_963931875.1. Taxonomy (NCBI): domain Eukaryota; kingdom Metazoa; phylum Arthropoda; class Insecta; order Diptera; family Polleniidae; genus Pollenia; species Pollenia griseotomentosa. Next base: position 180,591,462 of record OZ007563.1, on the reverse strand, counting down.
CCTTCCGCTCTCGCTTCTTCAGCAGGCACATAAGAAGGGTAACGGGACCAAAAAAAAAATTGATTTTGCTTTTGCTTGTGCAAAAAAACAATACAAAAAATGTTACTCCCTTCTCATAGAAGTGAGTGTGGAAGGTGTATCTTATCTTTTATACGAAAGAGCCGAGGCCTTCTATGAGGCCTTCTTTAGCAGTTAGATAAGAATAGTAATTGAATCAAAAAATCTTTTAAGCAGGCCTTTAAAAAGGCCTGAAGTAAGAAGGTCTTCTGAGTTTTCCCGCTGGGAACATTTAGATACAAATTAACACATACTTCTTTAAGGAGAAAATCCAATGTAAACAATTTACAACAGCGTTGTATTTCAGTACAAATGTTGCCAGATGATGGGAAAAGTAAAGCAAACTCAATCAAAGGAAAGACGGGGGAAAATTTGTATAAAATATATGTCACCTATAATTAAAAAAAAAAAAATAACAAATATCGATAATATATTTTTAAAATTCAATATTATTCAAAATTATGAATAAAAATTTTCCGCAAGTTTTTTCCTTCTCCTATTAATACTATTTACAATTCATTTGTAAAAAAAGAAAAGGGAACAAATTAAAAAAAATCTATAATTTTTTATAGAAAGATACCTATAACATAATAATACTCTAAACAAATTTACAATAACCTATAATTTTATATTAAGGGTAATCACGATGGTCATTGTGCAAATTTGCATTGTGTAAATTTGCAGTGCATATTATGATTGATCGTGAGCGTACCACTTTTATTTTTTGTGCAAATGTGCTATTTTTCTAAAAATTTATTCTGGCCACACTAAAAACTTCTAGCAGCACTGTAAAAAATGTGAATTTGTTAAGAATTATACACAAGCAAATTAAAATATATGTTTTCTTATTAAATAATTTAAATTTAATTCTCTAATTTGTATTAAAAACCACGAAATTGTTCAAATTATAAGTTGCCTTAAAAACAATATGGCACTTAATATGTCAAATGTTATTGTTTACATTTGTTTGCAACGGAGCAAATATGCACTACTAATCTTGCTCATGGTTTTTTTAGTGCAAACGAAGTAAAAAAGAGCAAATTGCAAATACGTACTTTTGTTGTTGTATTGTGCAAATGTATGTATTTTTGCACGCATTTGCATCGTTTGCACACTTTGCACTACCCATCGTGATTTCCCTTATTATAAATTAACAATAACCGATAATTTTCTATAAAAAATAAACAATTCTTGGTAATTTTCAATAAAAAATTAATATAAATTGATCATTTTCTAAAGAAAATTAACAATAATCGATTATTTTCTTAAGAAAATAAGCAATACAGGCCTGTTCTGCTAATCACTTTTACTCAAAACACGTGATTTCAAATCACATGTGCCTACTAAAATCACAAGTGTGATATTTTAGTGTCCCGTGTTTTGGTGTGATCTTCAATTACCGAAAGCACACCGAGAAACACAAAAACGGTATGAATTTCAGAACACCACAAAATCACGCTCGTGATTTCAAAAATAAGTGATTTGAAATCACGTGATTTTCGATTATTTTCTAAAGAAAATAAACAACAATCGATTATTTTCTAAACAAATTAAACAATAATCGATTATTTTCAAAGAAAATTAATAATAATCCAAAATTATTTATAAAAATAAAATAATCGGTAATTTTTCATAGAAATTCACAATAATCAATAAAATAAAATAAGAATTATCGAAAATTCATTACACATATTTTTATAAAAAAGTATAAGCAGCTATCGATCATTTTCTAAAGAAATATAGTGAATATTTATAATTTTAAATTGAAAACTGTCTGTTATCGATATTTTTTTTTTTTTTTTTGTCCATTAGTCAAGCTTTATTTGCGATTATATCGTGAGTGACAGGCATTTTATATTTTTTTTGCTTAAGCAGTGCAATACTAAATTTGGATTTTTCTCTGCAACGGCAGGGCTGTCAGATGTGGCGATTTTTCGCCAATCGTGGCGATTTATAAACCTAATTGGCGATGCAATTTTGTGTTTGGCGATTTTGTTTTTGGCGTAATTTAAAAAAGTTGGCGATTATTTGGCGATTTCTAAAACACATTTTATCTTTTTTTGATATTTATATGAACAAATTTATAAGTACGGGCTAAGTTTTTTCTTTGAATTTTTAACAAATCTTAAAATAACAATACGAATGCGATTGTTTTAAATGATAAATTGATACAATTGCCAGATAATTACATTGAAAGCATTAAAGAATTGTTGCCATAGAAATTTGGAATAAAGCTTAAGCTTTCTTAGATACCTTTACCGAAAAACTTATTTGGCCAAATAAACTTTAAAAACGCAATCGTTTTCGATTGCATAAGAAATGGGTTTTTTTAAAATAAATAAACAATAATGTATACTTGGTAGTATGCAAAAATAGTTGAATTAATAGCGAAAGAAAATCAGAAAATTTTTTTAAAAAAAGTTGCATTAATAATAGATTCTATATAGCAGTATCAAACGCAAAGCGAAAAAATGCGCACTTTTACACAAAATAAAATCAAATATTTCTTTTAAGCCTTAAAATATTAAAAAAAAAAAATTAAATACTCACTTGAAATTTTCGAAAACCCTGATTTTATATAGAATCGAAAAGTAATCTGGGTTAGAAGGTAATTTTTAAAAATAATTCATGTACTTTGTTTAGACTTTAATAAGTATTCCAATTCAATTTCAAATATCTAATTTAAATACATCTTTTAAGATATTTATCCTTTGCTTCAAATAAATACAAAATTTTACTATATTCTGGCTTATATTCACATAGAAAATCACGCTAATAGAAACTCACTTTTTTGCATCAAACTCTACTTAGTTTACATGTTAGATAAAATGAATGTTTAGTCAAAATTTAATTAACTGATCTCACAAGTTCTAGGTTTTAAGATAATCAGCCTTCTTATGATTACAAAAGTTCTAGTTCCCTTCAGCATACTTTTGAATTTGTTCGTCATTGTTACTAGTACTTTAAAGCTATTTGCAAGAAAAACCCCAAATTTCGATAAATTATCGCTTACGATAAAATCGCACTTTTTATAGAAATTTATTAATAGCATACAATTTTCTATAAAAAATTTATATTATTGATACATTTTTATTGCAAATTTGGTTAACGTTCATTAACTATTGAAAATATCGTCTTAACGTTAATTTCTATTAGAAAATCTCGTGTTATTTTTAGTTTTCTATAAAAAATTTCGTGTTATCAATCTTTGTTTCTAAAAGAAAAATATATTCCTGTTTTCTCTTGTATCGTTTTTATTTTATAAAAAAATGAAGTGTTATCGATCTTTTTTTATTGAAAATTTCGCGTTGTTATTAATTTAAAGTAAAAAATAATGCTATCTTCAGTTTTCTAATAAAACTTTGTGTTATCGCTGGTTTTCTTTATAAAATTGTGTGTAATCGTTAATTTTCTAAAGAAAACTTGGTGATATCGCTTATATTCTATAAGAAAACTTCGTGTTTTCTTTATGTTCTATAGAAAATTTCGTGTTGTGGTTTGAATTCTATTGAAACTTTTCGTTTTATAAACAAATTTCGTGTTATCTTTATATTGAATATATTGAATATTTTCTTGTATATATTCTATAGAAAATTTCATGTTGTTGTTTATGTTCTATAGAAAATTAAGTGTAATCATTAATTTTTTTAAGAATATTTTGTGTTATTGGTAATTTTTTATTAGAAATTTTATTTTATCGGTTATATTCTACAGATAATTTCGTTTTTTCGTCTATATTCTATAAAAAAATTTCGTGTTCTCTTGATATTTTATAGAAATTTTTATGTTATCGTTTATATTCTATAAAAATATACACAAATTTTCGTATTATTTTTTCTATTGTTTAGAAAATTTCGTTTTATCGTTTATGTTTTACAGAAAGTTTGGTATTATCGATAGTTGTCTAATATTTTGTGTTATCGGTATTAATTTATTGGAACTTTCATTTATGTGTGGTTTATAAAACACGAGCGCAAAACTCGTCTGTTCAACTTACATTTTAAACAAAAACAAGTTTGGAAATTTTGTTTTAAATGTAAGTTTAACGGACGAGTTTTTTGCTCGTGTTCTATAAACCACACATTAATCCTTTATACTCTACAGAAAATTTCGTTTTTTAGTTTAAATTCTATAAAAAAAATTTTGTGTTTTCTTTATATTTAATAGAAATATTTATGTTATCGTTTATATTCTATAGAAAATGTTGTGTTATCTTAATATTTAAAAGAAATTTTCTTATTATTGTTTAGAAATTTTCATTTTATCGTTTAAATTCTATAGAAAGTTTGCTGTTATCAATAATTTTCTAAGGTATATTTTGTGTTATTGGTAATTTTTTATTGCAACTTTAATTTTATCGTTTATATTCTACAGATAATTTCCACTTTTCGTTTATATTCCATAAATAATTTCGAGTTCGCTTTATACTTCATAAACATTTTCTTGTTATCGGTTATATTCTATAGAAAGTTTCGTGTTCTCACTATATTTTATAGAAATTTTGGTATTTTCGTTTTTATTCTATGAAATTTCTTGTTATTGTTAAAGTTCTATAGAAAAGTTTTCATTATAATTAATTTTCCAAAGAATATTTTGTGTTATATTTATTTTTTAACGAAAAATTTTATGTTATCTCGTTATTCTTTTTATAAAATTTCTTGTTGTCGTTTAGAAATTAGCATAAGGTACTGTGCTCAAATATCTATTTAAATGTCTGTTTAGTTATTTCAAAAATTGTTTGTAACCTTTTCAACTGCTACAACAAACCACTCGATCAATTCTAAATATATTTCCAGTAGCTCAGCTTTAAAAATAACTTGTAAAATTTTTGGAAAAAAAAATAAACACTTCACTTTGTATTTTAACAAACACTCGATAACCAAACGAACTTTTATTTTAAAGAGAAAAATAAACTTACAAAACCAAAAATTCCCTGAAGAACCTTTAAGCAAAATGCCATTCATTTTTTTTTACAAAATAGACATGTACATTTTTAATGAACAATGTAAAAGTATCCATCGTCACTTTAGGGCTCATTTTACAAAGATTCAAGATAATACATATTGTATTTTATTATACCGGCTGCCTGAAAAAGTACTCAATAAGATACTAGATTTCAAACATACTTGTTCTTATAGACAGAGGAACAGACAGACAGACAGACAGTCAGTGCTGTTTGGCAGTTGCCTGCACATCTAGATATCGAAACTGGTACGCGTATGTAAAGAAGCAGAAACAAAAATAATAATAATGAAGCAAAAAATAAATGTGTCTGGGCTTTGGATTCTTCTTTGTTTCCAAAGTAAAAGGGAATTTTGTTTTAAAGATTGTAGTATTGAGTACTAAAAAAAATGCGGGTGCCTCTTGAAGAAGAAGAAAAAAAATATCGAAAAATACCTCAACACCTTTTGTTAAAAAATAACCCCAAACATTCTTAAAGCAAAACATGTAAAATTGCATAAAAAAATATTTTCTACAACAATTTTAGACATTTTGTTTTAGCCAAATAAAATGACCAGCTATAAAATATTTTTAGAACTCAAAGTTTTCTTTTTAATGGTCTACAAAATTTTAAAATTATTTGGGTAGGGCATGTATTTTTCTATAAATATAATTTATTTATCCCAAAATATTTATTTATGGCTTTGGCTTCTCCTCAAAAAATTAAATTATGCAATTTTGTCTTACATATGTCTTTTTTTAAATTATTACAAATTATAGCACATCAGTTTTACTTTGCTAGATATTTAAAAGTTTTTGTATTTTTTTTTTTAAATGAGTTTAATTTTTTGTTGTAGTTTCTTGCCTTGTACTCTTTCACCCTGCTGCCCGCCCTACTGCTATTAACTATTGCTTGTTTAGTTTTAAATAAAATGAAAAAGTTTTTAATATGTGATCGTTTTTAATCGAAAGAAAACAAAAACACACCCTTTTACTTTAGTTGGTACAGTTATGGGGAAAAGTAGATATACACTTTCCATCTCAATATATTTGTGGACGAGAGCTATTAATAGATTCTACTGAAAAGAATATTTGTTATTATTTCAGGATCTTTTAATATCAATAGAATGAAGTAAAACCTTATTTAAACGTATCTTCTATCCTTTTTGCAAAATTTTCACTCTTTTTTCTGGTTATGATCTATCTTTAAGGCGCAAGAATCTTAAAAAGACAGTTCACCAAGAAAAAACTTCCCAAATCCACTTTACTAAGTTCTAGATTGGATCGCCGAAAAGCTAAAAGGAGATTTAGCGTCCAAAATCTTATAACAGAGAGCGGAGGAACCAAGATATATAGATATATGTATTCCTCTAACTCCCATTGGAGCATAGGGCGCCAAAATAATAATTAACTAAATATGGCTTGAACCAAGATAATTTTGCATGATTCTCGTCCAACCCAAAAATTTCTTGATTTTAACTTTTTGTTCATATTTAGTAAAATTTTCTGAAATAAACATTTTGCTTAAACCAAGCCTCGTATATATTTAGAATTAATAATTGTTGGCTTGGACGAGAACCATGCAAAATTTTCTTGGTTCAAGCCATATTTAGTTAATTATTCTTCACTGATAGAAAAGGCGTCATAACGCTGATGTATTTTGACATCAGCACTATGACAAGTGTCTTCGTTTTTGACCCCATGACACTTGTCATCATTGTGATGTCAACCTTAACATCACCAAAGTGTCATCAGGGTCAAAATTAAATTATGTCATCAATGGGATGACACATTGGCATCACAGAAATGACGAACATGTCCTCAGTGCGATGACGCATTAACATCGGAGAAAGGACACATTAGCATCAATTTAATGACAGTTTGTCATTAAGTCAAAGTCATTGGAATTGACTAAAGTCAAAGTGAGAGAATATTATTTATTTACTTACCCGTTGCATATGTTTGATTCACGTTTGTTGAATTACGACCTTTGTTAACAGCAGAACTCCCAATAATAAGACACCAGCACCAAGCCTCATGTGGTTTTCGTAATCATTCTACTTTAAAAATTTCATGTATTTAACTAAATAATTAAAAAAAATAGAATATAGGAATTTTTGCTTCTTATAAAACATTGTAATCATGAAAATAATTTTAATAATATACAAAATGTGGCATCGAATTGATGTCACTGTAGTCATAAAATAGATGACACGTAAAATATGACAAAATTGTACGAAGACGTTAGTCATTGGATTGATGTTACTTTTTACATCATTGATGCCATTTGTAGTAACACTGATGTCACAATTCTGATGTTAGGGCATCATCAATATGAAGATGCATTTTTCTATCAGTGTTTCCTTGTATGTTTACTTCCTTCACAGACTGTCCCTGAACATATTGCTTTTCATAAAAATCATAATACCGAGAATATTGTTTGTCTTTATAGTCGTATCATCACCATCCATATTAAAACTTAAACAAAAAAAAAATATATTAAAACTGAAACAATAGAGAGCATTACTAGTTTCATGTATTATGTCTGCTAAGTACTGGAACTACTCATAGTAACACATTAACGTTTTGTTTTCTTGTATTTCAAATGAAAGAGTGTTGAAAAGAAAAAAATATACAAAAAAAAACTGGGTTAATATTTGTAATATTATCGCTTTTAGCGGTTATGAAAAAAACATTTACAGAAAAAAATTAATATCAAATAGTTTCCTGATATAAAAAAAAAATTGTGGGGGAGAGACATAACAAAAGGGATAAAATGGAATAGGAACAATAGAAACATAGAAGCAAATTTAAAATAAAACCTCAACAATAACATGTTTTGTTTAAATAGGAATTTTGTAAAGATTTAAACAGTTAAGATTAATGCATAAGTGAGGATTATAGCAAAATAATATCAAGATCTTCGTAGAGATTAGAACAAGAAGACGTCCTTTTGAAGCTATTCGCACTCTCTGAACCCCTTCTCTCTTAAAGACTTTTTACAACGCCTATGCTTCACTTTTATCTCATATATCCTTTAAAAAAAGCTCTTTAGGCTTTAATTTTGCACCAGCTTAAGGATCTCTCAAATCCCAACCATTAAAAATCCTTCAACACCACAAACAAAAGCAAGAAAATTATTAATCTTTCTATTGAAAATAAAATGCATTTAAGCCAATATTTACATTTTTCTCAAAGGTTTTTTTATGGTTCATAAAAGAAAATAAAAGAAAATTGTGCAATAGACTTTCTAAAGAATTTCTAACCACCAGTTTGCTTTTGTAAAAATGCAATGAATGAAAAAAATTTTAATAAAAAAAGGATTTAGAAATGTGATGAAAGTACAAAAGGCAAAAAAATGCTGGTTAGTCACAAGGAAAGCCCAGAGATACCCTATTTAAATTGGGTCATATTTATTTTCTTCTTAGACAAAGCTTAGATATTCCCAAGGGAAATTGTCTCACAATATAAGAAAAAAAGAGTATTAAAACATTAGAGCTTAATAGTTCTTTGAAAGTATTACCTCGACTCTTACCTTAAACTGTAAATAAGGAAGAATAAACAATTGTTTGTGCTTTCCTTAAATGCTAATGAGGAAGAACATACAAAGAACGATTTGGGCTAGTTTTAGAGAAAGGGAAATCTAAAATATAAACTTAGGAAAAGCCAAAAGAACTGCGAGATTTAGGATATTTAATATAATTTCCTAATCAATGTGGACTGCATCGATTAGCCTACATGATTTGTTATATATTTCTACTTCTTTGGAAACCTTATTCCTTTCAACTGTCAATACTTCTGCCATGTTCCTCTCTTAAGTCACAATTTACACTATGGACATTTCTTGCCGAACAGACGAAGTTAAATGCAGAGCTGCAGAGCTGCATTAAAAAAAAGTGCTAAAAGTCAAAAAAGGACCACTCTCATATACATTTAGCGTCAATGTACGGGACGGAGTTGGAGTCGGAGTCGGGCTTAAAAAATTGAAGCGGTTGGAGTCGGGTTTAGAACTATTGTTTGACGACTTTACAGCATTGGTTTGATGGCGAGGAAGAGTGTATAGTAAATGACTATCTGTACTAAACATTTTTCGTTACTCTTTCTTACTTTTCGTAGTTTTCATCTTGTTGCTTTAAATCGTTTTTCTCAAGCGAAACTGTACGAAGGTAAGAAAAAAGAAAATTTCTGTCGTGACTTATAGTTTTTCATATGTAAACGCTCCAGGCAAGATTAAAAGAGAGCATGAAATGTCCCTAGTGTAAATTGGGACTAAGTAAAGAGAGAGTTTTATTAATCTTCTGAGGATCTACTTTAATAGGGCAAACTTTCACTTAAAAAAATCTGTTAATAATATTTAATATCCATTAAAAAGTTAAGACTAAAGTGCAGAGAAATTGGTGTATTTCTATACTTTTTAATACAATCACTAGTTGTTTGGTCCCGGCGTTGCTCGGGATTTTCCAAATTATAATAAAAAATTAAATACTGGTGAAATCCTGTCTGAAATTGGTCATATCAACTTATAAACCTTCGCCGGCTCATGCTCAACAACTTTGCTAAAGATCATAGCATCGTCAAATGCAGAGTTTACAATTTAATTCATACTGAGTAATTTTCAATGGCGTCACCTATTTAAGATTTTTTTTGCTATTCTTCTTACTTGGTCAGAGACCATTCCGAATTGGTACGAATCATCGAAATCGGTCCAGCCGTTCTTTAGTTAAAAACGTAGTAACTAACGCCACTTTCTTTTACATATATATATATAATAAATAGATGACATCCATATTCCTGTGACTCAAAAATATGATTTACTTTAAGATAACTACAGCTTCAATGTTCCTATCCGTGACTTTCGCAAAGGACAAATTTCAACTTAATTGTTAAGCTTAGAATTAACTGCAGAGGAGTCTTTAATACACATTTTCCTACATCTTTTATTGTGATAAAGACATCTATATTCCTTGAACTTCCCTTATGACGGCCTGTAACTTATTCCAACTAAATTGGAAAGCTAATATTAAACTTGATAATTCTTAGCGAAAGTTTTCTTCCATTCAAGAGATTAAGGGTTCCATATTATTCTTAATTACTGATTAAAGCAAAGTTTTTGCTGCACTGATAGAAAAGGCGTCATAACGTTGATGTTCTCTGACCACAGTACTATGACAAGTGTCTTCGTTTTTGACCCCATGACAATTTTCATCATTATAAAGTCAGCCTTAGAATCACTTGGCCAAACTGTCATCAAGGTCAAAAATTTAAATAATGTCATCAATGGGAGAAAATATCGGCATTACAGAAATAACGAATCGGAGTCAGTTTAATAAAACATTTCATCAGTGCGATTTCTCAGTAACATCAGAGAAAGGACTCATTAGGCTCAATTTAATGACAGTTTGTCAAAGTCTGAGAATATTAATAATATTATTACCCTTTGCATGTGTTTGTTTCACTTTGTTTAATTCCGCCTCTTTTTTACAATTATAATATACCAGCAGCATGCTCGTTATGGTTTTCGTAATCTTTCTACTTTGAAAATTTTATGTATTTAACTAAATAATTTAAAAAAATAGAATATGGGAATTTTCGCTTCTTATTTTACTTTTTAAACATGAACATAATTTTAATAATAAACAAAATGTGGCATCGAATTGATGTCACTGTAGTCATAGCATAGATGACGCATAAAATGTGACAAAATTTTATGATGACGTTCGTCATTGAATTGATGTTACTTTTTGGCCTCATTGAGCCATTTGTAATAACATTGATGTCAGAATTCTGATGTCATCAATATAAAGATGCATTTTTCTATGAGTGTAAAGTGTTTTTTTTTTCTTTTTCCTTTTTTCACAAAAGAATTGAGTTTAACCCATACAGATTTTCTAGTATTTCCACTTCCTTTACTGAGTTCCAGCTAGAGAGCTTTGTATCTACGAACTATTTAACTATATTTTGTGTTCTAAAAAGTGACTTGACATCAAGTTTTCTACTTAATTGTTAAGTCTTAATTGAAATGTATGTGTTTTTTTATATTTTTAATGAGGTCTTGACATCCACATGCCCTACACAAGAAGTGAATGAGCAAGTAGGCACTTTTTTCACGTTGGTGTTAAGAAAATGATAGAAAGAAATTACAGAAAACTTGATTTCGGTCATTTCATTCTATCATTTTCTTAACACCAACGTGAAAAAAGTGACAACTCGCTCATTCTCTTCTTGTAGGGTGCATTCAGAAGACTATTTTTCTATATTAAATCATAATTTTCCTATTTTGTTTAAAAGTCCGTATTAATTTTTATATGTTTCTGTATGTACTTTGCTATATTTTAAAGAAATAATGACATCCATATTCTTTAGAACCACAACAGCAATTATTTCGAACTAATAGGAGTTCGGACAATAAAAGTTTTAAAGGAGACTGGGTGTTTCCAAATATCATGCCAGAAATGATTTTCAGGCCCAAGTTGGAAAATTGATAGGATTCTGAATGAAAGATATTCAAATCTTATGTAGTTTATCATAGCTAAGGGGTCGAAAAGGTAAAAACTAGTTAGCCGGAACCATAATTAATTAATTAAAATTAACTTCCTATCGAGTTTGACTCTTCTTCCATCATTGGAGTTCTTTTGAAACGTTTTTGCCTTATTTAAGAGAAAAGCTAAAAATAGTATCAATATTTGCCTTTCCGGAATTTTCTTCTCAACATCTGCTTGAACTTTAAATACCATGTGTCAGATGTAGGGCATGTAAACCATAAAACGAAAAATGTTTTTTCAAGATTATGGAAAAAATGTGGGCGTACAAACAGTTTTTTGTAATACTTTTTTTGTGTTATGCTGTTGTTAAGAACATGTTAATAAAACATTATTTGGCTTAAAGCAATGTTTGCCCAGAAATATTACCTTGTTTTTTTTTTTTTTTTGTGTGCGTGTTTTTCTTTCTCCTCTACACTTTTTTTGTTTCCAAAACACTTTTCACCTTTTTGTTTTCGTTCTAAATTAATGAAAATGAAAACATTTCTAAATCTACATCTTCTTTTCGGTTGCATTTGTTGAATATTTATTAAAAAAGAGTGTTTATTAGGAAAAAAACCCCAGAATGAATGATGAATAGAAATGTAAAGTTAAGTAAAGAAAGAAAAATATGAATTGAAATGGTGTCATATTTAATCATGGCTTACAAATCAACATCAACAAAAAACCAAGATAGGAAATACAAAATTTATAAGTTTTAAAATTTCATGCTTGACATCAGTGAGGAACAATTAAGAGGCTTAAATAAGGTAATAAATGGTTGTTTAACGGTAATAGTTTTGAAGGGAATGTTCTGGGAAATACATAAGTGGGTTTTGTAAAGAAAAAATTTGGTCGAGTTCAAAGAATTTATGGGAAAAATTTGATGAATCATTTTAAAATTGAAGTAATTTATCAAAAATTTTTTAATTTTTTTTCTTCAGGCTGGTTTCTATTTTCTCAAAGTTTATCTGTTTTATTAAAATAATTTCTCAGGCCTCTAATCGAAACATCAAACAGGCTTTTTTATTTCTATTGAAATTTTCAATTTTATATTTTGAAAAGCCTTGACAAGTTTTTAAATTTGTGGTTTACATTGATAAATAGATTTGTAAAGTAAGTTCTTCTATATTTTTTTTTTATCATTAATATTAAAAATTAAAAAAAAATATCCAAAAATGTTCTAAACTTTAAAAACATAAAAAAAAATACCTTGTTTTATGTTAATTATATTTAAAATTCTTTAAGAGTGGGCGGCTTTTTTATTCATCGTATCGGGTGTTTTTTTTTTTGGGAGGCGGAGATCATAAACTAGCAGCTCTGTGACAGCACTAACGAAGAACATCGCTTATTGCCCACAAAAGTGCACTTTTTAATATTTTAAGTTTCTTTTCGATCCATCGAGGCTTTAACAAATTCTTTCCATTGGCATCTGTCAGTTGCTAATGACTTTAGTTTTAGCTTTAGTCGCCCTCCGATTTCCGCAGGGTATTACAAATCAATCTCCGTTTCTTCGGAGAATTTCCGTTTTGGAGCAATGATAATCCTCAAACTCCTTTTGAAACAACACCACATCCAAAGCTGTTACACAGAAATAAATAAAAATTGATTTCAATTAAAAAATTTGTAATATTAATTAAATTTGTTCTGCAGTAATATTTTTGATAAAAGTAAACGTTTAATTCACTTCATTAAATTTTAAATTAAAACTGATTTTATTTGTGATTAATGTCTTAGTTGAAAAAATAAAAATTGGCAAGAAATTTTTCCGAGTCACAAGATTAAAGCCATTAGTTATTTAATCAGGATGGTGTCGAGCTACGTAGTAGTACAATCAATTTACTTAGAAGAATATTTGGTGAACAATTAATATTATGAACTGGACCTGCTAACTGGCTAACTCGTTATGCGACGCGTTATTGCTAAAACATTGCATCCGTGGCTGACACATGCCTGAAATCATGTTTAAACATTAAAGGCGATAAAATTATCTAATTAACAAATCCAATTAAATCAACATTAAAAAAGTTTTTCTCTATTAAATCCCAATTTTAAGTTCTCTGTCTCTAAAAAAAACACCCGATATAACAAAATCACAAAAACTCATCAATTCTTTAACAATTCTTTGTGTGTAATGCTATTCTTTTTTTGGTTAGTTACTTTTAGCCTTCCAAAATCCATTAATATACAAATCAGTTTAAAATTTTATATTTTGAAAAAAAAAAAAGAATTGTCAAGTTTATTTCAGATTAATAACGTTAAACAACCCACATATAATTTTAACATAATAATAATGAAAATACTCTTTAAAAATTAACATAAATATGTTAAATATTTTTCAATGTTATCGTTATGGGAACCAGACGACTTCTGTTAAAATGACATTCAAGCTGAAAATTTAATTTTTTTTAAGAAAATAAATTGTGTTAATTTGATAGAAACATTTAAATTTTCAATATTTTATTTTAAGATTATAAAGATTTTGTGCCGAAACTCAAATAATTTTAAAGAAAAACTATTAATATTTTATTTAAACCCATTTCCGCCGTATTCTTGTTGATCGATGATGAAGATAATAACGAAAAAAATTCTAATAGAAAAAAAATAAGAGTGCTTAACCACTGGTCGGCGAAAAATGGGTTTAAATATAATTAATTAAGTGTTTTTACTATTTAGTTAGTTAGATTTTACAACATTGGCATCACTGTTTAAAAAATAGTTTCATTAAATAACGCGTAAATCAAGGCGAATTCATGTAAACGGTGTTGGCGATACTACAAAAACACAACATTGTATTTTATTTTTTGCTTTCGTTGGTCGATATGTCAAAAACACAAGCAAATTTTGACATTCCCTTCTCTAAGTAAGAAAAAAAAGTAGCTCAGCTGTGCTTACAACGCCAGCTGAATAATGAATCCGGCTTAGCGTAAATTGTGCCACATCATGATTCAACTTTTACAACTCAAACATTTCTTGATTATTTTCTAAGAATTCATTTTCTTTGTTCAATAAAATTGTAGTTAAACAGGAAAATGATTTAAAATATTAACTTTGCACATTGCGCTTACAAAATGTTACATAGACAACTTTTCGCTTAATTAATTCAATTACGCACATATTTAGTAACAAGTGAACAGGCTTTTTCTTGAAATTTTGCTTTTTCAATACATTTTTTAGGGGATAGTATCAAAATACCGAAATCTTGAAATTCCGAATTTTAGAATTCTGAATCTCAAAATCCCGAACTTTCTATTCCCGAATTTTTAAATCCTAAATTTAAAAATTCCGATAAATAAAGAGCCCAAATTTAGAAGCTTTAGTTAGCGAAGCCGAAGTTTGCTATACCATAGAGGAAAAAATTTTTGCTTCCGGCCGAAGGCCGGCTATGCAGAAAAGCTTTAGTTAACGAAGCCGGTGTTTGTTATACTATAGAGGAGAATCTCTTTGCGCATTTTAAATGGTTGGCCGTGTTCTTTACATTGAAGAACGCGAATAATTTATTCTGCTAATGTTTTATTTTTGTGAAAACAAAACATTGGTTCGACAAAACGGTTTATTAAACCTTTTCAAAACTATTAATAACATTGGCATCACTGCATAGTTAAATGACGTTATTAACGTGTCACATAGAAAACGGCATGCTTTAACTTTAAAGGCCCAACCATAATTTGCTTAGGTTGGCTTAAGCAAATGTGCGAAAACATGTTAATTATATGAGGCAAACCATATTGAACTTAAGGAAACTTTTTGCTAAGTTTAATAAAACTGTCATTTGCTTAAGCAAGGTGCGAATCCAATCGCACATTCCGTACGGAATGAAACGTTTTTTTATTTTGTTTTTGTTTTTTTAAACACATTTGAGAGACTTTTTGTTAATTTTTGACAGTAGGTTAAGCAAGGCTATGCCTATTATGGTTAGGCCTTTACAGTTAAGTCGCAATTTACACTATGGACTTTTCTTGCCGGACAGAAAAAGTTTGTTGGCGAGAGCGGCAAGAAGTGAAGTGTGTCCCGCAAACGGCATCGCCCCTAATAACAAACTATAGTGTAAATTGCGACTAACGAAACGCTTCCAGTCACTGTCAAACTTATTTAAAAAAGAAAAAATTCTTATTTGAATAGATACAGTTTGATAAGAAAATTTCTTTTCTAATGAGAATTAGTTAAAAACAAATTAGAAATGACAAATACATAATTGAAAATGGCAAAAGAGACTTTGTAAAAAAGAACTAAAAATTAAGTTAGATGCAATAGTTTAGAATTCTCTAAAGCTTGTTCAAATTAGTGGCAAGAACAGTTTAAAAACAGCTCTATTTTATAAAAGAGAAAAGACAATAGTTGTATATCAATGCGGGAATTTTAACAGTATGAACTTTCTTTTAATAAATCTGTATTATGCACATTTCTGCCTTAATAAATAATTATCTACAGATGTTTGGTAACAGTAGTAATCCCGATTTTTTATTAGAAATATTTGCATTATTTTAACATGTCATTCGAAGTATTGCCTGTGAATTATTTCTGTATTTTTAACAATCACCCCTATCGTGAATAACAAGTGGAATTTTTGTTCCCATGAAATTTTCATTCCCCTCGAAGAGAAAAAAGCAATGTGAATCTCATGTGAAAAATTTTTCACGCTATCAGTTCCAGTGAATGTAAAAAAGAAGATTAAAAAAATTAAAAATCAATGAAATGTTTGTACACGTATATTTTAAAGAAAAGTTAAAATAATAAAGCAAAATATTAAGTATTGCAATCGACTTGTTGTTTTGCATTTTTTATCGGTTCGTGCCTTATTAAAGGGTCTAGCCCTTAATATTCAATATATAGGACGAACTACTTACATACATGTTCTGTTCCCTAGCAAAAATAAAGTAAAAATCTAAGGGAAATGTGAACAAATTACGAGCGAAAAATCTTTTCACGTTAAGGGTTATTATTTCCCGTGAACATTTTTTCACGTTATTATTCTTATTTGAATTATGTACCTTGTTTTCATGGGAGTTGTTCATGATCGCAAATATGTGAAAATGAGAAAAATTATTCACGATAGAGGTGAATATATGAAGTCCGCTTCAAAAGAAATACTCACCTTTTGAGGCCACAAACGATTAATTTTTTAAGTTTTTAACTAAACAAAAGCATCTTGAACTTGTTGTCTCCATGTTTAATAGGGTCTGACCAAGGCGAATTCATGCATACGGTGGTGGCAATACTACAACAATAAACACAAGCAACTTTTGACATTTTTGTCTCTAAGTAAGAAAAAACGCCACCTGAAAAGTGAATTCGCCTTGGGGGTGCCTCTGCATCGGCTACACTGGATTTCCAATGAAAGACTTCGCTTTTTACTCGTCATAGCAGAAAATAAAAATAATATATATTTAAATCATCTGGTTTGTTAAAACGTTTTATGTTACGCCGTTTTATGCATGTAACTTGACACGAATGACTACATCGATCATACTTTTTTGACAAAGTTAAGTTAAGTTAAGGCGCTGGACATATATGTTTTCTTTTGCTCTTATTAAGAGCATAGTGCCTCAGGAGGTTTCGGTAAACAGTTGGCTTAAGCTGAGTGACTGGTTGGGCCTCTGTACCCTATTGGAACTGGTGCTGCCTACATGACCCCTCAAGGCGGTCTGGTTTAAAAGCCTTGTCGGGAATATACATCGAGCAGCTTGTTACATGACCCGACGGCCGCTTCCAGCCGCCCCTAACATGGGGAACAAAAGATGGGAGTTAGTGTCAATTGGTTATTTAAAGGCGCCAATCTCTCGTCTGGACGTTCCAAGTATCATAGACACTCTGAACGAACTTGTAGAAGTCGTGTGCATTCGGAAGCGGTGACTGTCCCCGACTGATCCGCATATCTACGGGGCTTTCCACTATCTGCATCCTGTGGACGTTTCCGATAGCATTTAGTTGTGGAGTGAACAACACATTTGAACAAGACTAAAAATCTCATTTTTGTTTGTTTTCCACTATCAGCAACCTGTGGATCGCGTTGGGGAACAAACGCTTACAGTTAGTAATAATTTGTTATTTGAAGGCGAAAATCGCTCGCCTGCGCGTTCCAAGTATCGTAGGCACTTCGAACTTGTAAGGAGTCCGGTGCCACCCAGAAACTCTCCTCTCTAAACTGCTGACTGTTTGCGACTGCCTCACATATCTACGGAGTTTTCCACTACCGCAACCTGCGGACGCGCCGGAAAGCATTCTACAGTGCTTCCTTTAGTTGTAAAGTAAACAACAGACTTGAATAAGACCACAAATCCCATTATAGTTTAGGTTTTCTAAACTTTCCGATTGACAAACGCTTAACAAATATTGCATTCTATTCCATGGTAAGCTGTAGGATTTACAAAAAGGGACCTGTGTTTGTCTTCAAAATGCATTTTTGGCGAACATTAAAACGTTTAACTAAAACCGGAAACATTTCATGGGAACAAATCTTGAAAATCTATTTCC